>CM060355.1:108337839-109587839 GCA_030545235.1 Helianthus tuberosus
TATTAAAATGTCCGAAAACAGCCGGTTTTGAATATTAATGCTGAAATGACATAAGTTGTAATTTGCATATCTAAAAGTCGGGTAGGTTATCTGTGAATGATATAACATGTTATATGTGTTATGTGCATCATCGTTTGTTTGTTTATGAGTGGGGAATGGATGGGAAACTTATATGGGCATGAACCGTTAAAGTGATGCAGGTTATGTGATAGATACGTGTAGGAACTTTGTGCTCTATTTAAAAATCACTAAATGACTAACTGGTAATCATATTAGGACGTGATTGACCGACCTTGACTGTTAGCTATATTTGAGAATCTAACCGAGCAAACCGATGTGAGTTCGCACACTTTCTAAGGCATGGGATTCCCGGTGGTTTGGGAATGGGTTAAAGAATTAAAACTAAATCTACATATCCCCTTGGGAGGATATGTACGGCCATCCTCCATAGGTAGGGTGCCATTATTAATCCTACGAATTCTCCTTGTGCAGAATACGTACGTTCGTCCTCCTTGGGTAGGACAACAACCTTAAAAACTAGCTAGACAAAACTCTATCAATAAGTCCCTCTTCATTATATCGACTTAATCGCCGAGGCCAATGGCGAGCGGGTCATTAGTTAATAGCGCTATTAGGTTTAACAAACCTCACACCGTGCCAGTCGGACGGGCGTGTACTAATGGACTATGGCAGATTATCAGTGATGATAGACGCTGAAATAGGGCACAACTTATTTGCGTAGTAGTCGATATCATACCGTCTAGTAGTTCACACGGGGAAAGCCCCCACTGATTATGGTTATGGTTTGGGTAATGAAAAAGGAACTGGTTAAACATACTTTCAACTACGGGATAACCCCCACGGCAATTAAGCCAACGAAAGTCAAACCACGTTTTTCAGAAACAACTTAAAACTAAACAACCAAAACGTGAACTCACTCAACTTTGTTGTTGACTCGTTGTTACATGCCTTACAGGTCGCTAAACGCTTGGAGCTTGCACGAGGAAGGAGTCGTTGTGGTGTACGGACTGTTATGTTCCGTGCTTATTATTTAAATCCGTATGAACTTATTAAACTTGCGTTTTGAACTTTAACTTATAAACTATGGACTTATGCTTTTGGATTTACCTTTATGTTTCCGCTGTTTAAACTAAACATGGTTAACTAGCTTTGGTCACCAATCGTATTGTGGTTGGTCTTATTTACTTAATTACGATGTTCAATATGATTGGTGGCTCGATCCTGGTCACGTCACGCCTCCAAGCGGTGATACTCCGCATGGTGGATTTTGGGGGTTTGACAATATTTAAATATATTTAGGGATTTCCTGACGCACTATTTCATCAACTGCTTCCTGTTATGGTTCATCAAGACAACAAAACTCGAATCGGAGCACACCATATCTTTTCTGTGGTTCTTGTACCATCTTCGGTTTGTTCTCGTCCAAGTGCTAGCACGGTGTTTGACACTTTGACCTCAAAACTATTGCAAGGTCACTATCGAGAAATGTTTCGGCTTTTTCTTCTTCAACTACCCTTTTATTGTTCATATTTGTTGTCCAATATTATTAAATTGGACACATTTTTATTGTTTAAAAAAAATAACTTATAAAATGAAATTAGCTCATTGATATAACGATTTCAATCAGACCAAAAAGCACATTATTTCTACCTTCTATTTTCATTTTTGTCATATGCTAAGATTATCTAAAGTAGTTTTGAAGGATTATGTCTTAGTGGTTTAGTAACATTAACACCCTCTATAAAATTAATGTAATTTTAAAACTTTACAAATAAAATATTATGTCATTTAAGTGTAAAAAGTTGTTGCCAAAAATAAAATAGTGTTGAAAAGAGATGAGAACCGTGAGCATTCACATCCAACCTCTCAAATTATGTGAGAAAGAGTTTTTATTTTATAAAAAGTAGTTGTAAGTAGATGAGAGAGAAAATTTACTATTCATCTGTAAATTTTATGACACATTGTTTACCCTTTATAATCTTTTAATATAAATTTGAAATCTGGTTGTAAATGAAAAAGAGAGAAAATATAATGAAGTATTAAAATGTATTTTTTAATTGAAAAAGATAAATAAAAGATGGTAATTTTTAATGTAATATATGGTTAAAAAAAATAGAGGTTGGATCTGAATACTTTGAAGCGGTGACTTTTTCAAACCCATTTAGAGTTAGTGACCAATTTGACAAATACAATTAGACAACCATTTAAAATATAATAATTTAATTAATTAATTAACCAAGTCTATCATAAACATTTAAATTTTTTATACACGAATGTCAAAGATAATATTGTGCTCTATGGCATATGATTTTTTTATTATGTACCAATTATTATAAAAAAATCGTTTTCAGGTAAACAAGTTTGCGTAGTGATAGGGTATGGTATTTGATCAGACCTGAATGATCGGATATTTTCGTTACTTATTGTTTTTTATATTAATATTTATTATTGTGTACTAATCTGTGAACACTAACACGATTTAGTTTATACTACATTAGGCTTTGGGCTTGTAGAGATTACTCTTAACTGGGCCTAGCCCATTGAGGTTAGGGTTGCATATGTCTCCAATATAAGGAGGTTTTCACCTCATTATTAGGGCAAGAGACATTGGGCAAACACTCTTTTTGTAGGTGGAAAAGGGGGATTTTTCCCCCGCCGGCCGTCTCTATATCTCCTCTTTTTTCTCTTCTCCATTGTAGATCCAGGTTCAAGAGAAAGAACAAGGTGTGATTCTCCATCCTCTTAGAAAAAGCGGTTCAAATCATCTCAGCGGTGATTCTGTGTTTCTTCATTGGCGCCCACTGATATGCAAAAAAATACAACATATAAATTGTATCAAACAAGGTATAAATTCAACTCTTTATATTCTTTGTATACTTTTGATTTTTAAAATTAAAAGAGCTTAAATATACAAAAGGAATAAATTAACGGTAAAAACCAACATAAATACAAAAGAAGAGAAGTTGACACATCATACCGACCCTCCATGCTTCACCCCAAGACCAAAACAACACATCAGAAGACAAGCATAGGGTCGTGCCACCAAGGCATGGAGTCGTGCTCCACTCTAGAATCCATGAAGAAAAGACAAACAGAAGCAGACAAGAGACACGGGCCCTTGTCCCATGGACACGGGCCGTGGTCAACTCCCAGATATGCAAAATCTTCTATCGTACAACAAGTACAAGACCACGGGGTCGTGCCTCTGACACACGGGGTCGTGTGTGCATACGGACTGACACAACTCATTAAATGAAGACAAAGAATAATAAGACACGGGGTTGCCCTCCGGGCACGAGGCCGTGTGAGGGGCCTGTTTCCAGCTATAAATAGGGGTGCTTGGTTCATTTGCAATCCATCCCTTAGCAGCCCTCTCTCTCACTTCACCACCATTTCTCCACCACTCCAACACCATCATCCACTACAACCATTAGAGTTTAGAGTGTGTAGTAGTCTCGGGATCCAAGATTGATAGTAAGAGTTCTTGTCAACCAATTGCCATGCTTGGCTAATCTCTTATATCACTTAGTGAAAACAAATCTTTTATGTATTACTTTTGATTTCCAAGCTTTGGTTAACTTTTTAATTGGGTTTGTATTAATGACTTTAATAACTAGTTTTTTTATATTGAAAGTGAACTCTATTCTATCATCTCTTCATGTTTTGTTGATTCACTCATTCGTTTCCTTACGGTCTATATAAAGCACGTTAACTGTCTGGAAAGGGGTTAGAAGGGTGGTTTGGGTAAAATCTTGCCTCGTTTGGTGTATAGATCCTGTGAGGACTTGATTTAAGCTTATTAGGACTTCTCTTGAGGCAGATAGCATCAAATCGGGGAAGTACGAACGACTTGAATCCCCTATAAACCAACTACTATTAAAATTTTATCTCAGCCTTGCAGGACTGGATCCCTACTGAATCAGACCAATATGGCTGAGGGTAGCGTTGCCTCCAAAAGAGGGACATGGCACATTTTACATTTTACATTAATAACTTACTTAATTATCTTTCAATATTCCGGCCTTGCGGGACTGTATCCCTGCTGACTCAGACTAATATGGCCGAGGGTAGCATTGCCTCTAAAAGAGGGACATGCCAATATAACTAAGATAATCTCTTAAAAAACTCAAAGTGAGGAAATCATAAAAGGATACGTAAAAGAAGAGTCAGAACCAAGTGATTCTATCTTGTCTATTGTTTTCTTTTTATTATTTTAGTTTCTTTCTTTACTTTTAATTACTAAACATCTTTTTCCTAAAAAATTGATTAGATTAGACGTTGATGATATTCCGGTATTAAAAGCTCTTGTGTCCTTGGTTGACCTCGGTATCTTACCATCGCTATACTACACCAACGATGAGTGCATTTTCCCTAGCGTGTTGTAGAGAGTGATTGTGTTATATCGTGTTTTATAAGTGTAAAACTTGATAAACGAGTAAAAGTGCTTAAAAATATAATAAAAATTATACTCACGCTCCACCACGTCACCCACCATGGGTGGTTATTGAGCGGCATCGTATTTCCTTGTGTTAGTGTGTGTGTTGCGTGTGTTGCTGACACTATGGTAGGCATCTCTTGGATACTGTTGCTGCTCGCCAGTAGCTCTCACGGTAATCCAACTCCCGATATGTTGAGTGCACACGTTGTGCTGATTATGGCGAGATATGTTGTATGCTGGGCTGCTGAACTAGAGTTTGCTACGCCGACTTCTGAGCTTGTGCACATATCTTCATATACACCATGTTCAGGACTGCTTGAGACTTTGCGTACCACGAGGTTGGTGTGTCTCACTTAGGGAGTGGAGGAAAAAAATTGTTCACCACACCAATATTCTGAACAGCAGGGTTGGTCTGTTGGTTTGTGCACGTTGCACTAACTAGGACGTTTGTAACCCCTGCTTTAGTGAATTCCCTTCCGGTTTGCTCGTCCATCTGGTGGCTTTGGACGTGCACATTGTCCGCCACCGTGCCAAACAGAGAGTGTTCACCGAAAGTGGGAAAATAAGAACTTGGATCAACCATTGATCGAACATGGAAAGAAAAAAAAGATGAAAATAGTGCAAAAAGTGCGGTGGGTGTCAATGAAGAAACACTAAGTCAACACAAGGTCGGGCTTAGGCAATTCGTTTCATCAGTGAGGGTTAATTTTTATTCTTTCTTCGACAAATAACTTAGTTATCTTCGGTCGGTCCTGCAAAACAAAACAACACCGGTGAACTCGTTACAAGGAAGAGAAGTTGGCGGTTCTCCTTATAACTACCCTCCGACATGATAATAAGAACTCGTTTTGAGGAAACAAGTGTGTGTATAGAGTGAGAGATTAAGAAAGCGATCCTTGAACCTGGTAGTGAAGTCCTTTATTTTAAAGCTAATGGGTTGTGAATGAGATAAGAGCATGCTGGTCATTCGCAGTTGTCAATCGTGGGGAATATCTGTTTTGTCTCCCCTAACATGATAGAGCCGTTAATCCGTACCAGGGCTGACTTGGGACGATATTATTCGCTCCACCTCAGCTTCCCCTAGTACTTCTTATCGGGTTGTTGCTAGTTATCTCCTGGGAATTATCTGGCATGGTATGGCGACCAATGATTGGTGCCACGTGGCGTCCTTTTCCTTAGTTGTCGCTAGTGTTCCTCCTGACGTTGTCAGTGGTGTCACACGTCTATCGCCAGTTTTTTCTGTCGAAGTTCTAGATCTATCTAGACGACGAAGTTTTTTGAATGGTATGGCTCTTTGGTTGAGCGTACGTGCACGCTCTTTGGGACCATACCCCTTCAGGTCCCCTCAGTCAAGTGTTGCTTCCATACGAGTTTGTTGGATGGGTGGAGCTCTGGACTTGTAAAAATTCCAGTGATATGCGTGCCTCATGTATTCGTTCCTAACCGAGGTATATCGACGTATGGGATTAGGCATGCTCAAATGAGTCAGATCAACGCATGGAATCAGGCGTGCTCAAATGAGCTAGATCGGAGCATGGGATCAGGCATACTCAGAAGAGCTAGATCGGCGTATGGGATCAGGCGTGCTCAGATGAGCTAGATCGGCGCATGGGCGTATTGCCTTGGATTTCTTCTAAGTTACGTTTCTGTTGGGAGCATGGGCCTGTGGTTGGTGAGGTTGATGGTGACCCCTGTCACTGTTTTGCTGCAAGGTGGCGATCACTTTTGCAGGGGTGACGTCGCAACTGTCAGGTTCTTTTTTCGACTGCAGCAGGTGTGTGGCCATCACTCGCCCAGAAAAAACGTCCTTTCGATTTCTCCCGCCTGACGTGCTAACCATCTAGTGGAGGGAGATGTAACAACTGTGCTTGTAATCACTATGAACAGTTATGTTATCAATAAAACAATGTTATTTGATCACAATGTTTGTTTTGTTATGTTTTACATTTTTCATGTTTTGACTTTTGTTCAATTTCAAACTCTACATCGCTTTCTGGAGAGTTATACGCAAACTAGTGCGTAAACGTACTCAGTTTAATGCGAGAAATACTCCGGAACATCAACATATACTCAACATACCTTAAATAACCTTTACATAACTTAGAAATAAGTTTTAAAGGCTTTGGTATGGCAAAAACAAGTTAATTCGCTTACAGGGACTAAATATGACAAACTGCGAAAGTATGTCAATTTGAACTGTAACGAACATTCCGGAACCTAACCATAAGTTAAACACACCTTAAATATCCTTTACATAGCTTAGAAATAGGCTTTGAGGGGTTCGGTGTGCTAAAATAAACTTTTGGGTCATTCAGGGACTAAAAGTGTCAAAAAGTGCACAAGTTTGCATTTTCGCGCATAACTTACGTTCTGAATACATCCGGACATCCAAAAATTTATGTGAGCATGACTATATTTTATTTTAGTGTTCGCCATAAGAAAAATCCATTCGTCGCGTCATTTGGATCGTTTTTCGCGCTTATGCGTATTCCGTCGTAATTAACCGAACAACGCAACCGTATGGCTAAACGAACCGACATCTGAGATATTTTTGAGCATGTTTTAAGTTCCCTATACTTTAACTTCATTTTAGAGCTTTGAAATGGGGTTAACGGGCCTTAAACGTGTCAAAAATGGCCTAAATACAGTTTAGGGACCAAAACTGTAATTCTGCCAAAGTTCACCCATACGATGCGTATGGTATATATACCATACGATGCGTATGGGGTCTCCAGACCAGGTGCAATGTTTAAACAGCCTGTTTTCAGCAGATTTAACCTTAACCACATGTTTTAAGTTGATGTGTCACTAAGCTAAGGAGCATATGTGGTTCCATAACATTCCGACAAGTGTACGGACTAGATCTTTTCCCCTTTTCCAAGAAACGATCTCAACGGTGGACCAAAAACTATAAATACCCCATCACCCCTCTGCAAAAATTACTAGAAATTTGATTTGAGAAACTCTAAGTTGAAACATTAGTTTCATACCTGAGATTTTCGAATCAAGTTTAGCATTCGGGGACCCTTCGTAAGTATTCTTTCGTTCTTTTCCTTATTTTTACTGCTTTTCGAGTCAGAAAGTCAAACTTTGTTTGACTTTCAGCGTTGACCAGTAATGGTCAATGCGAAGTTCGGTTGAACTTCGCAACGTGATTGTAATCACGATGGTCATAGTCCCTTGGGACTATGCCTACTGATTACCACGTTGTCTAGGGTCGTAGGGTAGGCGATCTAATAAATCGCCTATACCTTCGAACCCGACCCAGTTTGGTCGATCATTAGGATCCGACCAAACACAGTAGGTGACCATAGTAGGTAGGGAATAACCTTCCGAGGTTATACCCTATGGTCACATCGTTTAAGTAGTTGTATGATAGGTAGTTTATATGCCTTAGGTAAATTACCAGAATACCCTTTTCATGCATAATTGGTAATTTAGCATATGTAACCTAAACTTTTGTCACGTAACTGATTATGTAACATGTTTAGGCATATAATACCTGTCATAGGACTAGTTATGCGGTCCGAACGCGTTTCACGCGCACGACACGTTAAAGTAGCGTAAGCTTCCTAAACGGGTCGTAATGGGTCGATAAGACTTAGGTTAAGTTTCATTTAGCATGTAGGCTTTGTTAAACCATATCACGTGAGTTCCTACACTCATTTGGTTTACAAACCCTAATGCTACCCGATCTTCCGATTTAGGTCCGGTTTATTAACATAGTTACCTATATTAGGTGCCGTTTGATTCCGAGATCTCTAGCGTTGCTTGGTGATTATCTTTAGACATCTGAGCAATCTCAAGTGAGTACATAGACCCCTCTTTTACTGTTTTCCAAACTGTTTTCGGGTGGAACACATGTGCCTACTTGTTACTTTCATGCTTTCCTGTTTTCACATCATATACTGCTATGTTCGTTAGTACATTATAGTACATGATTTCATTACATCTTATGCTAGGTGTGCCCATTGTGTGCATTACTTGGTACATTGTTTTACATTACATTTCATGCTAGGTATGCCCATTGTGTGCATTACTTAGTACATCGTTTTACATGACATTTCATGCTAGGTATGCCCATTGTGTGCATTACTTAGTACATCGTTTTACATGACATTTCATGCTAGGTATGCCCATTGTGTGCATTACTTAGTACATCGTTTTACATGACATTTCACGCTATGTATGTTCATTTGATTACATACTTAGTGCATTGTTTTCACATGTTTACATTTTGGTATGACATTTGGTTTGTTTACATGGGACAATACATTCATTAACTTTAGCTACGCCGTTCGTTAGTAGGTAGTGGTACCATAGGAATTGACAACTCCCGTTCCGGACATCCCAGGGAAAGGGGACAGAAAGGAATGACCGAATTCGATGTTATAAAGACAGATAGACCTTTAATTTGTTTAAAGGGTTTATCACCACAGTCACAAGGCTTGGATGTATGCATTTTCACAATACCGCATAAATGTTCATATTAAATAGTTGCATGCATTTACACAAAACATAGCTTTGATTTAAACCAAGTTTTACTTCAATACTTTGTTTTTGTGCATATGGTTTAGTTTGAGACATTTCACTTGCCATACATGACATTTTGACATAGACATTTGACATGGATATTTGACATAGACATTTGACATGGATATTTGACATAGACATTTGACATGGATATTTGACCTAGACATTTGACATGGATATTTGACATAGACATTTGACATGGATATTTGACATAGACATTTTGACATGATTTACATTTGATACAAACACTTTTGACATTTGGTTATACATACTACATGATTTACATCTTGACATGAACACTTTGACATATTATTTAATACATTTGACAATTGATTTAAACTTAGACTTCTTACATTGGTTGGT
Source organism: Helianthus tuberosus (assembly GCA_030545235.1). Taxonomy (NCBI): domain Eukaryota; kingdom Viridiplantae; phylum Streptophyta; class Magnoliopsida; order Asterales; family Asteraceae; genus Helianthus; species Helianthus tuberosus. Next base: position 108,347,195 of record CM060355.1, read on the forward strand.
TTGGTTTGATTAAGTGATTAAGTAACGATGCGTGTGTAATATGATACAAGCATGGTGGATACGCCGCTGGTACTTCCTATATATAAGTGTTTGTATGGTATTATATGTCGTAACGTTATTTGAATCATTTCAGTTTGAGACATAGAACATTTTATACAAATAACATACTTTTCACAAGACATTGATTTACAAAACAACTTATTTTATACAAACACATCTTTTTACATGGTCATTTATTTAACCTGACATTTACTTATACATATCATCTGATCTTATTATTTTCAAATGATTTACAAGACAAAGCAAATTACAAGGTTCATGACTAAACATTTTCTCAAATACAAGTCATGAATCCTATTTTCACAAACCTATGTATCTCACAGGCATTTTTATGCTGACGTACCTATTTTCACATGTGTTTTCAGGTGCTTTTCCATAGGATGTTGATCATGATACTAGGGCGGACCTGTGCCTTAGAGACTTTAAAATAAGATAGACTATGTTTAATTATGTTCTGAACTCTTTAATTTCCTGTTTAAAACAATGTAACACCTTTGTTTATAAATAAAAGACAACTTTGTATGCCATGGTTATGAAACAATTAATTCTGTTGCAACACGCCCCGATGTTTCCGCCGCGATTTGTTGTTTTACGCGGTTGGGGTGTGACAGAAGAGTTGGTATCAGAGCCAATGGTTATAGGGAATTAGGTTATTAGTAATACTTTGACCTAGACTATAACTTTTCTAGGAACCTAACACAAGTTATCTTGTGTTTAGATCTTAAAACATGTACATCACCTATCCTTAGCTGATTAACAAAACAAGGAACAAATTTTTTTTTTCCGAAACGATTTTTTTGAAAAACAATCATCTGTTTTTGAATAAATTTTTGCAAGGTTTTGAACCCTCAATTGTAAGGTTTTGAACCCTCTGTCATATGGTTTTGAACCCTTTTCAGTATTGGTTTTTGGCCTTGTGCCTTCAAATTTTCAAAATCCCGTCAAACGTTTTGGGTTTTAAATAATGTGAACATGTGCAAACTGGAAGGGTGAATGCCTGTATTCTGGGTTTTCTGTCTAGGCAAGCACTTCGTATACATCTCAACCAGACGCGAGACCAGTTGTGCTTACCTGGGAATTCTTGGAGTGAGTGTTCACTTATAGGCGAGCATGTCTTCGCTAATACATTATTTTTGACCCATTTACTTTGATTAGTCACTGTGTGTCGTTTGTTTGCTTTGTGATACGAACGAATGACCACCATCCATGCTGTTTGCAATTCTTGTTTTTATCATCTCATTCTTTTCATCCAATCATCTCATTCGTTTCTTTTCATGTCTTCCTCTTTTAGAATGCCTCCTCGACGCGAGAACCAGATAGCTACTGCTGAACTGGCAGAAATTATTGCGCAGCAGATGGCTGCTCAATTCCCAAATCTCTTTGCTCAATGGCAACAAGCCAACAACAACAACAATGGTCCGTGCAAATACAAGGATTTTAATCAGGCTAAACCACTCAAGTTTAGTGGTTCTGAAGGAGCGACTGGGCTTCTTCAGTGGTTTGAGAGCATAGAGAATACTTTTCGCCACGTGCAGTGTCTCGAAAATCGCAAAGTCGAGTTTGCTTCGAGCGTATTTCAGAAGAGGGCTTTGACATGGTGGAACGGGGTTATGAGGGACCAAGGTGCAGAAGTTGCTCTCGCACAGACATGGGCTGAACTTAGAGCCCTTATGATGAGGGAATTCTGTCCTCGTCATGAGCAGCGAGCCTTGGAGAAGGAGTTTGATGTTTTGAAGCAAGATAGTGGTGAGCATAGGGCTTATACTGATCGGTTTGAAGAATTGAGTCTGCTTTGCCCAACAATGGTCACCCCACTCGACAAGGCTATCGAGAGATACATCGGTGGTCTACCTGACTCGGTACAAGACATTCTTACTGGTAGTGAACCTGCCACACTCCGTCAGGCGATCGAGTTATCAGCAACGCTGACTGAGTCGCAGATTAGAAAGGGAAAGCTACACAGGAATGGTGACAAGGGCAAGAAACAGTCGGCTGACAAGGAAGATAGCAAGAAAGGTCAAAACGGGAATGGAAAGAACTCTGGTTCTTCGAAGAGGGCAAAGAAGCGTAAGGCTTCCCAAAACTATGCTGTTACTGCCCAAGCTAACCAGGCATCTCTCAACCAACCCGCACAGCCACCAGCAAAGAAACCCTATACAGGGAATGCACCTTTGTGCAATAGATGCAACAGTCACCACCAGCCGCAACTTCCATGCCGTTTCTGTACTAACTGTGGGAAGTCAGGCCATCTTGCCAATGTTTGTCGGTCTGCTCAGAATTCCGCGGTTCAGAACCCGGCTCAACAAGTTGCTCAGCAACAGGGTCAAGCTGCAAGACCACAATACCCACCGGGTGCTTGTTATAATTGTGGGGACCTGACCCACTATAGAAACCGGTGCCCAAGGCTAGCCAACCAGAACCAGAGCCAGAACCAGAACCAGAACCAGAATCCGGCTCCGGCTCGAGGCCGAGTTTTTAACATGAATGCCCAAGAGGCACAGGCTGACGATAATGTGGTGAACGGTACGTTCTTTATTAATAATCAGCCTGCATCTGTTCTTTTCGATTCCGGTGCCGATAAGAGTTTCGTGTCTTTGTCTTTTGAGCCAATGCTTCGCGTGTCTAGAATGAAACTAGGCAAATCTTTGACAGTAGAGGTTGCTAGTGGTGAACCCATTATTCTTAATTCTGTTCTTCGCAACTGCCAGTTGAATCTTAACGACCATCTTTTTCCTATTGACCTCGCGCCTATGCAACTTGGAAGTTTCGACGTTATTGTGGGAATGGATTGGTTATCCAAGCATCACGCAAAGATAGTTTGTTCTAAGAAGATTGTTCGTGTGCCGCTTTCGACAGGCGAGATCCTGCAGGTTCAAGGTGAGAAGCCTACCGGTGGTCTCAAACTCATGTCTTGTTTTAAAGCTCGGAAGTATCTGCAGAAGAATTATGTGGCTTTCTTAGCACATGTTACAGAAGATAAAGGCAAGGGTAAGTCTATTTCAGATATTCCTGTCGTTCGGGATTATTCTGAAGTGTTCCCTGAAGATTTACCTGGTCTACCTCCAGCACGCCAAGTCGAGTTCCGCATTGATCTCGTACCTGGTGCAAATCCGATTGCCAGAGCTCCATATCGTCTTGCACCATCTGAGATGCAAGAGTTGTCTAAACAGCTTCAGGAGCTCTCTGACAAAGGTTTTATACGTCCTAGTTTTTCACCTTGGGGTGCTCCCGTTCTTTTTGTAAAGAAGAAGGATGGATCCTTTAGGATGTGTATCGATTATCGTGAGCTTAACAAACTTACCATCAAGAATCGATATCCTTTACCTCGCATCGACGACCTCTTTGATCAGTTACAAGGCGCTTCTTATTTTTCGAAGATTGATCTGCGATCTGGATATCATCAACTTCGGGTGCAAGAAGAAGACATTCCGAAGACAGCGTTCCGTACTCGTTATGGGCATTATGAATTCACAGTCATGCCATTCGGTTTGACTAATGCTCCTGCTGTTTTCATGGACTTAATGAATAGGGTCTGTAAACCTTATTTGGATCAGTTCGTCATTGTTTTTATTGACGACATCTTGATTTATTCTAAGACGCAAGCTGATCACGAGCAACATCTTCGTCTTACCCTTGAACTCCTAAAGAAAGAGCAACTTTTCGCCAAATTCTCCAAGTGCGAATTTTGGCTTAAAGAAGTTCAATTTTTGGGGCATGTTATCAACGAACGGGGTATTCATGTAGATCCCTCCAAGATCAGTGCGATTAAGGATTGGGATACACCTACTACTCCTACTGAAGTTCGTTCTTTTCTTGGTCTAGCGGGTTATTATCGCCGCTTCATAGAAAACTTCTCTAAGATTGCAGTTCCTCTAACTGCTCTAACTCAGAAGAAAATGCCATTTTATTGGGGAGACAAACAAGAGGAAGCTTTTCAACACTTAAAGCAGAAGCTTTGCGATGCGCCTGTTCTATCATTGCCTGAGGGTGATGATGATTTTGTCGTGTATTGTGATGCATCAAAATTGGGTCTTGGTTGTGTTCTGATGCAAAGGAACAAAGTCATAGCATATGCATCGAGGCAGTTGAAGATACATGAGAAGAACTACACCACTCATGATCTTGAGTTGGGTGTAGTTGTCTTTGCTCTCAAGATCTGGAGACACTATTTGTACGGTACAAAATGTGTGGTTTTCACTGACCACAAAAGTCTTCAGCATATCTTCAACCAGAAAGAACTCAACATGAGACAACGACGTTGGGTTGAGCTTTTAAACGACTATGACTGCGAAATTCGCTACCATCCTGGTAAGGCGAATGTCGTAGCTGATGCATTAAGTCGTAAGGAACGTACTAAGCTTCATTGTGTACGTGTTCAATCTGTTATTCAAGCTCGATCCGATATCCAAGCACGCATTTCTCAGTCTCAACAATCTTGTGTTTCACAAGGATTGATGGATAAGGAATTTCCTTATCACATAACACCTGCACTGGAACTGAAGGACAATGGATCATATTACTTCATGGACCGTTTGTGGGTCCCAAGCCTAGATGATCTTCGTACCTTGCTTATGGATGAAGCCCATAAGTCTCGTTATTCTATTCATCTGGGCTCAGATAAAATGTATAAGGATCTTCGTATTCACTATTGGTGGCCTGGTATGAAGAAAGACATTGCCTTATACGTATCCAAATGCCTTACTTGTCTAAAGGTTAAGGCTGAACATCAGCGTCCTTCGGGATTATTGGAGCAACCAGAGATCCCAGTTTGGAAATGGGAAAACATTACTATGGATCTTGTTACCAAACTCCCGCGCACAAAGAAGGGTCATGATGCCATCTGGGTAGTCGTTGATCGTCTTACAAAGTCAGCACATTTCTTGCCAATCCGTGAGGATTTTCCTGCTGACAGACTTGCTCAAATCTATGTGGATGAAATTGTAGCTCGACATGGTGTTCCGTTGAACATCATTTCTGACAGAGATGCTCGTTTCACTTCTCACTTTTGGAGAACCATGCAATCTGCTATGGGGACCCAACTTAATCTGAGCACAGCTTATCATCCGCAAACGGATGGTCAATCTGAGAGAACAATCCAGACTCTGGAGGATATGCTAAGAGCTTGTGTGATCGATTTTGGTGGTAGTTGGGATTCACATCTTAAGTTGATTGAATTCTCCTACAACAACAGTTATCACACCAGCATCAAAATGGCTCCTTTCGAGGCTCTCTATGGTCGAAAATGTCGTTCACCAGTCTGCTGGAATGAGATTGGCGAGGCTCAACTTACTGGACCTGCCCTTATTTTAGAGACAACTGACAAGGTCAAGAAAGTTCGTGATAACCTTCAGGCAGCTAGAAGCCGTCAGAAGATTTACGCGGATCCAAAACGCAAAGCCTTGGAATTTCAAGTCGGTGATCGAGTATTACTTAAGGTCTCACCTTGGAAAGGTGTGATCAGATTTGGAAAGAAAGGAAAACTTGCACCTAGATACGTTGGACCATTCAAGATCGTCGAAAGAATCGGAAAGGTAGCCTACAGACTTGAGTTACCTCCTGAACTGGGAAATGTTCATCCAACTTTTCACGTGTCCAATCTCAAGAAGTGTACAGCTGATGAGAATTTCTCCATACCGCTTGACGAAATTCGTGTTGGCAAAACACTGAAATTTGTTGAGAAGCCAGTGGAAATCATGGAACGTGAAGTCAAGTGGCTTAAACGCAAGCGCATTCCTTTGGTCAAAGTTCGCTGGGAAGCTAAACGTGGACCCGAGTTTACTTGGGAACGCGAAGATCAAATGAAAGCGAAATATCCGCATCTTTTTCCACGAGTTTCCTCTAAATAAATTTCGGGACGAAATTTCCACAAGTAGGGGAGACTGTAACAACTGTGCTTGTAATCACTATGAACAGTTATGTTATCAATAAAATAATGTTATTTGATCACAATGTTTGTTTTGTTATGTTTTACATTTTTCATGTTTTGACTTTTGTTCAATTTCAAACTCTACATCGCTTTCTGGAGAGTTATACGCAAACTAGTGCGTAAACGTACTCAGTTTAATGCGAGAAATACTCCGGAACATCAACATATACTCAACATACCTTAAATAACCTTTACATAACTTAGAAATAAGTTTTAAAGGCTTTGGTATGGCAAAAACAAGTTAATTCGCTTACAGGGACTAAATATGACAAACTGCGAAAGTATGTCAATTTGAACTGTAACGAACATTCCGGAACCTAACCATAATTTAAACACACCTTAAATATCCTTTACATAGCTTAGAAATAGGCTTTGAGGGGTTCGGTGTGCTAAAATAAACTTTTGGGTCATTCAGGGACTAAAAGTGTCAAAAAGTGCACAAGTTTGCATTTTCGCGCATAACTTACGTTCTGAATACATCCGGACATCCAAAAATTTATGTGAGCATGACTATATTTTATTTTAGTGTTCGCCATAAGAAAAATCCATTCGTCGCGTCATTTGGATCGTTTTTCGCGCTTATGCGTATTCCGTCGTAATTAACCGAACAACGCAACCGTACGGCTAAACGAACCGACATCTGAGATATTTTTGAGCATGTTTTAAGTTCCCTATACTTTAACTTCATTTTAGAGCTTTGAAATGGGGTTAACGGGCCTTAAACGTGTCAAAAATGGCCTAAATACAGTTCAGGGACCAAAACTGTAATTCTGCCAAAGTTCACCCATACGATGCGTATGGTATATATACCATACGATGCGTATGGGGTCTCCAGACCAGGTGCAATGTTTAAACAGCCTGTTTTCAGCAGATTTAACCTTAACCACATGTTTTAAGTTGATGTGTCACTAAGTTAAGGAGCATATGTGGTTCCATAACATTCCGACAAGTGTACGGACTAGATCTTTTCCCCTTTTCCAAGAAACGATCTCAACGGTGGACCGAAAACTATAAATACCCCATCACCCCTTTGCAAAAATTACTAGAAATTTGATTTGAGAAACTCTAAGTTGAAACATTAGTTTCATACCTGAGATTTTCGAATCAAGTTTAGCATTCGGGGACCCTTCGTAAGTATTCTTTCGTTCTTTTCCTTATTTTTACTGCTTTTCGAGTCAGAAAGTCAAACTTTGTTTGACTTTCAGCGTTGACCAGTAATGGTCAATGCGAAGTTCGGTTGAACTTCGCAACGTGATTGTAATCACGATGGTCATAGTCCCTTGGGACTATGCCTACTAATTACCACGTTGTCTAGGGTCGTAGGGTAGGCGATCTAATAAATCGCCTATACCTTCGAACCCGACCCAGTTTGGTCGATCATTAGGATCCGACCAAACACAGTAGGTGACCATAGTAGGTAGGGAATAACCTTCCGAGGTTATACCCTATGGTCACATCGTTTAAGTAGTTGTATGATAGGTAGTTTATATGCCTTAGGTAAATTACCAGAATACCCTTTTCATGCATAATTGGTAATTTAGCATATGTAACCTAAACTTTTGTCACGTAACTGATTATGTAACATGTTTAGGCATATAATACCTGTCATAGGACTAGTTAGGCGGTCCGAACGCGTTTCACGCGCACGACACGTTAAAGTAGCGTAAGCTTCCTAAACGGGTCGTAATGGGTCGATAAGACTTAGGTTAAGTTTCATTTAGCATGTAGGCTTTGTTAAACCATATCACGTGAGTTCCTACACTCATTTGGTTTACAAACCCTAATGCTACCCGATCTTCCGATTTAGGTCCGGTTTATTAACATAGTTACCTATATTAGGTGCCGTTTGATTCCGAGATCTCTAGCGTTGCTTGGTGATTATCTTTAGACATCTGAGCAATCTCAAGTGAGTACATAGACCCCTCTTTTACTGTTTTCCAAACTGTTTTGGGGTGGAACACATGTGCCTACTTGTTACTTTCATGCTTTCCTGTTTTCACATCATATACTGCTATGTTCGTTAGTACATTATAGTACATGATTTCATTACATCTTATGCTAGGTGTGCCCATTGTGTGCATTACTTGGTACATTGTTTTACATTACATTTCATGCTAGGTATGCCCATTGTGTGCATTACTTAGTACATCGTTTTACATGACATTTCATGCTAGGTATGCCCATTGTGTGCATTACTTAGTACATCGTTTTACATGACATTTCATGCTAGGTATGCCCATTGTGTGCATTACTTAGTACATCGTTTTACATGACATTTCACGCTATGTATGTTCATTTGATTACATACTTAGTGCATTGTTTTCACATGTTTACATTTTGGTATGACATTTGGTTTGTTTACATGGGACAATACATTCATTAACTTTAGCTACGCCGTTCGTTAGTAGGTAGTGGTACCATAGGAATTGACAACTCCCGTTCCGGACATCCCAGGGAAAGGGGACAGAAAGGAATGACCGAATTCGATGTTATAAAGACAGATAGACCTTTAATTTATTTAAAGGGTTTATCACCACAGTCACAAGGCTTGGATGTATGCATTTTCACAATACCGCATAAATGTTCATATTAAATAGTTGCATGCATTTACACAAAACATAGCTTTGATTTAAACCAAGTTTTACTTCAATACTTTGTTTTTGTGCATATGGTTTAGTTTGAGACATTTCACTTGCCATACATGACATTTTGACATAGACATTTGACATGGATATTTGACATAGACATTTGACATGGATATTTGACATAGACATTTGACATGGATATTTGACCTAGACATTTGACATGGATATTTGACATAGACATTTGACATGGATATTTGACATAGACATTTTGACATGATTTACATTTGATACAAACACTTTTGACATTTGGTTATACATACTACATGATTTACATCTTGACATGAACACTTTGACATATTATTTAATACATTTGACAATTGATTTAAACTTAGACTTCTTACATTGGTTGGTTTGGTTTGATTAAGTGATTAAGTAACGATGCGTGTGTAATATGATACAAGCATGGTGGATACGCCGCTGGTACTTCCTATATATAAGTGTTTGTATGGTATTATATGTCGTAACGTTATTTGAATCATTTCAGTTTGAGACATAGAACATTTTATACAAATAACATACTTTTCACAAGACATTGATTTACAAAACAACTTATTTTATACAAACACATCTTTTTACATGGTCATTTATTTAACCTGACATTTACTTATACATATCATCTGATCTTATTATTTTCAAATGATTTACAAGACAAAGCAAATTACAAGGTTCATGACTAAACATTTTCTCAAATACAAGTCATGAATCCTATTTTCACAAACCTATGTATCTCACAGGCATTTTTATGCTGACGTACCTATTTTCACATGTGTTTTCAGGTGCTTTTCCATAGGATGTTGATCATGATACTAGGGCGGACCTGTGCCTTAGAGACTTTAAAATAAGATAGACTATGTTTAATTATGTTCTGAACTCTTTAATTTCCTGTTTAAAACAATGTAACACCTTTGTTTATAAATAAAAGACAACTTTGTATGCCATGGTTATGAAACAATTAATTCTGTTGCAACATGCCCCGATGTTTCCGCCGCGATTTGTTGTTTTACGTGGTCGGGGTGTGACAGGAGACCCCCACTTGCAGGTGTAGTTCCCCATCGCATTAAATGCGATGGGCATAAATACCTAAGGCCTTTGACACTTTAAAAAAACTTCCAACCTTTTCCTTCTAACTCCTCTCAAATTTTCAAGAATTCTCTTTCAAATCCTTAATTTAGCACCGTATATTTTCGATCGCATTGTTATGTCGACTACATCTAAACCTGAAGGTTCGCGTAAGGCGAAGAAAACGAAGGAACCGTTGACGGTGACCCGGGCGGTTATAAATTGGAAAGAAGATGAGTTTCAACAGATGTGCCAGAATTTCCAATTTCCGATGAGCTGGGAGGCAATGTTGGTTATACGCAACAAATTTTATATATCTTAAATGTTTCCAGGTAAATAAGTGTGCATAGTTAGGTTTATTGTTCTTTCTAAAAGCAACACTTTTTATATATCTTAAATGTAACAACCCGACTTTCCAAGTAAAGTCAAAGTCAAAGTCAAGGCCAAGTCATGTTGTTACTCAGATATGTTATTCCTTGCTTAATTGACTTGTACCCTCGAAATTCGATATGTTGGTTAACGATTTTAAACGATATTTTTAAACTATGTTTTACAACGCATTCACAACGCTTATTTAAAACGCTCTTTATCGCATTGTTACTTCACGCTATCACAACGCAACGCAAACTCGAAACGCAGTTATTAGTATTGTTCTATGTGTGTGTTATTATGTGATTTACTTGTGTGTGCCTCGTATATGTTTTGGGATATTATTCGCAAACGCAATCGCTACTCTATCACATCGCAATCTCATCGCAAACTCGAAACGCAGATCTACTTTTATGCTTTTCATGGGTTATGTTATTTGTGTAACTACTTGTTTAATGCTATCGCAACGTCCATTCGCAACTCGCTTAAACGCAACGCAACGATCAACGCACGAAACGAAATTCGGAAAACCAACTCGCACAAGCCGTCGGATCGAATGACCACTCGATCGAATGATCATCCGACCGGATGACCATCTGATCGGATGGCCATCCGATTGACTGGCCATCCGACCCACTCTGCACCGCCTTATCTCTCTCTCTCACACCTATAAATACTCACCTGTCACATCAACTGTTCACTGATGTGACAGCTCTATCCGACCAACATGCCCCCAGCTCGTTCCCAAGCTCTTTTCTCTCGATTCTAGGCTATTTCCGTAAGTTTTCTTCCTAAATCTTGTACTTCTATCATCACTACACACATCTCCACCATCTTCTCCACTGAAATCATACATTTCCACCATGAAATCGCCCGATTTGGACTGCTTTAGGATGATGTCATCTCGGTTTCTTATGGAAACTGTTGTGTGACCTTATCTCGTCAAGATATATTCAGATCTGAAGGATTTCCACATCATTTCACGCAAATCCCAACAAGATCTAAACATTTTCCAACTGATTTCTACATTTTCTTCAACATTCTTCACTTTTTACCCAAAACCGTTAGAATCTGGACTCGTTCATGCTCTCTACTCATTCTCTAGTAGAGTACCGGTCTGAGAACGGATTTCTACCAAAGAGACGACCGATTCCCGGGTTGAGCATGAAACTCCGTCAAGAATAGTTAAGTCTGATCGAATGGGGGTGATTCCCATTCGATCGGCTGAGCTGAACTTGGTGTGGTTTCCGTTGTTTGACACGTCGTCATGCCGTCTCCGTCAAAACTCAAAACTTTTAAACTTAGAAAACCTTGTGAAAATTTCAAACATCAGATCGGCGATCGAATGACTATTCGACCAGGTGACTGTCCTTTATAAGTTCAACACTTAAACAATTTGACAAAACTTCAAAGAATATCACACTTTCAATCGAATAGCCATTTGATCGAATGGCCATCCGTCCGGATGACCATCCGATCGAATGACTTGATTTATACTACAACGAAAACTTCAAAAGTTTTATAAACACTCACAACTCATTCGAATGGCTATCCGTTCGAATGGTCATCCGTCCGGATGACCATCCGACCGACTCACCATCCGACACTTATCTCCTCGACACGCTGTTTACACTTTGTTCAACGCTTACGCTATCGTTCTGTGATCAGGCTAATCTCCCATGCGCCCCCTTCAATCCAAGACCGTGTTTATTTGTTAAACACAAACTGTGAGTATACTCGAACCCTTTTTCGCTTAAAGCACTTTTGGGTGTTACATACGTTACCTATATCAAATCACATCAACACACAACGCAAACACTTTTAAACTCTAACTGCTCTCGCCTGTTATACGTGTTTCGATGAATGCTTGTATCTTATGTTTACACAGTGATTGTTGCCTGACACCTTAGTAACGATAGTACTATAGTTTGGACTCAGCACCTGTCATAGACAGGGGTTGTTAAGGGTTTTACTTCACATGGTCACAGTGGTGATAATGTGTTGTGCATTCTACACTCTACACTCGCAGTCATGTCGGTTGCATATGTCATTGTCGATAGCTTACTTGCTACATATTTCTACGTGCTACATGCTGGTTAGTGTAAACGCTTTCGCTATACTATATGCTACCAAACTTGTGTACTCACATTTACACTCTGTGTATTGACCTTATTTTAATATATGTGGCAGGTTGATTAGGATGCTATGCTTAGGTGGTCTAGAAACCCACGAATACAATCTGAGTTGTCGGAACAGTCTACTTGTCTTTGAGAACAATATCTGTAATAACTGTTTTTACTTTATATGTTGATGGTATGGGACGTTAACGATTAATATAATGTTATTAACAGTTGTTGTGGATTCTCTTGGACAATTTGTTTCGCTTAGTGCCACGCCCCGATGTTTCCGTCATCGGTTGGGGCGTGACATTAAAATAACCCAACTAGCCCAATGAAAGAGGGAATTGGAAACATTGAAATTACACCGAAGCTAGATGTGCAATATCGAGTCGTTGCAACGAATCGAACACGTGTAGATATTGTTTTAGTCATATTAGGATTGTATTTTTTGGGTTTCCTATTTCAGTTTCTATAGCGTGTGCCAGTACCGTAACACACTGAACTTAATATTTGTGTTTTTGTTTTTCGGTTGCTATACCGAGTGCCGCCATGACAAACCTAAACCGACGAAATTCCCTTGCATAACGAACCCGCTGCAACGCGCGAGAACCGCCATCTTGGACAAGGTGGTGATCACTTTTGCAAGGGTGACGTCGCAACTGTCAGGTTGCTTTTTCGGCTGCAGCAGGCGCGTGGCCATCACTCGCCCAGAAAAAGCGTCTTTTCGATTTCTCCCGCCTGACGTGTCAACCATCTAGTGGAGGGAGGCCCCCACTTGCCGGTGTAGTTCCCCATCGTATTAAATGCGATGGGCATAAATACCTAAGGCCTTTGACACTTTAGAGAAAAACTTCCAACCTTTTCCTTCTAACTCCTCTCAAATTTTCAAGAGTTCTCTTTCAAATCCTTGATTTAGCACCGTATATTTTCGATCGCATCGTTTTGTCGACTACATCTAAACCTGAAGGTTCGCGTAAGGCGAAGAAAACGAAGGAACCGCTGACGGTGACCTGGGCGGTTATAAATTGGAAAAAAATATGAGTTTCAACAGATGTGCCAGAATTTCCAATTTCCGATGAGCTGGGAGGCAATGTTGGTTATACGCAATAAATTAAATATATCTTAAACATTTTCAGGTAAATAAGTGTGCATAGTTAGGCTTATTTTTCTTTCTAAAAGCAACAAATTTTATATATCTTAAAATAGCCCAACAACTAGCCCGATGCAAGGGGAAATTGGAAACAATGAAATTACATCGAAGCCAGATGTGCAATATCGAGTCGTTGCAACGAATCAAACATGTGTAGATATTGTTTTAGTCATATTAGGACTGTATTTTTTAGGTTTCCTATTTCAGTTTTTATAGCGTATGCCAGTACCGTAACACACTGAACTTAATATTTGTGCTTTTGTTTTTCGGTTGCTATACCGAGTGCCGCCATAACAAACCTAAACCGACCAAATTCCCTTGCATAACGAACCCGCTGCAACGCGCGAGAACCACCATCTAGTCCATAATTTAATTTGTGATATAACATTAATCTTTTACTTGATCTAATATTCAAAAACTAATCACTCACTCATAGTATTGCTCAATCTTTGCCACTCCTCACAACAAAAAGGGGGCAACAAAAACGTGTGAGAAACACTCGCCCTCCCATCTCTCATCCTATCTCTTTCAAGTGCCTAAAAAGTCAAATATAAAAAACCTCTATTGTAAATGTTAATAAAGAAACCATTGCCTATTGCCAGACGCTATTAATAAAAAAATAAAAATAAAAAAACTAAACAGTTGACTATCGAGTTGTTAATAAAAAAAAAATCTTTGTTAGGTGTGGACGTAGTCGTAAATGAAAAAAATAAAAATAAAAATTGGCTGGTGTAGAGTATGTCATGTCTAAGGATAAACGAGCCAGGTCGGCTCGAGCTCGGTTCGTGAACAAAACCTAAATCTCAAGCTCGGCTCGAGTTATTTTGAGAACAACCTCAAACGAGCTAAAAACTCGGTTTGAGGTCGTTTCAATATCGCTTAAACGAGTCAAAGGTCGGCTCGAGTTCGGCTCGCCAATGTTATCATCATTATCATTATATATAAAAAATAGAATTTTGTTTGACTCGATAACAAAACGAGCTCTAATCCAAGCTTGAGCTCGGATTCGTTTAAGCTTGGCTCCTTAGAGGTTTTAACCGAGCCTGGTCCAGATGTCAGGAAAAAAATAAAAAAAAAACACCTTTTTACGCTAGTGTAATGGTTTGACCACACTGCCTAAACAAGACCAGTGATTTTGACCAATTCAAGAAAGCCATTAACGGGCTGCGGCAGCCTCCCTGAGTCCTGACCCATGTACTATGCATTCGGTAACGCCGGTTACGGTGGTAGGTAGATAGAGGGGCAAAACCGGAAGAAAGGATATCCAAATATTCCTCCCATCTATCTAATCCCAATTTTTTTTAATCTAAAATTAGTCGACATTTCGAGCCGGGGGTCTCATTGGAAGCAGCCTCTCTATTTCTACGGGGTAGAGGTAAGGCTGTCTACATCCCACCCTCCTCAGACCCTACCTTAGCTTTGCTATAGGTGGGATATACTGAGTACGATGATGATGATGATTTATATTTATAGTAGACAGACACGCCATTCGGCTTTCAAATCCAAAAACCCATCGAATTCTTAACAACCACCCCTCAAGAATGTCGATTGCAAAGAAAGGGTTTCAACAGTACTTGTTGCAGCTTCAAGAACATCCCTTAAGAACAAAGGTACTGATTTTTTTTTTGATGAATCAAGAACTGGATTTTGAGTTTCTTGATTTTAAATGTTTAAGTGATTTAGTACTGAAATTTTTATTGATTTTGAAGTGGGTTTTGTATATTTTGATGAATACTGAACTGAGTTATGTTGTTTAGATGACTCAAGAACTGGGTTTTGTGTTTCTAGATTTTTAAATATCTGAGTAATTTAGTACCGAAATTTATTGATTTTGAAGAATTATGATCTGGGTAATGTTCTTTTGGTGAATCAAGAACTGGGTTTTGGGTTTCTTGATTTATAAGTTTTTAAGTGATTTAGTACTGAAATTTTGCTAATTTTAGGCGTTGACCGCCGGAACACTGGCGGCGATCAGTGATGTGGTGTCTCAGAAGCTCTCTGGCATCCAGAAATTGCAAGTCCGGCGACTTCTTCTCAAAGTGGTATGATCTTGTTGACTTTCATTTGGGTTTAATTGAATTTTTGGAGGTTTGTATGATTTAAATCTGATCTAGTGTGTGTTGAGTTTTTGAAGTCAATCCGTTGACTTTTATTCAAGAAGTATATAGCTGTCTAGGGTGTTGTTATTGGTACACTATGTACCTGTCACATTATACGGGCCGTATAGATGGGCGGAAAAAGGTTATATGGACAGTATGGGTCATATGGTTCTTAGTATCATAACACTGTTACATAAGTCATTTCTTTGTCGGTTTAAACCTTCATACGGGCCGTATGGTGTGCACGGACACCCTCTCATACGGGTCTTAATTCATATAGCCATCTTAGCCCTTCATGCGGCCCGTATAACCCATATCCGCCTTGTGATATGCTAGGTATGAGGGCTGGTGTACACATAGTGTGTCAGTGGTGTCTGTTTAACACTAAATGTTGTTTACTTGTCAAATAAAATATTGGGATTAATCATTGAAATAATCTTGGTTTGTTTAAAAATTTTAGCGCACAAATTAAATTCATGTGGTGAACTTGGGAATTCTTATGCTAAAATCACTTGAAATCTGGAATGTTTAAAGCATCCCTTTTAATATTATATTCCTTTGTGGATTTACTGCTATGCAGCTTTTCGGGTGTGCATATCTTGGACCGTTCGGGCATTTCTACCACACCTTATTGGATAAACTGTTCAAGGGCAAAAAAGACAACCCAACGGTTGTCAAGAAGGTATTCTTTGAACCATAGTTGTCAATAGCGAGCGTAGCAATCGCTATAGCGCGCCATGTAGCGTATAGGTCTAGGCTCGCTATTAGGATTGTAGCGACATTTTATTTTGTTTTTTGTTTATTTAATATAAATAGCAATTAAATATAGCTATAAAATAGCTGGATTTTAGGTTTTTGTTAAATATACATGTAAAAGAGCATATATATATACACCAGGGTATTTTGATTTAATATACATATAAATTTTAAAAAAAAATTTATCTAGTGTATCGCTATTTATAAAATAGCCGGCCGCTATTTATCGTTATTCGCTATGTAGCATATAGGTACCTTGTCGCTATTTGCCATCAACAACTATGCTTTGAACCTTTGAATACACTGGAAATTTGCAGTCTTTTAAAACCAAGTTATGTGATGCCTAATTGGCGGTTTTATCTAGGTGGTGGTTGATCAATTGACCGCAAGTCCATGGAACAACTTGATGTTTATGCTCTACTACGGGTTTGTTATCGAGGGTAAGATCTACTGGCTTACTGCTAGTGGCATTATTAGTTATGAATCATTTGCTTATTAAATATGTCAAATTGTTAGAATTTTCTTTAATAAATGATTCTAATAATGGATAAATCACCTTAAGCGGGCAACTAAACCACCTCTAAATGTGACATTGTATACAAGATATGAAGTTCTTTTAGTATGTTTTATAAAAGAAAGGATTTCTAATGTTTGTAGTGAATAAAAGTAAGAAATAAAAAATAAACGTTATTCTAAATTTCTGGTTCAACCCCTCAAAGTTTACTGTCTCATGATAGTGTATATTCATGTCAAGAATGTTGAATCCGCCACTGTTTTCAAGTCATATAATAACTTCGATTGTCACGATATGCGCAGGAAGACAATGGATCCACGTAAAATCTAAAATCAAGAAGGAATACCCTTCAGTTCAGTATGCATCATGGACGGTACAATATCTTCCTTTTCTAAGCTGCTTGTATTCTTTTCTTTCTACAACAACGTAAGTAATGAGTAATATTTACCACCAAATGTGCAGTTTTGGCCCGTAATCGGGTGGATAAACCACCGCCACGTGCCGCTGCAATTCCGTGTCATTGTCCAAAGCTTTGTTGCAATGTGCTGGTAAGTGTCTTTCAGTTAAACCAAAAAAAAAAAAGCATGATGTTAAAATCATCAAGAGTGATCCACATTGATGACAATTTGACTTATTTTAAATTCGATTTATAGGGGTATATTCCTGAGTCTAAAAGCAAGATCAATGACATTGACCAAAGATTAAGCAAGTAATAAAGGAGCTTCTCAAATAACCTCTTCTTCTTCTACTGCTGCTGCAGCTATGCAGAATTGGCTCTTATTTAGCTCATAAGTTATTGTAAGGTTTGTTTACATCTATATTTTTTTTTCCCAAATATGCAAAAACAGCAAGACGGGTTGTCGGGTTTCCTTATTAATATCTATATATGTATTATAGTAGTTATTATTGATCAAAATCAACGATATGGTTAGATTTTATATGCTCATTAATCGCACGCGCAGTTGTAACTCGCCTATTTATGTGCTTGCGGTTTTTGGTTTGAAAATTATGATTTTATTAAGTATGGCAGGTCGTGCTAAAAGTTAATTTCACTCGTTTGTCGAATTAAGAATAAATTCAATTGAAATTGGCCTGCAGAGCTAAAACTGGCCACTTAAGCTTGAACCCAGGTTTGGATACACGAGTGAACCTTAAAAAAGAGCCGTTTGATGTTTATGATCAGCCGGCACTACGTCGGTCATTGATTTTTGTTCGCCTTACTGGTTATATATTTGGACGAGTTCATTTATGCTTTCTGCAACTCAGTCAACTACTGATTCACAACAACGAATTTGAAGGACACAGGTGAGTCAAAAGCATGATGGAATTTATCTCCAAATGGATCCAGACTTGGGCCCTTTGTAGCTCAAATTTTTTTTTTTTAATCCATGATTTCTTGAAAAGGATGGATAAATGATGGATTTCTTATCTTAGGTTTTATGTAACATCCCAATTCGAAAGGGCTGACGTGTCACTATAACAGTAATCGGATAAAAAGACATACTTTATTATATTTAAATGTTGGAAGTTTCGAAACACAAGACAACCTAAACCCGAGGGTTAAAATACAAAATTCTCATTAATACAGAGCTAATAGACGTCTTCAAATTATTCCTATTGCATTATTCCACTCTCTCCCAAAGTAACCTGTGAATCCGTGGGGGAAAATATACGGAATGAGCCAAATGGCCAATACGGAATAATAAGCTCAAATGACCAAACAACAATAGAGCGATAACGAATGTAACTGTAACAGTAACGTTACCAATATCGGTAATTGTAAGTAAAAACAGTGTCAGTAAGCAGTTTTAAAGCATTTATGATCAGACAATAACGTTTACGGTTACAAATGTAAGTCAAAATGGTTGTGGTATACAGTAGTAGAACAGATGCAGTTAGTAAAGCGTTTAGACTAGTCCTTAAGTTGTTAATTAAGCCGGTTTCTGTTGCTGTAATCCAGCTAATAGCAAGCTGGTAATTAATTAAAAATAAAAGTTGGGTGCAGGTTTCGAACCTGAGACAAGTTGGTTTAAAACCTAATGACTTAACCAGTTGAGTTTTATAAGTTGTTGTTTGCATTAATATGCTTGTTCATTAGAACTTCCATAAACCCAAGTTCGTAAACCACATGTAGTACATGAGATTTTTGTTCCCGGTTCATTAGGTGTCGGACACGTACCGGAATACGCACGGGTGACGGTTGCGGTGATGCATGATGGCGTGGTGACGGTTATGGTATTATGATGATAGTGTGGTTATGAAGATGATAATGGTGGTGGTTGTGACAGAGGTGACTTGCTTGGTTCCGTTCCTTCTCGTCGGAGACGGTTTCTTGCCGGGATGCGAAAACGAGAGAGAGAGAGAGAGAAAAGGAAACAAGTATAGAGAGATGTGAGGTAGATTAAGCTATGGAGGTGGGATGCGGAGAAGCAGGGTTCAATTTGTAGAGGGGAAGGGAAGCTTCTCGTTGGTTGTTGGCAAGTTGTGGTCAGAGATTATAACAGATAGTGTTGGAATGTATCATACATAGACAAATCTTGTTTTTATCCATACAAGTTTCAAGATTTTCAAACAAGTCTCACAAAGTTGGACATTTTTACTTGGCAAGTTTTACAAAGTACTGAGATTACCCCGCTACGCTGTGGGGTTTCACTCGATATCTATTTTGGTTCAATCTAACAACCAAACGAAAGAAATAAACTTAAAAGAATATTGACACATTTTTTACATAAATCGAAAACCATAAAAATAAATTTAAATTGGACAGCAAGATGAGCTGATTTTAAATTAATTTTAAATGAAAGCTTAAACGTTATCTTAAATATAACTTCAATAAAAAAGTAACATAAAACTAAAATATTAAACATAAAGAAAGTATAGAAATAGAAATAATAAAGTCTAGAAAAAAAAATCAAGAAAGGAAAATTACATAAAAATAAGTATAGAAACATGTTATATTTGACCCAAAAAGATAAAAAGGAAGGCTTAAAATTGAGTAAATTCCAAACAAATAAATTTTATTAGAATTAATAATTATTTTAAACTTAGCTGATAAGATTAAGAGGGTGTTTGAGGTTGAGTTTTGAAAATAGATTAAGCGTTTTGAATAATCAGAATCAGATAATTAGCTGTAACAAAACGTGCTACAGAACGATAGTGTTTGGATTTGATTATGTTGTTTGATATCACAATAATCAGATAATCAACTATTTGAGTGTTTGGCAAATATATATATTTTAAAAAATAAATAAGTGAAATGACAAAAAAAAATCAGATAATCAGCTATTGTGGAATCCTGTTTTCCTGCAGTAAAGGGTGACCTAATTTTGGATTATCACATTTTGATCTCTACAAAACGTAAAAAATCAATTTTTATACCAAACACTCAAAATAGATTTTTTGCGATTTCAAAACACAATAATTAAAAAATCAAGTTGAAAAAGCAATCCCAAACACACCCTAAATCAGGGGTTAAAAAAGTAGTAACCAAACAAATTAAATACTAAAGCATTTAAGTTGATTTTTAGTTATATAGTATTTACTTGCATCCTTATGGACGTATATATGGTTCTTAAATTACAACAAAAAGAAATGATTATATAGGGATGCTTCTCTAGAATCTAGATGACCAATAATTCTAACTAAACCCAATTAATTTCATACAGTCCATATGAATTATTATAAGCCCAATACATAGCGCATATGAATTATCGTAAGCACAATACGTTGCAACCACGTGACCTTCTAAATCCCCATTTCATATGCTCTTCAATTTTAACCCCACTTTCAAGGTTGCATCAGACTCTCTCCCCCTCCTTTTCTCTCTCTGTCAACCGTAGCCTCAAACCACCGCAATCTACGATTATGTCTCTTCTAGCCACCGGCACCGCCGCATGACCAACCTGCTACAGCCAAAAGTGTCTCGGCCATATCAACGTCTCCAAGCATCTCTTATTTCTACTCTCTCTCTCTCCTCTCAAAAAAATCCTAGAGCCAGTTAACTCACCCCTTCACCCATTGCCATCGCCGGCTTGACCCGTGCCCCTACCTGTCGTCATCTCTTTTCTCATAACTCACTTACCACCTCCTCTTTGTAAGTTGTGGCTGTGACTCGAGGGTTGTTGCATCGGGAACGAAGGAGGAGACTCAACTTAGGAACTGTCACTGCAGTGTTCTCGTTTTCCAGTGGTCGACGTAGATGTCGTGAATTCGAGCTTCACAATAAATCCAAAAGAAGAAGACTTGCAAGATAATTAGAAAAAAAGTTGGGAAAAAACTAAAGACTGGCAATACTGTAATTTCAAATCAGGGGCAATCTTGTAATTTTCCGCCACGTGGGGAAAGCTACATCAGCAGCGCAGCTACTGTACATACAAGTTCGAAAACGTTATAGACTAGTGAGATTACCCGCGCTACGCTACGGGATTTCGTTCGATATCTGTTCTGGTTCAATATAACAACCAAACGAAAGAAATAAACTCAAAAGAATATTGACACATTTTTTACATCGATCGAAAACCATAAAAATAAATTAAAATTGGACAGCGAGATGGGCTAATTTTAAACTAATTGTAAATGAAAACTCTAACGTTATCTTAAATATAACTTCAATAAAAAAGGAACATAAAACTAAAACACTAAACATAAAGAAAAATATAGAAATAGAAATAATGAAGTCTAGAAAAAAATCAAGAAAGAAATAAGAGTACATAAAAATAAGCATAGAAACGTGTTATATTTGACTTAACATATTCTCAAAAAATAATTACATCGAAAGGTAAACCAACTTAAATTGAGACGTGCAATAAAATAAGCACGTAAGAAAATAGTTACGGCGAGTTACGGTGATGTCAA
This sequence comes from Helianthus tuberosus, assembly GCA_030545235.1. Taxonomy (NCBI): domain Eukaryota; kingdom Viridiplantae; phylum Streptophyta; class Magnoliopsida; order Asterales; family Asteraceae; genus Helianthus; species Helianthus tuberosus. The sequence goes on from CM060355.1 coordinate 108,368,747, forward strand.
AACACAAAGTGACTCGAATTTACACCGTCTAATGAAAACGTATTATATTTTACTCTACTCGTTTCCGAACAAAATTTACGTCAAAAAGTAGAGAAATTGAAAACGTAAATAAAAATAGGTGCGAAAGTGTATTATATTTGACCCGACTCATTTTCCAAAAAATTACGTTAAAATATAGACTAATTGAAAACGTACATAATTATACGGATGAGAACATATTATACCTAACCCAACTCATTTCCGCAAAAAAATTACATCTAAACGCAAAATAACGCAAATTAATTTTAATAAATAACAACACGTAAATAAAAATAAACACGTAAAACTTGATTGCAAAGTTTTTATAAAGTTAAATGGTTGTAAATGTCAACGCGGGAAGTTAAGAGATAAAAAAAATACAAAACTATAAATAAAAAAGCAAAAGATAAAAGAAATCACAAAAGTATAAAAAATACAAAACTATAAAAAAACTCAAAAACATAAAAGGGAAGACAGAAAAAAGTGAAAGTAGGGAAAAAAACTAAAAGCAACCAATAGCCACCTGCCATGCATGTGACAACCATTGTTGATAAAATAAAAGTCAAAAAAGAAAAAGACGAAAGACCAAAAATTCAAAAAGGAAAAAAAAAATAAAACTATAAAAATAAAAGAAGGAAAAGACAAAATGGCAAAATAGTCAAAAAGCAAAAAAAAATAATAAAACACTGTTCATCCGTTTTCGTTAATGTAATAGTATAATATTCGGTACATTTGTTCATATATTGAAGGGTTTTGTCCCAAATCTTGCGCCAACAGTACGAATTAACCTTAGGTCACGTGTGAAATCATACCCAAAATAGACCAAACCTGAAAGTTCTGTCTACAAGAGTTTTGACTTCCCTGACCTTGCGTCGACTACAAGGTTTACCCCCAAGTCGCACGCGAGGCAAGACGAAGACAGTCAAATCTGACACTTAGCTCCTTTTACAAAAGGCTTACCTTCCCCGACTTTGCGCCGACTGCACGGGTTTATCCCAAGTCGTACGCGAAGAAGAGAAGCATAGGACAACGTTGGACGGTACAGAAAGTACGATTGACAGAGGAGTGGCCCAATAGGCGCTCAAAAGGCTGTAATCTATCATGCTGCACGATGAGCAATTGTGCATGGGACAAGAAGTACACAAGGACACGTACGTGGCACCAATCAGCAGGCGCCGACCATTGCTCCATGATCTCCACCTAATTGTTGATGACAGACCAGACAATAAGGACAACCGTCAGGACACGTGGATCCATTCAGCGTGCGCCAGCTCTGCCCTCGCCTAGAATCACTAATGGTCGTGACAGGGGAGACAGAACGTATATTCCTTGTTACCGATCTCGGGCCCAAGGCTCATCAACCCATCTCCTTCACAGTTCACCTCGGCTATAAATAGAGAACTTCGACTACAGGTTTAAGGATCGCTCTCTTGCTCTCTCACTCAATACACACACTTTTATCCTCAAAGCAAGTTCTTATTCTTACGATGGAGGGTGGTTACATAGAGATGTCGTGAATTCGAGCTTCACAATGAATCCTAAAGAAGAAGACTTTCAAGACAATTAGAAAAAAGTTGGGAAAAAACTAAAGACTGACAATACTATAATTTCAAATCAGGGGCAATCTTGTAATTTTCCGCCACGTGGGGAAAGCTACATCAGTAGCTACTGTACATACAAGTTCGAAAATGTTATAGTCTAGTGAGATTACCCGCGCTACGCTGCGGGATTTCGTTCGATGTCTGTTCTGGTTCAATATAACAACCAACCGAAAGAAATAAACTCAAAAGAATATTGACACATTTTTTACATCGATCGAAAACCATAAAAATAAATTAAAATTGGACAGCGAGATGGGCTAATTTTAAATTAATTGTAAATGAAAACTCTAACGTTATCTTAAATATAACTTCAATAAAAAAGGAACATAAAACTAAAACACTAGACATAAAGAAAAATATAGAAATAGAAATAATGAAGTCTAGAAAAAAAATCAAGAAAGAAATAAGAGTACATAAAAATAAGCATAGAAACGTGTTATATTTGACTTGACATATTCTCCAAAAAAAATTACATCGAAAGGCAAAACCTACTTAAATTTATACCGAGACGTGCAATAAAATAAGCACGTAAGAAAATAGTTACGGCGAGTTACGGTGATGTCAAAACGCAAAGTGACTCGAATTGACACCGTCTAATGAAAACATATTATATTTTACTCTGCTCGTTTTCGAACAAAATTAACGTAAAAAAGTAGGGAAATTGAAAACGTAAATAAAAATAGGTGCGAAAGTGTATTATATTTGACCCGACTCATTTTCCAAAAAATTACGTTAAAATATAGACTAATTGAAAACGTACATAATTATACGGAAGAGAACATATTATACCTAACCCAACTCATTTCCGCGAAAAATTTACATCTAAACGCAAAATAACGCAAATTAATTTTAATAAATAACAACACGTAAATAAAAATAAACACGTAAAACTTGATTACAAAGTTTTTATAAAGTTAAATGGTTGTAAGTGTCAACGCAGGAAGTTAAGAGATAAAAAAAATACAAAACTATAAATAAAAAGCAAAAGATAAAAGAAATCACAATAATATAAAAAAAATACAAAACTATAAAAAAACTCAAAAACATAAAAGTGAAGGCCGATAAAAAAAAGTGTAAGTAGGGAAAAAACTAAAAGCAACCAATAGCCACTTGCCATGCATGTGACAACCACTGTTGATCAAATAAAAGTAAAAAAAAAGACGAAATACGAAAGACCAAAAAGTCAAAAAGGGAAAAAATAATAAAACTATAAAAATAAAAGAAGGAAAAGACAAAAGGGCAAAATAGTCAAAAAGCAAAAAAAATAAATAAATAATAAAACACTGTTCATCAGTTTTCGTTTATGTAATAGTTATAATATCCCGTACATTTGTTCATATATTGAAGGGTTTTGTCCCAAATCTTGCGCCAACCGTACGAATTAACCTTAGGTCGCGTGTGAGATCATACCCAAAATAGACCAAACCTGACAGTTCTGTTTACAAGAGTTTTGACTTCCCTAACCTTGCGCCGACTACAAGGTTTACCCCCAAGTCGCACGCGAGGCCAGACGAAGACAGTCAAATCTGACACTTAGCTCCTTTTACAAAAGGCTTAGCTTCCCTGACTTTGCGCCGACTGCACGGGTTTATCCCAAGTCGAGCGCGAAGAAGAGAAGCATAGGACAACGTTGGACGATACAGAAAGTACGATTGACAGAGGAGTGGCCCAATAGGCGCTCAACAGGCTATAATCTATCATGCTGCACGATGAGCAATTGTGCAGGGGACAAGAAGTACACAAGGACACGTACGTGGCACCAATCAGCAGGCGCCGACCATTGCTCCATGATCTCCACCTAACTGTTGATGATAGACCAGACAATAAGGACAACCGTCAGGACACATGGATCCATTCAGCGTGCGCCAGCTCTGCCCTCGCCTAGAATCACTAATGGTCGTGACAGGGGAGACACAACGTATATTCCTTGTTACCGATCTCGGGCCCAAGGCCCATCAAGCCATCTCCTTCACAGTTCACCTCGGCTATAAATAGAGAACTTCGACTACAGGTTTAAGGATCGCTCTCTTGCTCTCTCACTCAATACACACACTTTTATCCTCAAAGCAAGTTCTTATTCTCACGATGGAGGGTGGTTACATAGAGATGTCGTGAATTCGAGCTTCACAATGAATCCTAAAGAAGAAGACTTTCAAGACAATTAGAAAAAAGTTGGGAAAAAACTAAAGACTGGCAATACTGTAATTTCAAATCATGGGCAATTTTGTAATTTTCCGCCACGTGGAGAAAGTTGCATCAGCATCTACTGTACATACAAGTTCGAAAATGTTATAGACTAGTAATATTACCCGCGCTACGCTGCGGGATTTCGTTCGATACCTATTCTGGTTCAATATAACAACCAACTGAAAGAAATAAACTCAAAAGAATATTGACACTTTTTTTACATCGATCGAAAACCATAAAAATAAATTTAAATTGGATAGCGAGATGGGCTGATTTTAAATTAATTGTAAATGAAAACTCAAACGTCATCTTAAATATAATTTCAATAAAAAGGAACATAAAACTAAAACACTAAACATAAAGAAAAATATAGAAATAGAAATAATGAAGTCTAGAAAAAAAATCAAGAAATAAAAAAGAGTACATAAAAATAAGCATAGAAACGTGTTATATTTGACTTGACATATTCTAAAAAAAATTACATCGAAAGGTAAACCAACTTAAATTTGTACCGAGGCGTGCACTAAAATAAGCACGTAAGAAAATAGGTATGGTGAGTTGCGGAGATGTCAAAACGCAAAGTGACTCGAATTTATATTGTCTAATGAAAACATATTATATTTTACTCTACTCGTTTTCGAACAAAATTAACGTAAATAAGTAGAGAAATTGAAAACGTAAATAAAAATAGGTACGAAAGTGTATTATATTTGACCTGACTCATTTTCCAAAAAAATACGCTAAAATATAGACTAGTTGAAAACGTACATAGTTATACGGATGAGAACATATTATACCTAATCCAACTCATTTCCGCGAAAAATTTACATCTAAACGCAAAATAACGCAAATTAATTTTAATAAATACAAACACGTAAATAAAAACTTGATTACAATGTTTTTATAAAATTAAATGGTTGTAAGTGTCCATGTTAGGGGAGGATTTTCTAACAATTAGTGATCCTTACACGTTATCCTAATTAGTGATCCTTACTTCTGTGACAGGTGGTGATCCTCAGAAGAGCTTCAGGATCAGGATCATGGATCACTTTAAGGATCCTCGTACTGACGATTGTTTACATATGTTTTGTACTATCTCGTAGGTATAACCAGCTTGACCAAGTCTTGGCGACATTCCTGGAGAATATTCCCAAACTATTATGCACGTGCTTGGCCAAAAATGGACGTTATGGAGAACGTGGGGGGTTGGCACAAAAATCGGATAGTTAGTTTGGTAGTTAAATTTCTATTTTAAAAGGGGTAACGAGCTAGTAGAAAAACACTTAGCCATTTTGACAGCTACACACACTCATATACTCGCACACTTGAAGCTCTCGACGAACATACATCCGTTTTCACTCACATTTACACATTTCACGATAGTGATCCTTGTACCTAGCTCGTTACTATCCGGAGTTGTAAACATTCATTCATTTATTTGAGCTTGGTGATCGGTAGTTTCCATCACCCGGGGTTTTTTGTGCCGGAGATCAACTCTTGATCAAGGGCTTTTTCCCCGTATAAATCCTTGTGTCATTTCAGCAATTTGTATTGAAGTGATCCTTGTTACTGTTCTACATTGTTAGCATCATACCCCGTAACATAGAGTTTGGTTGCATCATCCTTGACAGATTTTTTGACCAAAACAGTTTGGCGCCCACCGTGGGGCAATTGGTGCTTCGTCCTTAGAAAAATTCGCATTTCTGTGCTCATTCCGGTTCACTACAACCAAGCAAATGGCTTCCTCAGCGAAGAATGCTTCAAATTTGATGCCCTCATTCACTTCTTCTCAAGGCGTTCCCCCTTTGCCTCCACCACCTTCTGGATCCCAGAAGAATGCTGCGAAGAAACCAACTCCCATTTTCTCAAAACCTCCAACTTCTTCTGCTTCTTACACTCCCACTACTAGTGACATGTTTACTTTGATTTTGCAGATGAAGGATCAGATACGGCAACAGGATAAGACCAATGAGAGGATTCTTAAAGAAATCGGAGATCTCAAGAAACAAAAGACAACGGCAGAGGATCATTCCCCACTGGTGCCGAAATCCTTGAATTTTGATACTTCGGTGATTACTTCTCAGCTATCAGTGGTTCCAGACGTTCAATATGTGGGTGGACCGAAAGGAGTGCACCATGGAACAACAACAATCACCCAGGCGGCAGGCTCATCTTTCCAGCCAGCGGGATCCTATCCTCAGCATATGGGATCCCTCACGAATTCAGGAGGATATTCAGGAATGCAGCAGATTCAAGGATCCTCCTTTGTTCCAGGATTATCCCAGGTTCAAGGATCCTCCTTTGTTCCAGGATCATCCCAGGTTCAAGGATCCTCCTTTGTTCCAGGATCATCCCAGGTTCAAGGATCCTCCTTTGTTCCAGGATCATCCCAGGTTCAAGGATCCTCCTTTGTTCCAGGATCGTCCCAATTTCAGGGATCCTTCCAAATGCCAGGATCCTTGAGGAGTTTGCAAACATGAAGTTTAGATGTCCATCAGGGAGATTTTATTCCAATGCAGACCAATGCTTCTACTGGTCCCTCGATCATTCCAGAGCCCCAACAATATGGATTAACATCCATTCTTCCTAACTTGAATCCAATGGGAGGTAACACTTTTAACAATTCTTATACTACTAACCATGGTCTTATGCAGGATCCAGGTATCAATCATGCCATGGCCAGAGAATTGCAAAAGCTAAAGGATATGATATCAAGTGTTCCGGGAGTAGTCAAACCTATCCCAGAGATTGCAGATGGGAGCCATAAGATATCTCGTTTTGCACCACCAATCTGTGATGCTGAGATACCCAAGAGGTTCCATGTGCCTACAATGAAACTGTATGATGGTTCGACGGATCCTGAAGAACACATAGCACAATACAGGGAGAGGATGGAGATCAATCCAATCCCAGAAAGGTTAAAGGAAGCATGCCTGTGCAAAGGATTCGAATCCACTCTTACTGGATCAGCTCTCAAATGGCTACTAAGTCTTCCTCCCTATTCTATTACCTCATTTGCTAATCTAGTTAATCTATTTAATAATCAGTTTTCTTGTAGTAGGAAATTTGAACGATTAACTAGTGATCTGTATAGGATAACCCAGGGTCATAATGAATCATTAAGGGATTACATTACCAAATTCAGTAAAGAATCCTTAGACATTCCCAACTTAGATATAGCCACGGCTGTTGAGGCCTTTAAAATGGGATTGCTTAGGGATTCGTCTTTCTATGATGATCTTGTTATGACACCATGCAGGAACTTAGATGAGGTAAGAACCCGAGCACTTAGGTTCATTCGACTAGAAGATGACAAGAGGATCCAGGAGAGGTTAGCAGGATCCTCAAAGCAGGATAAGCAAGGATCCTCATTCAAGAACAACAAGTTCAGATCCTACAACAGATCTGATAATCAGAACGTGCATTCTATTGATCAAGAAGAGGATGATGAGGATTATCCTCCAATTTCTGAATATTGTTTTAGTGTTGATAACAATGAACTAATCCTTGCGATGCAGAGTCTAGGTGATTGTTAGGGCATGAATTTTATGCTAAGGATTATCTATCCTGAGACTAGGCATGGATCACGGATGCTTAATGGCTGATGCAGAGAGTCTGAGGATCCAGAGTCTGAGGATCCAGAGTCTGAGGATCACGCGTCCGAGGGTCACGAGTTTAAGGATCAGGATCCTTTATATTTTGCACGTTTTTAATGTGTAAATGCAGGTAATGGACGTAGTGGACCACTCCTTTGCTGGAATCTCGTGGAATATGCTTTTAGGCACGTGCATATTGAAGAAATAACCGTTAGTGGTGGTCATGGGGTGACTTCCACCTTTATCGGGAAGTTAGTTACTTGATTTTTCTTATCATTTTAAGGGGAAAACGAGCTCAATGAAGGCACAACTCGTACACACCACACAACACTCGAATTCTCTGCAAACACTTAGCAAAAAACACACACTTTCACTAGAAATTCATTGTATTGAGCTTGTTTTCTTCCGAAGTTGTACAAGGATCACTGCTGTTTTTGCAATATAGTTGGTGATCGGTAGTTTCCATCACCCGAGGTTTTTTATGCCGGAGATCTTCTAAAGATCAAGGGCTTTTTCCTCGTATAAATCTCGGTGTTCATCATTGATTTCATATACTTGTTGTTCATTCAATTAACCAAGCATCATACCTCACAAAATCAGATTTGGTTGCATTATCCTTGTGTGATTTTTGACCAAAACAGTTTGGCGCCCACCGTGGGGTAATTGGTGCTTCAATTCTGAGAAATTTTGTTCATTTCATTCATTACCTTCAACCGCATGGCTTCTCAGGGAAAACTACTCCAAGTTCTATGTCGGCGGTCACTTTTTCACAGGGCATTCCGCCTTTGGATTATCTCCCCCTTGCATTCTAGAAGAATGCTGAGAATTCTCCGAAGAAGACAACCCCCGTTTTCACAAAACCAACTGTTGTTTCTTGCTCTACACTTACTAACAGTGATTTTTATGCTTTGATTGTGCAGATGAAGGATCACATGCAGCAGCAGGTCAAAACCAATGGCAGGATCCTTCGCGAAATTGATAAAATCAGCAGAGGATCACTCCCCTTTGATGTCGAGGTCGCTGAATTTCGACACTCCAGTCATAACTTCCCAGCACTTTGCAGCTCCAGATGTCCAATACCAGGGTGCATCAATAGGAATACGTTCTGGATCATCGATAATGTCTCAGGCTCGAGGATCCTCTTTCCAGCCTTCAGGATCCTCATTTCAGCATCAGGGATTCTTCACCAGTTTAGGAGGATGCATGGGGACGCAGCCGATTCAAGGATCCTCTCAGGTTCAAGGATCCTCGCAGGTTCAAGGATCCTCGCAGGTTTAAGGATCCTCTCAGGTTCAAGGATCCTCGCAGATTCAAGGATCCTCTCAGGTTCGAGGATCCTCGCAGGTTCAAGGATCCTCTTAGATTCAAGGATCCTCTCAGGTTCAAGGATCCTCTCAGGTTCAAGGATCCTCTCAGGTTCAAGGATCCTCGCAGGTTCAAGGATCCTCCCAGTTTCAAGGACCCTCTCAGGTTCAAGGATCCTCTCAGGTTCAAGGATCCTCTCAGGTTCAAGGATCCTCCTTCCAGGTTCAAGGATCCTCATCTCAGGTTTCCGGATCCATGGATTATCCTCCAAGACCCCCATTCACAGCACTTCAAGGATCCAACATCTTCCAGGATCTAGGATACTTAAGGAGTGTGCAACCCAGAAGTTCAGATGTTTATCTAGGAGACTTCATACCAATGCAGACCATTGCTTCCTTTGGTCCCTCGGTTATGCCAGAATCCCGCCAACATGGATTCACATCTGGAATTCCAAACTTGAATCATTCAGGAGAGATACCGAAGAGGTTTCAGACACCAAATCTGGTTGCTTGTACAAGGGCTTTGGATCCACACTTACCGGATCAACATTAAAATGGCTGCTAAGTCTTCCTCCTTACTCTATTACTTCATTTGCTAATCTAGTTAATTTGTTTAATAGCCAATTTTCATGTAGTAGAAAATTTGAACGATTAACTAGTGATCTATATAGGGTAACACAAGGTCAAAATGAATCACTTAGAGATTACATCACTAGATTTAGTAAAGAATCCTTAGAAATCCCTAACTTAGATATTGCTACAGCTCTAGAAGCCTTTAAAATGGGTTTGCTTAGGGATTCAATGTTCTATGATGATCTTGTCATGACCCCTTGTAGGAACTTAGATGAAAAAAGAAACAGGGCCCTTAGGTTCATCCGTTTAGAGGATGACAAAAGGATCCACGAGAGGTTGTCAGGATCCTCAAAGCAAGACAAATAAGGATCCTATCTCAAGGATAACTGATCCAAGCAACACTCCAAGCATGGCAACCAGAGTGTGCATGTTGTGGAACAAGATGAAGATGATCAGGATTATCCTCCTATTTCTGAATATTGTTTTTCTGCTGATAATAATGAACTAATCCTTTCTATGCAGAGTTTAGGTGACAAGGTTAGGTGGCCAAGGAAGAATGACAAACCGCCTACCACCAAAGACGAATCAAAATGGTGTGCTTACTATGGGGATTCTGGTCATCTCACAGATGAGTGCATAGCATTAAGGAAGGAGATAGGTTATCTTTTGAGCAAAGGAAACTTGAAGGAATTGCTTGGAAGGAAAAAGTCAAGGATCAAGTATCCTGAGAAAGTTCCTGAAAAAGTTCCTCTTCCACCATCCGATGCTCAAATCATCTATTTCATCTTCGGAGGTTCTCAGCAGCTAAGAGACGTGCAAAGGAAACAAAGATGGAGAATGGGGGCAGACCTGTTCGGACATCCATCCTTACCCAGCAGAAAGTGATATCATATGATGAGGATAACTGTGCGGACATTCAGGATCCTCATCACGACGGTGTAGTTATTACATTATTTATATCTAACCATTTTGTTCGCAGGATTCTCATTGATGGGAAAAGCTCAGTGAACATAATCCAGTTGGATGTCCTCAATAGAATGGACATCCTTGAATCTGATATTGTCCAAAGATCATCTGTCCTTGTGGGATTCAGTGGAGAGATAAAGATTACATTGGGGGACATCAAACTTCCAATTTATATATATAGGGAGTGAATTCTGTTTAAAAATTCTATGTTATTGACTGCTTATCTTGCCGTAATGTTATCTGTGGCAGGCCATAGATACACGATATGAAGGCAGCCCCCCTCAACATATCATCCATGTGTCAAGCTCCCAACTCTATGAGATATGGTGAAGATAGAAATTGATCAGCAGGAGGCAAAGAACTGTTACACTTCTTCAATGAAGCCAGCCTCCAAGGAGCGAGACGTCATGGAGGCAAGAGAGCCAGATGTCAAGGATATTATGTTGAACTCAGAGGATCCTGAATCCAAAATTTTTATAGAATCTGGGATCCTAGACAGTATTGAGCAGGATTTAGTATCCTTCTTGGAAAGAAGAAAATCTACCTTTGCTTGGAAACATGAAGATATGACAGGTATATCTAAGAATGTTATTACTCACAAACTTGGTATTGACAGGTCTTTCAAGCCAATACCCCAAAAAAGGAGAAAGTTTACACTTGAAAGGAATGTCATTGTCCAAGAAGAGGTAGACAAATTGCTCAAGGCAAGTTTGAGTGGACTGATAAGCATGAAGCTGCACTCAAGGTTCTTAAGGATTATCTATCCTCAGCACCAGCCCTGATGAAACCAGAAAATGGAGAATCGTTATCCTTATACTTAGCTATTTCAGTTAAAGCAGTAAGTGTGATCCTAGTTAAGGATCATGAAGACTCTCAACATCCGGTATACTATGTAAGTAAAATTCTACTTGATGCTGAGGCCAGGTATTCTCATTTAGAGAAATTAATTCTTGATTTAATTATGGCTTCTGCTAAACATAGACATTATTTAGAAACTCACACTATTATTATGAAAGCTAACTTTCCTATTAAGAATGTTCCCAGAAAAACTGAAATGGCAGGTAGAATGGCAAAGTGGATAGTCAAGCATTGAGTATGAACCCAGGACTGCCATTAAGTCCCAAGCCTTAGCTGACTTTGTGGCTAATTTCAGTAGTGATCTACAAAGGAAAGCTGAATTAGAAGTTCAACAACTTGAGAAGACAAAGGATCCTTGGACACTCTTCACGGATGGAGCTTCAAATGTTAAAGGAACTTGACAAGGCACACTACTAAAATCGCCACAGGGGGACATTATACCCCAATCCATTGCATGTGAATTCCAAACCACTAATCATGAGGCAGAGTAGGAGGCCTTGATAGCAGGTTTGCAATTAGCTAGCAATATGAGGATCAGGTATCTTCAAGTATTCGTAGATTCCCTATTAATTACTAACTACTTTAATGGTTCTTATGCTATTAAAGGTGAAATACTAATCGAGTACTTAGAAATAGTCAAGAAATTGGCAGATTCTTTTGCTTTTTTTAGTCTAACACATGTATCCAGAGAAGAGAATGCAGAAGCAGACGCTTTAACTAACCTTGGATCATTCCTAAAGATGCTAGAGGATGTGAAAAATACTCATCACCCATGTTTTAACTCCTGCAATTGAGGATCACGTAGCCATGGAGATAGTGGAGGATTCTGCAATCATACCTGGTGATCCTGCACAGTCGAATTCAGGATCCTGGATCCTTCCAATCCTAAGATATATACAACATGGAGAGATCCCTACAGGACAAAATCCTAAAGCTTTCAAAGTCAAGGAGACTGTGGAAACTACAATGGGGGCAGAGCACTATTCTCAAGGATCCTTAGAACAACATACTATAGGCCTACCACGAAGAAGGATGTTGTCGATTATGCAAAGAAGTGTGATGCTTGTCAAAGACACAGTAATATTCTACACCAACCAACATAACATCTGCATCCTAAGAAGAAGCTTTTGCTCAAAGTCAGAAAAAAGGAAATGGCCAGTTATCAACAAAGAATGGCTGGAGCATACAACAAGAATGTCAGGATTAGAAGATTTCAAGTTGGTGATTTTGTGCTAAGAAAAGCATTCCAGAACACTACAAATCCTTCTGATGGCAAGCTAGCACCAAAGTGGGAAGACCCCTATCTAATTGAAGCTGAATCAGGAAAGGGGGCATATCACTTGTTAACAATGGATGATGATCTCCTACCAAGAGCTTGGAATGCTGTTCATCTCAAAAAATACTTTAAGTAAGATGGATCAGGGATCCTCAGCGATACCGGTATTCTGATTAAGGATCCAGGATCCTCAAAGGATACATGATTCTACATTTGGTAACACATTACTTTCATTTTCATTTTCATTCATTTTATACTTATTACTTATCATAAGTTAAAGATGTTAATCAGTTAACATCTATTTTCACAAAGTTTAAGCTTTTGCAGAGTTGTTATCATTTTACAGAAGATCAAAGTGGTTGGCCAACCCTCCAAAGTTTCGGGCTTGTCCCCAGTTTGGGCTTGTCCCCAGATTCCGCCTGTAGCGCACGATGATCCTGGTGTAGTTCAAGGCTTTGGGACCAGTACTCGTTCTAGGGGCTGATAATTCCATTGTTCTGGCTATGCTTAGGATCCTACGTATAATGGTAGACATACCATACATCCGTTCCTAAGGTTTCTAACGTTTTCACGTTAGCTAAGGTTTCTAACGTTTTCACGTTAGCTAAGGTTTTGGCATTTTCATGTCACTAAGTTTGGATAGTCGCCAGTTAGGGCCATACTCCAGTTTACATCCGTCTATATGGGCTTGACCCCAGTTTACATCCGTCTATATGGGCTTGACCCCAGTTTACATCCGTCTATATGGGCTTGACCCCAGTTTACATCCGTTTATATGGGCTTGACCCCAGTTTACATCCGTTTATTTGGGCTTGTCCCCAGTTTATTTGGGCTTGTCCCCAGTTTGTTGGGCTTGTCCCCAGTTACTAACTCTTATCTTATATTGGCTTAGTCCCAAGTTGTATCCTATTTCAGGTTTTTGGGAGACAAACGACCAAGGATCCTTGATCCTTACCTTCCATTAAGGTTTGTCTTATGGTTATCCTGTTTATAATGATAAAGGTTAGGATCCTAACTTGGATTCTCAGGTATGATCCTTAACTATTTTGATTTTATTCATTATTCATTTGAATAGCCCTTATACTTTGACAACTGAACTTATGATCCTTAAAATATACTACTTTTCAGAACTTTTCAACTATAGGATATTTGATCCTGGATCATATCCTAAAATTCTTAAACTTAATTTGTTTAACTTTTCTTATTCAAACAAATGTATATCACAACAATTGAAAACTGAGGGTTACATAAGGATAGCAACACGGGAGATAGCCAAAAAGTTAAAATTATTTTATTCACAAAACATTAAACCTTTTAAGGTTGTCAAAATTCCCAACCCACGTTTCTACCAGCAAAACATGGCCCGTCCACATGGGTTGGCAAAGGGTGTCCATTGTTTACGGGTCTTTGTAGTGCAGAAAATAAAAGACGGAAGGATAACGAGTGGCTTCATCCCCCAAACAGAGGATCCATCCACCACCCATTATCCTTCCTATTGTTCAAGGATCCATGATCCTTCACCCTAGAAACTACTATCTAAAGTTATACAAGTTCTGACGATAAGGATCCTTGATCCTAGAAGCTTTACTTTTCATAGTTTGCTTATTCAGCAATAATTTACAAGGATATAGAATCCTAACTTGGATTCTCTGGTATGTTATATTCTAACTTTTTCGAAGCTGTAAGTTGTCTCTTATCCTTTTTGGTTAAGGATCATTGATCCACATTTATATGAACACTTCAAGTTTTCTGTTAAAAGTGTAACATTATCATCAGATTTTCAATAACTTTCCAGTTGTTTGGTGATGATACTTTTGAAAATAGAAAGCATACATGAAAAATAAAAAGGGAAGAAACAACAATAGATGTAGCTAAAAAAGTTTAATGTTATTACCCATTCATTATGTATCAAATCATCTGGCCTGGATTTCACCAGCAAAACCGTGGACCATCCACCCAGGCCGGATAAGGCTTTCTAACAGTTAAAGTGTCTATGCAGAAATTAAAGTGCAGGAAGGTTAATAGCAAACTGTGTAGAAGGATTCATTCTCCACGAATGGAAGGATCTTCTGATCTGTAAAGGCACTTGAGGAGTTATCTCTAACTCTATGTTTTGCAATGATCATTATAGCAGGTCTTATCAGTGACGACAGGCAGTATAACAACTAGTTACCAGCAGCAACAGCTAGTCCGCTTCTGACGGAAATATGACAGCTGTGAATCCTTATCACAACTGCCATATTGGGGGCAATTGTTAGGGCATGAATTTTATGCTAAGGATTATCTATCCTGAGACTAGGCATGGATCACGGATGCTTAATGGCTGATGCAGAGAGTCTGAGGATCCAGAGTCTGAGGATCCAGAGTCTGAGGATCACGCGTCCGAGGATCACGAGTCTGAGGATCAGGATCCTTTATATTTTGCATGTTTTTAATGTGTAAATGCAGGTAATGGACGTAGTGGACCACTCCTTTGCTGGAATCTCGTGGAATATGCTTTTAGGCACGTGCATATTGAAGAAATAACCGTTAGTGGTGGTCATGGGGTGACTTCCACCTTTATCGGGAAGTTAGTTACTTGATTTTTCTTATCATTTTAAGGGGAAAACGAGCTCAATGAAGGCACAACTCGTACACACCACACAACACTCGAATTCTCTGCAAACACTTAGCAAAAAACACACACTTTCACTAGAAATTCATTGTATTGAGCTTGTTTTCTTCCGAAGTTGTACAAGGATCACTGCTGTTTTTGCAATATAGTTGGTGATCGGTAGTTTCCATCACCCGAGGTTTTTTATGCCGGAGATCTTCTAAAGATCAAGGGCTTTTTCCTCGTATAAATCTCGGTGTTCATCATTGATTTCATATACTTGTTGTTCATTCAATTAACCAAGCATCATACCTCACAAAATCAGATTTGGTTGCATTATCCTTGTGTGATTTTTGACCAAAACAGTGATAAAGCTAGATGGCCCAGAAAAAATGATAGGCCAGCTGCAACTAAGGACAAATCAAAGTGGTGTGCATACCATGAAGATTTTGGGCATCTCACAGAAGAATGCATTGCACTAAGAAAGGAGATTGGATACTTGTTGAGCAAGGGGCATCTAAAAGAGTTGTTGGGAAGAAAAAAGTCAAGGACTCAGGATCCTGAAAGGATCCCTGAGAAGGCTCCAGCCCCTCCAGCAGATGCACAAGTGATAAACTTTATTTCTGGAGGATCAGACATTTGTGGCACATCTTTCTCAGCAGCTAAAAGGCATGCAAAGGAAACTAAAATGGATAATGGAGAAAGACCTGTTCGAACATCAAGTGTCTCCGAAGGAAAAGTCATAACCTTCGATGAAGAGGATCGTGTGGATATCCAGGATCCTCATCACGATGGTTTAGTTATTACTCTTTTCATTTCTAACCATTTTGTCCGCAGGATCCTTATAGACGGAGGAAGCTCAGTGAACATTATCCAGCTTGATGTTCTGAAGAAGATGGGAATCCCTGAATCAGATATCATACCAAGATCCTCCGTGCTTGTGGGATTTAGTGGCGAAACTAAGAACACCCTGGGGGACATTAAACTCCCAATATATATTGAAGGCTTACACTCTTATCAAAAATTTTGTGTTATTGACTGTTTATCTTGTTGTAATGTTATCCTTGGCAGG
The DNA here is from genome assembly GCA_030545235.1 of Helianthus tuberosus. NCBI lineage: Eukaryota > Viridiplantae > Streptophyta > Magnoliopsida > Asterales > Asteraceae > Helianthus > Helianthus tuberosus. Next base: position 108,384,791 of record CM060355.1, read on the forward strand.
CCTTGGATACACGATATGAAAGCAGTCCCATCTACCTACCATCAATGTGTGAAGCTCCCTAGTCCTTGGGGAATAGTGAAGATTGATAGTGATCAGCAGGAGGCTAAGAACTGCTACACTTCATCGATGAAACCAGCCTCGAAGTCAAGGGAGCAATAGCAATCAAAGTATCCTCCAAGGGATGTCTTGGAGGCAAAAGAGCAGGATGTGATAGAAATCCTCATGGATCCTGATGATCCTGAATCCAAAATCTATATTGGATCAGGGATCCTCGGCGAAATGAAAGAAGACCTCGTATCCTTCCTCAAAAGGAGAAAGACTACCTTTGCATGGAAACACGAAGACATGACTGGTATATCCAAAGATGTAATCACTCACAAACTCGGGATAGACAGATCCTTCAAACCAATCCATCAAAGGAGAAGAAAGTTTGCACTGGAAAGGAATGCCATTATCCAGGAGGAGGTAGAGAAGTTGCTCCGGGCAGGTATGATTAGAGAGGTCAAATATCCAAGATGGTTGGCCAATGTGGTTGTTGTTCAAAAGAAAAACAGAAAGTGGAGGGTATGTGTCGATTTTACCGATTTAAATAAGGCATGTCCCAAGGATCCTTTCCCATTACCCCACATTGACTCCATGGTGGATGCAACTGCGGGTCATGAACTGTTAACTTTTATGGATGCTTCATCTGGATTCCAACAAATCCAAATGGAACCATCTGACCAAGAGGATACAACCTTCATGACTCCAACTGGTATATACTGCTATATTGCTATGCCGTTCGGATTAAGAAATGCAGGTGCAACGTATCAAAGGCTGGTGAATATGATGTTCAAGGATCAGATTGGACAAACTATGGAGGTTTACATAGATGATATGGTGGTAAAATCCATAAAAGCTGAGGTCACTTAAGAGACTTGGAGGAAGCATTCAATATCCTTGATAAATATAATATGAAGCTTAATCCTTCAAAATGTCACTTTGGTGTTAAAGCAGGTAAATTCTTAGGATATATGGTGACAAAGAGAGGCATTGAAGCTAGCCCGGAACAAATCAAAGCAATAGTGAACATCAAATCTCCGGCCAATGCTAAGGATGTTCAAAGGCTAACAGGCAGGATAGCAGCCTTGAACAGATTTATATCCAAATCCTCCGAGAAGTGCAAAGAATTCTATGATATCCTAAGGAAGAACAAGAAATTTGAGTGGACTGAGAGGCATGAAAATGCTTTAACAGCCCTCAAAGATTACCTATCCTCAGCCCCGGCTTTGATGAAACCAGAAAAGGGCGATGTGCTATCCTTGTATCTTGCAGTATCCTCAAAAGCAGTAAGTGCGGTCCTTGTTAAGGATCATGAAGGTACACAACATCCTGTCTATTATGTAAGTAAAAGCTTACTTGATGCCGAATCCAGGTATTCACACCTTGAAAAACTTATTCTTGCATTAATAATGGCATCTACTAAGCTAAGACATTATTTTGAAACTCATGTTATTATTGTTAAAACTAATTTTCCAATTAAGAATGTCCTCAGGAAACCAGAGATGTCAGGAAGGATGGCTAAGTGGGCAGTGAAGCTAAGTGCATATGATATAAGATATGAGCCTAGGACAGCTATCAAATCCCAAGCATTAGCTGACTTTGTGGCTGATTTCAGTAGTGATTTACAAGAAGAAGCTGAGTTAGAAGTCCAGCAGCTAGAAGAGACCAAGGATCCTTGGATACTCTATACTGATGGATCCTCAAATGTCAAAGGCACAGGGCTTGGAATACTACTAAAATCGCCACAGGGGGACATAATACCCCACTCTATAGCTTGTGAGTTCCAAACAACTAACAATGAGGCTGAATATGAAGCCTTAATTGCTGGTTTGCAAATTGCAAAGCATATGGGGATCAGGTATCTTGAGGTACATGTAGATTCATTGTTAATTACAAACCACTTTAATGGATCCTACGCTGTTAAAGGTGAAAAGCTAACCAAATATTTAGAGATAGTCAAAAGTTTGGCACTCTCTTTTGTTTCCTTTAGTTTGACGCAGGTACCAAGGGAAGAAAATACAGAGGCTGATGCATTGGCTAACTTAGGATCATCCTTGAAGATCCATGAGGATATCAAGATCCCTATTATCCATATCCTGACCCCGGCTATCGAGGATCACCAGACTATGGAGATAGGGAATGATTCTGCAATTATCCCTAGTGAGGATACTCAATCCCATTCAGGATCAGGATCATGGATCTCACCAATTATAAGATACTTACAACATGGAGAGATTCCTACAGGAGAAAACCCTAGGGCTTTCAAATCTAAGGTATCTCAATTCACAATTTTAAATAATATGTTGTATAGACGATCTCTTGCAGGACCATACTTGAGATGCATTGAGGATCCTGAAATCCAAGAAGTTTTGAAAGACTTCCACGAAGGGGATTGTGGAAACCACACTGGGGGCAGAGCATTATTCTCAAGGATCCTGAGGACAGGATACTACTGGCCAACCATGAAGAGAGATGCTGTAGAGTATGCTAAGAGATGTGATCCTTGTCAAAGACACAGCAATATCCTTCATCAACCAGCTGAATTATTGCATCCTATATCCTCCTCTTGGCCATTTATGAGATGGGGGATGGATATAGTTGGAAAGCTCCCTAAGGCACCTGGTGGAAAAGTATTCATGCTAGCTATGACTGATTACTTCTCCAAGTGGATAGAGGCTGAAGCTTTTGCCCAAGTCAGAGAAAAGGAAGTTATATCCTTCATTAAAAGAAATATTATAACTAGATTTGGAATTCCTTCTGAGATTATATGTGATAATGGTTCCCAATTTATTGGGGGCAGAACCACTAACTTTTGTGACAGCTGGGGGATTAAGATGATAACATCAACACCAGTCCACCCACAAGCTAATGGTCAGGCAGAATCATCCAACAAGATCATCATCAACAATTTGAAGAAAAAGCTTGGATCCAAGAAAGGGAAATGGGCAGAAGAACTACCCTATGTGCTTTGGGCTGATAGGACAACCCCCAAGAATGCTACTGGTCAAACGCCATTCTCTTTGGTATTTGGGGCAGAATCAGTGATCCCAACAGAAATGGTGGTTCCAACTGCAAGAACAAGTACCCGTGATCCTGAGGAGAATGACGAGAACTTGGCTCAAGACCTGGATACTATTGAAGAAATCAGGGATATGGCTAGGATAAGGATGGCCAGTTATCAGCAAAGAATGGTTGGTGCTTACAACAAAAATGTCAGGATCAGGAGGTTTCAAGTCGGAGATATGGTATTAAGGAAAGCATTCCAAAATACCACCAATCCTGCTGATGGAAAATTGGCTCCAAAATGGGAAGGCCCTTATTTGATTGAAGCTGAAGCAGGAAAGGGGGCATATAGATTGCTAACCATGGAAGGTGATTTGCTTCCAAGAGCTTGGAATGCTGTCCACTTGAAGAGATATTTCATGTGAGTAGGATCCTCATGGCATAGAGGATCCTCACGATAGGGATATCCTTAAAGGATCCTCAAAGTACTGGTGATCCTTACTTAGGTAATATCCTAAAACTTGAACTATTTCATTTCCTTATTTTCTCATTAAGGATAAGGATCATGTATCATTTATCCATCTCTCACGAGAGTTTAAGTTTTGAAAGTTCAGGTATCCTTAGCATAACATTGGTTATCCGCTGAAGCAATCCGTTCCTTGGGTATAGCCCCAGTTATTTGGGCTTGACCCCAGTTCCGCCTGTAGCGCACGATGATCCTGGTATAGTTCAAGGCATTGGGACCAGTACTCGTTTTAGGGGCTGATAATTCCATTGTACTGGCTATGCTTAGGATCCTACGTATAATGGTAGACGTACCATACATCCGTTCCTAAGGTTTCTAACGTTTTCACGTTAGCTAAGGTTTCTAACGTTTTCACGTTAGCTAAGGCTTTGGCATTTTCATGTCACTAAGTTTGGATAGTCGCCAGTTAGGGCCATACTCCAGTTTACATACGATCCTTGGGCTTGTCCCCAGTTATCCTTGGGCTTGTCCCCAGTTATCCTTGGGCTTGTCCCCAGTTGCTAACTCTTTTCTTATATTGGCTTAGTCCCAAGTTATGCTCTATTTCAGGTTCTTGAAGATAGGCAACTAGGGATCCTTGATCCTTACTTTATTCTAAGGTTTATTTTACAGTTATCCTTATTATGGTTAGGATCCTAACTTGGACCCTCAGGTATGATCCTTAACTGTCTTTTATTCTATTCATTATTTATTTGAATAACCCTCAAAGTTTGACAACTAAACTTGTGATCCTTAAAATATATCGCTTTGTAAAATTCTTTAACTAAAGGATATCTGATCATGGATCATATCCTAAACATTTTCAGTCTGGCTTGTTCAAAATTGTTTATTCAATAAGTGTGTATCAAAACAAAGGAAAATCAAAGAAACATAAGGATAACAACACAAGTTAAGCGACAAAAGGTTAAGTTTTTATTTATAAACAAAAGACTAACCCTTAAAAGGTTGTCAAAATTACCTACCCGAGCTTCTACCAGCAAAACGTGGCCCGTCCGCTGGGGTAGGTAAAGGGTGTCCATGATAATAAGTTTAAAAGTAGTGCAGGAATATAAAGGCGGCAGGATCACAATGGCTTCATCCCCCAAACAGAGGATCCCTCCACCAATTGCAATCCTGCCTATTGTCCAAAGGATCATACATGATCCTTAATCCTAAAACCTATTGTTCGAAGTACAACCCATCATTGTTCAGCAAAAAACATCATAACCAAAACAAACTATCAAACTTAAAGAATGGGCTCCGGCTACGTCTAGAAATGTCCTTCATCGCCCATCCATGCAGCCTATGCCTTCGCTGCATCCTCTTCCTCTCCAGCTGCGGTATCCTTCATCAGATCCTTTTCACTGCCACTTGCCTCAATCGCCAAGACCTCAGTAGCCTCCTCCTCATCATCCTCTAGATCAGCCAACCTTGCCTTCCAGCCCTCAACATCCCAGCTGATTTTGTCAAAACTAGGATCTTGAGCTTCCTGGGCCATCTTCAATTTTGTCTGATACATCGTGATGGTGGCAGAGACCTTAGCATTTTCTATGAGATCATGTTTCTCATAATCAAGGTCAATCAGAAGCTTAGCCGTCTTGGTCTTGGCATCTTGGAGTTCCTTCTGAAGATCAGCAATGGCAAGGTCCTTGAGCACTGCAACCTGTTGGAGGTCAGCGATCTTCTTGTCCTGCTCCTCAACATCCCCCACGTAATCCTCAATCTTAGCAAATTTCTGCAAAGAAAAGGATAAAGCAGTTCAAGATCAGGTGATCCTTATACGGGTAGGATACCTAGGCGGAGTTGGTGATCCTTACATCGTTGAAGTATTCGATGAACTGGTGACGGATCAGTGGTAGGCCCTGAAGATCCTCAGCATCAGAAGTTTTCCTCTTCTTGACACCCTTTCCTTTAGCGGGTGCCTTTGGAATGGAGATGCTAGGACTGGTGGTGGATCTCTTCTTCCTGGATCGTACGACATCAAGGTCAGCCGTATTGAACTGGGATACAGGCTTGGCAGATTTTCCGGCACCTACACATTCATCGCAAGATAAGTATCCTTATCCTATTTCAATTTACTTATTTATTTTAATATTCAAACTATGTAAAAGATAGGATACTTACTTGACATGGTAATGGAACCTGAGGATACTTCTTGTGAATCTTGGGTCTCTACCTTGAATGTCCTTGTTTCAGGATCAAGCTTCCAAAAAGCAGCAAGCCTATCCTTGGTTTCAGGTGATGTGATGATGTGTGAGACAGAAATAGCTGCATAACACAAGACAAAAAAGGGGTCAGTAATCCTTATACAAAAACAAGACTACCTGGTGATCCTTCTCAGGATCCTCCGGCCTACCATGGGTGGACCATGTCCTTGGTAAATGCTTTCCGTCGGGAATGGTATCCCTCCTGACAAAGAAGAAGCGACGTTTCCAATTTGTGTCATTCTTAGTAACTTTAAGAAGAGTGTGTTCTCCGCCGGGTTTTCGTTTGAACAAATAACGATGGGATCCGAAGGTGGTAAGATCATACAATTGTGTCAGCTCTGATATGCCTAAATCAATGCCCTCCTGCTCGATGATCCTCTCCAGGGTATACAAAACCCTCCAAATCATCGGCATGGCTTGGATGTAAGATATGCCGGTCAGGGAAAAGAAGGATTGTGTGAATTCTGGGAAAGGATAGGTGTACCCTATAGTAAATGGAGTAGCTGGAAAGGCAACCCATGTTTCAGAAACATAGTCGCTAAGAACAGTGGGATCAACCCATGCTCTCTTGCTCTCTCACTCAATACACACACTTTTATCCTCAAAGCAAGTTCTTATTCTCACGATGGAGGGTGGTTACATAGAGATGTCGTGAATTCGAGCTTCACAATGAATCCTAAAGAAGAAGACTTTCAAGACAATTAGAAAAAAGTTGGGAAAAAACTAAAGACTGGCAATACTGTAATTTCAAATCATGGGCAATTTTGTAATTTTCCGCCACGCGGAGAAAGTTGCATCAGCATCTACTGTACATACAAGTTCGAAAATGTTATAGACTAGTAATATTACCCGCGCTACGCTGCGGGATTTCGTTCGATACCTATTCTGGTTCAATATAACAACCAACTGAAAGAAATAAACTCAAAAGAATATTGACACTTTTTTTACATCGATCGAAAACCATAAAAATAAATTTAAATTGGATAGCGAGATGGGCTGATTTTAAATTAATTGTAAATGAAAACTCAAACGTCATCTTAAATATAATTTCAATAAAAAGGAACATAAAACTAAAACACTAAACATAAAGAAAAATATAGAAATAGAAATAATGAAGTCTAGAAAAAAAATCAAGAAATAAAAAAGAGTACATAAAAATAAGCATAGAAACGTGTTATATTTGACTTGACATATTCTAAAAAAATTTACATCGAAAGGTAAACCAACTTAAATTTGTACCGAGGCGTGCACTAAAATAAGCACGTAAGAAAATAGGTATGGTGAGTTGCGGAGATGTCAAAACGCAAAGTGACTCGAATTTATATTGTCTAATGAAAACATATTATATTTTACTCTACTCGTTTTCGAACAAAATTAACGTAAATAAGTAGAGAAATTGAAAACGTAAATAAAAATAGGTACGAAAGTGTATTATATTTGACCTGACTCATTTTCCAAAAAAATACGCTAAAATATAGACTAGTTGAAAACGTACATAATTATACGGATGAGAACATATTATACCTAATCCAACTCATTTCCGCGAAAAATTTACATCTAAACGCAAAATAACGCAAATTAATTTTAATAAATACAAACACGTAAATAAAAACTTGATTACAATGTTTTTATAAAATTAAATGGTTGTAAGTGTCCATGTTAGGGGAGGATTTTCTAACAATTAGTGATCCTTACACGTTATCCTAATTAGTGATCCTTACTTCTGTGACAGGTGGTGATCCTCAGAAGAGCTTCAGGATCAGGATCATGGATCACTTTAAGGATCCTCGTACTGACGATTGTGTTACATATGTTTTGTACTATCTCGCAGGTATAACCAGCTTGACCAAGTCTTGGCGACATTCCTGGAGAATATTCCCAACCTATTCTGCACGTGCTTGGCCAAAAATGGACGTTATGGAGAACGTGGGGGGTTGGCACAAAAGTCGGATAGTTAGTTTGGTAGTTAAATTTCTATTTTAAAAGGGGTAACGAGCTAGTAGAAAAACACTTAGCCATTTTGACAGCTACACACACTCATATACTCGCACACTTGAAGCTCTCGACGAACATACATCCGTTTTCACTCACATTTACACATTTCACGATAGTGATCCTTGTACCTAGCTCGTTACTATCCGGAGTTGTAAACATTCATTCATTTATTTGAGCTTGGTGATCGGTAGTTTCCATCACCCGGGGTTTTTTGTGCCGGAGATCAACTCTTGATCAAGGGCTTTTTCCCCGTATAAATCCTTGTGTCATTTCAGCAATTTGCATTGAAGTGATCCTTGTTACTGTTCTACATTGTTAGCATCATACCCCGTAACATAGAGTTTGGTTGCATCATCCTTGACAGATTTTTTGACCAAAACAGTCCACGCAGGAAGTTAAGAGATAAAAAAAATACAAAACTATAAATAAAAAGCAAAAGATAAAAGAAATCACAAAAGTATAAAAAAATACAAAACTATAAAAAAACTCAAAAACATAAAAGGGAAGGCAAATAAAAAAAGTGGAAGTAAGGAAAAAAACTAAAAGCAACCAATAGCCACCTGCCATGCATGTGAAACCACTGTTGATCATATAAAAGTAAAAAAAAAAGACGAAAGACGAAAGACCAAAAAGTCAAAAAAGAAAAAAAATAATAAAACTATAAAAATAAAAGGAAAAGACAAAATGGCAAAATAGTCAAAAAGCAAAAAAAGAAATAATAAAAAACTGTTCATCCGTTTTCGTTAATGTAATAGTAATAATATCCCGTACATTTGTTCATAAATTGAAGGGTTTTGTTCCAAATCTTGCGCCAACCGTACGAATTAACCTTAGGTCGCGTGTGAGATCATACCCAAAATAGACCAAACCTGACAGCTCTGTCTACAAGAGTTTTAACTTCCTTAACCTTGCGCCGACTACAAGGTTTACCCCCAAGTCGCATGCGAGGCCAGACGAAGACAGTCAAATCTGACACTTAGCTCCTTTTACAAAAGGCTTAGCTTCCCTGACTTTGCGCCGACTGCACGGGTTTATCCCAAGTCGTGCGCGAAGAAGAGAAGCATAGGACAACGTTGGACGGTACAGAAAGTACGATTGACATAGCAGTGGCCCAATAGGCGCTCAACAGGCTGTAATCTATCATGCTGCAAGATGAGCAATTGTGCAGGGGACAAGAAATACACAAGGACACGTACGTGGCACCAATCAGAAGGCGCCGACCATTGCTCCATGATCTCCACCTAACTGTTGATGACAGACCAGGCAATAAGGACAACCGTCAGGACAAATGGATCCATTCAGCGTGCGCCAGCTCTACCCTCGCCTAGAATCACTTATGGTCGTGACAGGGGAGACAGAACATATATTTCTTGTTACCGATCTCGGGCCCAAGGCTCATCAAGCCATCTCCTTCACAGTTCACCTCAGCTATAAATAGAGAACTTCGACTACAGGTTTAAGGATCGCTCTCTTGCTCTCTCACTCAATACACACACTTTTATCCTCAAAGCAAGTTCTTATTCTCACGATGGAGGGTGGTTACATAGAGATGTTGTGAATTCGAGCTTCACAATGAATCCTAAAGAAGAAGACTTGCAATACAATTAGAAAAAAGTTGGGAAAAAAACTAAAGACTGGCAATACTGTAATTTCAAATCAGGGGCAATTTTGTAATTTTCCGCCATGTGGAGAAAGTTGCTTCAGCATCTTCTGTACATACAAGTTCGAAAATGTTATAGACTAGTGAAATTACCGGCGCTACGCTGCGGGATTTCGTTCGATATCTATTCTAGTTCAATATAACAACCAACCGAAAGAAATAAACTCAGAAGAATATTGACACATTTTTTACATCGATTGAAAACCATAAAAATAAATTTAAATTGGACAGCGAAATGGGCTGATTTTAAATTAATTGTAAACTCAAACTCAAACTTCATCTTAAATATAATTTCAATAAAAAAGGAACTAAAACTAAAACACTAAACATAAAAAAATATAGAAATAGAAATAATAAAGTCTAGAAAAAAATCAAGAAAGAAAAAAGAGTACATAAAAATAAGCATAGAAATGTGTTATATTTGACTTGACATATTCTCAAAAAAAATTACATCGAAAGGTAAACCAACTTAAATTTGTACCGAGACGTGCATTAAAATAAGCACGTAAGAAAATAGGTACGGCGAGTTGCGGAGATGTCAAAACGCAAAGTGATTCGAATTTATATTGTCTAATGAAAACATATTATATTTTACTCTACTCGTTTTCGAACAAAATTTACGTCAAAAAGTAGAGAAATTGAAAACGTAAATAAAAATAGGTACGAAAGTGTATTATATTTGACCTGAATCATTTTCCATAAAATTACGTTAAAATATAGACTAATTGAAAACGTACATAATTATACGGATAAAAACATATTATACCTAACCCAACTCATTTCCGCGAAAAATTTACATCTAAACGTAAAATAACGCAAATTAATTTTAATTTATACCAACACGTAAATAAAAATAAACACGTAAAACTTGATTACAAAGTTTTTATGAAATTAAAGGGTTGTAAGTGTCAACGCGGAAAGTTAAGAGGTAAAAAAAAATACAAAACTATAAATAAAAAGCATAAGATAAAAGAAATAACAAAAGTATAAAAAAGTACAAAACTATAAAAAAAAACTCAAAAACATAAAAGGGAAGGTAGATAAAAAAAGAGAAAATTACGAATTTGGCCAAGAATAGTGTTGACTTACGAAATTGGCCACCTCATGCGTCCTTGGAGAGGTGCATTGTGACACCTGTGTCACTGCGACCATCAAACAAATACCAAACCAATGAAATATTGTATTTCATACTTTGGACTTGTATAATATGTGTATCTTTTGCACATATCAACTCTTGTTCGATTTCAAGCTCTAAATCGCTTTCTGGAAGGTTATACACGCACTGATGCGTAAATATAACCAGTTTAATGCAACAAACACTCCGGAATAGTGACATAGGCTTAACATGCCATAAAATAGCTCTACATAACTTAGAAATAAGTTTTGGATGGTTTGGTATGCCGAAATCAAGTTAACTCACTTACAGGGACTAAATTTGACAAACTGCGAAAGTATGCCAATTTGAACTATAACAGACATTCCGGAACATGGCCATAAGTTAAACACACCCTAACTATCCTTTACATAGCTTAGAAATAGGCTTTGAGGGGTTCGGTGTGCTTAAATAAACTTTTTGGTCATTCAGGGACTAAAAGCGTCAAAAAGTGCACAAGTTTGCACTTTCGCGCATAACTTACGTTCTGAATACATCCGGACATCCAAAATTTATGTAAGAACTAAAACATTTTATTTTAGTGTTTGGCATAAGAAAAATCCATTCGTCGCGCAATTTGGATCGTTTTTCGCGCTTATGCGCATTCCGTCGTAATTAAGCGAACATCGCAACCGTACGGTTAAACGAACCGACATCCGAGATATTTTTGAGCACATTTTAAGTTCCCTATACTTTAACTTCATTTTAGAGCTTTGAAATGGGGTTAACGGGCCTTAAACGTGTCAGAAATAGCTCAAATGCATAACAGGGACCAAAACTGACAATTCTGTAAAGTTGTTGGCTTACGGACCTCAACATTGTGAGTGTTACGATCCGTAAGCAGTCCCCAGACAGCAGAAACTTGCAGAAAGTTTGAATCTGGTCCATTCCACCTTGCACATGGTTTTGGGGCAATACCATGGGCTCTAATGGTTTTCAAAAACCAGGGTTTTGAGGTGGAGGGTTGAGATTGAAGCACGGTTAACGAAGAACGATCTTAACGGCTCTACGAATCCTATAAATACCCCCTTGCCTTCATTTGCAAAACCCACAAGAATCTTGATTTGAGAAGCTCTAAGTTGAAACCATTGTTTCATACTTGAGCTACTTGGATCGAGATTAGCATTCGGGGACCCTTTGTAAGTGTTCCTTCGTTCTTTTATTGCTTTTCGAGTCCGAAAGTCAAACTTTGTTTGACTTTCTGCATTGACCAGTTTATGGTCAATGCGAAGTTCGTTTGAACTTCGCAACGTGATTGTAATCACGATGGTTATAGTCCCTTGTGACTATGCCTACTGATTACCACGTTGTCAAGGGTCGTAAGGGTAAGCGATCTAATAAATTGCTTATACCTTTGATTCAGCCCTTGTGTTGTTTGTCTGCTTCGTGGTTCAAACAAATGACCATCAACCATGATTATGGTCGGTAATTGTAACATCCTATTCTTACCCAATGCCATTTCATTTGTTTTCTCTCTTGTTTCCCCTTTTTTTTAGAATGCCTCCTCGACGTGAAAATCCGGTATCTATTGAAGAGCTGGCAGCTGTCATTACACAGCAAATGACTGCTGCAATCCCGAACATCTCTGCTCAATGTCACCAATCTCTCAACAACAATAATGCTCTCTGCAACTTCAAGACGTTCAACTCGGCTAAGCCATCAAAGTTTTCTGGGTCTCAAGGAGCGACTGCACTTCTGCAATGATTCGAGAGTCTAGAGAGCACCTTCAGGCATGTTCAATGTCCAAACGAGCGAAAGGTAGATTTCGCATCTAGTGTCTTTGAGAAACGAGCTTTGACGTGGTGGAACGGTGTGGTGAGAGATAGGGGTGCCGATGTGGCACTGGCTCAAACATGGGAAGAACTTAGAGCACTGATGATGAAGGAATTATGTCCTCGTCACGAGATCAGGGCCTTGGAAAGGGAATTCGACGATCTTAAGCAAGACAGCGGTGAACATCGAGCATACACTGATCGATATGAGGAGCTGAGCCTGTTGTGTCCTACCATGGTTACGCCTTTGGATAAGGCGATCGAAAAATACATTGATGGTCTCCCTGACTCAGTTCAGGACATTGTTACTGGTAGTAACCCCACTACGGTTAGGCAGGCCATTGAGCTAGCTGCAACCTTGACTGAATCTCAGATCAGGAAACGTAAGCTTTTCCGAAAGGGTGAGAAGAAACCGGTCGAGGAATCAAAACCAATCGAGGAATCAAAGACCATAGATGAACATACTGGATCCCCTAAGAAGTCAAAGAAGCGAAAGGCTTCTCAGAACTTCGCCATGGTTACTCACAATGATCAAGCCGTCCCCAACCAACCGGCTCAACCCCCTGCCAGGAAGCCATACAATGGAACTTCACCCTTGTGCAACCAATGTAACCTCCATCATCATGCTAATGTGAAGTGCCGCGAATGCTAAATTTGTGGACTTAAAGGTCATACAGCAAAAGTTTTCCGAGCAGCAGTTGCACCAAATCAAGCTGACAACAATCCTGCTCAAGCTCGCTTTCCACCGGGTTCTTGCTACAAATGTGGCGAGATGGGTCATTTCCGAAGAAATTGCCCAAAGCTTGCTAATGCAAATCCAGCACAGGGATGAGCATCTGACCGACTAGAAGACAACACCCTTTAGAAATAATTACGTCTTATGTATTATTTTCTTTTTGTTGTCAAGGTCCATGAAACAGTTGTTATCATTGTTTATAAATAAATCTTTTATTTACATTGCGATGTATTTATGTGGTTGTATGTATAAACAACATATCCCTTACAATACCAACAATCAAGGAATCGTATTCCTTGAAAAGCAAACTACCCCCCAAAATTTTTCTATTTTATGATATCTTGCGTTTCCACGAAGTTCCTAAGTACTCGTTTCTTATAAGGAAAACGAAGTACAAGGCGCAAGTTACAACACTGGACGAATACCCAAAGTACCACTATAAATCCTTAATAGGGTACCTAAGGGTATTTCCGTAAATCCTAAAAATGTTGTGTTCCTTAATTCGAATATTACGTTTCTTTGAAAACAAAATCGAATTTTTGAGAGATCTTTCTATCTTTTCAGATAGATCCCAGAGGACATTGAAGTCCATCGACTGGTTTCCATATCCATTCTCAATCGATAACAATTTAATAACAAATTAATAATCAAGTTAAACAACTATGTGATTATGTGCTTATGTGTTTCCTTTTATGTTTTTGGTGTAATCCAAGTTTTGTTATCCAAATCCTCGTAGAATCTTCCATATCTTTGTATAAGAAATTCATAGTAGGATATCCAAAGGTACTATATTAAATCCTCAATGGGCTTTTACGTAATAGTAAAGACCCTTGGATTATATTGTACTATTCCATAATTAGACCCCTTGAGTGGTCTAGTTAAACAGATTGATCCAAAAATCTGGTTAGGAATATCATGTGATGAGATAGCTGAAAGGACTCCTTGGTGGCCTAATTAAAAGGATCATTTGTCGATCTAATTAAAAAGGACCTTATGGTAGTCTAGTCACGCTCATCACAGGTTTGATTTTTCCTCCCCTTCACATTACAAACAAATTGTGCGGACTGTGCAAGGAATTGCGTAATTATGGATGCATACATAATTATGAAATTAAGTGCACAGAAACCACAACAAGTTTGGTCGTGTGTCTAGAAATGACTCATTCCGTGCATTTTCATTTCTTAAGAAATTATGGAAAAAGACTCATCCCGTTCATTTTCGTTTCTGAAGAAATTATGGAAAATGACTCATCCCGTTCATTTTCGTTTCTGAAGAAATTGTGGAAATTGACTCATTCCGTTCATTTTCATTCCTGAAGAAATTGTAGAAAATGACTCATTCTGTTCATTTTCATTCCTGAAGAAATTGTAGAAAATGACTCATTCCGTTCATTTTCGTTTCTGAAGAAATTATGGAAAATGACTCATCCCGTTCATTTTCGTTTCTGGAGGAATTATGGAAAATGACTCATTCCGTTCATTTTAATTCCTGAAGAAATTGTAGAAAATGACTCATTCCGTTCATTTTCATTCCTGAAGAAATCGTGGAAAATGACTCATTCCGTTCATTTTCGTTCCTGAAGAAATCGTGGAAAATGACTCATTCCGTTCATTTTCGTTTCTGAAGAAATGGTGGAAAATGACTAATTCTGTTCATTTTCGTTTCTGAAGAATGTCCGTTAAGGAAATGTCAGGATTATGCCTTTCATATCTCTGGTGGTTATTTGACACAAAGTCACAGATAGACTCCTACGAATAAATTTCGGGACGAAATTTCCTAAAGTAGGGGAGACTGTGACACCTGTGTCACTTCAACCATCCAAAAAATTCCAAACCAATGAAATATTGTATTTCATACTTGGGATTTGTAAAAATATGTGTATCGTTTGCACATATCAACTCTTGTTCGATTTCAAGCTCTAAATCGCTTTCTAGAAGGTTATACGCGCGCTGATGCGTAAATATAACCAGTTTAATGCAACGAACACTCCGGAATTGTGAAATAGGCCTAACATACCTTAAATAACCTTTACATAACTTAGAAATAAGTTTTGAAGGCTTTGGTATGCTAAAATCAAGTTTAATTCGCTTACAGGGACTAAACTTGACAAACTGCGAAAGTATGCCAATTTGAACTGTAACGAACATTCTGGAACATGACCATAAGTTAAACACACCTTAAATATCCTTCACCTAGCTTAGAAATAGGCTTTGAGGGGTTCAGTGTGCTGAAATAAACTTTTGGGTCATTCAGGGACTAAAAGTGTCAAAAAGTGCATAAGTTTGCATTTTCGCGCATAACTTACGTTCTGAATACATCCGGACATCCAAAAATTTATGTAAGCACTAAGATATTTTATTTTAGTGTTTGGCATGAGAAAAATCCATTCGTCACTCCATTTGGATCGTTTTTCGCGCTTATGCGGATTCCGTCGTAATTAACCGAACAACGCAACCGTACGGCCAAACGAACCGACATCCGAGATATTTTTGAGCACATTTTAAGTTCCCTATACTTTAACATCATTGTGGAGCTTGAAATTGGGTTTGACGGGTGTTAGAAGTGCCAAAACACGACGATACGCGCACAGGGGCCAGTTCTGCCATTTTTGAAAGATTCAGGTCTGCAAGGTACTTACGGACCTCAACACTGATAATGTTGAGGTCCGTCAGCAGGGGTCAAATGCAGCAAAACATTTTTTCTCAGCTGTTAACAGCCTTTAACCCCTCCAAAGGCCAAGGCCAAGTGTCAAACTCTTGTGGTGGAGCAATATGAGTTACCACAACATTCCGACAAGTGTACGGGTGAGATCATTCCCTCTTTTCCAAGAAACGATCCTAACGGTGAACCGAAAACTATAAATACCCACCTTATGTTCACTCATTCCTCACAAGAATCTGATCTAATGTGCTCTAAGTTGAAACCTTTGTTTCATACCTGAGCTATTTTGATCTAGATTAGCATTTGGGGACCCTTTGTAAGTGTTCCTTCGTTATTTTATTGCTTTCGAGTCCAAAAGTCAAACTTTGTTTGACTTTCTGCATTGACCAGTTTATGGTCAATGCGAAGTTCGTTTGAACTTCGCAACGTGATTGTAATCACGATGGTTATAGTCCCTTGTGACTATGCCTACTGATTACCACGTTGTCTAGGGTCGTAAGGGTAAGCGATCTAATAAATCGCTTATACCTTCGAACCCGACCCATTTGGTCGATCATTAGGATCCGACCAAACACATTAGGTGACCATAGTATATAGGGAATAACCTTCCGAGGTTATACCTTATGGTCGCTTCGTTTAAGTAGTTATATGATAGGTAGTTTATATGCCTTAGGTAAATTACCAGAATACCCTTTTCATGTATAATTGGTAATTAAGCATATGTAACCTAAACTTTTGTCACATAACTGATTATGTAACATGTTTAGGCATATAACACTTGTCATAGGGCTATTTAGGCAGTCCGAACGCGTTTCACGCGAACAACGCGTTAAAGTAGCATAAGCTACCTAAACGGGTCGTAAGCACTTATGTTAGGTTTCATTTAGTATGTAGGCTTTGTTAAACCATATTACACGAGTCTCCATACTCGTTTGGTTTACGAACCCTCATTCTATCCGATCCTCCGATTTAGGTCCGGTTTATTAACATAGTTACCTATACTAGGTGCCGTTTGATTCCGTGATCTCTAGCATTGCTTAGTGGTTATCTTAGGACTTCTGAGCAATCTCAAGTGAGTACATAGACCCCTCTTTTACTGTTTTCAAACTGTTTTGGGGTGAAACACATGTGCCTACTTGTTACTTTCATGCTTTCCTGTTTTCACATCATATAGTTGCTATGTTTATTAGTACATTTATAGTACATGATTTCAATACATTTTATGCTAGGTATGCCCATTGTGTGCATACTTAGTACATCACTTTACAATACATTTATGCTATGTATGCCCATTGTGTGCATACTTAGTACATCACTTTACAATACATTTTATGCTATGTATGCCCATTGTGTGCATATTTAGTACATCACTTTATAATACATTTCATGCTATGTACGCCCATTGTGTGCATACTTAGTACATTGTTTTACATTGCATTTCTGTTGCATATGCTCATCCAGCATATGAACACATTATACTACATTTTGAACCGTTGTAACCATTTGACTATGTGAACTGTCGTAACCCTTTGATTATATGAACCGTTTGTAACTATTGAACCGTGTGAACCAGTTGTATCCGTTGACATGATTTACATTTGACAATAGACATTTGACTATACATAAACATTTCTACAATTGTTAAACATTTTACTTTGGTGGTTTGGTTTGAGTAAGTGATTTAAGTAACGAGGCGTATGTAATATGATACAAGCATGGTGGATACGCCGCTGGTACTTCCTATATATAAGTGTTTGTACGGTATCACATATTGTAGCGTTATTTGAATCATTTCAATTTGAGACATATAACATTTTATACAAATAACATACTTTTCACAAGACATTGATTTACAAAAAATTCATCTTATACAAACTCATTTTACATGGTTATTCATTTAACCATACATTATTCTCTTATTTATACATATCATCTGATATTATCGTTTTTCAAATGATTTACAAGACAAAGCAAATTACAAGGTTCATGACTAAACATTTTCTCAAACTTAAGTCATGAATCCTAATTTCTCAAAACCTATGTATCTCACAGGAATTTTTATGCTGACGTACCTATTTTCACATGTGTTTTCAGGAGATGATGCATAGGACTTATCAAGACATACTTAGGCGGACCTGTGCCTTAGTGACTTAAAACGAGACAAGAACTAGTTGATTTATGTTATGTACTCTTTGGTTATTGTTTAAAACAATGTAAACTTTCATGATTGATTAATAAAACAAAACTTCAATTGCCATGGATTTGAAACAATTAATTCTGTTACAACACTCCCCGACGTTTCCGCCACGTTTGTATGTTCTACGTGGTCGGGGTGTGACAGAAAAGTTGGTATCAGAGCCAATGGTTATAGGGAATTAGGTTATTAGTAATACTTTGACCTAGTCTATAACCTTCTTAGGACCCTAACGCGATTTTACTTGCGTTTAGTCATAAAACAATACCGTCACCTATCCTTAGGCGACAATCACAACAAGAACATAAATTTCAAAACCGCTTTGAAAACTAATCATCTGTTCTAGGATGATTGATTACTAGGTTTTGAACCCTCTATTGTAAGGTTTTGAACCCCTTTGAGTTTTCAAAATCTCGTAAAAGTTTTGGGTCCTAAATAGTGTGAACACGTGCAAACTGGAAGAGTGAATGCCTGTACCCTGAGTTTTCTGTCTAAGGCTAGAGTGTTCGTACAAATCCACATAATCGGACCAGTCACTCTTACCTGGGAACTCTTGGGGTGAGTGTCCACTTATAGGCGAGCATGTCTTCGCGATACACTATGAGGATCTATTTGCTTTGATTCAGCCCTTGTGTTGTTTGTTTGCTTCGTGGTTCAAACAAATGACCATCAACCATGATTATGGTCGGTAATTGTAACATCCTATTCTTACCCAATGCCATTTCATTTGTTTTCTCTCTTGTTTCCCCTTTTTTTTAGAATGCCTCCTCGACGTGAAAATCCGGTATCTATTGAAGAGCTGGCAGCTGTCATTACACAGCAAATGACTGCTGCAATCCCGAACATCTCTGCTCAATGTCACCAATCTCTCAACAACAATAATGCTCTCTGCAACTTCAAGACGTTCAACTCGGCTAAGCCATCAAAGTTTTCTGGGTCTCAAGGAGCGACTGCACTTCTGCAATGGTTCGAGAGTCTAGAGAGCACCTTCAGGCATGTTCAATGTCCAAACGAGCGAAAGGTAGATTTCGCATCTAGTGTCTTTGAGAAACGAGCTTTGACGTGGTGGAACGGTGTGGTGAGAGATAGGGGTGCCGATGTGGCACTGGCTCAAACATGGGAAGAACTTAGAGCACTGATGATGAAGGAATTCTGTCCTCGTCACGAGATCAGGGCCTTGGAAAGGGAATTCGACGATCTTAAGCAAGACAGCGGTGAACATCGAGCATACACTGATCGATATGAGGAGCTGAGCCTGTTGTGTCCTACCATGGTTACGCCTTTGGATAAGGCGATCGAAAAATACATTGATGGTCTCCCTGACTCAGTTCAGGACATTGTTACTGGTAGTAACCCGACTACGGTTAGGCAGGCCATTGAGCTAGCTGCAACCTTGACTGAATCTCAGATCAGGAAACGTAAGCTTTTCCGAAAGGGTGAGAAGAAACCGGTCGAGGAATCGAAACCAATCGAGGAATCAAAGACCATGGATGAACAGACTGGATCCCCTAAGAAGTCAAAGAAGCGAAAGGCTTCTCAGAACTTCGCCATGGTTACTCACAATGATCAAGCCGTCCCCAACCAACCGGCTCAACCCCCTGCCAGGAAGCCATACAATGGAACTTCACCCTTGTGCAACCAATGTAACCTCCATCATCATGCTAATGTGAAGTGCCGCGAATGCTAAATTTGTGGACTTAAAGGTCATACAGCAAAAGTTTTCCGAGCAGTAGTTGCACCAAATCAAGCTGACAACAATCCTGCTCAAGCTCGCTTTCCACCTGGTTCTTGCTACAAATGTGGCGAGATGGGTCATTTCCGAAGAAATTGCCCAAAGCTTTCTAATGCAAATCCAGCACAGGGATGAGCATCTGACCGACTAGAAGACAACACCCTTTAGAAATAATTACGTCTTATGTATTATTTTCTTTTTGTTGTCAAGGTCCATGAAACAGTTGTTATCATTGTTTATAAATAAATCTTTTATTTACATTGCGATGTATTTATGTGGTTGTATGTATAAACAACATATCCCTTACAATACCAACAATCAAGGAATCGTATTCCTTGAAAAGCAAACTACCCCCCAAAATTTTTCTATTTTATGATATCTTGCGTTTCCACGAAGTTCCTAAGTACTCGTTTCTTCTAAGGAAAACGAAGTACAAGGCGCAAGTTACAACACTGGACGAATACCCAAAGTACCACTATAAATCCTTAATAGGGTACCTAAGGGTATTTCCGTAAATCCTAAAAATGTTGTGTTCCTTAATTCGAATATTACGTTTCTTTGAAAACAAAATCGAATTTTTGAGAGATCTTTCTATCTTTTCAGATAGATCCCAGAGGACATTGAAGTCCATCGACTGGTTTCCATATCCATTCTCAATCGATAACAAGTTAATAACAAATTAATAATCAAGTTAAACAACTATGTGATTATGTGCTTATGTGTTTCCTTTTATGTTTTTGGTGTAATCCAAGTTTTGTTATCCAAATCCTCATAGAATCTTCCATATCTTTGTATAAGGAATTCATAGTAGGATATCCAAAGGTACTATATTAAATCCTCAATGGGCTTTTACGTAATAGTAAAGACCCTTGGATTATATTGTACTATTCCATAATTAGACCCCTTGAGTGGTCTAGTTAAACAGATTGATCCAAAAATCTGGTTAGGAATATCATGTGATGAGATAGCTGAAAGGACTCCTTGGTGGCCTAATTAAAAGGATCATTTGTCGATCTAATTAAAAAGGACCTTATGGTATTCTAGTCACACTCATCACAGGTTTGATTTTTCCTCCCCTTCACATTACAAACAAATTGTGCGGACTGTGCAAGGAATTGCGTAATTATGGATGCATACATAATTATGAAATTCAGTGCACAGAAACCACAACAAGTTTGGTCGTGTGTCTAGAAATGACTCATTCCGTGCATTTTCATTTCTTAAGAAATTATGGAAAATGACTCATCCCGTTCATTTTCGTTTCTGAAGAAATTATGGAAAATGACTCATCCCGTTCATTTTCGTTTCTGAAGAAATTGTGGAAAATGACTCATTCCGTTCATTTTCATTCCTGAAGAAATTGTTGAAAATGACTCATTCTGTTCATTTTCATTCCTGAAGAAATTGTAGAAAATGACTCATTCCGTTCATTTTCGTTTCTGAAGAAATTATGGAAAATGACTAATCCCGTTCATTTTCGTTTCTGAAGGAATTGTGGAGAATGACTCATTCCATTCATTTTCATTCCTGAAGAAATTGTAGAAAATGACTCATTCCGTTTATTTTCATTCCTGAAGAAATCGTGGAAAATGACTCATTCCGTTCATTTTCGTTCCTGAAGAAATCGTGGAAAATGACTCATTCCGTTCATTTTCGTTTCTGAAGAAATTGTGGAAAATGACTCATTCTGTTCATTTTCGTTTCTGAAGAATGTCCGTTATGGAAATGTCAGGATTATGCCTTTCATATTTCTGGTGGTTATTTGACACAAAGTCACAGATAGACTCCTACGAATAAATTTCGGGGCGAAATTTCCTAAAGTAGGGGAGACTGTGACACCTGTGTCACTTCAACCATCCAACAAATGCCAAACTAATGAAATATTGTATTTCATACTTGGAATTTGTAAAAATATGTGTATCGTTTGCACATATCAACTCTTGTTCGATTTCAAGCTCTAAATCGCTTTCTAGAAGGTTATACGCGTGCTGATGCGTAAATAAAACCAGTTTAATGCAAGGAACACTCCAGAATAGTGAAATAGGCTTAACATACCTTAAATAACCTTTACATAACTTAGAAATAAGTTTTGAAGGCTTTGGTATGCTAAAATCAAGTTTAATTCGCTTACAGGGACTAAACTTGACAAACTGCAAAAGTATGCCAATTTGAACTGTAACGAACATTCTGGAACATGACCATAAGTTAAACACACCTTAAATATCCTTCACCTATCTTAGAAATAGGCTTTGAGGGGTTCGGTGTGCTAAAATAAACTTTTGGGTCATTTTGGGACTAAAAGTGTCAAAAAGTGCATAAGATTGCATTTTCGCGCATAATTTACGTTCTGAATACATCCGGACATCCAAAAATTTATGTAAGCACTAAGATATTTTATTTTAGTGTTTGGCATGAGAAAAATCCATTCGTCACGCCATTTGGATCGTTTTTCACGCTTATGCGCATTCCGTCGTAATTAACCGAACAACGCAACCGTACGGCCAAACGAACCGACATCCAAGATATTTTTGAGCACATTTTAAGTTCCCTATACTTTAGCATCATTGTGGAGCTTGAAATTGGGTTTGACGGGTGTTAGAAGTGCCAAAACACGACGATACGCGCACAGGCCCTGTTCTGCCATTTTTGAAAGATTCAGGTCTGCAAGGTCCTTTCGGACCTCAACACTGATAATGTTGAGGTCCGTAAGCAGGGGTCAGATGCAGCAAAACGTTTTTTCTCAGCTGTTAACAGCCTTTAACCCCTCCAAAGGCCAAGTGTCAAACTCTTGTGGTGGAGCAATATGAGTTACCACAACATTCCGTCAAGTGTACGGGTGAGATCATTCCCTCTTTTCCAAGAAACGATCCTAACGGTGAACTGAACACTATAAATACCCACCTTATGTTCACTCATTCCTCACAAAAATCTGATCTAATGTGCTCTAAGTTGAAACCTTTGTTTCATACCTGAGCTATTTTGATCTAGATTAGCATTCGGGGACCCTTTGTAAGTGTTCCTTCGTTATTTTATTGCTTTCGAGTCCAAAAGTCAAACTTTGTTTGACTTTCTGCATTGACCAGTTTATGGTCAATGCGAAGTTCGTTTGAACTTCGCAACGTGATTGTAATCACGATGGTTATAGTCCCTTGTGACTATGCCTACTGATTACCACGTTGTCTAGGGTCGTAAGGGTAAGCGATCTAATAAATCGCTTATACCTTCGAACCCGACCCATTTGGTCGATCATTAGGATCCGACCAAACACATTAGGTGACCATAGTATATAGGGAATAACCTTCCGAGGTTATACCTTATGGTCGCTTCGTTTAAGTAGTCATATGATAGGTAGTTTATATGCCTTAGGTAAATTACCAGAATACCCTTTTCATGTATAATTGGTAATTAAGCATATGTAACCTAAACTTTTGTCACATAACTGATTATGTAACATGTTTAGGCATATAACACTTGTCATAGGGCTATTTAGGCGGTTCGAACGCGTTTCACGCGAACAACGCGTTAAAGTAGCATAAGCTACCTAAACGGGTCGTAAGCACTTATGTTAGGTTTCATTTAGTATGTAGGCTTTGTTAAACCATATTACACGAGTCTCCATACTCGTTTGGTTTACGAACCCTCATTCTATCCGATCCTCCGATTTAGGTCCGGTTTATTAACATAGTTACCTATACTAGGTGCCGTTTGATTCCGTGATCTCTAGCATTGCTTGGTGGTTATCTTAGGACTTCTGAGCAATCTCAAGTGAGTACATAGACCCCTCTTTTACTGTTTTCAAACTGTTTTGGGGTGAAACACATGTGCCTACTTGTTACTTTCATGCTTTCCTGTTTTCACATCATATACTTGCTATGTTTATTAGTACATTTATAGTACATGATTTCAATACATTTTATGCTAGGTATGCCCATTGTGTGCATACTTAGTACATCACTTTACAATACATTTTATGCTATGTATGCCCATTGTGTGCATACTTAGTACATCACTTTACAATACATTTTATGCTATGTATGCCCATTGTGTGCATATTTAGTACATCACTTTACAATACATTTCATGCTATGTACGCCCATTGTGTGCATACTTAGTACATTGTTTTACATTGCATTTCTGTTGCATATGCTCATCCAGCATATGAACACATTATACTGCATTTTGAACCATTGTAACCATTTGACTATGTGAACCGTCGTAACCCTTTTATTATATGAACCGTTTGTAACTATTGAACCGTGTGAACCAGTTGTATCCGTTGACATGATTTACATTTGACAATAGACATTTGACTATACATAAACATTTCTACAATTGTTAAACATTTTACTTTGGTGGTTTGGTTTGAGTAAGTGATTTAAGTAACGAGGCGTATGTAATATGATACAAGCACGGTGGATACGCCGCTGGTACTTCCTATATATAAGTGTTTGTACGGTATCACATATTGTAGCGTTATTTGAATCATTTCAATTTGAGACATATAACATTTTATACAAATAACATACTTTTCACAAGACATTGATTTACAAACAACTCGTCTTATACAAACTCATTTTACATGGTTATTCATTTAACCATACATTATTCTCTTATTTATACATATCATCTGATATTATCGTTTTTCAAATGATTTACAAGACAAAGCAAATTACAAGGTTCATGACTAAACATTTTCTCAAACTTAAGTCATGAATCCTAATTTCTCAAAACCTATGTATCTCACAGGCATTTTTATGCTGACGTACCTATTTTCACATGTGTTTTCAGGATATGACGCATAAGACTTATCAAGACATACTTAGGCGGACCTGTGCTTTAGTGACTTAAAACGAGACAAGAACTAGTTGATTTATGTTATGTACTCTTTGGTTCTTGTTTAAAACAATGTAAACTTTCATGTTTGATTAATAAAACGAAACTTCAATTGCCATGGATTTGAAACAATTAATTCTGTTACAACACTCCCCGACGTTTCCGCCACGTTTGTATGTTCTACGTGGTCGGGGTGTGACATGGGGAAGAGGGTTCGAGGAACAAGATGAGAAGGGTGAAATTACCAGACATTAAGGTATATGTCATGAAGTGGACTAGCAAAGCCCGCAGGAGCAACTTTAACATGCCAAATATACTGACAAATCTATGGAGATGGCATGTAAATTTCCGGGCATTTGTTGGAAATGCTGCGGGTAAGTGTGCATTAAGACCACCATAACGCATATCAGGTATGGTCTGGCTGAAGACCTTTAAACTTAGCACTCTCGGGAGGCTGCCCGAGGATGTAGAGTAATGTATTTTTGTTTTGTTTTGCTTTGTTTGGTTTTTTTTTGGTGTTGTGTTTGTGTTTTGGCAGGTTATTACGTTTCAACCCTCGCGGATGCAATGATTCAAGTGTGGGGATGTTTGGCAACATCCCCGTTGAGATATCGGCGAATCCAAGAGATGTTTATGAACCGGTCTGATTACTGCAGCTGCATCACTACCAACATTGCTGATTTACTAATCAGGTTGTGTCCTATTCTCATTTTGTGCACCTTTGTATATATTCATGTTTAAGTTTACGGTTGGGCGGTTGGGCGGTTGGGTGGTGTTCTGATGTGTTTGTTTGTTTGGTGGGTTGTGCTAGTGGTGGTGTGTTTTTTTTTCATAAAAAAATAAAAAAATAAATAAAAAAAAGAAATTTGGGATTTGAGAGTATTAGCGAAAGCTAATGTTTTTGGTTAGAAGCGATCTTTCCCTCAAAACCATACATTGGGACAATGTATCCCAAGTGTGGGAATGGGGGGAATTTTTGAGGAATTTTAAAAAGCCAAGCGAAAATTGTCAACATTTGAAAACTTGATGTTGTTCCACTTGACACACCGACACCCCTTTATAGTCATTTCTTAGTGAGGGTTTGAGCCACATATGATTATTATAGATATTTCTTTCTTTTGAGTGGCGGTGTATAGAACTTGTGTACGAATTCTTGTTAAATCTTAGAGTTAGCATGCTTGTGAAAATGATAGGGGACTTTTAGGTAGCCTCGTCTAGATGTGTGAGAGTGTGGGAATTAAGGGTTGGACCTCATACGTTACATATATGAGCTTGGTATTGTGAGGGGTGGGGGTTTGGTCTTTAGAAAGCCATGTTTGAGCCTTATACCATTCGGTTGTGACCCGAACCTACTTTCTACAAAACTTTACCTTTTGAGATGACCCGGTTTAGGAGTCTAGTTGTGAATGTTGATGTTTTTGTATATTGTGTGAGTTGTTATATCTTATATGAAAAAAAAGGAAAGAAAAGAAAAAAAAGAAAAATATGAGAAAAATACAAAAAGAAGTGATTGGTTGCAATAGTAGTTGAGAATGTTGAAGAAGTTGTGTATATATTTGATGGTTGCTTTGTTTAGTGGTAGAAATAAAAACCGGGTCAAATCAATTAGCTCTCGCATATATATTCCACCATTTTACTACCTTTGCACCTAGCCCCGTTACACCCCGTAAGTCCTTTTGATTCATAAGCATGCTAAATACTCAATAGGAGGAGACTTGATTTGTATACAAGCTTATTGTCGCACAAACACACACACACGCATTGTGTGGTTTAGCATTATGTGCTAATATTTCTTGTCACCGAGAGTTATTGTGAGGGGTGTGTCTTGTGGTATGATTGAAAGTTAGTAAAAGGACGATACGTTTTAGCTTGGTTTACATGTTGATCGCTTGTGGTTTTGAAATAGTTTTTGAATGGGTTGCTTGGGGCAAGCAACGGTTAAGTGTGGGGATGTGACGGGTGGTCCACGGGACAACCCTTAAGTGTGTTAAAAGATAATTTAATCCCCCATTTGATCATTTAATTGTCTTGAATTAGATGACTACGTTTGCTTGTGTTTCAGGTACATTTGGGGCTTAAAAGTGTGGAAATTAAGCTTCGAATAGCGCGACTTGATTGGAGGATTGAAGATGGAGCATAAATGAAGAAAATATTTTTTGGAATTGAAGAATTAAGAGGATAGTATTATAGAGGACGAAATTACGAGAACGTAGGCGAAAACGGTGAAGAAAACGGAGTTAAAACGAAAAAGTTATGAAGAAAACAAAATTATGTGCTGAAGGCTACCGTAACTTACGGTAGATACCGTAAATTACGGTAGCCCCCAACATTTTTCTTCCACCGTAAGGCAGTAGAGACCCACCGTAAGCCATTCCAAGCCACCGTAAGCTACGGTGGCCACCGTAGCTTACGGTGGAGGCCAGCTTGAAACTTGTAACTCCCTCATTTAAGGTTGTTTATGGTGCCTTTTCATCATCTAATCATTCCCATTCGTTTTGTAACTCCTAAGGGGTGAATTTGGGGTGTTCTAAGGTGTTCTTGAGTGATCTAAACATGAAGACTTTGTTTTTGATTCCAATGGAGAAAGGTTCGATTGTGATGATGGTTCATAACACTATGAGCGGCTAGATTTGCTTGGTGATCGTCTTGAATGTAAGGTTTTATTTGTGACAATTATGTTTGTTCTTTAATTTCTGGAATATTAGACTGTGCATGTGTTGTTAGTTTATTATGGTGTTTGATTGGTTGTTTGTAAATTGTTGATGTATGTTTGATCATAGTTCTAAACCATACGTTCTTGGTGCCGTTGGCAATCGAGATATCATGGGAGGGATTAGGGTTGGATATGTGTTGATTGGTCATCGGGTAACAACCTCGCGTTCTAGGAATCCGAGTACTTAGTTCCCTTTCATCACAAACAATTGATCTTACATGAGCCATGTCTATGTGGTTCTTTCCAGTTGAACATGAACGTTAGTTGTCCCTTAAAACCTGAAACTCGGGATGATCACTATTCTCTTATCTTGTTACAAAACTTAACCTTGATTTGTAATCTAATTTAGTTTAATTTAGTTAATTAAAACCAATCAACCCAAACATTGAAATTTACATTTCTTGCAATTTAGATTAATCTAGTTAGTTAGACATACATTGAGATAACACATATTCCACAAACTCCCTGTGTTCGATACCCACTTACCGCTAGCTAATTAGTTGTAATTGGATTAAATTTGCGTGTGACCACGATAGCACGTCAAATTTTGCTTAGTACATTGTTTTACATTACATTTCATGCTATGTATGTCCATTGTGTGCATACTTAGTACATTGTTTTACATTACATTTCATGCTATGTATGTCCATTGTGTGCATACTTAGTACATTGTCTTACATTACGAATTGTTGCATATGCTCATCCAGCTTATGAACACATTATATTACACTATGTGAACCATTTGTATCTATTGAACCATGTGAACCATTTGACAATAGATATTTGACTATACCTAAACATTTCTACAATTGTTAAACATTACATCTTGATGGTTTGGTTTGTGTAAGTGATTTAAGTAACGGGGCGTGTGTAATATGATACAAGCATGGTGGATATGCCGCTGGTACTTCCTATATATAAGTGTTTGTATGGTATCACATATTGTAGCGTTATTTGAATCATTTCAATTTGAGACATATAACATTTTATACTTTTCACAAGACATTGATTTACAAACAACTTATCTTATACAAACTCATTTTACATGGTTATTCATTTAACCAAACATTATTCTCTTATTTATACATATCATCTGATCTTATAGTTTTTCAAATGATTTACAAGACAAAGCAAATTACAAGGTTCATGACTAAACATTTTCTTAAACAATAAGTCATGAAACCTATTTTCACAAAACCTATGTATCTCACAGGCATTTTTATGCTGACGTACCTATTTTCACATGTGTTTTTCAGGAGTTGTTGCATAAGATGATCAAGATACACATAGGCAGACTTGGGCTTTAGTGACAATAAAAGATGCAAGACTAGTTAATTATGTTGTATTTCTTTGTTTGTTAAGACATTGTAACACTTTTAATCAATAAAACAATATTTCAATTTCCATGTGTTATGAAACAATGATTCTGTTACAACACTCCCCGACGTTTCCACCACGTTTGGTTGTCCTACGTGGTCGGGGTGTGACACGCATCACGGATTCAAATGCGCGGGGTGTGTCTGAAGTCCACGGGATGCGTCTTTGAAAATAATTCACTGACCGATGCGTCTTAAAGTGCGCGGGATGCGTCTGAAAGTGCACGGGGTGCGTCTTGAAAACTTGAAGCGTCTGAAAGTGCACGGGATGTGTCCTTGGAGCGAGGCATCATGCACGGGATGCGTTGGGCAAGTTTCCGCCATTTTTTCCGGCGATTTGCAGGTTTCCGCCATTTTTCCGGCGAGTTGTAGGTTTCCGCCATTTTTTCCGGCGAGTTGCAGGTTTCCGCCATTCCTACCCTTGAAAAATGGGGAGTTGACATTCCGACTGTTAACGAACGAAAGCAGAGTATTGAGATCTGAACAATCTCTAGGTCGTTTTCTAGAAACAGGAAGGCTACAAGTGAGGCCGCTTTCAGGCTTGATCGGAGCAGTATTCACCGGAAAACCATCGGTGAAACTGTACATCGTTGTTAAAGGATTGGTGAGTCCGTAAGCTAGAGGTGTGTTACCGGTGGTTTGATTATCTGTTAGCATTATTTGAGGATGGAACAGAGTGTGGTGACCTGCTTCAACCGCCATGAAATGTGTATTCAGAGGTTCTTGTTTGTTACAGGATGCAACCAACTGTGCGTTTTTAGAGAGAGAAAGTAGAGAGAGAAGGAGAGGATGCATATGTTTGGTGTTGGGTTTGCTTTTGCTTTGCAGACAAGAAACCTGAAAATCCTGCAAGCCTGGATTACTAAAATGCCACTTGTCCATTTTCTATTGGGAGACGCATCAAATACTTGATGAGTCTGTATATGGACGCTTCAGATGGCTATTTTCGTAATTGATGTGAGTCAATGGCTATTTTCGTAAATTGCTCTAAAAAAAGTGAAAGTAGGTAAAAAAACTAAAAGCAACCAATAGCCTCATGCCATGCATGTGACAACCACTGTTGAAGAAATAAAAGTTAAAAAAGAAAAAGCCGAAAGACCAAAAAGTAATAAAAATAATAAAACTATAAAAATAAAAGAAGGAAAAGTCAAAAGGGCAAAATAGTCAAAAAGCAAAAAAAATAAAATAAAAAATAAAAACACTGTTCATCCGTTTTCGTAAATGTACTAGTTATAATATCCCGTACATTTGTTCATATATTGAAGGGTTTTGTCCCAAATCTTGCGCCAACCGTACGAATTAACCTTAGGTCGCTTGTGAGACCATTCCCAAAATAGACCAAAACAGTTCTGTCTACAAGAGTTTTGACTTCCCTGACCTGTAACAACCCGCCTTTTCGCGCTTGCTACTCTCGTTAAGCCTAGCACCAGAGATCAGATCATAATATAAACTATATTGCAAACTACGCTACTTCGCATATTTTCACGCTACATCGCTTATTACACACGCTATATCGCACATCACAATGCATGTGGTTATAACACTAACACTTACACAATGACATCACGTGAGTATCTAGACTACTCGCTCTCTCTCATCACAATGCAAACTCGAAACGCGGCTAATTATACTATGACATATTGTATTATATTATTAGATAGATATAAATATCTAAGTATTAAAACTTGTTTAAACGCGCACACGTTGGCAAGCGCAACTCTACTTACCGCACTGAAACGCAACATAACACGATACTACTTATCTTGCTAAAAGGCTTAAAGTACCCACAACGCAATGCAACACAATGCTTAACAAACGAACCAAAGTTGGGAAGCGAACAAACGCAACTCGGGCGCCCGAATGGACATCCGCTCGGATGATCATCCGGGCGGATGGTCATCCGCCCGGATGACCATCCGCCCGGATGACCATCCGTCCGGATAGAGCCATCCGAACACTGTCTCTCGCGCACCGCCTTAAATCTCGCTCTCTCCTTATAAATACTAGCCGTATGCCCTCATTTCAACACTTTGACACTCCCAAGTTCCAGATGCGATTCAAGGCCTTCTTGTAAGCTTTTCCCCTCAAATCTTTGTTAATCCTCATCTCTAATCACTTCTACTCCATCATCTTCATCAAAATCACATACACGCACTAACCTTTTCTCAAGATCACTGATTTTGGACCTCTTGAAGGTGGATTCCACTCGTTTTGCTTAGGCAAACTGTTGTGGAGCACCATTCAATCAAGATTGGTTCAAGATCCAAAGGATTTCACACTTTTCAACTTAATTATGAACGATTCCCACACTTTTACAACTTGTTTTGAACTTTTCTTCAGTTTTTACACAATATTGATGGAATTTGGACTCAATCAGACTCTCGACTCGTTCCTTAGTCGAAAGCCGGTTAAAAACGGTTTTCCACCGAAGAGATGGACCGATTAACGGGTCAAACATGAAACTTCATCAAGAACAGCACGTCTGTCCGAATGGGCTGGGCCCATCCGGCTGAATGAACTGGATTTGGTATATTCCGTTGTTTGACACGTCGTCACGCCGTCTCCATTAACTTAATAACTTTTACCTAGAAAATGTTTCAAAACTTCAAACACAGATTATCCACCCGAATGGCCATCCGCCCGGATGACCATCCGACCGGGTGACCTAACCCTTATAATTCCCATTGTTTAAGAGCTTTAACTAAACTTGGAATTTTACGATTCGCAAACAACCACAACTCATTCGAATGGCCTTCTGTTCGAATGGCTATCCGCTCGGATAACCATCCGTTCGGATGATCTTTCGAACACATCACTCGTCCGACATTCTATTTACAACCATCCAGCCCTGTAGAAGACTTATGCTTTTGTTCCCGTGTACAGGCTGATCCGACGCGCTCCCTTCAATCCAACCAGACCGTGTTTACTTATAAGCACACACTGTAAGTATACTTGACCCCCTCTTTATGCTTTAAAACACACTTTTGGGGTGTAACATACGTTCATATCTAAAACACACTTATTAAAACGTAGTACACACTCTAAACTACTATCACATGCGAATGACTGATGTACATATTTATACGTGATGCTTGATACATATGTGCTAGGACTCTTGTTACGTTCCACCTTAGCTAGTATGGCACTATAGTTCGACTCACACCCGACGAGGTCTAGTTAAGGATAACACGCCCTGTTGGTTCTCTCTCCCAGTCATCTCGGGACTTAGCTGGTAGTAATTGTCTTGTGAGTATATGTGTTGTGTTGTATCATGTTTATATATGAGGAAGTTCGCAACGCTTTATCTACTTTACTACTATATCAAACCTGTATACTCGCCAATACATTTTTGTATTGACATTATTTTAACGTATGTTGCAGGTTAATCGTAGGTTATCTCAAATCAAGATTAGGAAGTCTAGAAACCCACATAAAAATCTAGGTTGTCGGATTTGTATGGTTTGAGAGACATGAAATCTGTATAACTGTTTGCTGAAATATTGTTATTAGGATTGGATAATGAACGCATTAAATATTGTCACTACATAGTTGTTATGGATTCTCTTGAGCAATCTGGTTCGCCTAGTGTCGCGCCCCGATGTTTCCGCCATCGGTTGGGGTGTGACAGATTGATATCAGAGCCATAACTATAGGGAATTAGGTCGAGTCATGTTAAACAGACCTAGTCTATAGTCTAAGTACCAACAGACCCATCGTACGAACCCACTTGGGGTTTTGTGCGAACCTAAATTTGTTATACTCTCGTTCGAACTTGCAAAATTATACTACACCTACGTACTAACCCACGTACTACAGCCTCGTACGAAGGCAGCCTTTCCTAACGCTGAAAACTTACTTTTGCCTTTCCTAAGGCTAACACAACACACACGTTCGAAAACACTCGCGTAACACAACAAAGTTATTTTTGTCGAGATTAGGTGTGAAAACCAAGAACTATCGATAAGATCACTCACTCAGCGCATTTTTCTTAGCACGAGAACCTCTCGTTGAGTTAGGAGTGATATCCACATCTCAACGGAAATCTCCATTTCTATCTAGTGGAACTCTCAAATTTATTCGGTGAGCACAACCACAATTAGGAACGAAGTTGTTAAGTTAGGGGTGAAACCCGCATCTTAGGGCTGGCAATTCTGACACGAACACGATAACACGACACGAACCTACATGAAGTTAACATGTTTCGTGTTTGACCTTAACAGGTTTCGTGTCTAAACAGGTCGACACGATAAGACCTATTTAAATTTCATGTCTAAACAGGTTAAAACCCGTTAACCTGTTAAGACCCGTTAGTGACCTATTTATAATTTTAAATTAAAAAATATATCAAATATGTGGGGACATGTGGAGAAAATTTTGAAATCCATTCCTTTCCTTACACGCTCCAATAACCAAACCCTAAATTTACTTTAGTCGCCGCTGCTCACCGTTCATCACTTCAGTCGTCGTTCATCATTCATCTGTTTGACCCTTCATCATCGGACATCGGTATCAAGATTCAAATATCACAGGCCATCATCCGTTCATCACTTCAGCATTGGCGTCAAGATTCAAGTACCGTTCAATTGTTCTGGCGTCAGATGTTCAGATATTTCCGCCTAAGTTCTACCCTGTGAGGGATAGTGTAATATATTAGATTTGGGTTGGTTTAACTGTTTTTCTTAAATTGTGTTTTTTAGATATAGTTGCTGATTCAACATTATTTATTTAGATTTATTTCTATAATTGTGTTATTTGAAGGATTCAACATTTTTTAAGCGGATTTGGTGGATATGCAATTATATTTGATTTGTTTATAAATGTGAATTTGGTTAATACAGTGTGGATTGCTTTAGTTTTCTTTGCTGTTTTGATGCTAGAATCAACAGCTGCTAGTTTTGTATATTTATGTTGATTCATGATATATGAATAGAATAAAGTGACATTGATTTAAGTTGTTGTTTCTTGTTTTGTTTGTTTATATGTTAATTGAAAACATGATTTTGTTTTACTGTTGTGTATTATTATTATTATTATTATAATTTCAATTTGTAGATCAGATAAAGAGGTTACAGAGTCTCTGAAAATTTGTTACTGTTGCATGTTTTTTTTAATCCAACTTTAACTTACTCTTACTCTGTTAGTTTATAAAATTAATCATAATCTTTATAAACAGTGAACACTTTCGGCGAAATTGATGGTTTTAATTGTCATACTTATTGAAGTCATGAGTGATTCAAAAAATAAAGTTGTTTGGAATTGAAGATCTTGAGAAAGAAAGACACATGGGAACTTGAATGTTGAAACTATTTGGTTGTTATGATTAGACTTTTATGGATTTCATTTTAGGTTTGTTAAGACATTATGTGTTTATGCATGTTTTATGACTTTTGTGAACCTTTGGTGACTAAAATTTCACTAAACAGGTTCCTTAATCGCTAATTTCAAATATAGAATAACAGGTCGTGTTCGTGTTTTAACAGGTCGTGTTTGTGTCTTAAACAAGTCATATGATATGTTGGTAACATTTTCGTGTCTTAACAGGTCATTTTGTGTAACCTGTTTATTAACAGGATCATGTTTGTGTTTGGAAAATCTGACACGATAAGATTTCGTGTCGTGTTCATGTTTACTTGTTTCGTGTTCGTGTCTTATCGTGTTCGTGTCTTAACAGATCGGGTTGACCTGATATGCCAGCCCTACCGCATCTTAGTGACCCGTTCCACTCCCTAAAATGACTTTCAAAAACCCTCACCAAAGTCTCGACTGTACCAACGACTCGAGTCGCGTAGTAACTGGAAGAACGAATGTCGTAGCCGCATCCCGGTGAGGGCATAGTCTACTAGGCCAAAGCGTGTGCTCGAACTTGTTGAGAATAGTTGAACCACTTTGGGTAGTTGATGTCTAAAACCCAAGGCACTCTATCTATTTTCTAGCCTGCAATCGCCGATTTTACGCGTCATCGAATTTATTACGTTTAAATGTTTTCGATTGAAAATTTTTACGCTTTATCGATGTCTCGATTTATCGATTTTCACATCCCTGCTTTACGTGTGCACAACTCGCACAACCACCACAACCTAAAACAAGAGCCGAATGCCCGCAACAAAACTAAAGTCTAATAACTCTCCCTCTTAAACGCGTCCTCGCACTATCTATACAAGTATATAAGTATATATGTATCCAATATACGATGTACGATCCGCATACGCTTATGTGAATATGTGAAAATCTAGGAATTTCGTGTCTCCTATGTGATTACATATTACTATATCAGCTATGACAAGTTTTAACGCTCTCAATCGCATCGCAAAACTTAAAATCATTATGATCGAATCTCACTCCAAACCTCTCTCTTTTTCTAGATGTTATCGAACGCTTCCAACTCGCAACGTCAAGCTCGAAGAAATGCCAATAAGAGGATCGCCTCACTCGTGTCCAACGAAATGGCCATGGTTATTCCTCAAATCATCTCGCAGATACAATCCCTCAACGACTCTCAGACATCGAAAGACTCAAAAACCAACACGCCAAAGTCTACATTTTCCTACAAACAGTTCAAAGCCTGTGACCTGATGGTCTTCACAGGCGAAGGAGATGTATCCCAGCTGCTTTAGTGGTTTGATGCCATCGAGGTTACCCTTCGTCAGAGTGGGTGCCCTGAGCATTTTCGTACCACGTGCGCTACAGGAGTATTTCAATCAAGACCCCTCGGTTGGTGGACAGCTGAGTGTACCAAACGTGGGAATGATGCAGCCTATGCGCTCTCCTGGGATGAGCTAAAGGAGCTCATGAAGGAAGAGTACTGCCCTCCCCACGAAGTTCAGAAGCTAGAAAACGAATTTTGGGAAATCAAGCAAGTTGAAGGTGACAACGCCGGCCTCACAGCAAGGTTCAAACAGCTTAGCATTATTTGACCAAGCCAAGTTGACACTCCCAAAAAGGCCCTCAAGAAGTACATCCGTGCTTTGCCTGAGTGTGTGGGTGATTTTGTCGAAGCTGCAAAACCTACTACCATCGAAGAAACCTATCTCTTGGCCGCAGAAATTAATGACAAGCGAGTCTTGGCTGGATTCTTCTCCAAGGATGCCACCAGAAAGGCTAGCCAAGCTACCACAGAGTCAACTGACGATGCCGCGCAGCCGCAAGACACAGACAAGCCCAGCCGCAAGTGAAAGAACTCGAGTTTTAATTGCTCAGCAACAGCTCCACCCCAAACAGTTTTAAACCCCGAACCTC
This sequence comes from Helianthus tuberosus, assembly GCA_030545235.1. NCBI lineage: Eukaryota > Viridiplantae > Streptophyta > Magnoliopsida > Asterales > Asteraceae > Helianthus > Helianthus tuberosus. The sequence continues at coordinate 108,420,609 of CM060355.1, forward strand.
TCCAAGCAGTTCCAGTCCACCAAAAGCACGCCTACACTGGAACTCTTCCCCTGTGCCCGAAGTGTACTTATCATTACTAGTCAGGAGCTAACTATCGCTATTGCGCAAACTGCAACTGTTTTGGTCACTTCACCCATCACTGCCGCTCAAGGCCACGACATCAAGGCATGCTCGAACTCCCTGAACTGCTAACGCAGCCCGCATTCCCAGCAGTCGACGCACCAGAAGCAACAACACAAGCAGCAGGAGCCTTCACCATCAACACCAACCAGGTGCAGAACGACGCTGTTGATGGTACAACTCTCAACGTTAATTCTTATATGTTATACTTATTCCACTGCTCGATGTCGCCACAATATGCGATGTTGACTCTCTCTCTCGCTCCCTCTCTCTCCCTCGTCCTTACACTTAGCCTAGATTCACACACAGATTACATTACTAGCACTACATAGCATATCACGAAATAATGTGTTTTACCCCGACTACGCATCCTTGGAATAAGTTACAATAAACGTGCAAGGATCAAATTAATCACGGGTGCACACAGGATTATTTTGGTCAGTGCACAGAGATTGTAGTGAGTTCTAATGATGCCGTAATGTTAAAATCATGGTTAAGCATGGTGGATACGCCGCTGGTACTTCCTATATATAAGCTTCTTAACCATGTCGACAAAGCGTGACATCTATTCACGGGACGGAAGTGGTGTGGTCGAAGCATGGTGGATATGCCGCTGGTACTTCCTATGTATAAGCGTTTTGCCATGCTAACAAATTTCCGTGAAGAAAATGCCACACAGAGTTGAACGTTATTAGACCTCTTATACTACTGAGACAATTTTCAACACGCTAAACTCCTTCGCAAGGCATAACATCTCATCGCATCTCAAACGCGTCATCGCTAGACTTTTCGTAAGTCTACACGAACGCAATCGCCCCTTCACTGATATCTATCTCGCATCGCTATCGCTATCCTCCTCAACGCTTCAACGGTTAAACGCTTATCGCACTTGTCAATCTCAACGCTTCGATACTCACATCGCTTCTCCCTCTCGACGCTTATCGCGTATCGCTTATCGCGTATCGCTTATCGCTTACCGCATACCGTTTATCGCTAGTCGCTCATCGCACTCAACACTCATGCTGCTTCGATGCTTAAATCGCTGAACCATTCACGCACGCTCTTATCGCTAAGTTTGCAATCAACCACATCGCTCAGTTTACTCAATCTCCCTCTCGAACTTGGTCCAACCACTTATCGCTTGGACCGAGGATACAAAAATCTATCCGTACCATGTCGACACACACGAAATTGCTCCACGAGACAAAGGCAATATGGCTAAAACATGGTGGATACGCCACTTGTACTTCCTATATATAAGTGTTTTAGCCATATTAACAAACTTTCGTGGAAATGTGCCATGTGGGGCTCGGCGCTAATTAAAACTTTTTGTATTGTTAAAACCTATTTGTAGAAACAAAATATTCTTACAAACTCTTAGGAATAAATGGAAATCTTTCTGAAAATTTTTAATTTAAAACCTTTTGGATAAACAAAACTTTCTTACGATGGTCTAGCAATCAACTCAATTTAAGCACCACGTCATAAGAAAATTTTTCGTGAATCAATTCTTCTTTAAAATCTTTTAATAACTTAACAAAACTTCTCTTACAACGCTGGTGTGAACATCGACTCAGTTTAACACCATGCCGTAAGAAATTTTCATAAACCAAGTTTTCCTTAAAATCTCCTTTCGATGAAACCTTTCAAGAACTTAAAAACATTTTTGGATTGCTAACTCGTGGATTACCATCCTTTAGTCAAACGAATCGCTTTACTCATCGCTATCCCCATGCCACCGAAACGCTCTCACTCGTCAATCCTCGATCGCTCGTTCGCTCACCCTTCGCTTACCCTAACGCTTTATCGCTACTTGCTTATGTTAATTCTCGCAATACTCCTTGCAAATAAATTTCTGGACAAAATTTCCTAAAGCAGGGGAGACTGTAACACCCCGCACTTTCGCGCTTGTTACTCTCGCTACTCTCGTTATGCCTAGCACCAGAGATTCGGATCATAATGTAAACTATATCGCAAACTACGCTACTTCGCATATTTTCGCGCTACATCGCTTATTACACACGCTATATCGCACATCATAATGCATGCGCCTATAACACTAACGCTTACACAATGACATCACGTGAGTATCTAAACTACTCGCTCTCGCTCATCACAACGTAAACTCAAACGCGGTTAATTATACTATCAGCTATTATATTAAATTATTAGATAGATATAAATATCTAAGCATTAAAACTTGTTTAAACACGCACACGTTGGCAAGCGCAACTCTACTTACCGCACTGAAACGCAACATAACATGATACTACTTATCTCGCTAAAAGGATTAAAGGACCCACAACTCAACACAACGCTTAACAAACGAACCAAAGTTGGGAAGCTAACAAACGCAACCTGGCCGTCCGAATGGACATCCGCCCGGATGACCATCCATCTGGATGGAGCCATCCGAACACTATCTGTCACACCCCGATTTCCACGTGTCACCGGTGGGCCCGGTGGGGAGTATCGTGACGTGGTTGGCAACATCATAGTCAAACAACACAATATTTAATATGCACAGCGGAAGCAATTTAAAAGATATAATTCAACCGAATATAATATTGTAATATCATATATCACAACTGTCGATTGTTTATCCACAGACGGATCGAAAATAAAATGGAAACAATAGTTCAACAGACTTTAGGCATCTAAGCTTGCGAGACTCTTTAATGATGCTAGGAGTAGCCAGCCAATTCCGATTAGTACCTGCACTTAGCCTTTTTGGAAAATACGTCAGTTTACACTGGTAAATACAATCAACCGACTCATTTTGAAAATGATTTAAAATTTGTTTGGATGCACATGGCATAAATGTTTTATAATTTGATTAAAATGCACAGAGGCAAAATTAACCTTTTATAACTTGGGATAATTATTTAAATATAATACTTGTAGGGATTTACATGTTCCTTATGCGTTCAGTAGCCCGGATCGAGCCGGGTTAAAGATCAATAGACACACCACAAGTATAGGCCCACATGGAAGTGAGATACCGTTTCCCTTAAGCAACTGTCAGGTGTATGCCTACACCCCGTGCATAAGCCGTGGCCATTTTATAATACAATGATGTCAAGGATATCCGGGACATGGTCATTAACCCCCCAAAGGCTTTAAGCAAACAAAACAATATTAAACGAGACGTCTCAATACTTTAATTATCATTCATTCAATTAAAGATTCAACGCCCCGACCAAGCGGTATTTTATATACCGTACCCCAAGCCCGTATAGGGAAAATAAGTTAAAAGTATTTACCTGAGCTAAATATAAATTCAATCCCAGCCGTATCAAATCAGCAAGTACAGATAGCTTTTACTGGGCTCCTAAATCTGGAACGAAGGTTTTTAAATAACCTATTAGAATCCTAACGGGTCTTTTATTTAAGCTTAAGCTTAGACCGGCTAGTTTCAAAGATACGGTTCGTACGCACGATTAAGCGATGATCGGATAGAATGTGATTTAGACCCTACAAGTTCAGAGACTTGTTTAATATGGGTATTTCATGCACACTCTGGATTTTGAGATCAAACCGATAAGGTTTGACCCGTTTAGGCTAGTTTTTGTAAACTAGTTACATAAACCGAACCGTACGCGTAATAAGCGTAACGGGTAGTAATGAGAGTCATTTACAGGTTTTCTAAGTTAATATGCTTCATATATGTTGTGACATCAGTAAGATGTCTTTTATTATGCCCGAAATGAATTAAATCGCAAACTGTGCCCCGTAGGGGTAGTTTGGTAATTTCACATAAGCCGAAAAGCTCAAAACTGAAGTCTGAGTTTATCAACCTTTGCTTACTGTTAAAATATTATAATTTGCCTCAAATATCAGTAGGTATCACCCATGGTATGTTTAAAATACTCTTAGTACATACTATGCGTTAAAAACGCTTATTTAGGCGATTAAAAGCCGTTTACGGGTTCGATACATAAAGCTGATATTTTTACCATTCCAAAAGGCTTAAAATAAATTATTTATCATTTAAGATCAGTAGCAAAAGGTTTGGAGTCGTTTAGATATGTAAAACTCATTTTATGGCCCGTAAGGGCAAAACCGACAAGTACCGGGTTAAGCCTACGACTATGAGTTATGCTCAGCCTAAAATTAATTAAAAATCTTTAAAAATCCCAAAATAATATATTACATCAGTGGGTAAAGAGTTTAGTATCAAAAAGTATGTTTAAATAGGCTATACGCTAAATACGCCGTTTAATTAACATAAAGCTTTCAATTTACGCTAATGAGCATAACTCTCAATCTACACCTCAAACTGATGTCAAACTTTGTATACAAGTTTATATATCAGTAATTAAGGTTTCTACTCTTTTACATTTTCAAAAACACGTTTTAAGGTGAAAAGGGCATAATGGTCAACATATGGGCAATTAACGGAATCATGCGTATTTATTGGTTAACTAATGAACCATGGTGTATAATCATAGAAGATTATACTAGCATGTAACCTGGTCTAAATAGAGCTCTAAGGTATTTCTAAATCATACCAAAACGGGTCAGAACTGAAGTCAAAGCAAAAGTCAAAGCTTTGCGACTTTCGGTTCCGAACCGGGTCTAAACAGGAAATTGTCGGGTTAAACATGTTTAGACATGTTCTTACACTAATTACCAAGTTATATTAATGATCAAACAGGTTGTATGTGTTCTACATTGCTAATTATGCATAAATTAGAAATTAATTATCCTGTTGACTTTTTAATAACAAGTTTGACCCGACATTTGACCTAGTTAGAGTGGGAATTAGAGGGTGCCCTTTTAAGGGTTTAATGCCCACATAATATAACAAAATTTGCATCGATAAAATTTTACCGAGCCTCGTGTTGACTGCGTTGACCAGCAGTTGACCACGGTTGACCGATGTTGACCAGGTTTGACCGAACCCAAAACTGAACCGAGGCACTAACATGACCCAAAACTTCCCCTTGACCAGTTTTGACCACGTTTGACCTGTTGACCAAGTTGAACCGAGCCCGAGAGCGTCCCGAACTTAAATTTTTCACCCGAGTCGAAAGTGGTTCGATGGACTCTATGGGTCACTAGGAGCCCAAAAATATATTTTTCATCGAAAACTGATGGCTGGAACTCGCCAGAACCATGTCAGAAGTCGAGCCCGAGAGCGTCCCGAACTTAGATTTTTCACCCGAGTCGAAAGTGGTTCGATAGACTCTACAGGTCACTAGGAGTCCAAAAATATATTTTTCATCGAAAACTTATGGCTGGAAATCGCCAGAATCATGTCAGGAGTCGAGATTTCGCCGGAGAATAGAATTTCATGAAACTTTGCAGGAATGCTCCTAAAGTCCCGATCGAAGCATCTGCAAAGTCAAAAGTTCAAAACGGACTCGCCGGAATTTGACCGGAATGTCGCCGGAGTTGCCATAGAGCTCAAACCGCTAAGAATTAGCTAAAACTAACCACACCACGCGATCCGGAACGTCGGATATAGTCGAAAAAGTGTACTCTTGGCCGGAAAACGGCCGTCGGAAAAGTCGCCGGTCGCCGGAAAAGTTTCTAGAGAGAGAGAGTTTTTAGAGAGAGAATGAGTTGGTGAAAAATGATTTTTATTTTTTTTTATTTTATTTATTTTTCATTTATATAGTGAGGTTTTGTGGGCTTGGGCCCAAGGCCCACAAGCCCGTCTTCGCACCCGAACATCATAGAAGCATCGTAGAGCATAATATTAATACTAAAATATGCAAATTAGGATCGGTAGTTGATGTTTGCGTGTTCGTTCGTCGGTTGCGTAAAAATCGCGAGAAATTAAATCGTTGACGTTTTTAACCCCTCGTATACGAATATTGCCATAACTTTCTCATACCTTAACGAAACCTTGTGAAATTTTTATCACATATTCTTGTGAGTATAATTAAGCATTACAAAGCTTCGGGTTCGTTAAAAGGTCACTCAGAGGTATACCTTTAAACATGTTGACACATTTAACCCCTGTAGTTTGTAATTCCTCACTTTCTTTCACAATTGGCTTTGTACGATCCATGATTTATTCGGTTGAGGTTATGAACATCATGTAGGGTTACTGTAAAGTATATTTATCCATTGTTGACATTTTGAACCCTTATTTTCACATACTTTCCATGTTTGTCAACTTTAGTCCCTCTAAATATAATTTCACACGTTCAAGCTTATGACACGTGTCAATACATTATAGGACGTGAATTTTCGAGGTGTTACATCCTCACCCCCTTAAAAGAAATCTCGACCTCGAGATTTGCTAAAATGGTGGAAGTACTTTTTGTCGCATAATGGACTTAACTTCCATAACATATCTGGAGTCTTTCCAAGCTTCTAAAGTGACTCCTATATTAGGTACATATATCCTTTTTGGAGCTTCTTAACCTGCCGATCCTCAATCGATACAGGATGCTCATCACATCATAAATTTGCATAACATTATGTGATAGTGCTTCTTGACTTATTGGCGAAACACACCTTTCAGTCACTAGTGTGTAATGTATTGCGAGCTCCGCCAAGCTCTTTAAATAGGTTTTAGCTTATAAGCTACCTGATCTTAATACATTCGTTTTCCTTCGAATGATTTTATATATTCAGAGCTTAACTAGTCTGATAATTTACCAGATTTGGCACACCCTTCCTGGGTGATATCTATTGTTGAACCTTATTCCTAAATCAAGAATTTAGGAGGTTTGCTATTTTCATTCATCCTTGATTTTCTGCCGAATTCTGGCATCTTACAGATGATTATGAATTTGCGTGATCTTATTTGTTGTTTCCAATGCAACTTTCAGATCCCGATAATTGGACTTACCAATCTATTGTCCTAACAATAGATGTTTAACATCCCATTTATGCAAGGTCTCCAAGGGAGTAGCCTTGATACTTATATATAAACTATTATAGGAAAGCTTATCTTAAGGTGAGATGGTTATCCCAACCACTGCTTAACAATTTTTAAGGAATAGTTAATCCTTACAGCTAGTCGAAAACAATCGACGATCCAGGGCAGTTGATGGCAAATTCTTAATTGTTGCCTAACTAGGGTTGCGGTAAAAATGCATAAGCAAAAAGAACCGTCTTTCATAATTAACTATACCGAATCCTCAGGATATTGAGTTAGGCTATATGAACCCTCTATTTTAAAACTTAGTTAATCAGGGTTTCGATTCTTCCAATGATGGTGCTAGCCGTCTTGGAGATTTCATAATAATATAGCCTTAAATGGGATATAAACCTTAACTCTACCTGCCCCTCAGGGGTAAACAGGGTAATCTTAGGAGAAGATAATTAAGGTACAAGGAGGTTACAGAGATTTTACAAACCTCAGGCTCCAATTTATCAATCATTGCTTGTGTCAATTAAGTGACACACTTATGTTACTAGTCCACGAATTCCTTAATCGGGAACATTTACTTGGATAATTCCATTCTGGATATCTTCTTTGAATACTACTAGTCGACTTTGGTACAATATGACCATTGGGATATCTCAGGGGTTCCATGCATTAAACCTCCATACTGATCAGGCATGGAAGCAATCTATGGGACACACTAGGATACGCCAATCCTCATATGGCACTTTTATCAAACATAGTTTGGCATTCGCAGTCGATAGAAAACAATGAGAAAATAATAAAATAAAGTAATATATATTGTCGTACTCTATTCGAAGAAAGAGTACTCTTAGATTTTTCAGAAGGATCCCTTGCCGATACTTAGAAGAATCGGTTACTATGATTTCCTTGGTAAGTTATACCTTGTGGATAATATAAAAGTTTGCTAAGCTTATGGTTTATGAAGATTTATTATTGCCTGTATTAAATCAGGACACTTAGCAGAAATTATCATTGGTAAATGATAAGGAATGTACTTGATGACATCGTGAACTGCCTCTTGGCATTCATCAGGTGAGTTCAGGCGTTTCCTTTCTTAGCCTTTCCAGGCTTAGCTGCACCTTCTTTGGCAGCTTTATGGTATCTAGTTCTGATGCGGCCTTACTCACCACAGTCGTGACAGACTGCATTCTTTATGTCCCTACATTCATGGGAAAATGATGACCCGTTCCTTTGCAGATGTCACACTGCTTCGGTCCTTCCAACTGCTGCGTCAACCACAGCTTGGAGATTAACTCCATTAATATTGAGATTTACGTTTGTAGCTTTATTAACTTTCGTCGCCTTAATAGTATTGCGACTGTCGTCTACCTCATTCAAGTTTTCCATACTTGAAACTTGGTACCAATCACCAAAATTTAACAATTATTAGTCATCATCCTGATGACCCAACTTAGATTAGCCACGGCATTCATAAACCGTATGGGCTATTCTGTTCTGAACATTCCTAGTGAATGTTATTTGAATGTATATCCATTATATTTAGCCTAGGTCACAAAAGGACCATCAATGGCATTCAAGGTTTGGAGTGAGTCCAATACCTGCTTGACAGGGGACCATAATGTCACAATTGTCTTTGTCACAAGGAAGATTATAAATAGCTCAAAGGCTTGCCTTACAAGACTTTTATTATATGTATACATATATGGCATAGAAGCCTGTCTCGATGGACGTAGAAAGATATGGTATAAAGCCCAGTCATGAAGGACATAATTTATTATACGGCACGAAGGCCTTGTCGCAATGACATTCAGATACGGCACAAATGGCCTTGTCTCTAGGACGTTATAGGATATGGCACTAAGGCCTGTCACCAGCGATGTTAACATTTAGTATGTTAACTTGTTACGAACGACGAATTATAGCTCGGAGGCTTGCTATGGGTGACTTGAATATAACTTGTGGATTTGTCACAAGGACGTCAATTCATAGGCTGCAATCTTATTAGATCAGGAGTCTTAAGGCTTGAACATAGTTCTTCACCTTTGGACAGGGAGTCATAGACTACAACTGTCATCGTCTTGAAAGGCGATTCACTTAACAGAAAGGTAAACCAATTAACATCACTAATGGATGTCTATATATAATTATAGTATCTAATGATATTAGTCATGATCACCTCGATCATATTGACTATTAGGTTTGGGTATAATCCCACCATTTTGAATAGGGGATCATAAAGATCACCCATGTTTTGTCTTATCGGCAATAGAGTATAGTATAGCCCGTAGGCATTTCATCACTAGGGATGCCAATATTATGAATTTATGATCATCATACTGATGATACTAGTCAGGATCGCAATGATCACATGGACTATGGGATTTGAGCGTAGCTCACCCCCTTGGGCAAAGAATCACAAAAGATTACAATTGCCTTGACTTAATTTAACAATATAATATAGCCCTTAGGCAAAACATCTTTGGGGATGTTTAAATTTTAATCATCGTACTGATGATTTTAGTCATGATCGCATTGATCATATAAACTATTAGGCTTGAGCACAGCTCGCTACCTTAAATAGGGGATCGTAGAGATCACAATGTTTGTGTCACAATGGACAATATAACATGGCCCGTAGGCGAAACATCACTAATGGATGCTTATAATAGGTTCATCGTATTAGATGATATAAGTCATTATTTTATTAATCATATTGACTATTTGGCTTGAGCATAGCTCACCACCTTAAACAAGGAATCATAAAGATCCAAATGTCAATGTCTCAAATGGACCATTTATTATAGCCCGTAGGCATAACATCACTAAAGGATGTTAAATAATATAATCATCGTATTAGATGATATTAGTCATGATCGCATTGATCATATAGACTATTATGTTTGGACATAGTCCAATATTTTAGACAGGAGGTCAAAGACCACCACTGTCGTTGTCTTATCGGACAACAAGTTTAGCCCGTAGGCACTTCATCACTAACGGATGTTTATAATATGATCATTTTATAGGGTGATATAAGCCATGATTCCTAGGCTAGATAAGGGAATTGGAAGGATCCAATATAAGGATGACTGTGGTGATTTTCTCGAATCATATTTGTCAAGAGTGCTAACACGTTCTTAAGTGTTAACAAGGATCTGAATCCCTTGAGTAGGTTTCACCATCTTGGCCGCGTAGGCTAGGTTTCAACTTTAAGATTCTTTTTAAAATGCATACCGACAGGGAAGGAAGGATATTTATTTTATTCAGGATTTTTATCATAATCCTAATTTATAAGTTAATAATAGCACAAATGGCCTAGTCGCGTAAACAAGTTTAATTTATAAGCCATGATTTCAGAGAATCGCGGCATTAAGGTTTGAATCAAAGTTCATTACCTTTACCTGACAGGGAGCTATAGGCTACCACTGTCTTTAGTCTCAGAGGACATCAACTATAGCCCGTAGGCACTTCCCTTCTAAGGGATGTTTATTACGAAATTGCCCATTAGGGAAAATTCATTAACCATGGTAACCAGAGATCATATTTGGTTAATTTATTAATCATATAGGTTTAGGATTTCTATTATAATTTATCCTAATTATAAAACATTAACAGTTTTATTAGTGGCACCCAATGGCCTGGTCACATGAACATTTATAAATTATAAGCTTATGATTTCAGAGAATCAAAGCATGAAAGTATATTGGCACAATAGGCCTAGTCACAAGGACAATTATAAATTATATGCTAGGATTTCAGAGAATCAAAGCATTTGAGGTTTGAACCTAGTTCATTACCTTTATCTGACAGGGAGTCATAGCTACCACTGTATTTTGGCTCATGTAGAAATGAGCAAGGCCCGTAGGCACTATATTACCACGTATGGTTAAAATATGATCATCTTAATTGATGATGTAAACCCAGGATTCAGAGATCATTAAACTGGGTTAGGAATCTTTAGAAAGATCCTTATATAATAATAACGTGTGTGATTTTTAAATGAATCACATCTGTCAGGAATGTTAACATGTTTTAAGATGTTAACAGAGATTTGAATCTTTTAAACAGTCTTACCATCTTGGCCCGGTCTTATAATTGACCCGAAGGCTAGGTTTCACACTTAAGATTCTTAATTTAATTAACGCAGAACAATTTTAAATGGAGGTGTTAATATGGATCTGAATCTAATTATGGAACTACCATCTTGGCCGGGTCTTAATATGACACGAGGCTAGGTCTTGCCCTTTTAGATTTTGCCATTTTATTATAATGGTAGATCTTGCAAAAAGGAAATGTTATTCTCCTTTTATTTAATATTTCTTGTTTAGAATGAAAGTTTAAACTTAATCATTTCACTATATAAAAATAAAAGTATAAAGTTGCCCTAAGCGGGACTTGAAAGGAATAATGTTGTCCTCGTAGGGACTGAAAGATAATTATGTCCATATGAGGACTATTAAGGAAACGATCTTCAGTAAAAGGAGTTTCTTCTTCATTTTATTTCTGAATGCTTTCTCCTTGTATGCTCGTTTCATTCTAGCCGCGGTACGAAGCTCAGTATTTCAAGGCTCCGGGTGTGGAGAACTCCTATTACGGCTTCTTCGCTTAGCGACGTATCCAATAAAAATTTGGAAGTAAAAAGTTCTTAGATTAGGATTTAGAATATTCCTAAGTTAAGTCTAGACTCAGAAGTTTAGATATGTGCAATTGTGTAACTGAGATTAAACACAAAAGGCTAGTGTTTAATTCACTCAGTGTTGGCTCTGATACCAACCTGTCACACCCCGATTTCCACGTGTCACCGGTGGGCCCGGTGGGGAGTATCGTGACGTGGTTGGCAACATCATAGTCAAACAACACAATATTTAATATGCACAGCGGAAGCAATTTAAAAGATATAATTCAACCGAATATAATATTGTAATATCATATATCACAACTGTCGATTGTTTATCCACAGACGGATCGAAAATAAAATGGAAACAATAGTTCAACAGACTTTAGGCATCTAAGCTTGCGAGACTCTTTAATGATGCTAGGAGTAGCCAGCCAATTCCGATTAGTACCTGCACTTAGCCTTTTTGGAAAATACGTCAGTTTACACTGGTAAATACAATCAACCGACTCATTTTGAAAATGATTTAAAATTTGTTTGGATGCACATGGCATAAATGTTTTATAATTTGATTAAAATGCACAGAGGCAAAATTAACCTTTTATAACTTGGGATAATTATTTAAATATAATACTTGTAGGGATTTACATGTTCCTTATGCGTTCAGTAGCCCGGATCGAGCCGGGTTAAAGATCAATAGACACACCACAAGTATAGGCCCACATGGAAGTGAGATACCGTTTCCCTTAAGCAACTGTCAGGTGTATGCCTACACCCCGTGCATAAGCCGTGGCCATTTTATAATACAATGATGTCAAGGATATCCGGGACATGGTCATTAACCCCCCAAAGGCTTTAAGCAAACAAAACAATATTAAACGAGACGTCTCAATACTTTAATTATCATTCATTCAATTAAAGATTCAACGCCCCGACCAAGCGGTATTTTATATACCGTACCCCAAGCCCGTATAGGGAAAATAAGTTAAAAGTATTTACCTGAGCTAAATATAAATTCAATCCCAGCCGTATCAAATCAGCAAGTACAGATAGCTTTTACTGGGCTCCTAAATCTGGAACGAAGGTTTTTAAATAACCTATTAGAATCCTAACGGGTCTTTTATTTAAGCTTAAGCTTAGACCGGCTAGTTTCAAAGATACGGTTCGTACGCACGATTAAGCGATGATCGGATAGAATGTGATTTAGACCCTACAAGTTCAGAGACTTGTTTAATATGGGTATTTCATGCACACTCTGGATTTTGAGATCAAACCGATAAGGTTTGACCCGTTTAGGCTAGTTTTTGTAAACTAGTTACATAAACCGAACCGTACGCGTAATAAGCGTAACGGGTAGTAATGAGAGTCATTTACAGGTTTTCTAAGTTAATATGCTTCATATATGTTGTGACATCAGTAAGATGTCTTTTATTATGCCCGAAATGAATTAAATCGCAAACTGTGCCCCGTAGGGGTAGTTTGGTAATTTCACATAAGCCGAAAAGCTCAAAACTGAAGTCTGAGTTTATCAACCTTTGCTTACTGTTAAAATATTATAATTTGCCTCAAATATCAGTAGGTATCACCCATGGTATGTTTAAAATACTCTTAGTACATACTATGCGTTAAAAACGCTTATTTAGGCGATTAAAAGCCGTTTACGGGTTCGATACATAAAGCTGATATTTTTACCATTCCAAAAGGCTTAAAATAAATTATTTATCATTTAAGATCAGTAGCAAAAGGTTTGGAGTCGTTTAGATATGTAAAACTCATTTTATGGCCCGTAAGGGCAAAACCGACAAGTACCGGGTTAAGCCTACGACTATGAGTTATGCTCAGCCTAAAATTAATTAAAAATCTTTAAAAATCCCAAAATAATATATTACATCAGTGGGTAAAGAGTTTAGTATCAAAAAGTATGTTTAAATAGGCTATACGCTAAATACGCCGTTTAATTAACATAAAGCTTTCAATTTACGCTAATGAGCATAACTCTCAATCTACACCTCAAACTGATGTCAAACTTTGTATACAAGTTTATATATCAGTAATTAAGGTTTCTACTCTTTTACATTTTCAAAAACACGTTTTAAGGTGAAAAGGGCATAATGGTCAACATATGGGCAATTAACGGAATCATGCGTATTTATTGGTTAACTAATGAACCATGGTGTATAATCATAGAAGATTATACTAGCATGTAACCTGGTCTAAATAGAGCTCTAAGGTATTTCTAAATCATACCAAAACGGGTCAGAACTGAAGTCAAAGCAAAAGTCAAAGCTTTGCGACTTTCGGTTCCGAACCGGGTCTAAACAGGAAATTGTCGGGTTAAACATGTTTAGACATGTTCTTACACTAATTACCAAGTTATATTAATGATCAAACAGGTTGTATGTGTTCTACATTGCTAATTATGCATAAATTAGAAATTAATTATCCTGTTGACTTTTTAATAACAAGTTTGACCCGACATTTGACCTAGTTAGAGTGGGAATTAGAGGGTGCCCTTTTAAGGGTTTAATGCCCACATAATATAACAAAATTTGCATCGATAAAATTTTACCGAGCCTCGTGTTGACTGCGTTGACCAGCAGTTGACCACGGTTGACCGATGTTGACCAGGTTTGACCGAACCCAAAACTGAACCGAGGCACTAACATGACCCAAAACTTCCCCTTGACCAGTTTTGACCACGTTTGACCTGTTGACCAAGTTGAACCGAGCCCGAGAGCGTCCCGAACTTAAATTTTTCACCCGAGTCGAAAGTGGTTCGATGGACTCTATGGGTCACTAGGAGCCCAAAAATATATTTTTCATCGAAAACTGATGGCTGGAACTCGCCAGAACCATGTCAGAAGTCGAGCCCGAGAGCGTCCCGAACTTAGATTTTTCACCCGAGTCGAAAGTGGTTCGATAGACTCTACAGGTCACTAGGAGTCCAAAAATATATTTTTCATCGAAAACTTATGGCTGGAAATCGCCAGAATCATGTCAGGAGTCGAGATTTCGCCGGAGAATAGAATTTCATGAAACTTTGCAGGAATGCTCCTAAAGTCCCGATCGAAGCATCTGCAAAGTCAAAAGTTCAAAACGGACTCGCCGGAATTTGACCGGAATGTCGCCGGAGTTGCCATAGAGCTCAAACCGCTAAGAATTAGCTAAAACTAACCACACCACGCGATCCGGAACGTCGGATATAGTCGAAAAAGTGTACTCTTGGCCGGAAAACGGCCGTCGGAAAAGTCGCCGGTCGCCGGAAAAGTTTCTAGAGAGAGAGAGTTTTTAGAGAGAGAATGAGTTGGTGAAAAATGATTTTTATTTTTTTTTATTTTATTTATTTTTCATTTATATAGTGAGGTTTTGTGGGCTTGGGCCCAAGGCCCACAAGCCCGTCTTCGCACCCGAACATCATAGAAGCATCGTAGAGCATAATATTAATACTAAAATATGCAAATTAGGATCGGTAGTTGATGTTTGCGTGTTCGTTCGTCGGTTGCGTAAAAATCGCGAGAAATTAAATCGTTGACGTTTTTAACCCCTCGTATACGAATATTGCCATAACTTTCTCATACCTTAACGAAACCTTGTGAAATTTTTATCACACATTCTTGTGAGTATAATTAAGCATTACAAAGCTTCGGGTTCGTTAAAAGGTCACTCAGAGGTATACCTTTAAACATGTTGACACATTTAACCCCTGTAGTTTGTAATTCCTCACTTTCTTTCACAATTGGCTTTGTACGATCCATGATTTATTCGGTTGAGGTTATGAACATCATGTAGGGTTACTGTAAAGTATATTTATCCATTGTTGACATTTTGAACCCTTATTTTCACATACTTTCCATGTTTGTCAACTTTAGTCCCTCTAAATATAATTTCACACGTTCAAGCTTATGACACGTGTCAATACATTATAGGACGTGAATTTTCGAGGTGTTACACTATCGCTCTCGCACCGCCTTATATCTCGTTCTCCCCCTATAAATACTAGCCGTACGCTCTCATTTTAACACTTTGACACTCCCATTCGCTCCCAAGTTCCAGACGCGATTCAAGGCCTTCTTGTAAGCTTTTTCCATCAAATCTTTGTTAATCCTCATCTCTAATCACTTCTACTCCATCATCTTCATCAAAATCACACACACACGCACTAACCTTTTCTCGAGATCACTGATTTTGGACCTCTTGAAGGTGGATTCCACTCGTTTTGCTTAGGAAAACTATTGTGGAACACCATTCAATCGAGATTGGTTCAAGATCCAAAGGATTTCACACTTTTCAACTTAATTATAAATGATTCCCACACTTTTACAACTTGTTTTGAAATTTTCTTCAGTTTTACACAATATTGATGGAATCTGGACTCAATCAGACTCTTGACTCGTTTCTTAGTCGAAAGTCGGTTGAAAATGGATTTACACCGAAGAGATAGACCGATTAATGGGTCAAACATGAAACTTCATCAAGAACAGCACGTCTGTCCGAATAGGTTGGGCCCATCCGGCCGAATGAACTGGATTTGGTATATTCCGTTGTTTGACACGCCGTCTCCATTAACTTAAAAACTTTTACTTAGAAAATTTTACAAAGCTTCAAACACAGACTATCCGCCCGAATGGCCATCCGTCCGGATGACCATCCGACCGGGTGACCTGAGCCTTATAATTCCCATTGTTTAAACGCTTTAACAAAACTTTGAATTTTAACGATTCGCAAACAACCACAACTTATTCGAATGGCCATCTGCTCAGATGACCATCCGTTCGGATGATCTTTCGAACACATCACCCGTCCGACATTCTGTTACTGTCACACCCCTTTCTAAGGCGGAAGCACGATGTGCGATCATGAAAGGTTCTCATTGCATACGAAAGGTAAACATACTACATGCTCGCAAAAATAACTTCAAATACCGAACATTTCATAACTGAAAACATGATTTAAGTGTTTACATCACAATACAACATTTTGTCTGAAAAGTTTACAACTTTATTCAACGATAAACATAAACAACATCCAAGAGCATGAGTAAGACCGCGCGCACATCCACTTTAGTTACCTGAAATACATGTGAGTTTTTGGAAAAAAACGTCAACATAATGTTGGTGTGAATTCATGCAGTTTCTGTATTGAATGTTTGTATACTTTGTATGAAAACATGGTATGTAATTTGTATAATTCAAGTATTTCTGTATGTATCAGGTTGTTAATGGGTTGCAAGGCCATTAACATGTGACACGACATAGGAAGCAATCTAAACCATAGGCATTTTTCTAGTTGTCGATTCACAACGGAGACACAAAAGCACTACTCGGTACTAGTTTTCACCAAGAGTCTGGCTGCCAGAAAACCCATTAGATCTAACCTTTTTTTCTGCGGTCTTAGTATGTACACGATTAATGGTGCTTATGGTACCCTATTCGTGACACGATTTCTCGTATCATTCCTTAAAATGCATCATACTTGGTACTAGTTATCACCAAGAGTGCTTCTTGTTTTTGTATCCATCATACCATTTGTAAACATTGTAACATTTGTAACATGTATTTCACCCCCGAAGTTATAAAAATGAAAACAGTTAAAAGAAAAGGGGGAGCATGAACTCACAACTTTGCGTTTCTTGCGCCGTAAACTTCACCGGATTTGCTTATTTAACGTCGTGACCTATACGTGTTTTATTAACGTTAGTCACTAGACTTGTATCGCACAAGTACAAGTCACCATCTTTTATGTATTTGTTCTTGTGTTAAAAATAATTTACATTTTTAACTATGTGTCTTACTTATATTATTTTCTCAACAATAAATATGAGTATCTTGTATTTTTCACCCGAATTATGTATTTTGTCCAAAACTTCCTTTCATTTTCATAACATGTCCAAGTTACATAATCTATCAATTAATATATTTTCATTAATATATTTTCTTGTATTTGTCTAAGCATGTTGTATGTGTATTTTGTATTTTTACTCTTTAGGAGTATTCAGTGTATTTTCAAGTCTTAACACACCATTACATATAATACATACTACATATACTTAGCACAAAATTTGGTGATCAATATATATATTTTTCTAAAAAAAATATACATACTTAATATCAATTTTTATCTTGAAGAAATCATCATTTCTTAACTTGGAGTTTACATAAAAATTAGGGAAACCTTGGTAAATATTTTTAGATACATTTTTAGGGATTAAGTTTCTCAAAAACTTATATTTTTCTAAGTGTCAAAATTTATAGAAATTTTGACAGAGTTTCCCCTAAAAATGGAGGTTTCCCATGTTTTCAAAACATGTGTTTATTTTCTTTTAAATCATCACAACAATCATCAACTCATTTAACACTTACCGAGTGTCAAAATCAAGTATATTACACTATATCATGAACTTAAAGTTTTTGTAAAAACTTGTAGTAATTTACCATGTTATTTAGTAGGTTTAGTTACCCTTAAAAACATGGTTATTTGTTTGTAAATCACTTTACTAAAAGATTTAGTCATTTACAACTTGTAAGATGATTTTTCTAAAAATATTTCTCTTGTATTTTTCTTGTTAAAATATGTTTCTAGTCTTGTTTAAACACTAAAGATATGACTAGTTTATTTAGAAATCATAACTTTGTAAATCTCACAAATAAACTTGGCGAGCTTGACACTACTCCTTCGGGTCTTGTTGACCTTCCAGTCTGTAACCTCAATGGTTTTTCTGTAAATCGGAGGGTGTCGTCAATATGCACTTCATCCACAGGGATAATCACTGTCTCTTGGGTTGGACTCTTCTTGAGATTGGATACGTGAAACGTATCATGTACTCCATTAAGTTCTTCCGGTAACTCCAACTTGTAAGCCACGGTACCAATTCTTTCCAAAATCTTGAATGGTCCAATGTATCGTGGATTCAGTTTTCCACGTTTTCCGAATCTTACTACGCCCTTCCAAGGTGAGACTTTTAACAAAACTCTGTCTCCCACCTCGAATTCTAAGGGTTTTCATCTTCGATTGGCGTAGCTCTTTTATCGATCTCGAGCCGCCTTAATGCGCTCTCGGATCTGCATAATTTTGTCGGTTGTCTCTTGCACAAGTTCAGGACCAACCATACGTTTGTCTCCAGCGTCTGCCCAACATAAGGGTGAGCGGCACTTGCGGCCATACAGAGTTTGGACGGTGCGGCTTCTATGCTTGTATGATAACTGTTATTGTAGGAAAACTCAACTAAGGGTAGATGAGTATCCCAGCTGCCGCCTAGGTCCATAACACATGCGCGAAGCATATCTTCCAGCATTTGTGTGGTCCGTTCGCTCTGACCGTCTGTTTGTGGATGGAAGGTCGTGCTTAGATCTAATTGAGATCCAAAGGCCTCCTGGAAGGATTGCCAGATCCTTGAGACAAAATGTCCGTCTCTGTCTGAAATAATTGAGATAGGCACTCCATGACGTGCCACGATTTCTTTCAAGTACAACTCAGCAAGCTTTCCAGTGCTATCCTTCTCTCAGATCGGTAGGAAATGCGCAGATTTCATCAATCGATCAACTATCACCCATATCATATCGTGCCCTCTCGGGGTCCTGGGTAATTTCGTTATGAAGTCCATCGAGATTTGCTCCCACTTCCACATGGGTATCTCTGGTTGTTGTAGTAGGCCAAACGGTTTCTGATATTCAGCCTTAACCTTAGCACATGTTAGGCATTTTCAAACATATATAGCAACATCACTTTTAAGTCTTGGCCACCAATAGTAGTCTTTCAAGTCTTGATACATTTTGTCTGATCATGGATGGATCGAGTATCTCGATTTGTGAGCTTCAGTAAGGATGACTTCTCGAATACCCCCATAGAGCGGAACCCATATACACTCCTTAAAGTACAAGGTTCCCTCTTTGTTTGGCACCAAATATTTCAACATACCTTAGAGGTATTTAGCTCTATGATTCTCCATTTTAAGGGCTTCTTGTTGTGCATCACGAATGCGTGCAGTGAGGTTCGTTTGAATAGTCATTTCCAGTGCTTGAACCCTTAGGGTCTTAACCCTTTCTTTTCGGCTTAACGCATCTGCTACAATGTTTTCCTTTCCAGGATGGTACTTAATCTCACAGTCATAATCGTTCAGCAACTCGACCCAACGTCGTTGACGCATATTTAATTCCTTCTTATCAAATATGTGTTGTAGGCTTTTGTGATCTGTGAAGATTGTACATCGAGTACCATATAAATAGTGTCGCCAGATCTTCAAGGCGAATACCACCGCGCCTAGCTCCAAGTCATGCGTGGTGTAATTCCTTTCATGCACCTTCAACTGTCTTGAAGCGTAAGCGATGACTTTTTGGCGTTGCATGAGCACGCAACCCAAACCTTGACGTGAAGCATCGCAGTATACCACGAAGTCCTTAGTGCCTTCGGGTAAGGATAGTATCGGTGCATCGCATAGCTTAATCTTGAGCAGTTGGAAGGCTTCTTCCTGCTTATCACACCAGTCGTACTTCTTGTCTTTCTGCGTAAGGGTAGTTAGCGGTTGAGCTATCTTGGAGAAATTCTCGATAAACCGTCGGTAATAGCCCGCTAAGCCCAAAAATTGTCGAACTTCAGTCGGGGTTTTGGGGGCTTCCCAATTCTTTGTTGCCTCTATCTTGGATGGGTCTACATGAATGCCCTTCTCATTCACAATGTGACCAAGGAACTGTACTTCGCGAATCCAGAATTCGCATTTTGAAAACTTTGCATAAAGTTTCTCTTTCTTCAGTAGTTCCAGAATGGTTCTGAGGTGTTGCTCGTGCTCTTCTCTTGTTCACGAGTAAATCAGGATATCATCGATAAATACAATCACGAATTTATCGAGATATGGTTTGCAAACGCGGTTCATCAGATCCATAAATACCGCTGGCGCGTTCGTCAGTCTGAATGGCATCACAAGGAACTCGTAATGTCCATAACGTGTTCGGAATGCAGTCTTTGGTACGCTTTCCTCTTGGATCCTTAACTGATGGTATCTAGATCGAAGGTCGATCTTGGAATAGTAGCTCGATCCTTGCAATTGATCGAATAAGTCATCAATCCTCGGTAGTGGGTACCGATTCTTGATTGTGAGCTTGTTCAGTTCTCTGTAATCGATACACATCTGCAGTGTTCCATCCTTCTTCTTCACGAACAATGCTGGAGCTCCCCAAGGCGAGAAGCTTGCCCTTATGAATCCTTTATCCAACAACTCCTGGAGTTGTGTAGATAATTCTTGCATTTTGGATGGAGCAAGCCGATAGGGTGCCTTGGCTACAGGAGCGGCTCCTGGAACCAAGTCTATACGGAATTCGACTTGTCGTTGCGGAGGTAGTCCTGGCAGATCTTCACGAAAAACATCAGGGAATTCCTTCACCACAGGATTGTCTTCGAGTTTCAGCTCCTCAGCCTTCTTATCTACAACGTGTGCTAGGAAAGCAACACATCATTTCCTTAAGCACTTCTGTGCCTTCATACAACTGATGATTCGCAGAGGCGTGTCTTGTTTTTCTCCATGTACGATGAGAGTTTCATCATTCGTCAGAGGGATGCGAATAATTTTTTCGTGACAAACAATTTCAGCTTTGTTCTTGGACAACCAGTCCATTCCGACCACTACATCGAAGCTACCCAATTGAATAAGTAAGAGGTCGATGCTAAATTTTTGATCACCAAGTTCTAATGAGCAACCTCTAACAACTTCGCCCGACTCAACAAGTTTACCATACCATTGGCTAGTTCTATGGAATAAGGAATACTTAATTTACTAGATTCTATTCCGAGCATACGTTTAAATTCCACAGACATGAAGCTAAAATCCGCACCAGTGTCAAATAATATGGATGCGAAGTGATTGTTAATGAGAAACGTACCGGTGACCACATTAGGGTCCTTGCGTGCGTTCCTTGCTCCAATCACAAATGCTCGAGCATGAGCATTGCTCCCCATTGGGCAATCTTTTATGAAATGATCCTTACTTCCACAACCAAAGCATCCTTGGTTCTGCCCAGCTCCATTACCATTCCGGTTACCATTGCCATTTCCATTTCCACCACCGTTCCTATTACCAGCACCGTTGTGGTTTCCATTCCCGTTCCTTCCTTTTCCCAAACAATCCTCAGTATGGTGACCCGATTTTCCACACTTGTCGAATTTTGGAATGCGACAAACTCCTTCATGATGACGCTTGCATTGGTTGCAAGTGGGCAGAGTGCCCAGGTACTTTTGATGGGTGTGTCATTCATGGTTGCAAGAGTTTTCGCCTCCTGAGGCGGGTTGGAGTCTCGCTTCTTATTGTTGGAACCCTTGTTGTTATGAGTCGCTTGATTCAGGTTCGCATGCTTCCTTTTCTTGTCACCAGATGACTCAGCATGCGTCTCGGTCTTTTCAGTTGGGTTCAATTATAACTTCTTCATGCGAACAACATCTTCGGTAAGGCTGACAGCCAGAGTTACAGCCTCAACAATCGTTTGAGGTTTGGCCGAAGTTACCATGCTGCGAAATTCTGAGGCCAATCCCTAGGGGATTACTCTCGACAAGTCGTGGAACCTTCGAGTATAACCAGTAATGTCTGCACCTTCCATGGTCAAGAGCCAAAACTCGGTCTCCAACCTTTGGATTTCAGCACGAGAGCAATACTTCTCTCTCATTCGTTCCTTTAGCGCATCCCACGTCATGTCGTATGCAGCATCATCACCCAGAATCTGGACTTGCAAATTCCACCAAGTCAAAGCCTCACCAATAAACAACCCCGTAGCAAAAGTGACTTATTGATCCGCGGTACACTTGCTCATACAGATAGTGGCATCGGTCTTCTCCGTCCAGCGTACAAACGCCACTGCCCCTCCAGTGCCGTCGTAGTTCAGTGGCTTGCAGTCGAGAAACTGCTTGAAAGTGCAGCCCTGAGCTGCGTTGCCTCTAGATGAATCTCCATTCCCATTACGTCTATCATTGCTTGGTCCTCCACTTTGTTCAGTACGGTTCGCCTCGTACTGGGCGATAGCTGCGGAGATCCTTTCTTCCAGTAGGGCGTTTAGCTCTTCAACAGTTCTTGGCAGTAGGGGAGGAGGAGGTTGATCATGAGCGTTCACAGCTCTTCTGGGTGCCATGTTCTGACAGAACACAACACAGTAGGGTTAGACATTTGATTGATATCGTCATGCGAGACAGTAGTAGTATATATATACAGGCATATACCACATAAGTGAAATCAAACAATCTGCCAAACGTATCAATTCATACAGCAACAAGCATGTATAAATAGATAAATACTGTTGTGTCATAAGATATTCACATTGGCAGTTCTTGTCTTTATACCCTAAATCATTACTCCAAAAGAGTATTTAATAGGCTTGGGGAAAGTGTGTTCACATTTGACCTTTTTCTTGCACTGAAGGAATTTATACGTGACAAGATTTGCTGTGGTTTCTTTGCACTGAATTCCATAATTATGTATGCATCCATAATTACGTAACTCCTTGCACAGTCCGCACAGTGCGTTTCATCCTCGTATCTCTTCCTTCAGATAGGCCACTGCTTTCAGGTAAAGTCACGAGTACCTGAGATATTCTATTTCTAGTATATGCATATATCAATTATCACACATAATTGCAAGTAATTTCTAGTCAAAGTCAAGTGCTACTCTAGTGCACCCTAAGTCTCGTAGTGTCTTTTCTTGACTCTTTGGAAACAGTTTCAGGTAGGGGATGTCGCGGAAAGTTTTATGCAATGAAAAACTTTTGAAAAATTGTTTGCGTGAAAGGATCCTAGAGATTGTAGTCTAGACTCGAGAAGGAATCCTGGTTCACTACAATCACAGCTCTGATACCAATCTGTCACACCCCTTTCTAAGGCGGAAGCACGAGGTGTGATCATGAAAGGTTCTCATTGCATACGAAAGGTAAACATACTACATGCTCGCGAAAATAATTTCAAATACCGAACATTTCATAAGTGAAAACATGATTTAAGTGTTTACATCACAAGACAACATTTTGTCTGAAAAGTTTACAACTTTATTCTATGATAAACATAAACAACATCCAAGAGCATGAGTAAGACCGCGCGCACATCCACTTTAGTTACCTGAAATACATGTGAGTTTTTGGAAAAAAACGTCAACATAATGTTGGTGTGAATTCATGCAGTTTCTGTATTGAACGTTTGTATACTTTGTGGTATGTAATTTGTATAATTCAAGTATTTCTGTATGTATCAAGTTGTTAATGGGTTGCAAGGCGATTAACATGTGACACGACATAGGAAGCAATCCAAACCATAGGCATTTTTCTAGTTGTCGATTCACGACGGAGACACAAAAGCACTACTCGGTACTAGTTTTCACCAAGAGTGTGGCTGCCCGAAAACTCATTAGATCTAACCTTTTTGTTATGTGGTCTTAGTATGTACACGATTAATGGTGCTTATGGTACCCTATTCGTGACACGATTTCTCGTATCATTCCTTAAAACGCATCATACTTAGTACTAGTTATTACCAAGAGTGCTTCTTGTTTTTGTATCCATCATACCATTTGTAAACATTGTAACATTTGTAACGTGTATTTCACCCCCGAAGTTATAAAACTGAAAACAGTTAAAAGAAAAGGGGGAGCATGAACTCACAACTTTGCGTTTCTTGCGCCGTAAACTTCACCGGATTTGCTTATTTAACGTCGTGACCTATACGTGTTTTATTAACGTTAGTCACTAGACTTGTATCGCACAAGTACAAGTCACCATCTTTTATGTATTTGTTCTTGTGTTAAAAATAATTTACATTTTTAACTATGTGTCTTACTTATATTATTTTCTCAACAATAAATATAAGTATCTTGTATTTTTCACCCGAATTATGTATTTTGTCCAAAACTTCATTTCATGTTCATAACTTGTCCAAGTTACATAATCTATCAAGTAATATATTTTCATAAATATATTTTCTTGTATTTGTCTAAGCATGTTGTATGTGTATTTTGTATTTTTACTCCTTAGGAGTATTCAGTGTATTTTCAAGTCTTAACACACCATTACATATAAT
Source organism: Helianthus tuberosus (assembly GCA_030545235.1). Classification (NCBI taxonomy): domain Eukaryota; kingdom Viridiplantae; phylum Streptophyta; class Magnoliopsida; order Asterales; family Asteraceae; genus Helianthus; species Helianthus tuberosus. Next base: position 108,445,211 of record CM060355.1, read on the forward strand.
ACATACTACATACACTTAGCATAAAATTTGGTGATCAATATATATATTTTTCTAAAAAAAAATATACATACTTAATATCAATTTTTATCTTGAAGAAATCATCATTTCTTAACTTGGAGTTTACATAAAAATTAGGGAAACCTTGGTAAATATTTTTAGATACATTTTTAGGGATTAAGTTTCTCAAAAACTTATATTTTTCTAAGTGTCAAAATTTATAGAAATTTTGACAGAGTTTCCCCTAAAAATGGAGGTTTCCCATGTTTTCAAAATATGTGTTTATTTTCTTTTAAATCACCACAACAATCATCAACTCATTTAACACTTACCGAGTGTCAAAATCAAGTATATTACACTATATCATGAACTTGAAGTTTTTGTAAAAACTTGTAGTAATTTACCATGTTATTTAGTAGGATTAGTTACCCTTAAAAACATGGTTATTTGTTTGTAAATCACTTTACTAAAAGATTTAGTAATTTACAACTTGTAAGATGATTTTTCTAAAAATATTTCTCTTGTATTTTTCTTGTTAAAATATGTTTCTAGTCTTGTTTAAACACTAAAGATATGACTAGTTTATTTAGAAATCATAACTTTGTAAAACTCATAAATAAACTTGGTTTCTTAGGAAAATTATTTTTGTAATCATCTATTTACAAGATTTGTATCTTGTTTAAACCATCTTTACATATGAAGATCACTTTCATCATTCAAGTTCACGAAGACATAAAGTATGATGATCTTGGTCTTTCACAAGATCACCACTTTAACTTACTAGATCATGTGTTTAATCACAATCTAGTAGTATCACTAACACTAATAATCAATCAACAAGAAGCAAATCAACATATTCAACATGTATTCTTGTATTTTTAAGCTTATGTTAAAGTATCATGATCATTTTCTTTTGTGTTCTTCAAGTTTATCATTGTTCATCATCTTTTAACAAATCAAAATGAGAAGTAAAAACTAGTAACAAGAAGCTTACAACTAGCTCAAAAGCTAGGGAAGATCACTAGAGAAAAAGATGATGAAAGATGGTGGATGAAAGCAATGGATGAAGGTTCTTCAAGTCTACAAGCTTCAAGCATCACAAGACACCTTCAAACACTTGAAATGAGCTTGAAATTGGATGAATGATGGTTGCAAGGTGGTGGTGGTGGCGGCACTTACTAGGGTCGAGAGGGAGAGAGAGTATGAGGGAGATGGAGTGGTGAAGTGAGATGAAGTGAGGATGATGACATTTATAAGATCTACCAAGATATCTCATCATATCTAAGTAATATAAAAAAGGATCCAAGGAAAGATCATGAGATATCTTGGCAAATATTTAGTGGGGGCCACCCCTTTGCAACCGTGAATAATATGGGGGGGGGGGTAATGTGTAAATTCCAACTCTAATTTATAAACAAGTTAGCTTTCATGTGTAATTTTTAGGGACTTGTTGTGTTACTATGTTATAAGGGGTGTTATGGTGTTCGGGGACCATAACTAGTTCAGAAACATTAAAACAATGCTTCTAGTAATATTTTGATGTCCCGGGTAATGTCCGGTTGTTTGGTTAGATACCGGTTCGTTAAAGTGCTAAATTGCACCGTTTAGTGTCCTTTAAGTATCCTTTTGTGACCCTTTTAATTCCCAACACTTAGGAGGGTATCCTGGATAAATAAACATGAATTCTGCATAATATTTATATGATAAAAAGCTGATTATAGCTGATTTATAGCTGAATTATGCAGATTTCTGCATTTAAAGTGCGTTTCGGGTGCTTTTTAGTGCATATTCTAGCTTCCGGAAAGTCTATATGTTAACCCTTGTATATACTCTTGGGTTTTAATGTATTCTTGATGTTGGACCTACACCTAGGCTCCAATTCTATTGTCTGACTGTTTTCTGCAGAATTGTCGACACAATGTGTCTTACCGGTGAGTTTACTAGTATTTCTGACGCAACGCTATCATTAATGCATAAAGCAATTTCTTGTAGTATAAAACGTGCATGAATTCACAAGTATATCATGTAATCAAACAATGTTGACATTTAAGCACATAATTTCAGTCATTAAGTATTAATTAAATTATACGAAAATTACCGGTTTTGTGCCAGTTGTCACAGTTACAACTATCTAGCCCTGTAGAAGACTTACGCTTCTGTTCCCGTGTACAGGCTGATCCGACGCGCTCCCTTCAATCCAACCAGGCCGTGTTTACTTATAAGCACACACTGTGAGTATACTTGACCCCCTCTTTACGCTTTATAACACACTTTTGGGGTGTAAAATACGTTCATATCTAAAAAGCACTTATCAAAACGCAGTACACACTCTAAACTACTATAACATGCGAATGCCGGATGTATATATTTACATGTGATGCTTGATACATATGTGCTAGAACTCTTACTTGTTAGGTTCCACCTTAGCTAGTATGGCACTATAGTTCGACTCATACCCGACGGGGTGTAGTTAAGGATAACACGCTCTGTTTGCTCTCTCTCGCACTCATCTTGGGACTTAGCTGGTAGTAATTGTCTTATGAGTATATGTGTTGTGTTGTATCATGTTTATGTGTGAGGAAGTTCGCAACGCTTTATCTACTTTACTACTATCTCAAACCTGTATACTCGCCAATACATTTTTGTATTGACATTTGAAGGGGTAAGGTCCCAAAAACCTTGCTTCAGGTACTTAAGACCATACCACAACCTCGTCTTTAAGCCTTCTTTAATAGTCCTTGTGCTGCCGCGCACTGGTTCTATAAAAAGAACTTAGAACGAGAAACAATGTTCAGCATCTGCGCGCCAAAAGGAAGCTAACAAATCCTTGCGCCGGTCCCCATAGCAGATAGGATAAAAATCCTAGCAAACACTTCCGCATAAAAATGTCCAAACTTGGATAATTATGACTTATCTGTTACCACAAAGTTAACGTGAGGGAGAGTCACACAGGATTACAGCTGTATCCTTCTAGAAGACTCAATCATGCACCACCATTCGGTTATAACCGAATGGCCACGTGGCATCATCCCATGATCTCTCAAGGTCACGATGATGGCACGGAATTGAAGGAAGGTCCACACTTGCCCACTTCCCACGTGGCAATACCCCAACCGTTGATCAAAATCACGATCCGTGTGCACACACACTCGTTAGTGATTAACGGGAGGGAAAAATAACCGCTCACGGAAAAGCACTTTCCGTCAACTTTTCATTAACAAATTTTCCCGCCCAAACTTCGGCTATAAATAGAAGGATAATTCAGGTATAATTCTCAAGTTACATTCACTTCACTTTCACTTCTTCATCAAAACCTGTACTTATTCTCACGCCGGAGGGTGGTCACGGAGGAAACCTCCATTCTCCCCGTGGCGAGTCTAACGGCTGTTGTTTTGCAGTGATTGCTAGAGGAAGAAGATCATTCACCCACCAATCGAACGAGAAGATTTAACCCCCTTTTATGCAGATTCAAACTCCCTAGTTCAGTTGATTCCGGTCAATTAAACCAGTATTTCTTCAACATTATTTTAACGTATGTTGCAGGTTAATCGCAGGTTATCAAGAATCAATATTAGGAAGTCTAGAAAACCACATAAAAATCTAGGTTGTCGGATTTGTATTGTTTGAGAGACATGAAATCTGTATAACTCTTTGCTGAAATATTGTTATTAGTATGGGTTAATGAACACATTATGGATTCTCTTGAGCAATCTGGTTCGCCTAGTGCCGCGCCCCGATATTTCCGCCATCGGTTGGGGTGTGACATGACATTGCGCCGACTACAAGGTTTACCCCCAAGTAGCACGCGAGGCCAAGACGAAGACAGTTAAATCTGACACTTAGCTCCTTTTACAAAAAGCTTAACTTCTATGACTTTGCGCCGACCGCACGGGTTTATCCCAAGTCGCGCGCGAAGAAGAGAAGCGTAGGACAAAAGTCGGACGGTATAAAAAGTACGATTGGCAGAGCAGTGGCCCAATAGGCGCTCAACAGGCTGTAATCTATCATGCTGCACGATGAGCAATTGTGCAGGGGACAAGAAGTACACAAGGACACGTACGTGGCACCAATCAGCAGGCGCCGACCACTGCTCCATGATCTCCACCTAACTGTTGATGACAGACCAGACAATAAGGACAACCATCAGGACACGTGGATCCATTAAGCGTGTTTCCAACTCTGCCCTCGTCTGGAATCACTAATGGTCGTGACAGGGGAGACAGAACGGATATTCCTTGTTCTCGATCTCGGACCCAAGGCCCATCAGCCCATCTCCTTCACAGTTCACCTCGACTATAAATTGAGAACTTCGACTATACGTTTAAGGCTCGCTCTCTTGCTCTCTCACTCAATAGACTCACTTTTATCCTCAAAGCAAGTTTTTATTCTCACGCTGGAGGGTGGTTACATAGAGATATCGTGAATTCGAGCTTCACAATGAATCCTAAAGAAGAAGACTTGCAAGAAAATTAGAAAAAAGTTGGGAAAAAACTAAAGACTGGCAATACTATAATTTCAAATCAGGGGCAATATTGTAATTTTACGCCACGTGGAGAAAGCTGCGTCAGCAGCTACTGTACATACAAGTACGAAAATGTTATAGACTAGTGAGATTACCCGCGCTACGCTGTGGGATTTCGTTCGATATCTATTCTGGTTCAGTATAACAACCAACCGAAAGAAATAAACTCAAAAGAATATTGACACATTTTTTACATTTTTTACATTGGTCGAAAACCATAAAAATAAATTTAAATTGGACAGCGAGATGGGCTGAATTTTAAATTAATTGTAAATGAAAACTCAAACGTTATCTTAAATATAACTTCAATAAAAAAGTAACATAAAACTAAAACACTTAACATAAAGAAAAATATAGAAACAGAAATAATAAAGTCTAGAAAAAAAAATCAAGAAAGAAAAAAGAGTACATAAAAATAAGTATAAAAACATGTTATGTATGACTTGACATATTCTCAAAAAAAAATTACATCGAAAGGTAAACCAACTTAAATTTGTACCGAGACGTGCACTAAAATAAGCACGTAAGAAAATAGTTACGGCGAGTTGCGACGACGTCAAAACGCAAAGTGACTCGAATCTATAGTCTAATGAAAAAGTATTATATTTTACTCTACTCGTTTTTGAACAAAATTTATGTCAAAAAGTAGAGAAATTGAAAAGGTAAATAAAAATAAGTGTATTATATTTGACCCGACTCATTTTCTAAAGAAATACGTTAAAATATAGACTAATTGAAAACGTACATAAATATACGGATGAGACTAATTGAACCCCCCCCCCCTTGTTCTCCTCGTGACGAGCTTCATGGTGTGTTGATTGTTTTGCAAGATCGCTAGCTTCTGTTATCGAGCTCAGGAGAATATTAACCTTATTTGGACGAGACACTAACTACACGCTAATTTCCGGATTGACTTGGTGTTTCTTCATATATTATTATTTTTTAAACTTAATATAAAAATTATTTTCAGGGTATTTCATTTGTGCCTTTAGGACCGTATCTTTTCCAATATCTTTATTTTGCCATAGCTTTAGTTTTGCCTTGACGTGTAGAATTTCAGGAGTGTACAGTTACTTCCATTGTGATTAGTGCTACTTTCCTTTCTCTCCTTTAATCTGTGTTAACTAGTATTAGGGGTGGGGTGATGATCACTCATCACTCACAACATCCAATCAAGTTCCGTCATATTATCAACCATTATTTCATTACTCACAACCTTCTTCAGTGGAAATGATCATCACTCACCACACCCAACAATTTTGCCCCACAAGTCCACAACCCAACAATTTCCCTCAAACAATCAAAATCATCACGCAATGAAAAATACCACGCGTTGAAAAGTTTACGCGTGAAAAATGGAGATGGCGGCCGTGTGTTCTTATCTTCCACGCGTGATATATTTCAATCACGGTGAAAGTTGCTTCCACCCCGCCTGCCCTTAGTAGTGCCGTGGTACAACTACTTTATATTATCGGTAGTTTATTAGTTGATAGTTTATTAGGGTAAGAGGGGTGGTCACAGAGCCGACTCAAAATATCGTAGGTTCAAAGTGGATAGAAAAATTGAGGCCCTTTTCATAAAAATTAAAAGAAAAAATTGTTTAGATCCTATTATTCATATATCATCTCTCTATATACATAATTATAGATCATAAATCTCAATATCAGTAATCTTAAATTAAAGATCACCTATCTTATTTGTATCGTTATACTTTCATTTTCAAAAAAAAAAAAAAAAAAAAAGTCGAGTTGGGGATTTGAAGAAAACTCTATATCTTATAAGATAGTGGAAATGTATAACCTCATGGACAAGAACCAACTTGTTTGTCACTAATTTTGGGTTTAAATCTTGGATATTATAATTGAATATGTGTGTATATACAAAACAAGAAAACAATTTTGATCCCCTCAAAACTTTGGGGCCTATGTTATAGCGGACACCCTATTGTTGTTGGTACTAGGGCTGTTCAAACTGCTCGACGATCGAGGATCGCTCGAAAAATGATCGAAAAATGCTCGTTCGATTCTCGCTCAGTTTGTAAATGAGTCGTTCGGATCGGTTCGATTCAAATTCAATCCAAGCATGAGCAAAGGCCCGCTCGTTCGTCAATCGCTCGATTTCACTCGAATTATTTGTATCTATTATATATAATAAATGAAAGTTATTTGGGCCACGTGTCAACACCAGAGAGCCCCTAAATGCCCTTTTTCCCGCCCAACAGTGCCATCCCCTTTTCCTTATATAACCTCTCTTCTCACTTCTGATCTTTCTTTACAAACGCCTAGGGTTCTTTCTCTCTCTATATTCAGGCGATTCAAATTCAAATTTCACAAACCTTAATCTTCTTCCAGACGCCACCATAAAATCATCTTTTGTTCATCGATTACTTCATCAAAAGGTTTGTTCTTCTTTTTTTTAGTTGAAATAGTTTCATGATTTCCTGTTATTTATACTAATCCTTTGTGTTTTGTGTCTTTTCATGTAACCATTGTTAGGGTTTCGTTCGAGAGTTAGATCAAGAGATGTGTCGCCGGCTAATGGTTCTCCATAATCATGGTATGTGTTTTTTATTTTTACTTAAGTTTTGTTATCTGAGTTGTTACTAAATGATTATTTTCAATGATCTGTTGCAGATGATAATGATGATGATTGTTCTACTGTCCTTTCCAGTATCATTGTTCCAACATCGTTTAAAGTATGTGTTTTTTGCTACTCCGATTTCTAAATTTTGAGTTTTTAATTATCAACTGATATACTCTAATTGTCGCTTTATATTTCAGTCTAATCACATTTGTTTGAAATTCATACAATATGTTGCGTGTTATTATAGGTTTGTAATCAAAGAAGTTTAAAGTTTAATTAAACACAAAGAAAGATTATTAAATTTACAGTTAAAATAATTTTTTCTTATGAGTAAATGATGATTATAATTGACTTGTGCAGCAGATGATGATGACTTGTCCAAGAAAGGATCTGCTACTGTTGTAGTATACTAGAGCAATGGTCTTTCCTGCCTTTTTTGTATTAAAAGAAGCATAAAGTTTGGTTTAAACCACAGTTCTTTATAAACAAAGTTAATGATTAAGTATATGAGGACAGGGCTCTTCTTCACCAGCTGAAGAAGTGTTTTCATGTACTGCATCTTGGTCTGTTCACTAGAGATCAGCTTTCTATAAATCCTGATGTTAATGCATTGAGTCCTTCCATGGAGTTCATGTCGATTGTTGGAGATATACAATGATTGACTTTATGTACCTAGAGTTTGATTAACCAAAGGAAAACGACTGTTTAGTATCAGCAGTGGTTCGGCATCTACAACGGATTTAAATTTAGTATTTAATTATCAGTGGTTCTTATGTAACTTTAGTATTTAATTATCAGTGTTTCTTATGAGGTGTTTATATGTAACAGTATTTATCACAACTCGTTATTTGTTTGATCTGTATTATAAATACAACAGTTGTTTGATTTTTATACTATTAAAGAAAAATGTAGTACACTTGGATGTTAAATAAGTTCCTCATTATGATTATTTGGATATAATGTTTTTGAAATTCGTCTTTTTTTTTACAAAGAGATGTTTATGGGAAAACCTCTATTTATCGTCAAACATTTGTTTAACAGGAAATATGTTTTTATGTTCAAACATCTGTTTAAGGTTAAATATCTGTTTATCTCCAAACAACTGATATTGAAGGTGAAATATTTGTTTAAGGTCAAAGATATTTAAAATAGTAAAAAATGATAGTTTTCATTAATCCTTAAAAGTCTGTTGGAACCACTGTTTTGGTTCAAACTTCTGATTGTTAAATGTTATTCACTGCTGAGAGACAACCTCCGTTTCTTTATGCTAAGAGACAACCTCCGTTTCCACTGATCGGAAGTTATAGCCACTGGTCACTTTTACATTTTTTACATCCACTGTTATGGACCATCAGCAGTTTCCCTAAAAAATAGTAACTGCTCACATTTTTATTATTGATGTTGTTAATTAGTAATAGATTGAAATTATTAAATGAAAACTAGAATTGCAATCAAATTACCATTTTACCCGATCTTTACATTCCAATGACATAAGAGTTCCACCAAAATTATTTTCATGATAAAATTTAAAGTTAAATTAAAAAATAAAAAATAATCTTGATGACTATTTGTTCCAAATCAAATCAGTAATTAATGCTGATTTCTTGAGCTTTGGACATTTGATTAAGCAAATTTTGAATTTCAAATTGACGGTTATTATATCTTGATTAAAGTTTAAATAAAATTTAAAAAAGTCATGATGACATTTGTTTTCAAATCAAGTCAGTAGTTATTGATAATATCAGTAATTTTGAAATTCAAAATATTCAAAATGGTAATTTAAAATTTTCGTTCTCTTTTTTTTTTTTCCTATTTTGCATATCATTTCTAATATTTAATTACTTTAATAAAGCAGCATATAAGAATATACACTACTTACGTTTGAAATTAAATCTGAAATTTATGACGTACAACAGTGGATAACTACAACAGTGGTTCAGCATCAACTTTAGTTTTTCTATTGTTTATTTGTTTATGTTAGCAATGTTTATATGTAACAGTGTTTTCCGCATCAATGTTGTAAAGACTGATAGGTTGTTAGATGTCATCACCTCAGTGTTTTATATGTGACCATTTTTATGGCATTAGTGTTTATATTTAATTTATATTTAACAGTGTTTAGGACTGTTGTTTATACGTAACTCTATTTATCACATCAATTCAGTGGTTTGATCTGTACTATTAATTGAACAGTTGTTTCATCTTTATACTAATAAAATTCATATACACTTTGATTAATAGTAAGCTCCTCATCTTGATTGTTTGGGTATAGTATTACAATCAAATTATGAAATGAAAACTAGAATTACAATCAACTTACCATTGTACCTAATCTTTACATTCCAATTACCTACAAGAGTTCCACCAACATTATTTTCATGATAAAATTTAAATTTAAAATAAAAAATAAAAAAAATTCTTGATGACTATTTGTTTCAAATCAAATCAGTAATTAATGCTGATTTCTTGAGCTTTGGACATTTGATTAAGCAAATTTTGAATTTCAAATTGACGGTTATTATATCTTGATTAAAGTTAAAATAGAATTTAAAAAACGCATTATGGCATTTGCTTTCAAATCAAGTCAGTAGTTACTGATAATGTCAGTAATTTTGAAATTTAAAATTTGCAAAATGGTAATTTAAAATTTTGGTTCTCTCTCTCTTTTTTTTCTACTTTGCATGTCCTTTCTAATATTTAATTACTTTGCATACCTTTGAAATTAAATCTGAAATTTATGACGTCCAACAACAGTGTCAAACTACAATAGTGGTTCAGCATCAACGTTTGTTTATTTGTTTATGTTAACAGTGTTTATATGCTACAGGAGTTCCGCATCAATTTTTTATAGACTGTTAGGTTGTTAGATGTCATCACCTCAGTATTTTATACGTAACCATTTTTATGGCATCAGTGTTTATATGTAACAGTGTTTCGGAACAGTTGTTTTTACTATGTAACAGTGTTTCGGAACAGTCCTCACTCCAGTGGTTTGATCTGTACTATTAATTGAACAGTTGTTTCATGTTTATACTAATAACATTCCTATACACTTTGATGTAACAGTATTTATCATATCATTTCAAATGGATGGTTATTATTTCTTAATTAAATTTAAAATAAAATATAGAAAAGTCATTATGACAATTACTTTGAAATCAAGTCAGTAATTTTGAAATTTTGAAATGATAAATATACAAAATGGTAATTTAAAATTGACGTTCTTTCTGTTTTTTTTTTTCTATTTTGCATATCATTTCTAATATTTTATTATTTTAATAAAGCAGCATATAGGGATATACACTCCCTACCTTTGAAATTACATTTGCCACTGCATTCAGTTAAAAATTTTATTGGATAATCGGTAACCTTGAATTCCAACCTTGATATTTTTTTTAAGAACATCCATGCTTATTGTATTATTAGCATATTACGTTTAGCAATACTTATTATTTACAAGATTCTTTTTTTTTATGTACGGTCTTCAAATGGAGGTTGCAAAGGTTACCATGCTTAACGATCTTAATACATTCTCAAACAACTATTTGATTAGAGTTAAGATTGTTAGCATTTCGAAGAAGATGATGAATGATAACAAAAATGAAATATATCGTCTTGATATGACCTTCATGGATGAGATGGTACCGTATATAGTTGTCTTATCATTTTTTTGGACATATGAATATCCAAATTAGTATAACACCTTTTTTATTTAATCGGATGTTTCATATTCTTAGGGAACTATGATACAAGCCAGCTGTTTGCATAAAATGCTTGGAAAATTCAAAGACTTCCTTCAGTTGGATGAATGTCTTCTTATCACCAAACCTTCTCTTGCTACTAATAAGTCCTCTGCTAAGTATACCAAGAGAAATGACAAAATATCACTTTATTTCTATACTTCTGTTGAGAAATGCTTTGACTGGTCTGGACCGAAATACCGTTTTAATTTCGTTAACCTCAAGGATGTTGTTAAAAATAAAATTGAAGTAAATACAGTTATTGGTATGTAAATCACTACATGATATATATCTATTGTTTTGTCTTATTGTTTTTTTTATTGTTATCACTTCTTAATGCTGTTTTCTTTTAACAATATATTTTTGTTTATAGATTGGATTGGTTATGTGGATGTATGTTTCAATCTAGAGGATACGTCAAAGAAGGATGGGAGCAAGGGCAAGAGACTTAATCTTAGACTTGAAGATCTTGAGTGCGTTCTTTTTATTAAGTTGTGGCATTTTGACGTTTAAACCATTATAAGGTTGCTTGATGTTATTATGTTTTATGTTAATATTTTTAGAGGCCAAAAGTGTCCGGTTACTTTGTGGGATGGTTTTGCTATTGACATGTTTGCTTACATGAATGATAAGAAAAGAGAGAAATATGTTGTTATCCTTTGTCATTTTGGTATGGTCAACCTTTACAAGGGTACAATTTAAACTTAATTAGTTTAATTTTTTTTTATCTTTAGTAATTTTTGTATTTATTTATACATTTTAAATTTGACAGTATTTATATTGATCTACTAAAGTTTTTATTTTTAAATTCAGGCAAGCGTGGAGTTGCAAATGGGTTTGAGCTGAGCAGACTTTTTATTGACACTGACATTGAAGAGATTTCCACTTTTAGGAAGAGGTATAGTTAGTAATATGCATATAAACATTGAATATTATTACTTTATACTTACATTTAACTAGGTTTTTACCCGGGATTGCTTCCCGGGCTCGGGAAAGTTATTTAGATTAATTAATTACTATTTGTTATTAATACGACCGCATTACATCAACCATCTCATTCGATTCAACAACGACTTCAAATCACCGGATTAGATCATGAACTCATATTAGAGGACAAACAAAACCACAACAGGACCATATGAATAATTAAATTTCCACTTTTACATCAATGCACTTACATGATAGGGTGATTTGGGATTTTCAAAAAAATATTTGTTTTTGTACCTCTTTTACAAAATAAGATGTTGACCAAATTTGAAACAGATGTTAACCAAAAGTCAATAAGATATTGACAAATAGTCAAACAGATGTTGAGCTTAAACAGATGTTTGGTTTAAGGCCAAACATCTGTTTATGGGCAAACATCTGTTGAAGGTCAAACATCTGTTTAAGTCCAAATATCTGATATAGAATAAGAACATCTGTTTAAGGCAAAACATCTGTTTAAGGTCAAACATGTGTTTAAGATCAAACAACTGTTTAAGTCGAAACATCTGATACAAAAGGCCAAACATCTGTTTAAGCCTTAACAGATGTTTAACTTGTTAACATCTGTTTAAGGCAAAACAGTTTAAGCCTTAAAAGACCAAACAGTTTTAACCCAACAGTGGTTTTAAACCACCATTTTAACCAAACAGCGGTTTCGACCACAGTTTTCTGAACAGTAGTTCCAAACATCTGTGGACATCAATCTGTTGACCAAAGTCAACAGATTTATCAACCACTGTTTTATTTTCAAACATCTGTTCCCAATAACAGAGCTTTAATCATTTAAACATACATTTGCCAATATTACAAGCTTTTACACTCTCAAACCTAAATATTTATAAAAAGTACAAGTGTTAAACAGGATACAAAGTTCATCCATCTATTGACCCAATTCAACAGATGTATCAACAACTGTTTAATTTTGAAACACCTGTTCTCAATAACAAAGCTTTGATCATTTAAACCGACCTTTGCCAATATTACAAGAATTTACACTCTCAAACATCGATATTCATTTACTTAATTTTAATAACAAACATTATTAATAATTTTAACACAACTAATTATATAAAAGATACAATTGTCAAAACAGATAATAGCATTGAATAAAATACAGGATTCTAATTCCTAATCTATTGGTGAAACGGTAGTTTCAATAAGTAAAGCTCCTTTCGGACCATTGTAGTTGTCAACATGTTGGAGGTATTTCAGAAGTTCGTTGGTGAGATCAACTTCAATCATATCCCCCCAGATGCTTGTTATCAACCACTTGTTGTCTTCAATTATATTAGTACTTCGGCGTGCATCTACGTAACCAACTACACGAGGATTATTGAAAACAAACATCTTCTTCCAGCCTTCTTCTTCTTCATATCTGAGCAAATCAGCAGTTAGCTCAGCAGACTTTCCAATGACAATCAAATGCAATCTCTTTGCAATGGTCAAAAAATGCCCTTGGCAAGGATTGACTACAATACTCTCGGGAAAGTGAAGCATTCTGAAAGTCTCACTAACAACATCAAAACAAACGATGTTCCTCTCACCTAGTGGATACCAATAATTTGAAACCATAAAATATATGGTTTTATCAGCATAAACTCCAGTAGACCATGAATAACGACTTGAACTATAATTGTTTACGATACTGAAATTTATTGTTGTCCATGACTCACGACGTCGTGAGTAAACACGAGCAGCAGTTACATTACGGTAACATCTGATGTTCAGCACTTTGAGATCATTGAACTGATCAAAATAAATTCCACCGGTATCAGAGTTTCGATGATGATTATAATTAAAGTAGTCATCACACAAAACCTTATACTGCCTGATAGTTGGATTCCAAAGAATCAACTGACAGCAAATCCCTTCATTCGAAACTAACAACAACCCATTAAATGAAGATAGAATACGTAAGAAGCTAGAGTGGACATTGTTAGGAAAACTTAACGTTTTACTACTAACAACATCCAACTTACCACAAACTACGTTGTCAATGACAATTGACGTGTCTTTAAAGGATAATAGTTTCTTTTGTACTGAATCTCCACTTCGGAGAGCATGCATCATCTGAAATGCATGACTTGACAATTCCCTATAAAAATTCTTGGAAAGACACTTGAAACGGAAAATATCTTCTGCAGAAAGCCTTGTGAAAATCTCGTCAACAATCACTTGAAACCCAAATTTTTCCATCCTGCAAAGAGCCTTGTGAAAATCTCGTCAACAAAATTTTGGTATGGTCAACCTTTACAAAGGTACAATTTAAACTTAATTAGTTTAATTTTTTTTTATCTTTAGTAATTTAAACGTTTTATTTATTTATACATTTTAAATTTGACAGTATTTATATTGATCTACTAAAGTTTTTATTTTTAAATTCAGGCAAGCGTGGAGTTGCAAATGGGTTTGAGCTGAGCAGACTTTTTATTGACACTGACATTGAAGAGATTTCCTCTTTTAGGAAGAGGTATAGTTAGTAATATGCATATAAACATTGAATATTATTACTTTATACTTACATTTAATTTTTACGTTTTAATTTGATCGCATGAATCTGTTTAGGTATGTAGAGAAAATTTCAACTTCATCTTCATCAAATGAGCATGTTGGTTCAAATGTTATCTCAAGTGTTGAAGATGAGTTTCTTAGTAACCCTGATTTCATGCTTATTGGTTTCCTTGGAACGATATCAACGGTGTGTATTTTCTTATAAGTAATCTACATGCTGAGTTTTTTTATACTCTTTTCTAAGTGTTATTATTTTTGTTTGATATTGATAGACAAAGAAGGTTTTGATTCTTGCCACAATCATAGCTATATGCACAGATAAACTTTGGTATTACAATGGTTGTAACCACTGTAAGTCAGGTGTGGAGGAAAGATTTGTAACGAAAGAAAATGCGGATGGTTCATTTGATGTTGATCATGCAAAATCGTTGGTTTGTACAAATGATAAATGTGGAGGAGTCGACATCTATTCTATTCCGCGGTTTGAGATTACAGTTTTTTATTTCCTTATACTAAATACTAATATGAACGGTTCATACTAGTAATACTAATTTTTTCATTTGTTTTTAACTTTGATAGGTTCAAGATACCTATTAGGGTGCAAGACTCTTCCGGTACTGTGTCTTTGACACTGTTTGATTTCGAAGCTTACAAGATTCTTAACAAATCTGCAAAAGAGTTACTTACAATCCAAGATCAGGTAACAAATACATGCATTCAGTTGTTTGGCCATGTAGTTAATATAACTTAAAATTAATTTTTATAAAATTCTATGTTCTCAATTATGGAATCATTCTGCTTATTGTAATTTATATTAATTTTGATAAAATCATAGGTTGTTAATTCTGGAGACATACCGAACCCATATCCTGAGATCTTTGACACATTGACTGGAAAGAGGTATGCTTTCATCATAAGTGTTAAAGACTATAACATTGAGCATCAGGTTGAAAACTATGGTATTTCAATGGCCACTAACGATGATGAGATCCTTGCTGCGCTTTCCGCCAAATTCACTCTTAACCAGGTTTAAATCTTCATTATGTGAATCTTTTAATTTTATAGTTATATCTTTTTGAAATAGATTTATACCATTGTGTGTATTTTATGTTATTGTGTATTATGTACTTAAAGCATGAGCAGTCCGAATCATTGGATGTTCCAGATTCCTGCAGTTTGTCTACTCCTGTTGACCTTATGAAGGTAATATGAGAATTTGTTTATTTGTACTAAATTTTTTGAAACGTTAGTACTTACTGTCTTTTTATATCAGGATGAGATGTCATGCTGTGGTGACAATGTTACCCCTTTATCCCAACCACTGGTAGGCACTAAGAATCCCTCTTCAGATGAAACAAAACGTAAAATTCTTGAAGTGTTCGATGTGGATGATGCATTAGGTTGCTCCTCGACAAAGCGCCGCATCAGTGATGAACTGTGTCAGGATGAAGATGCTGGTGTTTCGACGCTTTTGATTCCAAAGATTGAAAAATAGTTTTTTCAGTATTTTCAGATACATTTACGTGTTGATTTCATATGCTGTTGCCATGTTGAACTTATGGTTTTCGTTTTGTTGCTTTTGGGTGTTTGGTGGGTTATGTTTTGGACTCATTGTGTGGTTTTGAATTCCTGAAAACTTATCTGCTTATTATACTGTTATGTTCTAATATTATAATGACTATGATCTTTCTTTGCATATTATTATCTACATTGTTAAATAAATATTGAGATTTCAAAGAATTCACGTTCATCTACTACGGCAGCTAATTTATCTTAACGAAATTTACATAGTAAGTGAAATTATAACTTCTTAACTCATGTATCAGTTGTTAAGTAGCATCACTTAATCCTTAACTCATGTATCAGTTGTTAAGTAGCATCACTTAATCCTTAATCACGATTCTCTATCCACTGACTACTACATCAGCAGTTGTTAACCATTAGTAGTTCACTATCAGTTGTTAAGTACCCTTAGTGTTTTAATCACTAGCAGTGCTTACAAGTTTTTCATCAGCTGTTTCACTTAACAGAAGTTTCACATAACAGTAGTTTCGCTTAACAGTAGTTTCACTTAACAGTATTTTGCTTTATTCATTTTAAATTCATGTTAAATTCATTATTAGAATTAAAGCCAACATAAATGCACACTTGCATTATGTTAAACATACATAACGGACACAAAACGTCATACCTAGAAACATAGAAGGATATCCAACTTGGTAGACTTGACAGAACTTACAGACTCGAAAACAAAAGATTGTAACATACAACGACTTTTCAAATTTCTTTATAATGAAAACTCAAGGAGTGAATGGTGCACTTCGGAATGTAGCTGATAACCCCCTTTTTGGTGTAGCTCTTCCATTTTCCTTGAAATTCCCAAGCTTGGTATTTTCATATCTGCCACTGGGGTTATATTCATTCATATGCACCAAACAGCTTATGTTTTAGCAATTGATCGTTCTGTTCAATCACTTCCTTATGTGCATCGCACTAACTTCTAGGAGGTTGTCAAGTATTCTCGCCAATGTTTTCGTAGTTGGTGTTTTGTGTATCTTTACATCCGCAGCCATTCTGTACAATAAAAATATCCATAGTAAGACGGCTGATACAGTACTTTCATAATGCATATAAGTATACATATATGATGAACCCAAGATGAGGAACCCAAAACTCAGTTGATCTGAAATGAAGAAAACACATTCAAATGACCAATACGATGAACCCAAAACATATAGTCTTTAACCAACTTTATATGAGAATCAAAACAACAACCATACCCAAATTTCAACATGAACAGCAGAGACTTAAGAAACTCAGATTTCAACATTAACAGCAGATACTTAAGAAACCTGTCCCTGTTTTAATCGATTGTATATTTTAAACATTTCAAACAAACTATAACACAAAAACAATCTTAGATTAACGCCAAAAACCAAAAAAAGCAGTATTAATAAACAGATAAAACCAAAAACATCACAAACAAACCTTTATAATAACCAAAACCCAAACCTCTGTTTTGATACCCGAGCCAAAAACCAACAATAATCAAACAATATTTCCCACAATAATCAAACAATATTTTCACACAAAAGCTGTTACTTTCATACAGTGGTGAAAATGAGATATCATCAAACATCAACTTACATAGGGTTACACAAGCATCTAACAAGAACAGAGGGTAAACCATAGTGTCGATCATGTTTTAGGTATGTGATTTTACCTTGGATTGTTATAACAACAAATGGTTGGTGAGGAGATTCAATGAAGATGAAGATGATGATTGGTGTTCGGAGTAGAGATTTTCAGATATTTTTGAGAAGTGTGATCGGTCTTTAGGGTAATTAAAGGATATTTCACAATTGTCAAACAGTCAACATAGGGAAGTGTGAGGGAGGGACTCAAACTGTTATGAATTTATAAGATCAAGGGCTGAAAAAACCAAAAAATGAATTTAGGGGATCAAGTTGATGTTTCACACATATCACAGGGACGCAAATTGCATTTTTCTCTAAACATAAATATTACTTTTTTTCAACATATTTTATAAGTTTTGGGGTGATATCAGCAGATGTTAACCACTGCTCTTCCTTAACACTTAATCCTTAATCCCTGCTTCTGTATCTACTGTTTACTGCAGCAGCAGTTGTTAAAAATCTGTAGTTCACTATTATTGGTTAAGTACCATCAGTGTTTTAATCACTAGCAGTGCTTAAAAGTTTTCCATCAGCTGTTTGACTTAACTGTAGTTTGCATTATTAATTCTAAATTCATGGCTTCAAATTGCTTTTCTTGGTAAACGAGTTATAGAAGCTCAAGTTATATCTGGTAGGAACTTTGGCACGAGAGTTTTTATTCTAAGGATTAATATGATCCCGTTTGACAAAAAAATACCTTTTTCAATTTCAACAAAGACAATTTCCTTTATCAGTTTGTTTTGCTATGACAATTAACAAGTGTCAAGGACAAACGTTATCAAAGGTTGGTCTTTATTTGAAAGATCCTGTCTTCACTCATGGTCAGTTGTATGTTGCATTATCAAGGGTCAAGACCAGAGAAGGTGTTAAAATACTAATATTCGACGCTGTTGGAAAACCAACAAATAAGTAATTTTGTTTACAAAGAAGTTTTTACTAGGTTGTAATCATTGTGAGCAATGTTAAAACCCTGTTTCACCGAAGTCAACCTACTTATGTTAAAAGCTAATTATAATAGATAAAACACTGTTTGAGGAATGTTAAAACGTTGTTTGACCAAAGTCTGTTTGACCAAAGTCAAACTACTTTTGTTAAAAGCACAACCGTCAGTATTTCTTCATCATCATTACACATCAAACATCTATCATCTCTTTTTTTCAAAAATCACTTCTCCCCAGTCATTTTCTAGGGTTTCAATTTTCTTTTCCTCCATCTTCTACACTTCAATCACCTGAGGTTTGATTATTTTTTCTTCAGCAACTGGTATGTACATTCCTATTGATGAACTTTATATTGTTTAATCTATGTTAATTTAAACCCTATCTTGCTACTAATACGATTTTAAATGTTTATTGCTATACATTCAATAAGGGTTTACTTATGTGTTTGAATTATCTGTTGAGAACATGTTAAAATAATTATTATTTGCAGAAAATTTTTAACTCATACTCTGTTTCTATTAGAAAACCCATCACGACAATTGCTTTTAAATCAGATCAGCAAACTACTGCACATAGCCAAGAAAGTATAACTTAGCAGATATTTCCTTTGGCAAACATATACCATAGCAGTGGTTTTGAAATTGCCGGTAATTTCAAATTCAAAATGCCTTGGGATATATACTTTGCAATTAATGCACGTTAAGCAATCACTTCTCTCTTATGCTAAAGGCGTCTTATAGGTAAATGAATAGGTTAATTGTAATTATAATAACGTGTTTAATTTTATATTTTTCCCGTGTAAATGCATTAAAAGCCTAATAAGTGTCGCATGATATTCTTTCGTCTGACGATGTATTTAGTCATAGCCTTCTTCATTGGGTATATAAAATAGATTTGGCAGAGGTTTTGATCATTTCCATTTTCATCTATATACTCAATCATCTTCAAAAATTTTGTTGACGAGATTTTCACAAGGCTCTTTGCAGGATGGAAAAATTTGGGTTTCAAGTGATTGTTGACGAGATTTTCACAAGGCTTTCTGCAGAAGATATTTGCCGTTTCAAGTGTCTTTCCAAGAATTTTTATAGGGAATTGTCAAGTCATGCATTTCAGATGATGCATGCTCTCCGAAGTGGAGATTCAGTACAAAAGAAACTATTATCCTTTAAAGACACGTCAATTGTCATTGACAACGTAGTTGGTGGTAAGTTGGATGTTGTTAGTAGTAAAACGTTAAGTTTTCCTAACAATGTCCACTCTAGCTTCTTACGTATTCTATCTTCATTTAATGGGTTGTTGTTAGTTTCGAATGAAGGGATTTGCTGTCAGTTGATTCTTTGGAATCCAACTATCAGGCAGTATAAGGTTTTGTGTGATGACTACTTTAATTATAATCATCATCGAAACTCTGATACCGGTGGAATTTATTTTGATCAGTTCAATGATCTCAAAGTGCTGAACATCAGATGTTACCGTAATGTAACTGATGCTCGTGTTTACTCACGACGTCGTGAGTCATGGACAACAATAAATTTCAGTATCGTAAACAATTATAGTTCAAGTCGTTATTCATGGCCTACTGGAGTTTATGCTGATAAAACCATATATTTTATGGTTTCAAATTATTGGTATCCACTAGGTGAGAGGAACATCGTTTGTTTTGATGTTGTTAGTGAGACTTTCAGAATGCTTCACTTTCCTGAGAGTATTGTAGTCAATCCTTGCCAAGGGCATTTTTTGACCATTGCAAAGAGATTGCATTTGATTGTCATTGGAAAGTCTGCTGAGCTAACTGCTGATTTGCTCAGATATGAAGAAGAAGGCTGGAAGAAGATGTTTGTTTTCAATAATCCTCGTGTAGTTGGTTACGTAGATGCACGCCGAAGTACTAATATAATTGAAGACAACAAGTGGTTGATAACAAGCATCTGGGGGGATATGATTGAAGTTGATCTCACCAACGAACTTCTGAAATACCTCCAACATGTTGACAACTACAATGGTCCGAAAGGAGCTTTACTTATTGAAACTACTGTTTCACCAATAGATTAGGAATTAGAATCCTGTATTTTATTCAATGCTATTATCTGTTTTGACAATTGTATCTTTTATATAATTACTTGTGTTAAAATTATTAATAATGTTTGTTATTAAAATTAAGTAAATGAATATCGATGTTTGAGAGTGTAAATTCTTGTAATATTGGCAAAGGTCGGTTTAAATGATCAAAGCTTTGTTATTGAGAACAGGTGTTTCAAAATTAAACAGTTGTTGATACATTTGTTGAATTGGGTCAACAGATGGATGAACTTTGTATGCTGTTTAACACTTGTACTTTTTATAAATATTTAGGTTTGAGAGTGTAAAAGCTTGTAATATTGGCAAATGTATGTTTAAATGATCAAAGCTCTGTTATTGGGAACAGATGTTTGAAAATAAAACAGTGGTTGATAAATCTGTTGACTTTGGTCAACAGATTGATGTCCACAGATGTTTGGAACTACTGTTCAGAAAACTGTGGTCGAAACCGCTGTTTGGTTAAAATGGTGGTTTAAAACCACTGTTGGGTTAAAACTGTTTGGTATTTTAAGGCTTAAACTGTTTTGCCTTAAACAGATGTTAACAAGTTAAACATCTGTTAAGGCTTAAACAGATGTTTGGCCTTTTGGATCAGATGTTTCGACTTAAACAGTTGTTTGATCTTAAACACATGTTTAACCTTAAACAGATGTTTTGCCTTAAACAGATGTTCTTATTCTATATCAGATATTTGGACTTAAACAGATGTTTGACCTTCAACAGATGTTTGCCCATAAACAGATGTTTGGCCTTAAACCAAACATCTGTTTAAGCTCAACATCTGTTTGACTATTTGTCAATATCTTATTGACTTTTGGTTAACATCTGTTTCAAATTTGGTCAACATCTTATTTTGTAAAAGAGGTACAAAAACAAAGATTTTTTTGAAAATCCCAAATCACCCTATCATGTAAGTGCATTGATGTAAAAGTGGAAATTTAATTATTCATATGGTCCTGTTGTGGTTTTGTTTGTCCTCTAATATGAGTTCATGATCTAATCCGGTGATTTGAAGTCGTTGTTGAATCGAATGAGATGGTTGATGTAATGCGGTCGTATTAATAACAAATAGTAATTAATTAATCTAAATAACTTTCCCGAGCCCGGGAAGCAATCCCGGGTAAAAACCTAGTTAATAATATATATGAGGAGGAGTTGGGTAGAAAGTGAGATTTTCCTAGAAAGTCTAAAAAGCAATACGAATGTGACACATGGCATGGAGAGATTTTAACTAAAAGGGCACTTGTGTAATTTGACATTTTATTTTATTTTATTTTTGGAATTTTATCTCTCATCTATACTATATTATAGGGGTGAGCATACAACCGAATTAACCGAACCGTAACCGAAATAACCGAAAAACCGAACCGAAATAACCGATAACCGAAATAACCGAAGGGTTGGTTATTTATATTTTTAATAACCGATTTTTGCGGTTCGGTTATGGTTATTCTTATTTTCATAACCGCAAATAACCGAACTGAACCGAATAAACATAGCCAAATCCGTAGCACCATAAGTCTTTAAGTTTGTATTTAAATGCTTAACCATGGCCTAATCAATATGTATCTTTGGTGAAGTATTTGAATGTTTTAACTTTTAACCATGACCCAACTTTGATGAAGATTGCACTACAACTTTTTATGTTTTGATTAAAAAGTGTCGAATTTAAAAACCACGTTGTGTTCGTATGTATGTTTCCACATAACACGTGACTACACGTGTTACTTTTGTTTTGGAATTAGTATGCATATGGTAGTGAAATATAATTGATTAACCGTATATTTATTGTTTGCGCATTAATTTTGCTCGACCCACACATTTAAAGTCCAACATTAGAAACAATGAAAATAACCGACCAATAACCGAACCGAAACCGCATTAACCGCAATAACCGATTAACCGAAACCGCATTAACCGAAACCGAACGGTTATGATTTTTTGATAACCGCAATGTGCGGTTATGGTTTCGGTTATAGGTAATAACCGAACCGAACCGCATCATGCTCACCCCTACTATATTATAATGCATGAGAGAGGGGTATTTTAAGATACCCGAAAAATAAGAACTCCCCCCCCCCTTTATTTATAGAAAGACCCCTAAAATGAGGGTAGTTTAGTCTTTTAAACACTATTTATTTTTTAGCCCCTAAATTTATTACACTTAAATCCTTGAGGTTTTAACAAAATAATAGATAATAAGTTACAATTCACCCCTCACAACAAACTTATAAATTTTTTAAGTATTATTGACATATCTTATAAACTATACTGTTTAAAAAAAAAAATCCAAAGATAGCATAACGGCCTACACATTTTTGTCGACGTTTCGGTAGTTGTCTTGTTCAATATCGACGCACGGATTAAAAGGTACAAGTCGATAATGCGTGAATATACAAGTAATTAATACTTGTGATCTAATGCGTCTAATCTACAAAGATGGGCTCTATCTAGGCAAACAAAAACAAAAAGAATTAAAAGTACCGTAACATAAAAGGAAGATATTATGTGTCATATTTTATTTTATTAAAACTGCCTAATATCTATAATTAGATATATCTTATAAAACTTAAAACTAACCACAACAAACTTCCTAAATAAAGGGGTGACAAATCTAAAATTAAACTCTAATGCACTTCTATAATTACTACTATAAATACATAGCAGGACACCCCTATATCTATTGCTAAACAACGTTAAAAAATGGATCCAGTTCTGAATTCAATTGTTGCGAAAAACCAAGCATGCGAGATTGAAAATTCTAAGGTCAGTTCTATTATATCGCAGTAGTGAATAATTGTTTTCTTTTGTTTACTTTTATGTGAATGTTAACTTATTTGATTTTTCAGATTCATTTTTTTATTAAAAAACGAAACTTTACATGTGTAAAATCGTTTTTTTACTTTATTTATAAACAAAACATTTTGTTTTTTTTAAATAATTCTTTTATAAACATTAATATAAATAAAATACTCTAGAAATTTACAATCTTTACTAGATAAATATTAAATTATGTTGCAAATTTTTAGGAATTATAAGTTCAACTATATTGTTATAGATAATATTAGTCAGTTTCAAAAGAATTCTTTACCAACTTGATTAGATACACAGTAGATTGTGTTGTATATTTTTAGGGATTATAAGTTAAAAGTAGACTTATATAGATAAGATTAGTTAGGAACTAATCTGAACTTAGTATGATATAAAGTTAATAAAGATATAAACCCTTAACATCTTATTTTTTTTTTTTTATAAAAACAGTTTTTGAAATTCTATAAAAAAATATAATTTTTTTATATCTGTGAAAATGAAATTTAACAATTTAAGTTAAAGGTCTAAAACGTACTTACGAGTCAAATACTATTTATTTTTATAAAAACAAAATTTTTAAACTTAAAGTTTATCGGATGAGTACTATGTGGATATTTAAAAAAAAGTTATGAACTTTAAAGAATAAAATTATACTTTATAATTTAACCAATAAAATAAACATACTTTACAATTATAACAAGTTATCTTTTATTTTTTTGTCTTTTGCTTATTAATTTTTATAGAAAAAAAACAAAACTTTACATATGTGTAACACTTATGACATATATCCAGCACAATAAGAAAACTACTAGAAACGAGTGACGTAATGCAAAATGTCGCCCCCGCCGCATCGCGCGGGCACCCTACTAGTTAACTAACAATGCATAATTATGGAAACTGTTTCTCCATGATTTTCTCAATGGTGGTTTTCGAAACATAGTAAGATTTGAACAGCAAGCAAAAAAACGAATCCTGTCCGTTTTCTTCTACATCACAAACTGAAAAATCTAATTTCAGTTCATGGTGAAGGTGGTTGTCATCGTAAGTTAACAGCCGTAGAAGGTTGAACGGAGATGAAGATGGTGATTATGATGGGTGACAGCCGGAGACGATGATGAAGGTGGGGGTTGAAGATGGAGCGTGTCGAAGAGAATCGAAGATGACGACGGAAGGGTGATGATGAAGGATTTCTTGACGCTGTGTTTTACCATTCATGCTGGTAATGATGGAGGATTTCTTGACATTGTGTTTTAACATTCATGCTGGAGGATTTCTTAACGCTGTGTTTTACCATCCATGCAGGTAATGCTGGAGGATTTCTTGACATTGTGTTTTAACAACAAGCAGATTAATACAGTTGTGTTTTAACATTCATGCTGGTAATACTGGAGGATTTATTGACGCTGTGTTTTACCATCCATGCTGGTAATGCTGGAGGATTTCTTGACATTATGTTTTAACAGCAAGCAGATTAATACAGTTGTGTTTTAGCATTCATGTTGGTAATGCTGGAGGATTTCTTGACGCTATGTTTTACCATCCATGCTGGAGGATTTCTTGACATTGTGTTTTAACAGCAAGCAGATTAATACCGTTGTGTTTTAGCATTCATGTTGGTAATGCTGGAGGATTTCTTGACGCTGTGTTTTACCATTCATGCTGGTAATGATGGAGGATTTCTTGACATTGTGTTTTAACAGCAAGCAGATTAATACAGTTGTGTTTTAGCATACATGTTGGTAATGCTGGAGGATTTCTTGGTGTTGTGTTTTACCATTCATGCTGGTAATGATGGAGGATTTCTTGACATTGTGTTTTAACAGCAAGCAGATTAATATCGTTGTGTTTTAACAGCAAGCAGATTAATACGATGTGTTTTCTTGATGTGTTTCTTAATGAAGGATAGAAGGAAGAGAGAGAGAAGAGAGAAAGGGAAAGAGAGAGAGAAAATAGCAAGAAATGTGGGGTGGTTATGGAATGACAATTATTTCCATATTTAAAACAAGCTAAATGACATATCTACCCCTGATTAATTAAATAATCCTATTTTCAAGAAACACATATTACCAAAATGCCACCAAGATGATCTCAACCATTAAACACACCCATTGGATGGCCCAGATCGCTTCCTAGACTTTCTAGGAAAAACACACTTTCCGTAGGATCCCCACTCATATATATATATATATATATATATATGTGTGTATATATCTATATATAGGCAAAGGTTCCTGTAAAAAAGGGTTTTTTGTGAGAAATGTAAGAAAGAATCTACACCATTAGATCAAAGATCTAATGGTTGGGATCATAATGGAAAAATTGTAAATAATGTTTACTATTAAACATATTAATTTTCTAGATTAAGGGTATTCAGGTAAATTTAACATTTTTAAATTAAGAAACTTATATTAATGCACATGTAACTTCTCACCGTCTTTTTTAAAAGTCAATAATTTTTTATATGTAACTTTTAAAAAAAATACACCATAATAACGAGCGTTTTTTATCTTTAATATGAGTACCATATTGCTATGCTTATATAGAAAAAAAAATATGTTTCGATCAGGTGTTTAGTCCATGATGTTTTGTTTATGTTCATACAATGGTGTTTTAATTGTATTGTGATTCAAAACGTGGTGTTTTAAACACATACTGGAAAGCGTGGTGTTTTTTTATCTACTGGAATGTAGGTTTTAAAACACCATGGTGTTTTAACAGATGTAAAACACCATGCATGCAGGTTTAAAACACCATGTACAATAACCATAGTGTTTTATACTTATTGAATGGTGTTATATAATTATTGAATGGTGTTACATACTTATTGAATGATGATATATAATTATTGAATGGTGTTATATATGTGTTGAATGGTGATTTTGCAGTGTTATTCGTAGTGTTATTTATAGAGATCTTTAAAATGGTGTTATATACTTATTGAATGGTGTTATATAATTATTGAATGGTGTTATATACGTGCTGAATGGTGGTTGCAGTGTTATTCGTAGTGTTTTTATAGAGATTTAAAAAAAAATCATGTTCCTATAAATAAGGTGGCGGTTATGGAAAGTTTTGAATTAATTGAATCAATGATAAAATTACTTGTTTACCCTTTTGAATTAATTTAGATTGAGGACACATGTCATCTCCACAATATTTCTCACATTTCTCATACTTTTAACCATAAACTGATAAAACACAATATGATGGGTAAAGAGAACCAGAAACATGTTATAAATGTTTCGTGTGTTTTATATTGTGTTTTTCAGGCACTAGTGTGTTTATGTTTAAGGGATGTGTTTAATTGCGAAAACTGATATAACACAATGTGAAGAAACAATAAACTGATAAAACACAACGTCAAGAAATAATTAATGTGTTTCATGTTTTGAACTTCAGATGAAGGATGAGATGAATGTGCCATGAAGGATACTATGTTTTATTATGAAAACTAGTATAACACGATGTAAAGAACTCATAAACTGGTAAAACACAACGTTAAGAAACAATTAGTGTGTTTTAAGTTTCAGACTTCGGATGAAGGATGATATGAATGTGGGATGGAAAATGCTATTAATGTGGTATACATAACTGAATCAATCGTGAGTTTAAGAAATAAGGGTATCCATAAAAATCTCAATTAATTATCCATAATTATCTCTCTCATAAATAACTTATTTAATCAATTACCATCATGCCCTTTTGATTAAATTAACTAGTTGCCACATGTCACAAGGACATGACTTCCTACACTTTGTAGGAAAAGTTGGCTTTGTAGCCATATATATATAGGGGACCGCTAAAATGAAAACCACCTCCAGTTGTAAGAACCGAAAGAACCACTTTCTAGCCACTAGATCAATAAGATGGATGGACAGGATTAAAAGTAATTAAAAATAATATTAAATAATTTTTTTCTTATTATATTTTTAATATTTTAATGCAAAACGGTAGTTTAGTAAAATTACTATTTTTTGTCTTTTTGTATTTAATATTTTGTATTACTTTTTTTTGTATTATTATATTAGTTTTTATTTTTTAAACAAATTTTTTTATTAAAAGCTTTTTAAATTCAGATTTTTAACATATTTCTTAAACTTTTTAAGTTTTACATTGAACTTTTTAGGTTAAACTTTTTCCGTTTTACGTTTTACGTAAATTTTTTTACGTTTTACATTAAACTTTTTACGTTTTACGTTAAACTTTTTTTTTACAAAAACTTTTTTACGCAAAACGAACGCACCCAGAAATCGCAAACTCGGTAGGTGTCTCAGATAGATTGTTATCATCATCGAGTGGGGAAAAATATAAAAACCAACAACATCAAAACAATGTGTATCTCGAAAAAAAAAACGGGGTTTGGTTCAGATTTTCCGATAATCAAAAGGCTGCAAAGTGGGGTTGCAGGTTCAAAAACCTACCTTCCACCATCATTGCCGCGCCATCGTCATCAAAATCTACGTTTTTTTTTGCATCATCGCCGCCCAATCCAAAGATCAAAACTCACAGAATCAAAGAATACAAATGCATCACTCAAACAACCTGCATCATTCAAAGAACATTCAAACAAGTGCAACTCACTTTTTCCAGATCCAAAAAACATTCAAACAACCTGCATCATTCACCGGTTCACACCCCTCCTCACCCACCCTCCACCCATCATTCACCGTCGCCACCGCCTTCGACACACTGCCCCCTAACCCACCACAACAACCCCCCTTCACCCATCGTTCACCGCCACCAACATCAAAGATCGGGACAAAAACAGAGACACGAGATCAGAACCAAAAACATCAAGAAAACGTCGCTACCTTGTCGGCATCCCACCGGCGCTCTGCCAGAGCTACATCGCAACCGCCGCCGTCCTCTTTCTCTCTCCTCGGACTCTCTTTCTCTCTGCTCGGACTCTCTCTCTCACTACAATGTTTCTTCCTATTTCTCTGAAATCTGGTCGTGTGTGCGTCGGATGATACAAAAACGAAGGGTTTCATGGTGGTGAACGAGTGTGAGAGAGAGAGAAACAGGGGTGAACGAGTGTGAGAGAGAGAAACATGGGTAGGTGGCGGTTTCATCCTCACCATCAATCGTCATCATCATCGTCTTCGTTTAACGGGCGGTAGTCGCCGGCCGAGAGACAAAGAGATAGGTTTTCAAAAATGAGGGATGGGTTTTCAAAAATGATGAGAGAGACAAAGAGATCTGACATTTTAAAGGTAGGTGAGAGAGAAAGATCTGACACTATAAATGTGGAGAGAGGTAGGGATATGACATTTGGGGGTAAATGACCAAACTACCCTTTTGAGTGGGAGAATCTAATTGGTTGAGAGTGGTTCTCACGGTTTTTACAACTGGGGATGATTTTCATTTTAGTGGCTCCCTATATATATATATATATATATATATATAGGGGAGGGTTCATTGGGGAACACCAAAAAAGTGGGGAACTGGGGAACAGGGGTATTTTTGTCCAAATATATTATCAATTAAAAAACTGGTTCACATCGTCGCCTCTAATATTAGAGCTCACCGGAAACATGATTCAACTCCGACGCATGACGCTTTGCTCCGACCACCGTCTGCCACCGACAATAGTCATCATCTTCCTCAAGTCCTCCGTAGATTGATACTATCTTCATCGTCAACTATCATCTGTAATCGTTTTACTGTGTTCTTCCAGTCATATGAAGGTATGATCTCCGCTGCCAATGTCATTTATGTCTATACGCCATCTAATCGTCTATGTGTGTTTAAGTATGTATGCAAAGCTTAATTTTGAGATTTGTGTATGTTGTAATGGCACAATTCTTGTTTTCCCCTTCCAATTGCTTCAGTTTGGAGTCTAGGGTTTTTTGGTGTATTGTTCGTAAGAAATATCTCTCTGGTAATTTTTACATGTATAAGTTGTTTTTTCCCCTGTATAAGACATAAGTTGCAATGATAAACCTCAATTATCCTCCTAATTTCACAACGAGAACTAGACTACTTTTCTCACCTGAAAATTGTTTCCCTCTTTAGCATAATATAACAAGTAGGATATTGTACAACTAAGGATGCATTAGAATTTCAGAATTCATGTCGTACTTTTGGTTGATTGGGTGGATATAAATCTTGGTTAACATGATTACAAGCAAATTTCCTTTGTTGAAATAGTGACAGGGACAAGGCATTTTGAACCTGGTAAAGGATTGAAAAGTTGAATTTGATAGAGAAGGATGAGAAACAGTAGGTTTTTGAACTGCGGTTTTACAAATAAAGATTTTACCTTGAAGCTTGTTTAGGTATCTGACAACTAGGGGTGCAAACGAGTCAAGCTACTCGTGAGCTACTCAAGCTCTACTCGGAAAAAGCTCAAAATGAGTCGAGCTTAAACGAGCCGACTCGAGCTCGGGTTCGGCGCGTTTACACCCCTACTAACAACAGGTGTGACTTTGGATTACGGGGGGCAGAAAAACGAGAGAATAGCACTTAAAACATCAATTAACATATTATTGGTGATCTAGATTAACCCATTTTGGTTCATGAAAATACAGACCAGGAGGTTTTGCAACCTTATATCGAGAGGAAACGAGGCAACTATATATACTTGGTATATGTCATTCCTTATTTACTAAATCACAAGTGACATTACCTTGCTGGCACTTTTTACCCATCTGAGCAACATGTTTTCAATGTTTAGTATGCATGTGTTTTCAATTTTCAGTATACATGTGTATAACTCAAAAGAATTTGCTCACATGGTTCCTTTTGATAGAATATTACATATGGTTTCAATGCTAGTTTTTATAATTGTGGCCTAAAGCATGTATCTTTTCCTTTTCTTGTTGCATGTTTTGCATTACAACCATTACTAATGCTTGATTATTATATGGTTGGTGACGGTAGAGTTGAATGACTATACAATAGAAGACCTAGTCTAGGATGAATTGTTTTCTCTCAGTTCTGCTACTTTTAACCTCTAATGGATGTTTAAAGTTATCTTTGTTTGTAACCACTGAAGTTGAACACTGCTGATTGAACTGTATTTGGTTGTAATACTTATCTTTTTACTATATAAATTTGGTACCATGATGATCAATTATCACTTGCTTGAACCTCTTTATTGATTAACTTGTTAATTTAGGCGAGATGTTCTCTCAAATTGTTGGAAGCCCTCATTACATGGCCGTAGAGGTGCTTAAGCGCGCGCAGTTATGGACCAGAGATTGATATATGGAGTGCATGAGTTATTCTTCATATTTTAATGTGGCGTTCCTCCATTCTGGGCACATACTTATTTTTTCCTTAGATGATTGATATATGGGGTGAGGTTCAATGGGGAACACTAAAAAAGTAGAGAACTCGAAACTGGGGGTGCAAATGAGCCGAGCGGCTAAAGAAAAAGTTCAAAGCGGGTCGAGCCTTATCGAGCTGCTTGACATGTGAAACTCGTCAAACCTTATCGACCAATGAGCAATGCTCAAACTCTCATAAGTTAATCGAGCTTGAGCCGGGTCGAGCTCGGGCGCGGCTCGTTTGCACCTCTAACTTTGCTGGGAACCATGCATTTAACATATTAAATACATCATAAAAATTCAATTTAAAATGCTAAAAATTGTTCTTTTCAAAAAACAATTTGGAGCTTTTACATATAAAGATGTGTAGAAGCTATTCCAATAAAAAAACATTTTTGTAAATTTTTTTACCCTTTTAACTCTCTTATAATCATTTTTTCAGTTTTTGATATTCTTTTTATTAAAAAGGTTTGTGCATGTCTTTATATGCAAAAACTCTGAAAAACATTGTGAAAAAAATAAATTTAACATGTTAAATTATTTTTTTATGATATATTTTTCTAGCAGATCAAGACAAACTCTCATTTAACATGTTAAAGTTAATTGTACAAAACTTATTTTAACATGTTTGGTCAAATAAAGTCGAATCAAGTTTAGTTGATGAGTACAAACGCTTCTTTAACATGTTAAATTAATTTATTTTAGTATTTTGAGCCCGCATAGACTACACACAAAACTTTATTTAAGTATTTTGAACTCTAGGCGGAAATTCAATATATAATTTGGTTAATAAAGTTGAATCGCACCTAGTTGATCAACACAAACTCTCATTTAAAATGTTAAAGTTTATCGTACAAAAATTATTTTAACATGTTTGGTCAAATAAATTACAATCGAGTTTAGTTGATCAATGTAAACACTCATTTAACATGTTAAATTTATTTATTTTAATATTTTAAGCCCGTATAAACTCCACACAAAACTTTATTTTAGTATTTTATACTCCAATCCAAAATATTATATATAAAATGTGGTCAAATAAAGTTAAATCGAACCTAGTAGATTAAGGCAAACTCTCATTTAACATGATACAGTTTATTGTACAAAACTTATTATAACATGTTTGGTCAAATAAAGTCGAATCAATTTTAGTTGATAAATGCAAACTTTTCTTTAACATGTTAAATTAATTTATTTTAATATTTTGAGCCCGCATAAACTACACACAAAACTTTATTTTAATATTTTGGACTCTACGCCGAAATTCAATATATAATTTTGTTAAATAAAGTTGAATCGCACCTAGTTAATCAATTTAAACTCTCATTTAACATGTTAAAGTTTATCGTACCAAACTTATCTTAAAATGTTTGGTCAAATAAATTCGAATCGAGTTTAGTTGATCAATGTAAACGCTCATTTAACATGTTAGATTTATTTATTTTAATATTTTTAGCCAGCATAAACTCTACACAAAACTTTATTTTAGTATTTTATACTCTATTCGAAAATTTAATTTATAATTTGGTCAAATAAAGTTAAATTGAACCTTGTAGATCAAGGCAAACTCTCATTTATTTAACGTGTTAAAGTTTATTGTACAAAACTTATTTTGACATTATTGGTCAAATAAAGTCGAATCAAGTTTAGTTGATTAATGCAAACTTTTCTTTAATATGGTAAATTAATTTATTTTAATATTTTGAGCCCGCATATACTTCATACAAAACTTTATTTTAGTATTTTAAACTCTTATCCAGAATTTAATATATAATTTGGTCAAATAAATTTAAATCGAACCTAGTAGAACAAGTTAACCTTTCATCATGTTAGAGTTTGTTGTACAAAACTTATTTTAATATGTTTGTTCAAATAAAGTCAAATCAAGTTTAGCTGATCAATGCAAACGTTTTTTTTAACATGTTAAATTAATTTATTTTATTATTTTGAGGCCGCATAGACTACACACAAAACTTTATTTAAGTATTTTGAACTCTAGACCGAAATTCAATATATAATTTGGTTAAATAAAGTTGAATCGCACCTAGTTAATCAATGCAAACCCTCATTTAACATGTTAAAATTTATCGTACAAAAATTATTTTAACATGTTTGGTCAAATAATATTCAATCGAGTTTAGTTGATCAACGTAAACGCTCATTTAACATGTTAAATTAATTTATTTTAATATTTTAAGCCCGCATAAACTCCACACAAAACTTTATTTTAGTATTTTATACTCTATTCCAAAATTTAATATATAATTTGGTCAAATAAAGTTAAATCGAACCTAGTAGATCTAGGAAAACTCTCATTTAACATTTTAAAGTTTATCGAAAACCTATCTTAATATGTTTGGTCAAATAAATTCGAATCGCGTTTAGTTGATTAATGTAAACGCTCATTTAACATGTTAGATTTATTTATTTTAATATTTTTAGCCAGCATAAACTCTACACAAAACTTTATTTTAGTATTTTAAACTCTAATCCAAAATTTAATTTATAATTTGGTCGACTAAAGTTAAATCAAACATTGTAGATCAACGAAAACACTCATTTAACGTGTTAAAGTTTGTTGTACAAAACTTATTTTAACATGTTTGGTCAAATAAAGTCAAATCAAGTTTAGTTGATCAATACAAATTTTCTTTAACATGTTAAATTAATTTATTTTAATATTTTGAGCCCGCATAAAATACACACAAAAACTTTATTTTAATATTTTGGACTCTAGGTCGAAATTCAATATATAATTTGGTTAAATAAAGTTGAATCGCACCTAATTGATCCATGCAAACTCTCTTTTAACATTTTAAAGTTTATCGTACAAAACTTATCTTAACATGTTTGGTCAAATAAATTCGAATCGAGTTTAGTTGATCAATGTAAACGCTCATTTAACATGTTAGATTTATTTATTTTAATATTTTTAGCCAGCATAAACTCTACACAAAACTTTATTTTAGTATTTTAAACTCTAATCCAAAATTTAATTTATAATTTGGTCAAATAAAGTTAAATCGAACCTTGTAGATCAAGGCAAACTCTCATTTAACGTGTTAAAGTTTATTGTACAAAACTTATTTTATCATGTTTGGTCAAATAAAGTCGAATCAAGTTTAGTTGATCAATGCAAACTTTTCATTAACATGTTAAATTAAATTATTTTAATATTTTGAGCACGCATAAACTCCATACAAAACTTTATTTTATTATTTTAAAGTCTTATCCGGAATTTAATATATAATTTGGTCAAATAAATTTAAATCGAACCTAGGAGAACAAGTCAACCTTTCATCATGTTAAAGTTTATTGTACAAAACTTTTTTTAATATATTTGGTCAAATAAAGTTAAATCAAGTTTAGTTGAACAACACAAACGTTTTTTAACATGTTAAATTAATTTAGTTTAGTATTTATAGTCCCATAGACTACACACTAAACTTTATTTAAGTATTTTGAACTCTAGGACAAAATTTATTTATTTTAACATTTTAAGCCCGCATAAACTCTACACAAAACTTTATTTTAGTATTTTATACTCCAATCCAAAATATTATATATAAAATGTGGTCAAATAAAGTTAAATCGAACCCAGTAGATCAAGGCAAACTCTCACATGATACAGTTTATTGTACAAACTTATTTTAACATGTTAAATTTATTTTATTAATATTTTGAGCCCACACAGACTCTATTTCTTTCTTCCTGCTACACAAGTCCCTCAAACCCTATCAAATCCATACTCGCACAAACGTTATTTTAAGTTTTTTTAACTTTAACACGAAATTCAATATATAATGCAGTCATATAATGTCTGTCATTTAACATTTAACATGTTAAATTTATTTACTTTCATATTTTGAGCCCGCATAAACTGCATTTCCTTCTTCCTGCTACACAAATTCCCCAAATCCATACTCACACAAACGTTATTCTATTTTTTTAAACTCTAATCTGAAACTCAATATATAATATGGTAAAATAAAGTTGAACCGAATCTAATTGATCAATGCAAACTTTTATTTAACATGTTAAATTTATTTATTTTAATATTTCGAGTACGCATAGCTTCTATTTCCTTCATCTGGTTACACAAATGCCCTACCATCCCAAATCCATCCTCACACAAAACTTTATTTTAATTTTTTGAACTTTAATACCAAATTCAATATATAAAGCGGTCAAATAATGTCTCTCATTTAACATTTAACATGTTAAATTTATTTATTCTAATATTAATAAAGTTGAACCGAATCTAATTGATCAATGCAAACTTTTATTTAACATGTTAAATTTATTTATTTTAATATTTCGAGTACGCATAGCTTCTATTTCCTTCATCTGGTTACACAAATGCCCTACCATCCCAAATCCATCCTCACACAAAACTTTATTTTAATTTTTTGAACTTTAATACCAAATTCAATATATAAAGCGGTCAAATAATGTCTCTCATTTAACATTTAACATGTTAAATTTATTTATTCTAATATTTTGAGCCCGTGTAAACTCCATTTCCTTCTTCTAGCTACATAAATCTCCATAACCCTCATTTAAGATGTTAAATTTATTTATTTTAATATTTTGAATCCGCATAGACTCTATTTCCTTCTACTGGCTACACAAATGACCTACCCTCGATCCATCCTCACACAAAACTTTATTTTAATTTTTTGAATTCTAAAACGAACGTCAATATATAATGCAGTCAAATAAAGTCTATTATTTAACGTTTAATATGTTAAATTTATTTTTATTAATATTTTGAGCCCACACAGACTCTATTTCTTTCTTCCTGCTACATAAGTCTCTCAAACCCTATCAAATCCATACTGGCACAAACGTTATTTTAAGTTTTTTAACTTTAACACGAAATTCAATATATAATGCAGTCATATAATGTCTGTCATTTAACATTTAACATGTTAAATTTATTTACTTTCATATTTTGAGCCCGCATAAACTGCATTTCCTTCTTCCTGCTACACAAATTCCCCAAATCCATACTCGCACAAACGTTATTTTATTTTTTTAAACTCTAATCCGAAACTCAATATATAATGTGGTAAAATAAAGTTGAACCGAATCTAATTGATCAATGCAAACTTTTATTTAACATGTTAAATTTATTTATTTTAATATTTCGAGTACGCATAGCTTCTATTTCCTTCCTCTGGTTACACAAATGCCCTACCCTCCCAAATCCATCCTCACACAAAACTTTATTTTAATTTTTTGAACTTTAATACCAAATTCAATATATAATGCGGTCAAATAATGTCTCTCATTTAACATTTAACATGTTAAATTTATTTATTCTAATATTTTGAGCCCGTGTAAACTCCATTTACTTCTTCTAGCTACATAAATCTCCATAACCCTCATTTAAGATGTTAAATTTATTTATTTTAATATTTTAAATCCGCATAGACTCTATTTCCTTCTACTGGCTACACAAATGCCCTACCCTCCAAGATCCATCCTCACACAAAACTTTATTTTAATTTTTTGAATTCTAAAACGAACGTCAATATATAATGCAGTCAAATAAAGTCTATTATTTATCGTTTAATATGTTAAATTTATTTTTATTAATATTTTGAGCCCACACAGACTATATTTCTTTCTTCCTGCTACACAAGTCCCTCAAACTTTTTACATAAATGTTTGTGATTTATATTTAATATGTTAAATGAATGGTTTCTCGGTTTCTCACATTTTTTGTGTTCCCATTGAACCCAACCCTCGTTCACTATTTTTAAAATTATGTTTTGAATTTTTTATATAAAGATGTGTTGAAGTCATTCTAATAAAAAACTATTTATGTAAAAAAGAATTTGTAACCTTTTTAATGTGTTTTTTACTCATATTTTTATATTTTAGTTTTTTTTATTTAAAAGACTTCTACATGTATTTATATGCAAAAGATCTGAAAAAAAATTAATATGTTAGATTAATTTTTTTTTTTTGTGATTTATATCTTTTTTTTGGGTAAAGGGTTACCCCGGTGATTCTATATATTCACAACCAAAACAAAACAAGAAGTGCAGAGAGTCTACACTTGTTCAATCTTGAGACATGCCCCAAGAAAGTAGAACCATAAAAACCAAAAACCAACTGAAACATCAACAAAAAACAACTAGACTATAATCTAGATGACTAACAAACAACACTAATCACTCGCCATTAGCCTGAACTTCAGCATCCGGTATCTCCCATTCACCTAGCAGTCTTCGGACTCTATCCGTTTGCTTCATCTTCACTCCCATGAGCTTGTAACGAACAGTCTTTATTATCAACTCATAAATCACCTCCGGAGGTCTCAATTGGTTCTTAAACAACCTCATGTTACGTTCTTGCCAAACGAAGTATGCCGTAGCCGCAACCACAATCCTACTAACATAATCAGCCGCAAGGGTAGATCTACATCTGAGCATTAACCAGGCTACAATATCATCCCACTTCGCTTCTACATTACCCATACCCGCCTTCGACCGAACCATATTCCATATCTGAGCCGAGAACTTGCATTCAAAGAACAGGTGAGCATGTGAGTCATGATTTTCATAACATAATAAACAGCACAACATATTCATATTTTTCCGCCTCGAGAAATCCCATTGAAGGATAATGTCTTGTGTAAGAAGTTTCTTTCTCATAATCAGCCGTAATAAGAAAGAATGCCTTGGAACACATTGGTTGAACCAGACAATTTTGCTCCACTCGGTTTCTTGCTCTCTATGTCGAATTGTATCCCAAATATAAGACGATGATACTTCATTCACTTCATCACCCACCCTCCAAAGAATATAATCACGTTTATCAGGAGTCGGATGAACTTGATCCAGTTGTATGAGAACCGGATATAAATCTCTCCACGCCGTGGGCCATTGCCAGCCCCCGTCTACATGGATATCAGCAACTGTGTCTTCCAGTCTAAAACCTGCATTAGTAATAGTTCGAGGAGATAAGAAATTACCAAGAGGCCCTAAGGCACACCACGTATCATACCAAGCCGACGTGGATCTTCCGTTCCCAAGAGCCGTCCAAATATGATTCCTAATAATCGGACGTAATTGAAGTAATTTCCGCCAACTCCAACAGCAATTTGTAGGAACCTTAACTACCCAAAAGCTTTTACCCTTTAATTTGTAACCATGCACCCATTCCACCCAAAGAGATTTTCGTTTAGTGATGACACTCCAAATATGATTCGCCATGAGCGCTTTATTAACATCACCTATGCGTCTAATACCCAATCCCCCTTCATATTTCGGGGTACACACAGAAATCCAAGAAACCTTAGCCCTTCCTCTTTGAAAGGAGCTATCTTGATTCCACAAAAAATTTCTCATTCTGGCTTCTAAATCATGTGTCACCCGAGATGGTAATATAAACACGGAAGACCAGTAAATATGCAAAGAAGACAGGACCGCCACGATGAGCTGTAACCGGCCAGCAAAAGACAACAGCTTATTTCTCCAGTTCGAGATACGTTTCTCAAGCCTTTCCACCAAAACACTACAATCCTTATAAAGAAGTCTTGTAGAAATAAGAGGAACCCCCAAATATTAAATGAATGGTTTCTAAATGAATGGTTTATATCTAATATGTTAAATGAATGGTTTCTCGTTTTCTAACATTTTTTTGTGTTCCCATTGAACCCAACCCTCGTTCACTATTTTTAAAATTATTTTTTGAATCTTTTTTTATAAAGATGTGTGAAGTCATTCTAATAAAAAACTATTTATCTAAAAAGAATTTGTAACCGTTTTAATGTGTTTTTACGCATATTTTTATTTTTTAGTTTTTTATTTAAAAGACTTCTACATGTATTTATATGCAAACGATTTGAAAGAAAAAACAATTTCACATGTTAAATTAAATGTTCTATAATATATTTAACATGTTAACTGAATGTTTTTTTGGTTCCCCACATATTTTGGTGTTCTCAATTGAACCCAACCCTAATTCATTATATTTTTGTAAAAAAATTGTTACCTTTTTAAAGTGTTTTTTAAGCATGTTTTTTTTATTTTTTAGTTTTTGAATTTTTTTTATTAAAAAAAGCTTCTATATGTATTTATATGCAAAAGATCCAAACATTAAAAGGTTATTAAATTTTAACATGTTAAACTAAATTTATTAAGATTTATTTAACATTTTAAATGAATGGTTTCTCGGTTCCCAACATTATTGATGTTCCCCTTTGAACCCAACCCTCATTCACTTTTTTTAATTTTCTTTTTCAAATTTTTTTTGCATATAAAGATGTGTTGAAGCCATTCTAATAGAAAATTTCATTTTTGTAAAAAAAAATGTTACTTCTTTTAAAGTGTTTTTAAGCATGTTTTTATTTTTATTTTTTAGCGTTTGATTTTTTTTATTAAAAAGGCTTCTACATGTATTTATATGTAAAAGATATAAAAATTATATAAAATTTTAACATGTTAAATTAATTTTTTATGATATATTTAACATGTTAAATACATGGTTTCTTGGTTCCCCGCATTTTTGGTGTTTCCCATTAAACCCAACCCCCGTTCACTATTTTTCTATGATATTTTTAACATGTTAAATTTATTTAACATGTATAATTATGTGAAGTTCTAAAACATATACAAAACAAACAAAAAAAAGGCTAAAAGTAACTCATAAGAGGCGTTAGATGAATGTTAATAAAATGATTTTCTTTTGTGGTATTATCAGCCAAATAGTACCAAAACAATATATGCAACCAACAAAGCAAGTTAGGATTACTCAAACACTTGCATGTAAAATAACATGTATTTTACACAAAATTAAAGGGAAATGAGTACTTGTTTTTAACTTTTAGTTTACAACAACAAAAGAATAAAAAGTAGAGGATCAAATACATTGTTTATTTTTAACTCTTAAACAAACATGTATTTTACACAATTAAAATTGTTTTTAACTTTTAATCTTCTACTCTGTCCAACTAAAAATCTGAACTGAATTATGTTTCCAAGCAAGTCTCTCATGTTTGTAATTTATATCAAAAGGAACAAATACAAAGTTTATCTAGAAAAAAGGGTAATGGGTCAAACAGGGAGAGAATTAACCAAAGATTGTTTTAATACAAACAACCCCTTTGATCAATTTATTCAAATATTTACATTATTATTGTATCAAATAGTAAGAGCAATGGTGCCATGCAAGCAGCAACTTCTGATGCTATCATTCGATTTTCAGAAGTATTGAAAGAAACAATGTGCATCACCTCTAGGATTTTGCAAGAGAAGAACTTGAGTCAAATATATTTGGAACTCTGTCAAAACAAAGACAATGTACAAGCTAAAATAAAACAAGCTAAAAATTCAGCTCTGTAACAAGCGCTTATTTGGTTCGGGAAACGATTCGAAGATTGCCGCACGCATAACATTCACTCGAGCTTCCTTCAGATCAGTTTTTGGATCAAGCAATCATTATCAATACACTGCACACTTAGGCTTCACGGTGTGGGGAACGTCCAGCCACGTCGAGCACCGGCGACGCCCCCCACACCGTCCCGGGTCGGCTCGTCGTCGTCTTGTACGGCAGGGGTGCGACGTCGGAGACGGGAGGTAAAGGACAAAATTGTTGCATCTTCTTCTCACACACACACATATACATACAACATATACATATATATTTTAGGCCCATCCCCCATTTCCTTAGATCCATCCTCTTTGCCACATCCTCACACCCATCCTACGTGGCGCTGACATGGAGGGTCATCCTCCAAGGATGAGCCTCACCCATACCGAGTAGCCTTATTATAAATACATTAATTTTAGAGTAAAGTACACGGATAATCCTTGTAATTTACCATGTAAAACATTTATTTTTTACATCACAAATCAACAGCTTACAAGATTTAACATGTAAAACATTTATTTTTGCATCGGAATCAGCAACTTACAAAATTGATCCAATTTAACATGTAAATAGTTAATTGATCCCGTATATTTAACACGAATAGATCTGAAAGTAAACGAATACACATTAATCGGTTTCTATAGGTATTTTGTGTATGTTTTTAATGCAATTTAGCGATTATGAAATACAATCACTAGGTTTATGACTGATTGACAAACATATACCTAATTTTCAAGGATTGTTCATGTAATACATTACGTGTATGAAAATTGAAAAGCAATTGTGTGTGAATTCGACTACATCTGAAAATAAACGCATACCTATTCGCAATCGACATAGTTGAGATCTAATAAATGTCTCCATGAATGAATCAGAGAACGGACGATGGATATTAGTTCTGTTTTGTCATCCGACAACAATTAACACGTTCGTGCTCGATTCAGATTTGAAAAACAAGATGAAGGCGATTTAGAATTGTGTTTGAAATAGAAACAATCTCGCCGTAATTTATAGTTACCTGGTAAAATCGAGCGGAGGAGCGAGCAGCGGAGCCGATCACCGTCGAATCATTGGCGAAAATTTCCGGCGAAAACAACAAATCTCACCGGCATGTTCATCTCCATCTTGCGGCGTCGGAGCTTGAGCTTGATAAAATTAGATTAGATCTAGAAGGAGATGGAGATGGAATTTTCTATTCCAATTTTGCCCCTCCGTGTTTTTTCTTTGAAATTTACATTGAAGGTTGAAACCTAATCTCAGCCATTTATTTTAATGATCTAAGGGCTCTTAAGGTGGTTCCCCGGTTCCCCACTTTTTTAGTGTTCCCCAATGAACCTCACACTATATATATATATATATATATATATATAGGGTGGGGTTATAGAGTGAATACTAGTGTATTTGCGAACTGAGTGAACATATCCTGGCCAATGATCTACACACGTGTATGGCCAGGATCTCATCATCAAATCGTAAAATACACTAGTGTATTTCAACATCAAATCTTGGCCATTGATCTACACACGTGTATGGCCAGGATTAGTTCACTCAGTTCGCAAGCTACACTAGTGTTCACTCTTGAACTTAATCCTATATATATGTATATAGGGGATGGTTCAAATGAAAACCACTTTTATTGTGAAAACTCGAAAACTAACTAAAAAAAGCTTAAAAAACACACAAAATTTTTTTTTTCAATTTTTTTTATAAATTTCGCTGGTTTTTATATATGAAAAAAAAAATTTCAAAAAAAAAATTTTTTTTTTTGGGTTGTAATGCACATGTGTAGTAACACTAATACGGAAAGCCTAAATCACTTAACCCACCCCCCACCGACACCCCCCAAAAACCTAAATTCACCCTCCCACCAAAAGCCTAACCCCCCACCCCCCAAAAACCTAAACCCCCCCCCCCACCCCCACCCTCCCGAAAACCTAAAACTAAACCCTAAACATAAACTCGAAAAAAACCTAAACCCCCCACCCCCCAAAAACCTAAACCCCCCCCCCCCCCCCCCACACCCAAAAACCTAATCCTAATCATAAACCTCCAAAAAAACTAACCCTAAAAGCTAAACTAGACTCAAAAAACTAATTTTAAGCATGTAATGCAATTGTAGTACATGTTATTTTGCACATGTGCACTATTATAATAATAGTATTGAAAACAAGATGACACCATAAATCTTTTTTTATGTCATAAAAAATATGCTCGAATATACTTGAATGAAATATACAAAAATTTGTGATCTTATGGTGCCATTTTTGTTTTAAAATGATAACGTATGGAGAAATGGGAAATGTTTGAAAAGTTACATATTTTTTTTTTCAATTTTACCCCTCCTTCATTAAAAGTCTCCCCCCTTCTTTTTAGTGATTTTTAATTAGTTTTCGAGTTTTCACAATAACTAGTGGTTTTCATTTGAACCTTCCCCTATGTATATATATATGTATATATATATATTATAGATTTTGAAGATTTTAAAGATTAAAAGCCCAAAAAATATACTAA
This sequence comes from Helianthus tuberosus, assembly GCA_030545235.1. Taxonomy (NCBI): domain Eukaryota; kingdom Viridiplantae; phylum Streptophyta; class Magnoliopsida; order Asterales; family Asteraceae; genus Helianthus; species Helianthus tuberosus. The sequence continues at coordinate 108,487,745 of CM060355.1, forward strand.
CCCAACTTAATAGTTAATATCAAAATCTAACCCTAAATCCCTAATTCCTAAAACAATCACATAGTCATAAACTGTTGTTCGAAGATCTGCATATCGCTGCACATCAAATCTAACCCTAAATTCCTAATTCCTAAAACAATGTCATAATCTGATTGTTCGATCAAGCCCTTGTCGCTGCCAGTCTGCCACACAATCAAGCCCTCATCGCTGCCAATCTGATTGTTCGATCAAACCCTCGTCGTTTCCAGTTCCACAGCTCCATTCTCAGGTACAGTCTTATAATTAGCGAAAAAGATCCGCTTGATTTTAGTTAGGATTTGAGAAAAACCGAGCGAAAACGATCCGCTCGATTCAAATTCAATCCGAGCATGAGCATCACTTTTGTGCTCGGTTTTGTAAATTCGATCGGATCGGCTCATGAACATCCCTAGTTGGTACCAATCACCCAATGGTCACGTGAAACTTTTAAACATTAAAACTTTAATAAATCAGTTATTGAAGCCAATTAATTAAGTTAACTATATCCTGTAATCTCAGCCAATTAAAAAAAATTATATCATGTAATCATTGTGATTAAACTATGAGTTGGCTCACCAAATGACCCCTTCACGATTATAATCAGAATCCATCAATGCATGTACATGAACATTCTTATTCTCAAGAACCATCGATAACAACATGCCAAATCAGCTAAAACACGCATCTAGACTTATCTACGCCGCCTTTGCGAATCCAATTCTCACATTTCCATAGTCGAATATAGTATGGTAACAACCCATGAAAACATCTCCCAAGATCCTATAGCATCACCCAAATGTTACTTCATACCATAAACCGAAAATAGTAATGAGGCTATGGTTAGGATGAAATGTTAAAAAAAAAAAAAGAATGTCAGGTCGAGTTCACCCGCAAACATTTTGGCTCTATCTTCATTTAAAAAGTTTATCAATGATTAATGTGAATAATAGTTGGAAAGAAAATTCAAACGCTTTGACCTGGTTTGTTTAAGGTAAGTTTACATGTTCGAGGTATAATCCAAATCCAAGTTAACCTTTTTTCAAATAGATTGAAATTGTCACCTCTGGTCTCATTGAAACCATGTGTTTAAACAACAAAATACGTACACACGTACCATAGAGGGCCATGAGGAGGAGGAATGTCGAGTGGCATGAAGCCGCTAACACAGTTACCCTCACGATCTTTAACAAGGTACTGCAAAAACAATCAGAAAGCCCGAAGTTGATGCACTTGTAAAAGTATTTTTTTTCTTTTCCAAAAATGATTTATTTTTAAAAGACTTGATGACAAATTAGGCCGTTTTTGTTTTCAATTCCAAGTTAGTCACATCTAAGATAGCGGCTCCTATGTCTTGAAGTACATATATCATACATTCAGTATCGCCAACTCCATGACACAAAATTCGCTATTTTGGGTATTGACTAAGCCGTAACTGAAAACAAAAAAGCCCATTTCCCATTTGTCACCACATGTTGAAAATAACCCATTTTTGAAGCATTTCAAACAAAGCTTTACTAGTTATAACAAATTATCATGTTAGAAGAATACCTCGCGTGGCGAAAGAACAAATTCTTTCCCACCGATCGTAAATGAAACATTGGGCATGGAGGCAGCATTCGCACAATCAACACGCGAGACTCCCATTGTCCTCGCAGAACTATCAGAATGCTGAGTTTTATGGACTTTTTAGTTCCTATTAAAAGCGACAACAATACATGAAGCAAACACTTGGTCTCATGGTTTGTACCTCTTCAGATTTGGATTGCAGGTGACTTGCATAGCTCTCAACTCCAATCGCGTTATTTATCTCGGTGATCACTGACTACGTTTGACAACAACATAACTAAAAACATTCACCCTGATTACTGAATTCATAATAAAGTAAAATGAAGTTCAGATAATGCATACTGTTGGGCCCGTTATCAAAGAAGTTCCTGAGTCTGCAATCGCAGAACATCCGTTTTGACAAGATCCTGCATTATGAAGCCGACGTATCGTATGAAATGCAACACTTAGACATGTAAAATTGTTATCAGAACAAGAAGAAAATGAGGGGTTTTTTTTTTCTTTTCAAATGCTTTCAAAAGAATCCATTTTCGAAAAAATAAAATAAGATGGAAGAAATCGTACCGGTTGATTTGCCATTGATAAGAACATCACCCATGTCGAACTAAAACATCAAAAGACAAATCATTATATCATATTAGATGGTATTAAACTTTAAATACCTTCATTAAAACCAACCTGCCAGTAACCCTTTTGCGTGATCGGAACAAAAGTATGATCACCGATGTAATGCTCAGGGTCAACACCTCCAAAAACGATTTCACCACCTTTTTCTCCATTGACATCGCGGTTCAACCAAATTGAGAACAATGGATCTTTAACTAGACCTTGGTTAAGCATATTGTCCCTATATATAATGTCGTGTTGATATTCGTTAATGAGCTATGTTAAATATCACTACAAATCAGAGGACCTTTAGCGATGAACTTGGACCTAGTGGTCCCTCGGTAAAAGTTATAACCTTCGGTGAAAAAAAATACTGTATATATTCTTTTTTTTGGGATACACGTCACTCATCACTTAGCGGGCATTTTTTAGTCACTGAAAGTCATTTTCTAGCAGTGAAAATAAACGTACCATACTGGGGTAGCGTTTTCTACGGAAATCTCCTTGAACCCAAGTCCAAGTATGCCGTCAAACTTTCCAGACATAAATGTCACTCCAGGCTCCGTGGTCGCCTCCATGAACTCCTGATCATAGATCAAATCCATCGACTCGTTAACGGTATTGAATCCTAAAGAGCAACATGAGAAGAATGATCATGTTCACCTGTTCTTTAATTACCAAATCACCAACTGTGACATCATCTTTGCTAAAGAATCCAGATATTGATCCACTACCGTATCCAATTGCAGCAAATTTCCCTGTATTTACAAAAAAAAAAAAAAAAAAAAAATTGTGTCATGTGCTTGTATAATGATTGTCAAATGAATGGTGAAAGCGGGTACCGGTTTAGTTTAGGTCAAAACGGGTTAACTAAATGGGTTCACCCGTTGTGTATAAGTAGAGTGTACAACTAAATAAGCCATTAAGTAAATAAGAATTACAGATATCTAACTTATTCCGTGAAAAATGGGTCATGATTGTCATGTGTAGTTTTTTTAATAAATATTAAATGCATTAGACTGAGGGGAGTGGGGCGACTCCCACCCCCAAGTCGCCCTCCACACCGCCCCCCTATGGCAACCTCTTGAAAATTTTGGCTTGCCCGTCTTGCAGAGAACGCCACAAACCAACAACAAACCAACTTTTCAAACAACTCTTCAAAACCAACTTTTCAAACAACCAATCAAAAAACCTTAACTTTTCAAACAACCAATCACATCTTTCTTTGGCAACTTGAGTTGCCCCAAACACCACGCCCCCTTTTTTGCTTAAAATCCTCTGATCTGACGTGGCGCCACGTGTCGCAAGACGCCCCCTCTAAAGGTTGCCCCACTCCCTTCAGTCTTATAGATGATCTAAGAACAACATCACTAAAAATATGACCAATTTCTAAATAAAAGGTTTTAGGTTCTACATTATATGAATTATTTCATTTTTTTTTTCTGACAAGTTTCTTTTTATATAATTTTTAGAGTTAATTACATAGTTAGTCCCTGTGGTTTTAAACTAATAGTACCTAAGTTTGTTATTTTGTGCAAACCACAGGGACTAACTATGTAATTAACTCTAATTTTTATCTATTGGACCATTTTCAGATAATAAACAAAACTACCATCGACCTATTTTATAAGTAGATCAAAAAATTGTGATTAGTTACTACTAGAAAATTGACTTTCGATAACTAAAAATTAACTCACTCATAGTGCAAACCAAAAACAAAAATACATTTTATAATACATACGGGTAATCCTTTAATAACTTGTGATGGATAAAGTGCAAATTAAAAAGAAAAATACATTTTAATATACATACGAGTAAAATGAGTAATCCTTTAGTGATTTATAATGGATAAAGCGCCAATATAATTTGTAGTGAACGGTAATTGACTAACCATTTCCCTTGTATGTGTTTGACATTCTTGAACTGTATTTTGGATGAACATAGCAAGACATCTACACAAATATACATCGAACCGATAAGTTTTTGGCGTACGGTAAATTAAAGTGACAACTCAATACGCATGTATAAACTAACCGAGAAGAAACATTCTGAGGACGGCACCCATAGATTAGAGCTACCAGTGTCATAAACTACAGTGAACTTTTGAGGTGGGGTGCCAATGCCAATCTCACCATAATACTGAGTGTCCATGTAGTTCTTTAACAACACGATATCTGACCCGTTAGGATTATTTTCATCACGCGCCTTCAAGGAATAACTCGGCACAGAGCGTGACATAACACGGCTCTCGTGATTCGGTTCCAGTTTTTTTAGTTTGATTCTGATGGATCCTTTAGTTGAATCAGAAAGGATCAAGGGAGGATACAAAAATGATGAACAAATGAGGAAAATTGCAATTGTTTTGTGATAATGTCCCATTTTGACCTGCTATTATTTTCATATAAAAAAAACTTAGTCAATAGTTGATCTAAACATATTTAGCATTTTTTTCTGGGGTTGGTATGATATAAATGTAATATTTTTTATGATATAGCTTTAAATCCTGTTTTATTTATTTATTTATCATAGGAAATTAAAATACCATAATGTTGAGTTGTAAAAAAGTACAAGAGTGAATGGAGCACTTCATGTGAACCAAAAGTAGGGAGTGCCACCTCATTTGAATCAAAATCCTAAGGGACGTTCTAAAAAATCAGGTTCATCAACAAAAATCGGATTCATGAACCAAAATCCCGTCTCATTTTGTTTGCGACATTTGCTACCAAACCTTCCCAAACCCCGTCCTAAGTAAACGAAATCCTTGTTTGTCTAATTTGGAACTTGGATGTATATATGAAAAAAATAATTAAAACTTTTGCTAATTATATTTTTCAAATCAAATCTAGCATTTATTATTGCTTCCACATATTTTTTTTCTTTCTTTTTTTATTTCAATAAAAAAATCAATGTGAAAATGAATATTTGCAAAGTCGAAAATAAGATTTCGTAAATCGAAAATATATGGAGACAGAAATACAAAATGCAAAATGCAAAATTTAATGTGTGACTAAAATCAAATTAACTACATTCAATGTCAAAAAACATAACCTAAGGAAATATTAAAAAAAAACAATTTCCCATACCGTATAAAAAAGAAAATCATATATAGTGTGTGTGTGAGAATGCTGGTTTACGCAGTTTTCTACTTTACATTGGTTTTGAACATCCCTCATCGACATTAATCTATAAAATTTTATCGTGTTTCTTTAAATATAGATAATTTTTAACAATTCATTTTAAATAAAAGCAAATAAAAAGTTGTTTCATACAACTGAAAAAAATTTATACACAACTCAATGAGCAATCCTCTTAGCTGTGATTTAAATACATGTTTTTATATCAAAATCATTGAAAGCCGTATTAAAACGTGATTCGAGTAACCAATGCACAAATTTTATATAATTAAAAACTTTGAAGCATAAAAAAAAATTAGGAAGAAGGACTTACAAATAAGTTGTTGAAACTCCAAAGCTAAAATTTAAGAGAGAAATACAAAGGGAATTTAATCATATATGTTATGTGTATAGCTTGTTTATATATATGGAGCCCACATGATTTTAAACTTTGCCTTGACTAAATTGCCATTTTAGTCCCTGAGTTTTTGTCCAAATTGTCAATTTAATCAAAATAGTTTTTTTTTTTCTCCTCTGGGTCTCTGACTTTTCCTTTTTCTTGCCATTTTGATCACATTGTCTAACTTAGTCTAAAAACCAGGTTATAATTAGGGATATTTTTGGCATTAAATTATTATGAGGTTTATAAGTTATGTTGTAAACTACCCCTGATTATCACTACACAATAGTTATGCCAAAAATACCCCTGGTTATAACCAGATTTTTAGACTTAGTTAGGCAATGCGATCAAAATGACAAGAAAATGGAAAAGTCAGAGACCCAGAGAAAAAAAAACTATTTGGACTAAAATGATGATTTAAACCAAACCTCAGGAACTAAAATGACAATTTACTCCTTTGCCACTACACAATAGTTATGCCAAAAATACCCCTGGTTATAACCAGATTTTTAGACTTAGTTAGGCAATGTGATCAAAATGACAAGAAAATAGAAAAGTCAGAAACCCAGAGAAAAAAAAAACTATTTGGACTAAAATGATGATTTACACCAAACCTTAAGAATTAAAATGACAATTTACTCCTTTGCCTTTGCACAAAGCATGTTGATTGTTGGCGTTTTGTTACTTTTTCCACATTTCGGATTAAGGGTTTCTATTTTGTGCCAATAGGTACCTTCAACTTTAATAAATTTAAACTTAGCCCTTTACGTTCATTGCGAGTAACCATGTTAAACGAAAGGATTAAGCAAGTGGGATGGTACATCAAATGGCATAAATCAAACTCCTTATACACTAAATTTTAAATGAGACAACGTATTCATACACACTTATGTCTATTTGTAAACCTAATTATACGTATCGTATATACTTATACGATGTGTATTTTTGTTGATTCACACGCCAGACCATTTGGTCAAGCCTAGGACAATGTCTAATATTGCGACACATGACACTGACTAGACGCCTACTCATCACGTTGCCCACACCTTCACTTGAGCTTGTTGTGGAAACTTCACAAATAACGCCCCAAAACACCCATAAACAAGCTCACTCGCGCCAGCTACCACACTCACGCCCCCTAATAGTGCCCCTGCTTGCGCCTGGCCATTGTGGTGTGCGCGACCAAGGTGGCCTTCCACCTGGCTGGCGCCACTCGCTCACTTGTCCGCAACGCATGGTCTTATTTACGCCACGTATAGCCCTGTACGTGACATATGTGTGTATGATTTGACCATCGTACGACGTTGTCTGGCACCTGAATAAAGGTAGGTCTTTACGAGGTGTATACATTTGAAATTGAACTTTACAAATAATATAATGTAGACGTTTCTTCTTTAATATGTTCATTCCTTCAAACGGCGAATTCTTCAACTCTTCAAACAATCGCCTTCACTATTGATTCAACACGGTTGGAAAAATGTCATCCTTTTAGGACATCGACGATTTCTTTGGGCAATATTTTAACGAGCCATGGGTGTCTGAAATCGATATGGTAACATTTATTTACTTAGCTTTCTTGTTTTTTTTATTATTAAATATTTATCATACTTTTGTTTTAGGAGGAGTCTAGCATTACTGATTCTAATAGGGCGGAGGCTGTGAGCATTTGCCTCTGCGGCCGCTCCCACCACCCCGAGGATGACAGAAGTAGCAGCAGGACGATCCATAGGCAGATCATGATCAATAGCCATAGGCTAGTCAGTGGTTGTTGTGTTTGTATTTAGTATTCAGTTGTAGTTTATCTTTTGTTACGTGTGTACAAACTTATGTTATATATGTCATATTCAGTTGTATTAAGTTGTTCGGTGACGTGATGTTTGTTTGTATTATATAATATTTCATAATAATTTGCTTAAAACAGTAAATATTTAATGTCGCAACCCCCATCCCCTAACAACCCGGGAACGGGCGGCCGCGACCAGTTTTCAGTGGTATCGGTGTTTATCATTTTGGCAGCGAAAATTACATCAGGACCGTAGTTAGGAAATATTTTATCAGAGTAAAACACCATATTTCATATAAATAAGTATATTGGGATAAAACCCAAGTTTTCATTACAAACTAATTTATAGGGGTAAATCTCATTTTATTGAAATAAAACATCTTCTTTTATTTAGGTAACTATTATAGCCACTTTTCCAAGTCTTCAGTGCTGTCCAGCTGGCTTCTAATTAGCTTTCACATTTTGTTACCTGCAACGTGTTTAAAAACATTTTGTCAGTGGGAAATACTGGTGAGTGAATCCCAGTTTAATCAAGAAGAGTTTTATCAATTCATAGTATTGAGAGTGATTACAATGTTTACATCTACACAATTACTCATTCAGTATTGTCAATCCTGACTGGTGGGTCATATTACCCATTGGCTAACTCTTTGTCCAATGGTAACGTGTTCCACATTTTGTATATAAAACCCCAACATACCGGCAGTAATTGAAGAATTACAAAGACTCAATCACTGCTTAATCACATTGTAAAATATTTAAGATTTTGTAAAAAACAGTTTACAAAAAGGAGATTACTCATATTGCTGTCTTAGGTTTTCCTTTAGGGTTTTCTGGTGATTTTCTATAAATTACACAAATGCACACGTGTTAGTATAATAACCCAATATTTACATTAGTAATACCCTCCCCGAGACGGCATTCCAACGACTACGTCGGCAGAACCTCGACAGCCGTTACGGAACCCTGGATCAATCGGGCAGCGTATCTAATACGTAACCGGGGTTATGATACTTACAACGGGGCAGAACTTCGTTATTTTAGGGGGTATTATACCCGAAAATTATAATTGCTATGTAGAATTTCGAGAGAGAGAACGAGAGATTGAACGGTTTGAAACTGAGGCTGAAGGCCTCAATTTATAGTGTCTCTTCGACTTCCCTCGTGCCCCGCGTAGACATCCTTCAGGGGCTTCGCGGCCCGCGAGGCCAGCTAGGGTAGCCCTAGCTTGGCTGACTCGCCACTAGGCTCGACACGAATGGTGACACATGGCACATTAGGGTTTCGCCTGAGACTTGAGTTGTCGCGGCCAGCGTAGGTCACCGCCAACTCGTTCGCGGCCCGCGAGCGACCCTATTTCTTTGTTTTTTTAATATTTAATTACATAAGGTATTTAGGGCTCGGTTTTCGCAATTGGGGTGTAATTTAGGACATATTGGGATATTTCAAATATACTAGGGGAGTCGAAAATTATTTTAGGGTTGTTATATCCTCCCCACCTTGTTTTAGAGCTCGTCCTCGAGATCTACTGGAATAAGTGTGGATATTTTCTTTGCATTTATGATTCAAGTTCCTATGTGTACTCTGGTCCTCTTTTGGAGTCCCATTTTACTTTGACCAAAACTAATCTCTTGTGTTTGAGGTTCTTAACCTTTCTGTCTTCAATCTGTATGGGCTTCTCTACAAATTTAAGTTGTTCATTTACCTCTATATCCTTAAGAGGTACTATCAGTGATTCGTCAGCTAAGCATTTCTTGAGATTAGATACATGAAATGCATCATGTATTCCTGCCATTTCCTTTGGCAGTTGCAGCTGATAGGCTACAGGTCCTATTTTTCTAATAATCTCGAAAGGTCCAACATACCTGGGGCTTAGTTTTCCCCTTTTGATAAATCTTACCACTCCTTTCCAAGGAGAGACTTTCAATAACATTTTGTCTCCTACTTGAAATTCTAACGGCTTGTGTCTGTTATCTGCATAGCTCTTCTGTCGATCGCGTGCTGCTTTCAGTCATTCCTTGACTTGAACAATCTTGTCTGTCGTTTCTTGAACTATCTCTGGTCCAGATAATTGCTTTTCTCCAATTTCTGCCCAACAGACTGGCGTTCGGCACTTTCATCCATAAAATGCTTCGAATGGTGCAGCATTGATACTGGTATGATAGCTGTTATTATAAGAAAATTCTATCAGTGGTAAGTGATCGTCCCAATTACCTCCGAAATCAATCACACAAGCTCTAAGCATATCCTCCATGGTCTGAATTGTCATTTCGCTTTGTCCGTCTGTTTGAGGATGATAAGCGGTACTTAGATTCAACTTGGTTCCCATATCCTTTTGGAAACTTGCCCAAAAATGAGAGGTAAAACGGCTATCTCTATCAGAAACAATTGATAAAGGAATTCCATGTAATGAAACTATTTCATTTACATATAGCTTAGCTAGTTGTTCCATACTGAAAGTTTCCTTCATTGGTAGGAAGTGAGCTGACTTGGTTAGCCTGTCTACAATCACCCAGATTGTATCATTACTTATTCTTGTTTTGGGTAATTTGGTAACAAAATCCATTGTTATCAATTCCCATTTCCATACTAGCATTTCTAACTGCTGTAATAAACCTGAGGGTTTCTGATGTTCAGCTTTGACTTGTGAACAGGTTAAACATTTGGATACATAGGCTGCTATATCATTTTTCATTCCTATCCACCAAAAATTCTTTCTTAAATCCTGGTACATCTTATCATTTCCAGGATGCATCGTATACTTAGACTTATGGGCTTCTTCTAGTATACGGTGGCGTAGGTTTCCTAATTTAGGTATCCACATTCTCTTCTTATGGAATCTCCAAATTCCATTTGTTCCTTGTTCTAATTCCTTAATCATTCCTTTTAACTTTTCAGTATCATCCTTGATTAGTGATTCTTGTGCTTCTCTAATCTGTTCATTTAAATCTACCTGCAGGTTTAACTTAAGAGAACACACTCTTTTTGGCTTTTCATGATATTTTCGACTTAAAGCATCAGCTACTACATTTGGCTTTCCTGCATGATACTGGATATTACAATCATAATCACTAAGTATTTCCATCCAGCGTCTTTGTCTCATATTCAATTCCTTTTGCCTGAAGACATACCTTAAACTTTTATGGGCAGTGAAAATGGTAAACTTACTACCGTAAAGGTAATGTCTCCAAATTTTCAAAGCAAAAATTATAGCTCCTAATTCCAAATCATGGGTTGAATAATTCTCTTCATGATTCTTAAGTTGTCTAGACGCATAGGCTATAACCTTTTGACGTTGCTTCAACACACATCCATAACCTAACTTAGAAGCGTCACAATAGACTACAAAATCTTCAGTTCCTTCTGGTAACGCTAGTATGGGTGCGTTGGTTAATCTTTGCTTAAGAATTCTAAAGGCTTCTTCTTGTTTTGGTCCCCATTCAAACTTAATAGATTTACAGGTTAACTTAGTTAAGGGAATGACTATTCTAGAAAAATCTCGAATAAATCTTCTATAATAACCGGCCAATCCTAAGAAACTTCTAACCTCGGTTGGTGACTCGGGGGTTTTCCATTTGGTAATTGCCTCAATCTTGGTGGGATCCACATGAATTCCTTCATGATTGACTAAATGTCCAAGAAACTGTAACTGTTCTAACCAAAACTCGCACTTTGAAAACTTAGCATAAAGCTTTTCTTTTCTCAATAAACTTAGAAGTGCGTGCAAATGCTTTGCATGTTCCTCTTTACTCTTAGAGTAAATAAGAATATCATCTATAAAGACAATTATGAATTTATCCAAATATGGCTTACATATTCGGTTCATCATGTCCATAAATGCAGCTGGGGCATTGGTTAAACCAAATGGCATGACAGTAAATTCATAATGGCCATACCTTGTTCTAAATGCGGTTTTAGGAATGTCCTCTTCCTGTACCTTTAATTGATGATATCCTGAGCGTAAATCGATTTTAGAGAAAAATCGGGCTCCTTGCAATTGATCGAACAGATCATCGATTCTTGGTAATGGGTACCGATTTTTAATCGTGACCTTGTTCAATTCATGGTAATCAATGAACATACGCATCGATCAGTCTTTCTTTTTAACAAATAAAATCGGCGCTCCCCATGGTGATGAACTTGGCTGTATGAATCCTTTCTCTAACAATTCGTCTAATTGTTTCTTCAGTTCCTGCATTTCTGCGGGTGCCAAACGGTAAGGTGCTTTGGCAATTGGTGCTGTTCCTGGTAGCAGATGGATTCTGAATTCGACTTCTCTGTCTGGCGGTAGTCCTGGTAATTCTTCTGGAAACTGAGATACTACTGAAATATCATTTAATTCTTTTCCTTTAGTGTTAATGATTATGGAAATCAAATACACTAATGATCCTTTTCTTATATAACTTGCTGTTTTCATCATAGAGATGAATTTTGTGGATCTAGATGGCTTGTTTCCTTAAATTGACTTTTGATCACATAAAATACTGGCTTTATTGGCTATTAACCAATCCATTCCTAATACAACATCAAATCCTGCCAGATTCATTGGATAAAGGTTTGCAATAAATCTTTGATTTAAAATTTCTATTCTTGCTCCCTACAAGATTTCAGAAATCTTAATGGTTTCTCCATTTGCTGTTTCTACTAGACATTCTTGTGGGAGTTTAGTTAATGGTTGGTTGAGAAGATTGCAAAATGAAGTATTAATAAAACTTTGGTTTGCACCAGAGTCAAATAATACTTTAGCAAAAAAAAATTATTAACTAAAAATGTACCGGCAATCACGTCCGGGATCATCTTAGCTTCTTTTGCTGTCAGAACAAATGCCCTAGCATTTTTGGTATTCTTGTTTTTCGTAGATGGAGCTAGTTTCGGACAGTTTGGCTTGATGTGTCCTTGTTCTCTGCAGTTGTAGCATATCCTGTTGTTAGGTTTCTTCCTGCAGTCTTCTTCCTTGTGTCCAGATATTTTGCAGAAGTTGCAATATATGGAGCATCTTCCAGAATGCTTTCTTTTGCAATACTTGCAATAAGGTGTAGAAGTAGAACCTACATTTTTTCCACGGTTGGAATTTCCAGAGCGAAATTCTTGGGTAAGCCTTTGCGCTAGGTTTCTCATCTGGTCTTCTTCTCGTGTACGTACTAACTCATCTGTTAAGGTATTTGCTAGTTCTACAGCTTCTTCTATAGTTTGAGGTCTAGCCGCCTTGACTACATGCCTAATCTCATTGATTAATCCCCAGATGTAGCGAGAGATTAATACAGGTTCAGGTGATGCAAGGGTTGACACTATTCTAGCATATTCAAAGGTTTAAGAACTTATTTGCTATCTGTTCTTTTTTATTGGGATGGCATAATTTCCTTTCCACCATGTTCTTAAATTCCTCCCATTCCATATTGTAAACTCTGTCACTTCCCCTAGACTGGAGGATAGTATTCCACCATTCTAAGGTTGAGTTCTTAAACAGATTGGAAGCAAACATTATCTTATCCTCTTCCGCGCACTTGCTTATTTTTAAGACTGCCTCAGTCTTTTCTATCCAGCGTAGAGTTGCAATGAGTCCTTCATTGCCCGAGAATTCTATTGGTTTGTAGGACCAGAATTCCTTGTAAGAACAACCATAAGATATGGTTCTTCTTCTTTTGGGAATGAGCACTTGAAGTATTGCTCCATTGCTCACGCTGTGTTCTGGTTCAGTTGGTCGCTTACTGCCATTGTTACTTTTATTATCAGCTTCCTTAACCGTTTGAATAATAAATAACATTGCATCTATTATCCCTTGTGCCACTATGTGTTGGATGGCATTATTATCCACTTGGTTTCCATTGTTATTGTTGTTCGGGTTATCGTTGTTATTCTGGTTTTCAATGTTCTGGTTTTCCTGGTTTACTTCGTTGTCCATCTGAGTTTTAAACATTTGCCAATTATTAATATTACAAAATAATATTTAATGCAAACAATCACATAACACACATATTGATAAAAAAACGTCGAACAATGGGACTTACTCTTTCTTATATAGTATGCATCTAATACAAACTGATACTGAAATTTAAAATTACAATACTACTATTCATCCATAGCTACCGCTAGATTTTTTTTCAAACATACACACATATTATATATATTATTATTATTACTACCTCCACCATCACTGATATGGGTTCATCCAGAACTCCATATTACACTCGTCATACTTCCAGACGAGTCGTTCTCCAACCTGCCTCATTCTTTCGCTATTTTCTAAAATCTCCTCACCAAAGGTTTGGAGTTCTTGCACATTTTCTGCACTCATTGGGGGTGCAGGTGCTGGTACTGGGTTTGGGAACTGGGGCATGGGTTCCTGGTACGGATATGGATTCTCTAGAATTTCCCTAATGTATTGATCTCTATCATAGAAGGGATCTAGAGGGTCCAAACCTGGATAGGCTGCTAGATTCAGCATGGGTTCATCTTCTGGTATTCGGTAGCGTTGCTGGTAATCCCTATTGTCGTCTAACCACGGGTCATAGTCTGGGTCTAAGGGATTGGGTGCTGGAATTCGAGGTATCTCCTATGGGTTAAAATCATGCATTTGGATTTGATTTTCTGGGTTGTTTTCAATTTCCACTGGCTGGTGGGAAACAGTGGTAACGGTTGGGGTGCTGTGAGTTGCTCCAGGTTAGGGTCTGCAGCTGTGGTTGCTAGGATATGGAAATTGGCTAAACTCCTATTAAGCATATCCTGTGTATGGGCATCTGTTTCTCTCTTGGCGGCTGCTACAGCACACTGTTGTTGCAACTTTTTCATTCTTTTCCTACGTTCATGCGCTCCTCTACTGAATCATCCTCTGTTTTTAGGAGGGAATGGCTCTTCAGACTGAGCCTAAAACACGAATATCCCATCTTCATTGTCAGCTGAATACCCTGAGAGGGCAGGTTGTGAAGAGGTGCCTTCGCTCCTAGGTGAGCTGGACTACTGACGGTAGGCGTCGGAAGGTCCTTGGTCGCTCATACTGTAAACTAACAAATAGTCAAATAACACACAACAATAAAATACAATTATGCACGTAGTTCCGTAGTTTATTTCCTAACATTTTGAATAATATCTTGGTGTCAGCAGAACACTTCTGTGGCTGAATCAGTGGCTTAGCTCTGATACCACATTCTGTCGCAACCCCCGTCCCCTAACAACCCGGGAACGGGCGGTCGCGGCCAGCCTTTACGGAACCCTGGATCAATCGGGCAGCGTATCTAATACGTAACCGGGGTTATGATACTTCCAACGGGGCAGAACTTCGTTATTTTAGTGGTTATTATACCCGAAAATTATAATTGCTATGTAGAATGTCGAGAGAGAGAACGAGAGATTGAACAGTTTGAAACTGAGGCTGAAGGCCTTAATTTATAGTGCCTCTTCGACTTCCCTCGCGCCCCGCGTAGACATCCTTCAGGGCCTTCGCGGCCAGCGAGACCAGCTAGGGTAGGCCCTAGCTTGGCTGACTCGCCACTAGGCTCGACACGAATGGTGACACGTTAGGGTTTCACCTGAGACTTGAGTTGTCGCGGCCCGCGTAGGTCACCGCCAACCCGTTCGCGGCCCGCAAGCGACCCTATTTCTTTGTTTTTTTTAATATTTAATTACATAAGGTATTTAGGGCTTGGTTTTCGCAATTGGGTGTAATTTAGGACATATTAGGATATTTCAAATATATTAGGGGTGTCGAAAATTATTTTAGGGTTGTTATATTTAAAGTGGTTCAAATGTTAATATTAATAATTGTTAAAACCATAACATTGAAAAAATATAATTTTTAAAACAGTAATATTAAAACGGTATAATGTTAAAAACGGTATAATGTTCAAACGGTAAATACTAAAATGGTATAATGTTCAAACGTTAATATTAATAGTTGTTAAACATTGAAACAATAAAATATTTGAAACGATATAAAGTTGAAATGATAATTTTGAAATGGTATAATGTTAAAACGATAATATTAAAACGGTGTAATGTTCAAATAGTAAACACTAAAACGATATAATATTTGAAACGATGTAATGTTGAAATGATAAAATTGAAACAGTATAAGTTGAAAACGGTATAATATAACTGGATTGGAGTTTCTACAAAAAAAAGTTTTCTTCGTATACGCATCGTATAGACCTATATTATACATATAGGCATTAAAAACACCAAATTCATACTCCAAAAATTCATTTGTTTCCTATAGGCATCGTATAGACTTTAAGGGAACCCTATACACATCGTGTAGCCCTATATGATGTATACAAGACTCAAAAGTGTGTAAATAGGTGCAGAGGGTGTATGGATAGTTCATACCTTCTTAAAACATGACATGTAATGTTAGGTTAATCTAATAAGAATAAATTTAATTATGGATAAAATCGTGTTGTATTACTAGAAAAATATGTGTAATAAGTGTGATTTCCTATTTTGTTGGTATAATTTCTGTTTAATAAAATAAAAATTGAAAAAAAATCATAAAATGTTAGGATTAAAGGTGTAAATATCCAGATTTTCAGCTACTTAAGATATTATAATTGTCAATGTGACCAATTGAAAATCTATGGATAATCGATCCGACCCTTAAGTTTAGCACCTGCTTTTAGTGTGTGTTTAGCAAGTCCTGATGTAGCAATTTGATTTAGGGCTGAAAAATTAGTCTTTAAACAACCGAGTAAGCCTATTTGGAGATGCAACAAGTTATTGAGAACAAAACAATATCATTTAGGCGAGCTTCTTAAATATCTATATATAATCTAAAATTTAGTTACATGTTCTGTTTTAAAATCAACATTTATGATGTTTTAAATGCAGTACTTAAAATAATATTGATTAAAATAATATATTACAAAATCATAAGTCCGCCTCCATCCACCTTATTCCTTTTAATTAGGGTTTGAACATGGAAATTAGGGAAGCTGTGGAGAAAGCCATCAACTCTCAACCTCTGAAGTTGTGGAATCGATCATCCACAAACAAACCCCTTCTCGATGAATTTTCACGGAAATCACCAATTTGTCATCATCTAATTATCCTCCACAAATTCCCCAAATTTCGTCTTCAACACACTGACAGTTGACCTAATTTCCAATAGCACACATTTCACCTATATATCACCATCTGCTTTCCGATCCATAATTCTTCACAAAATTCGCTAATAATCTGTGAAAATGGGGAAATCCTTTGGATGTTCAGCCTACGGTGAACGGTTGGTATCGGCTCCCAGAGATGGAGACTTCGGTGGTGTGGTGCGCTCGGGACTCGGGAGGCCAGAAGAGGGTTTGAAACGTAGGTAATTCTGTTCTTGCCAATTATTAGTGTTTGATTTTCATTTTTGATACTCTTCAGCAAAAAAGACAAAATGAAGGAACTTCTGAAAGTGAATTATCTAACATGGGCCATTCAAGCCCGAAAGTGAATCTTTGCTTCCTTGCACATCGAGCACATGCTCAAGTATATGAACCCATGATATTGGATATAGATTCAAGAATCAGTTGTGATGTTGATTCAGAAACACGTTAAACAAAAGGCTTTTTAGTAATTTCACATTGAAGTCTAATTGGCTTAGGTTTTCACTTACATAGACTACCAATTGACCCTTTAACACATTCATTGGAATGTATGTTTCTTGCTATTATGTAACTCATTTGGGTCGAAACTATACATGGGCCACTCACCAAATACCAAATCACCAGAGCGCTACAAGAATCATGAATAAAGGCACATGTGCAGGCCTGGTAGTTTATTATTATTAAGCATTATTTTTAAATAGCGCCTTTCTTTGTTTTGAAGCTCTTAAAAGTAATACTTCTGTTTGATTATAATTCTTAAAAGTAATTTTGTCATTTGACACATACATAATATGTTGCCGCTGCTAAAGGCCATAATGATGTATGAATTTATCGCTTTTGACCTGTTGATTTTGTGTTTAATTGTTTAATTTGGTGTTTATGCTGTTTTTTTTTGGTGTTTTGTGGTTTTAGATCGTTGCATTGCTGCTTGATAATGGAGCTGATGTTAATTCTAGGAATTATTGTGGTCAGGTAATCATTCTTCGGTTTCGAAATCGACATGGACATCCAATATTAGCTCCGAAGATATGCTGGCCGAAGTTCTGTCGTATTTCACGCAACCATCAATACCGGAGAAGACGGAGCGTATCTGGTACTTATTCAGCCTTCATAGTTCATATTATCATACATTTTAAAAAAAATTATGAAATGGTTTTTGTTTATTTTGCTAACATTGGTTTTTTTTTCATTTTTTCGGGAATTTTATATCAGACATATAGATGGAAGCCCTATTAGTTCAGAAGCTGAAAAGCAACGAGTGATCATGTGTTTAAAAGCCGCGGTTGAAAGAAGGGCACCCGAGGGTGTGCGTCTCGAGCTATTCAAACCCGACAAACCTGGGCTGTTGGCCCAAGTGACACGAACGTTTAGAGAAAACGCGATGAACGTAACACAGGCCGAGATATCTATAACAATGGGTATGGCTCTAAACATTTTCTATGTAACGGACGCGATTGGAAACCCAGTATTACTTGGACATTATTGCTTGATAATGGAGCTGATGTTAATTCTAGGAATTATTGTGGTCAGGTAATCATTCTTCATATTATTGAAATTGTGTCATTATATCATATTATTTCATAAGTAAGATTTTAGGGTTTTAATTATGGATATTGATTAATGAGGCTATTTACATATCACAATTGCATGATCATTTAATGGATTATATGAGTTTGGTTTTCCCTTGGTATGCATATATAAATATGTGCGTGTATATATATATTATCTGCATATAGGGGATATGTATATAGAATGATGCTAATTATGCCTAAAAATATTAGTTTTATATACTTGCTTAATGTTCTGTAGGTTGCTAAATGTGTTGAGATTGGATTGCCACATATTATGCCTAAAAATATTAGATTTATTATTATTATTATTATTATCAATATAATTGTTTACAATTATTACCAAATGATTTTCAAATAATATTTTAACCAATTAACTCATCCATTTTATTTAATAATATAGATTTATATATATATAGACTTCTCATATTCAGATTCCATAACATCAAAATATATGTTATCATCATTTATTATTATTATATTATTATTATTATTATTTGTTATCATTAATGCAATTAGATGTGTGAGCAACTTTACACCTGATGACTTCTCATATTCAGAACCTATAACATTTTTGCATTTAAACTTTCATTAAAATGAAAACTGCCACAGGTCATCCCAAGAACCTACTTATCATGTCTCTATAAATACACAGCCACATTCAAGCATCCTCCCTTTCATTATGCAACCTGTGACTGAATATCGGAAGACACCTGCCAATATGAAGAAAACCACTGCTGTTGCTAACTGTTCAGAAAGTTTGGCGACTCTTGAAGAAATATTACAGCATGGTCGAGAAAATAAGAAACACACGGTATCAACACTTTCTATAATTTCGATTGTTTCCCCCGGCATTATTATTATCCATACATTAAATATGTTTCTTCTAATCCATGCAGAATGCTGAGTTCAATTGTCGTGTGGTGATTAAAGGCGTACGTAATAGCGAAGAGTGGTTCAGACTTATGTGTGGAGGAGGAAAATGCATGAAAGGTGTATCGTGTGATCACAGGGAGCTGTGGTGTGCTGGTTGTGAAAACCCAGTTATGTTTCCCCGAGCAAGGTTCGGTTTTGGTATTCTATAGTTATGTGCGTTGGCAAACGCCTTTATACACTTTCACATCTGAAAAAAAAAAACTTTCAACAGGTTCCATCTTGAACTTGATGTGCTCGATTCCACGGCAAATGCGGTCATCGTGTGCTTTGATGACACTGCAAAGATTCTAACAAGCACCACTGCTCAGTCTATACTCAATGTAGAATCGGGTCTCTCGCATATCTACACCGTTTATTCCGAAAGCAACCAGGATAGCTTCACTCCAGTCATGATACAGAACTCTAACGGTAGCATCTCAGCGCTCCCAAACTGCTTACACTCACTTGTGGGCACCACCCGAACCATCCAAGTCGACACATCCACATACTACCATCATGGGGGCTTTGAGAGCTTCAACTGCAAGCGTGTGCTCCCAGACGAAACCAATTGTCAATCCGTTGGATCTACCACTCCTACTCCCATGACTAGGAAGGGTAAAGGGGTGATGACAATACCAACACCGGTTAAGCTCAAAGAAACAATCAGAAAGTACATGTAAGTTTCTATATATACTTTTGACTTACCAAATTCCATGAACCACATAACTACATATCCATTTGTGTTGTGTTTAAGTAAATGTTCAAAATTGAATATTATATGATACAAACATCATGTTTATTTCTTTATGACTAACTATAAAACTGATACTTATTAAATGGAAAAAATATGAAAAAATAGATATAAATAATATAAACTAATAAATAATAATAAACAAGAGCTAACATATGTTTTCAATATATTACTTTTAATCTGATGACAGTTTTGATCCATACAGGTAAAAATGAAAAAGATAACCCATAAAGTTTTATAACTAGCATTGTAATAATATACTGTTCCAATATTATAAAATAATATTTTTATTGTAAAATTAAAAAAAAAAAGACAAACCTGGGCTCTTACGAAACCGCAGAGTGCAAAGGTGGAAAATTGACCAGTATATAGACCATTTTCGTCCGAATGACCAACATTAATTTGGACTAAAGCATGATCCTTTGAAGTGATCAGCCTATTGGTGGCCGAACTGCAAAATAGAAACGATCGACACCATTGATTTTGATATGTGCTTTTTCGATTTGAGAACGCATACGAGCCCATCGCTTTAGTGTTGAAATGCATTGTAATGGAACTTACCCGCGACAAGTCGGCAACGCGCGGGCATTACCACTAGATTCCCACATTCCGTAAGGTTACCTTTCTTTATGTCGATTATGATAAAATTTGTAGTGAATTTGTTTATGCTTCTTTGTTCGTTTGGATATTTAAGTTAAATCATCAGTTTATGCTTTTTTCCCCTATTTATACATGCCAAATAGCTAAATGGAATGAATTGAACTTCAACGAGCTTGAACTGCATTTCATAAATGGGAATTTACTTGAGCGGAGTTACATTCTATCAACTTTTTAGTACAAAATAATGGAATATGAACTACTAATATATACATCATCCAAGTTAAAGTTCTGCCTAACATTTCCTTTCTTTCTTTCACAGCCCTACTTATGAAGGTTCTGATTCAGATGGTTCTGTGGGTAGCGCTCCAGGTGAAATGTATGTATTTAGCCTATAAGCATATACGTTTTACACATCATATCCATTTGTGTTGTGTTTAAGTAAATGTTCAAAATTGAATATTTGTCGCTATGTCACTACTTGAACGAAGTTACATTCTATCAAATTTTTAGTACAAAATAATATCATCCAAGTTAAAGTTCTGCCTAACATTTCCTTTTTTTTTATTTCCCAGCCCTACTTATGAAGGTTCTTATTCAGATGGTTCTGTGGGTAGCGCTCCAGGTGAAAGGTATATATTTTGCCTATAAGCATATAGATATTTGATTTGACTAGCTCATACCCGTTGCTTATGTTTACTTCCTTAAACCTGTTGTAGACAAAAAAACTACTAAGGGGAACGTCGACTACATGGCCATGCATTAGCGACAGAAGATTTCGTGAATTATTGAATAAAACCGAAAGCTTTATGAACTCCTTTAAGTTTTTTTCCTGTAATGTATGTTTTTAGACTTGGCATACATGTTTGTTCTTAAACAGATTCCGCAAACAAAGTTTCCTGTGCTATGCACGCCTTAAATTTTGTGTGGCCGGCTTATGGTACAAGCTCTTATCACGTTTTGTATGGCTTCTCTTACATTGTCTTTTGGCTAATTATCTTTTATCCATACATAAACATTTTCCCCGAACGCACAACAAAATGAAGGACACTAACTGTTGGTCATGTCGTGCATCGCACGGGCCTACCCTCTAGTTTTATTATGAAAAAAATACATGTACTCTAAATCATTGATTTTAAAAACATGCAACCTACCACTATGTGAAAAAGTTAAAAAAAACTTTAGGAAATAGTGTTGAAAAAGTAATCTATAAGGACAATTCATGACACACTGCTAAAACTTGAAGGGTATTTATGTGAAGGATGTTTAAAAGCCTTAAATTTGGCATCTAAGCCGGGAAAAAGGCGCGTATCAATCACGCAACAATATGAACCGTAGGATTTGTGTTGAGCAACAATGATTAGTAAAAACTAAAAATGAATAAAATTTTAAATAGCAATAATTAAGGGGAATGTGAAAAACGTGAAAGGGTAACAACCAAAAACCAAGTGATGATGTCGTAACCGAAACAACATTTCGTTTACATGACATCTAGGCAAGTCATGTGACACCCAATTTTTTCAAAACCAAACCAGACGTCAAAACTGGTTTCGTTCCCGGTTCACTTCACTAGTTCGAGCGGCTGGATCGGTCAGGCCAGACATAAGAATTGGATGTTGTCGTATATATTATAAAAATTAATAGCATAAAATTTGAAAAAAAAAATATATAAAAAACCGGTCCAACCCTATTAAAAACCGATTCGACCGGCCGGTTTCTAGTCCAACCACCGGTTCGCCAGTTCAACCTCCAGCAACCCCGGTCTAATACTATGACCCGGACCGACCGGTCGGCTAGGTCCATGTTTCAAAACACTGGTGACACCCACTCTTGCATATGATGTTGATAAACCATTGAAACCGACCAGATTTCAAATTTTATGGTTTGGTTAGTTTTCACTCAGTTTTGTACCTTTATTATTTAGCCAAATTGGATTTTAATAATCCAAACCGTGACATATTGGTCGAAAATAATCTACATTGATAAATTTAACCTGTGATACTCTTAACTTTTGACTCGTTACCTAGGGCAATCCTAGTCAAATAATTTTCATATATTTACATTCAATTTCAGTCACGAGAAACTTACATTATTTCGATGATAATCATCCTTGTGAGCGAAATCAAATTGAAAACAATTATATATATATATATGATGATTATGCGCGTAATATTGTTTTTGACAACAGATGTAAAAATTAAGATAGTTATTGATCAACCTGTAGTCATGAAATATGAATTATCATATGTCAATTACTGATAGTTTGTATTGCTAAACTTAAATTGCCTTGTACCCTTTTCTATTTGATTTTATAACAAATATACGTGCAAAAATGTTTGGTCGTGGAAAGAGCTAGCCGGAGCAATGCGTCATCCTATAGTACTTCAGGACAACATTTAGAAAATTACAAAACCGACGATCCATAGGTTGACGATAAGGACGGATATATGAAAAAACTTGAGATGTTATTAAGTTGTTCTTGGAGAATATGATTCGTGATGCAGTGACTTACAAGGAGCAAGTTTACCACAAAGTGGTGACATCCATGGATGTCATATATGCTCTCAAGAGGCAAAACTGGAGTCTTTATATATTTGGAGACTAATGAGTGACAATGTGGATTGTTAAAGTCCAATTTACCTTATTAATTAATAATAACATAATTACTAAATATGCAATTAGGTATATCTATAATACTCAGAAGGGGTAATTTTACATGATGGTAACCAAATTTATCAACGTCTCGTTATAATCACTTAAAGTTTTGTTTTTATCCTATTCCAAAGTCATGTAACTTTTATTAAGTGTTTCAATTTCATGTATGTTTTTATAACTTTAATAAAAAATTAAAACGAAGAAAGACAAATGAAGCATATATGAATCTGGCTTACCACTTTTTTTTTTTTTTTTTCTATTTAAATGTGGCGGAGGTGACTAAACCAATGGCGGTTCTGGGATTGGAGGCTGTTTAGGAACTAGTACTGGAAGTGGTTCGGTAACCAGCGACAAAGATGATTGATGAATCGGTGTGATCGAGCATGTGGCGGCGGTTTAGGTTTGGGTATTACTTGTGTTGGAGGCAGAGGTAATTGGACCGGTGGTGCATGCCCAACCCAAGGGAAGGCAGGGGTAGGGGTGTGTATGGGTCGGTTTGGGTTGGTTTTAGGCTAAAACCAGTGGCGGATCTAGAACAAAAATTCAGGGGTATCCCAATTTTTTTTTACCGTACACTCATAGAATGTTTTTTATTTTTTTTATTTTGCCCTTACCGAGGTCGATCTCTTATCTCTTTCAACAATAATATGAATTTGGGCTTTTAAATTTCAATTAAATGTATGCTTTTATTTTATTTTTTTGAATGGCTAATGTTACTCTCCCAAACTATTATATTTATAAACTAGGTTAGAGCCCGCGTGTACACGCGGTTTAACAAATAATGTAACCTCTATTTGTTCATTCAAATTTGGATCATAGTAAAAAAGAACAAACCAACATAGAATGTATCACAAGGCTTTTTCACATAGTTGTACGTTGGCCAAATATTTTAGGTACACAATTACACGCATTAAAACGTAAATAAAAGAAATAGATGTTTTATTATCCCTTTAGCCTAAGAGGTGCATTACGAAATGACAAATACTTTCATGTTTATAATAATAAACATGTTCAAATACTAACTTTCCATTGATAGAGGACTCCAATTTTCCATCATGAGAAAGGTAATCATCAGCCAATGAGCTATAGCTCAATTGGCGTTCCAGAGGAAATGAAGATTTGGGTTTCAAGTCAGAGGTCTCAAGTTCGAATACGGTCCCAATTAAAGCCGCACAACTTGTTAAATGTTGGTTCCACAAACACCGCAACAACAATTCTTGCCTTTGAACATGATAATCCTATTTCAAAACAAAATATTAATAAAAAGTTATTCATAATATCCAAGGACAAAAAAACTGGTTAGATCATGCTGTGCATCAAAATCAAGACAATGGCTTCACCACTGAGCTCCTTTTTTGTAATTTATCATATCCTCTCCTTCCAAGGACAATATAAACCTCTTATTTCCAAATACCAAAAGACTGAGTAAAAGTTAGGTTTTTTGGGGGTTTTTTTGGTGAGGTATAGTTTTTTTTTTTGTTTTTTTTTTTGCGGGGGGGGGGGGGGGGGGGGGGGGGGGGTGGGTGGGTGGGGGGGTTTAGGTTTTTGGGTGGGGGGGGGGGGGGGGTTTAGGTTTTTGGTGGTGATGTAGTGGGTTTAGTTTTAAGTTATTGGACACTTGTCACTCTATAAATCCTTCTTACAATTAGAAGTCTTTGTAGAATAACTTGACCCCACAAAGTAAACTGCTAAAATATATAAAATATATCAGATGAGCACCAATTGATTTCCTTATCATGATTAAATAAATGTAGTTTAGTCCCATATGTGAAGGATAATGGTAACTAATTCAATCAAATCTTTTAAAGTATAAATATAATGATTCTGAAGCAAATCATGTTATGGGTTTTTACACGGGTTGAGTAATTTAAGTTGTATAAAACAATAAAATTTATAGAAAAAAATAAATTGCATATGACATGTTAATTTCTCACCTTTATAAAGCGTGAGATCAGTCTTTAGGTCTAACATTACCTTATTCGTACAACCTTTTTCCACTCATTGGGCTCGTTTCAATTTACGTAATTTCTTTTAAATATGCCCGAATCAACCCATACAAAAGTAAAATAGTAAATGGGTCAAAATGTCCACATGTAGTAGTGAAGTGTGATACATGTATAATAAAATATTCAGGTTAAGCATAGTCTCTCTTTTTGGAGGACAACCTCCCCCCCCCCCCCCCCCCCCCAAACCAAAAAAAAAAGAAACTCTCACTTACACAAACTGCCCTTTTAGAGCCATACATGGATTTAAAAAAAAGTTGGGGTCCCAACTTCATTCTCAACACCGAAGTAAAAAGACTTAATCACACCTCGCTTCTCCTAACACCTATACCAAATGAAATTGTTGAACAAAAAAATGACTACATCTATCCAAAGATGCATCTATAAGTTAATAATTAAGTTAGACATTACTCATGTATTCTCACTTGAATATTAATACATACAGAAAGTTGTTATTAATGTACCACTAAAAAAGATCCTAAGGTAAAGAAATAAAAACAACAAAAAAAACTATATGATAATTAAGCTTAATACCTGACATATATATGTGTATTTTTTACCCAAGTTGCACAACAAATATCAATGAACGATCCAATTTCTAATTGTGACAGTACAAACTAAGCAAAATCGAAAACCCTAGCATTTAGAATAATGAACATGATGATCAGAAACAACGCACAATTCTTTCCGAAACAACACACCATTCTTTCCGTGATAGTTGCATATGAATAGATAACACAAACATTGCATGACAAAGTCACAAAAATGGGGATAGTATTTCTTCTAGGGATTCATTCATGGACACAGTTACTAAACAACTACCATCACTGTTGGTGAGATATCACTTTCTATGAGGTGATCAACACTAAAAACCAGCAATCACAAACGCAACTTATAACCATCAAAAATCGCCGCTTGACAATAAAATCACATTCATCAAGTTAATTAAATAATAACAATAATCCTCACCAGATTTGCAAACCTAATCATCATTTATCACAAATTTAGACATATACTAATAGCTCTAAAGTTAACAAAAACTAAATTGCGATACTGAAATAACAACAATAATCCTCACCAGATTTGCAAACCTAATCATCATTCATCACAAATATATATATTATTCAAATAACAAAAACTAAATTGCGATATTGAAATAAAAAAAACAAATAAAACAAAGTTAATCAAGTTAAATTAAATTGGCAAATTTAAAATAAATCAAGTGTTAAGTCCTAGAATTAGACAAATACACACACAAGTTTCATACTTTCTCCATCCCTAATTAGTCAAATGCTCATAAAAAAAAATCAGATTTGAACACACGAACATCAATAATCAAGCTTTAAACACCCATGAACATCCTGTTCGTCCTACTCATGGATATGGATGCCATTTTACTCTTTCTCCATTCCTAATTTCACATTTTTCTATGAAACAAATAAAGGATTCGGTGATTACAAAACTGAAAAGTAGCAGATAAGAGTTAAATTGGTAGTTGAGTAAAAGTTGAAGAGCAAAAATCGTACCACTGAGCAGAGGTTGCTCCATTTTTGCAGAAACATTTGTGTTTCAAAGAGGGAAACAGGGTGTGTTGGTGAATACACATAACCTAAAATCAATTGAATAAAGTTTAAGATTTGGAAGAGAGAGAGAGAGATTGAGATGAAAACGAATGTATCAAAATCAAATGTTAAGAACATCAAATCAGATACAAAAACTTACCATACCTACGATCTTTAGAAGTAACTTTTGGGTGTCGATGATGGAAGAAAAGGAGATTAGGGGGATTCAAGATCTGAAGGGTTCGCAAGTTCTAGGGTTTCACAGAGTAGCGGTGATGAAATGTATCAGGGAAATCAGGTTAACTTTTTCTCTCTCTACAAATGAAAAGGAGAAATCAGAAATGGGTTTTGGGGATGTGAAGCGGGAATTCAAATTTAAATCAAAGATCTGGCCGCCCAAACCAATGATTATTTAAAAAAAAAAGAAAATTCTAAGAAAATGACACATAGGATGTAATTAGGGGAGGGGGCTTCAAATCTTGACACCTAGGATAGCAAACTTTTGCTTTATTATATAGGAAGATAACTCACCCTTGCTTGGGATTGAACCCAAGACCTCCCACTAAGAGGCAAGAGTCTCTACCAAGTGAGCTAGCCCCACTTGACGTGTGCTTTTATTTAATTTAGGTGTTTAACTATTATGAATTTTAGGCTAAATGTAGGCTTTTAATTAATATGAACTAGGGTATATGCCCGTCGCGTTGCGGCGGTATGTTACCACTGGCATTCAATTGAGACCGGTTCAACTTGTTACAGTATTGATACGATACATGCACTCGGTATAACAATCAACACACGTTTTACATCAACTGGAACCAAAAAACGAACACCAGTACCGGTACCGGTACCGATGTTGTTCGGATGATATTGGTTGGGTTCATTATGGTATCGATATAGATATCGGATTTATCTTTGCCGAAGAAGTTATATAAATATTATCAAAACCAAAACCAAAAACATAAAAATATGAGTTTGGTTTTAATGAACTAAATATTTAGAAACCATCTTACGTTAATTATCTTAGAAATATTGTATTGATGGTGAATCTCAGTTATCTTTTTTCGTTTGGAAGGTTAAAATTTTTTTACAAGAATAATGTTTGATCTAAGCGATCCAATCCTATAGGGTATGTTTGGCATGGAGCTTTTAGGAGCTTTTAGGAGCTTCTAGCTTTAAGCTTTTAAGAAAAAACTCCTACTCAATAAAAAGTCTTGTTTGGTTGAAGGAGCTTTAAGCTTTTAGGTTAGGAGCTTGAAGCTTTTGGTTGAGTAGTAGCGTTTAGAAGGAGCTACAAGCTTTTAGGGAAAAAATGACTATTTTAACCTCTAAAAATAGGAAACTTTTTAATGCATCAACTTTCTAAATTTTTAGTTATGTCCATTTTGGTCATTTTATACATTTTATTAAAAGCTCCAGCTAATCTACCAAACACCAGATATATCTAAAAAGCTACAGCTACTAACTACCAGCTACAGCTACCAGCTTCCAGCCACCAGCTAGCAGCCACCAGCTACTTTTGCCAAACATACCCATAATGGTTTCATGAAGACTTATAATGGTTTACAATTAAATTAAATTCAAAATTAAAATGCTTATCATAAAGACTTCAAATTAATACGTACAATATATAATCAAGCAGGCTTATAGTGATTTACAATTAAATTAAATTCAAATTCAAATTTGAAGTACTATTCATAAAGACTTCAAATTAATATGTAAACTACGTTTATACCCGCGCGCGTTGCGGCGCGCTAAGGCAACTCCGATGAAGGTCTGAACGTTTCCAAACTGGTAGGACCTGAATAAAAAGGAAATAAATTCAGTTGAGAATATTCAAAATCCCAAGGACGTTTCTCTCTTGCCATTTTAACCTAGATCAAGCATGGCCAAATCATCAATCCAAGTCCAACCAACCAACGTGTTAATAAAAATATACAAATGTGTATTGTAAAAACATCAAGTACTCGTAAATTTGGACATTTCCATACTCACTCAGCTAGACCCCTTTTAGAAGCAACGCGGCTAGTTGTCATTCAAACAACTTTCTTGTCTAGTTTCATTTTCCATCCATCAACTATAACACACTTGTTTATTTATTGAAGCATAAAATACTGAACGGCGTTGAGGGGAAGCAGTAGATAACTCATCTGTATCCTAAAAAAGAGTAAGGAATACAATAAAATTACAACAATTTACATAATGTATGATTTATCACGTTGGGAAAATGCAAAAAGTCAACAATTTAAAGGATGTGTACCTCATGTCTACTGATGAGTAAAGGTATACTGTTATGTGAAACTTCTTTAATTGTTTAGGCCATTAATTCCAGCATTCCTATTTGCATCCGCAACTGAGAAGCATTCATATTCCAAATTCCAACAACATGACAAAATAATTGCAAGCCAGTATCAATAATGTATAAACATATTCTTCTATTATTTGAAGCCAAATAATCAATTATTACTACAAAACTGTTTAATTAAAGTTACTTATCAGATGATAATAATTATTTAATATCACATTAATAACCACTGTCAAAATGCACATCCAACCAAACCCAATAATAGTTTTTTATCATGATTCACATTTTAAAACCTCGCAGAAGGTCATAAAAATGATAGCGCATCACAGTTCCAAGATGATTAGCTAAAGTAAAACCAATAGTATCAAATCAGTGAGCAGAAATAATGATTACGAATGTACCTAGAGCTGTCATACAAATAAAAATGCCCATGGGTCATATGTAGCTGGTTTACGCGTAAGTGTGTGATAGGGTGTGGTTATTCACACTAAACCAACCAAGAACGTTATTATTATTTCTATCACACGCCAATAACCCCGTATAATATAAAGAGCCCTATATACTCTCAAAGCAAATATCCGGTGTGGTTTGAACACACAACTGCAAATAATGGCGTGCTTGTGGGACGTGGGACCCCCATAAGTATGCTCGGGTTGAGGGGCCTGGGTAGTCCAACTACGTAAACAATTACAGGTGAGATGAAGCCTTTGTGTGTCGAATCATATTGTATAAAACTGTATCAAATCTAACGCTTTCTGTATGCTTTTTTATTTTATAAATGTAAATAGACATATTTTCTAAAAACAATACATATTGCATATCTGGTTGTATTCTTATAGCAACATATAATATTGGCTGATCAACAGAGTGCATTTATCAAGTATCATTTGCTTTTTATTTAGTGCTTTTAAATGATCAAGTCCTTCATCAACCCAACTTCTTAAAAATTAACATAGCACGTTGATGATGGATCCTTATTTAAAAGATTTTGAAATTAATAATGGCCCTGCACAATTTTCTATAATAATTTAAAAATACTCATTCACTCGGTAAATCGAGAGCTTTTGATAGGGTCAGTCAGAAAACCTGGTTGACGACAAACTTTTTTGTGCCTTGTTGAATGCTGTTACTGAACCGCAAAAAAATTCTTTTGCTCTGGTATGATAGGGGTCTTGGTTTAAAAAAGGCCAAGGTGCTCTCAAACAGGGAGAATGGCAATAGTATAAAAGCTTCCAAGCCTACAATTTGAACCCATGCATGTATGCAGACAACCATTTAGTCTTTTCAATACAAAAAAACTTCCTATAGATAGATTAGAAGATTGGGATGATTTTCATTAATCTATATTATACCTGTTTGGACGAAACCTTGTACTCATCCTTCTAACCGTTGTCCACTTTTCTAAAGAAGCTATAAATTTATAGGTCTGCACCGCCGCCATAACCATCAAAGCAGCCTCTTTCTTTCTCTACTGCTGCTGTTGCATCCTTCTTAAATTCCTTCATTGATAAGCACTGCCTGTTTTGGGGGAATCCATCATACATTGGCAGAGGTCAAACACGAAACACGGTCAAGATTATACCCGCATAAAGTTAACCAAAGAATCCTTTCCTAACTTTCCACCATGAGTTTAGGGTATGTTTGTAACAAAAACTTATTTCAACAAATCAAACTATGAAGTACCCAAGTTCATGGTTCAAGCAAAATAAATAAAAAATTGGTGTTAGTTTCGGTTCAATTGGGGCTGAAACCGAAACAAACCATCCGTGAAAACCACATAATAGACCTTTTTTGTTTGATAACAATTAAAACAACCAAACTGAGACACTATGTGTGCTAAACACATGTTAAGTTACCTCTGGTTTCTTCTAAGCTTGTTGCCCCTTCTGGACAGGAGATATTATCTCGAATCCGACCCCGCTGATCCCACTCCTCTATACTTCCCTATAAACCCTTTTCCAACCTGAACCGATTTCCACCAAAGAACTCCTCCATAACTTCTGTATTGACCAGCTCTTGCCAACTTTGTCCTAAACCGTTCAAACAAACCCTAATCAGCAGAATCTAATTACCACAAAAACAACAAATCAAACACTTAGTTCACAATTCAAACATTAATACCATCTTCAAACAAACAAAAAGAGTTCAGTTCTTCTTCTCTCCACTTAGGGTTCGAGAGCGACTGATTAGGTTTTTGTTTTGTGTATTATGTAAACTTAACTAATTTACAGCTCCTAAAACTCATTTTCGACTACCAATATGTAAAAACCTAATTATGAACCCTAGAAAAGCAAAAAGCATACGAATCGTCAACAAAACTACAATCTAACCTGTCAAGGGTTGCCTGAGAGTCACGGATCAACATAGAACTGAAACATGCAAGTCTTGATCGGTTCAACGGAGCTTCGCCAGAAACCTGGGTTTATTCGCCGGAAGTTCAACTCGATCCAAGAACGCCTTTGCACCCGCCAATCCAAGAACGCCTTTGTACCCGTCATCGACGGATTCCCCACTTAA
This sequence comes from Helianthus tuberosus, assembly GCA_030545235.1. Classification (NCBI taxonomy): domain Eukaryota; kingdom Viridiplantae; phylum Streptophyta; class Magnoliopsida; order Asterales; family Asteraceae; genus Helianthus; species Helianthus tuberosus. The sequence continues at coordinate 108,519,178 of CM060355.1, forward strand.
ACCATCACCGTTCACTCGTCGCGACTACTGCCGTGATCGGTCACCACCAAACACCGGTCAATCGACTCCAAATGCGTCCGCAGGGAGGTTACCGGTCCAACCCTTCAATATCTTAATAACTCTTTAACAGGTAGAGGTAATGAACACGTGGGATCAAAGATCCGAGGCAACGACGCGTGGGTAGTGATGCAGGTGTGTGGTTGCTTTCCCTGTTCATTCCCTTTACCTATTATCAGTTATTAATTAATTCTTTAGAAGAGTTGGGCTTTTAATAAATTTTGTTTTTCAGGTACCTAGTTAAATATTTAGAAATAAATAAGATAAAAAATATTAGATATTTAGAAAAACAATCAGTAATTAATAAATTATAAAGAAAACCTCAAACATAACTTCGTAATTTTTTAGGGTCGTGTTATTGCCATACCTTGGCTTATTAAATCGACACCCTCAATACGTATCGTATAGGTCTATACGATGCGTATTGTGTTGGTAATTAATTCTGTGTCAGTCAAAGACTAACACTGACATTGTCTCACGGGGGTTAAAGTAATACGAATCGTATAGGTCTATACGATGCGTATTACTTTTTTTAGAAAGTACGATCAGCTTTCCGTCACTGTTGAGTGACGTAAAGTGATTGACGTATGCCCTATACGCATCGTATAGGGCTATACGACTCGTATTCTTTTCTTCATTTGAATTCTTCTTCCCCTATTTAAACGACGAAGAAGACGATATATATATATATCGTCTTCGTTATATATTCACATTCACTAACAAACATGTCTTGGTACAACTATGTTTTCGGTGAGCCGTCTGAGGCGGACACGAGCACGTTTATTTCGGATAGCAGTGTGGTATATCATTTTTTTAACTTATTCTGTTTTTTTTTGTTTATGAAATACTTTGCACACCGTTTGTATTAGGCGGGGTCTAATGTCCCTGATTCTTATGATTTGGGTGGAAATGATGATCATGCGCACGAGGTCATGTCGGGCTATCGTCCCCGTCATAATGAATCGTCGTTGCCAGACCTCAACGAGGTAAGTATATATATTTACTTTTTTCTATTAGGCGTTAAACTTACCATTACCTTTTACCCATTGGTTTTTTTAGTCTGCTATGCCCCGCCAACCGTTGCTACCAGATTTGAACGCGTGTAGCCATGATCAAGGTTATAGGTCCTGTTTTATGAACCCGGTTACGTTCCCTCGTACGGACAGGAAGAATATGGCAATAACGTTTTCGTTAGTGGTCCCTCGGGAGTACAAGGATACCTTAGTCACCCTTCTTACGTGCAAGAGTCATTGGGTGACGATCCAGCCGTGCAAGAGTCATTGGGTGACGAGACACCCGCTTACCCTGAAGTTTCGTACAAAACTAATCAGGTACGAACGATATATATTTTTGTTAAATGTTATATTTTTTGTGTTAAATTATTATACAATTGTTAATACAAGATACATTAAAATTGTTATATTTTTCAAATAGGATAAAAATTAATTAATAAATGTTATATGAAATATTTTTATAAAATTAATTAAACCTGTTATATTTTTTAAATATTATAAAAAATACATTAAAATATTTTTTTTAAATATTAATCAACTATTTTTTTAAATATTAATCAAATATTCTTTTAAGAATTTTTAAAAATGTACATTCAAAATTGTTATATTTTTTTAAATTACTTGTTATGTTTTTAGGATTTTTTATCCTGCGATGATTTGGAAAGTTGGGTAAAACGAAGGGGTTTAGCCAACGGATACATAATTGTTACAAGAAGGTCCAAGGATAACCGGGTGTGGCTCCAATGTTGTCGTAGCGGCGAGCATGTGAGTAAGGCCACGTTTAGGAAAACCGGTAGCAAAAAATGCGCATGCCCTTTTATGGTGATAGGTTGTCTCGACCGGGGCTGTATGTTTTGGCGGATAGATTATCTGAACAAAAATTTTAACGAGGCACACAACCACGACCCTGCTGAACATCTGGAGGGTTACGCGTGTGCCATGAGGCTTACTCCTAATGAGTTTAGGTTGGTGCAAGAGCTGACAGATCAAGACATACAGCCCTATACAATCTGGAAGGCCGTAACCGAACAGAACCCTGAGAACGTATGTGTTCCGAAAGACATACACAACGCTCGCCAAAAGATTAGGGCCACGAAGTTCGAAAAAAATCCGTCTCCCATGCAGCGACTAGAACAAATCCTCTAGGAAAAAAAATGACCTATTACATACAGGCGGAACCTTCCACCAATGTCGTTCAGCATATATTTTTCTGTCACGATAAGTCCTTTGAAATGTGGAGGGCATTCTCGCATGTGCTTATGATCGACGCTACCTACAAGACTAACATGTACAATCTTCCATTTTTGTAAGTTGTGGGTATGTCGTCGACAAACCACACCTTCTGTGTTGCGCATGCATTTCTTTCAAACGAGCAGGAGGCAACGTACGTCTGGGTATTGGAGAGGGTCAGGTCTATGCTGCATGAGTGCATGGAGCCGCGTGTAATTCTAACGGACAGGGACCAGGCACTGATAAACGCGTGTAGAAAAATATTCCCTGGCGCACACAGATATCTCTGCAGGTTCCACATCTTACAAAATATTGTGAAGCACTGCAAGGGTTCGTTTAATGGGCAATATTGGGAAGCCTTTATAAATCAGTGGAAAACAGTGTGTAATTCCGCTACAGAAGAGTTATACAAATATAACGTCCTCAACCTTCAGAGACACCTTGTAAATCAACAATTTACATGTATGTTCTCTCTAAGTAAATACATTCATACAAATTGATATAAAATTTGAATATGTTTATTTTTTTCAGATGTTTTTAATTACCTATGGAATAACTGGTTAAGCACCTCCAGACAATTGTTCGTATCTGCATGGACCAATCAAACCCTGACATTCTTACAAAGTACAACAAACAGAGCTGAAGGCGCACATGCTGCATTAAAGAAACAGCTTACTACACCGAGATGCAGTCTGGAATCGCTGGTGAAAAAGGTGGACACCTTGGTACTAAAGCAATATGCGCAAATAAAGAAATCCTTGGAAGAAAGCCTCACCAAGCGAATGAATAGCCACCTTCAGATTCCTATGTTTTCCAACCTACTTCTTAAAGTTTCCATCCATGCTCTTAACCTATTGGAAAACGAGCTAATACGGAGAATAGACACGTTGCGGTCATTCGGATCAACATGTGGCTGCCAGCTGTACTCGGGTGCCAGGTTGTTATGTGCATGTCGCCTGGAGAGATTGCAGAATATAGGTACCTATAGACTTATTAAAAATGTTTTGTTGTCTTAATTTAATATTATTGTCTAATGCTGTTTTTTTTTGTTTTGCAGACTGCGTCATTCAGCTCGAAGATATAGACATTTTCTAGAGAAAACTTGACCTGAACGCATCAAATTTTGATGAGGAAGATGTTGATGTAGACAAACAATTAGAATATGTGAAACAAAAATTGTCTACCCAACCCCCGCAAGTGAGGAAAAACGTCTTATCGAAGATCATGGCGGTGGTAAACCCATATATGAGCGACAAAAAACCGTCTGTCGTACAAGAAAACACTCGCGGGCGGCCAAATTCCAAGGTCCAACAACAAAGAAAAGAGCAAGCTGCTAGAGATAGCTCAGTTGGGCCTCCCAGGCAACAAAGTAGGTGTGACCCTCCTCGACACACCTCTTATGTACCATCGCAAGATTCCCTAATACCGTCTACGTCTGCAATGTCTCTAAAGTCTCAAAGGTCGTTAAATCGACGCGGTTGTTTAACATCTTCATGTGAAGAAGAGCCTGGCAAGGGCAATGCCTTTCCGTTAATCACTGATGAGGGAATGCTTGCATATGCGCACAGATACAAAAAATAAATTCCAAAAGTGTTCCACCGCTACATTTCAAGAATAAAAGATGTCAGGCCGGATGGACATTGTGGGTTTCGGGCGGCGGCTGTGGGTTTAGGGTTTGAACAAGATTACTTTGGGCATATTCGAAACCAACTACTTGAAGAGCTGACGGGTCCGAACAAGGAAATGTGGGAGTACATCTTCGATAGTGAAGTACCAGGGGACTACGACCAACAAGTACAGAGAATAAATTTTACCGAGGTTGGAATGGCACCCAGGGAACATTGGATGGAGATGCCTCAAGCATCACTCCTTCTTGCCAATAGGTTTGGTGTGATTGTTCACATATTAGACATCCAAGGTTATTCTACTGTATTTCCCTTATATGATCCAAAGTACGCACGTGACCCCCATCAGTTCGTTTCACTGTTATTTGTTAATCGTGGTCATTTCATCCACGTCAGACTTGAAGGGGACTATCCAATGCCGCCACCGAACCTTACATGGAGTAGACGCGCGCGCCAAGAAGCTTTACGTTGGACGGAAAACTACACGGAACGGATAGCGTAGTATGATATGCTAATGAAGCCTAACAATGACCCTACATTGCTTGTTATTGATTGATTTGTAATTTTAAACAATAATTTATTTGTATAATGTATTCCATTTGTTTATTGCCAAATCAATGAATTATATTGATTAATTTGTAATACGAAAATACGGTAAAATATTCGAAAATGCGCTAAAAAATGTCAAAATACGTTACAGTACAATTAAATACATGAAAATATGCTAAAATACGCTAACATGCGCTAAAATACGCTAAAATGTTTGAAAATACGGTAAAATACGTCAAAATACAATTAAATACGTCAAAATACGCCAAAATACGCTAATATGCGCTAAAATACCTTAAAATACCATAAGATACATGAAAATAGGCTAAAATACGCTAACATGCCCTAAAATACGCTAAAATGTTTGAAAATACGGTAAAATACGTCAAAATACAATTAAATACACCGAAATACGCTAAAATGCGCTAAAATACCTTAAAATATCATAAGATACATGAAAATATGTTAAAATACCTTAAAATACCATATAATGCTCTACAGTACGCTAAAATGTTCGAAAATACGTTAAAATACGTCAAAATACAATTAAATACGCCGAAATGCGCTAAAATGCGCTAAAATACCTTAAAATACCATAAGATACATGAAAATATGGTAACATGTGCTAAAATACGCTAAAATGTTCGAAAATACGGTAAAATACGTCAAAATACAATTAAATACGTCAAAATACGCCGAAATGCGCTAAAATACCTTAAAATACCATAAGATACATGAAAATATGTTAAAAAACCCTAAAAATACAATATAATGCTCTAAAGTACGCTAAAATGTTCGAAAATACGGTGAAATACGTCAAAATACAATTAAATACGCTAAAATACGCTGAAATACGCTAAAATGCGCTAAAATACCATAAGATACATGAAAATATGTTAAAATACCTTAAAATACGATATAATGCTCTAAAGTACGCAAAAATACTCGACTAATGATATTTTCCACGAACGTAGACATATAACACAGCACTATGGAGTACAAGTGGACTTCAAACAAAACTGTACGTAATCGTAAAATACGATATTCGCACGCAACCGAACGTCACTGAAACGACGTATGTTTAAGTCATACGTCCTAAAACGAAAAAATATGCGAAATTTCGTCAAAAAACGACTCGTATATGCGTTGAACCGAGGAAAACACGAAAAACCAAAATTTCAAACTATGGCATATACGATCGTATAGGCCAAAGTTGTATCGTATTGCCCTTTCACATGCATCGTATAGACCTATACGATGGGGATTATCCCCTAGATTTATTTGAAAAACAGGGGTATGTTGGTAATTTACTAACCATCGTATAGATCTATACGATGCGTATAGAATAAGAAAACGATATAACCCCTTAAAACACAGGGGGTTTATACGATCCAAAAACAAACAAAACTCAAAATACACCCAAATACACACACATACGGTGGAATACATACGGTCGACATACGCTCGAGATTTCAAGATCGAAGACTAGTACGGTATTCATCTCCACACCCTCATCATTTTAACGTGTTAGATTTTGCATTTTAGCCGTAGGTTTATTGTGAATTTTGGGTTGAAAACTAGGGTTTTTTTGGGGTTTTTGAAGGACTTTTGAATCGATACGATGCGTATCGGCCTATACGCATCGTATCGTTTCAAAATTTCAAATGTTTGTCAAGAACAGATGGGTCGATACAATGCGTATCGACCTATACGATGCGCATCGATTCAAAATTTCATTGTTTGTTCAAGAACATTTGAACTGATACGATACGTATCAGCCTATACGCATCGTATAGGTTTATAAATTCAGTGTTTTTTCAAGAACATTTGAACTGTCCGTATCGCACGTAGGTCGGTAACGAGCGTCGAAACCTAATACGTCGTAGATAGATAATAATTATAATATACCGTTCGGGTCGTCCGAAACGCGATTAGGTCCATTTCGAGCGTCGAAACCTAAGATGTCGTAAATATATAGTTTTTTTTTTTAGTCGAAACGTCCGTATCGCGCGTAGGTCCGTAACGAGCGCCGAAACCTAATACGTCGTATATAGATAATAAGTATAATATACCGTTCGGGTCGTCCGTAACACGATTAGGTCCATTTCGAGCGTCGAAACCTAAGACGTCGTAAATATATAGTTTTTATTTTATTGTTTAGTCGAAACGTCCGTATCTTGCGTAGGTCCGTAACGAGCGCCGAAACCTAATACGTCGTAGATAGATAATAACTATAATATACCATTCGGGTCGTCCGTAACGCGATTAGGTCCATTTCGAGCGTCGAAACCTAAGACGTCGTAAATATATAGTTTTTTTATTTTTTAGTCGAAACGTCCGTATCGCGCGTAGGTCTGCAACGAGCGTCGAAACCTAATAGGTCGTAGATAGATAATAATTATAATATACCGTTCGGATCGTCCGTAACGCGATTAGGTCCATTTCGAGCGTCGAAACCTAAGACGTCGTAAATATATAGTTTTTTTTTATTTTTTGGTCGAAACGTCCGTATCGCGCGTAGGTCCGTAACGAGCGCCGAAACCTAATACGTCGTAGATAGATAATAACTATAATATACCGTTCGGGTCGTCCGTAACACGATTAGGTCCATTTCGAGCGTCGAAACCTAAGACGTCGTAAATATATAGTTTTTTTTTAATTTTTTAGTCGAAACCTCCGTATCGCGCGTAGGTCCGTAACGAGCCTCGAAACCTAATACGTTGTAGATAGATAATAGTTATAATATATAGTGGGGGTCGTCCGGGGAGGTGGCGGTGTTATATTTTTTTTTTAAATTAAATAAAAATTGTTATATTTTGAAAAAAAATTTGATTAAAATTGGTTAATCATGCAGATATGGAAGTCGCTATGGGTAGAGGGAGAGGCCGGGGAGGTGGCGGTGGAGGTGGCGGTGGCGGTGGCGGTGGAGGTGACGGTCGAGGTGGCGGTCGCGGTCGAGGTGGACGTGGCCGCGCACATGGAGCGGCAGGGGCGTTGATCGCGGTGGCGGTGCCTGGTGGGCGTGGCCGTGGACACGGCCATGGGCGCGGGCGTGGCGCTGGACGTGGGCGCGGGCGTGGCGCGGGCGTGGCGCTGGACGTGGGCGCGGGCGTGGCGCTGACCCTGGAGAGGATCCCCTGTTGGAGAATGATTATCTGAGGTTCGAGGAAGGGAGCGAGGCTTATCACAGATGTGAAAAGTTTCGTCGTATGGAGATCGGCGGCCACTTTGCCCTCGATTGGGTTGCTCTAGAAGAGGTCGCGGAGGCGGCGAGAGCCCGAGGGTTCATCGGAGACGATACTCCATGGTCGAGGTATACTATTTGTTACTGTTTTTTCTTTGTTTTGTATACGACATGCATACTAACCACACTGTGTGACAGGTTGTTCGATATGGCATACACGCCGTCTTACAGGGTCATGGCGTGCGAGTTTTTGTCGAGTTTCGACTACGCTCCCAGGCCTGCAGACCGTCCAGTGGAGGATGATGACGAGGACGACCCGTGGATAGAGGTTAGCTTTCGTCTAGCGGGGAAGTGGCATTTGATGTCACTCAGACGGTTTGTCGAGCACTCCGGGCTTTACAGGGTGGAGGAGTTAGACACCCCCATCTACACCGACGGCATTTGGATGCCCCCCGCACGACTCTGATGCGGTTCTGGCAGGTGATCAGCGAGCATCGCTTTGGCACGACGTCGAAGCAGAGGGCTCGATTCCCTTTACCGTTACCTGCTCAAGCTTATTGCCACATCTATAGCACCACGCGAGTAGAGTCGCGAGTGGTGCACTCAGGGGGATCTCTTTTACCTGTACTGCCTTATATGGGGGGAGAGGTGTGCCCTCCATCGCTGCCTAGCCCAGTGGTTCGCGACGGCGTTCCACAGGCAGGACAGGTCTGTGCTGTACGGGGGGGGGGGGGGGGGGGGGGCGTACATCACATGTATCGCCTTCTCCTTGGGCCTTGTTCCCCAGCAGGACCAGTTATTCTCGGATGGGGGCGTGGTTGAGCCGAGCTTGATGAGCCGTGCTACCCTGAACGACATGCACATGACGCGAGACTTCCTGGGGATCGGTCTGCGACTTATAGGAGGGAACGGGCAGGTCTTCGAGCCCGTCGCTCTCCCAGACGAGCTATCGGAGTTGCTTCCGGAGCCGGCACAGGGTGAGGGTCAGCCGGCGGATGGTGATGCCGCAGAGGGCGACGACGGTGATGACGACGATGGTGACCACGTTGAGCCACCACCATCTCCCCCGCCGGTTCCATTTCTGTTAGGTGCTCCGGCATAGCAGGCTTAGCCACATGGGGTGCCTCAGTACCCCCAACACGTATTCAACGACGAGCTCGATCCAGCTGTGGCACGTGCGTTGGAGGACCAGATGCAGGCGCGGATGGAGGCCGCTCACGGCCGTATGGAGCGTCTTCTCATGGAGGCGATCCAGGCATTCCGGCGTGGTGAGCAGCCCGGTTCGGATCAGGGGGCGGGGACCTCAGGCACTGCAGGGGCGGGGCCCTCAGGCACCACTCAGGGTCCACAACTTTAGGATCGTTGTACTTTTGTTGTATTTTGACGGTTTATGTATTTTGAACAATTGCCCGTGTATGTACAAACTTATTATGTAATTAAATTTGCAGTTTCACTTTATTTGTATTTGTGATTGTTTATTTTAACTGTTTAGATTGATATGCTTGGTTACGTATAATCGATAATACGATATTAAGTTAAAAATGTGATACGGTACGATATAAAAATAATACGATACTTAACGATATAAAAATAATAAAGATTTTAAAAATTATTAAAATAAAAATAACTAATAATAAACACCAATAACAAACCCAAAACACCAAAATCCCAACACATCACACCAAAAATAAACTTCAAAAATTCAGGGTGCCAATACGCATCGTATAGGCCTATACAATGCGTATGATGCCAGCCGCCAGACAACACCTGCACCTGTCAGTCTGCAATGTTTTTTAACTTTTTCAATACGTATCGTATAGCTCTATACGATGCGTATTGTACTTCCAGGGTGTGCAAATAGATAATGAGGTGTGGGAATAGAATTCCCCGTTTTTTAAATAAACTACATTATGATAATTCTTTTCACTAAAATCGAAAAAGTAATGTTAACTAAAATCCTACACACCCACTGAAAAATTAAAAAGAATAATAAACAATTCAAAAATGAGGCCAAAGGTTATGGTGAGGATAGTCCCTAAAGGGACCATCCGTCACGTAGGCAGCAAAGGTGGAGGACCATACTCTTGGGGACTACCCAAGGGTGTGGTGGATGGTCCTCCCTATTTTTTTATTATTATTTTATTTATTTAATTAATTAATTAAAACAAAGTTAATAAAAAAAACTTACATTTAAATAAAAACCTAAGTTACATTTAAATAAAACCTAAAAAAAACAACACACTTAAAAAAACCTAAAGTTACATTTAAATAAAAACTAAAAAAAACACACTTAAAAAAACCTAAAGTTACATTTAAAAAAAAAAAAAAAACTACACTCCCCCACTCCATTTTTTCCTTCATCATTTGTAAGATGTGACAGTCTTCCTCGGGATATTCGCTAAGGTCGCTGGTCATTATTTTCCATTCCTCCAACTACTGCGCTTCTTCTTGCCTCCTTTGCTTCTCCTCGGCTTGTCGTTTCTTCACCTTTACCTTCTCGATTTGCGTCTCGGTAAAGGTTTGGTTGAATGCTTTCAACTCGGCCATAATACCATAATACCTTTCAACTCGGCCATAATAACAATAATAATATAAGGTACAAAAAAATTAATTTTTACCGATTATAGGAGACGTTGACGAGCCAATATATGCCTTTGCCAATGCCTCTTCCTCAATTTTTGACCATGGCCGTTGTTGTTGTTTGGCGGCTGCGTCTTCTTTTTTACCCTTTCCCTTTGTATTTTTCTTTTTTGAAGGTTCAGGTTGCGTTTCTGGCACAACCTCTACGTCATCATCTTCTTCCTCGATTTGTGTTGGACGTGCTTGTGGCGGTGGTTGATATGGCATATTTAGCGGGTTTTGCATTAGCTGCTGCATTTGATATGGCATTTGCTTGAACAGAATGTTGAGTTGTTGCATTTGCATTTGGTTGAACGGAATGCTGGGTTGTTGCATAGGGTATTGGTTTCGTTGGTTGAAAGCGTTGGGCATTTCTTGGTAACCCGCAAAAAGAGTTTTCCATGACGGGTGTGTAGTCGGGTGACGAAAACGGGAGTGAACTGTAACAATACGGATACTGACTATCGAAAGATTAACAGGAGCATTGTGACACCTTAGGCAATCCCACATCGGCCGTGGCCAGGAGAGATCCTCGGTTCTTAAGGAATGCCCTGCCTCTTAAATCACCAACGCGTTTTGGGCTTAGTTGGCTGTGGAGCACATAAAAACTCCACAGTTAAGCGTGCTCAGGTGGAAGTAGTACCAGGATGGGTAACCTCTTGGGAAGTCTCCACAGGAGCAACCAAAAACAAATCCGTGAGTTCCTGGATTGGCAACCCATCGGGGGCAGAGCGGACAATATTGGTGATGAGAGGGGCCGAATGTTACATGAACTTGAGTGGGGATTATTTGGGTTGTAGGGTTCCATAATTTTTTTTAAGGTTGGGAGATATTTTTTTATAAAAATGGGGTGAAAAGTGGAAGTTTTTGGTAAAAAAATGGGGTGCAAGAGTTGAATATATAGTGGTGGGGTGACTTTTTTATTTATTATAAAAAAGGGATGTTACCGTTGAGGGGGGCCCACTTTTTCAAACCTTCGCTCCATCTCCAACGTCTCGTAGACAACGACGGCGCCGCGACGGGCCCCCACCGGGGCAGTGAGGGACGATCCAGTACGAGGGGGACGGGCCGGAGACGAGGCCCATACCCTTTGGTCTGAAACAGTTAAATGAATAACCTATTAAATTTTAAACAACCATCAACATCATCTTCTTCATTTATCTAACCTTTCTCCCACCTACAAATATTTACACTATTCCGACTTATGGTAATTTAGTTATGGTGTAAAATCGGAAAAAAATACACTACGAATACGGACTTGAGTCGTAGCCTATGCTACGGCTAACATTACACTGGTTCAGCCCATGCCTAAAACCATAACCATAACTGAAGAAACACTGGTTTTATTGACCAGAATCAACTGAACCAGGGGGTTTGAATCTGTATAAAAGGGTGAAATCTCCTTGTCCGATGCCTGGGTGAGTATTCTTCTTCTTCTTACAATAACTTCAAAACAACCACCGCTAGACTCGCCACGGGGAGAATGGGGGTTCTCTCCGTGACCACCATCTGGCGTGAGAATAAGTACATGTTTTATGAAGAAGAAGTGGTGAAAGTGAAGTGAATGTCACTTGAGAATTATACCTGAATTATCCTTCTATTTATAGCCGAAGTTTGGGCGGGAAAACCTGTTGGTGAAATATTGACGCAAAGTGCTTTTTCCGTAGGCGGTTATTTTCCCTCCATTAATCGCTAACGATTTGAGTGTACACACGGATCATGATTTTGATCAACGGTTGGGGTTTTGCCACGTGGAAAGTGGGCAAATAAAGATCACTCTTTAATTCCGTGCCATCATCGTGACTTCAAGGGAGCCTGGGATGATGCCACGTGGCCATTCGATTATAACCGACTGGTGGTGCACGATGAGCCTTCTAGAAGAACATAGCTGTAATTCTGTGTGGCTCTTCTTTATGTTAATTCTGTGGTAACAGAGAAGTTTAATAATATCCAAGTCTGGATATTATTTATGCGAAAGTGTTTAGCTAGGATTTTTATCCTGTCTGCAATGGAGATAAGCGCAAGGATTTATTATTCTCCTTTTGGCGCGTAGGTGTTGATTGTTGTTTTCTTTCTACGTTTTCTTTGTAGGACCAGTGCGCGACCGTGCAAGGTCTAAAGAGAGTTAGAAGGATGAGGTTGTGGAATGGTCCCAAGTACTCGAAGCAAGGTTTTTGGGACCTTACCCCTTCAAGTCCCCCCAGTCTAGTGTTGCTCTTATGCAAATAAGTGGAGCACTTGACTATGAGAGATAGGTGCTTTTTTTACTGTAGAGTTTTTGGCGTGGAAATGGAGAATATTTTTGGAGAAGATACTCTTGCTCATTATTTTGATTTTGAAAATCTTGACTTTGGTCAAGTGGAAAGGTATAGTAATGACTATTGACGTGTGACAGGCTATCTCTATCAGTTGCACGTTACTGACCGTGTTTCCCACGCGCGCGTGATCTCGCGTTGTTATTTCCTCCCACTCGCCCCTGATGCTCGGATAATCGTGCTAACCCCAAAAAAGGTGTTGTTGCAGTTATCTAGAGTATTTATGGCGGTGAGTATAAAAATCTTTTCAATTACTTATCATTGCTTTTTTAAAAATCCTTTTCTTCTTCGTCTCCTTTATCCGTTTCTTGAAAGGATTTGCAATTTCTCCCTCTTATGTCAACTGGAGATCATCACGAAGACTTTGCTAAAGAAATGGCTGCCAAACTTCCACCATTGAAGTGGTCTAGGGAAACTTTCGACGGTTTGATTCGAAACTTTAAATTTCCAGAAAGTTGGGGTGCTCGGTACCCTGACGAGGGTCAAACGGCGGCGGATGCTCCGGCCGGGTATATCACTTTATTCTGGGACTTCTTCTCTGCAGGCAATTTCCGATTGCCTTTAACGAAATTTTTTCTTGATATTCTGGATTATTACAAGTTTCACATCTCCCAGATGCACCCTATTGGGATGGTTAGGGTTCGTCACTTCGAATTTGTGTGTCGTACAATGCATATTGAACCGTCGGTTCCTCGATTTCAAGTGTTCCATCAAATGCACTGTTCTCAGGGATTTTATTCTTTTATGCAAAGGGCATTTGCGAAAAAGATCTTGCTTCAACCCCCAAAGTCGTTTCATGACTGGAAAAAAAAATTCTTATTTATTAAGGTTGGGGTTATCGCGATGAGGATGACTTTTAGGGGGAAAGAGGATGTTCCAACCGAGACCATTCAGACTCCTTTTTCGGAAAATTGGTATCAGGATTTGAAGGATGTTCCGTCAATTGCTCTGCCGGAGAAAGCCCTGGTTGGTGCTAGCATGAGTCTGAACTGGCGGATGAATCGTGAAGAGAAGCCGGTGTATATGGAGGATGGCAAAAGTAAGATTTGGGGTTTGCCCTGTTTGCTTCCCTTTCTTATGTTTTTTTTTTTGATTTTGCTCTTGCTTCTCTTCTTATGTAGTTGTTTCTTTGTATGTGGTTGCTTTTAAGAGAGAAGGTGGGAAGATGGCTACTATTCCCAAGAAACCTGATGAGGAGCTTTGGTATCATCGAATTGTGAGGAATTTTGTTCTTCCGCGAGATGATGACTTAACCGCGCAATCTGCTGCCGGTGCTGGTAATTTTTTACCATAATCCAATTTTCGGCTGTTTTTGCGCGTTTGAATAAGTCAGTCTTTGTGCTTTTCAGTAAGTGAGCTGTCTAACCTGGGCATAGGCCCTGAAAAGAAAAGACGTGCGCCTGCTGCAACTGCTACGCCAAGAAAGAGTGAAGTGGAGAAGACTCAATCTTCTAAGGCCAAAAATGTGGAAGGAGGGAAGAAAGGTACGCGCCATTCCTCTGACTACTGGTGTGATTATGTGGTGGTATCTGACTCATTGGAGGGTCTTGCGCCTGCAGTTGTGAGGAAACCGAAGCCAGAACCCAGGGACACTTCTAACATCCATCCGTCAAACCCTGATGATCCTATTGATTTAGAGTCAAGTCCTGAGCATCTGCTGAGGAAGAAGGCGGGAAAGAGAAAACAAACTGATGCTGAAGCTGAAGGTCAGCCTGGCAAGAAGGTCCGGAGGAAGAAAATCACCAGAAGGGGCAATCTTGATGCCTTCATTGCAAAACCTATTCCTGGTAGGTGTTTCTCTTTGTTTTGCTCTAGTGCGTCTTTGAATGATTGTAATATATATGTTTGTTTTTAAAGAAAAGCCAAGTGCTCCTGCTCACGAGGAGCCATCATCGGTGGTTAATGAAGAGCTTCCGTCTTCTTCCCCTCGCGCCCCTGTTAACAAGCAGTCAGATGGTATTGAGGCTGCTGATACTGAGGCGGAGAAGACTGCTGGGACGGAGAACCCTGTAGTTGAAAAACCTGTTGACGTCGTTGTGGAAGCAGGAAAAATTACCAGCCCGGAGGCTGTGGATGCTGGTGCTGGTAATTCAAGAATTCCTGAATTTGTTGCTCAAGATCCGGAAAAAGGGAAATCTGCTTAAGAGATCCCTACGTCTCCTTCTGTGGCCTATGGTTTTATGCCTGATGATATTAAAAAGAATCCTGGCGGGAACCATGGTTCTTTCATTCGATTTAATGAAAATTCTCCTATCCGCCCGGATGAAACTCCGGGGGATTACTATTACAGATGCTATTCGGAGAAACAAGCTGATGAAGTTCATATGCCGGTGTGGAAGTTGAAAAAAGGTGATACTTTTTCTGATTGGCATGTGTGCCGAGAGTGGTTGTAGGGAACCTTTCCCCCTCGGGGGATCAAGTTCCAAGAAGGGCACCCTCATGAGCAGACTTATCGTGCTTACCTTGAAGAGGCTGCTAGCTATACATCCACTACGCATCGTATAGTGTGTGAATGGCATAGCATGCATAAAGAATGGGCTGCTTTTAAGGCGTCCAAGAAGAAAGCTGCTGAAGATGAGGCTCGCGCTGTCCAGCTGAGGGCTAAATTAGAAGCTGATCAGGCCAAATTTGAAAATGATCGAAAAATTGAGGAATGGTCAGTTGCGGGGTGGAAGAGAAATGCGGAAGCTGAAGTTGCCCTTCTTTCCAAGGAGCGCAAAAATTGGAAAGAGATTTGCGAGAAGGATAACGCTGAGAAGATGGGTCTCCGCAATGTTATCAATAATCTTAAAGCTGAAGTTGAAAGGTTGAAAAAACAGGATGCGGAAATTGAAAGATTGAAGAAGGAAAAAGCCGATGCTGAAGCCGCGCGGGATGAAGCGCGTTCTCATAGGGAAAGAAGTGAACAACGAGAGGTACATACTTGCGCTACTCTTGCCCTTAGAGATAAGGAGATAGTAGAACTTATCGTTTTACTATCTGAGCAGGAACAACTTAAGGCGGAAGTTGAGTCTGCTAAGAAAGATTTGGAGCTTGCGCGGACTGAGAAGGCTGAAGCTTCCCGCCGTCTTGCCGAAACCGAAGAAAAGTTAGAACTTTTGAAACTGCGCGGGCAACGGCGGAGAGCGAGCTCGAGCCGCTGAAAAGTGATATGTTATGGTTGAAAGAGCGTGGAATTGCAAGTGTAAGTTTCTTCTTTCTTTTGTAATTCCCAGAGATGTTTTGCGTGTCTTCTTATGTTGTTGTTCTTTTTTGTGCAAGTTGCTGAATCAGTCCTTAACTCTGAGGAACTAGACAAAACTGTGGCGCACATGTTGGTTGCTACGCGGAATGATGGCTATGCCCAAGGGTACGCGGAAAGTTCTCACCATGTAGTTAATGCTTTGAAGGTTGACTGGGATACTAGCAAGTCCGCCACTCATGGTGTTAATACAGATGCTGCCCTTGCCGCTGCGAAGACATAATTTAATAACTTACAGCTCCTTGTTATGGACCTTATTAATGTTGCGCTGCAGTCTGAGGACCATGTGGCGCAATTGAAAGAAATCTTCCCGGACGGAGAAGAAGATGAGAATGAAGACCTAGCTTAGGTTTCCTTTGTGTTTGTATGAACAATTAACTTGTAGGTTTTGGAATGTGGATCCCTGTTTTGTTAATGCGCTGCTGTGCGAGTAACTTTGGTTAATACACTGCCGTGTATGTTTATAACTTTGGTTAATCGCTGACCGCTCATGAGACTTGTGTTATATCTACCATAATGTTTTTGCGCTTACTAAAAGGAATTGCATGTACTTTGTAATAAACACAGAGATAATAGAAACTTTGTTTTGATTCATGGTAGGGCACAGAGGCTGTGGTACGAAGTCTTTTACTTGGGATAATTACATGAAACTTAACTTACTTATACTATAGCCCTCGCCATGGATTGGTAAGCTACAGGACTTGACCAACATGTGAGGAGACTATTCTATGCTGCTTAGTTCTTCGCCTTCTTGCTCGGGCCCTCCTCGCCGCGAGTAATTTTCTTTATATCTTTGCGCACATTCTGCAATAGGTGGGTGAGCTCACCACTTTTGAGCGCTTTTTCAATTTCAGTGCGGAGAGAGCTACAGTTGTTGGTAGTGTGACCATTATCTTTGTGATAGTCACAGTATTGATTCGGATCCTGGCCCCTCTTATTCTTCATTGGCGGAGGGGTCTTGAACTGGTAGTCCTCCGTGCTCAGCACCTCCACTGGGGTTTTGGTCAGAGGGGTCCACTGCCTCTCTCTGTTTTCTTGCTTTGTCTCTCTTTGTGCAGCGAGCTTGTTTATAGTAGCTCGCGCGTTCTCAGATGAGTAATTTACAGAATTCGAGTCGCGCCAATTCTTTTTAAACTTTTTTCCGTTGCTCGTGCTCATGTCTGTTGGGCGACTGTGCGGTGGTGGTGGTCTGTTAGTGCTGAGGTTCTTCTCCGTCTGGGCGTACACTTTGGCTGCCGCCATCAGCTTCTCCCAGCTCTTTGGAAGCCCTTCCGTTCCAGACAAAACCTTTATCATGTCGTCACAGCGGACGACATACTTAAACTGTGCTCTGATCAAGTGCTCATGAACATCTCCTATCTCAAGCACTTCTTTATTGTAACGCGTGATGAAATCTTCTAAGCTCTCGTCGTCGCGCCTCCAAATATTCATGACGTCTGCAGTATCTCGGATAGACCTTCTTTGTTGGCTGAAATGCACCAGGAATTTTTCTTGCAGGTCTACCCATGATGTTATCTTCCAAACAGGTAGGTTATCAAACCATAGTCGCGCGGCACCTGTGAGAGTCTGGATGAATAGATGACACCACATTGGCAAGGTCCATCCTCCTACCAGACCTGCACTAGTGAAGACCCGAAGATGGTCATCCGGATCTGTCATGCCATTGAACTTGCCGACATTAGATGGGAGTTTTGCTTTTTGCAGCGGAGCCAAAGAGATCTCGCTGATGAACTTGGAATTCTCTGCTGCTTCCGCCGGGCGGTAGATCAAATTGTAATCATGTTCTGCTTCAGGATTATAAACCGCGCGAGGTTTACAACTTTTGTAATTCGGTTGCAACCGATTGAACACGCTTGTACTGTCCCCTTCGTGGTATGTTCTGTCGTACTCATTGGTGTGGGTGTCCCGCCGCGGGCCCAACCTGGAGTAAACTGACTGCCCTCGGTGAGAATGAGATTCATCGTGATACTCTCTTCGTCGATTTTCAGAGTGAGTATGTTCATATCTCGTTGGAGATCTAGAGTAAACTTCTGTGTCTTCTACCTGAACTCGTGATGGTGCATCATGATGGGAAACATGAGACACCGATGGTGCTGGAGTACGAGATACAGGTCTTCATGACTGAGTGGGAGGAGCAGTTTGTGCACAGAGTTGTGCATACACAACATTTATCGCTCTTTAGGATCTGACATACCAGGAGATGGGGGTTTCTCCGAGAGGTAGAATTGAGCTTAATGGAATTTCAGGCTGAATCCCTGGAGTGACAGGATCGTTCGGATGATTATCGTTGTATTGAACTTTGTTATCATCCGCAGCCTCTTCCACAATCCCTTCAACTTGGGTATTATGGGCGAAATTTGGCCGAGGGCCGGTTTGACGGTTCGTCGGAGTTTCTTCCATTTAAAAAAAACGGAGATGAAAAAGTGAATCGAAACGAGAAGAAATGAATAAAACTGAGAAATCGGTGGGCGCCAATGAAGAAACACTGGTTTTATTGACCGGAATCAACTGAACCAGGGGGTTTGAATCTGCATAAAAGGGTGAAATCTCCTCGTCCGATTCGTGGGTGAGTATTCTTCTTGTTCTTACAATAATTGCAAAACAACCACCGTTAGACTCGCCACGGGGAGAATGGGGGTTCTCTCCATGACTACCCTCCGACGTGAGAATATGTACAGGTTTTATGAAGAAGAACTGAAAGTGAAGTGAATGTCACTTGAGAATTATACCTGAATTATCCTTCTATTTATAGCCGAAGTTTGGGCGGGAAAACCTGTTGGTAAAATTTTGACGGAAAGTGCTTTTTCCGTAGGCGGTTATTTTCCCTCCGTTAATCGCTAACGATTTGAGTGTGCACACGGATCACGATTTTGATCAACGGTTGGGGTTTTGCCACATGGAAAGTGGGCAAGTAAATATCACTCTTTAATTCCGTGCCATCATCGTGACTTCAAGGGAGCCTTAGATGATGCCACGTGGCCATTCAGTTATAACCGACTGGTGGTGCACGATGAGCCTTCTAGAAGAACATAGCTGTAATCATGTGTGGCTCTTCTTTATGCTAATTATGTGGTAACAGAGAAGTTTAATAAAATATCCAAGTCTGGATATTATTTATGCAGAAGTGTTTAGCTAGGATTTTTATCCTGTCTACTATGGAGATAAGCGCAAGGATTTGTTATTCTCCTTTTGGCGCGTAGGTGTTGGTTGTTGTTTTCTTTCTATGTTTTCTTTGTAGGATCAGTGCGCGGTCGCGCAAGGTCTAAAGAGAGTTAGAAGGATGAGGTTGTGGAATGGTCCCAAGTACTCGAAGCAAGGTTTTTGGGACCTTACCCCTTCAATAACCGTGATGTCGGTTAATGGATAATTATAACCATAACTGATTGGTTATGACGGTTTTGGTTAATAGGTTTTGAAGGTTATAGGTTATAGCGGGTCGGTTATGGGTGGTTAATCATGAATTTAGGCCTAGCTAAATATAGTTTACTTTTTTTTTAAACATGGAATAAATTATTATTACATATTTCGATATATTAGTATATTACATAGTACTAAAAATATATATAATCTATATTATTAATACCGAATATTAAAACAGAGTGATATGATATATTCCATAAATTCAAATAAATATTCAACCAACATGATATAAAAAACTCAGAAGTACTAAAAACGTTAACCAAAAATATCAAATATTAAAAAACGGTGAAAATCCTAAATCCGACCCGTTGCTTTCGGTTTTCAAAAGAACAATTAACCGACCGAATGGTTTTTGGTATGGTTCGGTTTTTGCGGTTACTTTGGTTATAGGTCGGTTAATTTGGTTTTTTGCACACCCGTAGACAGGGGCGAGTTGGGCGACGGCCCAAGGCCTAGTCTCCTGAAGGGCACGATTTTTTTAAATTTATATATATTTTAAATATTATAATTTAGTTTATACATTTATTTAGTATACATAAGAATGTTGGTAGTGTTGGAATACCATCTCGACATAATTTGATGTCTACAGTTCAATACCAGGCAACAACACCTTTGTTTTTTCATTTGGTTTGTTTTTTCCCTGCCCTTTTTTTGTATTGAGATTCAGCCCCCTGTTGGTTTTGTATATAAAGGAAGCAGCTCAAAGGAAAAAACAATACAATATGTTATTTTACACTTTGTATCATCTAGTTAGTTAACTAAAATTTCAGATTTTTATAAGTGAAGTTTGTATTAAAATTAAAAAAAGCAACCTGCACATCGATGTCCGATTCGATTCCGAAAACATCGATGTTGAGGCGATTAACGTCGTATTATTCACTTTCTCTATGAGAGTCATTGAGTTCATATTTTAATGTCCGATTTTTTTACTCGTCCCGGGCCCTAAAATTGTAAAGGATTCTTGGGGACAACCCTGGGTGGTGGTATGACTGTTGAAGGAACTAGAGATGATTTTGGCACATTTGAAACCAGTGTTGGAGGTAGAATAGGAACAAGTTGTCGGGACAACTTTGGTGGTCGTGGAAATGGTTTTGGTTTAGGTAGCAACGGCGAAATAACTTTAGGTGGTGGTGATGGTGATGGTGGCTTAGGAGATGGTGGAGGTTTCCTCTTTGACAAGACCGATTAACTGATCTATAACCTTATCAACCGAACCGAATATTTGCGGCATGGCTTTGATTATCCACGTCTGCGAAATCAGAAGTCCAAGATCTTTTCTGAATTCAGTTCTAATAAGATTACCCAAAAAGCAAAAAGGATTTGCAGTTTATAGTGGTTTATTCTAGCTTTAGCCAATCTAAGGATACAAATTCATCCACAATACTCTATTTCTAATCCAACAATCTTTTTGATTTCTTTTTTCATAAGCATAAAGTGATTGCTAAATGGTGACATGAAACCCACAACCATTTTCAAAATTTGCAGTTGATTAAACTAAAAAAACAAAAAAAAAAAATATTGAATCAATATGGAAACTTTGTTGGAATTATATGTACGGGTTCGATAAGTCAACGCTGCTGACCGAGCTATGACCCGTAAGAGTTACACCTTGGGCAATGAACACTAAATCCACTTAACTTGATTAACTGGTAATCACGAACAATTAACGAAATAAACGGACTTATTATTTATACTAATTATAAATAATATGTATAACGTTTATTATGTTATTCTCGGGCTTTATCGCGTCTTGAACCTGTACTACATATATTAGGTTTGGTACCCGGGTAATTATTAAATTATTATTCGTTGATAATAGTTGGAATTAAATGCCCATCTCCTGTTGGAATTAAATGCTCATCTCCTGTTTGCATTTAATGCTATGTGTGAATTCAATTTAGCCTTGTCTTCACATGATATATATGGTAAAAGCACTTAAGTCCATGGTGGAGATAGACGGACGTTTTCTTCAAAACAAAATCCTTACTTTCTTTTGAAGATTAAATTATTGCTATTACTTCCATTATCATATATTTTGGCAACAATATATGAAAGCAACGAGGGAAAAAGTTTTGGGTAGTAGAAAACTATTAAAAGTGATTTCCCAAATTACCAGTGCCGCCACCATCATAGCAGGTGCCGCCACAAGACGCACCCCGTTTTAGTTCGTGTTCTAGCAACTCGTTCATTGTACCTCGGTGTCTCACACGGTTAATTATTAACCACAAGGGTATATTTTTCTCATCGGTAGATTAATTATTTTCATACCGTATTTGCATGTTTGTAACCATGATCCTGTTCGGTTCACTTTTGGTGTTGATCATTTAAATTTATTCCGCTGCGTTTATTAATTATCTTTTAATTAATAAAAATATGTCAAACTTGTTTTTGATAAAAGTAAAATTGACACCACTGAATCCCAACAGTGGTATCAGAGCCACGCTTACAACATGCAAATCGGTACCGGTCTTTTAACCGGAATTAGAACACAAACTTTAATTTTATTAAAGTTTCTATTCTAAATAATTTTAAGGGCAACTTTAATTTTGGTCAATATTTTATTTGTTTTGCTTGACCAAAAGATTGCCCGGTATATTTTGTGATTATTGTGAAATATGTAAATCTGGCCCGACCCTAATTTTTATGGTTGTATATTTTATTCGGTTTTTTAATTATTATTTTTTGCCACTGAGATGGTTCAAAGTTGTAATAATTAGTTTATTAATTTGACCCGTCGTGTGGTTCAAAGTTGTAATAGATAGTTTTTGTCTTTGTAATATTTACTTGTTAAATATTGTTGATACGAAGACCAGAAGAAAACCGAATGCCAAGAGGAGTCTTGGAGTTAGTGGGAGTTGCTCAAGACAACTAGATGCACTCAAGTCTATCCTTGTGGTTGTTTGTGTGTTGTGACCCCGTGACCCGTTTGATCTTGCTATAAGGCTCTAGCAAGATCGAACAATTTTTGGCCATATAGATTTACATATTTATTTTGCTATTGTGGTTGCTTTTTATCTTATAATTTATTATAACATAACCAACCCAAATACCAACATAATTTTAAAAGGAGTTTTAAAATATTAAAAACAATCACATTAAAACAAGTTCTAAATTGTTTTTACAACTTGTTAAAGTTTTTGTTATAAAACAAAGGTTGTTTTTGAAACAAATAATAACCAATTAAGTTTTGCAAATTAAACTAGTTTTTATTTTCAAAACTATTAACTTAGTAGTTTTCTATTAACTTAAAATTGGTTATTCCAAGTCGCGACAAACTTAGTTTTAATAGGTTATTTAAAACTAAATGTCCTGAGAGATGAAAGGGTTCATCAAGATGTCACGACTAAAATATATACTAAAATTGGCTCTTGCGACCCTATTTGGTAAATATTAAAATTAACCCATAATTAAAATCAATAGTCTATGCCATCCTATCACAAGCTACACTTGGAACATAATGCGAACCATCAGTGTTTGGAGCCACAGCACCGCACTTGATGTCTAGCTTATCCTTCCAAGGTGCAAGGGTTTCGTTGACACATCCGACCCTTCCACAAGTACCTTCTTTTAGGACGACTATTACTTTTTCTTTTCTCATCACATGCTCCAGCTGTCTTGAAAGTAAAAGTCGGCATAGATGAGGCTAAACGTATCAATGCATAAGACAAGAGTTGTCTTAACGGCCTCATACCCGAGAGTTGTGCAATTCTCACAATTGACACTCGTTGTCAGTCTGCCTAGTCACTTATTAAAGTGTATGCCACAGCTGCCTTTAATACTGACCTAGCCAGATTCTCATTACTTGTTTTAATTACTGTAATGGGTCATTAATTAAATAAGGAAATATACATCGAAAATACTAATTAAATAATTTTTGCTTAACTGATATCATCTGAAAACAACTCCTTCATTCTCAAGTCTATACTTGAAAAGAAATTTTTTTTTAATAACACCAACCTTCTCGAAAGGCGCCGCAATCTGAGAATAGTTCTCAAGATGGAGGAAAAGCTGTATATCTTAGATGGCCCAGTCCCTACCGAGCATGAAAGTAATTCTATTACTGCTCGCAAGGCACTGTAGAAACATAACGAGGATGCCGTTGAGGTACCCTACCTTATGAAAGCCACCATGTCTCCTGATCTTCAGAAGAACATGGAAGATAAGGATGCTTATGACATGATCCAAGCAACTGAAAGGCATGTTCCAGAAACAAGCCCGACAGGAGCGATATGACACCATGAAACAGCTCATAAGCTGTAAAATGCTGGAAGGATCATGTATCAGTACTCATGTGCTAAAGATGAAAGGATACATTGACCTAATGAACAACCTTGGTTATTCCATAAAACCAACCAAGTTCTAATGGTCAAGTCTGGTGGTGTTAAGAAGCCCAATAACAAGAAAAGGAAACATAAGAGCAAAGGCAAGAGAAAAGTTGTTGTTGCTGCCAGAAATGCCACTAACAACAAGCATGTTGCAAATCACACCCTCCTAGGAGCGTCAGTGCTTTGAATGCAACCAAATGGGCACTGGAAAGGAAACTGCCCACAGTATCTAGCCAAGCTGAATATGAACAAGGCCAACAACATTGGCACTTCTTCCGATATTCTTATTTATGTTATCGAACTTTTCACTGTTTCTAGCAACACATGGGTATTTGATACCAGATGTGGTTACCACATCGTTAATGTCTTACAAGAACCTAAAAAGTGGAAGAAGCTGAAACAAGGCTGCCTGGAACTCATAGTTGGTAATGGAAAGAGGATTCCAGTTCTTGCAACTGGAACATTTTGTTTTTCATGTTCCCCTGGCCTTGTAGTTATTTTAAATAACTATTTATATGCACCTGGTTTGACCAGAAACATTATTTCAGTCTCTTCACTATTTGAACAAGGATTCAATTCAAGTACGTTTTAAATGGTTCTTCTGTTATAGCCTACTTGAATGATGTCTTTTATTTTGAGGCTAAACCTCGAAATGGTATTTATGAGATTGATGTTCAAACAAGTAATAACATATATCATCTTTCTAAGCGTAACAAAGCTGGCATAAATGAAATATATTTATGGCATTGCAGACTTGGCCACATAAGTAAGGCACGCATAAAATGGCTCCAGTCCAAGCGGATTCTTGAATCCACTAGACAGGACTCCTTTGATGATTGCGAATCTTGCTTAGCTGGCAAACTCACAAAGCACCCCTTCACCGATGTTGGTGAACGGAACAGTGATTTTCTAGAACTCATTCACATGATGTATATGGCCCTTTCAGAACCATGTCTAGAAACCATGACTAAAACCAGCTTGATAGAAAGATAAAAATACTTCGATCAGATCGATGTGGTGAATATCTCAGCTTTGAATTTCTCAATCATCTAAAAGAGTGTGGAATAGTTTCACAACTCTCTCCACCTAGCACACCCCAACTTAATGGCGTGAGTGAAAGGTGAAATCGAACTCTACTTGATACGGTTCGATCGATGATATATAGAACTAACTTGCCTCACTCCTTTCGGATCATGCTCTTATGACCGCTACCCGCATTGTCAATCTGGCTCAGACTAAAAAGGTAAACAAAACCCCATATTAGATATGGCATGGGCGTAAACCCGATTTGGAATACCTTATAGTATGGGGATATGAAGCATACATCACCAGTGATGCTGATGATAAGCTCAATCCTCGAGGCGAAAAGGTTGTTTTCGTCGGATACTATAAAAGAAGCGGATATTATTTCCACCATCCTGATGCAAATGTTATTTCCATCAAAAGGAAGGGGCACTTTCTTGAGGAAGAACTTCTTAATCGAGGAACTGGAAATAATGTGGTTGATCTTGAAGAAATTCGAGAACCAACGACAACCGCTGATATAGTCGGACTGTCTGATCAACAAGTAGTTGTTGCCAATGAATCAGACGTAAAACACAAGCGTTTGCAGAAGTAGTAGAATTCGCAAGAATCTGATAGATGTCTATGGCATCTAAAAGGTCCCGAAGTCTTATTAGTAGCTGAGTATGATGACGAACCTACTAACTACAAATCTGCTATCTCAGATCCTGAATCTGCGAAATGGCTGGAAGCCATGAACGCTGAGATGCAATCTATGCGTGATAATCAAGTCTAGGACTTGGTTGAGCTACCCCCGAATCTCGGGAAGTAGGGAGCAAATGGTTTTTCAAAAGAAAAAACGATATGCATGGAAATGTACACACCTTTAAAGCACGGCTAGTTGCGAAAGTTTTCACTCAAACTCAGGGTATTGACTATGATGAAACTTTCTCGCCCGTTGCTATGATCAAATCGATCAGGATATTGCTTGCCATAGCCGCGTATTATGACTACGAGATATGGCAAATGGATGTCAAAAAATTGCTTTTCTTAATGGGCATCTCTCTGAAGATGTTTATATGGTTCAGCCTAAAGGTTTTGTCGATCCTAAATATCCAAGTAGGGTGTGTAAGCTGAATAAGTCCATTTATGGACTCAAACAGGCATCTCATAGCTAGAATCTTCGTTTTGACCAGAAGATCAAAGAGTTTGGTTTTGTCAAAAATGAAGATGAGCCTTGTGTTTACAGAAAGGCTAGTGGGAGCACTATGTCATTCCTCATCCTGTATGTGGATGATATACTAATAATTGGAAATAACATCCCTATGCTTAATGAAGTTAAACACTATTTGGGATCTTGTTTCGCAATGAAAGATCTTGGAGAAACTGCTTACATTCTGGGAATGAAGATCTATAGAGATAGATCTAAGCGGCTTCTAGGGCTAAGTCAAAGAACGTACATACACAAAATGATGGCACGCTTTAAGATGGAAAACTCCAAGAAAGGAGGTGTTCCTATGACTAAAGGAACCTTGTTGAACAAATCGCAATCTCCTTCAATGGACATTGAAATTAAGCAAATAGAAGTAGTTTCATATGCTTCAGCGATTGGTTCAATCATGTATGTTATGTACTGGACTTAACGTCTCGTATGCTTTAAGCATGACCAGTCGTTTTTAGCACAGTCCTGGCATTGCCCAATGGACTGCAGTAAAGAACATTCTGAGGTACTTGAGAAGAACCAAATATATGTTCTTGGTGTTTGGAGGAGTGGAAGAGGAGCTCACTGTAAGGTGTTACACTGTTGCTGGCTTCCAAAGTGACCGAGATGATTCTCGCTTACAATTAGGATTCGTATTCACTCTCAACGGAGGAGCTGTCTATTGGAAAAGCTCCAAACAGAGTATAGTGGCAGATTCAGCCACCAAATCCGAATGTATAGTTGCATCAGATGCTACGGAAGAATCTGCTTGGATGAAGTAGTTCATCAGCGACCTCGATGTGGTTTCAAGAATTCATAAACCAATCTAGGTGTTCTGTGATAACATAGGAACCATGGCTCAAACCAAGGAGCCTAGATCACAGCCAAGCACATTCTAAGAAAGTTCCACTATATACGGGAGATACTGGAACGAGAAGACATCTTAATAAGCAAAGTAGACACAGATCAAAACCTAGCAGACCCGTTCACTAAGCCCATGACTCAGGACAAGCATGATCAGCATATGGATGCTATCGGGCTTAGATTAGCTAGCAGTATGTTTTGATTTAGTATTTGGATGTACGAACATTCAAACAGTTGTACCTTTTTGATTCACCTTTGATTTACTGGCTAAATGCAAAGTTTGAATCTTACAACTGTGTTCAATTTTAATACGTTTAATCCATGAATCTTGTATTCTAAATTATCCGTAGTCGGTCAGACTCGTGGGAACGACTCTGAATTAAGACTATTCTGACTTTGGACTCAAGGAATTGACTTCCAAATTCACAGACCTCATTATGAATGACGTTGGATGTAACTCGCATCAAATTATCTTCATGGATCTTAGTCATAAGATGATTTGATATTGGTATACTCATTTAGTATCCTCTGACCTGAGATACATATTAGAACTTCCGTTTACCAAGGATTATTCTTTGATTACTGTCAACCGCTGTCGCGTAACTGCCAGTCATAAAGGCTTTAATTGGGAATAGTTCTGAAGTTCAGTGGGAGTTGTATGTAGTCGATAAGGGATTCTGTACTCTTACATGATATGTAACAGTTAGACATTGTGGCGCCCTCGTTGATTCAAACTGGTGAAGTGTAAGGCCTTACCCAAACTTACTGTGTGTTTGTTCGGACCACTTTGACTCTTGATCGAGAACAATAATAATTGAACACATATGAGAATGAACTTAATCCATGTCTCATTGATTCAATTTACGTCTTTTACAGAAAGGATGAATGACAACAATTACCATAAGCCTATTGTCTTGCATTAGTAAGTTGTTACTAATGACAAGGTGTTTTGGTTAATGACTTTAAAGTGTCATACCTTGTTGGGGGCAGCCATGTGCAGCTAGAGCACCGCTGACTGTCTGCGTTGAGGATTTTATCGAAGCCCGTCCAAGTGGGAGATTGTTGGAATTATATGTACGGGTTCGATAAGTCAACGCTGCTGACCGAGCTATGACCCGTAAGAGTTACACCTTGGGCAATGAACACTAAATCCACTTAACTTGATTAACTGGTAATCACGAACAATTAACGAAATAAACGGACTTATTATTTATACTAATTATAAATAATATGTATAACGTTTATTATGTTATTCTCGGGCTTTATCGCGTCTTGAACCTGTACTACATATATTAGGTTTGGTACCCGGGTAATTATTAAATTATTATTCGTTGATAATAGTTGGAATTAAATGCCCATCTCCTGTTGGAATTAAATGCTCATCTCCTGTTTGCATTTAATGCTATGTGTGAATTCAATTTAGCCTTGTCTTCACATGATATATATGGTAAAAGCACTTAAGTCCATGGTGGAGATAGACGGACGTTTTCTTCAAAACAAAATCCTTACTTTCTTTTGAAGATTAAATTATTGCTATTACTTCCATTATCATATATTTTGGCAACAATATATGAAAGCAACGAGGGAAAAAGTTTTGGGTAGTAGAAAACTATTAAAAGTGATTTCCCAAATTACCAGTGCCGCCACCATCATAGCAGGTGCCGCCACAAGACGCACCCCGTTTTAGTTCGTGTTCTAGCAACTCGTTCATTGTACCTCGGTGTCTCACACGGTTAATTATTAACCACAAGGGTATATTTTTCTCATCGGTAGATTAATTATTTTCATACCGTATTTGCATGTTTGTAACCATGATCCTGTTCGGTTCACTTTTGGTGTTGATCATTTAAATTTATTCCGCTGCGTTTATTAATTATCTTTTAATTAATAAAAATATGTCAAACTTGTTTTTGATAAAAGTAAAATTGACACCACTGAATCCCAACAAACTTGAATAAGAAACTAAGAGTCTCCTCCTATAAAAGTTGAATCCCAAGGTCTAAACCTTCAACAAATGAGCCTTTACCTTTTTGTTTGGTTTACATGCTTATTTTGATATAAACCCATTTTAGAACCGAAGACCGAACCGACCCTAGTCTCAAAACCTATAACCTAACCGAAACCGATCAGTTAACATTTTCTAATAACTGAAAATTTTGGTTTTGGTGCGGTTAGTGTCTAAAACTGATCGTAATAGACCCATGCACACTTGTAGTCCTTGTCTTTGGCGGTATTCTTCTTTTAGTGTCTAAAACTGATCGTAAAGATTCACAATCAATCTGCCGGTTCACCACCAGTAAACACTTACCGTCATCTTTTTGATCCGGTTTTGCCCGTAAACAATTCCTCCGGTAATCGAAAACAAGCTCTGGTCTCATCGGTTTTTCACATTTCCCTTCCAACCGATCAAAATAATTATCTGAAAATGTAAAATTCAACAGTTTTGGCAACGTACAAATAACATCAACTACCGTACCAATCAACTCATTCTGTGCAACGTCAACCATCTCAATACACTTCAAATTACCAATCCCTCTTGGAATTGGCCCCACAAAATTATTATTACTCAAATCCAAAACCTTTATACTATGAAGCAACCCTAGTTCTTCCGGCAGGCAACCCGAGAGTTGATTGTTAGCGAAAATAACCTCGTCTAAGTTAGCCATTTGGCCAATACTCTTAGGAATGTGTCCTTTAAGCTCATTATCCGCGAAAACAATCACAGATGCTTTAGAATTCCCAATGTTCTCCGGGATAGTCGAAGAAAATCGATTATGGTTCAAGAAAATAGCATCAAGATCTTTGTCAAACAATTGAGGTGGTAACAATCCTTGGAAATTATTGTATCTAATATCAAGATACTTTAGTTTGGGCATATCCAAGACAACGTTAGGAAACGGTCCATCAAATTGGTTGTTACTTATGTCGAATTCGTTAAGGATTGTAAGCCTTGAGAAGGTGTTTGGGATAGTCCCACAAAATCTATTAGAGTTTATATGAAATGCGCTAAGATCGGATATTAGACCAAGATGAGGGGGGAGTTTGCCCTCGATATCGCCATGGTTTAGATCAAGTACCGCAACCGTTGATAAATTAGGAGCATCGGGTGCTTTTGCACAAAACACACCATTATATGAGCACACTTCTATGCCATCCCAATTTTTGGTCATGCCTTTCGGGTCCGAAGTAATTACCTTTTTCCATTCTTGGAGGGCATAATATGCCTTTTTAAGCCTAAAATTAGGAAAATGTAAACGTACATCAACACGGATTTCAAAAACATCGGCTACAGGTTCTGGGCCTAGGCGACGACGCGTAATGGCAGCTGTGAACGCGTTGTTTAACGAGATTATGGAGACGAAGAGGAAGCAGCATAAGGCTTTCATGTTGAAAGCTAGGTTTGGGTATAGTTTGGGTTGGAAATTATGGAGGGTGTTATGAATCTTGCATCTATATTTAGCAACAAATCCTCTCCATGGACCTCTGAAACAAGATACAACTTTATTTCTAGAGACATTCCTTGATAGGCGCTAGACTTGTCATTGAAATAACAGAAGGTTGTTGTTATTCTTTCCTTAAAAAAAAGTTTTAGTTATACCCCTTCACAAGACTACTTTTATGTGCAAAGTATTTTCTCTTCTATATTACAAAACATTAGTTTTAATTAGGGGTCTCAATCGTGTGAAATTAAGTGTAAACAACAAATTATAATACTAAAGCTAAGTCATGTATTTTTCCGTAAATGGTCCAACTACACAACAAGATATATAAAACTTATATTTAGTCTCACATATACTATCAAAGTTTGTGTAATTTGTGCATAATTAGTTATGCATGATGTGTAATTTGTAAAACAATTACATAGTTATACCCTTCACAAGGCCACTTTTATGTGCTATATTATTTTCCCCTCTATATTATGAAACATCAGATTTAATTATGGGTCTTAGTGGTGTGAAATTACCTATTACCTATATATTAAAAAAGAAAGCCAATGAATAGTGCCATTGTCACATGAGCAATGGATGGTTGTTATTTTTTTCTCATTCACCACATATTGTTATTATTTATATAGGTTTTATTTTGTTAGCTTCACATATGTAGTCTTCTGGTCTAATGGGTGATATGCATTATTTCAAACTCCTGGACCACGGTTCGAGAGTGTACCAACTTTTTTCCCCCCTCTTTTTAGGGCATGTGTAGTCATAACGCCCCTTTGTGGGCGTTATGCGACACGTGGCGCGCCACGTCAGCGTGGGGCGTTATGGGGCTTTATGCACTTTAAGCCCGTAGTCATAAAGCCCCTGTCTAATCATTACTCAATTATTAATTTCTAATATTTTATAATTATTTTCTAACTTTATAAAATTAAAATTCATTTCATTAAATTAAAAAACATTACACTAAAATAAAAATAAAAACATTACACTAAAAAAAAAAAAAAACGGTTACACTAAAAAAAAAAAAAAAAAACGGTTACACTAAAAAAAAAAAAAAAAAAAACACTTCAAAGATTATATTTTTTTTCGATCCTTTCCTTTTGGGCCAACGCCATCTTCAAAGCTTTTCCGGTAAGGTGGTCGTGCGGTTTCGAGTAGAACTCAAAGTCCCGTTCCCATTGTCTATCCCGCATAATCTCCGTAACTTCGTGGTTCTCCTCCAAACGTTTATTACCGAGTTCGTGTAACTCATGAAGTCGCATGTTTATCTCCGAAAATGCGTTACTCATATCCGTTCCCATAGACATCGACGACGACTCGGGTTTTTTCGCCCGGCTTTTTCTTCCGGGCGGTCTTGGTAACTCCTCCGCCGGCTCGTCATCCGGAATATCCTCGTTCAAGTCGGTGTTTCGAGCGTCGGAGGTTGGCGTTTCGGGTTCAACCGACTTCGGGTTGTGTTTCCGGAACAACGTCGGGTTCGTGTTGTGGGGAGCCGAAAGCTTGAGCCGACCCGAACGCTTGAGACGACCCCATTCCGTCGGTGTTTTGATTCGGGTTCCACCCGTAGAGATTCGGGTCCCATGATAGCGGTTGGTTCAAAAGATTCATGAACCCGGGATTTTGTTGATTGTAGTCGAGAAAACCGGAGCCGAAAGGGTTGGGTCTAGTGGGAACCGGCAACACGGGGCGAGTAGGATTACCACTTTCGTTTGGGTCCGCACTTGATCGGGGAGGAATGAAGCCACGGGTGTATGGATGCATTGTATAAAATATAAAGATTGTAAAAAAAATGGAAGAGATAGAGAGAGTTTTTGAGTGTTTGTGGTAAAAAAAATAGGAGAGGAGGTAATGATTTAAAGGAAAATTTGAAAAATAAATTTAAATTTTTTTTTTTATTAATAAATGACCGTTTGTAAACGGTAAAAAAATTCAAACTCTCGTTCGATAGCGCCGCTATAGCCATCGCGCTTTGTTTTTTTTTTTGGGCATAGCGCCCTTCGTCCCGGTGTTCTCGGCGCCATCTCGGCGCTATAGGGGCTTATACCGCCCCACTACGCAAGGTCTTAGCACACTGTGTCATGACATTAGATGGAGAGAGAGTGATGGAAGAGGATGTCTCTCATAATCTTGCATCGAGATGCAGGCCGAAAAAAACGATCAAAGCCGGGCTCCATCACGTCATCAATGGCTGTCATCATCGTCCACGAAAAATGTGAAATCAAAGCATCTGGAAGGGAGGGGTGGTGTAATGCCTTTGCCCCATCTTTCACACACTCACACTTTCAGATGATAGAGAGAGAACAAGAGGTGAGAGGGGCTCTGATAGAGAGAGAGATCGGAGAGGAGAGAGAATTGTGATGAAGCCGGCGATAGTTGACGACGGTTGAGGCCGATCTTGCCATGTTTCATCTGCAGTTCCAGGCCCTATGCCGATTTCCAGGTTTCCAAATCGCGTATCAAGGTTTCTCTCTGATGCACAGAACCAATTCCAAAACCCATTACACACTGCAACCCATGACAGACCTGATTGTTCCTTAATCTCCGGCAGCAAACTTTGCCATCAACTACGACCAGGTAAAGTTTCACTACTTACATTCTCTATTTTAGTTTATGTTATCAGTAATCGATTTGGCCCAGCTTTGTGGACGTTACTGGATTGTTGTTGTTTGTGTTGCCACTCGAAGTAAGATTTGTTTGAGGTGTTAGGAAGTTGTATGTTAGTTATTTAAAATTTAATTCAATTTAGGTTATGTTTTGATTGTGGTATGATTTTGGCTGAGTTGGTTGATTTGTGATATGGAAAATATATTAGATGTTAATCGATTGGTAAATTTGGGTTTAATCCTTTGTTGAGAAATTTGGTCTTAATCGATTGGTAAATCTTTGTTTGAATATTGTTACATTTGTATAGGTCAACTGTGGTCCGATAATGATGATGGTGGTGGCATTAACAGCGACGTTGGCAGTCGGGTTTCTGAAAAGGGTTCCGACGATGACGATGATGTTGTGGTGGTGTGGTTATCGTCCGCGGCACTGTTGTTTCTGCTGGAAAAGCTGAGACCCTATTGCTTAATTTTGTTTAACCGATTACATTAGGAGGTGACTGCCGACTTCAAGGCATTTAAGTAATTAGGAGGTGACTGCCGACTTCAAGGCATTTCAGTAATTAGGAAGTGACTTCAGTAATTAGGACGTGACTGTCGGCTACAAGGCATTTGGTTTATAGGTTAGATACTACATTTTGTTTATTTGACAAAATATTCTTAATCAAGCTAGATACGAGTGTAGGTGTGTTTTCTTTGGATGATGATCCAGAAAAGTGTATTCAAAATGAAGTTGAAATAGTGTTATAACATAAGTCTCAAATTTCGAAACTAACTACAAGGAATGTATATGAGAATTTAGTGTAAAAAACGCATATGTGTGGATACGAACGTGCTTAGTCAAAAAGCTTCACCAGGGATCGGAACAGAGATGAACTCCGGCTAAAGTTGAAGGAAAAAGGAGGATAAGATACATGTTCATTCAGACGTAAGAAAGATGGTGCAACAGGGAATTTGTTTTGTTCATTTGGGTTTGATTGTGTCGTAGCTCTATAATTCGGATTAGGTTTACCATTGTATGAACCACATTGCTGATATTGACCCCAAAAAAGAAACGGTAGGTACAGCTAGGTCGTGAACAGCCAACCATTTGTATAGGTTCGATGCGTTTTTTTTAATCTATTTGTGTATAGTTTTTTCTTCAGCAGTTTGAATGATACGGATGTGTATGGTTGTTAGTTGTTACACTTGAAGAGGACATTAGGTGAACTTGTGGTTAATTTTTTACTGGAATTTGATTCTGCAAAGTTTCAATGGTATATTGGCTTTAGTGATGGTTTTGATGAAAAGGCAGGTTTTGATCTTGGTGGTTGTGGTGTTGACAGTAGTTGTGAAATTGCAGGCTTTTAAATTTTTGGAGTGAAAAGCAAAGACTTTACGAAATTGCTCTGATTGGACGTGTACATACAATTGCGAAATTGACTAATCAAACCTGTAAGTTATACAGATTTTGCACTTTAACATTTGACTGTCTGAGCTAAATTCGGTGTTACATTTGGTGTTGTGATCATTAGAGCGTAACATGTAAACACTATAACTTAACTAGGCCATAACCATGGTCAGCCCCTTTTGATAATTGGTATCTAATGTTCCACTGCTTCAATGAAAACACAAACGCCATTCGCGTAACGCGCGTATAAAAAAAACTAGTTAAGCTTAAACAACAAATTATAATGCTAAAATCCTCTACTTTTCCAAAAATGATCAAACTAAACTACAAGATATATATAAACTTATATTTAGTCTCACAAGTATTATTTAACTATAGGAATAAGATCAAATAAAAAGTTTGTTTTGTCTAAGACCATCTATAGTGAGAGATTTTTTGGTGTTATTTCCCAAAATAAGGCCTGTACACGCCGTAGAACAGCCCAAGGGGTGTTTTTTTTTTTTACAAAAATAGGTTGGGGCATCCTATTTTAAACGCCGGATCGTGATTTCTTTTGCCCAATTAGACCGTTGCCAACAGTCAAATAACGGATCTGTTTGTTTTTCTTATTTCACACACACACACACATATATATATATATACTAACCCTCACATCCTATTTTATACAAATTATAAATCAAAATCTATTTGTAGCCGGCTTCAACGTGAAATTTTACCAAGAGAATATATTGAACGATACCGACGTTTGGCAAATGATCTATTGATGAAAGATTACTTCAATGAAGCGCCTACTTACCAAACCGAGACGTTTTTAGGCGTCGGTTCCGGATGAGTAAACGTTTATTTCTACGCATCGCTGGAGACTTGGAAAACAACTTTGAATATTTTAAACAAAAACGGATGCTAGAGGGACACTTGGATTCACCGGTATTCAAAAGTGTACTTCAGCGCTACGAGCCCTTGCCTATGGAAACATGACCGAAATCAACGACGAGTATTTAAAAATGGCCGAGAAAACAACGTGAGATACCTTGGAGCATTTTTTTCACGGTACATTACTATACTATAAATATTACATCCATTCATATATTTTTAGTTAGCTTAAAGTTATATATGTTTGTTAAAGGTATCATAAATTTGTACGGTGTCTGTTATCTGAGAAAGCCCACATGGTACGACCTTCAATAAATTTACGAGGTCCATTCTAATCTCCATCGTTTACCGGGCATGACCAGGAGCTTGGATTGTCGCCATTGGCAGTGGTATAATTGTCTAACCGCATGGAGAGGTCAAGACGCACGAGGTGACCAAGACGGACCATCTTTTATTCTTCAAGAGGTTGACTCACAGGACCTTTGGGTTTGGTCGGCTTACTTTGGTGTCGCAGTGTAACGCCCTGCGTTCTGATGTTAACTTATTAATAGAAAGTCTTCTCGTGTTTCCTACCTTGTGATGCTTTTACTCTCGAGACAGACAATCATAATGAAAATGAAACTATTTGATCTTAATCATGTTAAACTATGTGAAACTTTTACTCTACGAGATGATTCTTGATGCTTATTACATGTGTGAACGATATGACTAAACAGAATCTTGACTCTTGTGATTCTTGACTCTTGCGATACTTTATATACATATGAACGAAGTGATGCTTGACTGTTTAATATGATTCTTGATTCTATGTTATGATTCTTGACTCTTGACACTTGACTCTTGATATTGATTGAGCGAGAAACTTTGATACTTGGTTGAACGAGAAAATTGATACTTATTGAACGAGAAACTAGCTGAAACGCAGACTTGAAACCCGGAGACTTTTGTCTTGATTATATAATAATACCATGTAATGGTTACTCACAATAATACGCAACACAACGCTTAATCTAGCTCGCAAAACGAACCAAAGTCGGAAAACTAGCAAACGGGTATTGGCTATCCGAATGGCCATCCACTCGGATGGCCATTTGATCGGAAAGCCATCCGATCCCTTGCACTCTACACCGACTTAGTTGTCAACATCACCTATAAATACACCCCTTGACCCTTCATTCTCACCTTTACTCTCTGCCATTCGACCGCACGCACTCTCAGGCACTTTAATCGAGATTCAAGGCAAACTCGTAAGTATTCTCCCCCGATTCTTGTACAACTTTCATCAGCTATCACTTCTGTAAGGACCGTATTCGCGACCTAAATGAGTCGGTTCAGAGAAATTCCATCAAATACAGGTGCGGAAAACAAGTATTTGACCTATAAACAGCTGAATCTTCACTTTAACACTGATTTGTATTGATATGAAAGAAATTACAATCAGTTCTCACACCGGCAGCACCTCGGTATGGAAATCTCACCAAAACAACTTATCAACTTCTGATTTCGCTTGACACTAACTTCCTATATATAGACTTCAAGGTTTCGCTTGGGATGGACATCAGCATGTCTCAAGCGAAATCTGATGAAATGATTTCGCTTGAGATGCTTCAAGCGAAACCTTCAACTTAAACTATTGTTCAAGCGAAATCTGATTAATTCTATCACATTTTCTCGTTCTACGTGCCCTGATCTATTCTAACTAGTCTAAGACTCGATACAAGACGAAGTCGACAGATGTAGTGCACCAACAGACTCCCCCTCAGATGTTGACGAGTCGACTATCGAGTCACACCAATGCTGTGTCTTCACATCTTCATTCTTGATCAGTCTCTGGGCTTTTCTCTTTCTATCTTCTTCTCAAGAATCACCTGGCTCTATCAGACTCCCCCTCACGATTTGCTGGTATTCATTTATTCTTCAGCAACATCTGCTTTAGGATCGATGCCTGACTCAAATGTTGTTTACAAGATCATTGCCTGGATCTCATCTAATTCTCTTGATCAGATCTCTTGATTCCTTAAGTTCATCAGCATCAGCAGCTAGCAAACTTTTAGATTCATGATCATAGTCTGACTTTTGTAAGCTTTGAATGAATTAATCTGGCTCACCTGTAACAATCTTAACCCAGAAATAAATTTTCTAAATTTAACAATTTAAATGCACCAACAATCTGATATAATCAGATAATTTTCTCATATCACAAATCAATGATGAACCAAATGTAGGTTTTAAAATACCAATTGTAAGGATTTTAACAAACCTTTTGACATTTTAAGATTCACTCCCCCTCACAACCAAATCATCATGTTTATCACTAGAAACTTTGACAATCAGCTTTCCAATACCAGTTGTCGAAAATCTTTTTGGATTTTTTCAAAATTTTACGCTAAAACACACTAAAAATCTTTTTGTAATTTTTGATTGTAAAGGAATGCAATACAGAAATATTTACAAACACTATTTTTGTGAGTTTGTGCAAGAGGATCATATCAGTTTATGAAACAGATCACTAACACCGTTAAGCTTCATTACATATTAAGTTCTAAACAATTTACCTAGATTGTCAGTATATTTGTCCACTTAAATTTTCACACAAAGTTCAATTGATCCGAGATATGTTGTTAATGTTTTAAGCAACTTAAACTTATCCGTGTGTCCCACTACTTGAATATACTCCCGTATCCAGATCCCAATATTCAGTCTTACAGGTGAGTATACCACAGATGATATCTGTCAGGGGAATAAATTATAGTACGAGGGCCGTGAGAGCTCAGGTCGATACTCCCGTATACGCAGAGAGATGACGGCTTCGACTTTTTGGTGTGTCCCCTTTAGAGGATCTTTTGTTTCAACAGCCATGATTAGCATTTTTCAATGTTTCATCATTTTTTAGCTGAGGGTGAGCTATATTTCAAGCAAATGTAAAGTATTCTCCGGGGACTAGGCCATTGCTTCCGCAAAATCAGAAGTCCCGGGATAATACCCCAGACATCACTGAGCATAAAGACCTAGTATCTCAGAATAAGGGACCTTTCAAACAAGATTTCAGGGGTTACCTATATATCCAAGTTTGTGTTAACCCACAAAACAAGCAAGTTTGAAATTAGGTTTATATCTCGTCACAATTTACTAAATGTGCAAAAACCTACTGACATATCCGCAGTAAGATTGTTTATCACATTTTTACTTTACATTTCTTTAGCATGTTGTGATAGTCCACTGATGTACTATCATTTCCTCTATATGCAACAAAAACTCATTTTTGAATTTTATCATGTTTTTGTCTTTTTCAAATTTTCAAATGTTTTTGGATTTCCTGAACATTTTTTACTCCCCCTAAAAAGCAAACACATTTTAGGAAATTTGAAAACAAACTATACAATAAAGTGACAACTGATATCTAATCGCATCAAATCGCCATTCACTTGGCATAAACAATCAGAACTCCCCCTATCACAAAACTATTTTCTCATTTAGATTTCAAAACACTTAAGTTTGTTTTAATCAAAATGATTTTTCCGGAAAATAAGTTTTTATGATATAATCATTTGTATATTCGGGGTGTGGTTTATCACATTGTCTATTCTTAACCACTTGTAGCAGATCAAGTACAAATTAATGTCCCTGATTTACCACTTGCATGTATGCACCTTCTATATCAATTGTAAAAATTACCACATGTAGAACACAATATCACTTGTAGGAATGTTACGTCTACATCACCATTTTACCAATCAGAATGCCGATTTCTGCTTCTCACTTACCAACCTGGAAGCTCCGGCGTAGTCATACAACCTGTAATCATCCAAACACTATCAAAAACTTTCAACCAAAAACTTCAAATATTAGAAAGATGCCGATTCCTGATCCACGATATAAACTTGGGATCTCCGGCAAGTCCTAAGACTATCATGGAAAACAAACTTCCACCCAAGTCTTCTTAGACTTGGTGGCTTCCAATTCTTGTGCAGTAGGATTGTAAGTTGCCTTTTTAGTTGCATAAAAATCTTTAACCCCCTTTACTTTCCCATCAAGCATTTTCTTGAAAATTTTCTTGACATTTCCATTAAATGTTTTTTCAATATCAAAATCTGAGATTTCTACTTTACCAACCATTTGTTTAATCTCTTCCACACTCAGTGATTTAATGTCAACATCATTCATCAAATCTTTGATCTCATCTTGTGACTCCTCTGATTTTGTGAAATCAGATTCATCGTCAGATTTTTCATCTGATTTTTTAACAATCCATTTTTGATTGTCTTTTGCACTCTTTTTGTACAATCTTTTAGAATTTTCACCAACTTCATTCTTTGAATTTTCAAAATTTTTGAAGTTTGTAGTTGGTGATTCATTCTTTTCAACCACTTTTTCTTTAAGTTTTTCAGATACTCCCTGTTTTTTGTTGACTTTGTTTGGACAATTGTGAGCGATGTGTCCAACCACTTGGCATTGAAAACAAGTTCTTGTGTCTTTTGGTTGAAAAACTCCAATTGGATGAAAAACTCCAGTTCCTGTTCTTTTTCTTTCAGCAAGGAACTCTTGATTTGATTTTCTCCAAAATAAGCTATTTGACTCCTCTTCATAGTTTTTTCCTGCAACATATGTCATTTTTGATTTAAAATCTCTAACATATTTTTCATTTTTACAGTTTTCAGGTGGAATAAAACCAAGACCTTTCTTTTTGTAACTACAATTTTGATTTGTTTTCTTTTGAAAACTAGAATCAGAATTGTAATTCTTTTTTCCTTTTTTCTTGTTTAACCTTTGTTGAACTCTAGAAGTGTATTTTTTAGGTTTTTCAATAGATTTTAGATCCTTAATTTCAGAAAAATTAATTTCCGTCATTTTGAAAACCTTTTTAATCATGTCAAAATGAACACTTCTAATCGGAAACTCTTTGTCAGAGTATAATTTGTCCGAATCATTTAAAGTATATGCAACTTCAAATGTTTAATCATCCAAATTTGCCTTTGATAACAAAAATTCTTTACTATAAGACCGTTTTTCCGATGACTTTGAACTGTTGACTGACGAACTTGAACACCCAGACTCAAACTTTGACTCAGACACCTCCTCAGTATCCAACACCTGATCGACCACCTTTTTGATTAATTCAGACTCATGATCAGTATCAGACGAGGTAAACGTGATATCAATGTTATCTGGTAAAACGTCAGTTGTCTCGGATTTTAACTTTATATTGACTGCTTTTTCGACTTGCTCCTCATTTGGTTTTCTAGGAGAATACCCTTCCCAGATAGGAGGCGGACACTTGTTGTATTTAACAGTCGATTTCTTACCAGTCTCATTCTTTTGCTTCTCATCCTGAAATGCTTCAAAACCTGCAACAGTAGGATAAACTCGATCAATAACATAATCAGAACAAGAATAACTCAGTAATAACCTTCTGATCCTTTCATTCTCAATCTTTTCTTTCTCCAACTCTTGCTTTAGATTAGCATTTTCTTCGATGTAATGATTAATTGCCTTTTGCTTTGCCATCAACGTAGAATTTGTCATCGTTAAAGCTTTTTCTCTTTCAGAGTTTGTTGTTTGAAGACCTGTCACAGTTCTGTTCAACACACTATACGATTCTTTCACATAGCTGATGTCAGATAGTAGCTTTTCTATCAGTCTTTCTCTATCAAACAGAGTCACATCTTTTTCTTCACAACTCTTGCAAATTTCCAAACATTTCTTACAAGGCTTTTCAACTTCAACAATCTTCTCAATCTCAATTGTTTTTACCACTTCAATTACTTTTTCTTCATCCACACTTTTAACTTCTTCAGTTTGAACAACAATTTCAACCTTCTCATCTTGTTGTTGTTCTTTTGCAGCTTGTTTCTCCTTCAGTTTCTCCATGCGATCTGCAAAATAGAAATGAAAACTTTCAGGAGAAAGATGTTTTTTAGCAATATTAATATGTTTCTCTTCCTCATTATCACTGTTACTCTCCATTGATGTTTGATCAAACTCTACGGATTTTTCAGAATCAGCATCTGAAATACCAGAATCAGATGGTGTTTGATCAAAAACAACTTCTTTTTCTGAAGTATCCTCATTTTGCACACTCTCATCTGTACTTAATGATTCAGAATCAGCACTTTCTGAACTTTCTTCAGATGTAATCGATTGATCTTTCACTTTTTCACCAATTGAACTCATCCAAGTAGCAAACAAATCTGGTTCTCTAACAATCTTTGCAATGAAAGCTTTGAAATCCCCCTTTTCATCAACAAACATATCCCAGCTGAATCCTTCAGGTAGTTGTTCATCATTTTGGTCCACTATACATGCTGTGCTGTTAGAAGAAATGTAGTTGCTCCAGTTGAAATCTACCAAACATCCTTTCTTTGAATCTTCAATCTTTCTACCATGAGCCGTCTGTAATTCTTGTGTCTGACCAACTTGCTGATAAATGGCTTTCCGGTAGTAGTCATCTTTTCCAAATGGATTCTGAGCACCACTAACTTCTCTGTTTTTGCACTCCCGCTTAAAATGACCTTTTTCCCTGCACCTGAAACAAGTAACTTTAGATTTATCAAAACCTAAAGTAGAAACACAAGCATCAAGAAAATCATTTCTCCCGGTAATTGTCTTGAACTTTTCAGCACGTCTAAGAACACTTGCAAGACACCATTTGATATCCATTAGTTCCATCTCTTCTGCATCTATTTGGTCGTAATCCTCTTTGGTAAGCATAGGATTTCCAATTCGACCAGCCACTAAACCTTCATATGAGATAAGCACGGAACCAAGTAATGCCATATGATCTTTCGCAATGTCTTCAGAAAAACTT
The DNA here is from genome assembly GCA_030545235.1 of Helianthus tuberosus. Classification (NCBI taxonomy): domain Eukaryota; kingdom Viridiplantae; phylum Streptophyta; class Magnoliopsida; order Asterales; family Asteraceae; genus Helianthus; species Helianthus tuberosus. The sequence goes on from CM060355.1 coordinate 108,560,934, forward strand.
TGACCTTCTGGAAGATTTAGAGCTATGTTGCATTGAATCACACAACCATTTCCCATCTTTGTGCTTTGAGACTGAAAACTTTCTGATGAAGTCTTTGGATTGACACTTGGATAAGATGAGAATCCACTGCTGTTTTTGTTTGAGCTTTGATCAATCTTTTCAGTAGTATCTCCAACACTATATGCAGTCTGAATTTTTGGACTTCTCTCAATTTCTGAAGTTGGAACACCACCCTTGTAATACATCTTTACATCTTGTTGACCACTTGGATTATTCATCCTTGCAATCTTCTGCTGTTCCAAATCCTGACTTTCAATCTTTTCAATGAACTGAGAAATCGACAACCTATCATAAACTCCAGTATTCTTCAGTATCATCAAATAAGTTCCCCACTCTTTCTGAGGTAATGCATCAGCAAGTTTATCCACCCATTCCTCATTTTCTTTTGTAATGTTCATCATCGACATTGTTCGTACTAAGTGACAATATCGTTCAATAAGTTTCTTCGTATCTTCTCCGGGCAAACTTGTGAACAAATCAAACTCTTTTTTAATCAATGCCTTCTTGCTTTTAATCATACTTGTACTGCCTTCAACCTTGATTTTTAAAGCATCCCATATTGATTGTGATGTTTTGTCATGTTGAAGTAGTATGAAGATGTCTTCTTTGATGGCCTGTTGAAGCAAACTGATCATCATCTTTTCAGCTCGGTATATTTCCCGTTCTTCCTTACTAAGATCTGAAAGCTGTTTTTCAGTCTGCATTTCAGTTCGTGGTAGAGCATACTTTGTCAGAATACATTCCCATGATCTTAGATGATTTGCTTGCACCCAGTTTTCGAATCTATCTTTCCACCCATAGTATTCCTCAATTCCCATAAGCTTCGGGGGTTTCTGAGTAGTCCCCGTTTCATTTTCTGAATTCATGTTCTGAGTAATGGAAGATGAACTGGACGATGTTGCAAATGCGTTGTGAAAATCGTTATCCATGTTTTAATCACTTTCAAGCGAACTGGTCAATTGAACAATCTTTGAAGCGAAATGATCAAGCTGATTGAAGTGAGACTAATCAATTCTTTGAAGCGAAATCGTTCAAGCAAAACTGTCTGAAATGAGAATCCTGAAGCGAAAACCTTGAAGCGAAAACCTTGAAGCGAAACACTGAAGCGAAAACGTTGAAGCGAAATGTTAAGTGTCGCTTGAAAGTTCAAGCGAAATCGTTCAATGAAGCTTTGTTCTTCAAGCGAAATCCATTCGAAGGTCGATTTTGATCACTTTTAGATCAAATTTTGCTATGAAACTTTCAAGGGTTTGTTATCTTGTACTTTTAAACAATCCGTGAGAAATTGAATAGTTTTTGACCGTGAAAAATTTCTGAACTGATGAAAGAAGATGTAGAAGTAAGAGATTTTGAACTGTTTCAGCTGAATTTTGCAGAAATCCTCCTCCAGGCTCTGATACCAATTGTAAGGACCGTATTCGCGACCTAAATGAGTCGGTTCAGAGAAATTCCATCAAATACAGGTGCGGAAAACAAGTATTTGACCTATAAACAGCTGAATCTTCACTTTAACACTGATTTGTATTGATATGAAAGAAATTACAATCAGTTCTCACACCGGCAGCACCTCGGTATGGAAATCTCACAAAAACAACTTACACCATATTCTTCATCAAATTCACACGAACACTTCAACTTTTTCATGAAAACCAACTAATTTGGGCCTCTTGAAGGTGGTTTCCACTCAATTGTTCATGTAAACTGTTGTGGAACACCATTTAACCAAGAATTCGCCTCAGATCTAAAGGATTTTCACAACTTTTAAACAAAATCTAATGGATTGTCACACTTTTATATCAGATCTGACGGAACTTCATATGTTTCCGGCTCGGATCTGATGAACATCACGTTTTACAACTGATTTTCCAACTTTTCTTCAATTCTTATACAAAACAAGGGTGAAATCAGACTCAAGCAGACTTTCGACTCATTTCTTAGTTAGAAGCCGGCTTGAAGACTGAATTCCACCAGAAAACGGGCCGATTGACGGGTCCAAACATGAAACATCATCAAAACAACTCGTTGGTTCGAAAAAGGGTGGTTCCCAGCCGACCGAACGAGCTGGGTTTGGTACGTTTCCGTTGTTTGGCATGTCGCTGTCCGTCTCCGTTAACTCGGAACTTAGAAAATTTTATGAAACATCACTCACTAACCATCTGTCCGAATGGCAATCCGATCGGATGACCATTCGTCCAGGTGATCAGATTATGATAATACTTGTTGTTTGTTTTACCGGGCACTATGACCACAACATTGAAAACTTTAACAGTTCACAAACGCACACTGTTCTAATGGCCATCCGTTCGAATGGTCATCCGTCTGGATGACCATCCTATCGGATGGTGTCCACCCGTTCGAATGGTCATCCATCTGGATGACCATCCGTTCGGGTGACCATCTGCTCAGGTAGCCTGTCAGACACTTTTACTCGAATTTCACATTATTCGACACTCTGTTCCCAACCAGGTCAGATCTTAGAGGACTTATGCTCTGTTCCCGCACACAGGTTGATCCAGCGTTCCCTTCGATCCAATCTTAGACAGTGTTTGGTTCTAAGCATCCACTGTGAGTATACTCGATCCCTTTTTGTTTTAAACATTTTTGGGATGCAACATGTATTCTATATCAAGACACTTGACACTTGAAACTTATTTGAAAGATACTCTATCCATTTAAACCTGACACATGAAACTTTTATACTTGAGACTTTTATGCTATGTGAACGTTTAATTCTTGTGTGTAGTTCCGCCTTAACAATGGTAGCGCAATAGGGGTAACGTAACTCCCCTTTAGTCTTTGGGGTATTGTTAGGATGAGATATATAACCTCCCGTTATTCTTTGGGAAAGGCACTTTAACGCGTTGGAAACTTGGGCTATCACCCGGACTGCGTTAACTAGCATGGTGAAACTTATTATATGTTTTCATGTTGGATATGAGTTTTTAAACTATTATGCTACATATTCAAACTTGTATGCTCGCCAATATTTTTGTTGGTTGTATTTTAATACATGTTGCAAGTTGATAGTAGCTGGGAATCAAGAAAACAAGCTAGGATGATGCTTAGAAACTCATCTCAAATAATTAGACAATTTTGAACAATATTTGAATGTTTTGTTGATACAATATGTTGGTCGTGGAATGTGTTTGACGATTTAGACTTATTTATAAAATTTTGATTAATCTATACCGAAACAAATAATATTATGGATTCTCTTGAGCAATCTGATTCGCCTAATGCCGCGCCCCGATGTTTCCGCCATCGGTTGGGGTGTGACACGCAGGGTCATGCAATGATATAAACGTTTTCGAACAATCTCCATTGGTAGAGGACTATATTTCTGGTAGAGCTGCAAAAAGATCTTTTTATGCAAACGGAAACTACTACCCGCACGGATACTATTTGAGCGATGGAAGTTATTCTAGGTATTCGATTGTCGTGAAGACGTTTAGGGACCCGTACGATGAAAAAAGAGCTCACTTTAAAAAAGTTCAAGAGTCTTCGCGGAAGGACATTGAGAGATGTTTTGAGGTTCTTCAACAACAGTGGCATTATTTGAGAAATCCTTGTCATGCATGGACCAAAGAAAAAATGAGAGATTCTATGTACGCTTGTTTAATCATGTAGAATATAGAATATGATATTGGAAGACGAAGGAAAAACAATATGCCAAAACTATGTACTAGAAGCTGTTTAGGAATATCCCCATGTAACAATGGAAGGCAAAGTAAAGAATGCAAATGAAATGAGGTCTGAAGCCGCACATACTGCGTTAGCGGTTGATCTGGTTCAACACGCATGGTCGGTTCGGTATATTACAAACTAGGGTGAAGAAGAAGCGGATGACGAGGAAGACGAAGATGACGAGAATGACGAAACCGAATACGAAAATTAAGACGAGTAGATTATGTGTTTGTGTTTTATTATTAATGTAATTTTTATTTATTTAAAAAATATCATTAGTTTTAGTTAAAAAATAATAATTAGGTAATCATTGGATGAGACATTATGGGGCATTATACTACTACACCCATTTTAAACAAATGCCCCATAATGCCCAAATGCTGACTGGACCGCCACATGGCGGATAATGCCCAATGGTGGGAAATTATCTTCACCCTCCCACTACACATGGTCTAAGACCGTGGGGTATGGTGGGGCTTGGGTTGGGGAATGAGTTGACACGTGGAAAGTTTGATAACTCAATTCAAAACCCATTTTGTATGGGGTATGGTGGGCGTGGCTTGGCTGGCCTGGCCAAGCCACATCATGTTTTTTTAATATATATATATGTATATATATGTATATATATATATATATAGGATTAGGTTCAAACGTGAACAAAATCCCAAGCGTGAACTGCGTGAACTGATCTAGGCCCTTGATTTTTATCATCTTAAGATTTTAAGTCAATGGCATGATGGTAATTATTTGATTATTTGTTACTAATTAATTAAATGAATAAGGGTATTTGTGTAAATACACCTTTAATTAAATCATTGACTGGAAACTGAATAGTTTCCATATGTTCTCGATTCCATCAATCCCTATATTATCGCAATTTCGGTTATACAAAGACCTAATATTCAACTTTTTTTTCAAAACAGACCATCTTATCTCTCAATACAGTTTTCCGTCATCAAGAAAAAGAAAAGGACTTCCGTCGAATTGAAGTTGTCGCCGGAACATTCATACGATTTCAACAACTAAGGTAAACAATCGCTGACTTTAACTGTTCATATGATGACATTGTCTATGTTTTATACTTCTTCTCATAACTTCAAATCGGAAGTTAGGGTTTCTTTATCTAATTTAATCGATGTTAAATAATGTGGTTATGGTCCGATTGTGTGTTTTGATAAATCATCCTTATAGTACATGATTAATTTTCATGAAAATAGGGGTTAATTTTAGAGGGTAGTTGATTATACTCTGTTTTTGTAGGTAGTATATGCGACATAATGCTGTTAGGATTTTAGGTAGATGGATATGTTGGATAAATCTTTATGTGACACATGTGTATATTGTTCGTTAGGGTTTCAAGTTCATTAGTGTCCACATGTGTACATTGTTTACACAAACAAACATATATACCAGAAACATGAATAAGTGTATCAAAGAAAATACACATGTTTACAACGGACAATACTGCCTACTAGTTAAAAATTTACTTTAGCTAAAATATACAACTTAAACTACACATGTGTATTCTGATTTTTCTCTGTTTTAAATGCGATGTACACATGTGTATTCTGATTTTGCTCTAATTTTAACCCAATGTACACATGTGTATAGCGTCTGCTTTTGTGATATCTCATAATTTTTTGTGTATTGAATGTGTAAAATTGTTGATGTACACTTGTGAATTATGCAAAATATTAGTTGCTGAGTTTTTTTTGTGCTATTATAGGAGATGTCGTTAACGAGAAAAGTGGAGATTGAAGATCGATAAGGATGATTCACGTATGATGTCAATAAAGATGATTCAGCATACAACGTGCCGAATAGTTGTAAAAGATTTTGTTTTTTTTTTCGATTATGTTGGGTTTATTGTTTTTACGAAATTGGAACTTGTAATTATATGTTTTTTTGTTTGGTTTAGAAAACATTATGTAACTTGTAATTTGTTAAATATAAAATAGTTTTACATGTATTGTTTCTATGTATGTATTATCTAGCTAATTACACATATGTACGATGCTGAGTACACATGTGTACTGTTCTATTTATATCCAAGTACACATGTGTATACCGTTGAAATATGAAGGTTACGTGGATCTTAAAAATCAAAATTTGAATTCTGGTGATGAAATCTTAAATAAAAATTAAAATTGAAATTTGGTGATTTGTTGTTTGTTTTGATAATTATCTTATTAATAAATAAAACATAATTTGGATAATGAATTTAAAATAGGAAAGATGTAACTTAATTCAATTATTAAAATAATGATTTAATTTTTTTTTTATAATTACAATCCTACTCTTAACAACTAAAAAGGAAATCAAGGGTCCAGATATGTTCACGCAGTTCACTCTTGGGAGGTTGTTCACGCTGGAACCCTACCCTATATATATATATGTATATATATATATATATATTTATAATCATTAAAAACTACATAAACATACAAAATAATTATCAAAATAAAAAACTATCATTGTTCGTCATGTTCGTCGTCTTCGTCGGTTTTGAACCCAGGAATCGTTGAAACATGATCCACCAAATCAGATCGAAGGTTGTGATGTATATCCCTTAACTTGATCAAAAATTCATTTGCCGCTTTATCTTGGTCTGTTACGTTACCTGGTTGGGGGTCATCGTCATCATAGTAGGTAACGACCGCTCTACCTTCATCCTCCAAAATCATGTTGTGAAGAATGATACATGTGTACATCACGTTTCCAATCCTCCAAAAGCATTGCCAATATTCACCACCTTTTCTTCAAAACACCGAATGCTCGCTCGACGTCTTTACGTGCAGCCATTTGGACCCTGTTAAACTTTAATCTCTTTGGATCTATGGTACCGTGTTTTGTGAACGATTTTACGAACCCCCCCCCCCACTCTGGGTAAATCCCATCAACTAGGTAGTACCCATACACGTACTCAACCCCGTACAAAGAAAGTTCCTTTGGGTCCTATACCATTTACCCGATCATTGAAAAAGGGTGAGCGGTTTATGATGGTAATATCATTATGTGAACCTGGCATACCGAAGAACGCATGCCATATCCAAAGATCTTGGGACGCAACCGCTTCAAGCATGATGGCTGGCATCCCGTGAAATCCATTAGTGTGAGCGCCTTGCCATGCGGTAGGACAAAGTTCCCAAGGCCATTTCATACAATCTAAACTACCTAGCATCCCGGGTAGCCCATGATAATCTGCGTGATGTTCCAATATTTGTTGCATGTCACTAAACGAGGGCTTTCTCAAATATCTTTTCCTATAAAGTTCAAGAATACACGAACAAAAGTTGTGAAGACTTTCTCTAGCTACACGTGCAGACATTTTTAAATAGTCATCCATAATGTCCGAACTATTGCCGTACGCTAACCGCTAAGTGCGGCCGTGACCTTTTGCCACGTACTATAAATCCTAATTGCCCGGTTACATCCGGTTTTTGTTGGAAATAAACATACTTCTCCTCAAAATCTCTAGATATCCTTAAAAATAAGTTTCCACTCATACGAAAACGACGCCTAAACATTTTTTCATTATACTTAGGTTCCGCTGAGAAGTAATCGCTTACCAACAAATTGTTAGCGGTGTGCCGTTCACGAGCGATGTATCTTCTCCTCCGTTTAGGTTGCGGAGTTTCTTCTCATTGTCTTCGTCTTCCACGATAGCTTTCACCACCGCCGCGATCCTTTGTAGAAATATTTCCGCACCATTGTCAGATGATGATGACGATACACTTGAACTTGAAGAACTCATGGCAAGATTGCGTTTTATGTGTTTGATGTTGTGTGATAAAAATGTTAAATATGGTAAGGTATTTATAAAGGAATTTTTTTTTTAAAAAATGCCCCTAACGGCTAGTTTGAATTGGCCATTCACAGCCCGTCATATCACTTGCTAGACCCGCCCCACGCCCGGCTTCAAACCCAAGCCCCAAGGGTCACTCCCCGCCCCAACCCAAGCCCACCCGGGGTGGTGGCTTGGGCGTTTTCCCCCAACCCACGCCTCATACCCCATAGTCTAAGTTGGATGAAAAAGAATCTTAACAATTCATTTTTTAAATCAAAAGTTAAGATGAAAATGTAGGAAAAATGAAGAGTGTAAGAGCAACTTTGGAAAATCAAATTTATTGACTTTCTCTCTCCACATGCATATTGCACTCTCATTTTGTAAACGTTCACAACTCTTTTATATGACATTATTTTTTTTTCACAAATAATTCACCATAAAATCGAGTATCTTTTTATCTTTAATTTGAGTATCATATTCCTATATAAAATATAAAAAACTAAAAAAATCCAAAAAATCCAAAAACATCACAAAAAATGTGTTTTATTTCTATGTTGTATATCATTATATGTGCTGGATTTTTTTACTAAATTTTTGTGTTAAATTTTTTTTGTCTTAAACTTTTTTGCTGGATTATTTGTACTATATTTTTTTGTGCTGAATTTTTTTTGTGCTATATTTTTGTACTAGATTTTTTTGTGTCATATTTTTTTACTGAATTTTTTGTGCTAGACTTTTTTGTACTAGATTTTTTTTTGTATTTTTAAGAAAACAAAAGGGTGTCACAAGTAATCTTCACACTCCTACTAATAAGAACCAAAATTTTATAGTACCAAAATACCCTTCCTTTCTATTTATAAAGAGTGTCACATATCATCATAATATTTCTTATATTTTAGTTATTTTGTACAATTAATTGTATATGCTCTGTGAAGAAACACCGAACTAACTAGGTGATAATCAGTTTGGTTTATGTTCCTTGCATAGTGGTTAATCTTCTTATGTTTTCCTGAGCTCCTTAGTGACCGTGGTTAACTGCAAAACAAAAACACCGTTACTCGTTAAGAGGGGAATGTGGGGGTTTCCCTCTTAACCGGGCTCCGGCGTGAGAATAAGCGACTGGGCTTAGGAGATAATGAAGTATTAAGTGAGAGTAGAGAGAGTGGAATGTTTAACCTGTGGAGTGAGGTCCCTATTTATAGCCGGAGAGGTGTAAGAGGATATGGGCTGATGGGCCTTGGGCCGGAAGTCGACAACTTGGGCGATATGCTCTTTGTCTCACTTGTCTTGACCGTTAGTGGTTTCTGAGAGTTCTTTGGTGCTGGCGCACAGTGATTGGAGCCACGTGTCATGGTTGTCGGCCTGGCCGCCGTCCTGCCATCAGCAGGTAAGTGGAGATCGTGGGGCAGTTGTCTCTGCCCTATGATTGGTGCCACATAGGCGTCCTTAAGTACTTTTTGTCTCCTGCATGTCAGACGATCGTGGTGCACGATTGCGCAGGAACAGAAGGACCCTGATTGGCTCTTTTTTTCTGCCACTTGTACGTTGTGTACTATCTGGAAAGGCCTCGCGCCGTAGTCACGCACGTTTCTTGCTGAGCACGTTATTGTCGTGCGCGCGGCATGGGCTTTCAGATGTCTCTTTTAGAATGCTAAGTGTCGTTAACTGGAGTTTACTCTTTTGTGGACCTCGCGCCGCGCTGCATAGGTGTGCTGTATCCCGCGCGAGGTTGGCGATCAAGAAAATTGCTGATTAAGGAGTATGGTCCCGCGCGGCCTCATAGGGAGTTGCGCGGCTTTTTGGGACCATACCCCTTCAAGTCCCCCCAGTCCAGTGCTGCACCATGCGCAAGGCAAGTGGTTGGAGCTCTGGACTTAAGAAAATAAAGTAGAGTGATGATTTTGGCTTTGGTAGACGGCGCGCGTGTAAGTTGTTAGTTACTACGGCGCGGCTACCAGGCTTGTTTTTGGCTTTTCCATGAAGTTTCTCATGACTTTGGGCGGGAGAAACCTCGAAGTTTGAATTTTCTGACAGGTTGGTGAAAAGTCGCGGTTGGTGACGTTTGAGTTGACCTCTGATGGTTGTCATCAACTTGTTGCTGACGGTTCGGATTTTCGTCAGGAGAGTGAGGCCCACGCGCGCGTGGTAACCGTCACTCCGGGAAACACGCCTTACGTGGCGCTTTCTGGTTGGCCTTGCTTGCGGCGGTTTCGGCATGGTTGCCGATCGCATTAAATGCGATCAGTATATATATGTGAAGAGATGTGAGGCTCATCACTTTCTCTCCTACTATTCCTCTACTTCCTCTCAAATCCTCTCTGAATCTTCAAGTTTTTGAAGAACATTGTAGCAGATCATCAAGCAGAACACTCGAAACCTGTTTTATTTATCGATGGCTGAAGAACAACATGAGGATATCCCCGGAGAAGAAGGTCCTGTGCCTGTTCTCCGGTGGGACCTAGGGCTTTTCGAACAACTTTCCCGTAGTTTCCGGTTCCCACCGGAGTGGGATGCCCGGTATCCGGATCAGAACCAAACGGCCGCTGATGCACCGCCGGGGTACATCACCCTGTTCGAAGACTTCTTCCATCAGGGCAACTTCCGGTTGCCAGCGACTAATTTCATGGCTCATATTCTCCAACATTATGGGTTTCATATATCTCAGATGAGCCCACCTGGGATGGTTCGGGTTCGGCACTTCGAGTTCCTGTGCTGGGCTCATGGCATCGAGCCAACTGTTGACAAGTTCCGGGTCTTCTACACACTTCAGAGAAACATGGGTTTCTATTCCTTCGCTAGTCGAGGCGCGGCGAAGAAGATATTGCTAAATCCACCCAAGAGTTTCCATGACTGGAAACCAAAGTTTTTCTATATCCGGGAAGAGGTGGTTCCAGTACCCATGACGTTTCGCGCCTGGACTGAACCAATCGAGAAGGAAGACTTGGCGATCCCCAAGACTGAGGGTTGGTACCGGGAACTTACCGCCACCCCAAACCGAGTGTTTGGGGAGAATGTCTTGGTTGCGGCGCGGATGAGCGATCAGTGGCAGCCTGAAAGCAAGGAGGTTCCTGTCTTGATGCTTGGTGACCAAGGTTAGGAATTCTTATTTTTAATTACCTTTGGGGGCTTGCGCTTTTCCTTATTGTATGATTTATCTTGTAGAGGTGCGGTTGTATCAAGCTGCCTTCGCCGCTTTCGGCGGTAGGATGGGTGTACGCCCTCTTCAAGACGGAGAACAATATTAGTATGACCAAATAAGGGATAATTTTATGTATCCTGTTGCTGATGCATTTGCCGCGCCGCCTACTGCAAATGAAGGTGCGCATATACCTAAACCTCGTCCTCTGCGCTCTGTGACTTCTGCTGGCAAAGAGGTTGTCTATCTTTCCAGCGGGGAGTCTGTAGGATCTTCGAACGGGGAGTTAAGTTTGTGGTCTAACATCTTTGCAGGTGTGTTGCGCGACCTGGGTATCGACCCTGAAGAGAAGAAGAAGAAACCCTCAAAGAAGAAGAAGACGGGTGAACCCGAAGTGACAAGCAAGAAGGGCGGGAGTAGCCGCGCAGCTGCTGGTAAAGGTAGTCTTCGTCTTCGTCAAAGTGACTTAAAAGATTATGTGATAATTAGTGACTCATTAGAGGGTTTGTCGCGCGTAGGCGAAGGTAAAGGCGGAGCAGGTCGCTCAAAAGATGAAGGTGGCGCGGGTTCTCGCAACCCGGATGCTGGCGCTACTCCTTCCTCTGTTGAGCATGCTGAAGAGGAAGAAGAGGAGGAAGAAGAAGAAGCTGCTGGAAAGTTGATCAGCCGAAAAAGGACCAGGAGCGAGGCGACTGCTGGCGTGACTGTGGCGTCGAAGGCTGGAGGAGCTCTGGTGCTTGGTAAACAAAGCAATTTGCGCTCACTCTATCAATTCTCTCCTGGTAAAGTTTGTTGTTTTTTTTTTGTGGCTTTCCTTGTTTTGACCCTTTGATTTATGTAGAGGGCAAGAAGACGACCCCTGAGAAGGGTGTTGTTTTTAAGGAGCCAGAGTCGAAAAGGCCTAGGATTATCATCAAATCTTCCGAGACTGCTGGGGCTGAGCATGACAGGGGAAAATATGTTGCTGAGGTCGATAGGGTAAAGGCTGCCGAAGAGAAGAAGAAGGCTGATGAGGAGCGTAGGAAGAAAGTTGATGAAGACGCGAGGAAGGAAACTGAGGCGAAGAAGAAGGCTGAGGAAGACCAGCGCCAGGCTGAAGAGGCGCGCAAGAACAAAGCTGCTGAAGAGAAGAGGAAGAAGGCAGAGCAGGAAAGGAAGAGAGCCGATGATGAGAAGAGAAAGACTGAGCAGGAGAGAAGAGCTGCTGAGAAGGCTCTTGCTGATGCTGAGAAGGAGAAAGGAAAAGAGAGGACCCTGGAGAAGGAGAAATCTGCTGCTGAAAGGCCTGCTGGTATACCTATTACCAGAGGCGCGGGTTCGGGTTCAACTGCTGGTCGGGGTGGTGTGAGACCTGATGTGCCGCCGCGCTCTCCGATAGGCCCCCGGGATACAGTGGGGGATATCTACTACAAGTCTTACACTGAAGAGAGTCGTGGTGACGCTCCGCACAATCCGCCTTGGGGTTTGAAGCAGAAGGATACTTTCCTCGAGTTCGCGCCTTGTCATGACTGGTTGGTGAATTCGATTCCTCCGGGGGAGATGGATCGTCAACGGGCGCGGACTCACAGTGGGCTCTATCATGCCTATGTTGTTGGTGAAGCCAACACCCGCGCCGCTAACCAAGAAATTGTCCGGGAATGGCGAACCATGGTTAGGGAGAGGGATGATTGGGAGAAATATCGCGATCGCATAACGAGGCGTGGTGCTGATTTGGAGAAGTCTAGAGTTGCGTTTGATGAGCAGAAAGCGAAGTTCGAGGCTGACCGAAAGTCTGAAGAGTGGGGGCGCGAAGCCCTGAAAAATAAACTTCATACTGCTGAACAGGAACTGGCTAAGGAAAAAACCGAGTTCAAGCGCATATGTGCGAAAGATAACGAGCGCGCGGCTGCGGATCGTAACAAGATAGTCAACCTTGAAGCCAAGGTTGTTGAATTGTCCGGCAAGGTCGAGGATGCGCACGCTGCACAGGTTGCAAAGGAGCAGGTTGAGGTTTGTGCAACTTATACCTTTTCTCTGTACTTTGCTTTATAAAATAGCCTAAGTCCCTTTATTCCTTTTAGGTTGAGTTGGCTGAGGTGAAGGCGCAGTTGTCAAGCAAAGATAAGGACCTGCATGCTAAGGATGTGGAGATTGCGGAATTGAAACGCCGCCTGCATGAACAGGTTGATAAATGCGAGTCCTTGGAGATTGATCTGGAGGCTGAGAAGGTTAAGGCCGCAACTGCTGAGGAGGTCAAGCAACGAGCTGAGGAAGCGCGTGATGTCAGCACTTCTGCCCTCAACGTAGCACAAACTAATTATGCTGAAGCGCAGGGCATTGTTGACACTCTCGTTTCTGAGGCTGAATGGATGCGCGGCCGTGGAGTAGTGCTGGTATGTTATCCTTTTTTTTTTTTTTTCTCCAAAGGGTATATTGTTAGAAGTTGTTTTTGATGCGCAAACTCTGATGTAGATTGCCAACTCCATTCTTAATGCTGGAGAGCTGGATCGTGCTGTCGCTGCTTTGACTGATGCTGCGCGCGCTGTTGGTCACCGAGGAGGGTACCTAGAATGCGCACAACACGTTGAAGAAGCGCTTGGACAGGAGTTTGACGTCAGTCATTGTTCAGTTACTGACCAGGCTAGTGCCGCGCTGACACGTGCTGAACATGCTTATGACCACTTATCACTGCCTGTGATGGATTTAGTTGCCAAGGCTTTGGAACATGATGACTGGTGCCAGCGCCTTAAGGGCATTCTTGATCCACCTATAACGGTTGAGTTATCAGATGAGGAGGCAGCTGGGAATGATGGCGATGATGAAGGCGATGGTGGCGACAAGCATGATGGTGATGATGTTTGAGATTGTTTCGAGTAGATAGGTGTTTGTATGGCTTTGTGCCTTGTGAATTTTTGTAAGTTTTTGATGTAACTTCTTGCGCAGTCGCGCTAGTTTTAAATGAACGTTACCCGTTGTCTATACAACTGTTGCGCGCTTTGCGCTTTGTTTTAAATGTGATGCTTGCTTATTTTTCTTGTTACAATTATTGCACTGTTGCTAGAAACTTTGGTTAAGTTAGCGCGAATAAATGTAAGTGTGGCTCTTGTGTGAGTAACTGCCCGGTCTCGCGCTACGTTCGCGGAGGACCTTGGAGGCATGCCTGGAGTGTTTTCGTGCTAATCAGAAGTTTAACATGCATTTGTAACTGGAAAATACTGTAGGAGATAGCAAGGATTCGATATGTAAAGAACACTCGTATTAGCAAACTTGATGGGCGCGTGGGCCCTGTTTACAGTGGTGATGCATTACATTTTTCTGTTGCTTTAGGTCCAAAGTACGTTCATCTGTCGTAGGGGAATCTTTTCTTGTGCACACCACCTGGGAACACCCGACTGCCGTCGAGTGCGGTGGGATTTTGATTCTTCACGGTGTACCACCAGGCAACGCTGACTGCCGTCAAGCGCGGTGATTCAACCGGTGTTTATTCTTGATGGGTGATGTGGCGAGACCAGCGATCACCCATTCCTCTGGATCTTCTTGATGTCTTTGCGCACGCTCTTTAGTAGGTGGTCCAGTTTGCCACTCTTCAGAGCCTTTTCGATTTCTATGCGCAGTTGGAAGCAATCGTTAGTCAAGTGACCTGTGTCCTTGTGAAATTCACAAAACAGGTTGAGATCTTGGCCTCTTTTGCTACGCATTGGTAGTGGATCTTTAAGATCCAATTTCTCTGTGTTGAGTACTTCGAGAGGTGATTTAGTTAGTTGCGTCCACTTCCTTTCTTGGTTTTCTTCTCTGTCTGTTTTCCTATAACGATCTTTGTCGATTGTCGAGCGAGTATCTCCCTCTCGCCTGCTTCTGTCCTCATATGACTTCGCACCCCAGTCGGAGTGTCTCTTCCTCTTTTCGTGTCTGGTAGAATCGCGCGGATAATCCCTGGAGTAATGATGAGATGAGTGATGCTCTCTGGCGTAATAATCGCGCGACTGGCTTCCCTTGGAAAATTGATCTTCGGTATGATAATTCTTGTTTGCTGCGAGTGATTCTTCAGTTTGCGCGACTATCTTCGCGGCTTCCATGAGCTTGTCCCATTCCTTGGGCATTCCATCTTTCCCAGTGATGGTTCTAATCAGGCTATCACAACGGATTGCTTTCTTGAAATGGCAGCGCATGAGTTGTTCGCTCACGCCACCAATCTCCAAACATTCTTTGTTAAAGCGCGTAATGAAATCTTCCAAACCCTCATTATCTCTTCGCCAGATATCTTCAACTTCAGCTGTGTCACGTTGGTATCGCCTTTGCTGGCTGAAGTGACTCAGAAACTGGGTCTTGAAATCTACCCATGATTTTATTTTTCCCGGAGGAAGGCTGTCGAACCAGGCGCGAGCAGCCCCCGTTAATGTTTGGATAAACAAATGACACCAGCTGGGCATGTTCCAACCTCCCATGCAACCCACACTAGTAAACACTCTGATGTGATCGTCTGGATCAGTCAATTCGTTGAACTTTCCGACGGTCGGAGGTAACTTTTCTCTCTTGAGCGGCGCTAGTGCTATCTTTGGAATGAACTTCGAGTGCTCTATAGCTTCTTCTGGTCGATAGGCGAGGCGAAAGTCACGCTCTGCCTCTTCGGTATACCCAACATGCTGCCTTGGTTTGTAATACTCGTGATTTCTTTGCAAACGATTAAAGACCGAAGATTCGTCATCGTTCTCCCAGGTTGGATCCCAGGTTGGATCGTTCGGGTCGGTTTCTTCCCACTCATCGTTCATGTTACGCGGCGTGAGCCGGCTATGAACTGGGCCTCTTTGGAAATTTGATGGTTCGTCATAGTAGCTTTCTGTCTCCCCCCGTGTGTCGCGCGTGTCCTGTACGCTTAGTCTCCGGGTGGGGGGAGGTCTGCTAACTCTTCTTGGAATGTATTGCGGGACCGGCGTCTGGCGCGGCCCGTGGCTGGGGCCGGTTGGTGTAACCAAGGACGGTTCTGCCGTTAAAACTGCTTGCTGAGCGCTCAAGGACTGATACGCTTCGTTAATAGTGGCCAGTTGCTTGGCGTACCATGAGGCTGGGGTTTCGCCTTCTGGTAGCCCTAATAACACCGAGATATTCTGGGGTGGAGCCGGGTTCGATGGTCCAGCACCGTTGTTTCCTGGGGTAGTTTGATTGATGCGGGTGAAGCTCCCGCGAGGACCCCCGGTGTTGGCCATCTCGATCTCGCCAATTTCTTCAACGTTTTGGGGTTGGATGTTTTGATTATCCACCCCAAACGCTGCGTTAGGGTCTGCTCCGAGACCAACAAATTCGGGAATGATTCCTTGACCGGCCATGATCGAAGGAAGAAAAGTAGTGAAAACTCAGGAAATAAGAAGATGAAAATGGTTTGTAGAAAAAATCGGTGGGCGCCAATGAAGAAACACCGAACTAACTAGGTGATAATCAGTTTGGTTTATGTTCCTTGCATAGTGGTTAATCTTCTTATGTTTTCCTGAGCTCCTTAGTGACCGTGGTTAACTGCAAAACAAAAACACCGTTACTCGTTAAGAGGGGAATGTGGGGGTTTCCCTCTTAACCGGGCTCCGGCGTGAGAATAAGCGACTGGGCTTAGGAGATAATGAAGTATTAAGTGAGAGTAGAGAGAGTGGAATGTTTAACCTGTGGAGTGAGGTCCCTATTTATAGCCGGAGAGGTGTAAGAGGATATGGGCTGATGGGCCTTGGGCCGGAAGTCGACAACTTGGGCGATATGCTCTTTGTCTCACTTGTCTTGACCGTTAGTGGTTTCTGAGAGTTCTTTGGTGCTGGCGCACAGTGATTGGAGCCACGTGTCATGGTTGTCGGCCTGGCCGCCGTCCTGCCATCAGCAGGTAAGTGGAGATCGTGGGGCAGTTGTCTCTGCCCTATGATTGGTGCCACATAGGCGTCCTTAAGTACTTTTTGTCTCCTGCATGTCAGACGATCGTGGTGCACGATTGCGCAGGAACAGAAGGACCCTGATTGGCTCTTTTATTCTGCCACTTGTACGTTGTGTACTATCTGGAAAGGCCTCGCGCCGTAGTCACGCACGTTTCTTGCTGAGCACGTTATTGTCGTGCGCGCGGCATGGGCTTTCAGATGTCTCTTTTAGAATGCTAAGTGTCGTTAACTGGAGTTTACTCTTTTGTGGACCTCGCGCCGCGCTGCATAGGTGTGCTGTATCCCGCGCGAGGTTGGCGATCAAGAAAATTGCTGATTAAGGAGTATGGTCCCGCGCGGCCTCATAGGGAGTTGCGCGGCTTTTTGGGACCATACCCCTTCACTCTGTAAGTTATAAAAAGCTAATTACATAGAATTGAACACCTAACAAAAGTTGAGCGTAAGGGTGTTGTTTGGGGTTTTTATTCAGGTTTTGGGTTGAAGATACATATCCGAGTCCGGATATGATCCTTGACGAACCGAACCATACTTGGACGGACATGGAGAAAGATGTCCGTTCCCATATCGCCGAGGACGAATGACGTCATGCCAGTTGACCATTATAAATACCCGTCAAGTACAAGGCCAAGTACGATTTTCTGAACCTTCGTCCCTATTTTTTCTCTCTACTTTCTCTCTCTACCAATACTTATCCTCACGCCGGAGGGTGGTCGCAGAGGGGCCCTCCCATCTTTGCGGCGAGCCTAACGGTTTACTGTTTTGCAGGTGAAGGTTCTAGCTCTCCGATAAGATCCGTATCATTCGATTACAGGCTCCGGCCTACTTGAGTTGATCCTTAGATCTTCAATTGGCGCCATCCGATTTTCACAGCTCATAGTCCTTCACTTAGGTGAATTTCTTGAGCAACGAAACAACTGATCTATGGCGGCTCCGATTTCTTCGAATTTGGGATCCACAACTGTTAGCACACAAATTACTGCTACAACGAGCCTTACTTCTATGATCTCAGCTCCGTTGAGCTCGGGACCAGGAACGACTTTACCGTTCATATTGTTACCAACCTCGCAAGAGTCAGAATTCGATGCTGCATTTCTTTCCAAAAATACTAGTCTCCTAAGACGATTAAAAGCCCAACAGGCTAGAGATGAAGAGATTCTCGGTTTACGAACCAGGCTCTTCCATGAGGAAACTCCGGTAAGGACTATGGGTCCTACAATTTTTGTATCTCCTATTTTCTCCACAGTTGTTACCTCGCAAACTTACAACGGATATATGCAGGGTTCTTCCGGACCATCTCCAGCAATGACGGTGCAAAATGAAACACAAATGGAAGTAGTGAATGATCCGGAGCTTACTAAGCCTTATCATCCGGTTTCCATGACTGCTAAGTCCAAATTTAGTGCCCGCATCACTCACGCCAAGCTTCCTCCGAAGCTCAAAATGCCAACAACGGTAAAAAAATATGATGGTACCACAGACCCAGACGATCACATGTTTGATTTCGATGGTGCCGCACGTGTAGAACAATGGCCGATGCCGGCGTGGTGCTTCATGTTCGCACAAACACTAACCGGGGCTGCTCGGGTATGGTTTGATGCGTTGAATGAAGGTGAGATCAACGATTTTGAAGAATTCCGAAGGTTGTTCCTCCAGAACTTTAGCCAACAAAGGCACTACTCCAAAAAAATCACCGAAGTTCACAACATCTGGAGGAAAGACGGGGAATCTTTAGATAGTTTCATCGATCGATTCAATCGAAAAAGCATGCAGATCTGTGGGGTTGTAGATCAGCTGAGAATATCCAGATTCTGTCATGGAGTCCGGAACAGCCAGTTGGTTGAAAAATTGCACAAAAATCTCCCAAAAACAATGGAAGTGCTCATGGAGCGAGCCCGAGCCTTCGCTCGTGGAAAGAACGCATGTAACTCGACACCAGAATCTGATCAGAAAATGTCTTCTTGGAAGAAAAATGGCGGTTCCGTATTTGATAAAACCCCGTCCGGAAGTAAAGGACGGTCTCATCCTTACAGCATAAATGATCGACCTCAACGAGGAAGGAGTTCCGGATCTCGATTCTATAACTTATCAGACCTCTCCAAAACTCCTAGCGAGATCCTTAGTGCTGAGGGAGCAAACTTTCCAGCACCTCCGAAGCTCCGAAATCCGGGGGATAAGAACTCCAAAAAGTACTGTGACTATCATCATGCACGAGGCCACAACACGGATGATTGCTGGTCCCTGAAGCAGGAAATAGAAAAAGCAGTTCGGTCTGGCAAACTGTCACATCTGGTGAAGGAAGTAAAGGAAGGGAAATCTTCGGGAAATTTGGTAGATAATCCGAATAACCAATCAACAATCTACATGATCAGGAAAGTGAATAACCATGGCATTAAGCGGACCAATCATCATATGGCCGCTTGGATGCAACAGCTGATCGCTTTCCCTCCAATTACTCCCGGAGAAATCAAAGACGGACCAATCATAGTATCTGTGGTAATAGCAGGGCACAAGGTCCGGAGGATTTATGTTGATAGTGGAAGTGCCACCGAAATCATGTATCAACAATGTTTCCAACAATTAGCCCCACAGACTAAAGCGAAGCTAATACAGGTATCCATGCCATTGGTAAGTTTCTCTGGAGAGGTGGTTCAGCTGATTGGGCAAATCACACTACCAACAACGTTGGGTGCCGGAAGTCAGATCAGGACCGTCAATTTAACTCACCTAGTAGTGGGAGCAAGGTCCGTCCATAATGTCATACTAGGAAGATCAGGGATGTGCACTTTCGGTATTATTAGCTCTACCATTCATGGGTCATTAAAGTTTCCCACCGAAGCAAGAGTAGCAACCTTGCACTCCGAATCAACCATGTGCGTAGCTGAAATACGGCAAAGCGAGGGTAATGTGCAACCTCCGACCCTCCTTACGGAGGAATGGGCTATTCACCCACATTTCCCGGAGCAGAAAATTGCCATCGGAGCTCAACTTCCCGAACATATCAAAAAGCAGCTGTGGAAACTTTTGTCCAGCTCTCTTGACGTATTTGCTTGGCAAACCTCTGACATGGTTGGAGTATCTCGGTCTTTGGCCAAACACAAGTTGAAAGTGTCACATTCGGTAATACCAGTCGCTCAAAGGAAAAGAAACATGGCTCCGGCCATTCATAAAGCCATCTCCGAAGACGTACGAAAATTGTTAAGCGCCGGAATTATTAGGGAGGTGCAGTATCAAACTTGGGTCTCCAACCCGGTGATGGTAACAAAGAAAGACAAAACTTGGAGAATGTGCGTTGATTTTTCTGATTTAAACAATGCATGTCCGAAGGATTGCTACCCTCTACCGGAGATCGATTTGAAAGTTGACTCTCTTTCCAGCTTTCGCCTTAAATGCTTCTTGGACGCATATAAGGGCTATCACCAGATACAAATGGCTCTAGAAGATGAGGACAAAATGGCATTCGTGACAAATGAGGGTCTCTTTTGTTACACTAAAATGCCATTCGGGCTAAAGAACGCCGGAGCTACGTACCAGAGGTTGATGGATAGAGCATTCAAGGACTAGATCGGAAGAAACTTGGAAATTTACGTATATGATCTGGTCATCAAGAGCAAAGCTGAAGATAACATGATCGATGACATACTCGAAACCTTCACCAGGCTTCGGAGTATTAACCTCAAGCTAAATCCTAAAAAATGTTCTTTCGGTTTAGAAGAGGGGAAGTTCCTGGGCGTATGGATAACTCAATCCGGAATTCAGGCACATCCGGACAAGATTCGAGCCGTAATCTCCATGCAACCTCCAAAAACGGTAAAAGAAATTCAATCTCTGAATGGTAAGCTAGTGGCTCTTCATCGTTTTGTCTCCAAGGCAGCAGATCGGACCATTCCTTTCGTGAACGTACTGAAAAAACGTACTGGAAAGGGCCAGATAGAATGGACGACGGAGGCCGATGCAACATTTCAGGAGCTAAAAGTTTGTCTTGGGTCCTTACCCACGTTAACCGCCCCAATTACGGGATAAATCGTCACTGTATATCTGTCCGCCTCCCATTTTGCCATCAGCGCAGTACTTGTGGTGCACCGAAACCAAGCACAAATACCGGTCTACTATGTAAGCCGCATCCTAAAAGATTACGAAACACGGTACCCGATGATAGATAAGTTGGCACTCGCTTTGGTGCATGCATCTAGGCGGCTTCGAAGATATTTTCAGGCTTTTAACATAGAAGTACAAACTGACCTTCAAATCCAACAAATCCTCAAAAAACCAGAGGTTTCCGGGCGGCTTACCAAATGGGAAATCGAGCTCAGTGCTTTCGACATTACCTACCGAACCAGAGGTCCGGTTAAAGGTCAAGCCGTTGCCGATTTTCTTACGGAGGTACCTACCAGAGAGAGTGCCAAAGAAAAGTCTATTCTCCCAAAAGTATGGAACTTGTATACAGATGGAGCCTCCAACAAAGAGGGGTCAGGGGATGGTTTGATTTTAATAGATCCGGAGGGAATAGAGTATACCTACGCCCTACGTTTCGAGTTTAAAACTTCAAACAATGAAGCAGAGTATGAAGCTCTTCTTGCAGGACTCCAAACCGCTGCCAAGGCCAGTGCAACCTCCGTTCTAGCCCACGTTGATTCATTACTCGTCGCTAACCAGATTAGCGGAGAGTATGAGGCACGCGAGGAAAACATGATGCGATACTTAAATCAGGTTAACAATTTAGTCTCCACATTCAACTCTTGCAAGATTGTTCACGTACCGAGAAGTAAGAACAAAAAGCCGACGCCCTGGGTAAACTTGCGTCTGTTGCATTCTGCCATTTGTCTAAAGAAGTGTTAGTCGAAACTTTGCGGGCCCCAGCCATCCATCAACCGGAGGCCGTAATGTCAATCTCCATGCAAGAGAAATCATGGATGACTCCGATCTTAGACTACCTAAAAAACGGCACGCTCCCGGAGGAAAAAGCTCAGGCCCGGAAGTTGAAAGTAAAAGCACTGCAGTATCAGGTTCACGATGGAAAACTCTATTGAAAGACCTTTTTAGGACCGCTCCTATAGTGCTTAACTGCGGAGGAGGCCAACTACGTCATAAGGGAAATACACTGGGGGATATGCGGCATCCACTCTGGGCCGAGAATGGTCGTAGCCAAAGAAATGAACGCCGGGTATTTCTAACCGGGCATGGATCAGAGCGCTGTTAGTGAGTTACAAGCATGTGAAGACTGCCAGCGGCACGCTTCCATCAGCCACCGAGCTAAAAACAACCTTGTCCCAGTAACTTCGGCCTGGCCGTTTCAGAAATGGGGAATTGACATCGTTGGTCCTTTCCCAGTTTCCACCGGAGGAGTAAGGTTCTTGTTGGTAGCCATTGATTACTTCACAAAGTGGATCGAAGCCAAGCCTCTCCGGACTATCACCGGAGATCAAGTACTAAGGTTCGTTTGGGAGAATATAGTGTGTAGATACGAAATGCCACTCTGCATCATCAGTTACAACGGAAAGCAGTTCGCGGAGAAGCCGTTCAAAACTTATCTTCGGTTGCCCATCCTCAAGCTAATGAACAAGTAGAAAGGGCCAACCGAAGCATCATGGACGACATAAAGAAGCGTCTGGGGAGGGAAGGAGTCTCCTGGGCAGATGAGCTACCGCACGTTCTATGGGCACTTAGGACGATGCCAAAAACAAGCACCAGGGAAACTCCCTTTAGTCTGACATACGGCACAGATGCCGTCATTCCCGCCGAAGTCGGAATCCCTACTCTCCGCATGCTCCAAAACCAAGATGACCACGAACAAAAACTCCGTCTGAACTGTCACACCCCCAAAATCCACACGCGGAGTATCACCGCTTGGAGGCGTGACTGACCAGGATCAAGCCATCAATCATATCAAACATAGTATTAAGTGTAAAAGTAGGAAAATGTAATTCATCTTGACATGACTGATGTGCATAACCAAACATTGTTTAAGTAGCGGAAGCATAATAATGAAAACCCAAAGTAAGTTACAAGTTCAAATATCGTCTACGATCCGTATCCCACAACGACCTGCTCCTCCCTGTACAAGCTCCATCTGTACCTAAGGTCCTGCAAGGCATGTAAGAGAGAGTCAACAACTAGTTGAGCGAGTTCACAGTTAAAAGTTCAGTAATAGTATAGCGTGAGTAGTAGTATGTTCGTTCGTTACAATGTATCGTATTAGTTTCCATCGCGGCCCTCCAGGCAGGTGTGCGAAGATGTTGGGGAAGGTCTTTCCCCAAGTTTTTCTAGACTAGGTTTGTTTGTATCGCGGCCTCTCTAGGCAGGTGTGCGAAGATGTTGTAACTTTAGTTCGCGGCCAATGTCCTTGGCAGGTGTGCGAAGACAGTCATAATATCGCTGCCAATGTCCTTGGCAGGTGTGCGAAGATCGTTCAATAAGTGTTACTAGTCTAGCAGTAGGTTCTGTTATCTAAGTATGTACAGTAATCATCAAATCCCCATTCCCCCCTGGGAACCCCATGCCTTGGCTTGTGTGAACTCACCTTGGTTTGCTCGGTATGCTAGGTTATGTGCTCGCAAATAAGTCAATCACGTCCTATAGTATGCACGCATGTGAAATCAGTTTGTGTTCACGTATAAGTACACAGTTGATAAGCAAGTAGCACGTAGCACGTATTTGAGATCGTACACAAGATGGTGACACTTAACAGCAGTTAACTAACCAGGTTAACACTTAACAGAAAAGTAAACAGATTACTGTGCTGATTACCCATTTGGCGAAACACCCCTGTTTCGCCATAAGTCCCTTCGACGAAACACCCCTGTTTCGTCTACCATTTGATTCGTCGTTGAGGTCTCGACGAAACACATCCTGTTTCGTCGTTACCTCTGTTTCGTCAATAGCATTTTGATTCGTCACAGATTTGATTCGCCAAGTAACAGTTACGTCAAAGAATCAGTTACGTCAAATAACCAATTACGTAATGAGAAACCCTAATTCTGCCGTCACATCAACATACATGATCATACAGGAATCATTAGCATGGAAATCATCATCTAACCATCAAGAAATCATCATCTAGCATAAACCCTAGTTTATGTGTACCACATATCGATTAACACATCTCCTCATATTACCGAACCCTAACAAGATACTAACGTGTAATCAGAACCAGATCATATAAACATCAACATGAAAAACTGAGTGTTCGATCATATTAGGTTTCGCAAAGAGTTACGCATCTAATTAACCATGTATATCGGAATCAAAAACATCATAAACACATATATATATAACACCGTAAATCTGCATTCATGTCATTCACTAGCACATAAGAACAGATATTCATGCAACAGGATTAATCACTAACCGACTCGAGATGAACCAACAAAGATTCGAGAGCTAGGGATGATGGTGAACAAACACAGAAGAGAGGGAGTTCTAGGGTTTCTGTTTTGCTAGAGTGTGGCGAATAGAATAGTATAACTCAATAAAAAAAACTGTACGTAACATGCTGGGCCCATAACTGGGCTTCGTCGAATCTGGGCTCGGCGAAACACTTTGTTTCGTCGAGTCGTTTATGGCGAAACATATCCTGTTTCGTCGAGAATGGTTATGGCGAAACACACTTGTATTTCGTCGGGTTCTTTCCTATGTTAGGCAGTTTATGTTTCTCAACAGGTTCCATGTTATACAATCAAACACATACTCATGCAAACACAATGTATTTTATCATATCACAACTAAATAGTCAAAGTCAATCGTGCATTAAATGCGAATAAAGAATGTCGGAAATTCGGGTTGTCACATTATCCCCAACTTGAAAGAAATTTCATCCCGAAATTTAGCATGCAGTTACTGAGAAAGCTAGTAGTGTGACGTTGTTTACCTGTATTGTATCGCAGCTCCCCTGAGCATGTTTGCGAAGGTTACTGGTTTTCTTGGGGTGTCACATTATCCCCCCGTTGATTTGGAATTTCGTCCCGAAATTCTGCATTGGTAGCTTCAGCCTCAGTAGTAGTTGCTTGGTTTCCGAATAACTGGGGATATTTGAGTTCCATTTGATCTTCGCGCTCCCAGGTGAACTCTGGGCCGCGGCGGGAGTTCCAACGAACTCGTACAAGAGGGATTCTCGTGTTCTTGAGGACCTTAACATCCCGGTCCGTGATTTCAACAGGTTCCTCGACGAAGTGCAACCGCTCGTCGATAGTGAGTTCCTTTAAGGGAACTATGTGGGTCTCATCTGACGTACACTTCTTCGGATTCGACACGTGAAAGACGTTGTGAACTGCACTGAGTTCAGGTGGTAAGTTCAATCTGTAAGCCACTTTGCCTATTTTCTCAATAACCTCGAAAGGTCCGACGTATCGTGGATTAAGTTTGCCGCGTTTGCCAAAACGAACCACACCCTTCCAGGGTGAAACTTTAAGTAGCCCTCGATCCCCAACTTGGAATTCGAGCAGTTTCCTGTCTAAATCAGCGTATGCTTTCTAACGGTCGCGTGCTGCCGCCATGCGTTGTCGTATTTGTGCAATCTTTTCTGTAGTATCGACTACCATTTCTGGACCTGTGATTTGACTTTCTCCCACCTCTGCCCAACAGAGAGGTGACCGGCACTTACGCCCGTACAGTGCCTCGAATGGTGCAGCTTTAATGCTGGTGTGGTAGCTGTTGTTATACGAAAATTCCACAAGTGGCAGATGTTTTTCCCAACCATTGCCAAAGTCTATTACGCACGCCCGAAGCATGTCTTCTAGAGTCTGGATAGTGCGCTCAGACTGCCCATCCGTCTGAGGATGATATGCCGTGCTCATGTCTAAACGAGAGCCAAAAGATTTATGCATTGCTTGCCACAGTTCTGAAGTAAAACGTGCGTCACGATCAGAGATGATGGAGGTGGGCACTCCGTGCCTCGAGACCACTTCTTTTAAGTAGATGTCTGCTAAGGTTGAGAACTTGTCTGTTTCTTTAATGGCCAGGAAGTGAGCAGACTTTGTGAGTCGATCCACGATCACCCAGATAGTATCATTTCCGCGCTGAGATCTAGGTAAGCCAGTAACAAAATCCATGGAAATTTGTTCCCATTTCCATTGTGGTATCTCAGGTTGTTGGAGTGGTCCTGACGGTTTCTGATATTCTGCCTTGACTCTCGCACAAGTCAAGCATTTGCTAACGTATGTGGCTATGTGGGCCTTCATGCTAGGCCACCAGTATGTAGTCTTAATATCGTGGTACATTTTATCCGAACCTGGATGTACCGAGTAGCGAGACTTATGAGCTTCATCCATCACTAGCTCACGTAAATTACCATAAAGTGGGACCCAAATGCGTCCCGTGACATAGTAAGCACCATCTTCCTTCTGTTCTAAACGTTGTCTTGAGCCACGTAGGGCTTCAGCCCTGACATTTTCTGGTTTCAATGCTTCCACCTGAGCATCTCGTATCTGGGAAGGAAGGTTAGACTGTATGGTGAGTTGTAAAGCTCGTACGCGCTTAGGCGCGGTGTCCTTTCGACTGAGGGCGTCAGCCACAACATTGGCTTTGCCTGGGTGGTACCTGATTGAGCATTCGTAGTCGTTTAGCAGTTCTACCCATCGTCGCTGTCGCATATTCAGTTCCTTCTGTTTGAATATATGTTCGAGGCTTCTGTGATCAGTGTAGATTGCGCACTTGGTACCATACAAATAGTGTCGCCATATCTTAAGTGCAAAAACAACAGCTCCCAGCTCTAAATCATGTGTAGTATAATTCCGTTCATGAATCTTTAGTTGGCGCGACGCGTAAGCAATAACCTTATCCCGTTGCATCAATACACATCCAAGACCTTGGATTGATGCATCACAGTAGACTACAAAATCATCGGTGCCTTCAGGCAGTGAGAGGATAGGTGCGCTACATAGTCTATCCTTTAAGTGCTGAAACGCTGTTTCCTGTGCGTTACCCCAACGGTAAACAACACCCTTCTGCGTCAGTAGTGTAAGCGGCTGAGCAATCTTTGAAAAGTCCTTGATGAACCGTCTGTAATAACCCGCCAAACCCAAGAATTGGCGTATTTCGGTTGGTGTACGAGGCGCAGGCCAATTCTTGATCGAATCTACTTTGGATGGATCGACATGGATCCCATCTTTGTTTACCACGTGGCCTAAGAAGTGGACTTCACGAAGCCAGAAGTCACATTTGGAAAACTTAGCGTATAGCTGTTCTGTTCGTAGAAGTTACAGTATAAGTCGTAAGTGCTGCTCGTGTTCCTCCTGACTTTTCGAATAAATCAGGATGTCGTCGATGAAAACAATGACGAACTTGTCGAGATAGGGTTTGCACACCCTGTTCATAAGATCCATAAATACGGCAGGCGCGTTCGTTAGCCCGAATGGCATGACCATAAACTCGTAGTGGCCGTAGCGAGTTCTAAATGCTGTTTTAGAGACGTCCTCATCCCGGACTCTCAGCTGATGGTACCCTGACCTTAAGTCTATCTTGGAGTAGTAGCTCGACCCTTGCAGCTGGTCGAATAAATCATCTATGCGAGGAAGAGGATAACGATTCTTGATCGTCACCTTGTTGAGTTCACGGTAGTCTATACACATCCTGAACGTACCGTCTTTCTTCTTCACGAATAACACTGGAGCTCCCCAAGGCGAAGAGCTAGGACGTATAAAACCCTTTTCCAAGAGTTCTTGTAGCTGCTTTGACATTTCTTCCAATTCAGTTGGAGCTAAACGGTAAGGTGCTCGAGCTATAGGTGTTGCTCCTGGAGCGAGCTCGATCTGAAATTCGACTTGACGATGAGGCGGTAACCCAGGTAATTCCTCAGGAAACACTTGAGGAAAATCGCGTACCACTGGAATATCCTCAATCTTCTTCTCTTTCTTCGATGTGTCTGTAACGAGTGCTAATATAGCAGTGTGCCCCTTGCGTAAACACTTCTGAGCCTTCATAAAGGAGATGATGCCACTCACGACACCACTCTTGTCGCCTTGAACTTCGAGAGGTTCCTTGCCCGAACGAGGAATACGAATAACCTTTTCTTTGCATAGAATCTCCGCTTGTTGTTGAGATAACCAATCCATACCAATGACGACGTCAAAGCTACCCAATGTTATAGGAATGAGGTCGATGGAGAAAGTCTGATCAGCGAGGATAAGATTACACCCTTTAACTATGTGCGTGGCCTCTAGGCTTTTACCGTTAGCTAACTCTACGACATGTTTGGTATTTAGGAGAGTTGGTGCACGTTTTAACATTTCACTAGCTTTTAGAGACATGTAACTTGTATCCGCACCAGAATCAAATAGTACAGTAACATAAAAGTCGTCAAGAAGAAACTTACCCATAACCACGTTGGGATCATTCCTGGCATCACCCTGACCGATCACAAACATACGGCCTCTAGCACCATTGTTGTTATTGTTCCCACCGTTGTTGTTGTTCCCGTTGCCCTGATTGTTGTTGTTGTTATTGTTCTGGTTCTGGTTTAACTGAGGGCAATCCCGCTTGTAATGACCTTCAGCCCCACACTGGTAGCATCCCCTGTTTCCCTGCTGCTGCTGCTGAGGCTGGTTTCGTGGAGCAGGTGGTTGTTGTTGCTGGTTCTGATTTGCTGGCCGTGCGCTTCTACAATCCTTAGCCTCATGACCCATCTTGAGGCATCTTTGACACTGTTCCCTGCGGCATCTTCCACTGTGGTGTTTGTTGCACCTTCTACACCATGGGTGAATTCCCCGATAGCCACTCTGCCCTTGACTACCTGATGATTGCTGATTCGGACTCTGGTAGTCATTTGTCTTGCGTTGCTGAGCTTGAGACTGAACAGTAGCTGAACCTTTGCTAGAATCCCCCTCCCATTTCCTCTTATTGTCGCTGGGAGTAGCAGGAGTAACTGAAGTGGTAGCGGTAGCAGTAGCGTTGATGCGTTTAGGCAACCTATTTTGCTCCACCGCCTGATCAGTGAGACGGTGAGCCAACTGAACAACCTGCTGGTAAGTGGCATGATTTGCTGAAGTCACATGACTTTGGATCTCTGGCACCAGACCCTTAAGATAAAGTTCGATACGTTTGTCCACTAGAGTAGGACACAGTAACGCAAGCTCATTCGATCTTTTGGTATACGCTTCAATCTCAGACCCCGTCATCTTGAGGTTGAAAAACTCGACTTCCAGCTTATGAATCTCATCTCGACTGCAGTATTCTTCCTTGATCATCTCTTTGAAATTGTTCCATGGGGTGGCGTTAGCAGCAACCAACCCCAGTATTTGGACCTGTGCTTTCCACCATGTGAGGGCTAAACCCTCGAGGGTGCCGGTAGCATATTTCACCCTGCGTGCCTCAGGACACTCACACATCTCAAACACAGACTCTATCTTTTCAAACCAGTGCAGGAGACCTACGGCTCCTTCAGTGCCGCTGAAAGTAGATGGACGACAGTCCATGAAAGTCTTGAAAGTGCAAACAGGTGCTTGACCTGTTGTGTAAAAGAATTAGGACAAGTTTAAACACGAGAGTTGATTTAGGAATGTAGGATCTATGGATCCTAGTGTGAGTTGTAACTGCAGGGTATACCTCCTGCTTGTGCGGCTGCAACTGCCGCAGTAACTCGTTCGTTAATGAGGGCCGTCAACTGGTCCTGAGTCATGTTGATACGTCCAGACATGATCTTCATAGTAAAGATAACGTAAGTGAGATAGGTTCGCGAATCGTGCGATGACAGAAGAGAGTAAGCACACAAGTGTTCTCAAGTAATAGCATATAGTGGGTTCTGTACTCTAGGCATACCACGAGCAAAGTTCTATGTCGTTCTAGCATGTAGGTAATGTAACATGAATTGTAGTACCTATGGTGTTGAGCCTTGCACGTGGAGCGAAGCGTCGTTGTGGATCGTTGAGAGCACTGTTCTGGTTATAGTCTGGTTTTAACAAAATCGTTTTCCCTTTATTAAAACCGAGTTCTCTATAACCAATGGCTCTGATACCAATCTGTCACACCCCCAAAATCCACACGCGGAGTATCACCGCTTGGAGGCGTGACTGACCAGGATCAAGCCATCAATCATATCAAACATAGTATTAAGTGTAAAAGTAGGAAAATGTAATTCATCTTGACATGACTGATGTTCATAACCAAACATTGTTTAAGTAGCGGAAGCATAATAATGAAAACCCAAAGTAAGTTACAAGTTCAAATATCGTCTACGATCCGTATCCCACAACGACCTGCTCCTCCCTGTACAAGCTCCATCTGTACCTAAGGTCCTGCAAGGCATGTAAGAGAGAGTCAACAACTAGTTGAGCGAGTTCACAGTTAAAAGTTCAGTAATAGTATAGCGTGAGTAGTAGTATGTTCGTTCGTTACAATGTATCGTATTAGTTTCCATCGCGGCCCTCCAGGCAGGTGTGCGAAGATGTTGGGGAAGGTCTTTCCCCAAGTTTTTCTAGACTAGGTTTGTTTGTATCGCGGCCTCTCTAGGCAGGTGTGCGAAGATGTTGTAACTTTAGTTCGCGGCCAATGTCCTTGGCAGGTGTGCGAAGACAGTCATAATATCGCGGCCAATGTCCTTGGCAGGTGTGCGAAGATCGTTCAATAAGTGTTACTAGTCTAGCAGTAGGTTCTGTTATCTAAGTATGTACAGTAATCATCAAATCCCCATTCCCCCCTGGGAACCCCATGCCTTGGCTTGTGTGAACTCACCTTGGTTTGCTCGGTATGCTAGGTTATGTGCTCGCAAATAAGTCAATCACGTCCTATAGTATGCACGTATGTGAAATCAGTTTGTGTTCACGTATAAGTACACAGTTGATAAGCAAGTAGCACGTAGCACGTATTTGAGATCGTACACAAGATGGTGACACTTAACAACAGTTAACTAACCAGGTTAACACTTAACAGAAAAGTAAACAGATTACTGTGCTGATTACCCATTTGGCGAAACACCCCTGTTTCGCCATAAGTCCCTTCGACGAAACACCCCTGTTTCGTCTACCATTTGATTCGTCGTTGAGGTCTCGACGAAACACATCCTGTTTCGTCGTTACCTCTGTTTCGTCAATAGCATTTTGATTCGTCACAGATTTGATTCGCCAAGTAACAGTTACGTCAAAGAATCAGTTACGTCAAATAACCAATTACGTAATGAGAAACCCTAATTCTGCCGTCACATCAACATACATGATCATACAGGAATCATTAGCATGGAAATCATCATCTAACCATCAAGAAATCATCATCTAGCATAAACCCTAGTTTATGTGTACCACATATCGATTAACACATCTCCTCATATTACCGAACCCTAACAAGATACTAACGTGTAATCAGAACCAGATCATATAAACATCAACATGAAAAACTGAGTGTTCGATCATATTAGGTTTCGCAAAGAGTTACGCATCTAATTAACCATGTATATCGGAATCAAAAACATCATAAACACATATATATATAACACCGTAAATCTGCATTCATGTCATTCACTAGCACATAAGAACAGATATTCATGCAACAGGATTAATCACTAACCGACTCGAGATGAACCAACAAAGATTCGAGAGCTAGGGATGATGGTGAACAAACACAGAAGAGAGGGAGTTCTAGGGTTTCTGTTTTGCTAGAGTGTGGCGAATAGAATAGTATAACTCAATAAAAAAAAACTGTACGTAACATGCTGGGCCCATAACTGGGCTTCGTCGAATCTGGGCTCGGCGAAACACTTTGTTTCGTCGAGTCGTTTATGGCGAAACATATCCTGTTTCGTCGAGAATGGTTATGGCGAAACACACTTGTATTTCGTCGGGGTCTTTCCTATGTTAGGCAGTTTATGTTTCTCAACAGGTTCCATGTTATACAATCAAACACATACTCATGCAAACACAATGTATTTTATCATATCACAACTAAATAGTCAAAGTCAATCGTGCATTAAATGCGAATAAAGAATGTCGGAAATTCGGGTTGTCACATGAACCTCGACTTGGTCGAAGAAAAAGAAGAGGACTTGCGGCCATCCGAGAAGCAAAATATAAACAAGAGTTGGAAAAACACTACAACTCAAAACTCAAGGAGGTCTGGTTCCAAGAAGGAGAATACGTCATGCGAGAAATGATGCGAGCTTAACCGAAGGAACGGGGAAGATGTCTCCAAAGTGGGAGGGGCCCTACCGAATCCAAACTGCTGGAAAGAATGGTGCTTACACACTCATAAAGATAGATGGAACTCCCATTCCCCATACTTGGAATGGAATGCACCTCAAACGATGTTTTCTCTAAATAACTTTAGAATGTTTTTAAAATAAATTTGTAATGCGAAGGCTACGCCCGCATCATTCTTACTTTCCTTGTAATGCGGAGGGTTTTACCCGCAGATTATTTTAATGTTTTTACCATGTGTTAACCAGAGAATATACTCCGGACTGATTAAATAGAGTGATCAAAATTTCTATCATTAGCAAAGTTGCAACACATAAGTTATCATCGGCCGAATTAGGGATACCAGCCCTAAAAGGCAAGAACGAACTGGCATTGTTCGTATTCCCGCCTTTACTTAAACGATCATCCTAAATAAACAAATCGGGTCCGTATATCCAAAAAGAACGTTCTAAAAATAAAAATGTAAGCAAAAAAGGCATGGACACGTGTACGACAAAAATGATTACATCAAAAAGTAACCGGATAAATATAACCGGAAGTCATGAAAGCCATTTACATATTAAAGGATAATTGTCATATACACAAGTACGGTAAAAACATCATTACGTCCGTTCCAAATCAAAACAAGGTGCATACCCCAAGTGGCCGGGTACATCCACCTTCTAAAAAATAGTTGAACAAACTAAAAAACCTTCCAAGGTGCATACCCCAAGAAACCGGGCATATCCACCTCATTCTTTCGGAGATTCGCCGCCTGCAAAGAAGAGAGCATCCTTGATTTTAGAAAGCGGCTCATCAACCAGCTTTGGAAGATCTTCTATCACCGGGAAAGTAAGAGAATCAAAGCAAGCAACCACTGCATTTAACTCCACTCCGACATTACGGTTCAGCAGCGGAACTTCGGCATATGGAGTCTTTTTCTTCAGAGCATGAATATACCCGTTTTGAAGACCAGAGTTGACACCCACAGCGCTCATCACGTTATTTACAGCGGCAACAACCGCAGTCATCTTCGGACCTTTATGTATGTTCTTGGCAAGAAGTTTTGCTCCTTCTGAAAGTAGCCAAGTTTTTGTTGCTTGGAGATCCTCCACCATCGCTTTTAATGCAACATTCTCCATCCTGATCATCTCGATTTTAGTTCTATGATGCTCTTTCATTTCTTCAATCTGTGCCTTCAAGTCTGCCTCACCTGTTTTAAGTGCATCCCGCTCTGACCAAAGTGTTAGAAAGAAATAACAAAATGAAAGAAATCAAATCAAGTAAGGTACGCACCCGCCATCATATTTGCATAGGCCAAACGAGCATTTGCGAAAGACTCCTCCATCTTCGACAAAACCACCTTGTGCTCTTCATCTTTCTTCTTTAAAGATTCAGTGAAGTCTTTTAATTCCGCCGATATTCTATCCCGATCTTCCGCCGCGGACGCAGCGGCTGCTTGAGACAATTGATTCTGGGTAGTCAAGGACTTAACTTTCTCCTGTTGGGCTTGAAGATCTTGGGTAAGCTGGGCAATCTTTTTCTCAACATCCGGAGCCCTCTAAATCTTGCGTTTCAAAGAGAGGGTCTCTTTCTCTAAGTTTTCCCTCACCGACTCCGCCTCAACCCACCTTCGGTAAAGCTCCATCACAAGAATATTAGATTGAGCTTGATCGGATAGAACCATGGCGCCCAGATCTTGGCTTTTCGTCTTTCGGCTCCTAGCATGATCTAGTGGAGTGCTGATATTAAAGAGAAGAGTTCTTGCAACAAGCTCATCCATCACCGAATCCTTATTCCGGATATCCCAATCCGGAACGAACTTCTCATCAGCCGTTGCCGGGTCAATCTCCATATCGTCCGAGAATACATCTGCATATCGAAAAAAGGACATCAACTTGGGTCCGAACCACGACGGAGGAAGAGAAGACACTTGGTCTTCCTCGTCATCAATAAAACAGTTCGGACCCAAAGATGAATCCAAAACAGTTGCTGAAAAGGTCACCACCTTCTGTTCACCCAGAGTTTTTCCGTCTTCTTTACCCGTGATCTCCGGATTCTCCACCTCCATGCTTTCTACTTCGTTGACGGGGAGAAAGCCGCTAGAAAAGATAGGGGTAGGTTCAGAGCGAGCCCGGGCGGCCTCTTCCCTGGAAAACTTACCACCGGTGAGGTGTTCGTCTAGTTCAATCATCACGTCCCCACTAGAATGAGAAGTGCCTTTCTTGTTTTTCTTCATCCTCGGCATAGGAAGAGGGTCGGAGGAATGGATCTGAACAGTCTCATTCTTCCTCTTACGAGTGAGACCTCTCACCTCGGCTTCAGATGAAATGCCTTTGCTTTTTAAAGAAGTAGAGGACGGGTGATATTGCAAAGCCTCATCCAAACTCCGAACTTCAGGATCACTATCCACATTGTCTAGAATAGACCCTTTCCCAGCCCGAGATCCGGATGACCCAGCCGCACCCTTTGAAAACTTCGGAACAGAAGAGGTGGCATCGGCAGTAGATGGTGCTGAGGAACCTTGATCGGTCAAAGGACGAATAGCCTGGGCCGAAGGAGCCACCTGTTGCATAAGAGGAACCTCTCCCTCCAACTGTTCGTCCAAATCAAAGTCCAGAACATTAAAGTTCGGAACCTTCAAAGCATCCCTCAAAAACATCTCAGTTCCTGCGTTTCAAAGATATAAACAAGCCAGAAAAGAAAGGAGAAGAAAGTGCCGAAGGGGAAGGTAAAGGCCCGGTGACTTACGATCACGCTTTTTGCGAATAACCGGCCAATCCCTATCCCCTTGGCTCCAAGAAAAACAGACCCGACCCAACAAAAGAAAATGCTCATGAAGGGGACGGATTGGGGATCTATGCTCAATCTGGGCACGAGCTAGTTCTTCGTTAAAAATAAAATCATCTCCCAGGTCAAAGGACATAGTCTGATCCTTGAACCTCCATGACATATCCGCCGGAAGACAACGGTCAACTAACCAGAAAAAATTGTCTTTCCAATTTTTTAAACTGGACTGTTCTTCTCCGGAAGGGGGAGGAATACCCTTCCGGTGAGCGAAAGTGTACCAATCCCCAGCAGAAATAAACTCGTAAAAATACCGGAAGCCGTTTAAATCCGGCCTCTGATTCTGGGCCCTACAAGAGATTTCAAAGTGGTTTACACGGCTAAGGCCGAACGGATTAACTTGACAGATATGAACCCTAAAAAATTGAAGAACCTAATTAAAAATAGCGAAAACGGAACCCTGTAGTTCGCGAAGTTACAAACACGACTATAAAAGGGAAACTTCCCCTGACGGAAGGGATAAATGGTTTCATCCTTAGAAGGAAGCACTGGATGAAGATCCAGATGGATCCTATACTCTCGGACAAACATATCCAACTGTTGTTGGGTAAGAATGGTCACACTCTCCGACATATTATCCTTACCCAGAGCCATAACACAGAAAGCCAGAAAGAAAAAGAACGCACCTTTCTTAAAGAGAAGAAGAAGATAAGAAAGCAAAGAAGATAACAGATGAGAGAAGAAAAGGAGAGAAAAAAGGTAAAACAAGTTTTTATAAGGGAAAAGTAAGTCGGTTAGGGACAATCAAATCAAACCGTCGCTTCAACTGACGCTCACGCTTCCCAATTCGGGGTTTTATAACCATCACGTGTAGGTGACTGACGGTCAAACCACTTACCTCACCCACGCCACGTCAGCACCATTCAAAGAAAAACGACACGTAGTTCGACCCAACTCTCCACTTCAGTAACATTTTATTAAGTCCAAAAAATGACTTAATAAACTGGGGGACTTGAAGATACGTATCCGAGTCCGGATATGATCCTTGACGAACCGAACCAAACTTGGACGGACATGGAGAAAGATGTTCGTTCCCATATCGCCGAGGACGAATGACGTCATGCCAGTTGACCATTATAAATACCCCGTCAAGTACAAGGGCAAGTACGATTTTCTGAACCTTCGTCCCTATTTTCTCTCTCTACTTTCTCTCTCTACCAATACTTATCCTCACGCCGGAGGATGGTCGCAGAGGGGCCCTCCCGTCTCTGCGGCGAGCCTAACGGTTTACTGTTTTGCAGGTGAAGGTTCTAGCTCTCCGATAAGATCCGAATCATTCGATTACAGGCTCCGGCCTACTTGAGTTGATCCTTGGATCTTCATGGGTTATCAGAATCTAACCCGTTTACTACCAAATAAGATTTACGTTTATTTGGTATTTTTCTATGAAGCATATGTTAGATTAAATATTATTTATTTAGTATTTAATCTTGTAGCCTATATAATCATTTATATTATATTAGATCAAAATATATTAATAACCTATTATAATTAGTTGGTAATTGTTGATGGACCATATTACCCTTATTAACTAATTAGGTTTCCTCTTGGGTGTATAAATAAGGGACTTATTAGAGAGTTAAAGGGTTACACACTTTACACAATCAATCAACCCTCATTAACATCAATTCGTGGCTCTCTCTCTCTAACCGAATTCTTACCCTACTTTCGGTTATCATCACCATCATTACTTTACACCCTAAGGAGGAACCGAATCAACTTGACAAGCATGTCGAACTCAATGGCTGGATCTCTGACTGGATTCTCCTCTGCTTTGAATGCCATAACAGGTATGTTATTCATGTTTTCCATTTAGTTTAAACAGAACTGATCAACATGTGGTATCAGAGCATATGTTGATAAATCAGTTCTGTTTTTCGTATCCATTATTATCGGATCAAAAATCTGGAAAACGGAAGTTTTAAAGCATTAAAATCAAAAACTGTTTTCGGGTTTCATTATGGCCGAAATCCCTGTTTTCGGAAATTATTACTTGATATATTGACCCGAAATCATAAAAGGATTAAGCTTATTGTCACGAAATCCATTACAAAACCATTAAAATCAGGTTTCGGATTTCCAGATTATGTTCTTATTATTTTAGGGTTCATCATTTATGTTCTAAGAAACTCGAAAAATTCATAAGATTTGGAATATAATTTTGGATTAGTAAGTGTTTTACTGTTTTGATCTAAATTTTTATCTATTAAATTTTCGAAAACTGTTAAAGAGATAATCAGTTATTATTTTCGAAATCCTTGATAAGTTTAGATCATGATTAAAACAGGAAATACTATCCCAAATCCCTTAAATTTCGAGTTTCAGTTTTATCACAATCAGCAGCTGTTAACAGAGATCACGACTCGAGACTAAGGTTGCGACTCGCAACCGCAATCATCACAACTCGAGACTAAGATTGCGACTCGCAACCGCGATCATCATAACTCGAGACTAAGATTGCGACTCGCAACCGCGATCATCATAACTCGAGACTAAGATTGCGACTCGCAACCACGATCATCACAACTCGAGACTGAGATTGCGACTCGCAACCATAATCATCACAACTCGAGACTGAGATTGCGACTCGCAACCATAACCATTGCGACTCGAAACTAAGATTGCGACTCGAGACCTCATTTTTTTATGCTGTTTAATGTGACCTAAAAATTTTTGTTCGATCCGCGCTAACAGGTGGTTTGCTATTAAATACTTGGTTTTGTTTACACTTACTTACTTAATTAATCAGAATCAGATAATTTTTGCAAAACCAAAATAGCTTAACTTGAATGAGCTTTTGATGTATTAATTCTGGCCAAAGCTGATTTAATACATCTATTTATTGTTCAAGTATTATTAAGAGCTATGTTAAGTATGCATTACAAACCTGAAATGTCTTAATTCTGGCCAAAGCTGATTTAATTCATTTATGTTTAGCATGACTTGACAAGTGCATAACTAAAGTGATTGTCTCATTTCTGGCCAAAGCTGATTTGTCACAATTACTTTGCACACATATTTAAATGATTACACTTCTGGCCAAAGCTGATTTGTCTTCATTTAAATAGAATTTTACTAAGTCTATTATTTTGATGTTAGTAATAGACATTATAACAGCTTCATAATTAAAATGGTCATTACTTATGCCTGCCTTAGTATAACATGCCCTTAGATCACATTAAGACTTCTTTCTTAGTATCATAATTTGCTCGTCTTATTTCCACTATCAGCACCCAATCAAGGGATTCCACCTTTGACTGGTGATAACTTTGCTGCTTGGAAGGATGCCCTCATGCTTACTCTTGGGCTGCTGGACTTTGATTATGCTCTAAGAGAGAATAAGCCAGCGGACCTTACTGCTACTAGTACTGCTGCTGAGCAGTTACTCCATGATAAGTGGACTAGGTGTAACCGCATGTCTCTCATGTTCATGAAGCAGTCCATTCATAACTCAATCAGAGGGGCCATTCCTGATTCTGAAGATGCTAAAACCTATCTGGCTTCTGTGGAGGATCAATTCAAGGGAACATC
Organism: Helianthus tuberosus; assembly: GCA_030545235.1. NCBI lineage: Eukaryota > Viridiplantae > Streptophyta > Magnoliopsida > Asterales > Asteraceae > Helianthus > Helianthus tuberosus. Next base: position 108,598,959 of record CM060355.1, read on the forward strand.
AAAAGCACACGCTAGCACTCTTATACTCAAGCTGGTGACGACTAAGTATGATGGGAGGAGCGGCATTCGCGAACACATCATGATGATGCATGACATGGCCAATAAGTTGAAGGGCCTAGAGATGGAGATCAGTGATGGTTTTCTTGTTCACTTCATCATCACTTCGCTTCCTTCGTCCTATGAAGCATTCAAGATCAATTACAACACTCAGAAGGACAAATGGACGATGAGTGAGCTGATCGCCATGTGCGTGCAGGAGGAAGAGCGTATGAAGATGGATCGCCATACTGATGTTGCTAACTTCACCACCTCCAGCTCAAAGAAAAGGAAGAACAATTATCCAAGAAAGGATGCTTCTAAGGTTCAAAAGCCAAATCCAACTCCTAATACAAGTGCACCTTCCAGCTCTAAGAACTCCTTAGGCAAACCCTACTGCAAGTTCTGTAAGAAAACAGGACATAAGCAAAAGGAATGCCCTGACTTCAAGGAGTGGCTGGCTAAGAAAGGTAACGTTTTTTTCATGATACTTGTGTCCTTTAATTTAAATGTTCCTGCTAATTCTTGGTGGTTTGACTCTGGTTCTATGGTACATGTTACCAATTCACTTCAGGGATTCCTTACAATCCGGAAGCTGGGAAGAAACCAAAGAACACTTAAAGTTGGGGATGATCGGGAATTAGAAGTGAAGGCCATAGGAACATTACAATTATTTTTGAAAACTGGTTTATGTATTAAACTTTATGATACCTTATATGTTCCTGAGGTAACTCGGAACCTTGTATCAGGACCAAAGTTAGACATGGACGGTTTTGTCGTTTCTCATGGTCATCGCAAACTCTCTATTCTCTATGATTCCGTTGTTTATGGTACTGGCATTCTGGATGGTGGTCTCTATAGATTAGAACTAGATGATAATTTTTCTAAATCTTTGTTGTCATATAATATTAATGAATCACTCACAAAGATAGAAAAGAAACAAATTCGAGACTTAGAGACTTCATCTATGTTGTGGCATCAACGTTTAGGCCACATCTCAAGAGAACGATTAAATCGTCTCGTAAAGGATGAAGTCTTACCTCCTCTCGATTTCACCGATTTTGGAACATGTGTCAAATGTCTCAAAGGCAAAATGACATTAGCAAATAAGAAAGGTGCCACTAGGAGCTCTAATTTATTAGAACTCATTCACACTGACATTAGTGGTCCTTATCAAATTGCTGGTATAACAGGACATACTTCATTTATCACTTTCATTGATGATTATTCTCATTACATGTACTTGTATCTTATAAAGGAGAAATCTGAATCTCTAACAACTTTTAAAGATTATAAAGCTGAAGTTGAAAAGCAATTAGATCGTCAGATTAAAGTTGTGAGATCAGATAGAGGCGGTGAATATTATGGAAGACATACTGATGTGGGTCAAGCTCCTGGTCCATTTTATGAGTTTTGTAAGGGCCAGGGGATTGTGAACCAATACACCATGCCTGGTACACCTCAGCAGAATGGTGTCGCTGAAAGAAGAAATCGTACCCTTATGAACATGGTGCGCAGTATGTTAGCCAACACTAATTTACCATTATTCCTCTGGACTGAAGCGTTAAAAGCAGCTGTTCATATACTCAATAGAGTTCCTTCTAAGTCTGTCCCTAAAACTCCTTATGAACTTTGGACAGGAAGGAAACCGAGTCTTAAATATATGAAAGTATGGGGCTGCATTGCTGAAGCAAAACTTTACAATCCTTTCCTAAGGAAACTTGACCCTAAAACAGTTACCTGCTTCTTTATCGGGTATCCTGATCATTCGAAGGGTTATCGTTTCTATTGTCCTTCCCATGTCACCCGTATTGTTGAAACCAAGCGTGCTGCGTTCTTGGAGGATTTCAAGGTCAGTGGGAGCAGTACCAACCCTTACGAAGAATTGCAAGAAGTACAAGACGCGGGGGGGAGAGACTCGTCGCTTATCATTACTCCGTTTACTCCTCTTGTACCCCATGCAACTGCACCTGAAGTCACTGCACAAAATCCATCTCCACAATCAGAACCCATTATACCTCATAACGAAGGCACATCAAACGCTCAAAACCAAGACAACGCTGAACCCGATAATCAACTCAGGAGGTCATCTAGGCAAAGAAGGCCTACTAATTGGGATGATTATGTTACCTACCTGACTGAAATGGATGCTGGAAAGCTCAATGATCCTATCTCTTATAACGAAGCCATTAGCAGTGATCAGTCTTCTGAATGGAACAAAGCAATGATTGATGAGCTTGAATCCATGAAGAAAAATGACGTTTGGGATTTAGTCGAATTACCCAATGGTACCAAACCTGTAGGTTGTAAATGGGTGTTCAAAACAAAACTGGATCCGAATGGGAACGTTGAACGCTACAAAGCGAGATTGGTTGCAAAGGGCTACACTCAGAAAGAGAGAATTGATTATCAAGAGACGTTTTCACCTGTCTCTCGTAAAGATTCATTAAGGATCGTCATGGCCCTAGTAGCTCATTTTGATTTAGAGCTGCATCAGATGGACGTCAAAACTGCTTTCCTTAACGGAGACTTAGACGAAGATGTTTACATGAAACAACCTGAAGGCTTTAAACCTGAAGGTCAGGAGCATCTAGTCTGTAAGTTGAAGAAATCCATTTATGGGTTAAAACAAGCATCGCGTCAATGGTACCTAAAGTTTGATGAAGTCATGAAGAGACAAGGTTTTATGAAGAATCAAGTGGATCAATGCACCTACCTCAAGATGAGTGGGAGTAACTTTACTATACTTGTCCTTTACGTAGATGACATTTTACTGGCAAGTAATAGTTTAGACATGTTGCATGAGTCGAAGCGTTTACTCTCGCATAACTTCGACATGAAGGATCTCGGAGATGCTTCTTACGTCATTGGCATCGAAATTCACCGAGATAGACACAAAGGGATCTTAGGATTGTCTCAAAAGACTTACATAGATCGTGTTCTTACACGTTATAACATGCAACAGTGCAAACCCTCCGTCGCTCCAGTAGTTAAGGGAGATGTTTTCGGTTCATTCCAGTGTCCGACAACAGAGGTTGAAAAGGAGCAAATGAGCCAGATACCTTATGCGTCAGTAGTCGGGAGCCTGATGTATGCTCAAGTCTGTACTCGCCCAGATATCGCTTATATTGCTGGAATGCTAGGTCGTTATCAGACTAATCCTGGCCTAGATCACTGGAAAGCAGCTAAGAAGGTCCTTAGATATCTGCAAGGGACGAAAGACTATAAACTGACTTATAGAAGAAGTGATCATTTAGAAGTGGTAGGCTATTCTGATTCTGACTTTGCCAAATGCAAAGATGACAAGAAATCCACTTCGGGCTACATCTTTATGTTAGCAGGCGGACCTATCTCATGGAAGAGTCATAAACAACAGTTAACTACAACTTCCACAATGATGGCAGAGTACATTGCTGTTTACAACGCAACCTGTCATGGAATGTTGCTTAGAAATCTGATCACTGGACTCAAGATTGTTAATTCCATTTCTAGACCATTGAAGCTTTACTGTGATAATTCAGCTGCCGTTAGTTTCTCGAACAGTAACAGTTCGACTGGAGCTGGTTTATATCTTGATACAAAGTACTTGTTCGTACGTGAACGAGTTGAGGAAAATAATCTTTGTATTGAGTATATTAGTACTAAAGATATGCTTGCGGATCCGATGACTAAAGGTCTCCCACCTAAAGTTTTCGAAGAACATGTATCGAATATGGGACTTACTAAAGACCTTATTTAATGGCATATTGTACTAGCTTATGTTTTAATTAATAAAATTTCCTCAGTTTGATTTTGTATGTCTCTAACATATGTTCTGCCGGTGTAATGACATATAGACAAATATAAATACAAATCAGACGCTAAAGGGTTGCGTATTTTGATCGTAACTGTTAGGTTTTAAATTGAGGCTATAGTATGACTAATGGGGGTCCTGAGTCGCATGATGATTCAACGGCTGTATTTCTCTGCTATAGTTCTTGGTTTAAAGCTAAAATGAGTGTTAACTCCTGGCCAGGCTTACCTAATACTCATGATAAATGATTACTTGGCTAAGTGGGAGAATGTTAGATTAAATATTATTTATTTAGTATTTAATCTTGTAGCCTATATAATCATTTATATTATATTAGATCAAAATATATTAATAACCTATTATAATTAGTTGGTAATTGTTGATGAACCATATTACCCTTATTAACTAATTAGGTTTCCTCTTGGGTGTATAAATAAGGGACTTATTAGAGAGTTAAAGGGTTACACACTTTACACAATCAATCAACCCTCATTAACATCAATTCGTGACTCTCTCTCTCTAACCGAATTCTTACCCTACTTTCGGTTATCATCACCATCATTACTTTACACCCTAAGGAGGAACCGAATCAACTTGACAAGCATGTCGAACTCAATGGCTGGATCTCTGACTGGATTCTCCTCTGCTTTGAATGCCATAACAGGTATGTTATTCATGTTTTCCATTTAGTTTAAACAGAACTGATCAACAGCATACACCTAGATGGCTTGTATTTTTGTATACCTTGTATGAATCCGCTGCAGTGCAAGAACTTGGATTGTGATGGTGGTCGATTAGGTTGGGAGTCACTAGGTTGCAGTTGAACTTGACTTTATAATGGAAGTTGACCTTGTATGAAAAATGACTTTGATTTTAGAAGAAACTCCGCTTCAGGACTTATAATGGCACTCGACCTTGGCTCGTATGACATTCGAACTTATAAGAAAGCACAATGGATCTCTCGATAATATGAAGTCTTGAGCATATGAAGAGCCAAAAGATATGAAGCAAAAACCCTTAATAACCGGTATAATTTAAAGTTTATTTGGGATAATCGTGTTAACCAGCTAAACCCGCTAAACATTTCTAAAAAGGTTAATCCTTAAACGAGTTCGGGCTAACCGGGTTCCAGGTTCGGGTACATGTGATACCCTGTTAAGTTACTTTAGCGGAAAATAAAAACCTTTGATTCACATTAGAAAAACACCAGAAAACTAGATTCCTAAGTCATAGTACCATTTTTTAAAACTTAATTTAAAGCAAAATCTTTATATTTTATGGGTCGAGTTAACATTTATTTAAACCTGATTCACGTTAGGCTGGATGACAGCTCGGATTCCTGGGAGTGGATAGGAGTGGAGGACAAGAATTTTAGTGTGGGTGCCGTGAAGAGATTATTAAACAGCAGTGGGCAGCTTGATGTTTTTTTATCATGAACCATTAGAGGAGTGTAAATGGATCCCTAAGAAACTCAATATCTTTATGTGGAGATCTGCTTTAAACAGAATCGCGACAGCGGAGGCTCTTAAAAATAGAAATATTCAGGTCCAAGAGGACTTGTGCGTGTTATGCAACGAAGGTGAGGACTCGGTTTCCCATATTTTTTCGTCTTGTTACGTGGCTTCGGTAGTATGGAATCAAATCAGCAGGTGGTGTAATATTCAGAATATGTTCTTCTTTGGCTTTAAAGATATCACGGAGATTCACGAGTTCGTGGGCTTAACCGGGGAAAAAAAGGAAGCTTTCAAAGGTATTATAAGGATTGCGGTTTGGTGCATTTGGAAAGCTCGAAACAAAGCGAGGTTTGAGAACAAGGAGACTCGAATTGGGGATATAGTTAATGAGGTGAAAGCGTTAGGTTTTTATGGTTAAAAAATAGGAGTAAATCTAAAAACATTGAGTGGGTTGATTGGTGTAAATTTGTAATTATGTAGGTTCGTTGTAGTGTTTGGGCCCCTCGATTTGAGGGTGTCGTTTTTGCCTTAATGAAATTTACCTTTAAAAAAATCTTCAATATCGTAGTGTTGAAACATTAGTGGTGATAAGCTGATTTACTTCTTTAAAGAGTAGTGTATCTTTGTGACGTTTCGAATAGTCACGACACCCATTCGTATTATGAACAGATGTAATTAATCAACTTTTAATATCATAATGTTAGGTCATTGCTTTTGAGAAGCAAATGATGGGGCCTAGGTTCACATATATTCATGAACTCTTGTGACCGAACATGTTGAGAAACCTCGGAGAGTCTTGGGAAATTAAATGAACATACAAACAAGAAAGCCTAAATCAAAACGCGCTTAACATGCTTTGTTGTAAGTGCAACGTAGTGGTCCGGCCTTGGCAGTAAGACCAGGCACTTGAGACCCATGAGCAACTGGGAAAAATTGTGATCCCGTATAACCTGGAGCGCAACTTCCCCATCCAGACGGAATGAAATATGCTCCACCCACAAACACGTCTTTAGAGGACCTCCATTTCCAATTCTTCCAACCTTTCTTAACCTCCCTCTTAGTCACCTACAAATGATTTGACAATTAGATCTTTAGACATATAATTGGAAATCCGAAAACCCTAATTATAGCTATTCAAGTCTGTACCTCTTTGTGAAATGGATTTTTAGACGCGATGTAATAGTTCCCTTCACTTAATATTGTTGGATTCGCGCTTCCACCAATTGCATACATGTCCCATTCATCGTAACGATTGTTTGCCACATGTGCATAACCTAACCGCACCCTGATAGTTCATTTGACATGTAAGATCGATAAAATTACAACGTTTTTAATCACATTCCTTTCGTAAACAAAGATACCTTGGCATCCTTTGTACTAGTCCTGGACCAAAATGGTTATAAACAACAGTCACTTTCATAATTTTATCTTCCATATTGTTGTCGTTGTGGCCAAATAACATAACCTGCATCATTTAGTACGGATCAACACACGATCTTCATGATATTATCATTTAACTACACATGATAAGCTAGAGTTTTTACCTTATCATGTTGAGAAAAGAAGTTATTAGAGATTGTGACGAAATTCGAAGCATGAATGACATCAATTAGCCCATCATACGCTCGGGCCAGGTAGCAATGGTCAATCCATACGTACGACGATGCAAATATTTCAACCGCGTCTCCATCTGAGCCACGACGGTGGCCCACATGCATGGGAGTGCTTCTTACAAGGCCCGCCTTCCCGGGCTTGCAATCATGAATGCTTATTCCATGTATGATCACATGGCTCACTTTTTGTATAGTTATACAAGGCCCGTTTGCGATTTCCACTTTCGCCCCTCTTCCATCGATGGTCTTGTAACTATTCATTATGAGTTCATTCTTGAGATTGATCACCATATCCTTAGCAAATATAATCCACAATGGCCTAGTTTGGATCACTCCATAACGAAGTGTGCCTGGTTTAGGGTTGATGGGATCGTCTGAAGGGTTTGTAACCACATAAATTGCACCATTTTTTCCTCCTATGGCACCTTTACCAAACCCAATGACACAATCAGCTAATGGCCGACGATTCGAGGCCCATTTTGCGGTTCTAAGCCGACAAGCGTCGATCAAGTTAGAGGCTTTTGAGCTCGTTTTCGGAATGTAGGTGGTGAGTGATTTAGGGGCATTATAGTAAACTGCATGCGAGATTGAAGCATGAAAGCATACGAGACATAGGATGAAGAATAGCGAGGCCATTGATCTTGCGAATTGAGATGATTAAACCTTTTGAGAGTTCATCAAAATATATAAGACTAGATAATTACATTTTTGAACCCTTAATTTTATCTTTTCTTTATTTTGCACCCTCGTTATTCTTTTATTACAAGTATATGAAGCCTTTGAAATATCAACTTAAATCGGAATCAGTTTTGGTCCAATAATTGTATTTGTTGGATAAGGTGTCAAGTATACACAAATATAAGGTAGTTATATGCAAATAAAGTTATAACAATGTGCTACACACGATTTTGACTATCAAATTTGCAATGTGTGTGGAGACGTGAGTGCACGAACTTATGGAAAGTCAACTTCTAAAAAATTGTTTGGTCAAAGAAAACTGTTAGGCTTTTGGATAAAGGCGTTCCGTACAAAGTTAAGAGTTAGTATATCTTTTAATTTAACTAGTAAAATTTGCCGCGGGTTAGCGCGAAAATTTGGCCAGTGCTGGTTTGGTTCATTTTGGTACCAGTACTCGCTACAATAATCGAAACAGAACCTAAAGGGAAATTACTTTTTGAGTTCCTATGTTTTATGTGTTTTAACCACTTAAGTTCAAAATTAAAATGTTAACGCCTTAAGTCCCTATAACCACTTTTCTTAACCATTTGAGTTCAATTTTTTAACTTTGTTTGAATTTTTTGTTATTTTTTCATTAAAAGACTAAAATACCCCTGCATATTATTATATTATTATTATCATTATATTATTATTACTATTATTATTATTATGTTACACACTCACACACACACTACATTGTGATTACCCTCCCTCTCTTTCTTCCTTCTCACTCTCAACCCTAACACCACCGTCACCATCAATGCCACACCACCAACCCTAAGGCTACCATCACCGTTGCAACACTCATCTCCGGCACCACCACCATCACCACTGCACCTCCACCAACGCACCATCACCCCACCCGAAACCCTAACGCCGCCATCACTGAATGTGTTTGTTCATCGTTTTTGTTACCTGTGATATCTTGATTATGCTTTAGTTTATCTTAATTTTGAGCTTCCAATATTTCTTACAGGTAATTAGGATTCTTAATTACTGGGGAACAAAGAGTAAAAGAAAAGTATTTGTTCATAAACTAGTTTAGGGTTTACAAACTCTTTATCATTTAGCGGTGGTTTTTGTTTGTATGCGGTATCTATCTGATCCACAAGGATTTAAAAGGAATATTTTTTTTTTATTTAAATGGTATCTGTTGTTGAGGTTGTTTGGTTCAGTGATGGAGGAGTTCCGGTGAGATTTCGGTGTCGGAGAGTAGGTAGCGGAGATGGAAGAGATGCGACGGTAAGTGCTTTGGCAGTGGTGGTTACAGTGAAGTGAGGGTGGGGCGGCACTGATGGTGGAGGGATCTCGGCAATGGGGGTGAGACGGTGGTAGTAGGTGTTCGGAGGTGGAGGTAGTGGGATGGTGGTGTCAGTGGGGCGTTAAACATTTTGATTTTATATATTAAAAGTTTATGCATTAAAGACTTATTCATTGTACTCATGTGCATATAAGACTTGAACTTTGTGTGTAAATGGCCAAATTACCCTCATAGTTAACAGACTTAGTGGATGGTGTTAGAAAATTTAGACTCAAATGGTTAAGAAAAGTGGTTATAGGGACTCAGAGCATTAAACATTTTGATTTTGGACTCAAGTGGTTAAGACCCCTAAAACATGGGGACTCAAAAAGTAATTTTCCCAAAACTAAAAAACTAAAGTTATGATTTGCCCAAAAAGATATCGACACTTCTTTTACATTGATCTAAAGCTATAGTATCAGGATCGGTATGGTACCAACACTTGTATATATTCAAGTCGTGATACGCGGTTGTGCTTAAGTTTTTTATCGCCATTACAATATAAATTGCATTTGAAAAAAAGTTGTATCGAAAATAACGGTAAAATGATGAACTGAGTCGGTATATTAATATTTACAATGTTTTTATCACACAAAAGGTGTATGATGTAACTCAAAAAATAATGTCATCTTTTAAATCCATCGAAAACCATAAAAACGATACCGATACCGGTATCGAAGTTGTTGGTCGGTACAAACTTAGGTGTTCTTTGTTTTTTTTTAGAAAAGTACTGCGCAGGCTCTTCTGTTTGCGCCACGCAGACCACACGCAGACTGTTTGTTTTTCCAAAGACGTTTCTTAAAAAACGTCTGTGCGAGCTCTTTTTGGTGCAGACTTGGCCTAACTACTTCTAAGATCTTCTAAGGTTTGCAGAGGGTTAAACACCACCACCTACCACCACCGTCCATCGCCACCACCACCACCGTCCACGACCCACCACCGTCCATCACCCCCACCACCGTCCACCACCCACCACCGTCCATCACCCCCACCGCCGTCCATCACCACCACCACCACCGTTCACCACCCACCACTACCGTCTACCACCATCACCACCACCACCACCACCTACCACACCAGTTTATTTTAGAAGTCTATATACGTTAAAAAAAATAGAATTCTTCTTGCGGACTTCAGAGGTTTGGTCCACCTCTAATACCTCTAATTCTACAGATGTCTGTAGATGTGGTACGCAGACTGCATACATTTTATCTCTTAAAAAATAAACAACACCATAGTTCGTCAATGTACCATTATTTCAAATATAATTTACATCGGAATATCGAGAAATTTTTTTAACACAAATACTTATTTAGTTTTTAAAAAATAAAATAAATACTAATGTATGAAAGTTATAAGAAAAAAAAGTATTGAATTAAATACGTATATTATTTATTGTATAAAATTAGTAATCAAAAGTCTTAGGATCTGAGTTTCTTTTGACTGTGTTGTTTAACTAAAATGGAAGATGAAACAGAGAAAGATGTGCAGCAGACATGGAAATAAATTTTATAACACAATCATAGAAGAATAGTTTTCAGCAAACATGATTTCATTAGTTGAAAGTGTGACAACCCTCACCAAACCAGGTATCCGTACGATTTAATTAATATTTAATTAACGCTTAATTACTGTGCTTGCTTACAGTTGTGATTAAACTGCTACTTGAATTCTGATACATACACATACATGCATCATACTTTATTACTGTCACTCCATTATTTACACAGAACATCAGTGACAGCCTTGATGCACAAAAGCACAGTGAGCACACTATACGGATAACCCAGTAAACATGCTGACATAACCAGCATCAGACAGACACTGCCTCTAAGGCCAATATGAGCCGGGAATAGATTTCTACACTAGTAGGGAGTGTAGGGAGGTAATGATTGTAGAACTGCGTCACTAGGTGATATTTATAGTGACCGGATGTGCCTAAAACATGCTCTAATTACAGAATCCTGCACTTTAATACAAAACTCAGCATTTAAGCTAACTAGTAAAGTGCAAAAACATAGGAAAATAATACTAGACACTTTCCAAAGTGTCGGGAATTCATTGTGTCACTAAAAATAATATTAACGACACTTTAAATGCTTATTTAGCACTTTAACGGATTAATATCCAACCAAACAACCGAACTTTACCCGGAACATAAAAATATTGTCAATGACATTGTTTTTCCTTTTCTGAGCCAGTTAGGGTCCCCGAATACCCTAACACCCGTTATATATTACAACACACATAATAACTAATTTTAATTCCTAACTAACATAACTAAACCTTAGCTATCTAGTTAAAATTCAACCAACCCCCCCCCCCCCCCTTTTGTAACCGATCGGTCCCCAAGGGGACACACCCCACCTATTTTTTTAATATTTTATTCATGGATGTCTAAAATCTAGATTACATAATATCCCATGGTTAATTAGGATGGAATGGTTTATAAACAAGAACAAAGGTCCATTACTTTCATTCTAACACTTAACAAGAAAATTCCGCCTTTCTTTCTCACTTCTTTGCTTACGGCCGAGAGCTAACACCCACCATTTCACCACTTTCAAATTTTTATCTTGCCATTTTACATACAATCCAAGGTGCTAGAGTTTATACGAGGAGACCCGGTGCTTACGGAATCACAAGGACCTCTCTACAACGCTATTAACCACCTTGTTTTCGCCTAGATTCTTCCCTAGCCTTGTGCTAGTTGTAAGTGATTCTAAACACCCTCTTGATCTTGTTTAAAGTGGTTAATAAGAGATTTAACGGGTAAAAATCATAAACACTAGGGATCAAAGTTTAAAGTCTTGTAAAGAAGATGAACTTGGTGGATAAAAAGAAACTAATGGTGTAAAACTCATGAATCTTGTTTTGTTATGGTTATTTTATGTTGTTGAATGCTAGTAGTGGAACGGATCGTCATCTAACCACGCTAGGTCATGTTCATGGAGCATGAACTAGCAATATGCTTAGTGTAAAAAAAACAAGATGACGAACCCTTTCACTCACAAACATGAACTTGTGTAAAAATAGATTTTCTTGTAAAATGGAGTTTTAAACTAGTAGATCTAAAGATTTACAAGTGGTATTTTCGAAGAACCAACTGTAAGATGCAAATCATATTTTAAAAGCCGGATCTTACATAAACCAGAAGTGTTTTTGTGAACAAACAAGTGTGGGGACACTTGTGTAACGAAAGGATTTAACCAAGAAATATTTTCGTAAATACCGACTAGAAGTTGTAAAACTTCATATTTTTTAAAAATAAAGTTTTCAAGAAAATGATTTTATTTTTAGAGATGGAAAGATCCACTAAATGTGTTGAAAAGTTACTTCATAATTTTACACAACTTACAAGTTCATGTGTTTGCGATTTATACTTATTTTGACTAGTTTAATGTTTGAATATTGTTTGATGATGATGGTTGAAAATTGTTGATTGAATGTTGAAAAGAAAATGATACGCTTATAAGCGTGGCCACCTCCAGTTACAGAGGAAACTCTGGCAAAATTTTTTCTAGAAATATTACACTTAGAATATTTTTATTACAAAATAACCAAGTGTCGGAGGTGGATTTTCGTAAAGGAAACTTGTTAAATATATATTTAGAGTATATATTTCGTAGTAAAACACTTGTGTGATTTTATGATTAGTTTGAGAACTATATATTATTTTTAGAGTAAAAATAATTTAACTATGAAAGCACGACTCCAAAATAATACCAACGCCTTCACAAATAAATATTTAAGTTACACCGGTATTATTATTACCACACGAACCTTAAAAATGTAACTTACGTATTTTTCGGAAAATACTCTTAAATGTGTATTTTGACAAAGTATTATTTTGGAATTTGTATAAAGTAAAATATAATATTTTTGGGAAAAATATGTATATTTTGGAGGTATAGTATTTCAGACAAATGAATTAAAATATATTTTATTAAGTGAGACTTAATAATATATTTCGAAGATATAAAAACGCACATGTATCGAAACCCCCATCCTTGGGAAGGAAGATAATTATTAAATAATTACGAAGTGTAAATACGAAATAGTTGCCTAACTATTTCCCAAAAGTGTTAAACCTTAAGCCAAGGCACGGCCGTCCGTCTAATAGAAGTTAGTACGTGTAGGTCGTCACGCAGCAGGTTACTTTGGGACAGACTATTTCGAGACGCACTCATGTGAGTTCATGTCCCCCTTTCACTTAACTGTTTTCAGTTTTTATACTTCGGGGGTGAAATACATGTTACTATGATTACAAATACTTTTTACATGGTATGGTTAGCGTAAGGAAGGTTACTTCTTAGATCATGTGAGTGGGTAGGCGGGAACTGGAAGCCATTAATCCTCATTGTAGGACCGAGGGTCGTAAGCGGTAGATCTATCTGGGTGTAGCGAGCCCAGCCCCAGGCCCAACAGAACGGACCTCGGGGTGAGTTTGAGCCCGACGCAAAATCCGTTAGGTTTGAGTCTTCCTACGGCACTTCACACATATCAATGGCCTTGCAAACCATTGGTGATCTCTTTATTTCCTTATTTGCTACATACCAGGGATTTTATACTTACAAAGGTTTTACATACTCACTTACACATGAACTAGCTCAACTTTATGTTGATTTTTCAACTTACATGTATTTCAGGAAATTAGGGATCTGGCGAAGTATGCTACGTTTTCACGCTGCGTAAGAGAAATGAGGTCATCCAAGTTTAGGGGTTGTGGCTTTTACCTGGACGAGTCACAAGTCTTAAGCTGTGTTTATGTCATGTTTGTGGTTGTGTCTTCTGAACAAGATTTTTATTTTGTTGTGTTGTAATTCCGTTGCATGTGTCGACATTTAAAAACAATGTTGTGGTATTATGTTTTAAAACTTTAATCAATGGATGATCTTCATGGTTTTACTTTCATATAGCTTGGTTATGATTAAGCTATGGTATTAAGAAGTCACACAAAATAAACCCACGCTTCCGCAAAGCCAGGGTGTGACTGCTTGGTATCAGAGCCTTAATCATAGCGAACTAGGATTCCTTCTCGAGTCTAGACTATGATCACTGGGGCTCTCACGAAAACATTTTTTCATTGCATACACTACGTCCAGATCCAAAGTGCAAAATATTTTTAAAAGTTATGGCTCAGTCTGAGAGGCTGAGGGAGTGGTCTAGTGGGACTAGGAGGCTTAGTCTGAGAGGCTGAGGGAGTAATCTAGTGGGACTAGGAGATTCAGTCTGAGAGGCAGGGAGGTTAATCTTGTGGGACTAGGAGATTCAGTCTGAGAGACTGGGAGGATAGTCTAGTGGGACTAGGAGATGCAGTCTGAGAGGCTGGGAGGATAGTCTAGTGGGACTAGGAGATTCAGTCTGAGAGGCTGGGAGGATAGTCTAGTGGGACTAGGAAGTTCAGTCTGAGAGGCTGGGAGATTAGACTAGGGGGACTAGGAGAATTACTGATTGCTTATTGGTGACTAACATGTTTATATGATTATATGATTGATTGTTTGTTCATGTGTGTGTTTGTGTTACAGACGTCATGCCTTCCTCCGGTACTGGGGAGTCGGACACTACAGACCTATGGCCATAGTATCAGACGACATAGTTTCATCGGAGCATGAAATGTACACTTCCGATACTACCAGCACAGATGATGACGACTTTCAGCTCTTTGCGCTGCCAGATGTCGTAGCAGAGCCTGCTGATGGCCATCTTGTTGGGGATTTATCACTCGTGGAGATCCCTGCTCCCATACCCCTCGCTGTTTATCCCGTTGTTGATATGCCCCTCGACGTTGTCTCTGACGAAGATGTCGATTTATTTGAGGAGGACCCGCTTGAGGGCGAGGCCCATGTTGCTTCCGGTGATATCCCATTGCTTGCTGATGCTCCTGCGGAGGAGGCTCCCGTTCATTCTCCTGCTCCAGACTCCTTTGAGTCTCTGGCGTCCGTACCTTCGCATGCACAGGGAGTGCAGCACCACTCACACGACGATGACTCGGACATGGCGTCATCCGCTGCACCTGCTCCTGCGCACAGCTTTGAGTTCGATCATGATGTTGATGATGATTCAGATCCTATTTTTCCACCTGGCTTTGATCCAGACCAGGACATTGAGTTCGTACACTTAGACCAGCACTTGGAGGATCCTGTAGCCCCTGTCGACCCTATGTTTGTTGATCCAACTGATTTTGAGATGGAGTTTGTAGATCCGGAGCCAGTCGTGGCCCCTGAGCCAGGCGTTGCTCCTGACCCCGCATTTGGGCATGACCCTGTTCATGCCGATGCACCTGCTATTGCTCCTTTGGTTGATGATGTACCTATTGATGATCATCCCGTTGTTGTTCCACAGTTGGTGGATGATCATGCTGTTGATGCTCATGTTGATGCTCCACTTCTGTTAGAGGATCCTGTTGTTGCACCATTTCCTGACCCTATGCCGATGATGATCGACCGTGCACCTTTTGCGACCCACATTGATCCACGATACGCTCACACCCACAATGGGTGGATATCTGATGACGATGACTACCCACCTTTCGGGATACCAGTTACACCACCTGTAGCCCCCGTTTCAGCTCCTGTTTCAGCTCCCATTGATGTACCTTTGCTTCCCACACACACCACAGATACTCACCACACAGATCTCCCGATCACTTACCTCCAGGACATTCCCCCACCACGTCCTGGGGAGGGTTCGTCACGTCATCCTTTCGGTCATGCACCTTTCCTGGCAGGAGGAGACCAGTTTGTACCTCAGACTTCTCACCCCACTGTTGTTCCCACTGCTGCACCATTTACTGTACCATCCTTAGCTCCATCTAGTGAGCCGTTCCTTTGGACCACGCCACCCATTATGCCACCGTCTGACCCATATCACCCATATCATGTTGGGTCTTCTACCGAGGATGTCCTTGTTTCTTTCATGATACAGCAGGAGGTGCTGACCCATCGCGTACAGGAGCTAGAGAGAGCTCAGCGACTCCCGTGCCAGTGCCAGACTCCACCTGTAGTATCACACCCTCCTCGACCACTTTCACCAGATTCTGCTGCTTGTTTTTGGACTCCGGAGCAGCAGATTGCATACTTACTACGCGCTTATCGCGCTATGGAGGAGGATTGGCTTCATATGTGACGTTTACTCTTTTCTCGTTTTCCCCCTCCTCCACCGCCATCAGCTTAGGCCTTTTTGTAGGACACGGGTAGACTTTTGGTGAGACGACCGCGATTGTGCAGACTACACAGCTTTTGGAGACCACATTTTGGATGTTATGACTTTTGATGATTTGTATATTTGATGTTGTTGTCACGGACTAGATATTTTGGACTAGGGCGATGTGGCCCTTAGTCACTGATGATGTACGATACAGTTATGTACTTGTAAACCTTACATTGTGGTCTTGATTTATGACAGTGCAATCACAGTATTCTCATTATATGTGATGTTGATTGATTGTTTATGTTTATAACATGAGATGTTATGTGGTTGAATTATTTATAACATGAGATGTTATGTGTTAATATTATTGAATACATACGTACACTTTACTTACTATGACCTGACCTACGTGAACCATCTTTTAGAAGATGCCACCAAGGCGTGAAACGCGTATGCCTGCCAACGAGGCAGAGCTTCAAGGAATCATCGCTGCCGCCATAGCGCAGTATGCAGCCTCACAAGGAGGACCCAGCGGAAGCAGTTCGAACAATAACGGCAATAACAATCCACCACATGGTAATGATTAAGTCGTTGAAACAAACTACGATACATTTGGATACTTTTAGCACGTTTGCTAATACCATTTGTATATTCTAATGTATGTGCAGGGTGCACTTACAAACAGTTCCTCGATTGCAAGCCCGTTAATTTCGATGGCACCGGAGGTGCTGTTGCTTTTGTAAGATGGGCTGAGAAAACAGACTCTGTTCTTCGAATGAGCAAGTGCGCTCCAGACCAGCAAGTGACTTACATTTCTGGGCTATTTTTGGACGGAGCCCTGTCCTGGTGGAACTTACAAGTGCAAACTCTTGGTGAAGCCGCTGCTTACGCGTTGAGCTGGGCTGAGTTAAAAGAATTGATGCGAAGGAAGTATTGTTCTCGTGCTGAGATACAAAGGTTGGAGACCGAGTTTTGGCATTTGAGGATGGACGGTCCCAAAATCGCGAAATATGTTCAGAGATTCCATGACCTGTCACATGTGGTACCCTATATGGTTACACCAGAGTTCAAACGTATCGAGCGCTTTATCTGGGGTTTAGCTCCACAGATAATGAGTATGGTCACTACTTCCAAGCCTGCGACTATCACAGAGGCCATAGATCTAAGGGTAGCTCTCACTGAGAAAGCCATTCGCTTAAACAAGTTTTCGAATGTTGAGCTAAAGAAGAAAGAGACTCACGTAGAGTCGTCTGGTGAGAATAAGAGGAAATTCTCGAACTTCAAGCAGGGAACTAGTAACGTTGGCAAGAAAGGAGAATCAAGCGCACCGATCCAAGCTGCAACCGGTGCTGGGAAGAAAGGAAAAGGCTATATGGGTACTCATCCCAAGGGTAACACATGCCAACGTCATCATTCTGGCCGGTGTGGGCCAAAAGTATGTGAAGCTTGTGGAAAAATTGGTCACCTGAAGGATTCTTGCTGGGCTAGTGCTGGCCGGGGAGGCCAAGGAGGTTTTGATAATAGAAACAATAATCGTTGTGGCAATGGAAATCGGGTACAAGGAAACAATGAAGGAAATGGAAACTGAGGCAACCACGTGAATCAAGCTGGGGACGCGAATCGAAATCAAAACAACACTCAAGCTGGGAACAGAGGAGGTAATGGTCAAAAATTGGGTTGTTTCAACTGTGGTGACATTGGGCATTTTAAGAGGAACTGCCCAGGATTGAATAAAGCCCGCGGAAGAGTGTTTAACATTGAGGTAAGGGAAGCGCGCCAGGATCCCAACGTTGTTACTGGTACGTTCCCTATAAACCAACGCTTTGCATCCGTTTTGTTTGATACTGGTTTGGATTATAGCTTCGTGTCACTAGAATTTAAGAAAATACTTGGGTTGACGCCTAGTAAGTTAGACGTTCCGTACTCCATCGAATTGGCGAATGGGAAACTAGTTGGGACCAGTGAAGTTGTCCGAGGATGTGTGATTGAACTAGGAGGGCACGAGTTTACGCTAGACTTACTACCTGTCGAGTTAGGAAGCTTTGATGTGGTAGTAGGAATGGATTGGTTGTCGAGTAACAAGGCCGAGATTGTTTGCCATGAGAAGACCATCCGCATCCCATTGACGGATGAAGAAACCATCATAGTGCATGGAGAAAAGCATGATACGCCGCTGAGAATTATTAGCTGCCTGAAAGCTAGAAAGTGCTTGAAGAAGGGATGTGTTGCATTCTTAGCACACATCGTGGACAAGAAAGTTGTTGAACCAAAGATTGAAGACATTCCAGTCGTCAAGGAATATCTGGAGGTCTTTCCAGAAGACTTGCCAGGATTACCGCCTCAAAGGCAAGTCGAATTCCGCATTGACTTGGTTCCAGGTGCCGCGCCTGTAGCCAAGGCACCCTATAGACTTGCGCCGTCAGAGATGCAGGAGTTGTCGACGCAACTCCAAGAGTTGTTGGATAAAGGATTCATCAGGCCAAGCTTCTCACCTTGGGGAGCTCCGGTACTGTTCGTTAAGAAGAAGGACCGTAGTTTTCGTATGTGCATAGACTACCGCGAGCTTAATAAGTTGACGATCAAGAACAGATACCCTTTGCTGAGAATCGATGATCTTTTCGACCAACTCCAAGGTTAAAGCTACTACTCGAAGATCGATTTGCGATCTGTTTACCATCAGCTGAGAATACAAGAGGAAAGTATTCCTAGAACCGCTTTCAGAACTCGCTATGGACACTACGAGTTTCTGGTGATGCCGTTTGGGTTGACAAACGCGCCAGCTGTTTTTATGGATTTGATGAATAGAGTTTATAAGCCGTACTTGGACAACTTTGTGATTGTGTTCATATACGATATCTTGATTTATTCAAAGACGAAGAATGAACACGAACAACATCGAAGAGCTATTTTGGAGTTGCTGAAAAAGGAAAAGTTGTATGCCAAATTCTCGAAGTACGAGTTTTGGCTACGCGAAGTCCAGTTTCTTGGACACGTGGTTAATGGAAATGGAATCCATGTTGATCCCACAAAGATCGAGGCGATAAAGAGCTGGGAGACTCCAAAGACGCCGACCGAGATTCGCCAGTTCTTAGGTTTGGCTGGCTACTATCGAAGATTTATTGAGGATTTTTCAAAGATCGCTCAACCATTGACCTTCCTCACACAGAAGGATAAGAAGTTTGATTGGGGAATCAAACAGGAAGAAGCATTCCAGTTACTGAAAAACAAGCTTTGCAATGCGCCGATCTTAGCGCTACCAGAAGGAACCGATGATTTCGTGGTATATTGTGACGCCTCACATCAAGGATTGGGTTGCGTGTTGATGCAACGTCAGAAAGTTATAGCTTACGCTTCGCGCCAATTGAAAGTTCATGAAAGAACTATACCACACATGATCTAGAGCTAGGCGTAGTGGTATTTGCTCTGAAAATTTGGAGACATTATTTATATGGTACAAAGTGTAAAATTTTTACGGATCATAAGAGTCTGCAGCACATATTCAACCAGAAAGAACTGAATATGAGACAAAGACGTTGGGTCGAGTTATTAAACGATTACGACTGCGAGATCAAGTATCATCCGGGGAAAGCGAATGTGGTCGCTGATGCCCTGAGTCGAAAAGAGAGGATCAAGCCCATAAGGGTTAGGGCTTTGGAGATGATCGTACAGACAGACCTCTCCCTGCGCATTCGTGCCGCCCAGAGAGAAGCTTTGAAAGAAAGAAACATTGAAGAGGAATATCTCCGTGGGATGGAGAAGCAATTAGTACCAAACGAGGAAGGAACATTATGTTTCATGAAACGGATTTGGGTTCCTCTGTTTGGTGGTTTGAGAAAAGTTATTTTTGATGAAGCCCGCAGGTCGCGGTACTCAATTCATCCCGGTGCGGATAAGGTGTACCAGGATCTTAAGGATTATTATTGGTGGCCTAGGATGAAAGGCGATGTTGTTGTTTATGTTAGCAAGTGTCTTACGTGCGCCAAGGTAAAAGCTGAATACCAGAAGCCTTCAGGACTTCTGCAACAACCTGAGATTCCCAAGTGGAAATGGGAACAGATTTCAATGGACTTCATAATGAAACTGCCCAAGACACCCAGAGGCCATGATATGATTTGGGTGATAGTTGACCGCCTAACAAAGTCCACACATTTCTTACCAATCAAAGAAAAGGACAACACGAGTAAACTTGCGGAAATTTACATGCGAGAGATTGTTGCACGTCATGGAGTGCCTCTCTCGATTATCTCTGATAGAGATGGACGCTTCATATCAAGGATTTGGCAATCCTTCCAAGAAGCCTTTGGCTCACAGTTAAATCTGAGCACTGCATTTCATCCGCAAACTGATGATCAAAGTGAAAGGACTATCCAGACTTTGGAGGATATGCTGAGAGCATGTGTAATGGATCTTGGTGGTAGCTGGGATAAACATTTACCTTTGGTCGAATTTTCGTACAACAACAGCTATCACACAAGCATTGGAGCCGCGCCATTTGAAGCTCTTTACGGACGCAAGTGCCGATCACCACTATGCTGGACTGACGCAGGTGATAGGCAGCTTGTTGGTCCCGAAATAGTCCAAGAGACGACAGACAAGATTGCGCAGATTCGAAAGCGCATCGAAGCAGCTCCCGACAGACAGAAAGCCTATGCAGATCCAAAGCGGAAACCTTTGGAATTTCAAGTTGGGGATATGGTTTTATTGAAGGTTTCACCCTGGAAGGGTGTGGCACGCTTCGGAAAGCGTGGGAAGTTGAATCCGCGTTACATTGGCCCTTTCAGAATCCTGCAAAGGATTGGGCTTGTTGCCTACAAGTTGGACCTAGCTGCTGAACTCAATGGTGTTGACGATACATTCCATGTATCAAATTTGAGAAAGAGTCCAACACAAGAAACAGTGATCATTCCTGCTGACGAAGTTCATATCGACGACACGCTTCACTTTACCGAAGAACCCGTCGAGGTTACGGATTGGAAAGTTAACAAAATTCGCAGGAGCAGTGTCAAACTCGTCAAAGTTCATTGGAATGCTAGGCATGGACCTGAATTCACGTGGGAACGTGAGGATCGTATGAAGGAGAAGTACCCCCATTTGTTTCCTAAGACCCCTGCAAATAGAAGCAGTGCTTAAATTTCGGGACGAAATTTCTTTAACGGGGGGAGAATGTGACAACCCTCACCAAACCAGGTATCCGTATGAATTAATTAATATTTAATTACCGCTTAATTACTGTGCTTGCTTACAGTTGTGATTAAACTACTACTTGAATTCTGATACATACACATACATTCATCATACTTTATTACTGTCACTCCATTATTTACACAGAACATCAGTGACAGCCTTGATGCACAAAAGCACAGTGAGCACACTATACGGATAACCCAGTAAACATGCTGACATAACCAGCTTCAGACAGACACTGTTTCTAAGGCCAATATGAGCCGGGAATAGATTACTACACTAGTAGGGAGTGTAGGGAGGTAATGATTGTAGAACTGCGTCACTAGGTGATATTTATAGTGACCGGATGTGCCTAAAACATGCTCTAATTATAGAATCCTGCACTTTAATACAAAACTCAGCATTTAAGCTAACTAGTAAAGTGCAAAAACATGGGAAAATAATACTAGACACTTTCCAAAGTGTCGGGAATTCATTGTGTCACTTAAAATAATATTAACGACACTTTAAATGCTTATTTAGCAGTTTAACGGATTAATATCCAACCGAACAACCGGACTTTACCCGGAACATAAAAATATTGTCAGTGACATTGTTTTTCTTTTTCTGAGCCAGTTGGGTCCCCGAATATCCTAACACCCGTTATATATTACAACACACATAATAACTAATTTTAATTCCTAACTAACATAACTAAACCATAGCTATCTAGTTAAAATTCAACCAACCCCCCCCCCCCTTTGTAACCGATCGGTCCCAAAGGGTACCCACCCCACCTATTTTTTTTAATATTTTATTCATGGATGTCTAAAATCTAGATTACATAATATCCCATGGTTAATTAGGATGGAATGGTTTATAAAAAAGAACAAAGGTCCATTACTTTCATTCTAACACTTAACAAGAAAATTCCATCTTTCTTTCTCCCTTCTTTGCTTACGGCCGAGAGCTAACACCCACCATTTCACTACTTTCAAATTTTTATCTTGCCCTTTTACATACAATCCAAGGTGCTAGAGTTTATACGAGGAGACCCGGTGCTTACGGAATCACAAGGACCTCTCTACAACGCTATTAACCACCTTGTTTTCGCCTAGATTCTTCCCTAGCCTTGTGCTAGTTGTAAGTGATTCTAAACACCCTCTTGATCTTGTTTAAAGTGGTTAATAAGAGATTTAACTGGTAAAAATCATAAACACTAGAGATCAAAGTTTAAAGTCTTGTAAAGATGATAAACTTGGTGGATAAAAAGAAACTAATGGTGTAAAACTCAAGAATCTTGTTTTGTTATGGTTATTTTATGTTGTTGAATGCTAGTAGTGGAATGGATCATCATCTAACCACGCTAGGTCATATTCATGGAATATGAACTAGCAATATGCTTAGTGTAAAAGTATCAAGATGACGAACCCTTTCACTCACAAACATGAACTTGTGTAAAAATAGTTTTTCTTGTAAAATGGAGTTTTAAACTAGTAGATCTAAAGATTTACAAGTGGTATTTTCAAAGAACCAAGTGTAAGATGCAAATCATATTTTAAAAGCCGGATCTTACATAAACCAGAAGTGTTTTTGTGAACAAACAAGTGTGGGGACACTTGTGTAACGAAAGGATTTAACCAAGAAATATTTTCGTAAATACCGACTAGAAGTTGTAAAACTTCATATTCTTTAAAAATAAAGTTTTCAAGAAAATGATTTTATTTTTAGAGATGGAAAGATCCACTAAATGTGTTGAAAAGTTACTACATAATTTTACACAACTTACAAGTTCATGTGTTTGCGATTTATACTTACTTTGACTAGTTTAATGTTTGAATATTGTTTGATGATGATGGTTGAAAATTGTTGATTGAATGTTGAAAAGAAAATGATACGCTTATAAGCGTGGCCACCTCCAGTTACAGAGGACACTCTGGCAAAATTTTTCCAGAAATATAACACTTAGAATATTTTTGGTGACAAGTGTTATGAATATATTTTTGACTGGTTTTTCCAAACAAACTTCGCCATGATTTTTATTACAAAATAACCAAGTGTCGGAGGTGGATTTTCGTAAAGGAAACTTGTTAAATATATATTTTGAGTATATGTTTCGTAGTAAAACACTTGTGTGATTTTATGATTATTTTGAGAACTATATATTATTTTTAGAGTAAAAATAATATAACTATGAAAGCACGACTCCAAAATAATACCAACGCCTTCACAAATAAATATTTAAGTTACACCGGTATTATTATTACCACACGAACCTTAAAAATGTAACTTACGTATTTTTCGGAAAATACTCTTAAATGTGTATTTTGACAAAGTATTATTTTGGAATTTGTATAAAGTAAAATATAATATTTTTGGGAAAAATATGTATATTTTGGAGGTATAGTATTTTAGACAAATGAATTAAAATATATTTTATTAAGTGAGACTTAATAATATATTTCGAAGATATAAAAACGCACATGTATCGAAACCCCCATCCTTGGGAAGGAAGATAATTATTAAATAATTACGAAGTGTAAATACGAAATAGTTACCTAACTATTTCCCAAAAGCGTTAAACCTTAAGCCAAGGCACGACCATCCGTCTAATAGAAGTTAGTACGTGTAGGTCGTCACGCAGCAGGTTACTTTGGGACGGACTATTTCGAGACGCACTCCTGTGAGTTCATGTCCCCCTTTCTCTAAACTGTTTTCAGTTTTTATACTTCGGGGGTGAAATACATGTTACTATGATTACGAATACTTTTTACATGGTATGGTTAGCGTAAGGAGGGTTACTACTTAGATCATGTGAGTGGGTAGGCGGGAACTGGAGGCCATTAATCCTCATTGTAGGACCGAGGGTCGTAAGCGGTAGATCTATCTGGGTGTAGCGATCCCAGCCCCAGGCCCAACAGAACGGACCTTGGGGTGACTTTGAGCCCGACGCAAAATCCGCTAGGTTTGAGTCTTCCTACGGCACTTCACACATATCAATGGCCTTGCAAACCATTGGTGATCTCTTTATTTCCTTATTTGCTACATACCAGGGATTTTATACTTACAAAGGTTTTACATACTCACTTACACATGAACTCGCTCAACTTTATGCTGATTTTTCAACTTACATGTATTTCAGGAAATTAGGGATCTGGCGAAGTATGCTACGTTTTCACGCTGCGTAAGAGAAATGAGGTCATCCAAGTTTAGGGGTTGTGGCTTTTACCTGGATGAGTCACAAGTCTTAAGCTGTGTTTTTGTCATGTTTGTGGTTGTGTCTTCTGAACAAGATTTTTATTTTGTTGTGTTGTAATTCCGTTGCATGTGTCGACATTTGAAAACAATGTTGTGGTATTATGTTTTAAAACTTTAATCAATGGATGATCTTCATGGTTTTACTTTCATATAGCTTGGTTAGGATTAAGCTATGGTATTAAGAAGTCACACCAAATAAACCCACGCTTCCGCAAAGCCAGGGTGTGACAGAAATATTGTATCAATTACAAAGATCAACTATGCGTGCATGCAACACTAAACTCCCCCTCAGCCTGAGCTCACAAGTTTGTTCGTACAAGATGACTGGTACAAAAGAGCTAATAGAACAATACAAGTACTGTTCTATTTGTAGTAGAAACCTAACCACTGAGCATCTAATGCTGACGTCACCTAGATAGTGGCATCTAACAGACTAACAAACTCTAACAACTGATTATGGAAATAGGCATGTTCACCAAAATGTTTATCAAAATGGACATTCACTTTAGAGATTATTAAAATAAGCAAACCAATAAGAAGTAAATA
Organism: Helianthus tuberosus; assembly: GCA_030545235.1. Taxonomy (NCBI): domain Eukaryota; kingdom Viridiplantae; phylum Streptophyta; class Magnoliopsida; order Asterales; family Asteraceae; genus Helianthus; species Helianthus tuberosus. The sequence goes on from CM060355.1 coordinate 108,623,991, forward strand.
GATCTGACACCTTTTTAGACGAACAAAAAAAATACATGTGGGGTCCGCATCTAACCAAAGTGCAATCACTATTTTTAATGCACCATTTAGCCCTTTAGCTTTTGATTTTTCGGCTAACGCACCATTTACACTAAGGGTTAAATGGGTCACTAAAAATAGTGTGTGTACTTTACACTTGTAATTCTTTTATTGGTGCTCCCTTCTTTTTAGGGGGGGGGGTGTTCTACCAATAAATATATTACAAGTATCCTTGATTTTCCGGCAACCGTTTACACTGAAAAAGGGGAGGGGGGGGGGGTGTGCTACCAATAAAACAATACAAGTAATAAATATAGGGTCCCCTTGTTCCCACACCCCCTATATTTTATTTTCACATCCCTAGTGTATACGGCCTGTATACAAAATATACGGCCCGTATACAAAATATACGACCCGTATAGAATGTTTTTGAATAGGAAAATGCACAGAGAATGTTTTTTTGATTTTACTATATACGGTCGTTATATAGTTATACGAGCCGTATACACGTTTATACGATTTGTAAAACGTTTCAAATTATCACAGAAGACGTGTCGGGTTCTTCTGCTAGTACTTCCGAGATCTAAACCAACATAAATCAACAATTTTCAACAAATTGTAAGATCAGGAAGCTCAACTTGAACGGACGATATGTATCTTCTATCATGCGACAGACACAATTCTTGCAAGTTAAATCCACAATCAACGTATACAGGTGCAAGAGAATGGCGAGTTATTTTCAGTTATTTCAGTTGATCCACAAATTCCATTGTTTAAATCAGAATCAGGTTCTCAAGACAAGGATCGTTCTAATAGATTAAAGAGAATAAACCATTTTTTACCATTTTTTACCCATAGTATACGAGCCGTATAAGAATATACGGCCCGTATACAATCATCGTATACATTGTATACGATCGGTAAATTTGTTTTTTACCGAGAGTATACGGCCGTATAAACGGTATACGGCCCGTATACATATGGTAAAAATGGTAAAAACCTCTTTAATCTATTAGAACGCTCCAATAAACGAAGAACAAAGCATATTTTCAAAACATAGGTTCATACAGTGCTGTAATAGGTAGTGGTTCAGCCAAAATGACATCTAGCATTACTAACTGTTCAAGTAAGTGTCTAAAAATCTGAAAATTCAGGTTTACCTTGTTAGTTTCTCAAACAAACACTACAAAATCATCTGCTTCCTGAATCTGAATCTGAATTTTAACTCTCGTTTCTTCATCTTCATCTTCAAGAACAATGATGAACAGATGATGTCAGATAATACTTCATTTGTCGAGAAACCATACTGTTAAGAAACTAACATCTTTTAATACTCCATTGCGTATGTGCTTGTGCTGTAGAAACCGGTGATGAATTTGTGTATCTAAATCAGGTTCTCTGCCTTAGATCGGTCATTCCTTGTGATACATGAACGTTGTATTCTTGTCTTCAGAAGAGTTGGTATTGAACCAAGAATACTTCAAACATTCTAAACCCTACCTCGAAACAAACCAACAAAATCCTGATAGTCTTCTAGCAGAACCCGACACGTCTTCTATCATGCGACGGACACAATTATTGCAAGTTAAATCCACAATCAACGTATACAGGTGCAAGAGAATGGCGAGTTATTTTCAGTTATTTCTGTTGATCCACAAATTCCATTGTTTAAATCAGAATCAGGTTCTCAAGACAAGGATCGTTCTAATAGATTAAAGAGAATAAACCATTTTTTACCATTTTTTACCCATAGTATACGAGCCGTATAAGAATTTACGGCCCGTATACAATCATCGTATACATTGTATACGATCGGTAAATTTGTTTTTTACCGAGAGTATACGGCCGTATAAACGGTATACGGCCCGTATACATATGGTAAAAATGGTAAAAACCTCTTTAATCTATTAGAACGCTCCAATAAACGAAGAACAAAGCATATTTTCAAAACACAGGTTCATACAGTGCTGTAATAGGTAGTGGTTCAGCCAAAATGACATCTAGCATTACTAACTGTTCAAGTAAGTGTCTAAAAATCTGAAAATTCAGGTTTACCTTGTTAGTTTCTCAAACAAACACTACAAAATCATCTGTTTCCTGAATCTGAATCTGAATTTTAACTCTCGTTTCTTCATCTTCATCTTCAAGAACAAGGATGAACAGATGATGTCAGATAATACTTCATTTGTCGAGAAACCATACTGTTAAGAAACTAACATCTTTTAATACTCCATTGCGTATGTGCTTGTGCTGTAGAAACCGGTGATGAATTTGTGTATCTAAATCAGGTTCTCTGCCTTAGATCGGTCATTCCTTGTGATACATGAACGTTGTATTCTTGTCTTCAGAAGAGTTGGTATTGAACCAAGAATACTTCAAACATTCTAAACCCTACCTCGAAACAAACCAACAAAATCCTGATAGTCTTCTAGCAGAACCCGACACGTCTTCTATCATGCGACGGACACAATTATTGCAAGTTAAATCCACAATCAACGTATACAGGTGCAAGAGAATGGCGAGTTATTTTCAGTTATTTCTGTTGATCCACAAATTCCATTGTTTAAATCAGAATCAGGTTCTCAAGACAAGGATCGTTCTAATAGATTAAAGAGAATAAACCATTTTTTACCCATAGTATACGAGCAGTATAAGAATATACGGCCCGTATACAATCATCGTATACATTGTATACGATCGGTAAATTTGTTTTTTACCGAGAGTATACGGCCGTATAAACGGTATACGGCCCGTATACATATGGTAAAAATGGTAAAAATCTCTTTAATCTTTTAGAACGATCCAATAAACGAAGAACAAAGCATATTTTGAAAAGACAGGTTCATACAGTGCTGTAATAGGTAGTGGTTCAGCCAAAATGACATCTAGCATTACTAACTGTTCAAGTAAGTGTCTAAAAATCTGAAAATTCAGGTTTACCTTGTTAGTTTCTCAAACAAACACTACAAAATCATCTGCTTCTTGAATCAGAATGAGAATGTTAACTCTCGTTTCTTCATCTTCATCTTCAAGAACAATGATGTACAGAAGATGTCAGATAATACTTCATTTGTCGAGAAACCATACTGTTAAGAAACTAACATCTTTTAATACTTCATTGCGTATGTGCTTGTGCTGTAGAAACCGGTGATGAATTTGTGTATCTAAATCAGGTTCTCTGCCTTAGATCGGTCATTCCTTGTGATACATGAACGTTGTATTCTTGTCTTTCAGAAGAGTTGGTATTGAACCAAGAATACTTCAAACATTCTAAACCCTACCTCGAAATAAACCAACAAAATCCTAATAGTCTTATAGCAGAACCCGACACGTCTTCTATCATGCGACGCAATTATTGCAAGTTAAATCCACAATCAACGTATACATGTGCAAGAGAATGGCGAGTTATTTTCAGTTATTTCTGTTGATCCACAAATTCCATTGTTTAAATCAGAATCAGGTTCTCAAGACAAGGATCGTTCTAATAGATTAAAGAGAATAAAGTAAGGATGTTGGGAATTTGCATAAACATATATTCGTTTCATAACCTCCTCCTATAAATCAACCATAACTGACAAAGAGCTTGTATTAGAAACCATCTTATGTCTTTTACCAACCGAAGAGGCAGCAAGGACAGATAATATTTCATTTGTCAAGAAACCATACTGTCTAGAAACTAACATCTTTTACTCATAAACCCTTGAATCCCAACGCTTCATTTGTAACCGTAAGGATGATGCAAATTTGTACGTAAAGATCTCTACACAAACTCTTCTACATCTTTTAACCAATTGTCCATCACTTAAGACCTTGAAAGATTTGTTGATATCGAAGAAAAGAGTAACTAGCAGAAGACGTGTCGGGTTCTTCAAAAAAATTGTGTATGTGCTTGTGCTGTAGAAACCGGTGTATGTGCTTGTGCTGTAGAAACCGGTGATGAATTTGTGTACACAACTGAACGTTAATTGATATTGTTTTAGACAACAATAGATAATGAACGGATTGTTGGTGGATAACGCAAACAAGTTCTCCACAGTTTGTTATTCTGATCTCTATTCGGTCATCTTTCCAAACTGCAACACACGGATTGTTGGGGATTAAACGCATGTACGTGACAAGACAAGGATCGTTCTAATAGATTAAAGAGAATAAACCAACGTTGTTTATCACCCTGTGTGAGCATTGTAAGCCCGACCACTAGCAGAAGAACCCTACACGTCTTCTATGATGAATCGAAACATTCACGAACAACAATGGACTCACACTCATTGTTGCGAATTTGGTTTCTTCGGTACAGGCTGATGAAACCGAAGATTCAGACTCCTTACAACTCTCATCAAATGCCTCACCCTTCCTTTTATTCTATAAAACTCTCATCAAATGCCCGTAGTCCCGCGTTGATAGCTTCCGTTTTATTACAGCCATACGACACGTTTTCTTGTTCTTCAATCTTTGTTACTTGTTAATGTTTTATTTTTTTCTACTTTTAGAAAGGTTTGAGCACCTCACGACTGTAAAATATCTAGTTTGATTTACACCTTAAATCCCTTAAATACTTTGAGGAAAATCAAAGTTCGTTCCATACGGGCCGTATAAGAGTATACGGCCCGCCTGTATACACGTTCGTATACATTGTATACGACCAGGAAAACTTATTTACACATGGTGTATACAGGCCATATACTATTATACGGCCTGTATGGAATACAAAAACTGACAAAATCTACTGGCACAGATTTTGTTGTTTTTTTTATTCTATACGAGCCGTATAACAGTTTACGGGCCCGTATACACCATGTGTAAATAGGTTTTTCCCATGCGTTAATATTACGAACCTAAATATATTACAAGTGTAAAAGCTGCCGGCAATTCACCATTTACACTTGAAAGAGAGGGGGAGAGGGTGACCAATAAAAAAATTACACGTGTAAACGTTGTCACACCCCGACCACGTAAAACAACAAACCTTGGCGGAAACGTCGGGGAGTGTTGTAACAGAATAATTGTTTCAACCCATGCGTACGAAGAGTTTCGTTTTATTGAATATTAAACATTGTCTTAGAGTTAAACAAGCAAATCAAACATAAACTATTATCGTTAATAAATCACTAAGGCCTCGTCCAGTCCTAAGTGAGCATGCATCCTATTCGTAGTCATCATTAAGCAACATCACCTGAAACATATGTAAAAACAAAGTCAGCAAAGAAATGCTGGCGAGTACATAGGTTTTGTGAGAGTGTCAGATTCATGGCTCGTTTGCATCTCGAAATAACTCGTACAACTTCGTTAATCGACATTAGAAAACCTTGTTTTGTAAAATGTTTGTATCGTAAAATGAATAACCAAATCAAAACTGTTTGGTTATAATTTATAAAGCTCGATGCCATTAATCTTAACCCAAAACATTTTTTTTCGTAAACCAAATCGTAAATCGTTCTTGTAATAAAACTCGTATGGTTTATATGGTTTTGTAAACATCGTTGTGTGACATCGTTTAACTCGTTCTCATTATAGATCATCGTTCATTTGTTTAAATCATTCATAATCATTCAAAAATCGTACAATCGTTTAATATCGTTCTCGTTCCCAATCGTTCTCGTTTTAATTGTGAAAACTACTTTTGGTCGTCTCGCTAATAACATTCAAACCTTTGTGACTTGTTCATCGTTCAACTCGTTCTCGCATTAACAAACCTCCAAAGGGTAAGTTAACAATCATCAGATTCAGTCGTTACCCACTTAACCCACACATAACCATGGGTCTAGTTGATAACGGGATTTGTCGGATCCTATGGTACCATAACCTAATACTGGTCGGTTTGGCCGAAATTAATGAATGTCATTCGTTATGTAACTACAACCACAAGTTCGTTCAGATCATTGAAATCGTTCTTAGTTTTGTATAAACCATCTTACTCGTTTTGAAACCATCGTTGAAACATCCAAATCGATTAGATACATATGAATCACCCAAAAACAATTGAAAATAGTAAAATAGGGGACTATGTACTCACCTTCGGGTGCGTTTTTAAATGTTAACACAATCCCTCAAATTTTTTATCCGCCCACTAGCACAAGGCTAGGGGAGGTTGAGTGTAGAAAAGTGGTGGATAAAAGAAAACAAGAGTGGTCCTTGAGCTTCCGAGTACACCAAGCCTTGTTGTATGATCTCTAACACCCTTGGGTCTCTAAAGATTGTATGTTTTGAACTTGAAGATGATGATGATGGTGTGGGTGGCTCTCAGCTGAACCAAGGAAGAGAGGGAGAGAGTTTTTGAGTGAAGTTGACGTGTGAATGATAAAGTGAGTAGTGATCTAGTGGTTAAATAGAACATCCCCCAACACCCTTTTATCCTTTAGGTTTTGTGTTACTTAAGTACACTACAAATTTATTAAACAATTGAAGAAAATCAAGGGTGAATCCCAACCCTTGTAACCGGTTTTGATGGGGGGGGGGGGGTGGGTTCTAGTTGGTTTTCAAATGTATAGTTACTAATTAGTTAGATTACATGTGTTTATTTAGTGTTTTATAAGTGTTATGTAATATAGAGTGGGTTAGGGTATTCGGGGACCCTAACTAGCTCAGAAAAGTAAGAACAATATGTTTGACAATATTTTTGTGTTCCGGATAATGTCCGGTTGTTTGGTTGGGTATCGTTTCGTTAAAGTGTTTAATTATGTACCGGGTATTTTATCTAGCGTTCAAATCCCGATTTATGGCGTTCTGAATTATTTCTATTATTCTATAAAAATAAACTCACCAAAATATTGCTGAAATAAATTTCAGTTTCCGAGACTGGCTACGTTGCCTGTGTTTCGCAGTTGAAGCACTGTGTCGCGCAGAAACACACGGTACGCGCTTAAACTTGAAAAATAACGTTTTTAGGCGTTTTAATTTATTTTTCAACACGGACCTGATTAAAATAGAATTTTAATCATAACAGAATATTTTCAGGATTTAAATATTATCCGGGCGGTCACCAACGTTCGTTTCGCAGTTTTGTCGTAATTAGTTCTTAAGTTAAAATAAACATGTTTACGCCATACCGAATCCTTCGAAACTTATTTCTAAGTTATGTAAAGGATATTTAGGGTACGTTTGGCTTACGTCACAGTTCCGGAGTGTATGTCGCGTTAAACTGATTGCGTTTAAGCACCAGTTTGCGTATAACCTTCCCGAAAGTGATTTAAATCTTGAAATCGGAGTTGAATCAAATTGTAAAATCATTAAACACAATTGCACACATAATATCACCAAAACACATATAATAACACCAAAGCACATTGTTTTATTGATAACTGACATTGTTTTACATAATACGATGATTACAGAACACATTTGTCACAGTCTCCCCTACTTTAGGAAATTTCGTCCCGAAATTTTATTTAGAAGATTCTTGTGAAAACAAATGTGGATATTTCGCCTTCATCTAATCCTTATGTTCCCAAGTAAACTCGGGGCCAGGGTTGGATTCCGAGCGAACTTTGACCAAATGAATCCGTTTGTTCTTCAACTGTTTGTATGTACGTTCCACTATCTCCGCAGGTTTCTCGACAAAGTGCATCGTTTCGTCGATTTGAATCTCGTCGAGAGGAATGTGAAGATCAGCATCAGCTAAACACTTTCGCAAATTGGACACGTGAAAAGTCGAATGAACATTTCCAAGCTCTGGAGGTAGCTCTAGTCGATAGGCAACTTTTCCAATTCTTTCAACAATCTTAAATGGTCCAACATATCGTGGTGCAAGTTTTCCTTTCTTTCCAAATCTCACCACTCCCTTCCAAGGTGAAACCTTGAGTAGGACACGGTCTCCGATTTGAAATTCCATAGGCTTACGTCCCAAATCTGCATAACTTTTTTGACGGCTTCTAGCGGTCACAAGATTATCGCGGATTTTCTTGATTTAGTCTGTTGTTTCCAGAATGAGCTCAGGTCCAGTAAGCTGAGCTTCACCGATCTCATTCCAACAGACGGGTGAACGACATTTTCGACCGTAGAGAGCTTCGAATGGTGCCATTTTAATGCTAGCATGATAACTATTATTGTATGAGAACTCGATCAATGGCAGATCAGAATCCCAATTACCACCAAAGTCTATCACGCATGCTCTGAGCATATGTTCCAAAGTTTGAATCGTTCTCTCAGATTGGCCATCTGTTTGGGGATGATAAGCAGTGCTTAGATTTAGTTGGGTTCCCAAAGCAGATTGCATGGTCTTCCAGAAATGAGATGAAAACCGAGCATCACGATCGGAAATTATATCCAAAGGAACACCATGTCGTGATACGATCTCGTCTACATAGATCTTGGCAAGCTTTTCAGCAGAGAAATCCTCACGAATTGGTAAGAAGTGAGCAGATTTTGTCAAACGATCAACTACAACCCAAATAGGATGATGACCTTTAGACGTACGCGGTAACTTAGTAATAAGATCCATTGCAATGTTCTCCCACTTCCAAACCGGTATCTCTAGTTGTACAAGCAAACCAGAAGGTTGTTGATGTTCGGCCTTGACTTTGAGACAAGTTAGGCATTTCGATACATACAAGGCAACATCCTTCTTCATACCAGGCCACCAATACTGAGTACGAAGATCCTTGTACATTTTATCAGGACCAGGATGGATAGAATATCGAGAATTGTGAGATTCGTCCATTACTAAGGTGCGAAGATCGTCCTGATTCGGAATCCACAAACGATTCTCAAAATGGAGTAAACCATCGTCTTTCCTTTCGAGTTTATGCTCAAGTTGAAGTGGTAGCTCATATTTCAATAAGTCATTGATCACACAAGATCGTTGAGTTTGAAGAACACGAGATTGAATATCAGATAGAGTTCGAACAGAATGAAGCTTGACTCGTTCCTTTCGGCTAAGCGCATCGGCCACGACATTCGCCTTACCAGGATGGTAGCGGATCTCGCAATCATAATTGTTTAAGAGTTCAACCCAACGTCGTTGCCTCATGTTCAGCTCCTTCTGATTGAGAATATGCTGGAGACTTTTGTGGTCTGTGAAAACCACACACTTCGTTCCATAGAGGTAGTGTCTCCAGATTTTAAGTGCGAAAACCACTGCTCCTAATTCAAGATCATGAGTCGTATAGTTCTTCTCGTGAATTTTCAACTGTCTAGACGCATAAGCTATGACTTTACCTCATTGCATAAGAACGCAACCAAGTCCTAGATTCGACGCGTCACAATAGACAACAAAATCATCGTTTTCTTCAGGTAGAGATAGAACAGGAGCATCACAGAGCTTTCGTTTCAGCGTTTGGAACGCTTCTTCTTGCTTAGGTCCCCACTCAAAAGGCTTATTTTTCTGAGTCAAAGCAGTGTGGAACCGCGATCTTTGAGAAATTAGAAATAAACCGTTGATAATAACCAGCAAGACCAAGAAAAGAACGAACTTCTGTAGGTGTCGTCGGTGTATTCCAATCCTTAATTGCAACAATCTTGGATGGATCTACATGAATACCCTGCTCATTGACAATATGACCCAAGAACTGAACTTCTCTAAGCCAAAATTCACACTTGCAGAATTTAGCAAAAAGTTGTTCCTTCTTTAGTAGTTCCAATGTCAAACGAAGGTGTTGCTCGTGCTCTGCTTGAGACTTTGAATAAATGAGAATGTCGTCGATGAACACAATGATGAACTTATCTAAATAAGGTTTACAAACCCTATTCATTAAGTCCATGAAGATGACTGGGGCATTTGTCAAACCAAAAGGCATGACAGTGAACTCATAGTGCCCATATCTTGTACGAAAAGCAGTTTTGGGGATATCTTCTTCGAACACGCGAAGTTGATGATACCCAGATCGCAGATCGATCTTGGAAAAGCATGAAGCACCTTGCAGCTGGTCGGATAGATCATCAATTCTAGGTAGGGGATATCGATTCTTGATGGTAAGCTTATTAAGCTCACGATAATCGATACACATTCGAAAAGATCCATCTTTCTTTTTCACAAAGAGAACAGGAGCTCCCCAAGGCGAAAAGCTTGGACGGATGAACCCTTTATCAGACAACTCTGGAAGCTGTTTCGATAACTCTTGCATCTCCGATGGTGCAAGACGATACGGTGCTTTCTCAATCGGGTTGGCATTGGGTACAAGGTCGATATGAAACTCGACTTGACGAACTGGAGGCAAACCAGGCAGTTCATCAGGAAACACCTCCGGATAATCCCGAACAATCAGAATATCTTGAATACTCTTGCTCTTGCCTTTCTCCTCGGTGACATGTGCCTGGAAAGCAACATATCCTTTTTGCAAATATCTTTGGGCTTTCATACATGACATAAGCTTCAATCCACCATATGGTTTCTCGCCACGAACTTCCAGAACATCGCCAGACGGAAGAGGAATACGGACAATCTTATCGAAACAAACCACCTCAGCATGATGTTTGGTTAACCAATCCATCCCCACGATAATATCGAAACTCCCGAGTTGCATCGGCGTGAGGTCGATGGGAAAAAGATGGTTATCAAGGTTTAACTGACAATCACGGATAATAGAGTCGAGAACAAGAGGTTTACCAGTAGCAACTTCGACAGATAAGGGTTTCCTCAGTTTAGTTCTAGGTATCGCAAGCAAAGGCTCAAAAGATAGTGAAACAAAACTTCTATCGGCACCAGAATAAAAAAGAACAGATGCAGGTCGATTGTTAACAAGGAACGTACCATTGACGACGAGGTTGTCAGCTCGAGCCTCGTTTGCATTCAGATTGAATACTCGTCCACGAGCGGGATTCGTATTCGCATTGACATTGACATTCACGTTCGGATTTGCATTCGTATTTGCCAACCTCGGACAGTTGTTACGGAAGTGACCATATTCTCCACAGTTGAAACATGAACCCGGTGGGAATCTAGCAGCATTACCCTGAACTGGAGCTTGATTTTGAACAATTTGATTCTGACCCGAATGACAGACGTTGGCCAGATGCCCAAGCTTACCACACGTTGTGCATTGCCTAAAAGCTTGTTGTGCAATATGATGACCGTTGTAGCGAGCACAATGAGGTGCGGTACCAGCATACACTTTCTTCGCAGGAGGTTGAGCTGGTGGGTTCTGAGGGTTCTGAGCATTTTGTGCAGTTACTGCAAAGTTCTGAGCACCCTTTCGCTTTCTCGACTTCTTCGATGACTCACCTTCTTTACCCTTACCCTTCTTCTTATCCTTCCCAGAATCAGTCGCCTTCTTTTTATCATCCTTGCGGGTGAGTTTACCCTTCCTGACTTGAGACTCAGTCAGGGTAGCAGATAACTCGATCGCTTGGCGAACAGTAGCAGGATTGACACCAGTCACAATATCCTGTATGGAATCGGGTAGACCATCGATATACCTCTCTATCGCTTTCTCCAACGGGGTAACCATAGTAGGACACAAAAGACTGAGCTCCTCAAATCGATCCATATACGCATGGTGTTCTCCCCCGTCTTGTTTCAGATCATCACACTCTCGTTCCAAAGCTTGAATTTCGTGATGGGGGCATAACTCTCTCATCATGAGAGCTCGAAGCTCTTCCCATGTCTGTGCCAATGCCACTTCGGCACCCCTATCGTGCATCACTCCGTTCCCCCAAGTAAGAGCACGCTTCTCAAACACACTTGATGCAAATTCAACCTTACGCCCATTCGGACATTACACATGTCTGAATGTGTTCTCGATACTTTCGAACCATTGAAGGAGTGCAGTCGCTCCTTGTGACCCAGAAAACTTTAACGGCTTAGCAGAATTGAAACTCTTGAAATTACACTGTGCATTGTTATTTTTGTTGTTGTTGTACAGCTCGTGGATTTGGGTTACAACGCCTGGAAGCACAGCAGCCATTTGCTGAGTGACAAGGGCTGCGAGTTCTTCAGCAGTAAAAGATTGTGCATCACGTCGAGGAGGCATTGTCTAACAAGGAAATATGAGAAAGGAGTGAGGTCGACAATTAGGAAAAACAAGAGAGGTATTGAAAATATCGACGAATCATAAGGAAGGCGATCATTTGTTCGTTACTTCAAACAAACAAACGACACGCAGTGACTAATCAAAGTAATGAATCGAAATAATGTATTGCGAAGACATGCTCGCCTATAAGTGAACACTCACCCCAAGAGTTCCCAGGTAAGAGTGACTGGTCCGATTATGTGGATTTGTACGAACACTCTAGCCTTAGACAGAAAACTCAGGGTACAGGCATTCACTCTTCCAGTGTGCACGTGTTCACATTATTTAGACCCAACTTTGACGAGATTTTTAAAACTCAAAAGGCACTAAGCCAAAATGAGTCAAACTGGATGGGTTCAAAACCTTACAACAAAGGGTTCAAAACCTAGTAATCAATCATCCTAGAACGGATGATTAATTTTCGAAGCAGATTCGGATTTTGTTTTTTTTTAAATTCTAAACGCAAATCAACTTGCGTTGGGGTCCTAGAAAGTAATAGTCTAGGTCAAACCATTACTAATAACCTAATTCTCTATAACCATTGGCTCTGATACCAACTCTTATGTCACACCCCGACCACGTAAAACAACAAACCGTGGCGGAAACGTCGGGGAGTGTTGTAACAGAATTATTGTTTCAAACCATGGGTACGAAGAGTTTCATTTTATTGAATATTAAACATTGTCTTAGAGTTAAACAAGCAAATCAAACATAAACTATTATCGTTAATAAATCACTAAGGCCTCGTCCAGTCCTAAGTGAGCATGCATCCTATTTGTAATCATCATTAAGCAACATCACCTGAAACATATGTAAAAACAAAGTCAGCAAGGAAATGCTGGCGAGTACATAGGTTTTGTGAGAGTGTCAGATTCATGGCTCATTTGCATGTCGAAATAACTCGTACAACTTCGTTAATCGACATTAGAAAACCTTGTTTTGTAAAATGTTTGTATCATAAAATGAATAACCAAATCAAAACAGTTTGGTTATAATTTATAAAGCTCGATGCCATGAATCTTAACCCAAAACATTTGTTTTCGTAAACCAAATCGTAAATTGTTCTTGTAATAAAACTCGTATGGTTTATATAGTTTTGTAAACATCGTTGTGTGACATCGTTTAACTCGTTCTCGTTATAGATCATCGTTCATTTGTTTAAATCATTCATAATCGTTCAAAAAACGTACAATCGTTTAATATCGTTCTCAATTGTTCTCGTTTTAATTGTGAAAACTACTTTTGGTCGTCTCGCTAATAACATTCAAACCTTTGTGACTCGTTCATCGTTCAACTCGTTCTCGCATTAACAAACCTCCAAAGGGCAAGTGAACAATCATCAGATTCAGTCGTTACCCACTTAACCCACACATAACCATGGGTCTAGTTGATAACGGGATTTGTCGGATCCTATGGTACCATAACCTAATACTGGTCGGTTTGGCCGAAATTAATGAATGTCATTCGTTATGTAACTACAACCACAAGTTCGTTCACGTCATTGAAATCATTCTTAGTTTTGTATAAACCATCTTACTCGTTTTGAAACCATCGTTAAAACATCGAAATCAATTAGATACATATGAATCACCCCAAAACAATTGAAAATAGTAAAATAGGGGACTATGTACTCACCTTCGGGTGCGTTTTTAAATGTTAACACAATCCTTCAAATTGTTTATCCGCCCACTAGCACAAGGCTAGGGGAGTTCGAGTGTAGAAAAGTGGTGGATAAAAGAAAACGAGAGCGGTCCTTGAGCTTCCGAGTACACCAAGCCTTGTTGTATGATCTCTAACACCCTTGGGTCTCTAAAGATTGTATGTTTTTAAGTTGAAGATGATGATGATGGTGTGGGTGGCTCTCGGCTGAACCAAGGAAGAGAGGGAGAGAGTTTTTTAGTATAGTTGATGTGTGAATGATAAAGTGAGTAGTGATCTAGTGGTTAAATAGAACATCTCCCAACACCCTTTTATACGAGCCGTATACACGTTTATACGATTTGTAAAACGTTTCAAATTATCACAGAAGACGTGTCGGGTTCTTCTGCTAGTACTTTCGAGATCTAAACCAACATAAATCAACATATTTCAACAAATTGTAAGATCAGGAAGCTCAACTTGAACGGACGATATGTATCTTCTATTATGCGACAAACACAATTCTTGCAAGTTAAATCCTCAATCAACGTATACAGGTGCAAGATAATGGCGAGTTATTTTCAGTTATTTCTGTTGATCCACAAATTCCATTGTTTAAATCAGAATCAGGTTCTCAAGACAAGGATCGTTCTAATAGATTAAAGAGAATAAACCATTTTTTACCCATAGTATACGAGCCGTATAAGAATATACGGCCCGTATACAATCATCGTATACATTGTATACGATCGCTAAATTTGTTTTTTACCGAGAGTATACGGCCGTATAAACGGTATACGGCCCGTATACATATGGTAAAAATGGTAAAAACCTCTTTAATCTATTAGAACGCTCCAATAAACGAAGAACAAAGCATATTTTCAAAACACAGGTTCATACAGTGCTGTAATAGGTAGTGGTTCAGCCAAAATGACATCTAGCATTACTAACTGTTCAAGTAAGTGTCTAAAAATCTGAAAATTCAGGTTTACCTTGTTAGTTTCTCAAACAAACACTACAAAATCATCTGCTTCCTGAATCTGAATCAGAATTTTAACTCTCGTTTCTTCATCTTCAAGAACAATGATGAACAGATGATGTCAGATAATACTTCATTTGTCGAGAAACCATACTGTTAAGAAACTAACATCTTTTAATACTTCATTGCGTATGTGCTTGTGCTGTAGAAACCGGTGATGAATTTGTGTATCTAAATCAGGTTCTCTGCCTTAGATCGGTCAATCCTTGTGATACATGAACGTTGTATTCTTGTCTTTCAGAAGAGTTGGTATTGAACCAAGAATACTTCAAACATTCTAAACCCTACCTCGAAACAAACCAACAAAATCCTGATAGTCTTCTAGCAGAACCCGACACGTCTTCTATCATGCGACGGACACAATTATTGCAAGTTAAATCCACAATCAACGTATACATGTGCAAGAGAATGGCGAGTTATTTTCAGTTATTTCTGTTGATCCACAAATTCCATAGTTTAAATCAGAATCAGGTTCTCAAGACAAGGATCGTTCTAATAGATTAAAGAGAATAAAGCAAGGATGTTGGGAATTTACATAAACATATATTCGTTTCATAACCTCCTCCTATAAATCAACCATAACTGACAAAGAGCCTGTATTAGAAACCATCTTATGTCTTTTACCAACCGAAGAGGCTGCAAGGACAGATAATACTTCATTTATCGAGAAACCATATTGTCTAGAAACTAACATCTTTTACTCATAAACCCTTGAATCCCAACGCTTCATTTGTAACCGTAAGGATGATGCAAATTTGTACGTAAAGATCTCTACACAAACTCTTCTACATCTTTTAACCAATTGTCCATCACTTAAGTCCTTGAAAGATTTGTTGAAATCAAAGAAAAGAGTAACTAGCAGAAGACGTGTCGGGTTCTTCCAACAAATTGTGTATGTGCTTGTGCTGTAGAAACCGGTGTATGTGCTTGTGCTGTAGAAACCAGTGATGAATTTGTGTACACAACTGAACGTTAATTGATATTGTTTTAGACAACAACAGATAATGAACGGATTGTTGGTGGATAACGCAAACAAGTTCTCCACAGTTTGTTATTCAGATCTCTATTCGGTCATCTTTCCAAACTGCAACACACGGATTGTTGGGAATTAAACGCATGTACTTGACAAAACAAGGATCATTCTAATAGATTAAAGAGAATAAACCAACGTTGTTTATCACCCTGTGTGAGCATTGTAAGCCCGACCACTAGCAGAAGAACCCGACACATCTTCTATGATGATTCGAAACATTCACGAACAACAATGGACTCACACTCATTGTTGCGAATTTGGTTTCTTCGGTACAGGCTGATGAAACCGAAGATTCAGACTCCTTACAACTCTCATCAAATGCCTCACCCTTCCTTTTATTCTATAAAACTCTCATCAAATGACCATAATCCCGCGTTGACAGCTTCCGTTTTATTACAGCCAACGACTCGTTTTCTTGTTCTTCAATCTTTGTTACTTGTTAATGTTTTATTTTTTTCTACTTTTAGAAAGGTTTGAGCACCTCACGACTGTAAAATATCTAGTGTGATTTACACCTTAAATCCCTTAAATACTTTGAGAAAAATCAAATTTTCGTTCCATACGGGCCGTATAAGAGTATACGGCCTGCCCGTATACACGTACGTATACATTGTATACGACCAGGAAAACTTATTTACACATGGTGTATACGGGCTGTATACTATTATACGGCCCGTATGGAATAAAAAACTGACAAAATCTGCTGGCACATATTTTGTTGTTCTTTTGTTCTATACGAGCCGTATAACAGTATACGGCCCGTATACACCATGTGTAAATAAGTTTTTCCCATACGTTATTATTACGGCCCTAAATATATCACAAGTGTAAAAGCTGGCCTTTTATCCTTGATTTTCCGGCTATTCACCATTTACACTTGAAAGAGAGGGGGAGGGGGTGACCAATAAAAAAAATTACACGTGTAAACGTTGTCACACCCCGACCACGTAAAACAACAAACCGTGGTGGAAACGTCGGGGAGTGTTGTAACAGAATTATTGTTTCAAACCATGGGTACGAAGAGTTTCGCTTTATTGAATATTAAACATTATCTTAGAGTTAAACAAGCAAATCAAACATAAACTATTATCGTTAATAAATCACTAAGGCCTCGTCCAGTCCTAAGTGAGAATGCATTCTATTCGTAATCATCATTAAGCAACATCAACTGAAACATATGTAAAAACAAAGTCAGCAAAGAAATGCTGGCGAGTACATAGGTTTTGTGAGAGTGTCAGATTCATGGCTCGTTTGCATGTCGAAATAACTCGTACAACTTCGTTAATCGACATTAGAAAACCTTGTTTTGTAAAATGTTTGTATGGTAAAATGAATAACCAAATCAAAACAGTTTGGTTATAATTTATAAAGCTCGATGCCATGAATCTTAACCCAAAACATTTATTTTCGTAAACCAAATCGTAAATCGTTCTTGTAATAAAACTCGTATGGTTTATATAGTTTTGTAAACATCGTTGTGTGACATCGTTTAACTCGTTCTCATTATAGATCATCGTTCATTTGTTTAAATCATTCATAATCGTTCAAAAATCGTACAATCGTTTAATATCGATCTCGTTCCCAATCGTTCTCGTTTTAATTATAAAAACAACTTTTGGTCATCTCGCTAATAACATTCAAACCTTTGTGACTCGTTCATCGTTCAACTCGTTCTCGCATTAACAAACCTCCAAAGGGTAAGTTAACAATCATCAGATTCAGTCGTTACCCACTTAACCCACACATAACCATGGGTCTAGTTGATAACGGGATTTGTCGGATCCTATGGTACCATAACCTAATACTGGTCGGTTTGGCCGAAATTAATGAATGTCATTCGTTATGTAACTACAACCACAAGTTCGTTCACATCATTGAAATCGTTCTTAGTTTTGTATAAACCGTCTTACTCGTTTTGAAACCATCGTTGAAACATCGAAATCGATTTGATACATATGAATCACCCCAAAACAATTGAAAATAGTAAAATTGGGGACTATGTACTCACCTTCGGGAGCGTTTTTAAATGTTAACGCAATCCTTCAAATTGTTTATCCGCCCACTAGCACAAGGCTTGGGGAGTTCGAGGGTAGAAAAGTGGTGGATAAAAGAAAACAAGAGCGGTCCTTGAGCTTCCGAGTACACCAAGCCTTGTTGTATGATCTCTAACACCCTTGGGTCTCTAAAGATTGTATGTTTTGAACTTGAAGATGATGATGGTGTGGGTGGCTCTTGGCTGAACCAAGGAAGAGAGGGAAAGAGTTTTTTAGTGTAGTTGATGTGTGAATGATAAAGTGAGTAGTGATCTAGTGGTTAAATAGAACATCTCCCAACACCCTTTTATCCTTTAGGTTTTGTGTTACTGAAGTACACTACAAATTTATTAAACAATTGAAGAAAATCAAGGGTGAATCCCCACCCTTGTAACCGGTTTTGATGGGGGGGGGGGGGTTTCTACTTGGTTTTCAAATGTATAGTTACTAATTAGTTAGATTACATGTGTTTATTTAGTGTTTTATAAGTGTTATGTAATATAGAGTGGGTTAGGGTATTCGGGGACCCTAACTAGCTCAGAAAAGTAAGAACAATATGTTTGACAATATTTTTGTGTTCCGGATAATGTCCGGTTGTTTGGTTGGGTATCGTTTCGTTAAAGTGTTTAATTATGTACCGGGTATTTTATCTAGCGTTCAAATCCCGATTTATGGCGTTCTGAATTATTTTTATTATTCTATAAAAATAAACTCGCCAAAATATTACTGAAATAAATTTCAGTTTCCGAGACTGGCTACGTTGCATGTGTTTCGCAGTTGAAGCACTGTGTCGCGCAGAAACACACGGTACGCGCTTAAACTTGAAAAATAACACTTTTAGGCGTTTTAATTTATTTTTCAACACGGACCTGATTAAAATAGAATTTTAATCATAACATAATATTTTCAGGATTTAAATATTATCCGGGCGGTCACCAACGTTCGTTTTGCAGTTTTGTCGTAATTAGTTCTTTAGTTAAAATAAACATGTTTTCGCCATACCGAATCCTTCGAAACTTATTTCTAAGTTATGTAAAGGATATTTAGGGTACGTTTGGCTTACATCACAGTTCCGGAGTGTATGTCGCGTTAAACTGATTGCGTTTAAGCACCAGTTTGCGTATAACCTTCCAGAAAGTGATTTAAAGCTTGAAATCGGAGTTGAATCAAATTGTAAAATCATTAAACACAATTGCACACATAATATCACCAAAACACATATAATAACACCAAAGCACATTGTTTTATTGATAACTGACATTGTTTTACATAATACGATGATTACAGAACACAGTTGTCATAAACGTGGGGACACTACTATTGCTGCACCGTTTAACTCTTGATTTGCCGACTGACTAATGCACCATTTACATTTGTAATTTTTCTATTGGTTTCAAGTGTATTTTTTTGGGCTAAAAAGGTGCCTGAAAGTGACAGTCTAGTAAAAAAAGGTGTTGACTTTGGTTACTTGTTTTTCTTTTATTGGTTTGTTCATTTTATAAAGAGTAAACTACAATTTTACACCCTGTGGTTAGGGGTGATTGGCACCCTTACCCCCCTAAGGAAATAATTACAATTTTACCCCCACTGTTTGCTGTTATGTTGCAACCTTACCCCTCGGCCTCAAATTTGTTGACTAATCTGTTGACTATAACTTGAAATGACTATAATGCCCTTTCATATTATCCCCTGTGTTTTGTGCACTCTGTGATATTACCCCCTGCCACTACTGCCACCGCCATTCACCACCACAACCACCACTGCCACCTACAGCCACCACCACAACTTAATATCCCTTTCATATATAACTCCACCACTACTTCCGTCATCGGAAACCTGCAACTCCGGTCATCTTCTCCAACGACTGCCACCACTGCCACCTCTGCTACCTCCAGCCACCACCACCATAACCACACTGCCACCTCCAGCCAAACCGAAGCTGCTGCTGAGTCAGCTAAAATGGCAATACAGGCCGCAGAAGCCGCTGCATACTTAGCCAGCAAAGAATCAAACCAGTCAACTCAACCACATGGATTCGTAAACGGTCCTAATTGGATTATTGTTATCACATCATTTTAACAAAATTTGACATTAATTGGATTATTGTGTATTCATTTCACATACCACTCATTTTCATTTATTAGTTTTAAGATATAGGTGAATTAAATAAAGTTATTAGTAATAATCGTACACACTATGTATTATGAATTTGCAGGCCATCACTCTAAACCCACATACATGCTCTGTTTTATTCCACCACCAAAAACCCTAAATTCAATCATAAATTTCTTCATAAACTCAAACCTACATACATGCTCTGTTTTAGCTAACTCAGCATGTATTGTATTACTGTGAAATGAAAGGAGAATTCATATTTAGAATGTCACTGAAATTGTGAAATGTAGTTCTGTCTCATGAAAATGGTAGCATATCTTTTGGTGAAAGTTTTATTTAGAAGTTACAATCTGTCATTATCGATTCAAGCCTAGATGATTCCTTGGTTTTACTCTTAAAATGTGATGTGATGCATGGTATTTTATATGATATATAATTTAAGATTTGTTTAACTATCTGAGAAATGGATAATTCTTTGTGTATAGTCAAGTAATAGTTCCAATTTTGTTGGGAGGAGTAACAATTTTGGGTTGCCTGTTGATTTTGTTGCAAAACCACACCATTCACACTTGAAAACACTTGTGACTTCAAAATTGTGGTTGATAACTTGATATGCGTTATGTTACAAACTTAAAACAGATTGTGTTCTATTTAGTTACTTTTATATGATTAGTATAGTCATTAATTTAATTCTAATAAATATATTGATTTTGAAAATGATTCTTCGTTCTTTAGAGCTTAAAACCCGTTTCATATACGTTTTGGTAATGGATATAATTGATATAGTTCTTCGTTCTTTAGAGCTGGTACCACTAAGTGCCCTACACCACCTGCTTTGTTTTTTTCTTGATTCCGTGCTTACTCATGAACTGTATTGCCATAATGCCATTTTAGCTGACTCAGCAGCAGCTTCGGTTTGGTTGGAGCTGGCAGTGGTGGTTGTGGTGGTGGCTGGAGGTGGCAGAGGTGGCAGTGGTGGCAGTCGTTTGAGAAGATGACCGGAGTTGCAGGTTTCCGGTGACGGAAGTAGTGGTGGTGTTATATATGAAAGGGATATTAAGTTGTGGTTGTGGCTGGAGGTGACAGTGGTGGTGGTGGTGAATGGCGGTGGCAGCGGTGGCAGGGGGTAATATCACAGAGTGCACAAAACACAGGGGGTAATATGAAAGGGCATTATAGTCATTTCAAGTTATAGTCAACAGATTAGTCAACAAATTTGAGACCGGGGGGTAAGGTTGCAACATAACAGCAAACAGTGGGGGGGGTAAAATTGCAATTATTTCCTTAGGTGGGGTAAGGGTGCCAATCAACCCTAACCACATGGTGTAAAATTGTAGTTTACTTTGTAGGTCCCTGAATCCCGTATGGATCGTAACAAGACTGTTAATCTATCAAGGGTGCGGAATCCCCTTGATTGATCTTCGAACACAGAAACAAGATTATGTAGAAGAACAAGAACTCGAACACACAAACACGCCAACTTTCAAACTGATCTTCTGTGATTATCAAACCCTTAGAAGCGTTTTACAATCACTAAGATCTACAAGAACCTAACAACCGATTTCTGTTTTGTTCTTAACCTCTCAAACTTGAATGCTCCCTCACAATCTCCAAAAGGCTCTCAAGTTGTCTAAAGTGTCTAATCCTAAAACTCAAGACTAAGGCTGTTTATATACACACAGCCAAGATCTCGAATTGGGCTTTGCCCATATTACATTTGTCACATAAACTTGGGCCTAATAGACTTAGTGCAAACTTGGACTGATTGGGAACTCGTTTTTCTTTAAGTCTTCATGATCCAATCTTCTGTTTAATATCCAAAGACCAATCCAAAGTTGTTGTCATATAACATGCACCAACAAACTCCCCCTTGACAATAGCTTGCAAAGGAAACTTTAGTTTTGATTCAGCATTCAATCTTTGGTCTTTGGATAGCGTCAGCTTCAACATGAATTCTGTCTTTGTCAACAACATCTTTGTCAGCAACAGACTCCCCCTAAGCTGATGCATCCAATCACCAAATCTTCCAAGTTTTGATTCAGCATTCAATGTAAGTCTTCACAGCATCCACTCTGCATTGTAGAAGGAGGATTCTACCAAGCAGCAACAACCTCCTCCTCTCTTCACGGCAACTTCTCATCAATAAACTGCTTCAATCTGTATACTATAAAACAAACATCTCGAGAAACCATAAGAATTTTTCAACATAGTTAAAGAATTATTATTATACAAGAGATAGTTAAACTGTATCAGATTAAGCACTTTCAAATAAAGCACCAACACACACAAATTGTAACAAACACCTTATAACCTGCATGATTTAAAAAATTTTGAACCCACTTTCTAACACAGTCTCCCCCTTTCGGTAACAACTCCTCCAAGAATAACAGTTTTCCGTACATTAAGAATTTTAACAGAAAAAGACACTATTTTTGGATTTTTATATTTTCAAATGTAAAGACTGAAAGCAGTAAATAAATATTTACAGACATTCTTTTTTGCGAGTTTCGAGGGTAAGAGAATCAAATCAGTGTACGGTCATGTCAAAACGCTCTTGTTGTTCTTTTAGTTAACATTTAGATAAGCATCCTATAACGATTATCGGTATTGTTGTCCACATAAGCTCAACTTATCATATGTGTGACAACCCGAATTTCCGACATTCTTTATTCGCATTTAATGCACGATTGACTTTGACTATTTAGTTGTGTTATGATAAAACGTAGTGTGTTTGCATGGTTATGTGTGATTGTATAACATGTGTACTGTTGTAAAACTTAAACTGTTAAACCATATAAGAATCCGACGAAACACAAGTGAGGTTCGCCAAGATCGATCTCGACGAAACAGATCAGTTTCGTCAACACCTTCTCGACGAAACAGGCTGTTTCGCCGAGCCCAGTTTCGCCGAAGGCCCAGTACGGCCCAGAATGTTATTTCGCGAATATTTACGTGAAACGGGTTTAGTTTCACAAGTTAGGCAATCAGAAAAAAACCCTAGAACTCTCTCTCTTCTGTGCGACGGCAACAACCATTGTTCACCATCATCCCTAGCTCTTGAATCCTTGTTTCTTCATCTTGAATCGGTTAGTGTGTGTTTGTTAATCGATTCCATGTTTCTGCTATATCACGATTCTTGCTGGTGTATATGATTGATGTGTGTTACTGCTGTGATAAGCGTATGATTATGATGTTATAGATTTTGATACGTATGATGTAGTAGGAATTATATAAAATGCTATGCGAAACTTAATACAATCGAGTGCTCGGTTCTGGATATTGTTATTATGTTCTGATTATGAATACAAGTTAGTATCTTGATAGGGTACAATGATATGATGTTGTATGTTGATATGTTATACACATAAACTAGGGTTATGTTAGACAATGACTCTTGGATGATCGATTTATGATGATTCGATATGCACATTGATCTTCGTATGATTTCTGTTATTGATGACGGCTGCTAGAATGATTAGGGTTTATGTGTTATTCGCATTTGCTGTAACTGATGTCTGCGAAACTGAACTGTCTGACGAAACAGGACTCTCGGCGAAACAGAATGTGTTTCGCCAAGAGTCATCGACGAATTAGAATCCTGTTTCGCCAAACAAGGCCACGACGAAACGGAATGTGTTTCGTCAATTTGTGTTTCGCCGAAAGTGTGTTTCGCCAACTTATGTGTTTCGCCATTATGTGTGTTTCGCCAAAGGTGTAATCTGCACAGTAACTTGAGTTAATTCTGTTAAGTGTTAACTGAAATAACTAACTGCTGTTAAATGTCAAACATGACTAGTATGATTATGATTACGTGTTACCTGATTATACGTGAACAACTTGAACACAAACTGATTTTATATACGTGCATACTCTAGGACGTGATTGACTTAATTGCGAGCACATAACCTAGCATACCGAGCAAACCAAGGTGAGTTCACACAAGCCAAGGCATGGGGTTCCCGGGTGGGAATGGGGATTTGATGATTTACTGTACATACATAGATGCTAGAACCTACTGCTAGACTAGTAACACTTATTGAACGATCTTCGCACACCTGCCAAGGATTGGCCGCGATATTATGACTGACTTCGCACACCTGCCATATGATGGCCGCGAACTAAATTTACAAATCTTCGCACACCTGCCTGGAGAGGCCGCGATACAAATAAACCTAGTCTAGAACACTTGGGAAAAACATTCCCCAATATCTTCGCACACCTGCCGGGAAGGCCGCGATGGGAACTAATACGATACATTGTAACGAACGAATAAACTACTACTCACGCTATACTATTACTGAACTATTAACTGTGAACTCGCTCAACTAGTTGTTGACTCTCTCTTACATGCCTTGCAGGACCTTAGGTACTTATGGAGCTTGCACAGGGAGGAGCAGGTCGTTGTGGGACATGGATCGATGATGCCATGTTATCTATCTAAACATTTGAATTTACTATTTACATTGGGTTTACATACTTATGCTTCCGCTACACACTTGTTGATGTTTGGTTTTTAAAAACACCTTTCGTATTGATGAATGATTTTTGGTATTTACTTATATGTTCAATATGATTGGTGGCTTGATCCTGGTCAGTCACGCCTCCAAGCGGTGGTACTCCGCGTGTGGATTTTGGGGGTGTGACAGATTGGTATCAGAGCCATTGGTTATAGAGAACTTGGTTTTAATAAAGGGAAAACGGTTTTGTTAAAACCAGACTATAACCAGAACAGTGCTCTCAACGATCCACAACGACGCCTCGCTCCACGTGCAAGACTCAACATCTTAGGTAATAAGGTTTATGTTTATTGCCTACATGCTAGAATTACATAGAACTTTGCTCGTGGTATGCTTAGATTACATTGCCTACTATTCGTTACTGCTTGAAAACGCTTATGTGCTCACTCTCTTCTGTCATCGCACTATTCGCGAACCTCTCTCACTCATGTTCTCCTTGATATCAAGATCATGAGTGGACGCATTAACCTAACTCAAGCCCAGTTGGCGGCTTCGATCAGTGAACAAGTTACTGCAGCACTCGCAGCTGCCCAGGCAGGAGGTGTAACCTGCCATCACCACTTACTCTAGGATTTTTGGATCCTACTCTCGTAAACCAACACTCATGCTCAAGTATGTTTACTCTTACGCACACAACAGGTCAACACGCCCAGCCACCTGTGTACACCTTCGAAACTTTCATGGACTGTCGTTCTACTACATTCAGTGGCACGGAGGGAGCAGTTGGACTCCTCCATTGGTTTGAAAAGCTTGAGTCAGTATTTGAGATGTGTGAATGCCCTGAGGCTCGCAGGGTGAAGTACGCCACTGGCACTCTAGAAGGCATTGCGCTGACTTGGGGAAAGGCGCAAGTTCAGATGTTAGGGTTGGCAGTTGCCAACGCCACACCCTGGAACGATTTCAAAGAATTGATCAAAGAGAAATACGGTAGTCGTGATGACATTCACAAGCTGGAGGTAGAGTTCTACAATTTGCAGATGACGGGGTCAGAAATTGAGGCGTTTACAAAGAGATCAAATGAGCTTGCATTACTGTGTCCTACTATGGTGGACCCTCCAGTTGTTCAGTTGGCTCATCGTCTCACAGTCCAGGCAGTGGAACAGAACAGGCTGCCTAAGCGTATCGGTGCTACTACTACTACTACTACTACTACTACTACTACTACTCCTGCTACTCCCAGTGACAACAAGCGGAAATGGGAGGGGGATTCCAGCAGGGGTTCAGCTACCGTTCAGTCACAAGCACAGCAGCAGCGAAAGATCGATGACTATCAGAGCCCTGGTCAGCAATCTTCTAGTAGTCAAGGGTTGTAACCTCGTCTTAGCTGGTCAGACATTCTCCATCAACCTCATTCCTATAGTCTTGGGTAGTTTTGACATCGTCATTGGTATGGATTGGTTAACACAACAGCAAGTAGAGATTCTATGCAAGGAGAAGATCACTCGTATTCCCCGTTCTGGTAAAGAACCTCTCGAAGTTCAAGGCGACAAGAGTGGTGTCGTGAGTGGTATTATCTCCTTTTTGAAGGCTCAGAAGTGTTTCCGCAAGGGGCACACTGCTATATTGGCACTCGTTACAGATACCTCGAAGGAAGAGAAAAAGATTGAAGATATTCCTGTAGTACGTGACTTTCCTCAAGTGTTCCCTGAGGAATTACCTGGGTTACCGCCTCATCGTCAAGTCGAATTCCAGATCGAGCTCGCTCCAGGAGCAGCACCCATAGCTCGAGCACCTTATCGTCTAGCTCCAACGGAATTGGAAGAACTGTCAAAGCAGCTACAAGAACTCTTGGAAAAGGGTTTTATACGTCCTAGCTCTTCGCCTTGGGGAGCTCCAGTGTTATTCGTGAAGAAGAAAGACGGTACGTTCAGGATGTGTATAGACTACCGCGAACTCAACAAGGTGACGATCAAGAATCGTTATCCTCTTCCGCGCATAGATGATTTATTCGACCAGCTGCAAGGGTCGAGCTACTACTCCAAAATAGACTTAAGGTCAGGATATCACCAGCTGAGAGTCCGGGATGAGGACGTCTCTAAAACAGCATTTAGAACTCGCTACGGCCACTACGAGTTTATGGTCATGCCATTCGGGCTAACGAACGCGCCTGCCGTATTCATGGATCTTATGAACAGGGTGTGCAAACCCTATCTCGACAAGTTCGTCATTGTTTTCATCGACGACATCCTGATTTATTCGAAGAGTCAGGAGGAACACGAGCAGCACTTACGACTTATACTGGAACTTCTACGAACGGAACAGCTATACGCTAAGTTTTCCAAATGTGACTTCTGGCTTCGTGAAGTCCACTTCTTAGGCCACGTGGTAAACAAAGATGGGATCCATGTCGATCCATCCAAGGTAGATTCGATCAAGAATTGGCCTGCGCCTCGTACACCAACGGAAATACGTCAATTCTTAGGTTTGGCAGGTTACTACAGAAGGTTCATCAAAGACTTCTCAAAGATTGCTCAGCCGCTTACACTACTGACACAGAAAGGTGTTGTTTACCGTTGGAGTAATGCACAGGAAACAGCATTCCAACACTTAAAGGATAGACTCTGTAGCGCACCTATCCTCTCACTGCCTGAAGGCACGGAAGATTTCGTAGTCTACTGCGACGCATCTATCCAAGGACTTGGATGTGTATTGATGCAGAGGGATAAAGTTATTGCTTATGCTTCGCGCCAACTTAAGATTCACGAACGGAATTATACGACACACGACCTAGAGCTGGGAGCGGTTGTTTTTGCACTTAAGATATGGCGACACTATTTGTATGGTACCAAGTGCGCAATCTACACTGATCACAGAAGCCTCGAACATATCTTCAAACAGAAAGAGCTGAATATGCGACAGCGACGATGGGTTAAACTGTTAAATGACTACGAATGCTCAATCAGGTATCACCCAGGCAAAGCCAACGTGGTGGCTGACGCCCTCAGTCGAAAAGACATTGCGCCTAAGCGCGTACGAGCTCTACAACTCACTATACAGTCTCGTCTTCCTTCCCAGATACGAGATGCTCAGGTAGAAGCATTGAAACCAGAAAATGTCAGGGCTGAAGCCCTACGTGGCTCAAGACAACGTTTAAAACAGAAGGAAGATGGTGCTTACTACGTTACAGGACGCATTTGGGTTCCACTTTATGGCAACTTACGTGAGCTAGTGATGGATGAAGCTCATAAGTCTCGCTACTCGGTACATCCAGGTGCGGATAAAATGTACCACGACATCAAAACTACATATTGGTGGCCTAGCATGAAGGCCCACATAGCCACATACGTTAGTAAATGCTTGACTTGTGCGAGAGTCAAGGCAGAATATCAGAAACCGTCAGGACCACTCCAACAACCTGAGATACCACAATGGAAATGGGAGCAAATTTCCATGGACTTTGTTACTGGCTTACCTAGATCTCAGCGCGGAAATGATACTATTTGGGTGATCGTGGATCGACTCACAAAGTCTGCTCACTTCCTAGCCATTAAAGAAACAGACAAGTTCTCTACCTTAGCAGACATCTACTTAAAAGAAGTGGTCTCAAGGCACGGGGTGCCCACCTCCATCATCTCTGATTGTGACGCACGTTTTACTTCAGAACTGTGGCAAGCAATGCATAAATCTTTTGGCTCTCGTTTAGACATGAGCACGGCGTATCATCCTCAGACCGATGGGCAGTCTGAGCGCACTATTCAAACTCTAGAAGACATGCTTCGGGCGTGCGTAATTGATTTTGGCAATGGTTGGGAGAAACACCTGCCACTGGTGGAATTTTCATACAATAACAGCTACCACACCAGCATTAAAGCTGCACCATTCGAGGCATTGTACGGGCGTAAGTGCCGGTCACCTCTCTGTTGGGCAGAGGTGGGGGAAAGTCAAATCACAGGTCCAGAAATGGTAGTTGATACTACTGAAAAGATTGCACAAATACGACAATGCATGGCGGCAGCTCGTGACCGTCAGAAAGTATACGCTGATAAAGACAGGAAACTACTCGAATTCCAGGTTGGGGATCGAGCGCTACTTAAAGTTTCACCCTGGAAGGGTGTGGTTCGTTTTGGCAAACGCGGCAAACTAAATCCACGATATGTTGGACCTTTCGAGGTTATTGAGAAAATAGGCAAAGTGGCTTACAGATTGAACTTACCACCTGAACTCAGTGCAGTTCACAACGTCTTTCACGTGTCGAATCTGAAGAAGTGTACGTCAGATGAGACCCACATAGTTCCCTTAAAGGAACTCACTATCGACGAGCGGTTGCACTTCGTCGAGGAACCTGTTGAAATCACGGACCGGGATGTTAAGGTCCTCAAGAACACGAGAATCCCTCTTGTACGAGTTCGTTGGAACTCCCGCCGCGGCCCAGAGTTCACCTGGGAGCGCGAAGATCAAATGGAACTCAAATATCCCCAGTTATTCGGAAACCAAGCAACTACTACTGAGGCTGAAGCTACCAATACAGAATTTCGGGACGAAATTCCAAATCAACGGGGGGATAATGTGACACCCCAGGAAAACCAGTAATCTTCGCAAACCTGCTCAGGGAGCCGCGATACAATACAGGTAAACAACGTTACACCATTAGCTTTCCTCAGTAACCGCATGCTAAATTTCGGGACGAAATTTCTTTCAAGTTGGGGATAATGTGACAACCCGAATTTCCGACATTCTTTATTCGCATTTAATGCACGATTGACTTTGACTATTTAGTTGTGTTATGATAAAACGTAGTGTGTTTGCATGGTTATGTGTGATTGTATAACATGTGTACTGTTGTAAAACTTAAACTGTTAAACCATATAAGAATCCGACGAAACACAAGTGAGGTTCGCCAAGATCGATCTCGACGAAACAGATCAGTTTCGTCAACACCTTCTCGACGAAACAGGCTGTTTCGCCGAGCCCAGTTTCGCCGAAGGCCCAGTACGGCCCAGAATGTTATTTCGCGAATATTTACGTGAAACGGGTTTAGTTTCACAAGTTAGGCAATCAGAAAAAAACCCTAGAACTCTCTCTCTTCTGTGCGACGGCAACAACCATTGTTCACCATCATCCCTAGCTCTTGAATCCTTGTTTCTTCATCTTGAATCGGTTAGTGTGTGTTTGTTAATCGATTCCATGTTTCTGCTATATCACGATTCTTGCTGGTGTATATGATTGATGTGTGTTACTGCTGTGATAAGAGTATGATTATGATGTTATAGATTTTGATACGTATGATGTAGTAGGAATTATATAAAATGCTATGCGAAACTTAATACAATCGAGTGCTCGGTTCTGGATATTGTTATTATGTTCTGATTATGAATACAAGTTAGTATCTTGATAGGGTACAATGATATGATGTTGTATGTTGATATGTTATACACATAAACTAGGGTTATGTTAGACAATGACTCTTGGATGATCGATTTATGATGATTCGATATGCACATTGATCTTCGTATGATTTCTGTTATTGATGACGGCTGCTAGAATGATTAGGGTTTATGTGTTATTCGCATTTGCTGTAACTGATGTCTGCGAAACTGAACTGTCTGACGAAACAGGACTCTCGGCGAAACAGAATGTGTTTCGCCAAGAGTCATCGACGAATTAGAATCCTGTTTCGCCAAACAAGGCCACGACGAAACGGAATGTGTTTCGTCAATTTGTGTTTCGCCGAAAGTGTGTTTCGCCAACTTATGTGTTTCGCCATTATGTGTGTTTCGCCAAAGGTGTAATCTGCACAGTAACTTGAGTTAATTCTGTTAAGTGTTAACTGAAATAACTAACTGCTGTTAAATGTCAAACATGACTAGTATGATTATGATTACGTGTTACCTGATTATACGTGAACAACTTGAACACAAACTGATTTTATATACGTGCATACTCTAGGACGTGATTGACTTAATTGCGAGCACATAACCTAGCATACCGAGCAAACCAAGGTGAGTTCACACAAGCCAAGGCATGGGGTTCCCGGGTGGGAATGGGGATTTGATGATTTACTGTACATACATAGATGCTAGAACCTACTGCTAGACTAGTAACACTTATTGAACGATCTTCGCACACCTGCCAAGGATTGGCCGCGATATTATGACTGACTTCGCACACCTGCCATATGATGGCCGCGAACTAAATTTACAAATCTTCGCACACCTGCCTGGAGAGGCCGCGATACAAATAAACCTAGTCTAGAACACTTGGGAAAAACATTCCCCAATATCTTCGCACACCTGCCGGGAAGGCCGCGATGGGAACTAATACGATACATTGTAACGAACGAATAAACTACTACTCACGCTATACTATTACTGAACTATTAACTGTGAACTCGCTCAACTAGTTGTTGACTCTCTCTTACATGCCTTGCAGGACCTTAGGTACTTATGGAGCTTGCACAGGGAGGAGCAGGTCGTTGTGGGACATGGATCGATGATGCCATGTTATCTATCTAAACATTTGAATTTACTATTTACATTGGGTTTACATACTTATGCTTCCGCTACACACTTGTTGATGTTTGGTTTTTAAAAACACCTTTCGTATTGATGAATGATTTTTGGTATTTACTTATATGTTCAATATGATTGGTGGCTTGATCCTGGTCAGTCACGCCTCCAAGCGGTGGTACTCCGCGTGTGGATTTTGGGGGTGTGACAATATGTAATCATGGCGAGGGGATACGTTAAGGTATGATTTATACTTACCGACCGGCGTTCATCCACATCACGACACATTCCCGTATCAAGGTATGCACGAGGGTTCATCTTACCGGTGAGTATACCGATTATCATCTGTTTGACCGTATATGATGTGAGAAACTCACTTATTTTGATTGAAAACAAGCCCTATGTGATAGAATCACTTATTGATGAGGAACTTGATTTTCAGATGCATGAGGGCACAGGAGCAAGTCCGTGAACAGGTCAGTACTTTCGTACAGTAGAGAGACGAACTTGACTCCCGGATAAATGTGATATATTATCACTTATTTTGGGGACATGTGATTGTTGATAACTTATTGAGGTCGAATGCAATATGTACACGTATGTATGATATCATGGAAGATCTAGACTTGCGTCCCCGTTATTTTTCGGTAAAAGATACAACCATGATACCCAGATGATAAGCAGCATAAAGACCGAATATCTCAGAACCTCGGCAATCTCTCAAACGAAATTTCGGTACTAAGACCATATGCCAAAGAATGGTTCCCACCTGGTCTTCAGTCGATTTAAGTTTATATCACCCTGCACACTTTAAAATGATTGTTAGCCTACCGATACATCTTATATAGAGCTGCTTAGCATATTTCATTTAAGGTTTAAAGGGGTTTAGACAGACCACTGATGTACTATAATTTTCTCTTTTGCTCGCCAGGAAACTCATTTTTGCTTTTCTATTGTTTTTGTGTTTTTGAAATTTTTTGATGTTTTTGTATTTTTTATTTTTAAGAAAAACAGTAAACTATTTACAAAAATTCTTATGAAAAACTAGTTATTCAGGATTCCTCATCCCATTGAGTTCGACTAAGTGTTCAAAGCGAGCTCGATCAAAAGCTTTTGTGTAAAGATCAGCAAGGTTATCTTCTGTGTCGACTCGGTGCAATTCAATTAATCGTTTTACAGCACAATCCCGTATAAAGTGGTGACGTATGTTAATGTGTTTAGTTCTACTGTGCTTTACGGGATTGTTTGTGATTGATATAGTGGCATTATTATCTATCATAATAGGAGTACGAGTGAAATCCAAACCGTAATCGCGCATCTGCTGTTGGATCCAGAGAACCTGAGAGCAACAGCTACCCGCAGCAATATATTCAGCTTCACACGTAGAGGTAGACACACAGGATTGCTTCTTGCATTTCCACGACACGATCCTGCCTCCTAAGAACTGACAACCACCTGTTGTAGACTTTCTGTTTGATTTGCATCCTCCAAAATCTGAATCAGTGTAAGCAACGAACCTCAAATCACTATCAGCTGGATACCACAACCCAAGTTTAGGTTTCCCTTTCAAGTATCGAAGAATCCGCTTCACTGCTTTCATATGTGACTCCTTTGGATTTGCCTGATATCTGGCACACAAGCATACGGCAAACATGATGTCAGGTCTTGAAGCAGTCAAGTACATTAGAGAACCAATCATCGCCCTGTATTGAGTTGGATCAACATCTTCAGTGCTTTCATGATCTGGGCCGAGATTGTGGTTTTCACAAATGGGTGTGTTGAAAGTAGAGCAATCATTCATTTTTAATCGAGCCAAAATGTCATACACATACTTTGTTTGATGTATAAACATCCCATCCTCCTTCTGTTCAACTTGTAATCCCAGAAAGTAAGACAACTCACCCATAGCACTCATTTCAAACTTGCTCTTCATCACCTGTTCAAATTCCTTACACATGTTTTCGTCAGATGACCCAAAGATGATGTCATCCACGTATACCTGTACCAGCAGAAAATCTTCCTTCTTTCTCTTAATGAACAGTGTACCGTCAATCTGACCTCTTTCAAAACCATTCTTGACCAGATGTGTAGACAGTGTCTCGTACCACGCCCTGGGAGCTTGATGTAACCCATACAAAGCCTTATCAAGTTTGTACACTCGATCTGGATAGTCTGGATCAACGAACCCATCTGGTTGTGAGACATACACCACTTCTTGGACTTTTCCGTAAAGAAATGCACTCTTCACGTCTAGTTGGTAAACTTTGAAGCCCTTGAATGAAGCAAAAGCCAGAAACAAACGAATTGCCTCCAACCTCGCCACTGGTGCAAACACCTCATTGTAATCAATCCCCTCTTGCTGATTAAAACCTTTGATAACCAACCGAGCTTTGTTGCGTGTGACAATACCTCTTTCATCTTTCTTGCACCTAAATACCCATTTAGTGCCAATCTCTCTCTCACCTTTTGGAAGGTCCACCTTTTGAACTGTTCTTCCTTGTTCTTGCTGTTCTTCACGAAAATTATGAATGAGACACCAAAAGTTCTTCAACCGAAAAATAACTTGAATCCAATCGATCAGTCTTGAACCACGCACAAGAGCAAAAGCTCTGATACCAATTGTAGGTCCCTGAATCCCGTATGGATCGTAACAAGACTGTTAATCTATCAAGGGTGCGGAATCCCCTTGATTGATCTTCGAACACAGAAACAAGATTATGTAGAAGAACAAGAACTCGAACACACAAACACGCCAACTTTCAAACGGATCTTCTGTGATTATCAAACCCTTAGAAGCGTTTTACAATCACTAAGATCTACAAGAACCTAACAGCCGATTTCTGTTTTGTTCTTAACCTGTCAAACTTGAATGCTCTCTCACAACCTCCAAAAGGCTCTCAAGTTGTCTAAAGTGTCTAACCCTAAAACTCAAGACTAAGGCTGTTTATATACACACAGCCAAGATCTCGAATTGGGCTTTGCCCATATTACATTTGTCACATAAACTTGGGCCTAATAGACTTAGTGCAAACTTGGACTGATAGGGAACTCGTTTTTCTTTAAGTCTTCATGATCCAATCTTCTGTTTAATATCCAAAGACCAATCCAAAGCTGTTGTCATATAACATGCACCAACATACTCTTTTATAAATCTCAAAAGTCATTGTCTATGTTGATCAATATGCTTATTTCCATGATTTTTCCGTCATTTCACTCACAACCAGTGCTGTACAATGCAAATGCCGATAACACTAAAAACAAGAAAAACCTAAAAAGTCCGGTTTGAGCCAACCCACATTTTGGAGCACGTACACATCGATATGGCCGGCCCTAAAGGTGGGCGGGGAGGACCACCGGCCAGGGCCCGATATTTTGAAGGGCACGTTATTGTTAAAAAAAAACTCCTATATGTATATGTAAAAATAAATTAATTAATAGGGTATACCCATACAAACACCAACATAGGTCCACTTACATAACTATTTTTACGGTTTAGATTAGTTATTAGCCCACTGACATTAGGTTTAGACCTTTAGTGGACACAATACCCAATTTCGTTAAGGCGTAAAAGGGTACGTTTTTTCGACCTCGAATAGGGTACATGAATTCTCAGGGTCAGCCCTGCACATCGAGAATCAACTTTGGATGCAGACAACCTGGACATGGGAAGTATGTAAATACAAATTGCGAATGGTTCCAGTTTTAAGTTTTAACACCAAATGTGAAAAACTCAAAAAAATCAAAAGACAATTGAAAAAGAAAAAAAGAACTCCTTCCGCCAATGCTTACACATACATCATTATTCAAACAAAACATAAAAAAGGATATGAAATTCATGTTATTTAACGAACACATTGAAGGGGGCTAGGGTTAACAGTGGCATAAGACAAAAGCTCTGGATCACGCTCGAATATCTCCATTTCTTCTGGACTCAATGTGACTATGGCTTCAACGCCACCACCCTTCAATGTGTCGTTCAAAAACATATACCTTGCAACTCCATTATTCGTAATATAAAACCATATCGGTTTTCCCCATCCGAAGTCCAACTCATATATTCGGCTGTTCAACAAGCTTGAAGCAAACAAGCAGTCTCCATCAACTGTCACATTCATGAGTTGGTTTAATCTCCTTAATATCTCATTGAATGTCTCATGCCCCTTCAACCCTTTCATGGACTCAATGTGATCCGAGTTTATTCTTGCTATTGATTCTCTTACTTCACCCATCATTGTTGGCAAATCAAGGTGGCTGGCAGGAAAGCACATTGCCCCGGCTGCATCAAGAAGGTTTCCAATGGATTCTGAGGGCAAATGGGGTGATGCCCTTTGTCGGAGATTCACTGCTGACAATAAAGCATGAGGTGATTGTGGACCAAATGGTCTTACTTTTGAAGCAGCATGGGCAACAGCCTTCCAAATTACAGCACTTGTGGCCTCTGTGCGAGTTGGTGGATATGTTGAGTTGACGCTAGCAATCGGTTGGGCCTTGAGCAAAGCCAAAGCGGTGGAATCAAACACAAATCTTTTTGTACTACCCCTTTTGGTGGCCAGTAACTTGGAAGGCATTGAGTATTCTAAACAAGGATTGTGAGGAAAGATCTCAGAAGCAACAAAACTTGGTGAAACAGTTTCTGGTGACCCTCTAGCAGCCGCTGCCCATGCTTTCATAAACATATAATATGTATGCCCGTCAAAGATCTTGTGTGAGAGGCTCGTGGAAAGCGCAATCCCTCCACATTTGAAAATGTTCACCTGGAAAACATATCTCAAGTTCAACATAATTGTTTATACAAGAATATAGTTTTAATCAAATATGTTGTTAACATTATGATGTTACGATTAAAAGATACCTGAACACCAATAACATAATTTCGTATAGAAGATTCTACAGTGCAAGGGCTTTCAGGGACCAACCCTCTTACGCTTTCATCATCTGGATGACCTAAAAACTCTTCAAGTGTCTGGTTCACTCGAGCCTCCGCATAATAGATTCCTTCATCGTTACATTCAATGTGCAAGGTGTTCTTAACTTTCCCAGCAAAAGGATAGAATCTTGTTAAAATCTTAGATAAAGAGTCTTTCAAATGTTTTGATCTTTTGATTACAACATCTGAAACACTAGCCTTGTCGGTATTGGGAAGAAATAAGATCAAAGGGGTATACATATCAAGCATAAACTGGTCTATAATAGAGAAGTTGAAGGTTCTTAGATGTTGGGGAGTTGGAGAAGACGGTTTGACGGTTTCTCTTGAAATTATTTCAAGATCTACCTTCTCAACATTGTTGTCAATCTTGTTACTCTCTGGCCGCCTGCAATAAACCACAACAGTCCATGCATGTTTGAAACTAGTTCATGTTTAGACATAAAAAAATGATCTAGGCTTCCATTTCTAACCTGTCTGATGATTCAGTAACATTCAAAATTGTCGAGGTGCTATAATAGTGACCCGAATATAAGGACGATGACCTTATCTGATCAGGTTTTGGGTTGGAAGCATGGAAAAATCGACTACGATAACTTCCACGAAGATGGTATCGTTGAGAACCGAGGAAGCGTTGGGTTGCTTTGTGGACTGATGACAACCACTTCATTATTGATTGATGGTGATCAGCGTTACAGTAAACGTACTCTATATAAAGAATATGCAAGCCGCTGGTATTTGACTATCCTCTACTATAATTCATTCACAATTGTTCGCAGTACACTCTTCTACTATACTTTTGTTTCCTATCGGTGATGTCGTGGAGCTTGTATAAATTAGAAAAAAAAACAAAACAAACCAACCTACATACGTCCGTATGTATGGATTAATAATAAATTATATAGTCCACATTTAATTATCATAAAGAATTATTATGTTTAGCATTATATATGCTTTTGTTTAGGCATCACATTCAATTTATTGTATTCAATTTATATATGGCATCTATAATATTTGATTAACATGTTTAAATTTTGCAACATAATTACTGTATGCGCTAAACAGATATTAACACAAAATTAAATTTTCAATTATAAAAGAGTAAATTACAAAAATCGTCCTTTATGTATGTCGCTTATTACAAACTGTGTTCTTTGTCTTCAATAATTACAGAAAACGTGTTCGATGTTTGCAAACCCTTGCATGTTCCGTCCTTTAGTCCTAACACAGTTAGTTTTCATTGTTAAATTTGACTAAGTCAACCCCACATAAGGGTATTTTGGTCATTTTATCCTAAATATTAAAATAAATAATCATAAAAAGCAATAAATAAAACAATTTTACAATTATATAGGTATATAGTTATAAATATATACAGTTCTTCTTCTCTCTCTAAGTATCCTACCCCCACCACCACAACCCACCTACCACCACCACCACCACCGATCTGCCACCACCACCACTTCACCTCTCTCTCTTTCTCCCTCACCAACACACACTTCTCCTCATTCTTTCTCCAGACTCAAAACCCCTTTTTTTCTCCATTTCACACTACTACACAAATTGGGGTTTCAAAAATTGAGATGTAGAAATGGATCACTCATCATTCGAAGCAAAATCTCCACCTGATACTCAACCAGACTCACCTCTGCAATCCGATTCATCTAATGACAGCGATAAGCTTGTTCAAATCTTCACGCAAGACTTCCAAACCCTAGTTTTATCCTACAACGATGCTTAACCTTTCGATCAACATCATTCATATCACGTTGCTACTGAAGATTAAGATCAAATCAACAAGCACCAGATGAAAAAAGGTTAGTACAGATCAAAACATGCCCCCACCGGCCTCTTCGTACCAGTGATGTACCCACCGACCCAAAACATGCCCCCACCAAACCCAGATTGGAACGGTTATCAGGTAAGTTGTTGGATTCACAACAGCTTTATTCTGGTCAAATTTGTTCATGATCTGTTCTAACCTTTTTTTTGTGGTAGGTGGCAGGTGGATGGTGGTGGTGGCAGATCGGTGGTGGTGGTGGCAGGTGGGTTGTGGTGATGGGGGTACGATAGTTTGAGAGAGTAGAAGAAAATATTAGATGTCTGTATATATTTAGGGTTTTGAGGTGTTAAAGAAGAATGGGAGAAGAGTGAAGAAGATGCAGAATAAGGAGAAAGAGATCTGGTAGGGGGAGAGAGAGAGTTAAGGAGGGGATTGGATTGGATTGGATTTTTAATTTATTAATTTGATTAAATAGGGTAAAATGACCAAAATACCCTTATGTGGGGTTGACTTGGTCAAATTTAACCATGAAAACTAACTGTGTTAGGACTAAAGGACGTAACTTGTAAGGGTTTTCAAACATCGAGTATGTTTCTTGTAAATATTGAAAATAAAGGACACAACTTGCAATAACTGACATACATAAAGGACTAGTTTTGTAATTTACTCTTTATAACATAGACGTGCATTCGTAATAGTTAGGATGTTTTTCGGGAGTAAGATAAAATACAAACCAAATTTTGTATACAAACTGTAAGAACCATTTAAAAAATGACATGTAGCATCCAACTAATTATAGAGAAATAAAAAAATAATAACCTAAATAATATCAATTATCTTGAATTCTTTATAATTATGCGAACAAATAATTAACTCTTTATTTGGATCTTCCTTTTGTTTTCAATGTGCTGATAAAGAAAAATGCTAATATCATTTCACATATGTGCTAAAATCAATTATCTTGATTAATTTTCATGTGCTAATATAATTTAAAAGTGCTACTTTTATCTATGTATTGTTTTAGTATGTGCTAATTTAATTTTTTTAAGTTGTAGGATCTGTTCTTACGATTTGTAGGATAAATATGGTTTGTACCGGAACCAACCCCTATTTTTCGTTGGTTTTGATGATTTATATATTTTCTAATACAGGTGTTTATAAACTTCATAATATATTTTCTAATACAAGTGTTTAAATACTTCATAACCATATAAATATATATACTAGAAAAATCAAGAATATACAAGAAAATCAAGAATAAAAGTTTATTGGTGAGGGTGAACAATCGAGCTACTTTACAGACTCGGCTCCAAAATCCAAAATTATGTGTAAAAAACGCTTGAATCAAAGCGGCTTGGGTTGAATTATGATCAGGAGCAGAACTAGAAACTTACAACTAGATGGTTACAATATATTTTTTGTATACTCAGTAACATATACTACTTATTTACAATGTATAACAAGCTTGAGAACAACTATTTACTAATGTTTACAAATTATTATTTTTAAAATTTTTACAATGTAGCATATGCAGAATCAATTAAAGTAATTTTGTAAACTTTATAATGAAATAAAATCATTTAACAATAATTTATATTTATGGTAAAACAAATCTCTATTATAATAAAGAGTTAACTGCCATTTTCGTCCCTGTGGTTTGGTCACTTTGGCCATTTCAGTCCATTTTTCAAAAATGCGTCATTTTCCTCCCCGACGTTCTGGAAAGGTGTCATTTCAGTCCAAAAATCATAACTCAGTTAAGTCAGTTAGTAAATAAGGACTGATTGTGTAAATTTGTAACATAAAGGACTGATTGTGTAAATTTGTAACACCACCACCACTAGCCCTGCCACCACCACCACTCCGCTGCCACCACCACCACCACCGCCACCACCGCCACCACCGCCACCACCGCCACCACCGCCACCACAGCCACAGCCACCACCGCCACCACAGCCACACCGCCACCACAGCCACTGCCTGAATTCGGATGAAGTTGCAGGTTCCGGTGAAGTTGGATCTTTCAGAAACGATGATTGGATCTTCGTTTTTATCTTCAAAGTGGTCGATTTGCCTGAATTCAGATGATGTTGCAGGTTCCGGTGACCGGTTTCGAATCTGCCTGAATTCGGATGAACGATGATCTCCATCTTCACCATTTCAATTCTTTCAGTCATCATCATCCATGGTTACACTTCTCGTCTCCGGTAATCATCTTCATCCGTAAATCGAGAACTCCGAGCACAGCGGTGGTGATGTGCTTAGTGATCGTTGTGATCGTTGACGGAGATGATGACGATGATGAACGGTGACTGTTGATGAACAATGATGGATGGATTGGTGTATCTCCGGTGGTAAGACGTGGTAGCAGGTCGGGTTATGTATGGAATGGTGGTTCGAAGAACTGTTGATGATGATCAACGTGATGATTGACGATGATGATGAACTCTTGATTGCACAAGCCAAAGATAATCGCACAAGATCCCGTAGTCGCGGTTGTGGCGGTGGTGGCAGTGGCTGTGGTGGCGGTGGTGGTGGTGGTGGCAGTGGCTGTGGTGGCGGTGGTGGCTGTGGGGGCGGTGGTGGCGGTGTGGCTGTGGTGGCGGTGGTGGTGGTGGCAGCGGAGGCGGTGGTGGTGGCAGGGCTAGTGGTAGTGGTGTTACAAATTTACACAATCAGTCATTTATGTTACAAATTTACACAATCAGTCCTTATTTACTAACTAACTTAACTGTGTTATGGTTTTTTGACTGAAATGGCACATTTCCAGAACGTCGGGGAGGAAAATGGCGCATTTTTTAAAAATGGACTGAAATGGCCAAAGTGACCAAACCACAGGGACGAAAATGACAGTTAACTCTATAATAAACGATTCTAAAGAATGACACATGTTAGTATCTAATCACCTATTAAATAGGTTATGATTGATTATGTATTTGAATGACGAGGTTTATCTGCTAATCATCGAAATAATATTTCTAATCCTTAATAATTAATTAATTAATCAAATAATTGATGGGGGTGTTAACATACAATTAATTGTTTGAAGGCAACTGTTAACACAAAAACGCATAAAAGGTTATTAAATTTATAATGTGTTTTTAGTAACTTAATGAGATTGCCAATATTTAGTCGTTATTTTTACTGAAATCATCCTATATATATTTTTAGTTAAAAGATCTTTAATAGGTGCACTGAAATCATCCTTTATGTATTATTTAGTTAAAAGATCTCTAATAGGTCCACACAAGATAAAAGATGGTTTTAAGTATATCTCAGTTAGTTATGTTTGAGGTAAATCGAGCTCATCGAACAAGTCATATTTAACAATAATTTTATTTAATAAATAAGTAATTAGTGGTGTCATAATTTTACGCCCCTAGATTCAAACAATGTCACATGTCACTACAATATTTATTTATTATCATATGTCAACTTATTTATGGTATTTTTTAAATTTCTTTTACATTTATTAATAACATTATTGATATTATTTTAAAAAAAATTCAACATAAAATTGAGCATTTTATTCTCTTTAATTTGAGTAAAATCTTGCTATACTTTTAAAAAATCAAATCGTTTTAGAGTCGATGTACAATGCGTATAACATGCTTAATTATGTTTATGCGTAATTATAAATAGGTTATGTTATATTCATATAGTCGATGTACAATGCGTATAACATGCTTAATTGTGTATATGTGTAATTATAAATATGTTACGTTATATTCATATAAGTTGCGCAATAATTATTATCAATTGTGCGCTAATGTATACGCGTAATTATAATATGGCTTGCACTAGTATTAGTATGCGTTGTGTAGTTATCAGTATAAGTTGCATAACTATAAACATATCTTCTTCATTTTCACAATTTTTTATATATTTAACTCGTGTAATACACGAGATTTTAACGTAGAAATTAATAAAGCAACGTAAACTTAATAAAAAGATATAAACTTATTTTATACCCACTAAAAGAAGCAATCAAAATAAAGAAATAAATTAACATTTAAACTATTTTGTTTTTTAAAGCAAATTAACTAAGGGTTACAGAACTGCTTTACTTTCAAGTAATTAGATAAAAGTTTTCAAGCACACCAGACCGCTTTTTATTTAGAATATGACTATTCATAATTTACTTTACTCAATGTTTAGACATCAGACTTTTCTTGATCGAAAACTTAGTTTTACATACTCTTCTTTAATTCTTCTTCACCATTTATTCTCTGTTCTCACAAGATGCCTCTGACCGCTCCACTACGCCATCTAAGTCGTCCAAAAATTTTAGGATCATGTATAAATAGCTTACCCAACTCCACAAATGATTACGAGGGGTCAAACATAAAAGAAAAACTACTGCTTAAAGGTATATGTTATTGAAAACGTATTAGAAATCTGCGCCAGAGAGTTGCCGGAGGGCCTATAGACCAACAAACCCTCTGAACCCCTGTAGTTCCTCCCCTGGACCCGAACATGCCGATGAGCGTCTAACTTCTCTAATCACCTCCAGGTAACTAGTTTGTAATGGCTAAACACAAACCTTGTTTGATTTAGATTGTTGGATTGTTTTCTTATTGGTACTTTGAAAACACCTGTGGTTTGGCTGACTTAAACGAATTGTTTATGTTTCAAGTATTCGTCTTTTATCATTCGCATTCGTTTTTCTTGCATCGTGAGCGGTTTGGTAATTAGGGGGAGTTTGGCATATATGATAGTGTGATTGAATGTATGAGTTAGTATTATAAACTTATCTTTGATTATCTCTTTGATTAAATCGTCTACAAGACCATGTGTACTTGGTTTCCAACTAACCAAGCCAGTTTGGTAGAATCTTGAACTACAAATACGGAGGGGGCTGCTGTTGAATATTCGAGCCTTTTCGATTTGCAAACACTGAACCGATTTGTGACACTCTGCAAAGTACCAATAATTTCGTACAACTTAAACAAATATTACATTATTTTCGTATACCTGACATAGTTTTATTTAATTAATTCTTAAAAGTCTAGGAATTATACAAAATTATATCATAAAAGGATATTGAGGGGGCTGCATTGTGAAAAAAAAATATATACTATGTACTAGACAAACTAGTAGAAATGCGAACACACTATTCATGCCAGGACTAGTTGCGGTACAGCCCGAAATGGCAAAAACAAGATATGGAAACATATCGGCAATGAATATTACATAAAAACATTAGTTATAAATAATTTATAATTAATACTTTCTAGAGAAAGTATATAAACACTTAATTGTCTTGTTTGTAGGGAAATTCAACAATTCTGCAGAAGTATACAACACTACGCAGAACAATTCAGCAACATCTAAAATTCAAAAATAAACGTTATTTATCATAAATCATATATCGGGTATTGAAAACAACACAAAAATCCCTATATAAACATTATCGTTTAAAGCTATACAAAACCTATGACCAAAATAACAAATTTAGTAGTCTAGCGAACTAGTTAATGAATTTTGGACATCAAAAATATCACAAAGATGGATATGTATACATTTCCGTATAAGTGGTATAATTTGCCGGTAATTGACCCGATAACGTAACATGAGTCGAGTTCGTTGTCCAAACAAGAAAAAAACTAGTCAAGTGAACTAGTTAAAATATATTAGCATACACATTATGTAACTTACCATTTATACACTTGTTTTATAAAAACACAACACCCGAAACATCAAAGTTTATAAAATATAAACTTATACAAGTATACTTCTATAAAAAATAATATATAAAACCCCCTCCCCCTAAATTGGTCATGATGGGTCCTCCCCACTAACCCATTTTGATGTGTTGTAATAGTTTTATGAATGCTTAATGTTAGATTAGATGACTAAGTATTTGCAAGTTATAACAACTCACCAACATCATCATATCCATTTCATAACAAAAATTCACCAACACCTCTTTCTTCATATCTTCATCTTTTCTTCAAATCTTCATATCTTCGTATCTTTAAAGAACACCTTCATCATACATTCATCTTCATAATTTCATACACCAAAAAATATACGTACGCATGGCTAAGGAAGGATGATCAAGGACACTTGCATGGAAGGAAGCATTAGGAGCTCATAATCTTCATCTTGGATCTTCATCGTTTCATCATTTTTCTACTTGTCCATCCCTACCAAGAGCTAGTAGTAAGCTTCAAGTCTTGTATTTACACTTCTCATTTTATGATTAAACAGAGAAGTACAAGTAATCATCTTGAACTTTATCTAAAATTCACATGAAACACTAACAAAAACTAAAACAAACTAATACGTTTATATGTTGTTTTTGATGATCTTTGAAGTTGTAATTATGTAGTTACTAAAATCTTGCAAAATCATGTTTAAAAGTATGATCTAAACACATGCATGTATAGATCTAGCAAGATCTATTAACATGATATTATGAACTTGTAATCTTGCTTAAAAATGTTTTCATGAAACATGTAATACATGGATTTACATAAAATCATGTTACAAAAATAAAGTCTTGAAAATATGTAAACTAGTTTACATAAACTTTTGTGTAAACTAAAAAGTTTACATGA
The DNA here is from genome assembly GCA_030545235.1 of Helianthus tuberosus. NCBI lineage: Eukaryota > Viridiplantae > Streptophyta > Magnoliopsida > Asterales > Asteraceae > Helianthus > Helianthus tuberosus. The sequence continues at coordinate 108,668,042 of CM060355.1, forward strand.
ACATGTTAAGAAAAATAAAGATAAACATACTTTAAAATGTGGTTCTCGAACTAAATAAAATTCCATACAAGTTCATAATATTTCTTGTTGAGAATGTGAGTTCATATTGTTTTTATGAAAGCCTGGAAAAACTGTTGAACTGAAAAATGTATAATATCAAGTTTATAAAACATAGGAAAGGTCCATAGTTTAGGGAAAACTATGGCAAAAATTTTATAAAATTTAATCAAGATTAAAGTGTGTTTAGCTAAGGATTATTTTGTCAAAAAATGATTAGAAACTTTAATAATGATTATACAAGTTTTTGGGTGAAACAGTTTAAGTTAAAAATCACTAGATTTTCTTAAACTAAAAATGGTTAAATATATATATATATATATATATATATATATATATATATTAGGATAAAAATATGTATTTAAGATCTCCAAACTTGTGTGTATATATTTTGTGTATAAATTATATGTATTTAGTTAGTGTAGGAATACATGCTAAAATACATATTTACACAAAAATACAAAACATCAAAGTACTTGAAGTTTTAAAAGTATAAAAATGCATATATCCAAACTTGGACTAAACAAACATATGGACAAAACGAACAAATCGGACAAAACGAACAAATCGGACAACACGAACGAAAGGAATGACACGAACAATACGGACGAAACAAATGAAAACGAACATACGAACCGACACACTATATATATATATATATATAGGTAAAGGATCCTGTACAAAGTCATACTTTTGTAAGAAGTGTGAGAAATAATTTGGTGATGATAAGTGTCATCTATCTTAATTAATTCAAAAGGGTATTTTAGTAATTTACCTTTCTTATCAATTAATTGAGTTTCAAGATAACTGAAAAAAAACTGTCGTCCTATTTTTTGCAAGATCCAATTCGATTTTCACCTACGTATCATTTCTTCATCATCTTAATCGCAACATCTTTTCATCATCTTTAAATTGCAATATTCTCCAGATGTTAATACACCATGGATGTAATCACAATACAATGTTTTTTGGATTCCAGATAAAACACCATGACTTGAATCATAGTCATGGTGTTTTAAAATCTAGGAATGTTTTGTATTGATAAAACACCATGACTTGAATCATAGATGTTTAAAACACCACGCAATGAACAATGTCTCCAAATAAAACACCATGACTTGAATCATAGTCATGGTGTTTTAAAATCTGGGAATGTTTTGTATTGATAAAACACCATGCCTTGAATCATAGATGTTTAAAACACCACGCCATGAACAATGTTTCCAGATAAAACACCATGACTTGAATCATAGATGTTTAAGACACCACGCCATGAACAATGTCTCCAGATAAAACACCATTACTTGAATCATAGTCATGGTGTTTACGATTTTTATACAATGTCTCCAGATAAAACACCATGACTTGAATCATAGATGTTTAAAACACCACGCCATGAACAATGTCTCTAGATAAAACACCATGACTTGAATCAAAGTCAATTTATCCAGTTGTTTTAAAACACCATGCCATGAATCTGATTACAGTTCTCGTTATGATAATGTATGACGAATATGCAACCAAAGACCTCCTACAATTAAGGTGAATCATTAATTCCGATATTTAAGGAAAAAGGAGTAAATGTAGGAGTTTTTTGGTCGTGTATGATATGGTTACCATATTTCAAACATTGAAAAAGACACTATTGCCCTTCAATTTTACATAAGGTCCCTCTAATTAAAACACAATTTACATTTTTATACCCTATTGATCTCAACCATTAGATCAAATATCCAATGGTTTAAAACACTTCTTACCCTTCTTACATTTTAGACACTTTTTACCATATCCCTACCATATATATATATATATATATATATATATATATATGCACACACACTCTAGAGTTTATATATATTAAACTATCAAAAGTAAGTTATATAAAAATTATTAGTAATTTTTATAAACTTAGCATCTATAAAAGTATAAGTAAACTTTAAAATTGGGCTAGACCCATTTATATAATAAATAGGCTAAGCCCTTTTATAAAATTAAGTAGACTAAGTGCACTTGCAAATTCAATTGGGCTAGGCCCACTCTTATAATTCAATTGTGTTAGGCCCACTTCTATAAAATTTAGTTAGGCTAGGCCCACTTATATAATTCAATTGGGTTAGGCCTATACATACAAAATATATATGAAATATATATTAACAAACAAAAATATAAACGAATACAAGTCTAACAAAAATTCAAGATGAACGACTTGTACAAAAACAAAACGTAAGCCTAAGTGTCTAACTAGATTAGAACACTTGTAGGTTACGCCACGAGAGCAGATTTAAATATTATCTAGAGATTTGCATAAGACGCAAATCTGTGAGTTCATGTTTCCCCTTTTATTTAAACGTTTTATAGTTTTAAACTCTCGGGGAAGGATACATGTTACAATTGATATGGTTAAGCTAGTTAATGAAACAAACATAAGGTCATGTGCGATAGGATTGCATCAACGGGACATTAATGTATATCCAAGTACCGAGGAACGAAAGGGATAGATCTATTGGATTTTGGCGAGCCCCACTCTTATCGGCACAACAAAGTTCCTTAGAGTGCTTTTGTGTCCAAAACAAGTGTCACAGACACAATTTATCGTCTATGGTTTGGTTGTCTCCTATGTCGGCACACATATTAATGTCCTTGCAAAACATTAATGATCAACGATTTCATTAAGGCTTTACATACCAGGTTTTCAATACAATATTTCAAATATTTTAAAGATTCATTTGATACAAAACTAAACACATGAATTCACCAACTTTTTTTGCCGTTTTAAGCTTAAGATGTATTTCAGGTAACTAGTGGACAACTTTGGAAAAACAAGTTTCATGGGATTTACAAATCAAGCGATAAGATTTCATCCACTTAACATAGACTTTGGTTCACATGTCGCGCCCTCATGCGAAACATGGAACGCAAAGTTGTTTTAGAAATGTGTTTGGGTAAATTACACTTTTCGTCCTTTATGTTTGTAGCGAGTTGCAATGGATACCCTTTAACTTCAATAATTACAGTCACAATCCTTTATTTGGAAAACCTATTACACATTTCGTCCTTTACCACTAACCAAGTTAAAAATTTAAGTTAAGTCTATTCACTTAAGGGTATTTAAGTCATTTCACGCTTTTGTTTTAATGTCTCTAAATTAAAACAACCACCACCATCGCCGGTTACAACCACCACCAGCGCGCCGCCGGTTACAATCAGCACCCGGACGCCAATCACCACCATCTGCCGCAAACCATCACCACCACTCTATTCTCTTTTAGATCACTAGAACCACCCAAATCAAAATCATCAAATCTAACCCATACTTTATGTCTGCCAATTGTAAATTGTTTCATCAAACTTTGAAGGAATCAAAGGTGGAGAATATACAAGCCCTAATTATTATCATTATTAGAACCCATCGGCTGAATAGTTTTCCATCCAAGTCTTTAATACATCTTATCTGTTTTTTACTTCTCCATTTTTTTCTTCATTAACCCTCAAAACTTCAGTGATCTTCCACATTTGAAACCCTACACCTTCTAGCCTTCAAGCAAACAAATAATAAGACTAATAAACACACTTAACATAAAATTTGGTGGTGGCAGATTTGGTGACATACTTGTACTTCCTGTATCTCAGCTTATACATACCTTTCTCTCTATATTAGAGCTGAGAGAGAGAGAGAGGGAGAGAGAGAGAGAGAGAGAGAGAGAGAAAGAGAGAGAGCTGAAACCCCACTCTCTATACATCTGGAATCATTGCGAGAGATGATGGCGAATGAAGCCGGGGTAGACGACAACCATGAAGAGCATCTCCTCCCAGCGACTCGCAACATTTCATCGATCTTAGAGCTCCGATTTGGGTTTTTGCGAAAGAGGGAAATGGGTTTCATAAGGGGTAACCTAAGAACACTTGTCAACTTATACATACCCCTCTCTCTCTATATATATCTTAGTTTGTACTTCCGATTTGGTTTCCTGCATCTCAGAGAATCTCATTCTATATCCGATTTGGTGGTGGTGGGGTTTGGTTGAAGAAAGATAGAGAGAGAGCTGAGATAAAGAGAGAGTTGTGAAAGAGGGTTTCATAAAGGGGAGAAAGAAAGTCTGAAAAAGACATAAATGCCCTCATGGGGTTCATGTGACTTTAGTTAACGTTTATTTTTAACCTGGTTAGTGGTATAGGACTAAAGTTGTAATGGGTTTTCCAAATAAAGGACTATGACTGTAATTATTGAAGTTAAAGGATATCCATTGCAACCCGCTATAAACATAAAGGATGAAAAGTGTAATTTACCCAATATGTTTTGTAAACTTATGTTTTAATTCCTGACAATGTAAACAAAGTTCTAGTTTGTATTTCCTTTGAAATAATATGTAGTTTGTGAACATGTTTTAGATTAATCATATGGATGAACATCTTACTTTTATATTAGTTGTTTACTTGATTGAATGCAATGATTACCACTCTAATAACACCTCGCACTTCCGTTATGACGGGTGCGACACGATTTGCATAAACTGAACCATATGAGCACTTGGATAATCTCTAAGAATCGTGCAGTCACCATCCGAACAAATGATTTCGATGGTACAATCAAAACTCGTTTAAAATTTAATAAGATTAACTTGGTCGAAAAGTTAATCCAATACCACTGAAATCCATTGATAATGTGACAACTGCCACTTTCTGGTAATTTACATACATTTAAAGCAATGATTTACATTATACAAGTATGTGTTGTGAATATTCGAACTGCATGATTACATGATATATATCTTAGAACACTCAAGGAATATTCATTTATGATGCACATTATTCATTTTTATTGGTTACACTTGAAATAGTGTAAACAATGCATCGAAACAACTAGAGTAGTACCTAGTAAACTACTGTGCTGACGAGAACTCAGGTTCCGCATAAACCATCTAAATTACATCTTTAGGACTTAGACAAAAGTCCAACATCAAATATACATTAAACCCTATATGGGAATAAAAGGGTTTGGTTTAATATATTACCAATGTCCGGTAGCACCAAAAACTGCCCGAAAACTGCCGAAAAGCACTAAAAGCGACGATTTCTACACTTTTCTGCAGAAATTTTTCAGAAATCAGCTTTCTAATATTTTTACGACATGTAAAAATATTATTTAACATAGAATTCATGTGAGGATACCTTCGGGTATCATCCGAGCCAATAACTACATCAATTCACACAAGTTACGCAACTTAGCGTTCAAATAACATCTAACCGAAACAATTCGAAACGATTATCCGAACGATATCTAATCTTTTTTTTAGTAACCATCTAATATTATTTTGGTCATTTTAAGGCTAGTTATAACATCTAAACATCTTAAATCAATTGAAATCCTTGAACACCTAAACTTCCTAACATTTGTCTACAAATTCTAACACTTGAAATAATTAGAAACAAACCACCAAGCATGACCCCCCCCCCCCTCATATGAACGTTTTTTTTTTTGTTATGTGGGTCCCACACTTATTAACAACTTGCAAATATCTAGATATTTACTCCATTTGTTCAAGTGGATGATGTTGGTGATTAATTAGTAACTTACTAACCAAGTAACTAGATCATTTTAAGACCATTTTACACTTTATTATTTTTTTTTTCACTAAAATACTCTCATCATCTTCATCTTTTTACCAAGAACACCATCCAAAAACCCATTTCATTTTATCATTTCTTTGATGATCCACATGGAGTTTCATGGCACATAAGGTGATCTAAAGCATTTACAAGTTAAAGGAAGCTTTTTCATCCATTCAAGAGTCTTCTACCATCAAGATCATCATCTTCTTAGTTCTTAATAATCTCTAAGATCATCCCTAGCCTAGTGCTAGAAGTAAGCTTCTATATTTTTTTTATTACATATATTATGTATATGATTGTTATTATTGCTAATAATAACCAAGAGATCATACATAATAAACATGAAGAAAATACAAAGAAGCAAAGATAAAAATCATGATATAATTAAGTTTGTTTATATTGTGATCTTAGACTTGTTATATGCATATTAGATCTTGTTGTGATGATATTGATACAAATAAATTGTTAGAAGATGTTGAAAAATATAATCTAACAATTTTACATGTTTATGTTAAAAGGGTTTTTTTAACATAAAGGATTAAATGGATGATCATAACTAGTGATCTTGTGAAAGTATTAAAGGTTTTTATTTAAAAACAACACTTTCACAAGATTATAAATTATAACATACAACTAGAGATTTTTATAAAAGTTGTTAAAACTAGAATTAAACTTGGTTTTTAAACTAGTTAACATATGAAATGATCATGGTTAAAACCCTACATGATTTGGATATCATCTTGATAATTTCATGTTATAAAAGTCTCATGTGTTTAGTTAAAAATGTTGAGTAAATTGGTGGTGATTTGATGAAGAAAATGATATGTTTATAAAACATGGTTAAGATACAAATACAAAGGTTCTATGGCCATTTTTAATAAAAACTTTATTTTATAAAGTAACAACATTTTGGTTAATTTTAGACAAGATAAATATATATATTTTTAAAATATATATTTAGTTACTTTAACAATTTTTGTGTTATGTATTACTTGGTGTATTAGTTATATATGTCAAAGTAGGAAAGTTATCAAATGTCACATTTAAACTCAAAACACTTCATAACAAAAGTCCTACAAGACTTCACATATTTACGTCTTAAAACGAGTTACGGACGATTCGATTAATCGGACACCATTTATGGTCAAAATGAACGACGGACGACTACATAAGTGAATCGCCAATCCGGGAAGTTACTACGACGTTTAGACGATCTTTCGACACGAAATATAAATATGCTATCGATAACAAAATTTTCGGATGTTTATAAACTTATAAAAGCTAGTATGTTTTTATTTACTAACAAGTGTGCTTAGTAAATTTTTATAAAAAGGGTTTTTATAAAAATAAATGGGCTTGTTATACTATTAGGCTATTTTTATAACAAATGGGCTTATATTACTTAATGGGCTATTTTTCTTAATGGGCTTATCTTCATAATGGGCTTAACATAAATTCATGGGCTAAGCCCAAATACCAAACACATGGGCCAAAGCCCAACACTATTCAAGCCCAACACTATTGAGGCCCAACACTATTTGAGGCCCAACACTATTGAGGCCCAACACTATTTGAGGTCCAACACTATTTGAGGCCCAACACTATTGAGGCCCAACACTATTTGAGGCCCAACACTATTGAGGCCCAACACTATTTGAGGCCCAACACTATTGAGGCCCAACACTATTTGAGGCCCAACACTATTTAGGCCCAGCACTATTTAAGCCCAATAACTTGAAAACATGGGCTCGGCCCAAAGATACCATTATTGTAAACACAATCATACAATTGATACATATAAGACACGAGATTTAGAGGACTAAATCCGTCTATACAACTCACTAGATACAAGATGACATATATATATATTTGTTGAAATATATATATATAACAGATGAACAACTCATACATCGAATACACAGTTAACGAACAGTAAAGACATACAAGTCTTACACATATTGAAGACACAAGACTTGTACTCAAGTTCTTTACAAAGACCGAAGTGTCTAACAAATAAAGAACATTTGTAGGTCGCAACATTGTTCAAGACGACCACACGCGAGATCATAATTACTTCTATTCACGGACGCAATTCAGTGAGTTCATGTTCCCCTATTCATTTAAATGTTTTACAACTTTACAACTATCGGGGAAGATACATGTTCAAAGTATGTTAAAGTTAGGTAATGAAACACCTTAGATCATGTGCGAATTAGGGCCATACTATAAGCACCATTAATCCAGTTTGGACCAAGGAACAAAGGACTAGATCTATTGGGTGTTGGCGAGCCCCACTCTTGGTCGTGGACCCATACAGAAGAGTGCGTTTGTGTCCCAGTCGATAGGAATCGGCATAAAATCGTCTAGGGTTGGTTTGCTTCCTATTTCGTCACACATATTAATGTCCTCGCGAAACATTAATGATCAACGATTTCATTGACGCTTTACATACTACATCATACATACAGATACATCATACATCGAGATACATTTTATACAACTCACATTTTACGGATACATCTTATACAACTCACATTTTACGGATACATCTTATATCCAGTTTGGATACAATTACAATTGAGACAAATACATATTACATAGTGTTTTGATACAAATACATCTTATACAGCTAAACTGCATGAACTCGCTCAACTTTTGTTGATGTTTTCAAACTTACATGTATTTCAGGGAATTAGTGGACCAATGCAAAGATTTCAGTTCAAGGAAAACAAGTATCAATACTCCATGCCAACTATTGAAGGGTTTGCCTGTTATATACCGCCTCTTTGCGGTGATATAGTGGTCAAAGCCTTTACATTTTCAGACTTACATTTGATGTATAAAACAATGACAACTTATTTTCATTTGATGGTTTGTAAACAATGTACTTAAATTATGTTGCGATCTTTTGAACAATTATGACAATGGCATTGGAGCATGTTTTATTCATTTAGTATGTTTACTTATATCGTTATGCAATGAGAACCGATCAGATCACACCTCGCGCTTCCGCTACGAGCGGGTGTGACAGATTGGTATCAGAGCTTCGATTGTAGTGAACCAGGATTCTTTCTCGAGTCTAAGTCTACAATCACTAGGGATCTCTCACGAAAACCTCTTGTTCATGTTGAACAGATTATAAATAAAACTTGGACAAGTCAAAAGGTTTTCATTGCATAAACATTTTTCAAGGTCCACTACAGCAAAAATTCATTTCACATAAATCAAGCGAGGACATTTCCATAGGTGAAGTCTATGAGAAACAGACACAATACATTAATAGACTATGTGCCTACAATACATTACATTATCAGTTTATGCATTATAAACAGTTCACAAATTCAGCTTATACAAGATAGAAATCCTTGATTGATAGGATTTTACATGATTATATATATAGGTGGTTCATATATATGTTGTTGCATGAAATATTTTGCCAAGAACAAAATACCTTCGACTTCAAACTCTATTATTATTCTTTACTCACACGGTGAAAATATCGACCTCATGTCTATTGCGGAGCTTATGGCGAACATGATTCCTAAGTGAAATCTTAAACTTAATTCCGTAAAATATGGTTGCTTTCTCGCGAATGCTGAGATGCCTGACCATGATAATGACGACGAGGCGAAGGTGGTAACCTTGGACAACAACTCCATTAGTGGGACGAGATCCATGTGACTCATACTAATCAAGGTGGATATACTCTTGTCCTTACAAGGAAGATGAAGTACTCATCTTGAAGGTGCCCCTTCAATTGTTATTGTTACAGATTCTTTCCATTTCTATTTCATCTAACGTCGTACCGTCCTGCGAGTAACAACAACGGACGTTCACACGTGAACTATCACGAAGTTTCCTTCTATGTTGAAGGTATATAAACAATAGTGTCCTCTCTCTGACTGATCGCCTGCTCTGAACGAGAGAATGCTAGGGTGACCATGCAAGACAATTTATTATTACGGGGGCCCACGTAATAACAACTTGTAGTGCATGGAAATTCTGGTGGACTCTGCGGGTCAAGCTAATGATCACTATTCATTCAAAATTCTTAAGTTATTACTTGAGATTCAATTCTTCCTATCTAGTAGAACACGAACTGGGGGTGGTTAGTACAATACAATACAATACAATACAATACAATACAATACAATACAATACAATACAATACAATACAATACAATACAATACAATACAATACAATACAATACAATACAATACAATACAATACAATACAATACAATACAATACAATACAATACAATACAATACAATACAATACAATACAATACAATACGGGAAGACGACACATATTTGTTCACACCTAACATTCGATCTATATCACGATTCAGTTGAGACTAGTCATTTAAACAAACAAAACGTGTTAGCTACTCATGGAGGATTTTCCTCAACATTCTCGAAATTCTTGAACATGGGTTGGTTCCATGGTGTCTATGACACTTTACCCTACTTTACCTTACCTTACGTTATCCTATTCCACCTTATCATATTTATTGGAAATGATACAATAAATTCCGTCGCTTGACATTTGTCTTTTCTCAATGAATGGTATGGCATGAGCCATGCTGCAACTCCCTCATTGCATTCTATTCGACATTTTTGTAGATTCTAATCATCTTGCTAGAGCTCGTGAAACTCAAGCACTATTACCATAATGGTCACATGGACAAATAAGACAAAGGATTTTCTCTACTTCGGACGATTGAGGTCATAGAGTAGGGAACCCATATTATAGGGACGGAGGCCATGGGTTGGTTTCCCCTCCTGAACGAATTATTTTTCTTTTTCCATTTAGACATATGACCAATACATGCAAGAGGCATTACACCTTTTGGTTTTGGTTATCCACATTATCATTTATTCAAACATATATGAACAATGCGATCTTGAGGTTTCCATGACCGATTGCATTCTTCATTCTTGGTCGCATGATAGACTATATTTATCCAAATATATGTCTAGATTCTTTTAATAGTGAGTATTAAAAATATCATGGCACCAAAAGAAACAAATGTTTAAGTCAAAAGTTATGTGTTGAAAATCATTGCTTTTACACAAGACATGGGTTATACATGACACTGTTAAGCAAGACATTGTTATACATGACATTTGACGTTAGTATATACAAGACATTTTCGTAAATAACGAGACGTGTGAAATATGATAAAAGCATGGTGGATACGCCGCTGGTACTTCCTATATATAAGTGCTTATATTATATTGCATATCGTGGTGTTATTCAAACCTCTTCGACAAAGACAAGACATGACATTTTTGCACAAGACACGACATCCTCTACACAAGACATAATATCCTATTTCTGGACATGATATATTTATACACTACATTTCTATTGGTTATTTATTTAATCATACATCATTCTTTTATATCATCTAATTTTCATATCTCTTTTCATATGATTTTATAAAAGAACTCGATCATAACTGGAGCCAATGTTGATGGTTACACTTGATGCTTTCACGGTCTCTCAAGGGTTGTTCCATACTGGGAAACACCCGAATTCAAACACACTGAGTGTTACATTTTAGGTTTAGCCTCGGGGATCCGAAGCATGATCGCATCATCCCTCCCTACCTCAATCACTCAAACAATAACTCTCGCCATGAGAGAAATGAAGTCATGAGTACGTACACTCTACGATCATCATGTATCAATTCTATTAATACCAACACCGAGCTTAGCTATTGCATTTAAATGTTAAGCATATACTCGAATTAGAGTCATGTTGGACACACATTACTATATCAAGTTAGCTAATGGGGAATTAGCTGAGACATATCAAATCATTAAGGGCCATCGGTATGTATCCTATTCGTCAACATTTCACATCCATGTTATTTTATACAATTGCCGATTTTAGCTTTATCTCAACATTTCACATGCATAGTTTCATGGCTAGTGACGGGATTGTCCTAGCTACAATTAGGGATTGGGTTATCCTACATCTAAACATAGGGATTGGGTTATCCTACATCTAAACATAGGGATTGGGTTATCCTACATCTAAACATAGGGATTGGGTTGTCCTCTACATCTGTACAGGGAAGTCTTTCCTACATAGAATTCAAAATGTACTTGGCCTAGAGTCAAGTAAGCTAGACGTCTCCTCATTCTATAGAATTGGCAAACGGTAAACTAGTCGAGTCTGGAGCTGAAATTCAATATCGATCTCTTACCCGTTCAGTTAGGTAGTTTCGAAGTAGTGGTTGACATGGATTGGTTATCCGATAACCTAGCCAAAGTCTTATGTCACGAGAAGATCATTCGCCTACCACTACTGAACGAAGAGACACTTGTGATACATGGAGAGAAGCGCGACACCCCATTGCGGATCATCAATGGCATGAAAGCACATAAGTGCTTACGAAAAGGTTCTATTGCCTATCTAGCACTTGTTGTAGACAAGAAGGCCGTTGGGCCACAGCTGACAGATATTCTTTTGATAAAATAATTTCCTGAAGTCTTTCCTGAAGACTTGCCGGGACTATAACCATATCGACAAGTTGAGTTTCACATCGACTTGGTACCTGGAGCCGCACCCATAGCCAAATCTCCATGTCGATTAGCACTTTCTGAACCTTGTAGTTGACCGAATGAGGATGTTATGCGTTCATAACCCCCACTCTTTACCATTATACATCTTTATAAAGGTTTTGGGGGTGGAAAGACACGCAAGTTTTGCAAAAATGCACAACATTTCGATGAACGAAAATTCATATTTCTAAACCATGTTACAAATGAATTTCCAACTAACTCAAATGGTTTATGGAAGGTTTTAGCTTCTACTCTAATATAGACTTACGATCGGAGTATCATCAGTTACGAATTCAAGAGGAAAGCATACCGAAAACGGCTTTTAAGACGCGTTACGGTCATTACGAGTTTCTCGTTATGCCTTTTGGTTTAACAAATGCACCAGCGGTCTTCATGGATTAATGAATCGTGTGTGCAAGTCGTATCTCGACAAATTCGTCATAATGTTTATTGATGACATTTTGATATACTCTCGATCGACTGATGAACATGAGCAACATTTGAGAACCATTTTAGAGTTGTTAAAGACAATAAATTCGCCCCAAATCGAAAAACAAGATATAGCCTTACAACTTATTCTTAAGATTGGTGCATAGCATTTTACAATCTTATCATTATCCGACGATACCGATGACTCTGTTGTAGACTCTGATGCTTCGCATCAAGGATTGGGTTGCGTACTAGTGCAACGTGAAAAAGTTATTGTGTACACGTCGCGCCATTTAAAAAGTTCACGAGAAGAACTATACCACTCTCGACCTTGAGTTAGGCGTGGTGGTATTCGCTTTAAAAAAAAATTATTATGGCGACATTATTGATATGGTACTCAATGCATTATTTTCATGGATCATAAAAGTCTTCAACACATATTCAACCAAAAAGAATTAAATATACGTCAACGATGTTTGTTGAATTGTTGAACGACTCTGATTGTGAAATAAAGTACCATCCGGGCAAGGCAAACGTTGTAGCAGATGCCTTGAGCCGCAAGGAGCGAGTTAGAACACTAAGAGTTCAAGCATTAGAGAAGATGATTCACAAGCGCTCAAGGAAGAGTATATTCAAGCAGAAACACTTCGAGGCATGTAGGAACAATTAGTGTAAAGAAGATGGAACTTTATACATTATGAGTCGAAATTGGGTTCTATTCTTTGGCGGCCTTCGAGATGATATTTTGAGGAAGCACATAGGCCTAAGTAGCGAAAGAATACTACTGGTGGCCTAACCTCAAAAGTGATATCGTGACTTATATCGGAGAATGCTTGACTTGCGCGAAAGTCAAAGTCGAGTAGCAAAATCCCTCGGACTTGTTACAACAACCCGAGATTCCCGTTTGGTAATGGGAACAAATATCGATGTACTTCATTACGAAGTTACTCAGGACCTCAAGAGGTCACTACATGATATGTGTAATCATCGATAGACTAATAAAGTCCGCACACATCTTACCGATTTGGGAGAAGGATAATACTGAGAAACTAGCAGAACTCTATCTCAAAGAAATAGTGGCTCGTCATGGAGCGCCTATTTCAATCATTTCAGACCGAGACGATCGTTTTATTTCTAGAATTTGGAAATCATTTCAACAGGCCTTTGGATCTCATTTGAATCCAAGTACGGCCTTTCATCCATAAACTGACGGCCAGAGCGAACGGACAATCCAAACACTCGAATATATGTTTCGCGCATGTGTTATGGATTTAGGCGGCAATTGGGATACTCATCCACCTTTAGTTGAGTTTTCCTACAATAACAGCTACCACACTAGTATACAAGCTGCACCGTTCGAAGCTCTTTACGGTCGAAAGTGTTGCTCTCCGCTATGTTGGGCGGTAGCGAGCGATAAACAACTAATCGATCAGGAATTAGTCCAAGAGACTACAAATAAAATCTTCCAGATCCGAGACCGTATCAAGGCGGCTCGCGATCGACAAAAGTGCTACGCAGACAAGAGACGGAAGCCATTATCTTTCGAGGTCGGAGACAAGGTCTTGTTGAAAGTCTCACATTGGAAGTGCGTAGCGAGATTCGGTAAGCGTGGAAAGCTTAACCCTCGATATGTAGGACCATTTGAAATCTTAGAAAAGATTGGCACTGTTGCATACAAGTTGAAGTTACCAGATGAACTTAGCAGTGTGCACGACACGTTTCATGTGTCGAATCTTAAAAAGAGTCCAACACAAGCAACCGTTATCATTCTTTCGGATGAAATTCACATTGACGACAAACTCCAATTCACTAAAGAACCTGTTGAAGTCATGGACTGTAAAGTCTAGAAATCATGGTGGAGTCGTATCAAATTATTAAAATGTACGTTGGAACTCTCGACACGGACCCGAGTATACTTGGGAACGTGAACATTAAATCAAAGCCAAATACTCTCACCTGTTCGAGTAGTCTCCTGTATAGGATGACTCAGCTTGAATTTCGGGACGAAATTCTCAATAATAGGGGGAGAATGTGACAACTGCCACTTTCTGGTAATTTACATACATTTAAAGCAATGATTTACATTATACAAGTATGTGTTGTGAATATTCGAACTGCATGATATACATCTTAGAACACTCAAGGAATATTCATTTATGATGCACATTATTCATTTTTATTGGTTACACTTGAAATAGTGTAAACAATGCATCGAAACAACTAGAGTAGTACCTAGTAAACTACTGTGCTGACGAGAACTCAGGTTCCGCATAAACCATCTAAATTACATCTTTAGGACTTAGACAAAAGTCCAACATCAAATATACATTAAACCCTATATGGATATAAAAGGGTTTGGTTTAATATATTACCAATGTCCGGTAGCACCAAAAACTGCCCGAAAACTGCCGAAAAGCACTAAAAGCGACGATTTCTACACTTTTCTGCAGAAATTTTTCAGAAATCAGCTTTCTAATATTTTTACGACATGTAAAAATATTATTTAACATAGAATTCATGTGAGGATACCTTCGGGTATCATCCGAGCCAATAACTACATCAATTCACACAAGTTACGCAACTTAGCGTTCAAATAACATCTAACCGAAACAATTCGAAACGATTATCCGAACGATATCTAATCTTTTTTTTAGTAACCATCTAATATTATTTTGGTCATTTTAAGGCTAGTTATAACATCTAAACATCTTAAATCAATTGAAATCCTTGAACACCTAAACTTCCTAACATTTGTCTACAAATTCTAACACTTGAAATAATTAGAAACAAATCACCAAGCATGACCCCCCCCCCCTCATATGAACGTTTTTTTTTGTTATGTGGGTCCCACACTTATTAACAACTTGCAAATATCTAGATATTTACTCCATTTGTTCAAGTGGATGATGTTGGTGATTAATTAGTAACTTACTAACTAAGTAACTAGATCATTTCAAGACCATTTTACACTTTATTATTTTTTTTTTCACTAAAATACTCTCATCATCTTCATCTTTTTACCAAGAACACCATCCAAAAACCCATTTCATTTTATCATTTCTTTGATGATCCACATGGAGTTTCATGGCACATAAGGTGATCTAAAGCATTTACAAGTTAAATGAAGCTTTTTCATCCATTCAAGAGTCTTCTACCATCAAGATCATCATCTTCTTAGTTCTTAATAATCTCTAAGATCATCCCTAGCCTAGTGCTAGAAGTAAGCTTCTATATTTTTTTTTGTTACATATATTATGTATATGATTGTTATTATTGCTAATAATAACCAAGAGATCATACATAATAAACATGAAGAAAATACAAAGAAGCAAAGATAAAAATCATGATATAATTAAGTTTGTTTATATTGTGATCTTAGACTTGTTATATGCATATTAGATCTTGTTGTGATGATATTGATACAAATAAATTGTTAGAAGATGTTGAAAAATATAATCTAACAATTTTACATGTTTATGTTAAAAGGGTTTTTTTAACATAAAGGATTAAATGGATGATCATAACTAGTGATCTTGTGAAAGTATTAAAGGTTTTTATTTAAAAACAACACTTTCACAAGATTATAAATTATAACATACAACTAGAGATTTTTATAAAAGTTGTTAAAACTAGAATTAAACTTGGTTTTTAAACTAGTTAACATATGAAATGATCATGGTTAAAACCCTACATGATTTGGATATCATCTTGATAATTTCATGTTATAAAAGTCTCATATGTTTAGTTAAAAATGTTGAGTAAATTGGTGGTGATTTGATGAAGAAAATGATATGTTTATAAAACATGGTTAAGATAAAAATACAAAGGTTCTATGGCCATTTTTAATAAAAACTTTATTTTATAAAGTAACAACATTTTGGTTAATTTTAGACAAGATAAATATATATTTTTTTTAAAATATATATTTAGTTACTTTAACAATTTTTGTGTTATGTATTACTTGGTGTATTAGTTATATATGTCAAAGTAGGAAAGTTATCAAATGTCACATTTAAACTCAAAACACTTCATAACAAAAGTCCTACAAGACTTCACATATTTACGTCTTAAAACGAGTTACGGACGATTCGATTAATCGGACACCATTTATGGTCAAAATGAACGACGGACGACTACATAAGTGAATCGCCAATCCGGGAAGTTACTACGACGTTTAGACGATCTTTCGACACGAAATATAAATATGCTATCGATAACAAAATTTTCGGATGTTTATAAACTTATAAAAGCTAGTATGTTTTTATTTACTAACAAGTGTGCTTAGTAAATTTTTATAAAAAGGGTTTTTATAAAAATAAATGGGCTTGTTATACTATTAGGCTATTTTTATAACAAATGGGCTTATATTACTTAATGGGCTATTTTTCTTAATGGGCTTATCTTCATAATGGGCTTAACATAAATTCATGGGCTAAGCCCAAATACCAAACACATGGGCCAAAGCCCAACACTATTCAAGCCCAACACTATTGAGGCCCAACACTATTTGAGGCCCAACACTATTGAGGCCCAACACTATTTGAGGCCCAACACTATTGAGGCCCAACACTATTTGAGGCCCAACACTATTTAGGCCCAGCACTATTTAAGCCCAATAACTTGAAAACATGGGCTCGGCCCAAAGATACCATTATTGTAAACACAATCATACAATTGATACATATAAGACACGAGATTTAGAGGACTAAATCCGTCTATACAACTCACTAGATACAAGATGACATATATATATATTTGTTGAAATATATATATATAACAGATGAACAACTCATACATCGAATACACAGTTAACGAACAGTAAAGACATACAAGTCTTACACATATTGAAGACACAAGACTTGTACTTAAGTTCTTTACAAAGACCGAAGTGTCTAACAAATAAAGAACATTTGTAGGTCGCAACATTGTTCAAGACGACCACACGCGAGATCATAATTACTTCTATTCACGGACGCAATTCAGTGAGTTCATGTTCCCCTATTCATTTAAATGTTTTACAACTTTACAACTATCGGGGAAGATACATGTTCAAAGTATGTTAAAGTTAGGTAATGAAACACCTTAGATCATGTGCGAATTAGGGCCATACTATAAGCACCATTAATCCAGTTTGGACCAAGGAACAAAGGACTACATCTATTGGGTGTTGGCGAGCCCCACTCTTGGTCGTGGACCCATACAGAAGAGTGCGTTTGTGTCCCAGTCGATAGGAATCGGCATTAAATCGTCTAGGGTTGGTTTGCTTCCTATTTCGTCACACATATTAATGTCCTCGCGAAACATTAATGATCAACGATTTCATTGACGCTTTACATACTACATCATACATACAGATACATCATACATCGAGGTACATTTTATACAACTCACATTTTACGGATACATCTTATACAACTCACATTTTACGGATACATCTTATATCCAGTTTGGATACAATTACAATTGAGACAAATACATATTACATACTGTTTTGATACAAATACATCTTATACAGCTAAACTGCATGAACTCGCTCAACTTTTGTTGATGTTTTCAAACTTACATGTATTTCAGGGAATTAGTGGACTAATGCAAAGATTTCAGTTCAAGGAAAACAAGTATCAATACTCCATGCCAACTATTGAAGGGTTTGCCTGTTATATACCGCCTCTTTGCGGTGATATAGTGGTCAAAGCCTTTACATTTTCAGACTTACATTTGATGTATAAAACAATGACAATTTATTTTCATTTGATGGTTTGTAAACAATGTACTTAAATTATGTTGCGATCTTTTGAACAATTATGACAATGGCATTGGAGCATGTTTTATTCATTTAGTATGTTTACTTATATCGTTATGCAATGAGAACCGATCAGATCACACCTCGCGCTTCCGCTACGAGCGGGTGTGACAGATAACACTAAAACTACCAACATTCCTCCACTATTTTAGTGATATAAACGATTAACTTAAATTACTTCTCAAACAAACACAAACTTGTGCATAAATGAAAATGTCCCACATATTGAATTTTCTTCTTAGTATAAAACTTTCAGATATTCGAATATCGTGGTGTCACTATGGATTGAACCCTTTCTATTCATTTAAATATATGATGTTAATATACACACAAGTTCACAAATTCATATGTTCTTACTTGACACAATACTTTACTAGCTTGTGTCCAATTCTTCAAAGAGTATATCAAAGCCAAGTACAAGCTTCTTATAGCGGCTAAACTTCATACTCTTATAGGTAGTCTATTTATTCTTGCACCTGCAAATGCAATTTGTCAAAGGACTATAAAGAAGTTCCACTTCAAACAAGTTTATCTTGCAGTCCGAACACAAACTTAGGATGATTCTGATCATGTGTTTCATATCTCTATGGCAAGATTTCCACATTTAATTATGCATGTAACGTTGTATTAGATGGGAATTGGGTATCTTGACATAGCACATTAAAGTGTGGACTTTAAACCCATCCCTATGACTGATTTATTCACAAGATCTCTACTAACTATTTAGTTAGATAAACAACCAAGTTATACATAGATCTTACAGATTCAACAAACATCGTTCTATGTAAGATGAGCTCATGAATCATGTTATGTATAACACACAATCGTCTAGACTTTCCATTATACACCTGACTATAATCCATAGCCATCACTATCACAATTGATAGATATTAGTGATATCAGTTTAGACCACAAAGGAATCTCACAGATCAAATTCGTTAGCTATTCAACTTCTTTACCAGGTATCGCTAAAGGTATAAATTCAAATTCTATTGATTTCATTGTTGAATTTGTAATGTAGGCTAGCTTCTTTGTAGTCCGGGAGATAATACCTCCACTAAGTAGGAATACCCATCCACTTAGTTATACAACATACATGATAATACCCTTCTAAAACTGAAGGAAAACCTTAATAACACGAACTATAGATCATGGTTCTTTTCAGGAAGTCAAACAATCCATTCACAACTTACCAATGCTGAGTACTTGGATGACTGGTAAATCTACTCAGTTTCTCATTGTATATGCTATGTCAGGCCTTGCATAAATCATAAAATACATTATGCATCTATCGCCTTAAATACTCCATATGTGATTCACCTTAATTACACATAAGTCAAATATTAGCATCAATCGCTTTAAATACTCCAATGAAATGAAACTGTATCATTAATATACCCTTGTTCCTCCCACTTATTTTTATTCCTAAGATAACAACATCCTCCCCCAGATCCTTCATATCAAACCTTTCATATCAAATAATTACTCCTTTATTAGAGAAATAAAGACTGCTACATATATATATATATATATATATATATATATATATA
The DNA here is from genome assembly GCA_030545235.1 of Helianthus tuberosus. Lineage (NCBI taxonomy): Eukaryota > Viridiplantae > Streptophyta > Magnoliopsida > Asterales > Asteraceae > Helianthus > Helianthus tuberosus. The sequence continues at coordinate 108,688,066 of CM060355.1, forward strand.
TATATATATATATATAGGGGAGGGTTTAAATGAGAACGCTAAATATCGCGAGAACCGTGAGAACAAATGAAAAAACCATGAGAACTTGGTCAAAAACAATTCAAATTTAAAATTTCTTTTTACACTTGTCATTATTATTCGAATACAATGTTAGAAATTAAATTTACACGTTTAAATTTACGCGAATTCGTAAATAAAGAAAATTTACACATGTGTAAAAAAACTAAAAAGACTGATTTTGAAAGAAGAAATGAATTATTTGATGTTGTAAATTCTTTTCTTGATGTTGTATCTTAATTACAATGAGGGTTGTATTAAAAAAATTGGTTTTGATTGGTTTTTTCATTCGTTCTCACGGTTCTCGCAATATTTAGCGTTCTCAAGATAACCCTCTCCTATATATATATATATATATATATATATATATATATATATATATATATATATTTATATTTATATTTATATTCCTGGTTCAGAAAGAACCCATTAGATAGGATCACCTCAATAGTGCTTGTTTAAGTTTTTGCTTAGGAATTTATCATCTTCAATATTAAAACAATACTGATCCTAATGTCCAACTTAACTCCTAGTCCTTTCAACTAAATAAAGATGAAAGTCAGAACCAAAATACTGAGCTATTCTTGTTCTCATGCTTTTCCTAGGTTGAGAAGGAACAAATACATTATCATCACCAATAGATGCTTTATCAGAATCAGCAACTACATTCTTAATAAAATCACTAAACCTAGTCTGAGAATTTTGGATGATATCCCTCGATTCTATGACAACGTTTACGTACACTTAGTATTAGTTCTAAGACATAGAACCTATAGGCTTTTAAATTTTCAGCACAACAAATGAATATACCATTTATTCCTTTCTCACCTGAACTCTTTCTTTTAGGTTCAATTAGACATACAAAAACACAACTCCAAACTCTTAAATAGCTCTTCCGGGCTTTTCAACCTATGTTCATCACGGGTAATCTTGTTCCTTTTATTACCCATTTCTTTTACTAGTCCATTAAGTCATAAAAAATATGTTTATCTAAGACTTTAGAACAAATAGCAAAATCTAGAGGCATCATCTATAAAAGTAAAAACATACTTTTAGTTTTCATAGAAGAATTTGCAAGATATCACTGTATATTAGTTCGAATAACTATAAGCCCATAACAGCAAACTTTGATCGAACGAGGCACGTATATAATACCCACACAAAGTTTGGTGATTTCAACCAATTTGATGACATTATCGAGAACAGTCATCCTAGGATAAGTTAACAAACATTCTCATCCTATAATTATGAAACATACATATTGTATCATATATCTTTTGATTTAGTTTTATATCTTAATTTCATTTTTTACGACTTCGGTAAAACGGGAACCGCCAAGTATAAATTTAGCCACTAAATTATTATTGGTTAAAAGCATGGCATACCAAGAATAGTCTTATGCTTCTATGTTATCATGCATGTTTACTGTTTTACTTTCTTACTATTTAATACACTTAAAGTGAATCGAAACACTAATGCAAATTATGAACCATACTCGTTTTCATATAAGTAAGAGATGAAATAAATGTCGGAAAGAAGAAACAAATAGTATAGGGACTAATGTGTAATATGGTGGTCTATATAAACCCCATCTTTATGTAACCCTAATTGAGTACAACTTCAATACAATTTTTCTCAATACAATTCAAACCCTATTATGAGATCATTCTCTATACCAAACAAAATGGTATCAGAGCTAGGTTTCTGATCATCATCTACAATCAATCAACCAATCAGCCAACCCAACCTCAAAACAGAAACAATAAGAAATCAAACCCCTGGAAATCGAACCAACCAATCACCGCCACACTCATTGTTGGTCGGAAACCCTAGTTCTATCGCTCCGACGAAAAAAGACAGGAAACTTTTCCAGATTCAATCCATTTCTGATTGGTTCGTTGTTTTTTCCTCAATCAATTCTGATCAGCAAACGTTTTTTTTTTTCAATCGAACACCCAAACGAGTTCCAGATTCAACCTCCTTCAGTTCCGATCAGTTTTGTTCAGCCGCCACACAAAAAAAAAGCCAAAACCCTAATCTTCAACAATTTCGCTGCATTATTCCGCTCCGTAATTCCGCTGCTTGTTTACCTAAATTCGCTGCAACAATTCGGCTTCATCTCAAATCTTGAACGCGAGTTCAAGTCGCCCGGCGTATTTAATAAATACGCCGGTAAGCGAACTTCATTCTCTGGTGTCGTTTTGTTGGCGGATTTAAGTCACTCTGTTGGTTGCTTGACAAAAGAGCCGATCGATGTTGGTGTATGTGATCATGTGCAAGAAAAGGGTTTAATTAACTCTGAAATTAATCCAATAGGACTGTAGTCTGAGAAGGACCAGCCCATATTGTATGAGGTCCAGGTTCAAGAAGGGTCGTGAGTTGGGCCAAGAGCCCAGTTGACTTGTTTAAACTTTTAAGTTTGAAGTACCACACTACCACTGGTCCACTATGGAACTATACTATTACCAATTACACTAGTTCCCATTTTTTTAATGGCAATTCCAAAATTTTGTTAGTTAAAAAAAATTGAAAAAATGGAAAGCAATCATGGGAAAAATAGTGCTTGGATATTTGATTCTGGTGCTACTGACACCATGACGTTTGAACCATTAGACATACGTTCAATGAGCCAACCTCAAAAAACTCAAATCCATACAGCAAACAACGGAACGATGCAAGTGAAAGGAGGAGGAGTAATTGAAATTACACCAACTATGAAATTATCAAATTGCCTCTATGTTCCGTCATTATCACACAAATTGCCCTCAATTAGTCATATTACCAAAGAATTAAATTGCACGGTACTAATGCACCCTACTTTCTGCCTCCTACAGGATATCAGGACGGGTGTGATTATCGGACGTGGTACTGAGCGCCACGGATTGTACTATGTGGATGAAGTGGCTCAACAGGGTACTGTGATGTTGGCACATGGAACAGAAAACCGGGAAGCCTGGCTATGGCATAGACGTTTGGGACACCCATCAAGTGGTTATTCGCACCTTTTGTTTCCAAAACTTTTCCCTTCAAATGGAAAAACAGACTGTGAAACTTGTCTTCGCGCTAAAAGCCATCGACAACCATTCAAACCTAGCAATACGAAAGTTGCTTCACCTTTTTCACTAATCCATTCTGATGTGTGGGGTCCTGCTCCTGTGATGGGGGGCAGGGTCTTCGGTACTTTATACTATTCGTGGATGATTGCACTCGCATGACATGGGTATATTTTTTAAAAACTAAAGCCGAAGTTTATGAAAAATTTGTCACATTTTATGCTATGATTCAAACTCAATTTCAAACTTAAATCCAAATCCTTCGATCCGACAATGGGGGGGGGGGGGGGGAATTTGTCAATACATCTATGAAACAATTCTTTAAAACCAAAGGATTAATTCATCAAACCTCTTGTGCTCATACCCCCGAACAAAACGGTGTTTCCGAACGGAAAAACCGTATTATGCTTGAAATGACTCGAGCCCTTTTGATCGAATCTCAGGTTCCTAAATCTTTCTGGCCGGAGGCAGTTGCAACCTCTATGTATCTGCTGAATCGGCTTCCCACAAAAGCTCTTAAATTTAAGACTCCCTTAGATTGTCTGTCTAAGTCTGCCAGTATTCCTCATCCTCTTACACTTGAACCCCGAATCTTCGGGTGTACCGCATTTGTTCATATACCCAAAACCAATCGAAACAAGCTTGGCCCATGTGCTGAAAAATGTGTATTTGTCGGCTATGGGATCGATCAAATAGGTTACCGGTGTTATAATCCAACAACTCGTAAAATGTTCACCACAATGAATGTTGACTTTCTTGAAACAAAATACTTTTATAACACCCAACTCAGTGGTCAGGGGGAGAATGACAGTATAGACACTCTGAGCTGGTTAACCCAAATTCCCTCATCTGAAGAAGTCACAACAGAAAACTATCACAGTACTGCGAGTCCTTCAAACACAGACACACAATCCGCGGAGCACAGTACCACTGAAGAAAGTCCATCCAACGTGATGCCTGAGGTAAGAAATACTGAGAACCCTGAATGTTCTACGTCTTATAACTATGAGACAACAGCGGAGCACAGTACCACTGAAGAAAGTCCATCCAACGTGATGCCTGAGGTTGAACCAGTCGTGGAACATGTTGAACCAGGTGCAGCAGAGACTACCGGAAGATACCCTCTCCCTCCTAGAGCCAATAGAGGGGTCCCTCCAAAATGGTACTCGCCAGAGAGGGAAACCAGCACCTCAAAGTATCCTGTAGCTAATATAGTTAATGGGAACTTATCTAACAGTGCGAAAGCATTTGTCACCTCTCTATACTCCGAACAAATACCTGGCTCTGTAAAGGAAGCGCAAGGTAAGAAGAACTGGAAAGAAGCAATGGAAACAGAGATGCAAGCTCTTATGAAAAACAATACGTGGGAAAAGTGCATTCTCCCAAAAGGAAAGAAAACAGTTGGTTGCCGTTGGGTGTATTCAATTAAGTATAAACCAGATGGTTCTATTAGAAGATACAAAGGTCGACTTGTAGCCAAAGGGTACACTCAGACGTATGGGATTGATTACTCTGAGACGTTTTCTCTGGTTGCAAAAATGGACACCATCAGAGTCCTCTTCTCCGTGGCAGCCAATAAGAATTGGCCTCTCCATCAGTTTGATGTTACAAATGCATTTCTCCATGGAGACCTAGCGGAAGAAGTCTACATGGAAGCACCTCCAGGTTTTTCAGAGGATTTTAAAGATGGGGAAGTTTGTCGGTTGAAAAAATCTCTATACGGGCTAAAACAGTCACCTCGGGCCTGGTTTGGAAAGTTCACCTTGGTCATGAAAGAATACGTGTATTACCAAAGTAACGCTGATCATACCTTGTTCCTCAAAAGAAGAAATGGCCTCGTAACTTGCCTGATCATATATGTAGACGACATGATCATCACCGGAAATGATGTGGAAGAGATAGCGCGGCTAGAAAAGAATTTGTTTTCAAAGTTTGAAATGAAAGACCTTGGGAATCTCAAGTATTTCCTCGGAATAGAAGTTCTCAGGTCTAAACGGGGGATTTTCATCTGCCAAAAGAAGTATGTCCTCGATCTCCTGGCGGAAACTGGTTTGATTGATTGTAAACCAGCAGATACGCCAACGGTGGTGAACCACAATCTGCACATGGAACTTAATGCCGAGCTTGCAGACAAAGAAAGGTATCAACGGCTCGTGGGCAAGTTAATTTATCTCTCTCACACTCGCCCTGATATAGCTTATGCTGTTGGAGTGGTAAGTCAGTTTATGCACCAACCGCAAATTGCTCACATGGAAGCTGCTCAGAGAATTCTAAGGTATCTAAAGGGAACCGCAGGCCATGGAGTGTTGTTCAAAGAAAATGGACATTTAAATGTTGAGCTCTACACTGACGCCGACTGGGCTGGAGATAAGGGAAATCGAAGGTCAACATCAGGGTACTTCTCCTTGGTTGGTGGAAACCTTGTTACCTGGAGGAGTAAGAAACAGAAGGTGGTCGCTCTGTCAAATGCAGAAGCAGAGTTCAGAGGCATAGCTCGAGGGTTAAGCGAAGTTCTTTGGATCAGGAAACTTCTAGAAGACATTGGTTTCTCCCAAAGAGCAGCACCCAGTAAAATTATGTGCGACAATACAGCTGCAATACAAATCTCAGAAAATCCAGTTCAGCATGATCGAACAAAACATGTAGAGGTAGATCGACATTTCATCAAGGAAAAACTGGAGGAAAAGATCATAGAGCTCCCGTATATATCATCTAAAGATCAACTCGCAGATATTCTCACAAAAGCAATCAACGGAAACGCTTTTAGTAGCTGTTTGAGCAAGTTAAGTATTGGAGATCCCACTACTCAACTTGAGGGGGAGTGTCGGAAAGAAGAAACAAATAGTATAGGGACTAATGTGTAATATGGTGGTCTATATAAACCCCATCTTTATGTAACCCTAATTGTGTACAACTTCAATACAATTTTTCTCAATACAATTCAAACCCTATTCAAAGATCATTCTTTATACCAAACAACAATAAAACCATGAAATATTATGTCGTTTTCATATAAGTAAGAGATGAAATAAAAAAATGAAATATTATGGCAAACACCCTGAAAAACATTATTTCTTCTTTATGTTTAGCGGAACCGTCATATATTTTCCAGAAATATTAATGTCTTTACTTAATCTATACGTTCGAGACATTAAATCTATCAAAATACACATAGCTACCACATTTCTTGACGTATATAACAAAGACACTAAAATAATATCCATATTATACTGACATATCTAATTAATATAAGCAGATAATCATAATAACAATTATTAATTTAGTATGTATCTATGCAATAAGAACAAAGACACTAAAATAATATCCATATTATACTGACATATCTAATTAATATAAGCAGATAATCATAATGATGCATCCATTTTTAAATTATTTAATATCTGAAATATACGTAATGCTAGTTGTTCATGAACATACACTACATCGGAATATCAATTTTAACCCACATATGTAATATGTGTTTTGCCCGAGGAAGATAAACCAACATCAAGAATGCTACCTGCTTTACATTTTCAAATGACCCCATAACACATGATGACTATCATGTTTATTGGTTCGTATACGCATCCATCCTTTAACATAATTTTAGTTAACAAACTAAACTATCTTCCTTATTTTCTCAAGAACCACATACGTAATTGGGTTATTCATATGATATTCTTTCTATTCCATGCATCTATTATGAATTATTAAATCATGTATCTTTTTATTCCTACGACCTTTCTAGATATGAAACAAAGCATTTAAAACTTTTATTAGAGGTCTGGAATGCGTACCTTGTACCTTGTATCCATATGAAAGGAAATTGCTTTGAGATTGTTGTTTCCCAGTTTCCGAAACATGTTGTATGCTACTTATTGAAGAGAGACAACAATACAAAATCATTCTTGTTGACTTTGGTCTTGACTTACGATTGTATGAACAATAAACAATAAAAAGAAAACAACTTTGTTTCGGTTCTTGTCTCTTGTAGTGGCAGAAATATTACAACCGAAACCGCAAGGTATAAGAGTGGAATGTAACGTTCCGTATTTTGCGACGTATTTCCGATTACCTTGTAATTCGTATTACATTTCCACATTTGTTTTAACAACCCTCAAAAATCACCCCTAAACATTCCTAAAATACACCCCGTATATGAGAAACGAACCCGAATAACATGTATATTAATGAAAAACAAATAAAAACAAATATTTGGACCGCTCCCCGGCCGTGACCTAGTCATGGAGAGGGCTCGCGGGGCGCGACCCCATGTTACTTGCCGGACACCCTTCCTGCCACGTGTCCCGACACGTGTCTAACCTACTTCATGACTCAGCAACCCTATAGCCGACCTTAAGGCCCTCGCAGACCGCAAAGGAAGAAGAGGCTCTCGCGGGGCGTGAGAGACCTCTGTCTCAGCTATAAAAGGGCCGAACCCCTCCCTTTCATTTTCATTCAGAACTTTCAATTCTCTCTCAAAATTCTGTAGGCCAAAGCTATAGCCTAATACCCCCTATTAGGAAGCTCTGCCTCGTTGTAAGTATTATAATCCCTATTTGTTACCCTACATGATTGATCTAGGTCTCCGTAACGCATGTCAAGGCTCTGCCTGACTCAATCGTTGGAGTTCTGTCTCGTGTTACACCCGATTGATCTAGGACTCCGTAATGCATGTCAAGGCTCTTCCTGACTCAGCCATTGGAGTTTTGTCTCGAGTTGTACGGTTAATGTAATCTGGGTTATTTTACTAAAACATGTGCATTGTTTACTTTTTAATAGAGAATCACCAGGAGAATCACCAGGAAGCTATAATAATATCACCTAAGTAACAATGTGAGTACATTCTCTTTTTCTCACTGTTTGTGAGTACATCTGGTTTTTGCTACCTTTTTGTAAATTACTTTGTGAGTCAAAATGTTTTACCAAAATCTCAAATGTTTTAAATAAACACTTAACAGTAATTGAGTATTTGTGATTCTATAATTACTGCCGGTATGTTGGGGTTTTGTATACATTACTGAAAGACGTTACCATTGAACAAAGAGTTAGCCAATGAGTAATATGACCCACAAGTCAGGTGTTGACAGTACTGAATGAGTAATTGAGTAGATATAAACAAATGTAATTGCGGATGCCCTCAACACTGTAAAGTGATAAAACTGTTTTGATTAAACTTGGATGCATTCACCAGTATTTCTTGATGATAAAATATTTTTAAAACGCGTTTCAGGTAACTTAGTGTGAAGCCAATAGAAGCCAGCTCGAGAGCACTGAAGGCTTTGAAAAGTGGCTATAAAAGTTACCTAAATAAAAAAAAGACTTGGTTTTCAATAATTAGGGTTTATCCATATAAATGTATCGCAAATGAAACTTGGGTTTTATCCCGTTGGTTTATTATAAAATATGGTGTTTTAAACTTTGATAAATATTTCCTAACTATGTTCCTGATGAAAGTTTTCCACTGCATATTTAATAAACACCGATACCATCTGACTGGTTCGCGGCTCCTGCTCCCAGGGTGGGGTCAGGTGCTGTGACAGAAGGTGGTATCAGAGCTATGCCACTGGTTTAAGCCCTTTAGGTGTTCTTCCAATACCTAAACCTTAAACATTTATGTTAGGAAATTAATATCTTATGTGTTATTCTATGAAAATAAAATCATAATATAAATATTAAGATAGTACAATTCATGTATTATACCTAAATGATTTTATGTCATTTAAATTCTCAAGATGTGTAACCCCTATTTGTATCTTACAGTATGATATGTTTCATATTATAAATATATAAAGGGGATATATTAATAATACATTAGTATTAAAGTTTGTGATATATTGTATATATATATCATCCTCATATATTGATATGAATATAATTCAATATAAATCTTATAACCTTATAATATTATGATATTAACATTTAATATCTTAATCAAAGATATTAATAACAGATAACACAATTCAGGTATGATACTTCTGAAACATCATAATACAAAATATTATTTAATACGAATAATATGTTTTATGATTTATGATATAACCTAAAATTTTACTTAACTTAAACAAATATATTTTTGTCAAAATTATGACGAAACATATAATTATATTAATTTTGTTAAAATATAGTATCCTAGCATACTTAACACATGTTTGTTGTTTAATACAATAATTAAAAACAAAATTTTTATAATAACACTATGAATATAATTATATTACATATGCTTTTGTTATATCATACCCGTATAAGCACATGTACATTTACATATGTGCGGAAACTGTACAAATATATATATATATATATGTGTATATATATATATAATATTTTATATTTTATATAACATGTATTAACAATTCAAATGATATTTCACACAAATTAGAAAAATATACAAAAATAATTGGTACTGTATAACTAGATGAATTTAAGTATATGTATGTAACACATATGTAGCTTAAGGAAGTTTTGCCATTTAATAATTTAACTCATCTCTTAAACTATATTTGAGTCGTATATATAGATATGTTCTAATACAGGGATGCCACTTCACTACCTAATATATTTATAATCAATTTTAGAAACACCGAATTTTGCATTATCTATTATACCACTTCTTTGAATAAATAAATTAAGAATCAAATTCTAATATTTTACAACCAATAATTTTTTTCTAATAAATCCAGAAGATTATATTAAATTTATTTCTTTTAGTTACCCATCCTTTTTCCCAAAATATTATGTTCCATAAATTTAAAACAGAAATTCATATGTACTACTATTGTTATTATAAAAGAATGAATAAAGTTATGGAAATAAACAGGATAATTAATACCATCAGTTATATAATTGGATTTTTATCAATATAACTTAGTACTATATATATATATACTACAGGAAATTTGAAATTTCATATACGTATGCATATACAAGACACAATTTCTTGATAGCATACACAATATAATATTCTGTAAAAAAAATAATAAGCTTTTAGAGATAACAGAAGAAACAAACCTACATGTTTACCCAGAATCTCTCCAAGTGATTTTTCAAGCATTATCCGCATTTAACCCAAAAGAAACTCTAAAGATACTCGTATTAGCACCAAATCCAAGGGAGAGATGGTAGGACCAATGACTGGGAATCTTAGGATCTCATATAAAACCCTTATTTCTAGCCAAAACCCCAATTTCCACCATATATTTTGAATACCTATCCAGCCATGAGCCCTGGAAATATAGCTGAATTGAGAAAAGCTATTATCAGTAGAACACCGAGCCCGTAATATAATATAATATACTTTCCTTATATTTTATAAAACATATATAATGAAAGTAAATGATATTATATAACACACACACACACACACACATATATATATATATATATATAGGAACAGGATCAGGAGAGAATGCCTCAAAGTGTGAGAACGATGAGAACGATTCTCAGCCACAAGATCTTAGTGGTTTGTGGCTGAGATTGATGCGGTGGCATTTTTGTAAATAATAGGGGCCTTGGAACTACCTGGAGGGGTAAAATAGGAAGATCCAAACAAAGGTGCACATGCTAATCACATGCCATTTTCCTCCATCATATTTAAACGACAATAACTTTTTTATACGTGATTATTTTTTGAAAAAATTACACCATAAAACTCGGCGTTTTTTATCTTTCCAACGAGTATACTATTGATATAATTTTCGAAAAAAAAATAATTGGGTTTTATGGCGTTTTTTCTGAACTGCGTGTTTTTTGGCGTTTTAGACTAGGTAGTTTCATGGCGTTTTTCTGAACTGGGTGTTTTTATGGCGTTTTAACTAGGTATTTTCATGGCGTTTTTTTTAACTGAGTGTTTTATGGCGTTTTCAACTGAGTTTTTTCATGGTGTTTTTCTGAACTGGGTGTTATATGGCGTTTTTAACTAGGTATTTTCATGGCGTTTTTCTGAACTGGGTGTTTTTATGGCGTTTTATTTGAACACCCAGTTCATGTGAGTGGGTTTTTTTTGACAATGTTACCCCTTAGTGTAATTTAGCATCAATGCCACATGTCACCACCAAAATAGTTCTCATCGTTCTCACACTTTTCACCGTTCTCTCTAAATTCTGACCCTATATATATATATATATATATATATATATATATATATATATATATCTACCAACGCATAATACTGACATGTATGATTATAGTTGTGCTAATGCAGTATGTCCAACAAGACGTGTCTGAATGATTGTTTAGTTCTGTGATATTAATATCTGAAAATGTTTGCAATTCGATGTCAAAGGAAATAGCATGTAATCAAGAAATTCAGGCCAGTAATGAAAATTCTTTGGATAGGAATACTATAGAAAATATAGTAGCTCGAATGCCATATCTTCGATCATTGAAGCTATTAAAATTTGTGTGCCTATAAACGAGAATCCTACTATACGTTGTAAGCATACCCTTCACTTCAAACCTAACCCTAGTATCACTGGAGGCCATGATATTCGTATCAAAACTCCATTTCCCAGACGAAAGAAAACCACAACCTATAGTTACTCTTATAAGGAATTCCGCTCTGACAAATCCCATCAGAATAAAAGAAGTCGATCGCCAATCGCGCAACCTACCTACAACAACTATAACAAAAAGCATTCTGGAAAACGCCATTTTAGGAAGATACACCCTTGTAATTTCTGCGAGAAGACTGGACATATAGAGGAAACATGTAGAAGGAAAACTAACATATGTTTCAACTGCAGAGAACCAGGTCATATCCGTCCCTACTGCCTGAAACTATCTAAAGTACCCGACAACCAGACTAGAACAACAGACGAAGATAAGGAAAACGCATAAATAGCTATGACACAGGAGGCAACAACAAATTCTAACATAAGCACCCGTACGTTTTGTCTATACTAAAGTATTAGTTGACTTTTGATTCCAACCAAAATCTTATGATCATTGTGTCACCGAATTTCTTTCATAAAACCAATTCTCATTGGTCTCATCTCTTGATAAACTCTGCACATGCATTGCTTGTTACGCATGTGATTTCACTTCACAAGATCATTTATTCATGAGTTCGAATATTATTTCTGATATCAAGTCAACAAATTTCTTCGAAAACTCCTTTTCTTTTCAGAATTATTTACCTGATTTTTCATTGTAACCATTTATTGTCAAAAACATATATCCATTGTTGGAATATGTCCAAACCAAGCTCAAATTGTTTGGACTTGCTCATGTACATTCAATTCAAAATCCCATATGATGAATTGAGATCATCATATTCAAGGTAATCTCCTTTGTTTGAATCATAGTAGACTTATTGTCACACCCCGATATTTCCACATATTACCGGTGGGCCTGGTGGGGAGTATCGTGACGTAGTTGATATCATCATTGTCAATACACACAATATAATAGCACGGTGGAAGGCTTAGTGAATAAACTATTACAAACCATAATGTCTGAGTGTTCGAAGAAAGAATATACAGACTGGAATGTAATAAGATCCACAGGCGGATCATAAATAAAATACAAGAAATAGAAAATGACAGACTTCAGGCATCTTAGGGATTTGCAAGATCCTGTTATACGACACCTAATAGCCCCAGTCTATTACGAGAGGTACCTGTCAATCAATCTTTAGAAAATACGTCAGTTTACACTGGTAAATACAATTAACTGACTCTTTTGAAAAACATTTATAAAAATTGATTTAAGTGCACATGACACAAATCATTTATAACTTGGGACAATTATTAAAAATAATCTTGTATACAGATTTACATGTTTGTCTTACAATTGGGGCCGGTTGGAAGCCGGTCATGATTAACCGACTCACCACTTATAGAACCCACAAAGGAGTTATCCCCAACATGTGGGTTTATATTTTCGTATTTGCATCTGCCAGGTGTGTGCCTACACCCCGTGCATAGGCCGTGGCCATTTTCAAACGAAATGAGCCGAGTATATCCAGGACACGGTCGAATTAACCCCCAATGTTTATGTTATCAAACAAGACAGATTAAAACGGGTTATGCAAATTTATTAATCACAATCCGATTAAATGATTTCATACCCGACCAAGTGGTATTATTATAATACCATATCCCAAGCCCGAATAAAGGAAAATAAGTTAAAAGTATTTACCTGAGCTTAAAGTGAAGATAACCCAGCCGTAAATCCTAAAGCTTTATGATGGTACCTTCTACTGGATGCTACTTAATCTTTATAGAAGGTTTTAATAACCTATTAGGATGCTAACGAGCCTTTAGTTAAGTCAAGGACTTAAACCGGCTAGCTAGAAAGAAACTTTACGGTTCTAAACGCTAGATTAAGCAGAGACCGGAATACAATGTGTTTTAGACCCAACAAGCTTGGATGCTTGTATAATATGGGTAAACTAATCACATTCTGGAATTTGAGGATTTAATGATAAGGTTAAACCCGTTTCGGCTATTATACGTAAACTAGTCACATAAACCGATCCGAACGCGTAAACGCGTAACGGGTAACCAAATGAATTATATACAGGTCTTAATTGTTTTTATGCTTAAAATATGTTAATACATCAGTAGGATGTTAACACATATGCCCAAAAAGTAATTTAAACTAATTTAAGTCCCGAAAGGGCATTTTGGTAATTTTAATACTTATAAAAGAGATTTTATAATAAACTGAAGTTCTGGTCTTTTGAAATCAGTAAAAATATTTAATTTAATAAGTTATATCAGTAGGGTATTGCCTATATGTGAAATTTATCATTTATAACCAATTTATGCACCGAAAGGGCATTTTGGTAATTTCACATAAGCTTTAAAGGTCAATTTTGGAAATCTGAGTTTAAAAATTTTTCTTACTGTTAAAGTGTAGAAATTTACTAAAAACAACAGTAGGTATTAAGTCTTATATGTTTAAAATAGTTTTAGCTCATACTATGCGTAAAAAACGCGTAAAAGTCGCTTTTAAGCGATTTTCAGGTTATATAAGAAAAGCTTATATTTTTAGCATTCCCGAAAGCTTAAAATATTTTATTTATCATATAAAATCAGTAGCAAAAGATTTGGTATCAATATGTGATTTAAAACTTATTTTATTCAACAAAAGGGTATAACCGACAATTACCGAATTAAAGCTAGAACCCTATGATATGATCAGTTTAAAAATAAATAAAAATCTTCAAAAATATCAAAATATTATATTATATCAGTGGGTAAAAAGTTTGGTGTCAAAATTTGGGTTCAGGTAGGCTTTATGCTAATTATGTCGTTTAATTAATAAAAAGTTTCTTAATTACGATATTGAGCATAACTCTTAATCTAGACCTCAAACTGATGACAAATTTTTAGGACAAGTTTATAATCAGTAACAAAGGTTTTTGTCCTCTCAAATTTCTAAAAATCTCGTTTTTATGTCAAAAGGGCATTTATGGCATTTATAAGCATATTAACGATCAAGAGCATATAATTCAAACCACTATGAACCATGCACTATAACTCCAGAGGGTTATACTACTGAGTAATGCGGTCCTAATGGAAGCTTAAAACATGGGAGAATTAAGCTTGAATGGGTCAGAACTGAAAGTCAAAGCAAAAGTCAAGCTTTTGCGACTTTCGGTTATAAATTGACCTTAGACTGATAAAACATGTTCTAATATTAATTACCAAGTCATTAGAATGTAAAAATATAATTTAGAACATCTGTTAATTAATTTAATTCATTTTTAAACTTTCTGTCCAGTTTGACTTTTTGTCAAACTAGTTTGACCCGACAATTAACTAGTCAAACGGAATAATTAGGAGGTGCCCTTTTAAGGGTTAATCACCTACATTAATATGGTCCCATAACCACTTTCGTTTCGGTCAGTGGTTGGACCATATGAGATTAAACCGAAAGTCAAAGCTAAATTACGACAAGTTTGACTTTTCGGTAATTAAGCTAATTAAAACGACTAAGCAAGTAATAAGACTCTTACTAATGGTCCTTGCTATCTTTTCTACACTGGGTATTCTTCTCCTACTGATTGCAAGCTCCAGATGCGAGTCCGTTTGAAGTTGTTGCAACTTATATGCATATGAACATAGCACTAGTCCTCCTTATATACTAAATCGCAAGTTCCTAGATCATTTGCAGCTGTTAAGGAAGGCCCTAGGATCACCCCAGGTGTCCTAGTGGTTTATCAAGACCGACAAACAGCCCCTAGATTCGTTACAATTGAGGTTAAGTCGGTTAAACTTGAAAAACCTGCACCTGTCCTTCAATTTCTGCGCTGGTAACTTTCAGGCGGGCCGCGTAAGTGTCAAGAGGGGTCTTACGCGGGCCGCGTAGACCTGGTAACCAGTTAAAACAACTTTCTGAAATGGCAGAAACAGTCCCTGGCCCATTTAAACCCTATTTAACCTCCTTTTTGACATGTAAGGCCTTTGTAGTTAGTTTATTGAGGCTCAAGGATGTATAAACAAACTTCGTTAAGCTCGGTTTCGTTAAATATCACTATAATTGCAAGTTTCGTCAAGTTGACACTTTTCACCCAAAGTCTTGAAAACTTGTTTAACGATCTCGAAACCACGTGAAATTTATACCACTTATTATTGGGAGTATATTTGAATATTTTGAAGCCTCGGGTTCGTTAAAAGGTCACTCAGAGGTCAGAATTGACATGTTGACACATTTAACCCTCGTAGTTTTATAATCTTCCGATTATTTTCACAAACGGCTTCTTATATCCAATCAATCACCCGTTTAAGAATATATTCATCATGTATGGTCATTCAGAGGCTCAAGTTTGGCATGTTGACACTTTTTCCCCTCCGGACACATAGTTTCATTGTTCGACAACTTTAGTCCTTCAAACTCAATCTTTCGCGTAATTAGAGTTTAGGACACGTGTCTTTACATAATTGGACACCCTTTTACGTGGTGTTACATCTATTTAGAATCTTCAACCCTAATAAATCATTTGTTAAATCATGACACCCTGTGGTGCTGTTGGTTCATTATCCTAAACCAGTCTTAACACAATTATGTGTTAAGATAGAGGTACATAAATTCATATTATATTCCTATGTTCCTCTGACATTCTTTTATCCTTGATAAATTCGATGACATTTATTCCTTCACTTAAAAATCCTATATTTTGAATGTCCAGATTCACTTCATTGAAACATTCAGTTAAATTTCGAGAATAGTGAATTGTTTAGTCAACCGTAACCATTGAACTCTTTCAATCATTACGAAACATTGCGGTGTCCGTATAAATTTGTATCCCGAGCTAATCCTGTCACACCCCGACCGCGTAAAACAACAAACCATGGTGGAAACGTCGGGGAGTGGAGTGACAGATTTATTGTTTCACAACCATGGCATTTAAAGTTTATTTTTATTTAGAATTAAAGTGATTACATTGTCTTAAAACAAAGGAAACATAACATAAGTTAAACTATTCTTGCTCTTTTAAGTCACTAAGGCCCGAGTCCGCCTAAATGTGTCCTGATCATCATCAAACATTAGCACCTGAAAACACAAGTGAAAATAGGTATGTCAGCATAAAAATGACTGTGAGATACATAGGTTTTGTTGATGAAGGATTCATGACTTGATAGTTAAAAGAAATGTTAACAAAAAGTAGTCATGAACCTTATAAAATGTTTTCTTTTATAAATCATACGAAAATCGATAAGAAAATCAGATTATATAAAAGAATAATGCATGGTTAAATAAATAACCAAGTAAAAATGAGTTTGTAAAAAATATGTCGTTTGTAAAACAATGTCTTGTGAAAATATGTCATTTGTATAAAATGTATCATGTCTTTGTCAAAATTGTCACACCCCGACCGCGTAAAACAACAAACCGCGGTGGAAAGGTCGGGGAGTGGAGCGACAGAATTATTGTTTCACAACCATGGATTCAAAAAGTTTCGCTTTATTGAATTATTAAATATTTACATTGTCTTCAAGTTAAAACAAACAAGTTCACATATCGACTATCATCGTTATTAAGTCACTAAGGCCTCGTCCAGTCCTAAGTGAGCATGCATCGTAGTTGCAATCAACATCATTCAACACCACCTGAAACATACGTGAAAATAAAGTCAGCATAAAAATGCCGGCGAGCACATAGGTTTTGTGAGGGGGTCAGATTCATGGCTCGTTTACATGTCGAAATAACTCGTACAACTTCATTAATCGATATTAGAAAACCTTGTTTTGTAAAATGTTTGTATTGTAATATGATTAACCAAATCAAACAAGTTGTTTATAGTTTATAAAATCTCGTTGCCATGAATCTTAACCCAAAATATTTGTTTAAGTAGACCAAATCGTAAATCGTTCTCATAATAAAACTCGTATGGTTTATATCGTATAGTAAACATCGTCGTGTGACATCGTTTAAAATCGTTCATCCAAGTGAACTAAATAACGCCACGGAATGTAATATAATAAAAGCACTTATATATAAGAAGTACCAGCGGCGTATCTACCATGCTTTTATCATGTTACACCCGTCCCGTTATCTAATCACATACCAAAAACCCATCATTTAAATTGTTTAACTCTTTCATGCAATAGATCATCGTTCATTTGTTTAAATCGTTCAAATCGTTCCAAATCATTTAAATCGTTCATAATCGTTCAATCGTTCAATCGTTCTCGTTTTAATTGTGAAAACTAACTTTTGGGCGTCTCTCTTATCACATTCAAACTGTTAGTGCACTACATCTGTCGACTTAGTCTTGTATCGAGTCTTACTCTAGTTAAAATAGTTCAGGGCACGTAGAATGAGAAAATGTGTTAGTGATGAGAAGATTTCGCTTGAACATATATATGTTGAAGGGTTTTCGCTTGAAGCATCTCAAGCGAAATCATTACATCAGATTTCGCTTGAGACATGCTGATGTCTATCCCAAGCGAAATCCTTATAGTCTATATATAGGAGTTCAAGTTCAAGTGAAATAGAGAGTAACATTTGTGTGATTTCCATACCGAGGTGCTGCCGGTGTGAGAACTGATTGTAATTGCATTCATATCAATACAAATCAGTGTTAAAGTGAAGATTCAGCTGTTTATAGATCAAATACTTGTTTTCCGCACCTGTATTTGATGGAATTCCTCTGAACCGACTCGTTTAGGTCGTGAACACGGTCCTTACAATTGGTATCAGAGCTCAGGAGGAGGAGTTCTGCAAAAATCAGCCGAAATTGATCACATTCTCTTACTTCTACACCTTCTTTTGGCAGTTCAGAAACTTTTCACGGTCAAAAGTTGTTCAATTTCTCACGGACTGTGTAAAAGTACATGATTACAAACCCTTGAAAGTTTCACAGCAAAATTCGACTTAAAAGTGATCAAAATTGACCTTCGAATGGATTTCGCTTGAAGAACAAAGCTTCATTGGACGATTTCGCTTGAATTTTCAAGCGACACTTAACATTTCGCTTCAAACAGGATTTGTATTTCGCTTCAAGGTTTTCGCTTCAGAAATCTCATTTCAGACAGTTTCGCTTGAACTATTTCGCTTCAAGGATTTCGCTTCAACCAGTTTAACAATTTCGCTTCAAAGATTGTTCACTTGACTAGTTCGCTTGAAAGAATCTGTTATTGAGAAAAGTGCTATTAAAACATGGATAACGATTTTCACAATGCATTTGCAAAACCATCTAGTTCATCTTCCATTGCTCAGAACATGAATTCAGAAAACGAAACGGGGACTACTCAGAAACCCCCGAAGCTAATGAGCATTGAGGAATACTACGGTTGGAAAGATCGTTTTGAAAACTGGGTGCAAGCAAATCATCTGAGATCATGGGAATGTATTCTAAAAAAGTATATGCTACCACGTACTGAAATGGAGACAGTAAAACAAATTTCAGAATTTGGTAATGAAGAACGGGAAATGTACCGAGCTGAGAAGATGATGATCAGTTTGCTTCAACAAGCTATCAAAGAAGACATCTTTATACTACTTCAACATGACAAAACATCAAAGTCAATCTGGGATGCTTTGAAAATCAAGGTTGAAGGTAGTGCAAACATGATTAAAAGCAAAAAGGCGTTGCTTAAAAAGGAGTTTGACTTGTTCACAAGTTTGCCCGGAGAAGATACGAAGAAACTCATTGAACGATATTGTCACTTAGTTCGAACAATGTTGATGATGAATATCAACAAAGAAAATGAGGAATGGGTGGATAAGCTTGCTGATGCGTTACCTCAGAAAGAGTGGGGAACTTATTTGATGATACTGAAGAATACCGGAGTTTATGATGGGTTGTCAATCTCTCAGTTCATTGAAAAGATTGAAAGTCAGGATTTGGAACAGCAGAAGATCGCAAGGATGAATAATCCAAGTGGTCAACAAGATGTAAAGATGTATTACAAGGGTAGTGTTCTGACTCAAGAAACTGAGAGAAGTCCGAAAATCCAGACTGCTTATAGTGTTGGGGATTCTACAGAAAAGACTGATCAAAATTCAAACAAAAGCAATAGTGGTTTCTTATTGTATCCGAGTGTCAATCCGAAAAGCTCATCAGAAAGTTTTCAGTCTCAAAGAACAAAGATGGGAAATGGTTGTGTGATTCAATGCAACATAGCTCTAAATCTTCCAGAAGGTCAAAGTTTTTCTGAAGACATTGCAAAAGATCATATGGCATTACTTGGTTCCGTGCTTATCTCATATGAAGGTTTAGTGGCTGGTCGAATTGGAAATCCTATGCTTACTAAAGAGGATTACGATCAAATAGATGCCGAAGAGATGGAACTAATGGATATCAAATGGTGTCTTGCAAGTGTTCTTAGACGTGCTGAGAAGTTCAAAACAATCACTGGGAGAAATGATTTTCTTGATGCTTGTGTTTCTACTTTAGGTTTTGATAAATCTAAAGTTACTTGTTTCAGGTGCAGAGAAAAAGGTCATTTTAAGCGGGAGTGCAAGAACAGAGAAGTTAGTGGTGCTCAGAATCCATTTGGAAAAGATGACTACTACCGGAAAGCCATTTATCAGCAAGTTGGTCAGACACAAGAATTACAGACGGCTCATGGTAGAAAGATTGAAGATTCAAAGAAAGGATGTTTGGTAGATTTCAACTGGAGCAACTACATTTCTTCTAATAGTACAGCATGTTTAGTGGACCAAAATGATGAACAACTACCTGAAGGATTCAGCTGGGATATGTTTGTTGATGAAAAGGGGGATTTCAAAGCTTTCATTGCAAAGATTGTTAGAGAACCAAATTTGTTTGCTACTTGGATGAGATCAATTGGTGAAACAGTGAAAGAACAATCGATTACATCTGAAGAAAGTTCAGCAAGTGCTGATACTGAGTCATTAAGTACAGACGAGAGTGTGCAAAATGATGATACTTCAGAAAAAGAAGTTGTTTTTTATCAAACACCATCTGATTCTGGTATTTCAGATAATGATTCTGAAAAATCTGTAGAGTTTGATCAAACACCGATTGAAAGCAGCAGTGATCATGAGGAAGAGAAACATATTAATATTGCTAAAAATCATCTTTCTCCTGAAAGTTTTCATTTCTATTTTGCAGATCGCATGGAGAAACTAAAGGAGAAACAAGCTGTAAAAGAACAACAACAAGACGTGAAGGTTGAAACTGTTGTTCAAACTGAAGAAGTTAAAATTGTAGATGAAGAAAAGGTGACTGAAATTGAGAAGGTAATTGGTGAAGAAAAAGTAATTGAAGTAGTAAAAACAATCGAGATTGAGAAGATTGTTGAAGTTGAAAAGCCTTGCAAGAAATGTTTGGAAATTTGCAAGAGTTGTGAAGAAAAAGATGTGATTCTGTTTGATAGAGAAAGACTGATAGAAAAGTTACTATCTGACATCAGCTATGTAAAAGAATCTTATAGCGTGTTGAACAGAACAGTAACAGGTCTTCAAACAACGAACTCTGAAAGAGAAAAGGCTTTAACGATGACGAATTCTACATTGATGACAAAGCAAAAGGCAATTAATCATTACATCGAAGAAAATGCTAATCTAAATCAAGAGTTGGAGAAAGAAAAGATCGAGAATGAAAGGATCAGAAGGTTATTACTGAGTTATTCTTGTTCTGATTATGTTATTGATCGAGTTTATCCTACTGTTGCAGGTTTTTAAGCATTTCAGGATGAGAAGCAAAAGAATGAGACTGGTAAGAAATCGACTGTTAAATACAACAAGTGTCCGCCTCCTATCTGGGAAGGGTATTCTCCTAGAAAACCGAATGAGGAGCAAGTCGAAAAAGCAGTCAATATAAAGTTAAAATCTGAGACAACTGACGTTTTACCAGATAACATTGACATCACGTTTACCTCGTCTGATACTGATCATGAGTCTGAGTTAATCAAAAAGGTGGTCGATCAGGTGTTGGATACTGAGGAGGTGTCTGAGTCAAAGTCTGAGTCTGAGTGTTCAAGTTCGTCAGTTGACAGTTCAAAGTCATCGGAAAAACGGTCTTACAGTAAAGAATTTTTGTTATCAAAGGCAAATTTGGATGATGAAACATTTGAAGTTGCATACACTTTAAATGATTCGGACAAATTATACTCTGACAAAGAATTTCCTATTAGAAGTGTTCGTTTTGATATGATCAAAAAGGTTTTTAAAATGACAGAAATTAATTTTTCTGAACTTAAAGATTTAAAATTTACTGAAAAACCTAAAAAATACACTTCAAGAGTTCAACAAAGGTTAAACAAGAAAAAAGGGAAAAAAGATTATAATTCTGGTTCTAGTTTTCAAAAGAAAACAAACCAAAATTGTAGTTACAAAAAGAAAGGTCTTGGTTTTATTTCATCTGAAAATCGTAAAAATGAAAAATATATTAGAGATTTTAAAACGAAATTGACATATGTTGCAGGAAAAAGTTATGAAGAGTAGTCAAATAGCTTATTCTGGAGAAAATCAAATCAGGAGTTTCTTGCTGAAAGAAAAAGAACAGGAACTGGAGTTTTTCATCCAATTGGAGTTTTTCAACCAAAAGACACAAGAATTTGTTTTCAATGCCAAGTTGTTGGACACATCGCTCACAATTGTCCAAACAAAGTCAACAGAAAACAGGGAGTATCTGAAAAACTTAAAGAAAAAGTGGTTGAAAAGAATGATTCACCAACTACAAACTTCAAAAATTTTGAAAATTCAAAGAATGAAGTTGGTGAAAATTCTAAAAGATTGTACAAAAAGAGTGCAAAAGACAATCAAAAATGGATTGTTAAAAAATCAGATGTACAATCTGGCGATGAATCTGATTCCACAAAATCAGATGAGCCACAAGTTGAGAAAAAGGATTCAGTGAATGATGTTGACATTCCATCACTGAATTTTGAAGAGGTTAAACAAATGGTTGGTAAAGTGGAAATTTCAAATAAATTCTATTCTGATGAAAAGGAATTTGATATTGAGAAAGCATTTAATGGAAATGTTAGAAAAATATTCAAGAAAATGCTTGATGGGAAAGTAAAGGGGGTTAAAGATTTTTATGCAACTAAAAAGGCAACTTACAACCCTACTGCACAAGAATTGGAAGCCACCAAGTCTAAGAAGACTTGGGTGGAAGTTTGTTTCCCATGATAGTCTAAGGACTATGCCGGAGATCCCAAGTTTATATCGTGGATCAGGAATCGGCATCTTTCAAATGTTTGAAGTTTTTGGTTGAAAGATTTTGATAGTGTTTGAGTGTTTACAGGTTGTATGACTACGCCGGAGCTTCCAGGTTGGTAAGTGCGAAGCAGGAATTGGCATTTTGATTGGTAAAATGGTGATGTAGACGTAACATTCCTACAAGTGGTATTGTGTTCTACATGTGGTAATTTTTACAATTGGTGATGGTACGTACATGCAAGTGGTAAATCAGGGACATTAATTTGTACTTGATTTGCTACAAGTGGTTAAGAATAGACAATGTGATGAACCACACCCCGAATCTACAAATGATTATATCATCAAAACTTATTTTCCGGAAAAATCATTTTGATTAAAACAAACTTAAGTGTTTTGAAAATCTAAATGAGAAAATAGTTTTGTGATAGGGGGGAGTTCTGATTGTTTATGCCGAGTGAATGGCGATTTGATGCGATTTGATATCAGTTGTCAAGTTTTTGTACAGTTTTTATTGTGTCAAGAGTTTTAGTTTTTCAATTTCCCAAAATGTGTTTGCATTTTAGGGGGAGTAAATTTTTAGAAAATCCAAAAACATTTGAAAAATTTGAAAATCCAAAAACATAAAAAAAAAATTCAAAAATGAGTTTTTGTTGCATATAGAGGAAATGATAGTACATCAGTGGACTGTCACAACATGCTAAAGAAATGTAAAGAAAAATGTGATAAACAATCTTACTGTGGATATGTCAGTAGGTTTTTGCACATTTAGTAGATTGTGACGAGATATAAACCTAAATTTCAAACTTGCTTGTTCTGTGAGTTAACACAAACTTGGATATATAGGTAACCCCTGAAATCTTGTTTGAAAGGTCTCTTATTCTGAGATACTAGGTCTTTATGCTCAGTGATATATGGGGTATTATCCCGGGACTTCTGATTTTGCGGAAGCAATGGCCTAGTCCTCGGAGAATACTTTACATTTGCTTGAAATATAGCTCACCCTCAGCTAAAAATGATGAAACATTGAAAAATGCTAATCATGGCTGTTGAAACAAAAGATCCTCTAAAGGGGACACACCAAAAGTCGAAGCCGTCATCTCTCTGCGTATCGAAAGATCGACCTGAGCTCTCACGGCCCTCGTACTATAATTTATTCCCCAGACAGATATCATCTGTGGTATATTCACCTGTAAGACTGAATATTGGGATCTGGATACGGGAGTATATTCAAGTAGTGGGACACACGGATAAGTTTAAGTTGCTTAAAACATTAACAACGTATCTCGGATCAGTTGAACTTTGTGTGAAAATTTAAGTGGACAAACATACTGACAATCTAGGTAAATTGTTTAGAACTTAATATGAAATGAAGCTTAATGGTGTTAGTGATATGTTTCATAAACTGATATGATCCTCTTGCACAAACTCACAAAAATATTGTTTGTAAATATTTCTTTATTTTATTTCTTTACTATCAAAAATTACAAAAAGATTTTAGTGTGTTTTAGCATATATTTTGAAAAAAAATCAAAAAGATTTTCGACAACTGATATTGGAAAGCTGATTGTCAAAATTTCAAGTGCTAAACATGATGACTTGGTTGTGAGGGGGAGTGAATCTTAAAATGTCAAAAGGTTTGTTAAAATCCTACAATTGGTATTTTTTTTTAAAACCTATATTTGGTTCATCATTGGTTTGTGATATGAGAGAGAGTTATCTGATTATATCAGATTGTTGATGCATTTAAATTGTTAAATTTAGAAAATTTATTTCTGGGTTAAGATTGTTACAGGTGAGCCCACATTAATTCATTCAAAGCTTATGAAACTCAGAATCTAATCATGAATCGAAAGTTCGCTAGCTGCTGATGCTGATGAACTTAAAGAATCAAGAGATCTGATCAAGAGAATTAGATGAAATTCAGGCAATGATCTTGTAAACAACATTTGAGTCAGGCATCGATCCTAAAGTAGATGTTGCTGAGGAACAAATGAATGCCAGCAAATCGTGAGGGGGAGTCTGAAGATTTTTGAGAAGAAGATAGAGAGAGAAAAGCCCAGAGACTGATCAAGACTGAAGATGTGAAGACACAGTATTGTTGTGACTCGATAGTCGACTCGTCAACATCTGAGGGGGAGTCTGTTAGTGCACTACATCTGTCGACTTAGTCTTGTATCGAGTCTTACTCTAGTTAAAATAGTTCAGGGCACGTAGAATGAGAAAATGTGTTAGTGATGAGAAGATTTCGCTTGAACATATATATGTTGAAGGGTTTTCGCTTGAAGCATCTCAAGCGAAATCATTACATCAGATTTCGCTTGAGACATGCTGATGTCTATCCCAAGCGAAATCCTTATAGTCTATATATAGGAGTTCAAGTTCAAGTGAAATAGAGAGTAACATTTGTGTGATTTCCATACCGAGGTGCTGCCGGTGTGAGAACTGATTGTAATTGCATTCATATCAATACAAATCAGTGTTAAAGTGAAGATTCAGCTGTTTATAGATCAAATACTTGTTTTCCGCACCTGTATTTGATGGAATTCCTCTAAACCGACTCGTTTAGGTCGTGAACACAGTCCTTACACAAACGTTCGCAACTCGTCCATCGTTCAACTCGTATTAACAAACCACCAAAGGGTAAGTTAACAATCATCAGGTTCAGTCGTTACCCACATAACCCCCATACATAACCATGGTGGCAGTCCGATAACGGGATTTGTCAGATCCTATGGTACCATAACCTAGTACCGGTCGGCTTGATCATTGATAATGAATGTCATTCGTTATGTAAATATGTCCCAACAAGTTCGTTCACATTATCAAAATCGTTCTTGTTTAATATAAACCATAGTATTCGTTTTTGAAATCATCGTTAAAAGCATTGAAATCGTTTAACACATATGAATCACCCCAAAACAATCAAAAACAGTAAAATTGGGAAACTATGTACTCACATTGAATTGCAAAGTATCCTTGATCTAATGAACTAATAATGCTCGGGAAAACCAAGGAAATCAAGTAGCACCTAGTAATCGGATCGCTAATTAATAAATCGACACCTAAATAGAAAGATCGGGTAGAATGAAGTTTCGTAAATCAAATGAGTATTGGAACTCATGTGATATGCTTTAACAAAGCCTACATTCTAAATCGGAACCTATTCTAAGTGCTTACGACCCGTTATGACCCATTAAGGTAGCTTACGCTACCTTAGCGCGTCGTTCGCGCGAATGCGCGTCAGAGATGCCTAACTAGTCCTATGACAAGTATTATATGCCCTAACATGTTTAAATATGTTGCATAATTAGTTTTAAGTGAAACAAGTTAGGTTACATATGCTTAGAATCAAATTATGCATGAAAAGGGTATTTTGGTCATTTTGCTAAGGCATATAAACTACCTATCATACAACTAATTAAACTAAGTGACCATAAGGTATAATCTCGGAAGGTTATTCCCTATACAACTATGGTCACAAAATATGCTTGGTCGGATCCTAACGATCGACCAAACGGGTCGGGTTCAAAAGTCTAAGCGGTTGTCAAGACCGCTTAACTTACGACCCTAAACAAGCACTAGAATAAAAGTGACGAGTTAAACATGTTAAGACATGTTTAACTAAGTTAGAAAATAGGTTTGATATCAAAACAAAGTGTTTTGATACCCAAAAATAGGTTCATTGCAAAATACGCATAAATTCGCATTTTGACCGAAACTTTGACTCGTCACTTCGACTAATCGACGTGGTAATAAGTAGGTATAGTCACAATGGACTATAACCATCATGATTACGCTCACGTTGCAAAGTTCAAACGAACTTTGTGTTGAACAATTCATGGTCAAAGCATAAAGTCAAACACTGTTTGACTTTAAGCTTGAAAAACATAAAAAAAGCATGAAAGAAGCTTACAAAAGGTCGAAGCTAGGAAGAATTGATCAAAAATACTCAGGTATGAAGCCTTAGCTTCAACTTAGAGCAGATTTAGATCAATGTGTGTGGAATGAAGGTTGAACATGGTGGGTATTTATTGGAATTATTGAGTTCACAAGATGATTACAAGTGTTTTTGCAAGAATTAAAGCTTGATCCTAACCATACACTTGTGGCACATAGTTTACAATACAAGGGGAGCACAAAAACAAGCTCATGGTATCCCAAAACCATGGTAAAATCAGTGGAATTGAGCTGAATAACCAGATTCAATGTTTCTAACCAGATAGGGGCCTCGTCGTACCTACGGGTATTCACCCAGGGCGTCGCCATAAACCTACCCCCCTCTGAAGTTTCAAAAATGGCAGAACAAGTCCCTGCAGCCTCCAAACTTGTTTTTCGATGCGTTTAAGCCCTGCTAACCCAGTTTCAAGGCTCTACAAGAATGTTAAAGCATAGGGAACATGAAATATGCTTGAAAACATATCGGATGTTGGTTCGTTTGGTCGTACGGTCACGTTATTCAGTTAATTACGACGAAAACTCGAACGGGCGCGAAAACGATCCAAATTACATGACGAATGGTACTTTTTGCATTCCAATCACTAAAATAAAATATTTTAATGATTACAAAAATTTTTGGATGTCCGGATATGTTCAGAACGTAAGATATGCGCGTAAATGCAAACTTATGCACTTTTGACGCTTTTAGTCCCTATTGATCAAACAAGCGTATTTTCGCATAATGAACCCCTCAAACCCTATTTCTAAGCTATGTAAAGGATATTTAGGGTATGTTTAGCTTATGATCAAGTTCTGGAATGTTTATTATCATACAAATCGGCATACTTTCGCAGTTAGACACAAATAGTCCCTACGATCGAATAGACTTGTTTTCGACACACCAAACCCTCCAAAACTTATTTCTAAGTTATGTAAAGGTTATTTAAGGTATGTTAAGCCTATGTCACCGTTTTGGAGTGTTTGTCGTGTTAAACTGATTACGTTTACACATCAGTTTGCGTATAACCTTCCAAAAAATGATTTAAAGCTTGAAATCGAACCAGAATCAAATCGTAAAATTGTCAAACAAATATACACAAATATTAACACCAAAACACATCATTTCATTGATAATTGATATTTTTTTACATCATACATCGTTACAGATCACAGTTGTCACAGTCTCCCCTACTTTAGGAAATTTCGTCCTGAAATTTTAACTAGAGGAAACTTGTGAAAACAATTGTGGATATTTCTCTTTCATTTGGTCTTCACGTTCCCAAGTAAACTCTGGGCCACGTTTGGACTCCCAGTGAACCTTGGCTAATCGTATTCGCTTGTTCTTCACTCGCTTGATTTCACGGTCCATTATCTCCACAGGTTTCTCGACAAAGTGCATCGTTTCATCAACTTGAATTTCATCGAGTGGAATATGAAGATCAGTATCGGCTAAACACTTTCGTAGATTGGACACGTGGAATGTTGGGTGAATATTCCCAAGTTCAGGAGGTAGCTCTAGTCGATAGGTGTCACACCCCGATAATTCCACGTATTGTCGGTGGGCCCGGTTGGGAGTATCGTGACGTAGTTAATATCATCCTAGTCAAACAACACAAATTTAAATGCACAGCGGAAGCAAAAGATAGATTTATTTCAACTGAATAAATTGTAATATTAAGTATCATAAAATAGTTGAAACAGATCCACAGGTGGATCGAAAGAAAAAGGAAATTGTTCAACAGACTTTAAGATCTAGAGCTTGCGAGACTTGATTATTGATGCCTGGAGTAGCCAGCCTATTACGTATAGTACCTGCACTTAGCCTTTTTTGAAAATACGTCAGTTTACATTGGTAAATACAACTTAACTGACTCATTTTGAAAAGAGTTTGAAAATTAATTTGAATGCACTTAGGCAAAAATATCTTTTATAACTTGGTACAATTATTTAAAAATAATCTTGTATACAGTTTTCCTTATTTGTTGTCCATTAGGGCCGGTTTGTAGGGTCGGACAAGATTAACTGACACGCCACAGGTATAATTCCCACAAGGTTGATTCCTTTAAGTGGATTACCAGTTTCTACATAATGCAACTGTCAGGTGTACGCCTACACCCCGTGCTTAGTCGTGGCAATTTCTTTGAATGATGCCAAGGATATCCGGGACATGGTCATTAAACCCCCAAAGGCCATACACCAAATAATACATATTAAACGAGATATGTAAATGCATTAATCACAATCCGATTTAAATGACTACATACCTGACCAAGCGGTATTATTATAATACCGTATCCCAAGCCCGTATAGGGAAAATAAGTTAAGAGTATTTACCTGAGCAAAGTATAAATCAAATACAGCAAGTGCACGTAGCTTTTACTGGGCTCCTAATCTGGAACGAAGGTTTTTAATAACCTATTTGAATCCTAATGGGTCTTTAATTAAGCCTAGACTTAGACCGGTTAGTTTTCAAAAGGAAGATACGGTTCAAACGCATGATAAAGCGAAGACAATCTTAGAATGTGGGATTGACCCGACAAGCTTGTATACTTGTTTAATATGGGTAAACTAAACACATTCTGGATTTTGAGATGACAATGATATGGTTTGACCCGTTTCGGCTAATATATGCAAACTAGTTACATAAGCAGATCCGAACGCGAAAAGTGCGTAACGGGTATCCATAAGAGTCATATATAGGTTTCCTAAGTTAATATGCTTTAAATATGTTGTGACATCAGTAAGATATCTTCTATCATGCCCAAAACGAATTTAAACTCAAACTATGCCCCGTAGGGGCATTTTGGTCATTTTAAAGGTTATAAAAGAGTTTAAATATTAATCTGAGTTAAAAGTCTGATGTAATCAGTAAAAATACTTAATTTAATAGGTTATATCAGTAGGGTATTACATATATGTGAGATTTACCATTTATAACTAAACTATGCACCGTAGGGGCATTTTGGTAATTTCACATAAGCCTAAAAGGTCAATTCTGAGAATCTGAGTTTAAAACTTTTGCTTACTGTTAAAATATAATAATTTACTTAAAATATCAGTAGGTATCAAGTCTTATATAATTAAGATAGTTTTAATACATATTATGCGTTTAAAACGCGTAAAAAGGCGCTTTTAAGCGATTTCCGGGTTTTATAAGAAAAGTTGATATTTTTATTATTCCAAAAGGCTTAAAATGATTTATTTATCATATAAAATCAGTAGAAAAAAGTTTGTGGTCAAAAGGATTTGTAAAACTCATTTTATAGCCCAAAAGGGCAAAACCGGCAATAACCCAATCAAGCTTAGAACTCTATGTTATACTCAACCTAAAAATAAATAAAAATCTTCAAAAATCCGAAAATATTATATTACATCAGTGGGTAAAAATTTTGATATCAAAAATTGGGTTTAGATAGGCTATACGCTAATTACACCGTTTAATTAATAAAAAGCTTTTCATTTACGCTAATGAGCATAACTCCTAATCTAGACCTCAAACTGATGTCAAATTTTAGGGACAAGTCTATAAATCAGTAATGAAGGTTTCTATTCTTTTACTTTTAAAAAAAACATGTTTTAAGGTCAAAAGGGCATAATAGTCAACATTTAAGCATTTAACGGAAACATGCATATGAATCGGATAACTAATGAACCAAGTTGTATAATCACAGAGGGTTATACTAACATGTAACCTGGTCCTAATAAAGCTCTAAGGCATTTCTAAACTATGCTCTAATGGCTCAGAACTGAAAGTCAAAGCAAAAGTCTACTTTTGCGACTTTCGGCTCCGAACCGAGCTTAAATTGAAAACTGTCGGGTTGAACATGTTTAGACATGTTCTTACATTAATTACCAAGTTATATTAATGACAAAACAGGTTGCATAGCTTCTATATTGCTAATTATGCATTTATGCCAAAATAAGCTTTCTGTTGACTTTTTATAATTAGCTTTGACCCGACAATTGACCTAGTTAGAGTGGGAATCAGAGGGTACCCTTTTAAGGGTTTATTGCCCACATAATTACCAACTCATAGGTACTTTCAATTTGAAATTTGACTGGACAAATTAAGATTAATGACGAAGTCAAATCTTAATTATGACGGTTTGACTTAAAGCTACTAAACTAAGTAAAACTGAATTAAGGAAGGTTAATGACACTTACCAAGGTCCTATGCACGACTAAAGATCACTAGGAAGGGGTCTTGAGCTCCAGGAACCTCCAGAAAGTGAGTTGTGAAAGTTTGCAAGTGGATGATCAAAATGTTGCAACTATGGGTTTCTTATATAGGAGTTTAAATGCCACAAGATCATGCCAACCAAGTCTATGGGATGATTCCTGATCATCACAAGTGTCCCTAGGCCCTTAAAAACCATCAAACAAGCCCCTAGAATCGAAAAATGGTGAATTGAGGCGGTGTAACAGGCTGAAACTGGCCGCTGCGATGTTTTTCTGATGCTGGTGGACTCAGGCAGCCCGCGTAAGACTTGGGCCTGGTCTTACGCGGCCCGTGTCAAGGTTGGCTTCGGTCAACAAGTTTGCAAGAATTGCATTTTGGTCCCTGGTCCTTCTAAACTCGTTTTTAACTTGTTTTATTGCACTTTTGGCCCTCTAACTTGACCTTTAAGGACCCCAAGTCAAACCAACTTTGTTAAGTCCCCGGTTATTCATATGATCACCGAAAAGTCTTAAATTCCAACGTTGACGCTTTTAACCCATCGTATACGAATATTATCATAACTTTCTCATACTTTAACGAAACCTTGTGAAATTTTTATCACTTATTCTCGTGAGTATAATTAATCATTACAAAGCTTCGGGTTTGCTAAAAGGTCACTCAGAGGTATACTTTAAACATGTTGACACATTTAACCCCTGTAGTTTGTAATTCCTCACTTTCTTTCACAATTAGCTTCGTATGATCCATGATTTATTCGTTTAAGGGTATAAACATCACGTGGGGCTATTGTGAAGTATATTTATTCATTGTTGACACTTT
Source organism: Helianthus tuberosus (assembly GCA_030545235.1). NCBI lineage: Eukaryota > Viridiplantae > Streptophyta > Magnoliopsida > Asterales > Asteraceae > Helianthus > Helianthus tuberosus. Next base: position 108,719,695 of record CM060355.1, read on the forward strand.
GAACCCTTATATTCACATAGTTTCTTTGTTTGTCAACTTTAGTCCCTCTAAAGTAATCTTTTACACGTGTCGATACATTATTGGACATAAATTTACTAGGTGTTACAATAGGCAACCTTTCCAATTCTTTCAACAATCTTAAATGGTCCAACATATCGTGGTGCAAGTTTTCCTTTCTTTCCAAATCTCACCACTCCCTTCCAAGGGGATACCTTGAGTAGGACACGGTCTCTGACTTGAAATTCTAAGGGCTTGCGTCGCATATCCGCATAACTCTTTTGACGGCATCTAGCTGTCAGAAGATTATCAGGAATTTTCTTGATTTTATCTGTCGTTTCCAGAATGAGCTCAGGTCCAGTAAGCTGAGCTTCATCGATCTCATTCCAACAGACAGGTGAACGACATTTTCGACCGTATAAAGCTTCGAACGGTGCCATATTAATGCTAGCATGATAACTATTGTTGTAAGAAAATTCGATCAACGGAAGATAAGAATCCTAATTACCACCAAAGTCTATCACGCATGCTCTAAGCATATCCTCCAATGTTTGTATCGTTCTCTCGGATTGTCCATCTGTTTGGGGATGATAAGCAGTGCTTAGATTTAGTTGGGTTCCCATAGCAGATTGCATGGTCTTCCAAAAGTGAGATGAAAATCGAGCATCATGATCGGATATGATATCCAAAGGAACACCATGTCGAGACACAATCTCATCAACATAAATCTTGGAAAGTTTATCAGCTAATAGATCCCCGCGAATCGGTATAAAATTAGCCGACTTCGTTAATCGATCAATAGCAGCCCAAATAGCATCGTCACCTCTAGATGTGCGCGGTAACTTAGTGATGAGATCCATCGCAACGTTCTCCCACTTCCATACCGATATCTCTGGTTGTACAAGCAAACCAGATGGTCGTTGATGTTCAGCATTGACTTTGAGACAAGTTAGGCATTTCGATACATACAAGGCAACATCCTTTTTCATACCAGGCCACCAGTATTGAGTACGAAGATCCTTGTACATTTTGTTAGCACCAGGATGGATAGAGTATCGAGACTTGTGAGATTCGTCCATCACTAAAGTGCGAAGATCATCTTGTTTCGGAATCCACAAACGATCCTTGAAATAGAGTAACCCATCGTCTTTGGTTTCGAGTTTAAGCTCAATTTGACGTGGTAATTCCTTACCTATCAGATCTTATGTAACACAAGTATGTTGAGCTTGAGAGATGCGAGTTTGAATATCAGATATAATTTGAACACAATGTAACTTAACTCGTTCCTTTCGACTTAGCGCATCAGCTACAACATTCTCCTTACCAGGATGGTAGCAAATCTCGCAATCGTAATCGTTCAAGAGTTCAACCTAGCATCGTTGTCTCATGTTTAGCTCATTCTTATTGAAAATGTGTTAGAGACTTTTATGGTCTGGGAAAACCACACATTTCATACCATAAAGGTAGTGTCTCCAGATTTTGAGTGCAAAAACCACAGCACCCAACTCAAGATCATGAGTCGTGTAGTTCTTCTCGTGTATTTTCAGTTATCTTGATGCATATGCTATGACTTTACCTCGTTGCATAAGAACACAACCGAGGCCTAGATTCGACACGTCACAATAGACAACAAAATCATTGTTTCCATCGGGCAAAGATAAAATAGGAGCATCACAAAGTTTTCGTTTCAAAGTTTGGAACGCTTCTTCTTGTTTGGGTCCCCACTCAATAGGCTTATTTTTCTGAGTTAAAGCAGTGAGTGGAACCGCGATCTTTGAGAAGTTCAAAATAAATCGACGATAATATCCAGCTAGACCAAGAAAAGAACGAACTTCTGTGGGCGTAGAAGGTGTATTCCAATCCTTAATAGCAGCTATTTTGGAAGGATCCACATGAATACCCTGCTCGTTAACAATATGACCCAAAATTGAACTTCCTTAAGCCATAATTCACACTTGGAGAATTTGGCGAAAAATTATTCCTTCTTTAGGAGTTCCATCGTCAGACGAAGGTGTTGTTCGTGATCTGCTCGAGACTTTGAATAAATAAGAATGTCGTCAACAAACACAATGATGAACTTGTCTAAATAAGGTTTACAAACCCTATTCATTAAGTCCATGAAGATAGCTGGGGCATTCGTCAAACCAAAAGGCATGACAGTGAACTCGTAGTGACCATATCTCGTGTGGAAAGCAGTTTTGGGAATGTCTTCTTCGAATACATGAAGCTGATGATACCCAGAATGCAGATCGATCTTGGAAAAACATGAATCACCTTGCAGCTGATCAAAGAGATCATCGATTCGTGGTAGGGGATATCGATTCTTGATGGTAAGCATATTAAGCTCATGATAATCAATGCACATTCGAAAAGATCCATCTTTCCTCTTCACAAATAGGACTGGAGCGCCCCAAGGTGAATAACTCGAACGGATGAATCCTTTATCAGATAACTCTTGAAGCTGTTTCGATAACTCTTGCATCTCAGATGGTGCAAGACGATAAGGTGCCTTCACAATCGGGTTGGCATTGGATACAAGATCAATATGAAACTCGACTTGACGAACTGGAGGCAAACCAGGCAGTTCACCAGGAAACACCTCTGGATAATCTCGAACAATCGGAATATCTTGGATACACTTGCTCTTGCCTTTCTCCTCTGTGACATGTGCCAGGAAGGACACATATACTTTTCGTAAATAACCTTGGGCTTTCATACACGACATGAGTTTCAAACCGCCAGATGGTTTCTCGCCACGAACTTCAAGAACTTCACCAGATGATAGAGGAATATGAACAATCTTATCGAAACAAATTACCTCAGCATGAAACTTAGTTAACCAATATATCCCTACGATAATGTCGAAACTCCCAAGTTGCATCAGTGTGAGGTCAATAGAAAAAAGATGGTTATCGAGGTTCAACTGACAATCGCGAATAATAGAATTGAGTACAAGAGGTTTACCAGTAGCAACTTCGTCCGATAAGGGTTTCCTCAGTTTAGTTCTAGGTATCACAAGTAAAGGCTCAAACGATAACGATACAAAACTTCTATCGGCACCAGAATCGAAAAGAACAGATGCAGGTTGATGGTTAACAAGGAACGTACCATTAACAACCTCGTTGTCAGCACGCGTCTCGTTAGCATTCAAATTGTACGCTCGTCCACGAGCGGGATTCACATTCGCGTTGGCATTTGGATTTGCAAGCTTCGGACAATTGTTGCGGAAATGACCCATCTCTTCGCAGTAATAACATGAACCAGGTGGGAATCTAGCAGCATTTCCCTGAACCTGTACTGGATTCTGAGCAGCTTGATTCTGACCCAAATGAAAAATGTTGGCCATATGCCCAAGTTTACCACAATTTGTGCACTGTTTACAAGCTTGCTGAGTCGCATGATGACCATTGCACCGATTGCAGTGAGGTGCGGTACTAGCATACTGTTTCTTGGCAGGAGGTTAAGCTGGTGGGTTCTGAGCATTTTGTGCATTGACAGCAAAGTTTTGGGAAGCCTTGCACTTCCTCAACCTCCATGATGATTTTCCCTTTTTCTTGCCCTTACTCTTGTCTTGAGCGGTGTCGGCTGACTGCTTTTTGTCACCCTTGCGGTTCAGTTTACCCTTCCTGACTTGAGACTCAGTCAGGTTTGCAGCTAGTTCAATTGCTTGACGCACAGTGGTAGGGTTACTACCAGTCACAATGTCTTGCACAGAATCGGGTAGACCATCGATATACCTCTTAATCGCTTTCTCCAACGAGGTAACCATAGTAGGACATAACAAACTCTACTCCTCATAATGATCCGTATACGCACGGTGTTCTCCCCCATCTTGTTTCAGATCATCAAATGCTCGTTCCAAAGCCCTAATTTCGTGACGGGGACAAAACTCTTTCATCATGAGAGCCCGAAGCTCATCCCAAGTTTGTGCAATCGCCACATCGGCACCCCTATCACGCATCACATCATTCCACCATGTAAGAGCACGCTTCTCGAAAACACTAGATGCAAACTCAACCTTTTGCTCATTCGGACACTGAACATGTCTAAACGTGCTCTCCAGACTCTCAAACCATTCTAGGAGCGCAGTTGCTCCTTGAGACCCAGAAAACTTTAGTGGTTTATGTGACATCTGTGTCACTAGGACCATCATACAAATACAAAACAAAGAAAATATTGTGTTTCATACTTGGGATTTATATAAATATGTGTATCATTTGCTCATATCAATTCTTGTTCGATTTCGAGCTTTAAATCACTTTCTAGAAAGTTATACGCAAACTGATGCGTAAACGTAATCAGTTTAACGCGAAAACACTCCGGAATAATGACATAGGCTTAACATACCTTAGAAAACCTTTACATAACTTAGAAATAAGTTTTAAAGGGTTTGGTATGGCAAAAATAAGTTTATTAGCTCGCAGGGACTATTTGTGTCAAACTGCGAAAGTCTGCCGTTTCGTATGGCAACGTACCTTCAGGAATATGATCTATCACACCCTGGCTTTTGCGGAAGCGTGGGTTTATTTGGTGTGACTTCTTAATACCATAGCAACAATCATAACAATGCTTTATGAAAATAAACACATGATGATCATCCATTCATTAAGTTTAAAGTTACCACAACATCAATGTTTTAAAATGTTGACACATAAAACAAGTTACAACCAAGACATGATTAAAGCGTGTTCATATGACACAACAAAAGACTTGAATAAAAACGTGGTTTAAAGACATGTAACCCGTCCAGGTAAGGGTTACACCTCCTAAACCTGGATGACATCATTATTCCCTACGCAGCTTGACACAATTGCACACTTCGCCAGATCCACTAATTTCCTGAAATATATATAGTTTGAAAAATCAACAAAAGTTGAGCGAGTTCATGTAAAAGTGAGTATGTATATAAATCGTTAAAGTACGTCCCAATGTGTAAATGCCCTGGTATGTAGCAATTAAGGAAAAAGATATCATCAATGGGTTGCAAAGCCACTGGTATGTGTGAAGTGATGCAGGAAAACTCAAACCTAGCAAATTTGTACCGGGCCTCGGTTGTAAGACACAGTCACCTCTATGGGTCACCCTGACCTCATGGGTGTGGGCTCGCTACACCCAAATAGATCTATCACTCATGTCCCTCGGTCCTACGACGAGGATTAATGGCTTTAAGTGTTTTACCCACCACTCACATGATCTGAACGTCCCAACCCTCCTTAAGCTAACCATACCATGTATAAAAATGTCCTTAATAATTGTAACATGTATTTCACCCCCAAAGTTATAAAACTGAAAACAGTTAAGAGAAAAGGGGGACATGAACTCACAGTAGTGCGTCTCCTGCATAGAACCGTCAACCCAAATTGTCTGCTACACGACGACCTACATGTACTAATGTCTATTAGACAAACGGGCCGTGCCTTGGCTTAGGTTTTAGTGTTTTCAATTGCGTTACTTTGATATTATTCCAAGCTGTAACTTCTTGTTAAAATAATAATAATTATTTTAACTTAAGTTTTGTTTTTAGGGTTTAGGGATAATAGTTAGGCAACTATTACGTATCCATACTTCTCAAGTATTTTACATGCGCATTTCCTTCCCAAGGATGAGGGTATTTATACATGTATTATTGTAATTCTAAAAAAAATATATATATATTTTTTTAAGTCCCACTTAGGAAAATATATTTAACTTATTCGTTCAAAAATAACATATTCCCAAAATATATGTATTTTTCCCAAGTATGGGTGCAGTTGTACTTGTGTATTCTTAGACTTGCGTATTTTGCCAAGTATTTTTAAGTGTATTTAATTGAATATCACCCTACATGTACACTAGATATATATGTATCTACATACATAATATACATATAAGCACAAAATTTTTGGGTGACCACTAAATATGCATATTTGGCTCTAAATATATATATTTATGTTTGTTTTAATGTTTAAGAAAAACTCTATTTCTTAACCTATATATTTTATATATATAAAAATAGGGGAAAGCTATGTTTAACAATTTTAAACATTTTGACTTAGTAAAAAGTCTAAAAAAAATCAATTTTTCTAACTCAACATTAAATGTAAGCTTTTAAAAATACAAACTATGTATTTTACTACAACTTTTAAGTGCGTGCATATTGTATAAAAGTTTAGATCTTTAAAATAACAAGACTTTTATACAAGCTTTGTTTCCAAGTTGATAACCATGTATTCATGTTTTTCTAGACACTTCAAATAACCTCTTACGAACTCTTTTAGAAATCCTTTTAGAAGCATTCTCAAGTTTATAAGGTTCAATAATATTTTTATTTATATTATCTTGGTAGATCCACTAGTATACTTGTTAGATTTATATTTTAACCACATCTAACAAGTTTACTAGTTAGATTTGCATACTAACAACAAGAACAACTTCAAGTTCCATCACATAACAACACAAAATCAACTTCATCAACAAGTAAATAAGTTATATTTTCAGTGTTTAGTTATTTTTACGATGCATTTTTAAAGTGAGCTTCAAGATGGATTCTTGTATTTTTATAACTATATATATAAAAAAAAAAAGAGAAGGTTAACAAGGTGTTAGTGGACTTACTACTAGCACTATGGCTAGGGAAGAATACTATGGAAAGATGATAAAAGATGAAGGAGATGATGCTTGAAGACTTGGTTAAAAGCTCTTAGATGAGGGTAATAAAGTTTCTTCACTTGTATGCACTCTTGATCATCTTCTAGCACTTGGAAGTACACTTGGTTTATGTTGAACCAACTTAAAAATGGAAGGTGATTTAGGAGCTTGCTGGCCGATTTTGAAGGTGGTGGTGGAGGGGATTTTTGTGAATTGATTAAGTGTAAAATGAGAAGATAAGATTAAGGCCCTTAATATCTCTTTCAAGATCCCCATGCATCTATTAACCATTGGGTAAGAAAAAAAGCATCATTGACTTAGGGTAATAAACATGTGCTAATTAACCAAGGTGAATGGGGAGGGGCCTCACAAGTGAACGGTTTTAAGGTTGAGGGAAAAGTTAATTGGTTCAAAATTTGGTTAAGTGTTTAGGATATTAGATGTTAGGTTCAATCATATCCTTCACACTATCCCAAGTTTAATTGCATGGGGAATTGATGGATGTTTTTGGTGGCCACATGGGAAATCGAAAGTTGAGAAGAGGGGGGCCATGTGTGCCGTCCTTTTTTCATGGGGGGAAGGTTTAGTTGGATTTCAACTAAGTTAGTTAGTGGTTTGGTTGAAGATCAATGGTTTAGTTAGTGTTTTATGGTGTGCTATATAACATATAGTGTGTTAGGGTGTTCGGGGATCCTAACTAGCTTAAAAAAATAAAAACAATATGTTTGGCAATATTTTTATGTTTCGGGTAAAGTCCGGTTGTTCGGTTGGGTGTTGTTCCGTTAAAGTGCTAAATTAATCCGTAAGGTGTCTTTTACATTACTTTTAGTGACACATTTAATTCCCAACAATTTGGATAGTATCTAGGACTATTTTGCCAAGTTTTTGCACTTTACTAGCATTATTAAATGCTGATTTTTTGTTATTTAGTGCAGAATTCTGCATTTAGAGTACGTTTTAGGCACTTCCCGACATTATATCTAACACCTAGTGACGCTGTTTTATGGTCCTCACTTCCCTACACTTCCTACTAGTGTAGTACCCTGTCTCTGGCTCATACTGGCCTCAAAACATTGTCTGTCTAGGAGCTAGCATTGTCAGCATGTTTTCTGGGTTATCCGCTCACTGTGCTTTGTGCATCAAGTTTGTCACTAAAGTTTGTGTGAAATAAATGAAGTGACAGTATGAAATGTGATGCATATGTATGTATGTAACAGAACTCAGAAAGCAGTTTAATCACAGTTGTAATCAAGCACAGTCATTAAGCACCAATTAAATAATTAATTAATTATACGGATACCTGAAATTTTAAGGGTTGTCACATTCTCCCCCCGTTAGAGAAATTTCGTCCCGAAATTTTAGGTTCTGCTTCTAGTTGCAAGGTTCTTGGGAAATAAATAGGGGTATTTCTCCTTCACGCGATCCTCACGTTCCCACGTGAATTCTGGCCCGTGTCTTGCATTCCATCGAACTTTGTTGAGTTTGACACTACTCCTGCGTGTTTTGTTAAGTTTCCAATCCGTAACCTCAACGGGTTCTTTAGTGAAGTGGAGCGTGTCGTCGATATGAACTTCGTCCGTAGGAATGATCACTGTCTCTTGTGTTGGACTCTTTTTCAGGTTTGATACATGGAATGTATCATGAACACCGTTAAGTTCTGCAGGTAGGTCCAACTTGTATGCCACAAGCCCAATCCTTTGCAGGATTCTGAATGGGCCAATGTAACGCGGATTCAACTTCCCACGCTTCCCAAAGCATGCCACACCCTTCCAGGGTGAAACTTTTAACAACATCATATCCCCAACTTGAAACTCCAAAGGTTTCCTCCTTTGATTTGCATAGCCTTTCTGTCTGTCGCGAGCCGCCTTGATGCGCTCTCGAATTTGAAAGATCTTGTATGTTGTCTCCTGCACCATTTCGGGACCAACAAGCTGTCTATCACCCGCATCAGCCCAGCATAGCGGTGATCGACACTTGCGTCCATAAAGAGCTTCAAATGGCGCGACTCCAATACTTGTGTGGTAGCTGTTGTTGTACGAAAATTCGACCAATGGCAAATGATTATCCTAGCTACCACCCAGATCCATTACACATGCTCTTAGCATATCTTCCAGTGTTTGAATTGTTCGCTCGCTCGCTCTGGCCATCAGTTTGCGGGTGAAAGGCAGTACTTAGATTCAACTGTGAACCAAAAGCTTCTTGGAAGGATTGCCAAATCCTTGACACGAAGCGTCCATCTCTATCAGAGATAATTGAGAGAGGCACTCCATGTCGTGCAACAATTTCCCTCATGTATATTTCAGCAAGTTTACTCGTGTTGTCTTTCTCCTTGATTGGCAGGAAGTGCGCAGACTTTGTTAGATGGTCTACTATTACCCAAATTGTATCGTGGCCCTTGGGCGTCTTTGGCAATTTCGTTATGAAGTCCGTTGAGATCTGCTCCCATTTCCATTTGGGTATTTCAGGTTGCTGCAAGAGACCTGACGGTTTTTGGTATTCGGCATTTACTTTAGCGCAAGTTAAACACTTACCAATGTATATCGCTACATCACCTTTCATCCTTGGCCACCAATAGAAATCCTTAAGGTCTTGGTACATTTTATCCGCTCCTGGATGAATCGAGTACCGTGACATGCGAGCCTCATCGAAAATAACCTTTCTCAATCCACCAAACAGAGGAACCCAAATTCGTTTCATGAAGCACAAAGTTCCTTCCTCGTTTGGTACCAACTGCTTCTCCATCCCATGGAGGTACTCATCTTCAATATTCCTTTCTTTGAGAGCTTCTCTCTGTGCAGCGCGAATGTGCAATGAGAGGTCTGTCCGAACTATCATTTCCAAAGCCCTAACCCTTATGGGCTTAATCCTTTCCTTTCGACTTAGGGCATCGGCGACCACATTCGCTTTCCATGGGTGATATTTTATCTCGCAATCATAATCATTCAACAGCTCTACCTAGCGTCTTTGCCTCATGTTAAGCTCTTTTTGATCAAATATGTGTTGTAAGCTCTTGTGATCAATGTAGATTGTACATCGCGTGCCATACAAATAATGTCGCCAGATCTTCAACGCAAATACCACCGCGCCTAACTCCAAATCATGGGTGGTGTAATTTTTCTTGTGGACCTTCAACTGGCGAGATACGTATGCTATAACTTTCTGTCGTTGCATCAATACGCAACCCAAACCTTGACGCGAGGCGTCACAATATACCACGAAATCGTCCGTTCCTTCGGGTAGCGATAAGATCGGTGCTTCACAAAGCTTGTTCTTCAATAACTGAAACACTTCTTCTTGTTTGTCTCCCCAATCGAACTTCTTGTCTTTCTGTGTGAGGGAAGTCAGAGGTTGAGCGATTTTCGAGAAATCCTCAATGAACCTTCGATAATAACCAGCCAAACCTAAGAACTGTCGAATCTCGGTTGGCGTCTTTGGAGTCTCCCAGTTCTTCATCGCCTCGATCTTTGTTGGATCCACATGGATTCCATTTCCATTAACCACATGACCAAGAAATTGGACTTTGCGTAGCCAAAATTCACACTTCGAGAACTTAGCGTACAACTTCTCCTTTTTAAGTAGCTCCAAAATAGCTCTTAAATGCTGTTCGTGCTCTTCCTTCGTCTTCGAGTAGATCAAAATGTCATCGATGAACACAATCACGAACTTATCCAAGTATGGCTTGCAGACTCTGTTCATTAGATCCATGAAAACTGCCGGTGCGTTTGTCAGCCCAAACGGCATAACCAGGAACTCGTAATGGCCATAACGAGTCCTAAAGGTCGTCTTTGGGATACTTTCCTCCTGTATCCTTAGTTGATAATATCCTGATCAAAGGTCGATCTTTGAATAAAAGCTCGAATCTTGCAACTGATCGAACAGGTCATCAATCCTTGGCAAAGGATATCTGTTCTTGATAGTCAACTTACTAAGCTCGCGGTAGTCTATACACATACGAAAACTACCATCCTTCTTCTTAACAAACAGTACTGGAGCTCCCCAAGGCGAGAAGCTTGGTCTGACGAATCCTTTGTCTAACAGATCCTGGAGTTGCGCTGGCAACTCCTGCATCTCCGAAAGCGCAAGTCTATAGGGTGCCTTGGCTACAGGCGCGACGCCTGGAACCAAGTCAATGTGAAACTCGACTTGTCGCTGTGGCGGCAATCCTGGCAAGTCTTCTGGAAAGACTTCAGGATATTCGTTTACGACTGGAATGTCTTCGATCTTTAGCTCCACAGCTTCTTTATCCACGATGTGTGCCAAGAATGCAACACATCCCTTTTGTAAACACCTTCTAGCTTTCAGATAGCTAATGATTCTTAGAGGCATATCACGCTTTTCTCCATGGACTATGATCGTCTCTCCATCTGCCATTGGGATGTGGATGGTCTTCTCGTGGCAAACAATCTCGGCTTTGTTGCTCGATAACCAATCCATCCCTACCACCACGTCGAAACTTCCCAACTCGACTGGTAGTAGATCCAAAGTGAACTCATGTTCTCCCAGCTCAATCACGCATCCTCTGATGACTTCACCCGTTTCAACTGGTTTCCCATTCGCCAATTCAATCGAGTACAGGACGTCTAACTTACTTGCAGTTAATCCAAGTACATTCTTAAATTCTAATGATACGAAGCTATAATCGGCACCGGTATCAAATAGAACAGATGCAAAGCGTTGGTTTATAGGGAACGTACCAGTGACAACGTTTGGATCCTGCCGCACTTCCCTTGCACCAATGTTAAAGACTCTTCCCCATGCTTGGTTCAGTTTTGGGCATTCCCTTTTAAAGTGCCCGACATCTCCACAATTGAAGCAACCTGGTCCCCGACCATTCCCATTCCCATTTACACCTTGAACGTTGTTTCGGTTGCGATTTCCAGCTTGATTTGCCACATTCCCACGATTAGCATTTCCTCCATTATTCCCTTGCGGGCAGTTTCCATTACCATTGCCTCCTCGATCGTTGTTCCTATTACCAAAACCTCCTTGGCCACCCCGGCCAGCACCAACCCCGCAAGTATCTTTCAAGTGACCAATTTTGCCACAAGCTTCACATTTTCTATTCCTGCACTGGCCAGCATGATGATACTGGCATAATCCACACTTGGGCAAAGTGCCCATGTAACCCTTTCCCTTGTTTTCGACACCGGTTGTGGCTCTGGTCGGCGTACTAGATTCACCCCTCTTGCTCACATTGCTAGTACCTTGCTTGGAATTGGAAAATTTCTGTTTGTTTTCACCAGACGACTCCACATGAGTCTCCTTCTTCTTTGGTTCGGAAACTGAAAACTTGTTCAATCTAATCGCTTCCTCAGTAAGTGCCACACTGAGGTCGATGGCTTCCGTGAACGTTGCGGGTTTGGACGTGGTAACCATACTCATTATCTGTGGTGCCAATCCCTAGATAAAGCGCTCGACACGTTTAAATTCGGGCGTGACCATGTACGGCACTACATGGGACAAATCATGAAACCTCTGAACATATTCTGCAATCTTAGGACCTTCCATTCTTAGGTGCCAGAACTCAGTTTCTAGCTTCTGTATTTCAGCTCGCGAGCAGTACTTCTTCCTCATTAGCTCTTTCAGCTCATTCCAGGTTAACGCATAAGCTGTCGCTTCTCCCAACGTTTGCACTTGCAGATTCCACCACGATAGGGCACCATCCAGAAACAGTCCTGAAATGTAGGTGACTTGTTGCTCGGGAGCACAATTGCTCATTCTTAGAACATAATCTGTCTTCTCAGCCCACCTAACAAACACAACAGTACCTCCAGCGCCGTTGAAATTCACGGGCTTACAGTCGAGGAATTACTTGTAGGTGCACCCTGCATATACGTTAGAATTTACAAATGGTATCAGCGGACGTGCTAGAAATATCCAAATGTATCATAATATGTCTCAAACGACTTGACATTACCATTGGGTGTATTGTTATTGTCGTTTCTGTTCGAAATATTCTCGCTTGTTTCTGCTTGGGAGGCCGCATATTGTGCTATAGCTGCGGCAATTATCCCTTGGAGTTCTGCCTTGGTAGTAGGCATGCGTACATTGCGTCGTGGAGGCATTTTCTAAAAGATGATCATATTGATCAGGTCATAGTAAGTATAATAAATATGCATATATAGTAACATCCATCAACCACATAACATCCCATGTTATAATTTAAAACAAATTATTCAACAAAGCATGTAGTGAGAACGTTGCCATTGAGCTTTTCATTAATCACGACCACGATATTGTTTTTAAAAGTTTTATAGTACATCATACATCCAAATGATATCATAGGGTCACATCACCCTCAAAAATACAAGCCAAACTACAACTATCATATACAAAAAGCGTGATCTCTCAAAAGTTCTTCATGTGCTGGCTCAATTGCGACTTTCTCACCAAAATAACCGACCTGCATCAAACCAAAAATACCTATGCTGATGGAGGAGGAGGAGGAGGAGGAGGAAGAAAAGAGAAAAGCAACCGGCGCATGTGCACCCAATCCTTCTCTAAGGCATGAATGACGCGCATCAAATAGGAAATCTGCTGCTCAGATGTAAGGAAACGAACATCCGAATCAGGTGGAAGCGGAAGGGGAGTGTGCGGTGCAGCAAAGGGGGTCTGACAGTGACAAGGCGGACGTGGAGCTCTCTCTAACTCCTGAATACGACGGCTCAGTGCGTCCTGCTGTAGCTGCAGCGACGCAAGTATATCCTCCGTAGTGTACCCCACATGAAATGGGTGGTACGAGTCAGATAATTGCATAACAGGGGGCGTAGTCCACAAAAACGGCTCGCCCGATGGTATGAAAGATGGTACAGTAGGTGATGCAACATGAGGAAACTGTGACAGAAACGGAAAAGATGATGACAGTACGGGTGGAACAGAAACTGGCGGCTGCCTCGATGAACCCTCTCCAGGACGAGGTGGTGGTATGTCCTGCTGGAACGTGATGGGAAGATCAGTGCGATGGACGTCAGTGGTGTGTGGGGGAAACAATGGAATCTCAGTAGGTGCAGAAATAGGTGCTACGGGAGGAGTGACGGGTATCACAAACGGTGGGTAATCATAATCGTCGATCCACCCGTTGAGGGTGTCGGCGTATCGAGGGTCAACATGCGTGGCGAACGGTGCATGATCAGCATGCACAAGGGCTGAAACAGGTACTACAGGTGCAACAATGGGTGCATCAATAACAGGAGCATCAGGAATCGGTGGTAACTCGACGGGCGCAACAATGACAGGTGATGCTATGTCTGACATATCGTCATGACCAGGCTCAGGTAAAGGGTCTGGCAAATGTGCAACAGCTGGGGCCTCAATGGGGTCATAAGCAACGACCGGCTCCGGACCAACAGGAGCAGGCTCATCAGGTAAAAACTCGACCTCTGGCTCTGGGTCAACGTCGTGAGGTGCAACAGACATCGTCGTGTCTGAGTCGGAGTCAGAGGAATGGAGCTGTACGCCCTGGGCGTGTAATGAAGCGGACGCTACAGACTCGAAGGAGTGAGCACCAAACAGATCAAAAGGAGCCTCCTCAATGGGTGCCTCGACTGGAGCAAGAGGATCAGCAATGGGCACATCAGTAGGAATCTCAGCCAAGGGAACAACAGGGTCGACCACAGGATCATTAGCAATAGGGAAATCGGCATCCATGAGGGCCACTCCATCTTGGTCACCCTCCGGGGGACCCTCTATGAACAAGTCGATGTCGTCATCAGCGAACTTATCATGAGGCAGATCCTCGAGAGGAACTACGGCAAGCGTTAGGGGAGCAGGGACCTGAATAAGAGGTAGGTCCCCACCGAAAGGATCATCAGCAATAGGAATATCATCTCCAAAATCAGGAAGAGCAAATGGCTGAAAATCATCCTCATCCATGCTAGTAGTGTCTGACGTGTAAACCTCTCCCTCAGATGGTATCTCATCGTCTGATACAACCGCCATGGGGTCCAATGTGTCTGATACTCCCGTATCGGAAGAAGATACCATAGTGTCTGTAACACAAGCACACACATGCACATATATCAACATGAAGTCAAATAACATGTAAGTTACAATAATGCGAACAAGTAATTCTCCTAGTCTTCCCAGACTACCCCTCCTAGCCTCTCAGACTGAACTTCATAGCCTCTCAGACTAACTCCCTGGTCTCTAAGACCAACCTCCCAGTCTCTAAGACTAAACCTCCCCAATCTCTAAGATTGAACCCTTCAGTCTCTAAGACTGAACCTCCCTAGCCTCTAAGGCTAAACCTCCCTCAGTTTCTAAGACTGAACCTCCCCAGCCTCTAAGGCTGAACCTCCCTCAGTCTCTAAGACTGAACCATGAATTTTGAAAAAAGTGTATTTGTGCCTTTTATTTGTAAAAATGTTTTGTATCCTAGATCTGGACATTTAGTGTATGCAATGTAAAAATATTTTCGTGAGAGCCCTAATGATCATAGTCTAGACTCGAGAAAGAATCCTAGTTTGCTATTATCGAGGCTCTGATACCAAGCTGTCACACCCTGACTTTTGCGGAAGCGTGGGTTTATTTGGTGTGACTTCTTAATACCATAGCAACAATCATAACATTGCTATATGAAAATAAACACATGATGATCATCCATTCATTAAGTTTAAAGTTACTACAACATCAATGTTTTAAAATGTCGACACATAAAACAAGTTACAACCAAGACATGATTAAAGCGTGTTCATATGACACAACAAAAGACTTGAATAAAAACGTGGTTTAAAGACATGTAACCCGTCCAGGTAAGGGTTACACCTCCTAAACCTGGATGACATCATTATTCCCTACGCAGCTTGACACAATTGCACACTTCGCCAGATCCACTAATTTCCTGAAATATATGTAGTTTGAAAAATCAACAAAAGTTGAGCGAGTTCATGTAAAAGTGAGTATGTATATAAATCGTTAAAGTACGTCCCAATGTGTAAATGCCCTGGTATGTAGCAATTAAGGAAAAAGAGATCATCAATGGGTTGCAAAGCCACTGGTATGTGTGAAGTGATGCAGGAAAACTCAAACCTAGCAAATTTGTATCGGGCCTCGGTTGTAAGACACAGTCACCTCTATGGGTCACCCTGACCTCATGGGTGTGGGCTCGCTACACCCAAATAGATCTATCACTCATGTCCCTCGGTCCTACGACGAGGATTAATGGCTTTAAGTGTTGTACCCACCACTCACATGATCTGAACGTCCCAACCCTCCTTAAGCTAATCATACCATGTATAAAAATGTCCTTAATAATTGTAACATGTATTTCACCCCCGAAGTTATAAAACTGAAAACAGTTAAGAGAAAAGGGGGACATGAACTCACAGTAGTGCGTCTCCTGAATAGAATCGTCAACCCAAACTCTGTCTGCTACACGACGACCTACACGTACTAATGTCTATTAGACAAACGGGTCGTGCCTTGGCTTAAGGTTTAGTGTTTTGAATTGCGTTACTTTGATATTATTCGAAGCTGTAACTTCTTGTTAAAATAATAATAATTATTTTAACTTAAGTTTTGTTTTTAGGGTTTAGGGATAATAGTTAGGCAACTATTTCGTATCCATACTTCTCAAGTATTTTACATGCGCATTTCCTTCCCAAGTATGGGGGTATTTATACATGTATTATTGTAATTCTAAAAAATATATATATATATTTTTTTAAGTCCCACTTAGGAAAATATATTTAACTTATTTGTTCAAAAATAACATATTCCCAAAATATATGTATTTTTCCCATGTATGGGTGCAGTTGTACTTGTGTATTCTTAGACTTGCGTATTTTGCCAAGTATTTCTTAAGTGTATTTAATTGAATATCACCCTACATGTACACTAGATATATATGTATCTACATACATAATATAAACATAAGCACATAATTTTTGGTTGACCACTAAATATATATATATATTTGGCTCTAAATATATATATATATATATTTATGTTTGTTTTAATGTTTAAGAAAAACTCTATTTCTTAACTTATATATTTTATATATATAAAAATAGGGGAAAACTATGTTTAACAATTTTAAACATTTTGACTTAGTAAAAAGTCTAAAAAATCAATTTTTCTAACTCAACATTAAATGTAAGCTTTTAAAAATACAAACTATGTATTTTACTACAACTTTTAAGTGCATGCATATTGTATAAATGTTAACATCTTTAAAATAACAAGACTTTTATACAAGCTTTGTTTCCAAGTTGATAACCATGTATTCATGTTTTTCTAGACACTTCAAATAACCTCTTACGAACTCTTTTAGAAATCCTTTTAGAAGCATTCTCAAGTTTATAAGGTTCAATAATATTTTTATTTATATTATCTTGATAGATCCACTAGTATACTTGTTAGATTTATATTTTAACCACATCTAACAAGTTTACTAGATAGATTTGCATACTAACAACAAGAACAACTTCAAGTTCCATCACATAACAACACAAAATCAACTTCATCAACAAGTAAATAAGTTATATTTTCAGTGTTTAGTTATTTTTACCATGCATTTTTAAAGTGAGCTTCAAGATGGATTCTTGTATTTTTATAACTATATATATAAAAAAAGAGAAGCTTAACAAGGTGTTAGTAGACTTACTACTAGCACTATGGCTAGGGAAGAACACTATGGAAAGATGATAAAAGATGAAGGAGATGATGCTTGAAGACTTGGTTAAAAGCTCTTAGATGAGGGTAATAAAGTTTCTTCACTTGTATGCACTCTTGATCATCTTCTAGCACTTGGAAGTACACTTGGTTTATGTTGAAACAACTTAAAAATGGAAGGTGATTTGGGAGCTTGCTGGCCGATTTTGAAGGTGGTGGTGGAGGGGATTTTTGTGAATTGATTAAGTGTAAAATGAGAGGATAAGATTAAGGCCCTTAATATCTCTTTCAAGATCTCCATGCATCTATTAACCATTGGGTAAGAAAAAAAAGCATCTTTGACTTAGGGTAATAAACATGTGCTAATTAACCAAGGTGAATGGGGAGGGGCCCCACAAGTGAACGGTTTTAAGGAAAAGTTAATTGGTTCAAAATTTGGTTAGGATATTAGATGTTAGGTTCAATCATATCCTTCACACTATCCCAAGGTTAATTGCATGGGGGAATTGATGGATCTTTTTGGTGGCCACATGGGAAATCGAAAGTTGAGAAGAGGGGGGCCATGTGTGCCGTCCTTTTTTCATGGGGGGAAGGCTTAGTTGGATTTCAACTAAGTTAGTGGTTTGGTTGAAGATCAACGGTTTAGTTAGTGTTTTATGGTGTGCTATGTAACATATAGTGTGTTAGAGTGTTCGGGGACCCTAACTAGCTTAGAAAAATAAAAACAATGTGTTTGACAATAGTTTTATGTTCCGGGTATAGTCCGGTTATTCGGTTGGGTGTTGTTCCGTTAAAGTGCTAAATTAATCCGTAAGGTGTCTCTTACATTACTTTTAGTGACACATTTAATTCCCAACACTTTGGAAAGTATCTAGGACTATTTTGCCAAGTTTTTGCACTTTACTAGCATTATTAAATGCTGAATTTTTGTTATTAAGTGCAAAATTCTGCATTTAGAGTATGTTTTAGGCACTTCCAGACATTATATCTATCACCTAGTGACATAGTTTTATGGTCCTCACTTCCCTACACTTCCTACTAGTGTAGTACCCTGTCTCTGGCTCATACTGGCCTTAAAACATTGTCTGTCTAGGTGTTGGCATTGTCAGCATGTTTTCTGAGTTATCCGCTCACTGTGCTAGCTGTGCTCTGTGCATTAAGTTTGTCACTAAAGTTTGTGTGAAATAAATGAAGTGACAGTATGATATGTGATGCATATGTATGAATGTAACAGAATTCAGAAAGCAGTTTAATCACAGTTGTAATCAAGCATAGTCATTAAGCACCAATTAAATAATTAATTAATTGTACGGATACCTGAAATTTTGAGGGTTGTCACATGATCATAAGGCAAACATACCATAAATAACCTAAACATAGCTTAGAAATAAGCTTTGAGTGGTTTGGTGTGCAAAAATATGCTTATTTGATCTTACAGGGACTAAAAGTGTCAAAACGGTGTAAGTTTGCATTTACGCGCATATCTTACGTTCTGACCACCTCCGGTCATCCAAAATGTTTGTAGAGACTAAAATATATTTATTTTAGTGATCGGCATGCAAAAATATCATTCGTCGCTTAATTTGGATCGTTTTCGCGTCCGTTTGAGTTTCGTCGTAATTAGACGAATAACCCGACCGTACGACCAAACGAACCGACATCCGTGATATTTCCGAGCATATTTTGAGTCATCTATACTTTGACTACCTTGTAGAGCCTTGAAAATGGCTTAACGGGGGTTAAAAGTGCCAAAAATGAGCTTAATCAAGTGCAGGGACCAAACCTGTTAAATTTGAAACTGTTGCAAATACGACATGAGGTCGCGGGCCGCGTAAGCCCAGACCCTAATCCTACGCGGGGCGCGATAGAAGGCTCAGTAACAGAAAGTTCATTTTCAGCAACTGTTTGCAAATTCAGGGGCTGTTCTTGCAAGTTCTTTGTGTAATGGCCAAGTTAACACCTTCCCAAGAAATATTACCTGTCACTAAACACATGTACGGCCATGATTTAATACTTGGAGGTTACACAAACACATGGATTGATCTTGTGAACTCACCTCAAGTATAAATAGCATGGCCATCTCATTTGTTTCCTCACCCTAGATCTGATTAATGCTCTAAGTTGAAGCCTTTGCTTCATACCTGAGTATTATAGATCAAGTTCTTCCTAGCTTGGACCCTTTGTAAGCTTTTTTCATGCTTTTATCGCTTTTCAAGCGTGAAAGTCAAACAGTGTTTGACTTTCTGCTTTGACCAGTCAATGGTCAACACAAAGTTCGTTTGAACTTTGCAACTTGATTGTAATCACGATGGTTATAGTCTTTAGTGATTATACCTACTGATTACCACGTTGACTAGGTGTGGTGACGAGTCAAAGTTTCGGTCAAAATGCGCATTTGCGTGCATTTTGCAATGGAACTACTTTTAGGTATGAAAACACTTTGTTTTGATACCAAATCAATTTTCTAAGTTAGCTAAACATGTTTTGACATGTTTAACTCGTCACTACTAGTTTAGTGCTTGTTTAGGGTCGTAAGTTAAGCGGTCTAAACAACCGCTTAGACTTTCGAACCCGGCCCGTTTGGTCGATCATTAGGATCCGATCAAGCTTATTAGTGATCATAGTTGCATAGGGAATAACCACTGAGGTTATACCTTATGATCACATAGGATTGGTTAGTCATTTGTTAAGTAGTTTACATGCCCATAGAAAATGACCAAAATGCCCTTTTGAAGCATAAATCCGTATTTTACATATGTGAACATGTTTTTGACATATGATCTGATTTAGTAACATGTTTAGGAAAAATTGGGCATGTAAGACTTGACATAGCACATAGTTAACCATCCGACCATAGTTTTACGCAAACGACGCATTATAGTAGCTTATACTACCATAATGGGTTGAAACGGGTTAAAAGCACTTAGGTAGACTTCCAAATCAGAATGTTAGGTCTATTAAATCATGCCATATGAGTTCCAATACTCATTTGATTTATATAACTCCATTCTATCCTATCTCCCGATTTAGTATCCGATTATTTAACATAGTGATTCCATACTAGGTGCCACTTGATTCCTTGATTTCCCGAGCTTCGTTAGGACACTTAATCAAGGATACTTGCAATCTCAAGTGAGTACATAGTCCCCTCTTTTATTGTTTTGAAATGTTTTGGGGTGAAACATGTGTGCCTATTTATTATTTTCATAATTTCAATATATGATTATACATGCTAGTACTTATCTTTTGACAAATTGAACAATTATCTATGGTTTAAACACTAATTTTCAAAGATTATAAATTGTTGGATTGTACTTATTTTATACATTCACCAAACCGATTGGTAGTACGATATAGCGCTATAGGACTAGGCACCCCATTCCTGTTGTATGGAATGTCAGAAACCAAATTTTAACCAAATAGAAATTGCCTTTGTGGTATTTCTATAGTCTCCAAGGTGTAGTTTGATGCACTAAGGTTTGAATGAATACTAAATCACAGTTTTTTTTGTATATTTTGATATACTACCAAAGTACTGTTTGATGTGCTCCCAAATGTGATATTATTTACCAAAGTATAATTTGATATACTATGTACAAAATCCAACATATATTTTAATATACTGCTGACCTTGTTATTTACCAAAGCATAGTTGATATGCTATTTTCAAAACAAAACATAGTTGATATGCTATTATCAAACCAAAACATAGATGATATGTTATTTTCAAAACCGAAGCATAGTTGATATGTTATTTCCAAACAGAAGCATAGTTTGAGATGCTATTTACAAAACCAAAGTATACTTGAGATATACTACCAAACCTACTATTTCATTAACCAAAGTATATTTGATATACTATCTACTTAACTATTTCAAAACCAAAGTATATTTTTACATGTACTACTAAACCTTTTTATCAAAGCAATGTGTTTTCGAAACCAAACTTTTTACAAGGATTCATGGCTATTTTTGTAAACATAAAACCTTTTTCTTGTGTTAACCAAATCCATGAATCTAATTCACAAAACCTATGTTACTCACAGGCATTTTTATACTGACGTACCTATTTTCACATATGTTTCAGGTGCTGCTATGTGATGATTGTTGATGCATGCTATACATAGGATGGACTCGTGCCTTAGTTACTTTAAAACTTGAAAGATAATATTTGTATTTTTCTAATTTGTAATAAAACAATGAGTTTAATAATTCAATAAAACGAAACTGTTTAATCCATGGTTGTGAAACAATGATTCTGTTACGACACTCCCCGACGCCACGATTTGTTGTTTTACATGGTCGGGGTGTGACAGAAAAGTTGGTATCAGAGCCAATGGTTATAGGGAATTAGGTTATTAGTAATGCTTTGACCTAGACTATAACCTTCGTAGGACCCTAATGCAAGAAATTTGCGTTTAGATTCTTAATACAATATCAACCACCTATCCTTAGGTGATTAACAAAAAACAAAACACAATCCATTCTCTCGAGTCAAAATTTTTCAAAACATCACAAGAAGTCATCTATCCTTAGATGATTTGTTTTTAGGCTTTTAAGCCTTTGGTGTTTTCAAAATCTCGTCAAAGTTTGGGTCTTTATAATGTGAACACATGCAATCCGGAAGGGTGGGTGCCTGTACCTCGAGTTTTCTGTCTAAGGCTAGAATGTTCGTACAAATCCGCAGTATCGGACCAGTCACTCTTACCTAGGAACTCTTGGGGTGAGTGTCCATTTATAGGCTAAAGCATGTTTTCGTGATACATTATTATGACCCACTTACTTTGATTAGTCACTATGTGTTGTTTGTTTGTTTGAAGTAACAAACGAACGATCACAATCCTTATGCCTTGTCGATATTCTTAACATCCAGTTTTGAATATCCAATAACATCTCACTCATTTTCCCTCATGTTTCTTTACCCTTTTAGAATGCCTCCTCGACGTGATCAAGCTCAGGATGCCGCCATGGCAGCATTAATCACTCAGCAAATCGCTGTTGTACTCCCGAACCTTATTATCCAGATAAATCAAGCGAACAATAACAATAAAAATGTTCAGTGCAACTATAAGACATTCAACTCAGCTAATCCACTTACATTTACTGGGTCTGAAGGAGCCACTGGGCTCCTACAGTGGTTTGAGAGTCTCGAAAGCACGTTTCCTCATGTACAATGCCCAAACGAGCGAAAAGTTGAGTTTGCGTCTAGTGTATTCTAGAAGAGAGCACTCACATGGTGGAACGGCGTAATGAGAGATAGTGGCACAAACCTGGGAAGAGCTTCGAGCTCTAATGATGAAGGAGTTCTGTCCTCGTCACGAGCTTAGGGCGTTGGAAAGGGAATTCGACGATCTTAAAAAAGACAGCGACGAACATCGAGCCTACACTGATTGTTATGAGGAGTTAAGTCTGTTATGTCCTACCATGGTTACGCCTTTGGAGAAGGCAATTGAAAAGTACATCGATGGCCTCCCTGACCTAGTTCAGGACATTGTTACAGGTAGTAACCCTACCACAGTTAGACAAGCTATTGAGTTATCTGCTACCCTGACTGAATCTCAGATCAGAAAGGGTAAACTTTTCTGAAAAGGTGACCAGAAACCATCTGACAAGTCGGCACAAGAAAAACCAAAGGATAAACAGACCGAGTCCTCTAAGAAGTCGAAGAAGCATAAGGCTTCACAAAACTTCATAGTAGTTGCTCAGGATGATCAGGTTGTACCAAACCAACCAGCACAGCCTCGTGCTAGGAAAAACTATATTGGTACTGCACCCTTGTGCAACAAATGCAATCGTCATCATGTGAATCAGACACCGTGTCACAAATGTACCCACTGTGGACGATTGGGACATTTGGTCAATACATGCCATCATGTTATCCAAAACCAGAATGCTGCAAATCTTGCTGCTGCTCAAGCACCATATCCAACTGGATCGTGCTATAACTGTGGTGATCTTACTCACTACCGAAACAATTGTCCAAGACTTGCTAATGCGAATCCAGCACGTGGACGAGTATTTAACATACACGAGGCAAATGCAAATGATAATGCAGCAGTGAACAATTAGACTTTTGTATTTCCTTGTTTGTTATCCTTTGGCGTTTGAAACAATTCAGCTGTTATATAAATAAAATTGTTGTTCCAATTTTATTTTACGAAACTATTATGATTGTGTGTCTGCGTGACATACCCCTACGATACCGACACCAAGGAACCGTGTTCCTTGCAGAACAAACTACTCTTGTGGTTCTTTCATTTTGTGATCACTCGTGATTTTCCCTAAAATCCTAAGTACTCGTTTCTTTTAAAGAAACAAAGTACAAGGTACAAATTACAAATTCTTAAACAAATATTTGAAGTACCAATTCAAATCCTTGATTTGATATCTAAAGATACTTTCATAACTCCTTAACTGGACCCATGTTATGTGACTATGCACACGATTATCAAGTACATTTTGCTTCGTGTGTTTCCTTAACATGCCTAGTACATGGGTTTCAAAACATTTTCACCACACAAATTCCAAATCCTTATAAGATCTTCCTATCTTCATAGTTAGATTCTTGAGGATGTTTTAAGTACTAATTGAAGTCCGTGATTGGATTTCTAGTGTACTTTAAATACATTAATTCAAATTAACGAACGAGCTAATAACTAAATTAACGAATGCACAATTTTGTGATTTTGTGTTTATGTGTAATTCCAAAGCTCGCTATCTAAGTCCTGGTAGAATCTTCCGTATTTTCATATGATAGATTCTCAAAAGGATACTCAAAGTACTATCTTAAATCCTTAAGGAGCTTTCTATGCAAATAGTCAGACCCTTGGATTCTGAGTGCTGTTTCAAAACGATTATTTGATTCAAAGTTAAAAAGATCCTTTAGTAGTCTATTTAAAGAGATCGTACGACTATCTAGTTAAAGAGATCATGTGCTGATCTAGTTAAAAAGATTGTTCGTTGATCTAGTTAAAAAGATCCTTTGGTGGTCTAGTCAAGTCATTCCATGTTTGTCCGATTGATTTTTCCCCTACACATTATAAAATGAATTGTGCGGACTGTGCAAGGAATTACGTAATTATGGATGCATACCTAATTATGGAATTCAGTGCACAGAAATCACAGCAAGTTTTGTCATGTGTTAAGACCTATAGTGATAAGAATAACGAGACGGGAACAATGTAAAAAGGGCATGGTGGATACAATGCTGGTACTTCCTATATATAAGTGTTCCTTATTACATTGCGAGCGTAGCGTTATTTAAGTTACTAAAAGTCCTGGAACTTAACCATTATTATTTTATCTTGCATTCTCCGACTCTGATTTCGAGCACACACAACTTTCCTATAATAGTCTTCATAGGAAACATTCTCCTATCCGTTTTCAAAGCTCCATGCTTTTGTTACAACAACGACATCACCTTGACAATTAACAAATTCGCTAAGAATCCAAACGTAACCTAGAGTTTTACTTAGGAAATGAAGGATTCATTCGAAAGCCAAATAATCACAGTTGTCTTCACAGGTTTCCTCTAAAATCAAATTTCGAGACAAAATTTCCTAAAGTAGGGGAGACTGTGACACCTGTGTCACTACGAACATCATAAAAAATACAAAACCAAGGAAATATTGTGTTTCATACTTGGTATTTGTATAAATATGTGTATCATTTGCTCATATCAATTCTTGTTCGATTTCGAGCTTTAAATCACTTTCTGGAAAGTTATACGCAAACTAATGCGTAAACATAATTGGTTTAACACGAAAAACACTCCGTAATAGTGACATAGGCTTAACATACCTTAGACAACCTTTACATAACTTAGAAATAAGTTTTAAAGGGTTTGGTATGGCAAAAACAAGTTTATTCGCTCGTAGGGACTATTTGTGTCAAACTGCGAAAGTCTGCCGTTTCGTATGGCAACGTACCTTCCGGAATATGATCATAAGCCAAACATACCATAAATAACCTAAAAATAGCTTAGAAATAAGCTTTGAGTGGTTCGGTGTGCAAAAATATGCTTATTTGATCTTACAGGAACTAAAAGTGTCAAAACGGCGTAAGTTTGCATTTACGCGCATATCTTACGTTCTGACCACCTCCGGTCATCCAAAATTTTTATAGACACTAAAATATTTTTATTTTAGTGATCGACATGCAAAAATATCATTCGTCGCTTAATTTGGATCGTTTTCGCGTCCGTTCGAGTTTCGTCATAATTAGATGAATAACCCGACCGAACGACCAAACGAACCGACATCCGTGATATTTCCGAGCATATTTTGAGTCCTCTATACTTTGACTACCTTGTAGAGCCTTGAAAATGGCTTAACGGGGGTTAAAAGTGCCAAAAATGAGCTTAATCAAGTGCAGGGACCAAACCTGTTAAATTTGAAACTGTTGCTGATACGACCTGAGGTCGCGGGCCGCGTAAGCCCAGACCCTAATCCTACGCGGGGCGCGACAGAAGGTCCAGTAACAGAAAGTTCATTTTCAGCAACTGTTTGCAAATCCAGGGGCTGTTCTTGCAAGTTCTTTGTGTAATGGCCAAGTTAACACCTTCCCAAGTAATATTACCTGTCACTAAACACATGTAGAGCCATGATTAAATGCTAAGAGGTTACACAAACACATGGATTGATCTTGTGAACTCACTCAAGTATAAATAGCATGGCCATCTCATTTGTTTCCTCACCCTTGATCTGATTAATGCTCTAAGTTGAAGCCTTTGCTTCATACCTGAGTATTATAGATCAAGTTCTTCCTAGCTTGGACCCTTTGTAAGCTTCTTTCGTGCTTTTATCGCTTTTCAAGCGTGAATGTCAAACAGTGTTTGACTTTCTGCTTTGACCAGTCAATGGTCAACACAAAGTTCGTTTGAACTTTACAACGTGATTGTAATCACGATGGTTATAATCCTTAGCGATTATACCTACTGATTACCACGTTCACTAGGTGTAGTGACGAGTCAAAGTTTCGGTCAAAATGCGCATTTGCGCGCATTTTGCAACGAAACTACTTTTAGGTATCAAAACACTTTGTTTTGATACCAAATCAGTTTTCTAAGTTAGCTAAACATGTTTTGACATGTTTAACTCGTCACTACTAGTTTAGTGCTTGTTTAGGGTCGTAAGTTAAGCGGTCTAAACAACCACTTAGACTTTCGAACCCTACCCGTTTGGTCGATCATTAGGATCCGACCAAGCTTATTAGTGATCATAGTTGCATAGGGAATAACCACTGAGGTTATACCTTATGATCACATAGGATTGGTTAGTCATTTGTTAAGTAGTTTACATGCCCATAGAAAATGACCAAAATGCCCTTTTGAAGCATAAATCCGTATTTTGCATATGTGAACATGTTTTTGACATATGATCTGATTTAGTAACATGTTTAGGCAAAATTGGGCATGTAAGACTTGACATAGCACATAGTTAACCATCCGACCGTAGTTTTACGCAAACGACGCATTATAGTAGCTTATACTACCATAATGGGTCGAAACGGGTCAAAAGCACTTAGGTAGACTTCCAAATCAGAATGTTAGGTCTATTAAATCATGCCATATGAGTTCCCATACTCATTTGATTTATAGAACTCCATTCTATCCTATCTCCCGATTTAGGATCCGATTATTTAACATAGTGATTCCATACTAGGTGCCACTTGATTCCTTGATTTCCCGAGCTTCGTTAGGAGACTTAATCAAGGATACTTGCAATCTCAAGTGAGTAAATAGTCCCCTCTTTTACTGTTTTCAAATGTTTTGAGGTGAAACTTGTGTGCCTATTTATTATTTTCATAATTTCAATATATGATTATACATGCTAGTACTTATCTTTTGACATATTGAACAATTATCTATGGTTTAAACACTAATTTTCAAAGATTATAAATTGTTGGATTGTACTTATTTTATACATTCACCAAACCGATTGGTAGTACGATATAGCGCTATAGGACTAAACACCCCATTCCTGTTGTATGGAATGTCAGAAGCCAAATTTTAACCAAATAGAAATTGCCTTTGTGGTATTTCTGTAGTCTCCAAGGTGTAGTTTGATGCACTAAGGTTTGAATGAATACTAAATCACAGTTTTTTTTTGTATATTTTGATATACTACCAAAGTACAGTTTGATGTGCTCCCAAATGTGATATTTTTTACCAAAGTAAAATTTGATATACTATGTACAAAATCCAACATATATTTTAATATACTACTGACCTTGGTATTTACCAAAGCATATTTGATATGCTATTTTCAAACCAAAGCAAAGTTGATATGCTATTATCAAACTAAAACATAGATGATATGTTATTTTCAAAACCAAAGCATAGTTGATATGTTATTTCCAAACCAAAGCATAGTTTGAGATGCTATTTACAAAACCAAAGTATACTTGAGATATACTACCAAACCTACTATTTCATTAACCGAAGTATATTTGATATACTATCTACTTAACTATTTCAAAACCAAAGTATATTCTTACATGTACTACAAAACCTTTTTATCAAAGCAATGAGTTTTCGAAACCAAACTTTTTACAAGGATTAATGGCTATTTTCGTAAACATAAAACCTTTTTCTTGTGTTAACCAAAGCCATGAATCTAATTCACAAAACCTATGTTACTCACAGGAATTTTTATGCTGACGTACCTATTTTCACATATGTTTCAGGTGCTGCTATATGATGATTGTTGATGCATGCTATACATAGGATGGACTCGTGCCTTAGTGAGTTTAAAACTTGAAAGATAATATTTGTATTTATCTAATTTGTAATAAAAAAAAGAGTTCAATAATTCAATAAAACGAAGCTGTTTAATCCATGGTTGTGAAACAATGATTCTGTTACGACACTCCCCGACGTTTCCGCCACGATTTGTTGTTTTACGTGGTCGGGGTGTAACAGTTTAGCCGAATTAAACATTTTAAAACTACACTGAGCATTGTTTTTATTGTTGTTGTTTGCTTGATTAATCTGAGTTATTAGGTTCAGAATCACGGCAACCATTTGCTGAGCAACAAGGGTTGTGATTTCGGCGTTAGTTTGAGGTTGTGAATCTCTTCGAGGAGGCATATTCTAGAAAAGAACAAGGAAACATGGGAAACAAGCGAGATCAACAAATGGAAAAACGAAAGAGGTATTGAAAACATCGAGAAAACACAAAGAAGGTGATCATTCGTTTGTTACCTCGAACAAACAAACGACACGCAGTGACTAATCAAAGTAATTGGGTCAATATAATGTATCGCGAAGACATGCTTTAGCCTATAAGTGGACACTTACCCCAAGAGTTCCTAGGTAAGAGTGACTGGTCTGATTATGTGGATTTGTACGAACACTCTTGCCTTAGACAAAAAAACTAAGGATACAGGCATCCACCCTTCTAGATTGCACGTGTTCACACTATAAGACCCAAACTTTGACGAGATTTTGAAAACTTTGAAGGTTCAAAACCTTATAACAAATCATCTTGGAATAGATGATTGATTTTCAAATTGGATTTGTTATTGTGTTCCCATTGTGGTTATCACCTAATGATATATTGTTTTAAAAATCTAAACGCAAGAAAACTCGCGTTAGGGTTCTAGAAAAGTTATAGTCTAGGTTAAAGCATTACTAATAACCTAATTCCCTATAACCATGAGCTCTGATACCAACTCTTCTTTCAAACCCTGACCGCGTAAAACAACAAACCGCGGCGGAAACGTCGGGGAGTGGAGCGAAATAATTATTGTTTCACAACCATGGATTCAAAAAGTTTCGTTTTATTGAATTATTAAATATTTACATTGTCTTCAAGTTAAAACAAACAAGTTCACATATCGACTATCATCATTATTAAGTCACTAAGGCCTCGTCCAGTCCTAGGTGAGCATGCATCCTAGTTGCAATCAACATCATTTAACACCACCTGAAACATACGTGAAAATAAAGTCAGCATAAAAATGTCGGCGAGCACATAGGTTTTGTGAGGGGTCAGATTCATGGCTTGTTTACATGTTGAAATAACTCATACAACTTCATTAATCAACTAGGTGTAGTACCCGTGTAACCACACGGGTAGGTTTAGTAATGATCGAAATCAAATACTAAAAAACAGATTATAATATATCATTTAAATTTTGGTCTTTAGATCTATATCTTTATAAAATAATGTTAAAGACAGTATGTGTTAGTATTATGATAACTATAATGATAAAAGTTTTTGTCTATGTAAATATGTAAACTATCATGTGAACAGATATTTGATGAATTCACATTCGCATTTTAGTTAAGTTTACATTTAAAAGTCCCAACCACAAACTCGGTACATCTCAATACTGGTACTTTGCCTACCGATCTTGGTAATACACATTTTCAATAAATCATACATGTCTAATAATATCCGCAAACCGATGAAATCTATAATTTTAATTTTCAATGAAACTTTTGTTTTAGCTCTACTTTATTAGCAAGAAGCTTTAGTATATTTTACTTTTCTATACAACATAACAAAATGATAAAAATTTACAAAAAGCAAAAAAAGAAAATATTGATCAACCTATTCCAGTTATCGTAATGATAACATAATGTACCTGGCCATCAGTGTCATCAACATTGAAAACCAACTAATAATTTTTCGTGAGTTTAACATGTAATTCAACCTCAAAAAGAAAAAAAAACTATATAGTAAAAAAGTAGAATTGGCTAAACAGAATCTGTATCTTCCTCATTCCTGCACAGTTGAAGATCAAGGAGAATCAGATCACCATCAGATCTGATCTGTACCTGCAGATTGATTCACCTCAAGCCTTTCTATCACCATTCTCTTGATACCTTGTTTTACAAGTTCATCACCAGCCATAAGTTCCTTCAAGGTTTCAGTATCCATCTGCTTTTGTCTTTTTCTTTGATAAATAGCAGCACCTGATGGATCAGTGCATCTCTTGATTTGTAACTTTGGTGGTCTTTTTGAACTTTCAGTTTTAGGATAGTCAGGTTTTTGTGGAACATTTGGATCTTTCTTCCTTAGTTCCTCCAACATTTTGTAAGTGGCCCTGACCCTATCTTCTCTCCACTTTGACACTGAATTCTTTGACCCATAGTCAGCTGCTATCAGCTCCTCTTTCATTCTCTTTAACTCTAAAGCCTTGTCAGGTACATTCTTTTTGAATTTTTTCCAGTCAGGAGGAGTGTGTTTAACCTTATTTTTAAGCATCTCTTGGATCCTGGCTGCTTCACTTTCAAGCTCAGGAATGGTCCAATCTTTGTACATATGCTTCTCTCCCTTATACTTCTTGTGAGCCATGATATTCTCAACATAGTCTTTTCTTAGAGATTCATCTGCTCTTTCTGATAATTTTTGACAAACATTCTTTGCAAATTGTTCCAAGGAACTGACTTGAGGAAGCAAAAATTGGTAGTGCCTTTGATATTCTTTGTCAGTCTTCCCTGTTGATTCTCTTTTGGCAATATCCTCTGCTTGTTTGGCCTTTAATTTTAAATATTCATCAATATTATTAGGCCTGGGATATCCTTCAATAGATGGTAAACTCCTTTTTGCAGGATCATCCTCATAGTAGAAGGATTTGATCTCTTCTCTGACAGCAATAAGTTCTAGAGGAAATTGAACACCTGCAGGAGCAATATCAGTGATTGGCTTTTGTATCTGTATTGAAGAGAGAGGTACATGGTTTGGTAAAGTGACAAGTGGTAGAGGTTGTGAAGATGTTGGTGAAGGTGAAGGCTCATCATCAATCAAAATTAACCTTCTCCTTTTTGGTTGAGGAGAGACTGATGATGTTTTGGGTGGATCAGTGGTTGTGTTTGAAGTGAGAAGTGTTTGACTAACAGTTGTTGAAACAACAGGTGTTTTAACCACTGTTGTCATTACAACTCCTAATGTGTCAGTAGAAGTCTTCTGCATAGTGGCAGGTGGTGATTTGATGGTTGGTGATGTGGTTGTAGTGGTGGTGGATGATTTAGTCAAATCAGGTGTTTGAGTGGTGTGTGTTGAAGTAGCAGTTGTTGTGATTGAGGTGGTGGTTGTTGGTTTAACAACTGCTGAAACCACTGAGGTACCAACAGTTGTTGATACAACAGGAGTTACAAGAGCTGTTTGGGTGGAAGATTGAGGTGTCATTACAACTACTGATGTGTCAGTAGAAGTCTTCTGCACAGTGGCAGATGATGATTTGATGGTTGATGATGTGGTTGAAGTGGTGGTGGATGATTTAGTGAGATCAGGTGTTTGAGTGGTGTATGTTGAAGTAGCAGTTGTTGTCATTGAGGTGGTGGTTGTTGGTTTAACAACTGCTGAAACCACTGAGGTATCAACAGTTGTTGATACAACAGTTGTTTGGGTGGAAGATTGATGTTGAGGGCTTTTAGATGGTGGTTTTGGACTATGCTTTGTGAGTATGGATGGTGTGGATTTGGGTTCCCTCACTTTTCTAGTGGGATTTTTTCTTTTTGGGTCAGGATTTTTAACATCCTTTGGCTCAGAACAACCCTGTGCATCCAGCTCCATGTAAGCTCGCTTCTCCTCATTCCACCTTGATTTATCCTTTGCCTCTCTATCCCTTTATACACTTGCTTTTGCTTCTGCAAGTGCATTTGTGGTAAAATCAATCTTTTTGCTCCAATCTGGCAAGGGAATGTCTTTAGTCATACAATCTTTTTGTGGCTCAATGTAGAGACCATCTTCAATCCCTTTCTTCTTCCACAGGTTGATATTCTCCCCTTTTTTGGCATTATCTGGTGGTGGATTATCAAGGAAGAGAACAGTGGGAGGTGCTTTGCCAGTGGTGTTCAAGATATGGCCCTTTATGGCCTTGATGTCAGCTTGGGTGTCTTTAAATCTGGACTCCATCATGTTCCTCAGCTTTTGGACATTGTGACAACTCGAATTTCCGACGTTCTTTATTCGCATTTAATGCACGTTGACTTTGACTATATGGTTGTGTTATGATAAAACCTAGTGTGTTTGCATGGTTATGTGTGATTGTATAACATGTGTACTGTTTGTAAAACTTAAACTGTTAAGAACCCGACGAAACACAAGGCTGTTTCGCCATAACCCATTCCGACGAAACAGGCTGTTTCGCCATGAACACTCCGACGAAACAGAAGTCTGTTTCGCCGGCCCAGTAATTCACGAAGCCCAGCTTGGGCCCAGAACGTTACTTTGTGTATGTGTACGTAAAACAGTATCACTTTTACATTTTCTATCAACACAACCGAAACCCTAGAGCTCTCTCACTGTGACGGCAAACTAGAACCCACCGGAAACCCTTGTGCGATCAAACCATCATCTCGGTTAGTAAACCTATGTGCCTTGATTGATCTTTCATCCGTGAACGTGTTTCTGTGTCATGTGATTCTGCTATGTTGATGTATAATTGTAACTGATACATGTTAAATGTTAGGGTTCTTGTTATTATGATGTTTGGAGTTTGATGTTGTAATATAATCCGCTGATTCAATTGATAAATGTATATACGAATCTCTTATGAAACCGAATCAGAATCTGGTAAACTGTTGAGATCAGGTTTATGCATGATATACGTGGTTGTGATGATCAGAGTTTAGATACGCGATAGTACACGGATTGAGTCGGTGATATGAGTATTATGTACGTCGAAATTATATACGTAAGTTAGGGTTTCTGCTAGATGTGAAGTACTGTGATGATTATGTATATTGTGAATGATGAATTCTGTGCTGCATGAGGATTACATGATATTAAGAAACGGCAGAACATGATGATTAGGGTTTACATACGTAACTGACCTGATGACGAACTGCTATCCTCGGCGAAACTGAATACGACGAAATTGAGTGTGTTTCGTCGAGGTGACCACGACGAAACACAATATGTGATTCGCCAAGGACTGTCGACGAAATAGAAGTTTGTTTCGTCAACTATTGTGTTTCGCCGATGTTGTGTTTCACCAACAGTTGTGTTTCGCCAAATAGCTGATCTGTGCAGTAACCTGAGTTAATTCTGTTAAGTGTTAACTGGAATATTTAACTGCTGTTAATTGTAACCATCTTGTATATGATTTGATTACGTGTTACGTGTTTATACGTGCATAACTTGAACACAAACTGATTTCGCATACGTGCATACTTTAGGACGTGATTGATTACTTGCGAGCATACACTTAACATACCGAGCAAACCAAGGTGAGTTCACACAGCCAAGGCATGGGATTCCCGGGTTGGGGATTGGGATTAGATTATTTGGAATGGATAACTACTTGTACTTACGCTATCGCTAGACTATAGACCATCGTCCTCAGGATAGTCAGGACACTTATGTAAAACCTACGTAACCTAGCATTTACCATTGTCTCCCGGGTCGGGAGGACACTTACGTAAAACCTACGTAAACTAATACCTACCACTGTCTTCCGGGTCGGAAGGACACTTACGTAAATCCTACGTAAACTCCACACGTACCATTGTCCTCAGGGAAGGGCACTCACGTAAATCCTACGTGACCTTGTACGTATTCCTGTTCTCGGATTTAGAAGAACACATGGTTGCAAATAGTCTAGTAAGTACAAACATGGGAAGCCCCCATTAGTAAAGATAAACGTGGGAAACCCCCACCAGTAGTACATACGACCATGGGAAACCCCCCACTATTAGCACATACCTACATGGGAAGCCCCCACTAAATGCATATATGATTTGTTATAGCAAACTTATTAACTGTGAACTCGCTCAACTAGTTGTTGACTCTCTCTTGCATGCCTTGCAGGACCTTAGGTACATATGGAGCTTGCACAGGGAGGAGCAGGTCGTTGTGGGACATGGATCGATGATGCCATGCTAATTATCTAAACATTTGAATTTACGATTTACTTTGGGTTTACATACTTATGCTTCCGCTATACACTTGTTGATGTTTGGTTTGAAAACACCTTTCGTATTGATGAATGATTTTTGGTATTTACTTATATGTTCAATATGATTGGTGGCTTGATCCTGGTCAGTCACGCCTCCAAGCGGTGATACTCCGCGTGTGGATTTTGGGGGTGTGACAGATTGGTATCAGAGCCATTGGTTATAGAGAACTCGGTTTTAATAAAGGGAAAACGATTTTGTTAAAACCAGACTATAACCAGAACAGTGCTCTCAACGATCCACAACGACGCTTCGCTCCACGTGCAAGGCTCAACACCATAGGTATTACTATTCATGTTACATTACCTACATGCTAGAACTACATAGAACTTTGCTCGTGGTATGCCTAGAGTACAGAACTCATTATATGCTATTACTAGAGAACACTTGTGTGCTTACTCTCTTCTGTCATCGCACTATTCGCGAACCTATCTCACTTACGTTATCTTTACTATGAAGATCATGTCTGGACGTATCAACATGACTCAGGACCAGTTGACGGCCCTCATTAACGAACGAGTTACTGCGGCAGTTGCAGCCGCACAAGCAGGAGGTATACCCTGCAGTTACAACTCACACTAGGATCCTTAGATCCTACATTCCTAAATCAACTCTCGTGTTTAAACTTGTCCTAATTCTTTTACACAACAGGTCAAGCACCTGTTTGCACTTTCAAGACTTTCATGGACTGTCGTCCAACCACTTTCAGCGGCACTGAAGGAGCCGTAGGCCTCCTGCATTGGTTTGAAAAGATAGAGTCTGTGTTTGAGATGTGTGAATGCCCTGAGGCACGCAGGGTGAAGTATGCTACCGGTACCCTCGAGGGTTTAGCCCTCACATGGTGGAAAGCTCAGGTCCAAATACTGGGGTTGGTTGCTGCTAACGCCACCCCATGGAATAATTTCAAAGAGATGATCAAGGAAGAATACTGCAGTCGAGATGATATTCATAAGCTGGAAGTCGAGTTTTTCAACCTCAAGATGACGGGGTCTGAGATTGAAGCATATACCAAAAGATCGAATGAGCTTGCGTTACTGTGTCCTACTCTGGTGGACAAACGTATCGAACTTTATCTTAAGGGTCTGGTGCCAGAGATCCAAAGTCATGTGACTTCAGCAAATCATGCCACTTACCAGCAGGTTGTTCAGTTGGCTCACCGTCTCACTGATCAGGCGGTGGAGCAAAACAGGTTGCCTAAACGCATCAACGCTACTGCTACCGCTACCACTTCAGTTACTCCTGCTACTCCCAGCGACAATAAGAGGAAATGGGAGGGGGATTCTAGCAAAGGTTCAGCTACTGTTCAGTCTCAAGCTCAGCAACGCAAGACCAATGATTATCAGGGTCCGAGTCAGCAGTCATCTGGTAGTCACGGACAGAGAGTTTATCGAGGAAACCACCCCAAGTGCCACAATTGTAACAGGCACCACAGTGGCCAGTGCAACAAGGGTCGTTGTCAAAGATGTCTCAGGATGGGTCATGAGGCCAAGGATTGTAGGAGCCCACGACCTGCGAATCAGAACCAGTAACAACAACCACCTGCTCCACGAAACCAGCCACAGCAGCAGCAGCATGGAAATAGGGGATGCTTTCAGTGTGGGGCTGAAGGTCATTTCAAGCGGGATTGCCCTCAGTAAACCAGAACCAGAACAATAATAACAACAACCAGTTTAACGGAAACAACAACAATGGTGGAAACAACAACAATGGTGCTAGAGGCCGTATGTTTGTGATCGGTCAGGGTGATGCCAGGAATGATCCCAACGTGGTCATGGGTAAGTTTCTTCTTAACGACTTTTACGTTACTGTCTTATTTGATTCGGGTGCGGATACAAGTTATATGTCTCTAAAAGTTAGTGAAATGTTAAAACGTGCACCAACTCTCTTAAAAACCAAACATGTCGTAGAGTTAGCTAACGGTAAAAGTCTTGAGGCCACACACATAGTTAAAGGGTGTAATCTTATCCTCGCCGGTCAGACTTTCTCCATCAACCTTATTCCTATAACCTTGGGTAGCTTTGACGTCGTCATTGGTATGGATTGGTTATCCCAACAACAAGCAGAGATTTTATGCAAAGAAAAGGTTATTCGTATTCCTCGTTCGGGCAAAGAACCTCTCGAAGTTCAAGGCGACAAGAGTGGTGTCGTGAGTGGCATCATTTCCTTCTTGAAGGCTCAGAAGTGTTTGCGCAAGGGCCACACAGCTGTTTTAGCTCTCGTCACAGATACCTCGAAGAAAGAGAAAAAGATTGAAGATATTCCTGTAGTACGTGACTTTCCTCAAGTGTTTCCTGAGGAATTACCTGGGTTACCGCCTCATCGTCAAGTCGAATTCCAGATCGAGCTCGCTCCAGGAGCAGCACCTATAGCTCGAGCACCTTATCGTTTAGCTCCAACTGAATTGGAAGAACTGTCAAAGTAGCTACAAGAACTCTTGGAAAAGGGTTTTATACGTCCTAGCTCTTCGCCTTGGGGAGCTCCAGTGTTATTCGTTAAGAAGAAAGACGGTACGTTCAGGATGTGTATAGACTACCGTGAGCTCAACAAGGTGACGATCAAGAATCGTTATCCTCTTCCGCGCATAGATGATTTATTCGACCAGCTGCAAGGGTCGAGCTACTACTCCAAAATAGACTTAAGGTCGGGATACCATCAACTGAGAGTCCGGGATGACGACGTCTCTAAAACAGCATTTAGAACTCGATACGGCCACTACGAGTTTATGGTCATGCCATTTGGGCTAACGAACGCGCCTGCCGTATTTATGGATCTTATGAACAGGGTGTGCAAACCCTATCTCGACAAGTTCGTCATTGTTTTCATCGACGACATCCTGATTTATTCGAAAAGTCAGGAGGAACACGAGCACCACCTACGACTTATACTGGAACTTCTACGAACAGAACAGCTATACGCTAAATTTTCTAAATGTGACTTCTGGCTTCGTGAAGTCCACTTCTTAGGCCACGTGGTAAACAAGGATGGGATTCATGTAGATCCATCCAAGGTAGATTCGATTAAGAATTGGCCTGCGCCTCGCACACCAACGGAAATACGCCAATTCTTGGGTTTGGCGGGTTATTACAGACGTTTCATCAAGGACTTTTCAAAGATTGCTCAGCCACTTACACTACTGACACAGAAGGGTGTTGTTTACCGTTGGGGTAATGCACAAGAAACAGCGTTCCAACACTTAAAGGATAGACTCTGTAGCGCACCTATCCTCTCATTGCCTGAAGGCACGGATGATTTCGTAGTCTACTGCGACGCATCCATCCAAGGTCTTGGATGTGTATTGATGCAAAGGGATAAAGTCATTGCTTATGCTTCGCGCCAACTTAAGATTCACGAACGGAATTACACAACACACGACTTAGAGTTGGGAGCGGTTGTTTTTGCACTTAAGATATGGCGACACTACTTGTACGGCACTAAATGTGCTATCTACACTGACCACAGGAGCCTCGAACATATATTCAAACAGAAGGAACTGAATATGCGACAGCGACGATGGGTCGAACTGCTAAACGACTACGAATGCTCAATCAGGTACCACCCAGGCAAAGCCAATGTTGTGGCTGACGCCCTCAGTCGAAAGGACACCGCGCCTAAGCACGTGCGAGCTTTACAACTCACCATACAGTCTAGCCTTCCTTCCCAGATACGAGATGCTCAGATAGAAGCACTGAAACCAGAAAATGTCAGGGCTGAAGCCCTACGCGGCTCAAGACAACGATTAGAACAGAAGGGAGATGGTGCTTACTACGTCACAGGATGCATTTGGGTCCCATTGTACGGCAACCTACGCGAGCTCGTAATGGATGAAGCTCATAAGTCTCGCTACTCGGTGCATCCAGGTGCGGATAAAATGTACCACGATATCAAGACTACATATTGGTGGCCTAGCATGAAGGCCCACATAGCCACATACATTAGTAAATGCTTGACTTGTGCGAGAGTCAAGGCAGAATATCAGAAACCGTCAGGACCACTCCAACAACCTGAGATACCACAATGGAAATGGGAGCAAATCTCCATGGATTTTGTTACTGGCCTACCTAGATCTCAGCGCGGAAATGATACTATTTGGGTGATCGTGGATCGACTCACAAAGTCTGCTCACTTCTTGGGTATCAAAGAAACAGACAAGTTCTCTACCTTAGCAGACATCTACTTAAGAGAAGTGGTCTCGAGGCACGGAGTGCCCACCTCCATCATCTCTGATCGTGACGCACGTTTTACTTCAGAACTGTGGCAAGCAATGCATAAATCTTTTGGCTCTCGTTTAGACATGAGCACGGCGTATCATCCTCAGACGGATGGGCAGTCTGAGCGCACTATCCAGACTTTAGAAGACATGCTTCGGGCGTGCGTAATTGACTTTGGCAACGGTTGGGAAAAACATCTGCCACTTGTGGAATTCTCATACAATAACAGCTACCACACGAGCATTAAAGCTGCTCCATTCGAGGCATTGTACGGGCGTAAATGCCGATCACCTCTTTGTTGGGCAGAGGTGGGTGAGAGTCAGATCACGGGTCCAGAAATGGTAGTCGATACTACAGAAAAGATTGCACAAATACGACAACGCATGGCGGCAGCACGCGACCGTCAGAAAGCATACGCTGATTTAGACAGGAAACCACTCGAGTTCCAAGTTGGGGATCGAGTGCTACTCAAAGTTTCACCCTGGAAGGGTGTGGTTCGTTTTGGCAAACGCGGCAAACTAAATCCACGATATGTTGGACCATTCGAAGTTACAGAGAAAATAGGCAAAGTGGCCTACAGACTGAACTTACCAGCTGAACTCAGTGCAGTTCACAACGTCTTTCACGTGTCGAATCTGAAGAAATGTACGTCAGATGAGACCCACGTAGTTCCCTTGAAGGAACTCACTATCGACGAACGGTTGAACTTCGTCGAGGAACCTGTTGAAATCACGGACCGGGATGTTAAGGTCCTCAAGAACACGAGAATCCCTCTTGTACGAGTTCGTTGGAACTCCCGCCGCGGCCCAGAGTTCACCTGGGAGCGTGAAGATCAAATGGAACTCAAATATCCCCAGTTATTCGGAAACCAAACAACTACTACTGAGGCTGAAGCTACCAATACAGAATTTCGGGACGAAATTCCAAATCAACGGGGGGATAATGTGACACCCCAGGAAAACCAGTAATCTTCGCAAACCTGCTCGGGGAGCCGCGATACAATACAGGTAAACAACGTCACACCATTAGCTTTCCTCAGTAACCGCATGCTAAATTTCGGGACGAAATTTCTTTCAAGTTGGGGATAATGTGACAACTCGAATTTCCGACGTTCTTTATTCGCATTTAATGCACGTTGACTTTGACTATATGGTTGTGTTATGATAAAACCTAGTGTGTTTGCATGGTTATGTGTGATTGTATAACATGTGTACTGTTTGTAAAACTTAAACTGTTAAGAACCCGACGAAACACAAGGCTGTTTCGCCATAACCCATTCCGACGAAACAGGCTGTTTCGCCATGAACACTCCGACGAAACAGAAGTCTGTTTCGCCGGCCCAGTAATTCACGAAGCCCAGCTTGGGCCCAGAACGTTACTTTGTGTATGTGTACGTAAAACAGTATCACTTTTACATTTTCTATCAACACAACCGAAACCCTAGAGCTCTCTCACTGTGACGGCAAACTAGAACCCACCGGAAACCCTTGTGCGATCAAACCATCATCTCGGTTAGTAAACCTATGT
This sequence comes from Helianthus tuberosus, assembly GCA_030545235.1. Taxonomy (NCBI): domain Eukaryota; kingdom Viridiplantae; phylum Streptophyta; class Magnoliopsida; order Asterales; family Asteraceae; genus Helianthus; species Helianthus tuberosus. The sequence continues at coordinate 108,759,574 of CM060355.1, forward strand.
GCCTTGATTGATCTTTCATCCGTGAACGTGTTTCTGTGTCATGTGATTCTGCTATGTTGATGTATAATTGTAACTGATACATGTTAAATGTTAGGGTTCTTGTTATTATGATGTTTGGAGTTTGATGTTGTAATATAATCCGCTGATTCAATTGATAAATGTATATACGAATCTCTTATGAAACCGAATCAGAATCTGGTAAACTGTTGAGATCAGGTTTATGCATGATATACGTGGTTGTGATGATCAGAGTTTAGATACGCGATAGTACACGGATTGAGTCGGTGATATGAGTATTATGTACGTCGAAATTATATACGTAAGTTAGGGTTTCTGCTAGATGTGAAGTACTGCGATGATTATGTATATTGTGAATGATGAATTCTGTGCTGCATGAGGATTACATGATATTAAGAAACGGCAGAACATGATGATTAGGGTTTACATACGTAACTGACCTGATGACGAACTGCTATCCTCGGCGAAACTGAATACGACGAAATTGAGTGTGTTTCGTCGAGGTGACCACGACGAAACACAATATGTGATTCGCCAAGGACTGTCGACGAAATAGAAGTTTGTTTCGTCAACTATTGTGTTTCGCCGATGTTGTGTTTCACCGATGTTGTGTTTCGCCAACAGTTGTGTTTCGCCAAATAGCTGATCTGTGCAGTAACCTGAGTTAATTCTGTTAAGTGTTAACTGGAATATTTAACTGCTGTTAATTGTAACCATCTTGTATATGATTGTGATTACGTGTTACGTGTTTATATGTGCATAACTTGAACACAAACTGATTTCGCATACGTGCATACTTTAGGACGTGATTGATTACTTGCGAGCATACACTTAACATACCGAGCAAACCAAGGTGAGTTCACACAGCCAAGGCATGGGATTCCCGGGTTGGGGATTGGGATTAGATTATTTGGAATGGATAACTACTCGTACTTACGCTATCGCTAGACTATAGACCATCGTCCTCAGGATAGTCAGGACACTTATGTAAAACCTACGTAACCTAGCATTTACCATTGTCTCCCGGGTCGGGAGGACACTTACGTAAAACCTACGTAAACTAATACCTACCACTGTCTTCCGGGTCGGAAGGACACTTACGTAAATCCTACGTAAACTCCACACGTACCATTGTCCTCAGGGAAGGGCACTCACGTAAATCCTACGTGACCTTGTACGTATTCCTGTTCTCGGATTTAGAAGAACACATGGTTGCAAATAGTCTAGTAAGTACAAACATGGGAAGCCCCCATTAGTAAAGATAAACGTGGGAAACCCCCACCAGTAGTACATACGACCATGGGAAACCCCCCACTATTAGCACATACCTACATGGGAAGCCCCCACTAAATGCATATATGATTTGTTATAGCAAACTTATTAACTGTGAACTCGCTCAACTAGTTGTTGACTCTCTCTTGCATGCCTTGCAGGACCTTAGGTACATATGGAGCTTGCACAGGGAGGAGCAGGTCGTTGTGGGACATGGATCGATGATGCCATGCTAATTATCTAAACATTTGAATTTACGATTTACTTTGGGTTTACATACTTATGCTTCCGCTATACACTTGTTGATGTTTGGTTTGAAAACACCTTTCGTATTGATGAATGATTTTTGGTATTTACTTATATGTTCAATATGATTGGTGGCTTGATCCTGGTCAGTCACGCCTCCAAGCGGTGATACTCCGCGTGTGGATTTTGGGGGTGTGACAGACATCTATGTCAAGCTGCTGATCAGTCAATGTCTTTGTTGTTGGAGCAGGGGTTGAAATAAGTTCCATAACTCATTTGCAGCAGGTGTAGGTTGTGCAGGTGCTTGAGCTGGAACAACAATGGGTGGTACCTTTTGAATTTCCAACAGCTGTTGCATCATATTTTTTAGTTCAGCGACAGATGTGTCAAGTGTCTCAATTCTGTCCATCAGTTCTTGGTATTTTAAACCATCATCCAACTTAGTGGGATCATCTGATTTCCCACCAACAGTGGTTGTATCAGCAGCAGACTTAGGGAATATGTCACAAAAGTCATCTACTGATGCCCCTTTTTCTTGGTACTGGGGACTTCTTTCTTCATTTGTGGACACCTTGAACAACTCACCAGTTGTTAAAGTAAACACACCAGTGGTTGCCTTGGTTATTTCTGAAGAAATTGCCTTCAAGGGAGTCTTATTTATGGAATAACTGACCCAATGTACACCAGTGGGTCCAACATTAGTAGTTGCTGCTCCACTTGAACTACTGACAGGAATTACTGGTAATTCCTGTAGTGTAACCTCCTCAGTTGTTGCTGGGCTAGCAGAGGTATGAACATCAGACCCAATCACTTGTGGGAGTATACTCTCAGTGATAGGTGTTTAAGAGGAACTGGTTTGTGTCTGAGCTATAGCAACTGCATGCAACAAAGGTAACATTGATTGTGGTAATGTGACGGGTGAAGGAATAGGTGTAGAAAGAGACATGTCCTTCGGATCAGGACTGAGGAAGATGGAGCCGATTGGATCCAGAACTTCATAATCTTGGGTCCCTGTGTTTACAACCGAATCCTTTTGTGAGGATGTCAGAGGAGTTTGAGGCAATGGTGGAGATCTTTCTTTCATCTGCTGTGAGGAAGTAGCAGCAGTGGTTATTGGTGACTTTTGTTTTGTCACTGGCAATTGCTCTGGGATCTCATCTTCCAGAGTTGCCGTTTTACTGGGTTTGGGTGGCTTTTTGGATGATTTCTTTTTGGTCTTTTTGGTAATGGTAGGTGTGGGTTTCATTGCAGTGGTTGTGCTACTATGATCACCTGGAGCAGTGGGCTCAGCAGCAGATACCTGAGGAGAAGTGGTAGCTGCTAAATTCTGCTCAGGCACCTCTGCTTGTGTTTTGGAAGGTGCTGACATTCTAGTGAAAGTTGCAGCTGTTAAACTTTTAATTTGAAAAGATTCACCTTGTTGGTATACATGAACATCATCCTTTGCAAATTTCTTTGTAAAGTAATAACTTGAAAACCTTGGAAATAATAGAAAAGATTTTGTTAAAACATTTTTGGCCAAATCATCAAAGATTTCATGGGAATAATTAAAATCTTCATTTTGTAAAATAGCAAACCCCAGGGATTGAATCTTTAATGGTATCTCATTGAAGGCAGTTGTTTTATTTGAAACACACACTAAGAGGGTATGAAATAAAAATCTTGTTGCATGAGGGAAATAACCTTTTTCTAACGTATCCCTCTTTATTTGTTCAGCATACCCCCTTTCAAGGAAATCATTTTTTAACTCATTTTTCGAAAAAGAAGTTTTACCTTGCTGATCATTGAGTTCAAAGACTTCCGAGATGGAGTGTGGTGTGATTTTGACTGGTTTACCCATTAAGGAGGAATTAATGGCTATGATGTCTTCTCCTTGTTTGTTAAGAGTGGCATTTTCCCAAAATTCTCTCTGGGTTTTCTGGTAAATCGGAGCATCTGCTGTTAACAAAGTTTTGTACTTTGATGCAGTCATGGTATCAATGATTGAATCGAAAACATCGGTGCTGCCTGGTTTTGTAAGAATACCCAGATAATTGTGAGGGGATTTGTATGGGATTTCGATGGGTGTAGTAGCCTTTTGAGAGGCCTTTTTAGATGATTTCGAAGTGGATGTTGCATATGGCTTTGATTTCGTCATTTTGATGAAGAAAATCAAAGAATGAATTTGATATAAGAAGATGGAAACTGCTTTGAGAACAATTTTTTTGTGAATTCGAATCGACAGTAAAACCCCTGTTTGGGGTTTTTGATCAGGGTTTTATAAGGAAAAAGGTAATTGCTGACGTGGCAACGGTTACAAAGATCTGACGGATAAGAACTGACCATATGCTAACCTCTGATGAAATGAAGGATAATGGAAGACAGATGTTGTTAAGGAAACCACTGATGGATGAATATCAGTGGATTACAAATGAAAATGAGGACAGTGGGTAACTTTAACAATCAGTGGATAGCTGTGTTAGTGGTTTAAAGCACTGAAGTTTGGTAACAGTGGAAAACAATGAAAATGATGAAACAGAGGTTGACTTTCAACAGTGGATAGCTACAAGCCAACAGATGTTTGAACCAATCAGTGGTTACGACAGACTTTGATTTTCTCAATATGCAGCAGCAACATAGTCTTCTTCAAAACAGTGGTTGTGGAAACATCTGCTGTTTGTGCTTAGTTTGATGAGTATAAATCTCGACAACTATACTCCAACATATACAATGTTTTTGAGGGTCCACTTTTTGCCCAAAAGATTCTCATCCTTTGGTAAGTGTGCAAGTTTTCAAACTTGTTTTCCCTGAACTGTTGAAGCTCCTCTTATATGACACTACCCAACTTTCTGTCTTTTAGTGGATTTGAAGTTTAATTTGATCAGCAACTGTTGGTATATCAGTGGATGAGCTTTAACATCTGTTTTGTACATCTGCTGCTCAGATGTCGTCATGATTGTGTTTTTTGTAATAGATGAATTGATTGTTTAATTGATTGTGTTTTTTGTATTAGATGAACAATGAATGAATATGATTCAATGATTTATGCAGCAGAAATGAACACAAAATTTATAAACACAATCAAGGAGGAAAATAGACAAACCAAACCACTGAGGCATCTCAGCTGACGTCACCATGAAAGCGACGTCTAACAACCTAACAACCTGTAAACACTGTTCTTATACAAACCCTGCTAATCCTAACCACTGATTCTATACAATACAAGTAAAACACTGAACTACTGCTTTCTTCTTTCAACAGTGCTTTCCTCAAAGTTGATCAGTCTTTGAGTGGGTAGTCTTTTAGCATCAGTAGATTTAACCAGCAGTGTTTCATTCTTCAGGGCTGTATCAGCAGTTTAAATGGCAGCAGCAGTTGTATGTGGACAGTGGATGGAGGGTATCAGATGTTATAAGTACTTTTAAGGGGAAAGCCTGTTGTAAACTACTGCTTATTGTTAATCCACTGTTGTGACCCAGTTTTGGCTTTCATTATCTGTTCCTCTGGTAGGGTTCAATTCCAACAATCTCCCCCTGGAACAGATAATGTCACACCCCCAAAATCCCCACGCGGAGTATCACCGCTTGGAGGCGTGACTGACCAGGATCAAGCCACCAATCATATTGAACAAAGTAATTTAGTAAATGTAATACAACCAAACAATATGAAAGGTGTTCAAAACAGAAGTATAGTATCAATGTTTAGCGGAAGCATAAATGTAAAACCCAACATAAGTAGTAAGTTTGCAATCATAAGCGTTTAACATGGCATCCACGATCCATGTCCCACAACGACCGCGCCTCCCTGTGCAAGCTCCATGAGTACCTAACGACCTGCAAGGCATGTAACGACGAGTCAACAACAAAGTTGAGCGAGTTCACAGTTGGTTGTTTAGTTATAGTATTCATTTCGTAAACCGTATGTTTGTTTAGTAACCAATGTATCGTATTTATTTGTATCGCGGCCTTCCCGGCATGTGTGCGAAGATTTGTGGGGGTCTCCCATGTATTCTAGACTAGTTATATTTGTATCGCGGCCCTCCAGGCATGTTTGCAAAGTTTAGTAATTGTATCGTGGCCAACCCAGGCATGTGTGCGAAGATTAGTATTTGTATCGCGGCCATTCCAGGCATGTTTGCGAAGATCAGTATTTGTATCGCGGCCATTCCAGGCATGTGTGCGAAGATCAGTATTTGTATCCCGGGCATTCCAGGCATGTTTGCGAAGATCAGTATTTGTATCGCGGCCATTCCAGGCATGTGTGCGAAGAGTAGTGTGGCCTTCCCATGTATTACCAGTCTAGTGTATCTATAGGTGTCCTTCCCAACCCGAGGACAGTGGTACGTATTCTAGTAGCGATGTAAGTACATGTAATCATTCAATCCCATTCCCAACCCCGGGAATCCCATGCCTTGGTAAGAGTGTGAACTCACCTTGGTTTGCTCGGTATGCTAAGTTATGTGTTCACAAGTAATCAGTCAAGTCCTATAGCGTGCATGTATACACAATCAGTTCAAGATCATAAAGGTTCGCATGCAAGTCTATATCACATAATGCTTGGCAGTTAACATCATGCACCACATAAACAGGTAGTCACATTCATAACATTCATGCTTCACATACGTGTCTTTCACAGTTTGCTATAATATTGTTATTCATTTGCATGCTTGACAGGGTTAACTGGTTTACTAAGGTTAGCATAACTAACCAAGTAAATAAACTAAACAGCCTTAACATACATAACATGGTTAATATAACATACTTAATAGTATCAACAGGCTAAACAGAATTTACAACTAACAGAGTTAATAAACTAACATCGTTTACAACTTTAACAGAGTTAACCATTTAACAGAGGTAACGAGCTAGTAGAGTTAACAGACTAACAGAAAGCAAACTAACAGAGTTAGCAAGTAATAGAATAAACATACTAGTTACAGATCAATAGCCGAAAACCTTATTTGCCGAAAACACTTATTGGAGAAATCACTAGGGTCTCGAAATCCCAAAGTGATTTCGTTAGGGGTTTTGATGAAGCACTGTTTTCGTCGGACTTAATGCTTTGGCGAAAACACTTTGTGTTTTCGTCTGGTTGGGGTGTTTTCTCCTGAGACCTCATCATCATCAACACTAACAGTTACGTAAACCCAGCAACCCTAATCTCATTAACAGTTACATGATCAAGCATCAATGAAATCATTTAATCCAATAATCGAGATATAAACATACAATTTACCAAACCATTACGAGATCAAGATCATCAATCGATCAACAGACCATCATTAACAAGCATACACAGTTGATCATATCATCACATGATACTGACAACCCTCATGCAAACATTAACCTAGTAGTAGATCATATGATTCTTATTTAGTTGGCTGCACATGCATAACATCAATAGTGAAAAAGGGTTTACATAAAGTGGCCGACAACCATACCCCTAGTCCTAATACTATTGGACCAAAATCAAAGTAAAATCACATGTAAATATGAGAATAATGACTAACAATCATAAAGAATTCTTATCCGATTGACTGCAACTATCACGTACTCAATCAGATCTATTCACGAATTCAACATACAAATCGAATCATCATTCTATCCACCACATCATTATATAGCAGCCAATACGTTTATAAAGAAATCATAGTTAACACCGAATAATCAAACATCGATATATATATATATATATATATATATATATATATATATATATATATATATATATATATATATATATATATGATGAAACTTAACAGAAACTAGCCACAGTTGATTACTAACCAGCAAGATGAACAACAAATGGTCGATACGAAAGTCTTCGAGATCCTAAACTTGCCGTCGGTTTCCAAGGGTAGCGAGAGGGAGAGAGAACGTGATAGGTGGTTAGGGTTTTGCCAAATGCCGTTCTCGCGTAAAGGTTCAAATAAAACTATATCTAATCGCTAATGGCCCAAAGCCCATTGTTGTTTTCGGCTGTTAGCAGTGGACGAAAACACCAAAGTGTTTTCACCAGCATGGTGTTTTAGTGGGGTAGAGGTCTTCTCCAAGGGGTGTTTTTGGGTGGGGATAGGTGTTTGGCAAAAGTTCCATATTAATTATCAAACACAATTTAACACTAATCACATTATTATATACGCACAAATATAATAATTATAAAGCACCCCAAATATATGAAACACACTTAACACCCACCATATATATAACATACCAACCACAATACGATTTAACATATTACAACGTGTACAGTTGTGAAACAAACAAGTTGTGTAAACAACAATCTAATCAATTACGTGCACTAATGCGAACATGGAATCTTGGAAACTCGAGTTGTCACATTATCCCCAACTTGAAAGAAATTTCGTCCCGAAATTTAGCACGTGGTTACTGAGGAAGCTAGTTGTGTTGTGTAGCTTACTGGTTTGGAATTTCGTCCCGAAACTCTGTAGTAGCTTCAGCCTCAGTAGTGGTTGCACTGTTTCTGAACAACTGGGGATACTTGAGTTTCATTTGGTCTTCTCGTTCCTAGGTAAACTCTGGGCCACAACAGAAGTTCCAACGAACTCGAACAAGAGGTATTCTGGTGTGCTTGAGGACCTTAACATCCCGGTCCGTGATTTCAACTGGTTCCTCGATAAATCGTAACTGCTCGTCGATAGTGAGCTCCTTCAAAAGAACTAGGTCTCATCTGACAGACACTTCTTCAGATTCGACACGTGGAAAACGTTGTGAACTGCACTGTGTTCTGCTGGTAAGTTCCCTTTGTAGGCCACTTTGCCTATTTTCTCTATGATTTCGAATGGTCCAACGTATCGTGGGTTAAGTTTGCCTCGTTTTCCAAAACGAACCACACCCTTCCAGGGTGTGACTTTGAGTAGTACCCGCTCCCCAACCTGGAGCTCGAGTGGTTTCCTGCCCTTATCGGCGTAGCTTTTCTGATGGTCACGAGCTGCCGCCATTCGTTGTCGTATTTGAGCAATTCGTTCTGTTGTGTCTACCACAAGTTCTGGACCAGTGATCTGACTATCTCCCACCTCTGCCCAACAAAGAGGTGACCGGCATTTACGCCCGTACAATGCCTCAAACGGAGCAGCTTTAATGCTGGTGTGGTAGCTGTTATTGTACGAAAATTCCACAAGTGGCAGATGCTTTTCCAAGCCATTGCCAAAGTCAATCACACATGCCCTAAGCATGTCTTCAAGGGTCTGGATGGTGCGTTCAGATTGCCCATCCGTTTGCGGGTGATAAGCTGTGCTCATATCTAAACGTGAGCCAAAGGACTTGTGCATTGCTTGCCACAGTTCAGAAGTAAAACGTGCATCACGATCAGAGATAATAGAGGTGGGCACCCCATGCCTCGAGACAACTTCCTTAAGATATACGTCTGCTAGAGTGGAGAACTTATCCGTTTCTTTGATAGCCAAGAAGTGAGAAGACTTTGTGAGTCGATCCACGATCACCCAGATAGTGTCATTTCCGCGCTGAGATCTAGGTAGGCCAGTAACGAAATCCATGGAAATTTGCTCCCATTTCTATTATGGCATCTCAGGTTGTTGGAGTAGGCCCGAGGGTTTTTGGTATTCGACTTTGACTCTCACACAAGTCAAACATTTACTAACGTAAGTTGCTATGTGGGCTTTCATGCTAGGCCACCAATACGTAGTTTTCAAGTCGTGGTACATCTTATCTGAACCAGGATGTACTGAGTAACGAGACTTGTGTGCCTCATCCATCACAAGCTCTCGTAGGTTGCCATAGAGTGGGACCCAAATGCGTCCTGTTACGTAGTAGGCACCGTCTGTCTTTTATTCTAACCGCTGTCTTGAGCCGCGTAGGGCTTCAGCCCTGACGTTTTCTGGTTTCAATGTTTCTACCTGAGCATCTTGATGCGTGTGAAGTGTTATATATATTAGGTGTATATTTTAAGCCCTTTTAACACTTATTTTAGCCATGTTTTAAATTTATAAAACACGATATTTTACTAACACTAAACACACATATGGGCAAGTGCACCCATCGTGAGCGTAGTATAGCGTTGGTAAGATACCGAGGTCGTCCAAGGACACAAGAGCTTTTAATACCGGTTTATCCTCAACGTCTAACCAAAATAAAAGTTTAGAAAAAAAAATGTTTTAAACTAAGAAAAGAAAAAAACTAACTAAAATGTTGAAAATAAAAATAAAATAAAAACAGATAGACAAGATGAATCACTTGGTTCCGACTCGTATTTAGTATAACCTTTGATTATTTCCGCACTTTTGCACATAATTAAGAGATTATCTTAGTTATTGTAGTAGACCCATCTTTTGAAGGTGACGTTACCCTCACCCTAGTAGTTTGAGTCAGCAAGGATACAATCCTAAAAGGGTGGATTATTGGAAGATAATGAATTAAGTTATTAATGCAGTATTGTGGTAGGCCCCGCTTTTGGCGGTGACGTTACCCTCGGCTAAGTAGTCTGAGTCAGCAGGGATACAGTCCTAAATAGCCGGGTTATAGTATTAATAGTAGTTAACTTATGAGGGGGTCAAAGAGTTTGGACCCCCGCCATCCAATACCGTGAAGCATTGAAGGAGGTCCTACTAAATTTGACCCAGGTCCATTGCAGGACCTCTAAACGCTGAACAATGGCAAGACCTTTACCAAACCGTTCCCTTAACCCCCGACCAGGTAGCCAACATACCTCCATATAGACCGTGGAGATATGAATGGTGAAAATCCTTTATTTTATATAGACAGTAAAATAATGCCAAGACACCACAGACAAACGATAAGGAAAGATCACCTTCAACATAAGTAACTAGTTATTAAAGTCATTAATACAAAACCAAATAAAAAGTGCAAAAGATTAGAAATAAAAAGTATTATACTAGACACTTTGTCTTCACCAAGTGATGTAAGAGACTTAGGCAAACATGGCCTTGATTGTCAAGAACTCTTACGATCAATCTTGGATCCCGAGATGACTCACACACTCTACGATGGACAATGGATGATGGTGGTGGATGATGGTGTTGTGATGGTGGTGGGTGGTGGATGAAGTGTGAGAGTGGTGGTGTGCCAAAGGATGAGTTGAAATGAATCCAAGCACTCCTATTTATAGGCTGAACAGAGAGCTGGGCACGGCCCCGTGTCCGCTAGGCACGGCCCCGTGCCTGTCTGACACTCTCCCTCCTCATTAATTGTAATTCGCAATTACAATTAATGCGCCTGCAGTACCTTCGACACGCCCCCGTGTCCGCTGGGCACGGCCCCGTGGTGGGCAATAGAAGCTTCTATAGGTTTGTCTTTTCTGTTGCTTCTTGGGCACGGCCCCGTGCTGGCTGAGCACGGGGCGTGTTCAGTCTTCTGACTTCTCTACTTTGCTTTGGAAGGTGCCGTTGAGGGGTCGGGAAGTCCACTAATGTTCCTTTCCTTGTATTTATGTTGGAATTAGCTGTCTTTTTGCTTCTTTTGTGTTTTTGAGCTCATTTAATCCTGAAAATACAAAAGGAAGACAAAAACACTCTTTTTCCAATATTAGTACTTAAAAAGGGTTAGTTTTATGCCTCATTTGATGTAATTTATATGTTGCATTTTACACACATCAAATACCCCCACACTTGAACTTTTGCTTGTCCTCAAGCAAAACTCTTTAATATGTGGCTTACACTCCCAAATGGAATAGGTAGAAGAGAAGGTTTTGGGCTTGTCGTAGAGTGTCGGGAATCCAAGATCTTTTTGGGTTTTATCTTTATTTATTTACAATCCTATTCGTAATGATTTATGTAGAACTTTTCATAGGAGAAATTACTTATTTGGGCATAACATGCCTTTTTAAAATTCCATTTATATACAAGTTCACATACCTCACGGGAGAAATCACTCACACTCGGCCGAAGTTGTATTTTTAGTGAATCACTCGAGAGCGGCATGGAACTTATTCCTACCATAAGCTTGCCAAGCAGTCAATCCTCCTCCTTTTTAACTTTTATACCTTTGTAAATATCAAGAGGACTTTGTGGGTTAAGGGTTAGGTTTGGGTTAAAGGTAGGTGGTTGGGATAGTGGTTAGTGGTTAGTAGAAAAAGGGTGAAAAAGCGTAACAAGTGTCGGTTTTCATAAGATTTTCTATTTTTGCAACTTTTTATTTTGATGAAGCTTTTATTCAAACAAAGTTATTTTTGACGAACTTGTTTGTTTATTTTCTTTTTTTTTTGCTTCATCATCAACACATTTTTTTTTCATACGAAAAACCGAACTTGTTACTAAAACAAAGGGTTAAAAATAAAAAAAAGTTTTGGTGGGTAAAAGGGTTTTTGGTTTGGGTGATGAAATGAAAAGGTTTAGGCTCAAAGGGGTTAACTAGGGGGATTTTTGGGTAGGTGGTAAAAGAAAAAGAAAAAATAATGGTGTAGATATAAAAGGGGTTAGTCCTAATGCCTCCATCATTTACTTAGTCGGGTTTAAGTTGATAAGGACCGGGAATGTATCGTCATGGCAAGTTCTAGAGTCGTAAGAACCAAGCGGCTATTCACACAAGAAACGAAAAATGAGCATTTAGTTTTAATGATATGTAATTGTGCTCAATAAAGGCTCAAAACTCACTTTTGTGGGAATGAGTTTTTATGTGATCAAGTATATATAATCAAATTTTAACAAAGTTTGCCATGCCTTTTCATAATTTTCTTATGTTGGTTCTTTTTATCACTATGCTATCGGTTGTAAATTTGTAAAAATATAACCTTTTTGAGAACTTGAATTTCCCGAGTTAAACCTAGACAAGTAAAAAAATGAAAATTTTTAAAAAATTTTTTTTTGGGGTGATTAGCGGTTCCAATAGAGTTTTGTGTAAGGCTTGTATTTAGGACTTGCAAAATTCAAGGTTTTAGCATCCCCCCCCCCCCACACTTAAATTACACATTGTCCTCAATGTGTCCCAAAAATAATTTTTTAGGTTGATTAGATGTGTAAAATGGTGTAAAAAGCAAAAATTTTCTGTTACTGGGCGCTGAACACGGCCCCGTGTTGTCCGGGCACGGCCCCGTGTTCAAATGCCAGTAACAAAATTAAAACAAGAGAAACAGAAGTCTGGACACGGGGGCGTGTTGGGTGAACACGACCCGTGTCCAGTTACCTCAACTGGGCGTTTTCTGCAGGTGGTTCAGCACGGGGCCGTGTTGGTTGGGCACGGCCCGTGTTGAACCTTCTGAAATGGAGAGAATTGTCGGGTTGCCTTGTTCTTGTGCATGAGTTCATTTTTTTCGTTCCCATTTTCATCCTTTACCACCATGATTGTGTTTTATTCATTAAAAACCATCCAAACTTCAAAACCATCATTTCATTTCATCATAGAGAGAACTTACATAATCCTAAATTAAGATAAAATTAAAACTTAACTAATTAGGTCAGCAGGTATACGAGGTTATCATAAGGAGTTCTACTATTTTAAGAAAATTTCGAGAATAGTTTCCCGATATAGTAGGACTTTTAGCCGAATGAATTCTTCCCTAAACGTTGTTTAAAGCCATTCTTCAATCTCCCTAGGAAGGAAGAATGCGGCTTCATTTTCCTCCGCAGCTGGTGTTTGAGGGGGAACATTCACCGGGACTCCTTGCACCACTCTTCGCGGAGGCTCTTGGTGCATGGCGTACCATTCGGCTGGAATGACAACTTCGGGTACCATGTTCCACGCCCTTTGGGTTATTATAGGTACCAAAGGCGGGGAGGCGAGAAGGTTTAACCTCTGGTGCAAGAGGTTTACTTCATGGAGACAGCCCTCCAGCCCCACTGTAAGATGGTTGATACGGTCGACCAATGCTTCCTCCACTCCCGTCATTTCATCAATAGCCTCCCTTAGAGTGTAAACATAATTTACAAGAGAGTCTTCTGCTGTTGAAGATCTCCTCCCTTGTCGGTTACTTCTTGAAGATGATCCGCTTGTTCTGCTTGCCATTTTCTGTGAAGGAAACCGAAGAAAGCTAAATTTTTACAAAACAGAGCCCCGGACACGGCCCCGTGCTCGCTGAGCACGGCCCCATGTCCATTTGTCTGCAGGATTTTATGCTAAGGAGTCTTGGAGTTTTAAATTATTCTCATGATTTTTAGCTAGTTTTTTGGCTTATATAATTTAAAATAAAGTTATACAACTAACTTTAAACAAGAATCCTTAGCAAATAATCTTACAAACTTCACATAGAGGGTTGGAATCAAGGGACTTCCAAGCTTCCATGGAGGAAATTTTGAAAATTTTTGAAAGAGGAGGAAATGAGTAAAAGTGGAAGGGACAAGAGGTTCCTTTGGAACCTTCTTTTAGCACTTATCTAGGATGGTATGAGTGAAAATCCCAGGAATCTCTGTCAATTGAAGTGGTAAAAAATGAGCAGGAATCAGGCTGCATTTAAAGAAAACGACAGCGCACTGGGCACGGCCCCGTGTCCACTGGACACGGCCCCGTGTGCAGAGAAAGTCCTGACATATTTTGTCCGTATTCTGACCAAATCAGCAGAGAATCTTTTTGGTGAGCACGGGGGCGTGTTGACCTGGACACTGCCCCGTGTCTGGAGGCTGTCTTATGAAGTTTCGTTACTTCTAAGGATCTCATTGACATCGGGTGGTTCCTTACTGGTTGGAACAACCCCAAAGTGCCTAAGATACCTTAATTGTCCTAGACTAAGGCAAGAACGCAAGAGGTTGTCGGTGAGGGTAATTCCTATTTTCATTCTAGGTGGACAAGGCCAACCCTTTCCCGGGCACTTGTTAAAGAAGGTGTATGCCGAATTGCTCAGGTCTATGTATGCACCGAACGAAGTCGATGGAGAGTCCTTCACGGCACAATCGACATAGGGACGACTATCGTCCAAGTCTCTGCTAGGTACTAAGGCATTTTCGGGAGCAACGAGGTTGTTGGAATGCGGTTCCAGCATTTCGTCATGGTCATTGTCTTGGGGTGGATTAATAAAATCCTTCCTAAGCTCTTTTAACCAATTCAGAATTAGCTTTTCTAGTTGAAATAACTCATCAAGGAGCGTTTCCCCTAGAATATCTGGCTGGGCGCATTCGAGGGAGAAATAGTGCTTATTTTTACTTTCGCCCCTCTTAAGGTTGTAAGAAGTCGGTGGGTCCATGTAGTGGGGCCTATAATTTAGAAAGTAGCATTCTACTTCTTCATGTTTACCACCACATAAATGACACCACGTACCATAAGAGTGCCGAAAGTAAAAACAATTACTATCACTCATGTTTATGTCAGAAATTACCAACCGCTGGGATCTTACGGTTCTGTTTTCAGTAACTGAAACTTGGGCATGGGGGCGTGTTGAGTGGGCACGGCCCCGTGTTCAGGTTACTGTCTGACGTAAAACAGGATTGCCAGTTCCAATGATTGAGCACGGGGGCGTGTTCAGCGGGCACGACCCGTGCTGAGCTCTGCAGAAGCTGAAAAACTAAGAAAATCCTAAAAAAATTAAAAAGAAAAATAAAAGATGATTAGGCCGTTGATTCCTCACTTTCTTAAAATCCTTGTGTCCCCGGCAGCGGCGCCAAAAACTTGATGCGTGTGAAGTGTTATATATATTAGGTGTATATTTTAAGCCCTTTTTAACACTTATTTTAGCCAAGTTTTAAATTTATAAAACACGATATTTTACTAACACTAAACACACATATGGGCAAGTGCACCCATCGTGAGCGTAGTATAGCGTTGGTAAGATACCGAGGTCGTCCAAGGACACAAGAGCTTTTAATATCGGTTTATCCTCAACGTCTAACCAAAATAAAAGTTTAGAAAAAAAATGTTTTAAACTAAGAAAAGATAAAAACTAACTAAAATGCTGAAAATAAAAATAAAATAAAAACAGATAGACAAGATGAATCACTTGGTTCCGACTCGTATCTAGTATAACCTTTGATTATTTCCGCACTTTTGCACATAATTAAGAGATTATCTTAGTTATTGTAGTAGGCCCCTCTTTTGAAGGTGACATTACCCTCACCCTAGTAGTTTGAGTCAGCAAGGATACAATCCTAAAAGGGTGGATTATTGGAAGATAATGAATTAAGTTATTAATGCAGTATTGGGGTAGGCCCCGCTTTTGGCGGTGACGTTACCCTCGGCTAAGTAGTCTGAGTCAGCAGGGATACAGTCCTAAATAGCCGGGTTATAGTATTAATAGTAGTTAACTTATGAGGGGGTCAAAGAGTTTGGACCCCCGCCATCCAATACCGTGAAACATTGAAGGAGGTCCTACTAAATTTGACCCAGGTCCATTGCAGGACCTCTAAACGCTGAAAAATGGCAAGACCTTTACCAAACCGTTCCCTTAACCCCCGACCAGGTAGCCAACATACCTCCATATAGACCGTGGAGATATGAATGGTGAAAATCCTTTATTTTATATAGACAGTAAAATAATGCCAAGACACCACAGACAAACGATAAGGAAAGATCACCTTCAACATAAGTAACTAGTTATTAAAGTCATTAATACAAAACCAAATAAAAAGTGCAAAAGATTAGAAATAAAAAGTATTATACTAGACACTTTGTCTTCACCAAGTGATGTAAGAGACTTAGGCAAACATGGCCTTGATTGTCAAGAACTCTTACGATCAATCTTGGATCCCGAGATGACTCACACACTCTACGATGGACAATGGATGATGGTGGTGGATGATGGTGTTGTGATGGTGGTGGGTGGTGGATGAAGTGTGAGAGAGGTGGTGTGCCAAGGGATGAGTTGAAATGAATCCAAGCACTCCTATTTATAGGCTGAATAGAGAGCTGGGCACGGCCCCGTGCCTGTCTGGCACTCTCTCTCCTCATTAATTGTAATTCGCAATTACAATTAATGCGCCTGCTATACTTTCGACACGCCCCCGTGTCTGCTGGGCACCGCCCCGTGGTGGGCAATAGAAGCTTCTATAGGTTTGTCTTTTCTGCTGCTTCTTGGGCACGGCCCCGTGCTGGCTGAGCACGGGGCGTGTTCAGTCTTCTGACTTCTCTACTTTGCTTTGGAAGGTGCCGTTGAGGGGTCGGGCAGTCTACTAATGTTCCTTTCCTTGTATTTATGTTGGAATTAGCTGTCTTTTTGCTTCTTTTGTGTTTTTGAGCTCATTTAATCCTAAAAATACAAAAGGAAGACAAAAACACTCTTTTTCCAATATTAGTACTTAAAAAGGGTTAGTTTTATGCCTCATTTGATGTAATTTATATGTTGCATTTTACACACATCAAATACCCCCACACTTGAACTTTTGCTTGTCCTCAAGCAAAACTCTTTAATATGTGGCTTACACTCCCAAATGGAATAGGTAGAAGAGAAGGTTTTGGGCTTGTCGTAGAGTGTCGGGAATCCAAGATCTTTTTGGGTTTTATTTTTATTTATTTACAATCCTATTCGTAATGATTTATGTAGAACTTTTCATAGGAGAAATTACTTATTTGGGCATAACATGCCTTTTTAAAATTCCATTTATATACAAGTTCACATACCTCACGGGAGAAATCACTCACACTCGGCCGAAGTTGTATTTTTAGTGAATCACTCGAGAGCGGCATGGAACTTATTCCTACCATAAGCTTGCCAAGCAGTCAATCCTCCTCCTTTTTAACTTTTATACCTTTGTAAATATCAAGAGGACTTTGTGGGTTAAGGGTTAGGTTTGGGTTAAAGGTAGGTGGTTGGGATAGTGGTTAGTGGTTAGTAGAAAAAGGGTGAAAAAGCGTAACAAGTGTCGGTTTTCGTAAGATTTTCTATTTTTTGCAACTTTTTATTTTGATGAAGATTTTATTCAAACAAAGTTATTTTTGACGAACTTGTTTGTTTATTTTCTTTTTTTTTGCTTCATCATCAACACATTTTTTTTCATACGAAAAACCGAACTTGTTACTAAAACAAAGGGTTAAAAATAAAAAAAAAGTTTTGGTGGGTAAAAGGGTTTTTGGTTTGGGCGATGAAATGAAAAGGTTTAGGCTCAAAGGGGTTAACTAGGGGGATTTTTGGGTGGGTGGTAAAAGAAAAAGAAAAAATAATGGTGTAGAAATAAAAAGGGGTTAGTCCAAATGCCTCCATCATTTACTTAGTCGGGTTTAAGTTGATAAGGACCGGGAATGTATCGTCATGGCAAGTTCTAGAGTCGTAAGAACCAAACGGCTATTTACACAAGAAACGAAAAATGAGCATTTAGTTTTAATGATATGTAATTGTGCTCAATAAAGGCTCAAAACTCACTTTTGTGAGAATGGGTTTTTATGTGATCAAGTATATATAATCAAATTTTAACAAAGTTTGCCATGCCTTTTCATAATTTTCTTATGTTGGTTCTTTTTATCACTATGCTATCGGTTGTAAATTTGTAAAAATATAACCTTTTTGAGAACTTGAATTTCCCGAGTTAAACCTAGACAAGTAAAAAAATGAAATTTTTTTTAAAATTTTTTTTTGGGGTGATTAGCGGTTCCAATAGAGTTTTGTGTAAGGCTTGTATTTAGGACTTGCAAAATTCAAGGTTTTAGCATCCCCCCCCCCCACACTTAAATTACACATTGTCCTCAATGTGTCCCAAAAATAAATTTTTAGGTTGATTAAATGTGTAAAATGGTGTAAAAAGCAAAAAATTTCTGTTACTGGGCGCTGAACACGGCCCCGTGTTGTCCGGGCACGGCCCCGTGTTCAAATGCCAGTAACAAAATTAAAACAAGAGAAACAGAAGTCTGGACACGGGGGCGTGTTGGGTGAACACGACCCGTGTCCAGTTACCTCAACTGGGCGTTTTCTGCAGGTGGTTCAGCACGGGGCCGTGTTGGTTGGGCACGGCCCGTGTTGCACCTTCTGAAATGGAGAGAATTGTCGGGTTGCCTTGTTCTTGTGCATGAGTTCATTTTTTTCGTTCCCATTTTCATCCTTTACCACCATGAGTGTGTTTTATTCATTAAAAACCATCCAAACTTCAAAACCATCATTTCATTTCATCATAGAGAGAACTTACATAATCCTAAATTAAGATAAAATTAAAACTTAACTAATTAGGTCAGCAGGTATACGAGGTTATCATAAGGAGTTCTACTATTTTAAGAAAATTTCGAGAATAGTTTCCCGATATAGTAGGACTTTTAGCCGAATGAATTCTTCCCTAAACGTTGTTTAAAGCCATTCTTCAATCTCCCTAGGAAGGAAGAATGCGGCTTCATTTTCCTCCGCAGATGGTGTTTGAGGGGGAACATTCACCGGGACTCCTTGAACCACTCTTCGCGGAGGCTCTTGGTGCATGGCGTACCATTCGGCTGGAATGACAACTTCGGGTACCATGTTCCACGCCCTTTGGGTTATTATAGGTACAAAAGGCGGGGAGGCGAGAAGGTTCAACCTCTGGTGCAAGAGGTTTACTTCATGGAGACAGCCCTCCAGCCCCACTGTAAGATGGTTGATACGGTCGACCAATGCTTCCTCCACTCCCGTCATTTCATCAATAGCCTCCCTTAGAGCGTAAACATAGTTTACAAGAGAGTCTTCTGCTGTTGAAGATCTCCCCCCTTGTCGGTTACTTCTTGAAGATGATCCGCTTGTTCTGCTTGCCATTTTCTGTGAAGGAAACCGAAGAAAGCTAAATTTTTACAAAACAGAGCCCCGGACAAGGCCCCGTGCTCGCTGAGCACGGCCCCGTGTCCATTTGTCTGCAGGATTTTATGCTAAGGAGTCTTGGAGTTTTAAATTATTCTCATGATTTTTAGCTAGTTTTTAGGCTTAGATAATTTAAAATAAAGTTATACAACTAACTTTAAACAAGAATCCTTAGCAAATAATCTTACAAACTTCACATAGAGGGTTGGAAT
The DNA here is from genome assembly GCA_030545235.1 of Helianthus tuberosus. Lineage (NCBI taxonomy): Eukaryota > Viridiplantae > Streptophyta > Magnoliopsida > Asterales > Asteraceae > Helianthus > Helianthus tuberosus. The sequence goes on from CM060355.1 coordinate 108,778,902, forward strand.
CAAGGGATTTCCAAGCTTCCATGGAGGAAATTTTGAAAAATTTTGAAAGAGGAGGAAATGAGTAAAAGTGGAAGGGACAAGAGGTTCCTTTGGAACCTTCTTTTAGCACTTACCTAGGATGGTATGAGTGAAAATCCCAGGAATCTCTGTCAATTGAAGTGGTAAAAAATGAGTAGGAATCAGGCTGCATTTAAAGAAAACGACAGCGCACTGGGCACGGCCCCGTGTCCACTGGACACGGCCCCGTGTGCAGAGAAAGTCCTGACATATTTTGTCCGTATTCTGACCAAATCAGCAGAGAATCTTTTTGGTGAGCACGGGGGCGTGTTGACCTGGACACTGCCCCGTGTCTGGAGGCTGTCTTATGAAGTTTCGTTACTTCTAAGGATCTCATTGACATCGGGTGGTTCCTTACTGGTTGGAACAACCCCAAAGTGCCTAAGATACCTTAATTGTCCTAGACTAAGGCAAGAACGCAAGAGGTTGTCGGTGAGGGTAATTCCTATTTTCATTCTAGGTGGACAAGTCCAACCCTATCCCGGGCTCTTGTTAAAGAAGGTGTATGCCGAATCGCTTAGGTCTATGTATGCACCGAACGAAGTCGATGGAGAGTCCTTCACGGCACAATCGACACAGGGACGACTATCGTCCAAGTCTCTGCTAGGTACTAAGGCATTTTCGGGAGCAACGAGGTTGTTGGAATGCGGTTCCAGCATTTCGTCATGGTCATTGTCTTGGGGTGGATTAATAAAATCCTTCCTAAGCTCTTTTAACCAATTCAGAATTAGCTTTTCTAGTTGAAATAACTCATCAAGGAGCATTTCCCCTATAATATCTGGCTGGGCGCATTCGAGGGAGAAATAGTGCTTATTTTTACTTTCGCCCCTCTTAAGGTTGTAAGAAGTCGGTGGGTCCATGTAGTGGGGCCTATAATTTAGAAAGTAGCATTCTACTTCTTCATGTTTGCCACCACACAATTGACACCACGTACCATAAGAGTGCCGAAAGTAAAAACAATTACTATCACTCATGTTTATGTCAGAAATTACCAACCGCTGGGATCTTACGGTTCTGTTTTCAGTAACTGAAACTTGGGCACGGGGGCGTGTTGAGTGGGCACGGCCCCGTGTTCAGCTTACTGTCTGACGTAAAACAGGATTGCCAGTTCCAATGATTGAGCACGGGGGCGTGTTCAGCGGGCACGGCCCGTGCTGAGCTCTGCAGAAGCTGAAAAACTAAGAAAATCCTAAAAAAATTAAAAAGAAAAATAAAAGATGATTAGGCCGTTGATTCCTCACTTTCTTAAAATCCTTGTGTCCCCGGCAGCGGCGCCAAAAACTTGATGCGTGTGAAGTGTTATATATATTAGGTGTATATTTTAAGCCCTTTTTAACACTTATTTTAGCCAAGTTTTAAATATATAAAACACGATATTTTACTAACACTAAACACACATATGGGCAAGTGCACCCATCGTGAGCGTAGTATAGCGTTGGTAAGATACCGAGGTCGTCCAAGGACACAAGAGCTTTTAATACCGGTTTATCCTCAACGTCTAACCAAAATAAAAGTTTAGAAAAAAAAATGTTTTAAACTAAGAAAAGATAAAAACTAACTAAAATGCTGAAAATAAAAATAAAATAAAAACAGATAGACAAGATGAATCACTTGGTTCCGACTCGTATCTAGTATAACCTTTGATTATTTCCGCACTTTTGCACATAATTAAGAGATTATCTTAATTATTGTAGTAGGCCCCTCTTTTGAAGGTGACGTTACCCTCACCCTAGTAGTTTGAGTCAGCAAGGATACTATCCTAAAAGGGTGGATTATTGGAAGATAATGAATTAAGTTATTAATGCAGTATTGTGGTAGGCCCCGCTTTTGGCGGTGACGTTACCCTCGGCTAAGTAGTCTGAGTCAGCAGGGATACAGTCCTAAATAGCCGGGTTATAGTATTAATAGTAGTTAACTTATGAGGGGGTCAAAGAGTTTGGACCCCCGCCATCCAATACCGTGAAGCATTGAAGGAGGTCCTACTAAATTTGACCCAGGTCCATTGCAGGACCTCTAAACGCTGAACAATGGCAAGACCTTTACCAAACCGTTCCCTTAACCCCCGACCAGGTAGCCAACATACCTCCATATAGACCGTGGAGATATGAATGGTGAAAATCCTTTATTTTATATAGACAGTAAAATAATGCCAAGACACCACGGACAAACGATAAGGAAAGATCACCTTCAACATAAGTAACTTGTTATTAAAGTCATTAATACAAAACCAAATAAAAAGTGCAAAAGATTAGAAATAAAAAGTATTATACTAGACACTTTGTCTTCACCAAGTGATGTAAGAGACTTAGGCAAACATGGCCTTGATTGTCAAGAACTCTTACGATCAATCTTGGATCCCGAGACGACTCACACACTCTACGATGGACAATGGATGATGGTGGTGGATGATGGTGTTGTGATGGTGGTGGGTGGTGGATGAAGTGTGAGAGAGGTGGTGTGCTAAGGGATGAGTTGAAATGAATCCAAGCACTCCTATTTATAGGCTGAACAGAGAGCTGGTCACGGCCCCGTGTCCGCTGGGCACGGCCCCGTGCCTGTCTGACACTCTCTCTCCTCATTAATTGTAATTCGCAATTACAATTAATGCGCCTGTTGTACTTTCGACACGCCCCCGTGTCCGCTGGGCACGGCCCCGTGGTGGGCAATAGAAGCTTCTATAGGTTTGTCTTTTCTGCTGCTTCTTGGGCACGGCCCCGTGCTGGCTGAGCACGGGGCGTGTTCAGTCTTCTGACTTCTCTACTTTGCTTTGGAAGGTGCCGTTGAGGGGTCGGGCAGTCCACTAATGTTCCTTTCCTTGTATTTATGTTGGAATTAGCTGTCTTTTTGCTTCTTTTGTGTTTTTGAGCTCATTTAATCCTGAAAATACAAAAGGAAGACAAAAACACTCTTTTTCCAATATTAGTACTTAAAAAGGGTTAGTTTTATGCCTCATTTGATGTAATTTATATGTTGCATTTTACACACATCAATCTCGTATCTGTGTAGGAAGACTAGATTGAATAGTGAATTGTAAAGTTCGTACGCGCTTAGGCTTAGTGTCCTTTCGACTGAGGGCGTCAGCCACAACATTGGCTTTGCCTGGGTGGTACCTGATCGAGTATTCGTAGTCATTCAGTAGCTCGTCCCATCGTCGTTGTCGCATATTCAGTTCCTTCTGTTTGAAGATATGCTCGAGACTCCTGTGATTGGTGTAAATGGCGCACTTGGTACCGTACAGGTAATGTCTCCATATCTTAAGTACAAAAACAACAGCTCCCTGCTCTAAATCGTGTGTAGTGTAGTTCCTTTCATGAACTTTAAGTTGGCGTGAGGCGTAGGCTATGACCTTGTCACGTTGCATCAACACACATCCAACACCCTGAATGGATGTGTCACAAAAGACCACAAAATCGTCAGTGCCCTCTGGCAATGAGAGAATAGGTACGCTGCAAAGTCTATCCTTTAAGTGTTGAAACGCAGTATCCTGTGCATCACCCCATTGATAAGTAACGCCCTTCTGCGTTAGTGAGGTGAGAGGTTGTGCAATCTTGGAGAAATCCTTGATAAACCTTCTGTAATAACCTGCCAAGCCCAAGAATTGGCGAATTTCCGTTGGTGTACGAGGTGCAGGCCAGTTCCTAATCGAATCAACCTTGGATGGATCAACATGAATCCCATCCTTGTTTACCACGTGGCCTAGAAAGTGGACTTCACGAAGCCAGAAGTCACATTTTGAAAACTTGGCGTATAGCTGTTCTACTCGAAGGAGTTCCAAAATGAGTCGTAAATGCTGCTCGTCTTCCTCCTGGCTCTTGGAGTAGATCAAAATGTCGTCGATAGATACAATAATAAACTTATCCAGATAGGGCTTGCACACTCTGTTCATAAGATCCATAAAGACTGCCGGCGCGTTTGTTAGCCCGAAAGGCATGACCAGAAACTCTTAATGGCCGTAACGTGTTCTGAATGTTGTTTTGGAGACGTCCTCGTCCCGGACTCTCAGTTGATGGTAGCCTGACCTCATATCAATCTTTGAATAGTAGCTCGACCCTTGCAGCTGGTCGAACAAATCGTCAATGCGCGGAAGAGGATAGCGATTCTTTACGGTCACCTTGTTTAGTTCACGGTAATCTATGCACATGCGGAAGGTACCGTCTTTCTTCTTCACAAACAACACGGGAGCTCCCCAGGACGAAGAGCTAGGACGAATGAAACCCTTATCCAAGAGTTCTTGCAATTGCTTGGACAGTTCTTCTAGTTCGGTTAGAGCTAAGCGATAAGGTGCTCGAGCTATGGGTGCTGCTCTAGGAGCTAGTTCGATCTGAAATTCGACTTGAAGTGGCCTTCATCACCACACTGAAAGCATCCCCTGTTACCTTGCTGTCGCTGCTGGTTCTGTGGAGCTGGTGGTTGTTGCTGTTGGTTCTGATTCGCAGGTCGTGAGCTCCAGTAATCCTTAGCTTCATGACCCATCTTGAGACATCTCTGACAACGACCCCTGTCGCACTGACCATTGTGGTGTCTGTTGCACTTGTTGCACATTGGAAGGTTTCCTTGATATCCACCCAGCCCCTGACTACCAGAAGATTGCTGACCAGGGCTCTGGTAGTCATCCATCCTTCGCTGCTGTGCTTGGGACTGAACTGAAGTCGAACCCTTGCTAGAGGTTCCATCCCATTTTAGTTTGTTGTCACTGGGAGTAGCAGAAGTAGTAATAATAGTAGTAGCACCAATACGTTTAGGCAGCTTGTTCTTTCCACTGCCTGGTCTGTGAGACGATGAGCAAGACGAGTAACATCTTGAATAGTAGCAAGGTTAGCAGCAGTCATATGACATTGAATCTCTGGTACTAAGCCTTTGAGGTACAGCTCAATGCGCTTGATGGGAGGATCCACCATAGTTGGACATAACACTGCCAGTTCGTTGGATCGTTTCGTGTACGCTTCTATCTCTGACCCCGTCATCTTCAGGTTAAAGAATTCCACTTCCAGCTTGTGGATGTCATCAAGACTACAGTATTCACGTTTGATCAGTTCCTTAAAATCATTCCATGGGGTGGCATTAGCAGCCGCCAGCCCTAGCATCTGAACTTGCGCGTTCCACCAAGTTAGCGCAGTGGCTTCGAGAGTACCAGTGGCGTACTTCACCCTACTAGCCTCAGGGCATTCACACATTTCGAAGACCGATTCGAGCTTCTCAAACCAGTGGAGGAGTCCAATGGCCCCTTCAGTGCCACTAAAAGTACTAGGACGACAGTCCATGAAAGTTTTGAACATGCACACAGGTGGCTGAGCGTGTTGACCTGTCGTGTGCGTAAGAGTAAACAAAATTAAGCACAAGTGTCGGTTTACGAGAGTAGGATCTAAAGATCCTAGAGTAAGCGGTGATGGCAGGTTATACCACCTGCCTGGGCAGTGGTAAGTACTGCAGTAACTTGTTCAGTGATCAAAGCCGCCAACTGGGCTGGAGTTAAGTTAACGCGTCCACTCATGATCTTCATACCAAAGGAAAACATGAGTGAGAAAGGTTCGCGAAAGTGCGATGACAGAAGAGTGTAAGCACATAAGTGTTTTCAATCAATAGTTGTTACGTTTATCTAAGCATACCATGAGCAAAGTTCTATGTAATCTAGCCAGTAGGCAATGTAAACATAAATCGTATCACCTAGAATGTCGAGTCTTGCACGTGGAGCGAAGCGTCATTGTGGATCGTTGAGCACTGTTCAGGTTATAGTCTGGTTTTAACAAAACTTTTTCCCTTATTAAAACCAAGTTCACTATAACCAATGGCTCTGATACCAATCTGTCACACCCCCAAAATCCACACGCGGAGTATCACCGCTTGGAGGCGTGACTGACCAGGATCAAGCTGCCAATCATATTGAACAAAGTAATTTAGTAAATGTAATACAACCAAACAATATGAAAGGTGTTCAAAACAGAAGTATAGTATCAATGTTTAGCGGAAGCATAAATGTAAAACCCAACATAAGTAGTAAGTTTGCAATCATAAGCGTTTAACATGGCATCCACGATCCATGTCCCACAATGACCGCGCCTCCCTGTGCAAGCTCCACGAGTACCTAACGACCTGCAAGGCATGTAACAACGAGTCAACAACAAAGTTGAGCGAGTTCACAGTTGGTTGTTTAGTTATAGTATTCGTTTCGTAAACCGTATGTTTGTTTAGTAACCAATGTATCGTATTTGTTTGTATCGCGGCCTTCCCGGCATGTGTGCGAAGATTTGTGGGGGTCTCCCATGTATTCTAGACTAGTTATATTTGTATCGCGGCCCACCAGGCATGTTCGCGAAGTTTAGTAATTGTATCGCGGCCAACCCAGGCATGTGTACAAAGATTAGTATTTGTATCGCGGCCATTCCAGGCATGTTTGCGAAGATCAGTATTTGTATCGCGGCCATTCCAAGCATGTGTGCGAAGATCAGTATTTGTATCCCGGCCATTCCAGGCATGTTTGCGAAGATCATTATTTGTATCGCGACCATTCCAGGCATGTGTGCGAAGAGTAGTGGGGCCTTCCCATGTATTACCAGTCTAGTGTATCTATAGGTGTCCTTCCCAACCCGAGGACAGTGGTACGTATTCTAGTAGCGATGTAAGTACATGTAATCATTCAATCCCATTCCCAACCCCGGGAATCCCATGCCTTGGTAAGAGTGTGAACTCACCTTGGTTTGCCCGGTATGCTAAGTTATGTGTTCACAAGTAATCAGTCAAGTCCAATAGCATGCATGTATACACAATCAGTTCAAGATCATAAAGATTCACATGCAAGTCTATATCACATAATGCTTGGTAGTTAACATCATGCACCACATAAATAGGTAGTCACATTCATAACATTCATGCTTCACATACGTGTCTTTCACAATTTGCTATAATATTGTTATTCATTTGCATGCTTGACAGGGTTAACTGGTTTACTAAGGTTAGCATAACTAACCAAGTAAATAAACTAAACAGCCTTGACATACATAACATGGTTAATATAACATACTTAACAGTATCAACAGGCTAAACAGAATTTACAACTAAGAGAGTTAATAAACTAACATCGTTTACAACTTTAACAGAGTTAACCATTTAACAGAGGTAACGAGCTAGTAGAGTTAACAGACTAACAGATAGCAAACTAACAGAGTTAGCAAGTAATAGACTTAACATACTATTTACATATCAATAGCCGAAAACCTTATTTGCCAAAAACACTTATTGGAGAAATCACTAGGGTCTCGAAATCCCAAAGTGATTTCGTTAGGGGTTTTGATGAAGCACTGTTTTCTTCGGACTTAATGCTTTGGCGAAAACACTTTGTGTTTTCGTCTGGTTGGGGTGTTTTCGCCTGAGACCTCATCATCATCAACACTAACAGTTACGTAAACCCAGCAACCCTAATCTCATTAACAGTTACATGATCAAGCATCAATGAAATCATTTAATCCAATAATCGAGATATAAACATACAATTTACCAAACCATTACGAGATCAAGATCATCAATCGATCAGCAGACCATCATTAACAAGCATACACAGTCGATCATATCATCGGATGATACTGACAACCCTCATGCAAACATTAACCTAGTAGTAGATCATATGATTCTTATTTAGTTGGCTGCACATGCATAACATCAATAGTCAAAAAGGGTTTACATAAAGTGGCCGACAACCATACCCCTAGTCCTAATACTATTGGACCAAAATCAAAGTAAAATCACATGTAAATATGAGAATAATGACTGACAATCATAAAGAATTCTTATCCGATTGACTGCAACTATCACGTACTCAATCAGATCTATTCACGCATTCAACATACAAATCGAATCATCATTCTATCCACCACATCATCACATAGCAACCAATACGTTTATAAAGAAATCATAGTTAACACCGAATAATCAAACATCGATATATATATATGATGAAACTTAACAGAAACTAGCCACAGTTGATTACTAACCAGCAAGATGAAAAACGAATGGTCGATACGAAAGGCTTCGAGATCCTAAACTTGCCGTCGGTTTCCAAGGGTAGCGAGAGGGAGAGAGAACGTGATAGGTGGTTAGGGTTTTGCCAAATGCCGTTCTCGCGTAAAGGTTCAAATAAAACTATATCTAATCGCTAGTGGGCCAAAGCCCATCGTTGTTTTCGGCTGTTAGCAGTGGACGAAAACACCAAAGTGTTTTCACCAACATGGTGTTTTCGTGGGGTAGAGGTCTTCTCCAAGGGTTGTTTTCGGGTGGGGATAGGTGTTTGGCGAAAGTTCCATATTAATTATCAAACACAATTTAACACTAATCACCTTATTATATACGCACAAATATAATAATTATAAAGCACCCCAAATATATGAAACACACTTAACACCCACCATATATATAACATACCAACCACAATACGATTTAACATATTACAACGTGTACAGTTGTGAAACAAACAAGTTGTGTAAACAACAATCTAATCAATTACGTGCACTAATGCGAAGATGGAGTCTTGGAAACTCGAGTTGTCACGGATAATGCCAAAACTCTTCGTTATTTTGGATCTTTATTCTCTCATCAGAAGTTCCCTAGCTTGTCTTTTAAATTCTGCTTCAAAATCTTTGGAACTTGAGTCATCCTCATCCCTGCACAATGAAAGTTCAAGGAGATCTTGTAGATCTTCAACACCAAGGGTCAGTGCTTGTTTCCTTGATATGTAATTCATTTCACCATTGGATCTGATCAGGGTCAATACATGGGTCTTTTGATCAGATAGCCATTTTAGTATTTTTGAACCCAGTGGGTTTCTTGGGAGAGGTTTATTTCCTGATGAGTTGGGAGATTTTGGCCTTGTAAAGATTTGTAAAGCAGTATCCTGAGCTTTTGCTAGCTCAGAATTTTCAGACATTTGTTTGAAAGCCTTGTCTATGACTTCATTTGCTGCAACTATGTTTTCTGCAACTTCTTTGTAAATCTGCTTTTGTCTCTTTTGTTGATCTAGTTCAATGTCTGATATATTTGTTGATGTGTCGGTGATGATGGTTTGTTCAAAACCTTTTTGGCAAGGTCTTGAAGCTTTGCTGATCTATCTTTATCTAAAGCCATTTTCTTGATAGCTTCTTCAAAATACTCAGCTTCCTTTTCCTTTTCTTCTGCAACAGTCAGCTGTTTACTTTTTTCTTGGTCAATCACAGTGACAGAGGTATCTGTAGAGGTGATCAGTGATTCAGAGGTTTTGATCTGCTGCTTTGGCTTTTTGTAGTCAGGCTTGTTTGAAGTGTCAGAAACTGTCATCCTCCTTTTCTTAAGCCTTTCATAAGCCTCATCTGTTTGCTGCTTAGTCCATTTTGCTATGGCATTGGTAGTATCCACCTTTGCATCCACCAGCTCCTGCTTCTTTCTTTTGTACTCAGATGTAAGCTCAACCTATGAGCTTTTTGTATTTGTTACAGTTTGGAGCTGTCCTTTTCTTGCTTGGATAATTTTTAATTCTTTTAATTCTGTTTTCCTCATGCTTTAATGCAACTATTGGCCATTCTTCGAATTGTTTTTCTTCAGCTGGATAGAATTTTTCTTTCATGATGTATGCAACATATTCTTTTCTCATTTCTTTTCGTAGATCTGCTTCGGGTGGTAAGTTTGACATTTCTTTGCTCAGATCTCGTGCATAGTCTTCCATCTGTTTGACCTTGGTGAGGAAGAATTCCATTCTTTCAGAAATGGCTTCATCACCTTAATCTTTGCATTCAAGTTTGGCTCTTATCTTAGCCTGCCTTGCTTTGAGCTTGAGATATTCATCCATATTTTCTAGGACTATGAAGCCTATGAGAGAAGGAAAACTTCTTTTCAAAGGGTCATCCACAGTGTAGAATTGTCTAATCTCATTTTTTATAGCTTCCAGTTCCAGTGGATATTTTGCAGCATTAGGATCATATTTGTCATCAGTTGCCTGAGTTGTTTTTCTTTTTCTGGTGTAACTTTTCTCTAGTGAAGGAGTGCTTTTGGGTGATTTATTAATTGAAGTAAAGATGGCTTGAAGTGAAGTGAGGGCAGTGGTGGATTGTGGCTGACTGACAGTTGTTGAAACAACCGGTGTTTCAACTACTGTTGTCATTACAACAGATGTTGTAACATCTGAAGTCTTCTGCTTTTTCGCAGGAGGTGATGGTGGTGATGTGACATTGATGAGAGCAGTGGTGGATGACTGGCAAATAGCTGTTGAAACAACAGGTGTTTCAACCTCTATTGTCATTACAACTACTGATGTGTCAGTACATGTCTTATGCTTTTAAGCAGGGGTTGATTTGATGGCTGGTGATGTAGTTAAAGTGATGACTTTTGGTGGTGAGGTGATTTTAGGTGGAGGTAGAGCAATGGTTGTAGTGTGTGTTATAGTGGTGTGTGTTGAAGAGATGGCAACTGCTTGGCTAGCAGTTTTTGAAATTTGCTTTTCTTTTTCTGGTTCAACATAAAGGCCATCTTCTATTCCCTTCTTCATCCACTGCTTGATTTTCTCCCCCTTTTTTGCATTATCTGGAAGGGGGTTATCAATGAATAGTATAATGGGAGGAGCTTTTCCAGTGGTGTTCTGGATGCTGGCCTTTATAGCCTTGATGTCTGCTTGAGTATCTTTGAACCTTGACTCCACCATGTTTGTCATCATTTGTACATGTATTGCATGCTGCTGATCAGCCATTTGTTTTTGTTTTTCAAGCAGGGGGTGGAAAACACTCTATAGCTCATTTGCAGCAGGTGCAGGTTGTGCAGGTGCTTGAGCTGGACCAGCAGTGGATTGTGCTTTTTGAGCTTTTAACAGCTGTTGCACCATATCCTTTATTTCAGCAACTGTTGTTTCAAGATTTTCAACTCTGGCCGTCAATTCCTGATATTTTAAATCATCACCAACTTTAATGGGATCATCTGATTTCCCACCAGTAGTGGTTATATCAATGTGTTACTTTGGAACTGACTCCCAGAAATCATTCATTGATGCCCCTTGTTCTTGGTTCTGGGGTCTTCTTCCTTCAACACTTGATAGCCCTTCAATGTTTCCAGTAGTTTTAACATACTCACTGGTGGTTATCAGAGGTGCTATAGAAGGAATTGCCTTCAAGGAAGTCTTATAGATGTAACCACTGTCCAAATGTAAACCAGTGGGTTCAACATTTGTAGTGGCTACTTCACTTGAACTACTGACATGAATTACTTGTAACTCCTGCAGTGTAACCTCCTCAGTTGTTGCTGGGATAGCAGAGGTATAATCATCAGACCCAGTCACTTGTAAGAGTATGCTCTCAGTGATAGGTGATTGAGAGGAACTGGTTTGTGTCTGAGCTATATCAACTGCATGCAACAAAGGTATTATGGATTGTGGTAATGTGAGAGGTGAGGATAAGGGTGTTGAAAGAGACATGTCCTTGGGATCAGGACTCTGGAAGATGGATCCGAGTGGATCCAGAGCTTCATAATGTGGAGTCCCTGTTAGGGCTGTAAACGAACCGAACGTTCAGCGAACAGTTCGTGGACCGTTCGGCGGGAAGTTCGTTTATGTTCGTTCGTTTAATAAACGAACGAACATGAACAAGAAATTTCGTTCGATTAGTTAAATGAACGAACATGAACAAAGGTCTCGTTCGTTCGATTGTGTTCGTGAACGTTCGGTAAGGTGTTCGTGAACGTGTTCGTGTACATTCGTTGATTTTTGTTCGTTTATGTTCGTATGTTTATTTTTTAATTGAAGATCTTTGTACTTTCTTATATTTTATTTCTAGTTTTCATATTATTAAACTTTTATTTATTTTATTTCCCTAACAATTAAACTAGGAAACCCACTTTCACCTTGTTTATGCATCATTTTCCTTTCATTTCTCATTATTTACATCCACGAATACAATCGACATCCGTTCCACAATAAGGGATTCAAGTTCGAGTGCTACTCTCTGGGCCATTTATCTTATCCTTCGCTGCGTTCGCCAAATTTATTTGTGTTCGTGAACCGTTCACGAACACTCTCATTTCCTTAATGAACGAACACGAACATAAAATCTCGTTTGGTAAGTGTTCATGAACCGTTCGTGAACACATTTATTTCCTTAACGAACGAACACGAACAAGGCCTTGTTCGTGTTCGTTCGGTTCGTTTACAGCCCTAGTCCCTGTGTTTACAACTTGATCCTTTTGTGAGAATGCAGGAGGAGTTTGAGGTAAGGGTGGAGATCTTTCTACCATCTGCTGTGAGGAAGTAGCAGTAGTGGTTTCTGGTGACATTTGTGTTGTCACTGGCAGTTGCTCTGGGATCTCATTTTCCAGAGTTGCTTTTGCCAAAGGTTTGGTGGGCTTCTTGTATGATTTCTTTTTGGTCTTTTTGGTGATTACAGGTGTGGGTTTCATAGCAGTGGTTGTGCTACTACGTTCACCTGGAGCAGTGGGCTTAACAGTTGATGCCTGAGGAGCAGTGTTTTCTGCTGAATTCTGCTGAGGCACCTCTGCTTTTGTTTTTGTAGGTGCCATCATTCTAGAGAATGTTTCAGTGGTTAAACCACTTATTTTAAAATAAGCACCTTGTTTGAGTAAATTTTCATTTTCTTTTCCAAATTTTTCTTTGAAATAGTAGCTTAGAAACCTTGGAAAAAGTAGAAATGCTTTGCTATTAACATTTTTCACCAAATCATGAAAGATTTCCTGGGAATAGTTATAATTTTCATTATGTAGAATGGCATAAGCTAGGCATTGGATCTTTAATGGTATTTCGTTAAAAGCAGTTGTTTTATTTGAAACACATGTCAAAATAGTATGAAATAAAAACCTAGTTGCAGAGGGGAAGAAACCTTTTTCTAAGGTATCCTTTTTTATTTGATCTGCATACCCCCTTTCCAGAAAATCAGTTTTCAACTCGCTTTTAAGAAAAGAAGTTTTACCTTTCTGATCATCGAGTTTAAAGACTTCTGAGATGGATTGTGGAGTAATTTGAATCGCTTTACCCTGTATGGAAGAATTAATGGCAGTGATGGTCTCGCCTTGTTTTTCGAGGGTAGCGTTTTTCCAAAATTCTCTCTGGGTTTGTTGGTAAATTGGAGCATCTGCTGTAAGCAAAGTTTTATACTTTGATGCAGTCATGATGTCGATGATTGAATCGAAGGTGTGATTGTTGGTGGGTTTTGTGAGTAGCCCCAAGTAGTAGTGAGGGGATTTGTATGGTATTTCAATGGTTTCAGCGGTCGTTTGAGCGACCTCTTTGGAAGATGATGATGATTTTGATTTTGATTTTGATTTCGTCATTTTGATGAAGAAAATCGAAGAATGAATTTGAGATAAGAAGATGGAAACTGCTTTGAGAACAGTTTTTTTGTGAATTCGAATCGACAGTAAAACCCCTGTTTGGGGTTTTTGATCAGGGTTTTATAGGGAAAAAGGTGATTGCTGACGTGGCAACGGTTACAAAGATCTGACGGATAAGAACTGACCATATGCCAACCTCTGATCAAATAAAGGATAATGGAATACAGTTGTTAAGGAAACCACTGATGGATGAATATCAGTGGATTACAAATGAAAATGAGGACAGTGGGTGACTTTAACTATCAGTGGATAGCTGTATCAGTGGTTTAAAGCACTGAAGTTTGGTAACAGTTGAAAACAATGAAAATGATGGAACAGAGGTTGACTTTCAACACTGGATAGCTACAAACCAACAGATGTTTGAACCAATCAGTGGTTACGACAGACTTTGATTTTCTCAATATGCAGCAGCAACATAGTTTTCTTCAAAACAGTGGTTGTGGAAACATCTGCTGTTTGTGCTTAGTTTGATGAGTATAAATCTTGACAACTATACTCCAACATATAAAATGTTTTTGAGGGTCCACTTTTTGCCCAAAAGATTCTCATCCTTTGGTAAGTGTCCAAGTTTTCAAACTTGTTTTCCCTGAACTGTTGAAGCTCCTCTTATATGACACTACCCAACTTTCTGTCTTTTAGTGGATTTGAAGTTTAATTTGATCAGCAACTGTTGGTATATCAGTGGATGAGCTTTAACATCTGTTTTGTACATCTGCTGCTCAGATGTCGTCATGATTGTGTTTTTTGTAATAGATGAATTGATTGTTAAATTGATTGTGTTTTTTGTAATAGATAAACAATGAATGAATATGATTCAATGATTTATGCAGCGGAAATGAACACAAACTTTTTAAACACAATCAAGGAGGAAATAGTTTTGATAAACACATGCTTTTCATTAATCGAAAGATTTGTAATCAAATCAAAAGATTACAATGCATGCTTACAAACTAAAACTTCCCCTCAGCCTGATGCTACTTGGTCGATCACACAAGAATAAAGGATTGGATCAGAGGAGATAAACACAGTCAGTCCATCAAGTGAAACAGTACAGAGTACTGGTCCATTTGTCAAACCACTGAAGCGTCTTGGCTGACGTCACCATGAACGTGACATCTAACAACTAACTAACTCTAAGTACTGATCTATACATCCATTGTTATCTAACAACTGATCCTATTACAATAAGACAAAGTAAACAACTGTTTCTTTATTCCACTGCTTTATTCCAAGCAGGGCTTTGGTCTTCTCAGCAATGCTTGACTGAAGGCAATAGTTCGAAGAGCAGTACTTAGTATTTGGCATTCTTTTAGTCTTCACATCAGCTGTTGTGCTAAGCAGTGGATAAAACAAATCAGAATTATAGATCAGCAGTTGTTTGAACCACTGTCAAAGGGAAAGTCTGAAGCCTAACAACTGATTATTCTGGTTCCACTGCTCTGAACCTGTTTTGGCCTTAATCAACTGTTCCGCTGTTAAGGTTCAATTCCAACAATGTAATTCGGTATGCCAAGACAAATAGAAGCTGCAGAAAAATTAAATAAAGTAGAAAATATACACTTGGTTATGGAATTTAGTAGTTATAAATTTAGGTGTTTTTAAGCTTGTGCTCGTCCTTAAAACTAAGTCTAAAGCAAACATATGAAGAGAAACCACAAACCGATAATGTAATTATCGAACATATTATAATCAAATTGCAAGAAAATTAGTTCTACGTACCTATGTCAAAGGCAGAAATCCACAATTGAAAAGAATAAGTGATAGTGAGTTGTGCACATGGGTTGAACCAAAGAATAAAGAGGACACCTGCAAAAGATATTGAAAATTTAGCCATTAAAATGAGAGTATACTGCATTGTGATAGTGACTGGCAGCCCAACCAATTACCAACCTGGTCGGTTCGGTTTTCTTAATCTAAAACCATTATTAGCAGTTTAATCCATATTTTTGACAAAAACTTGGCGAAATGGACGGTGAACATCCGGTTATATGATAACTAACATTTGTTACCTTGTCACACCTCTATAAATTGAGGCTACTCTACAAAAACCACTGCTTTTCCCACAAATTTAAAGGTTAATTAGACACTATCTATATATAACCTAATGCACTCACAATTGCACTTAATTCACAAAGTGAAACCAACACAACTTATATATACCTTCTAAGTGAAGCAACAAATTCTTGCCTAGTCATGTTGTTCATTTCTTCAAGCTCTTTCTCATAGTTGCAAACCTAAATCATCCAAATTTATATAAAATATGATAAGAGTCGGTGTATAAGCTTTTAGCAATCCCATCCTTACTTTCAATTAATTCAGGTCATATAAGATAAAGATTACTACCGGATAGTTTGTGGTGGTGGTGGGACCCCAATACTTGAGGGCTGCTAATTCATAAGCTCTAGCTGCTTTGTCTTCCTTATCGTATCCACCTGGTTAATTAAAATTATAAATCAGCATCCACTTCACTAAATTTAGTAGTTATAAATTTAGGTGTTTTTGAGCTTGTGCTCGTCCTTAAAACTAAGTCTAAAGCAAACATATGAAGAGAAACCACAAACAGATAATGTAATTATCGAACCAATTAACTGAAATTGCAAGAAAATTAGTTCTACGTACCTATGTCAAAGGCAGAAATCCACAAATGAAAAGAATAAGTGATAGTGAGTTGTGCACATGGGTTGAACCGAAGAATAAAGAGGACACCTATAAAAAGATATTGAAAATTTAGCCATTAAAATGAGAGTATACTGCATTGTGATAGTGACTGGCAGCCCAACCAATTACCAACTTGCTCGGTTCGGTTTTCTTAATCTAAAACCATTATTAGCAGTTTAATCCATATTTTTGACAAAAACTTGGCGAACTGGACGGTGAACATCCGGTTATATGATAACTAACATTTGTTACCTTGTCACACCTCTATAAATTGAGGCTACTCTACAAAAACAACTGCTTTTCCTACAAATTTAAAGGTTAATTAGACACTATCTATATATTCCCTAATGCACTCACAATTGCACGTAATTCACAAAGTGAAACCGACACAACTTATATATACCTTGTAAGTGAAGCAACAAATTCTTGCCTAGTTATGTTGTTCATTTCTTCAAGCTCTTTCTCATAGTTGCAAACCTAAACCATCTAAATTTATATAAAATATGATTAGAGTCGGTGTATAAGCTTTTAGCAAGCCCATCCTTACTTTCAATTAATTCAGGTCATATAAGATAAAGATTACTACCGGATAGTTTGTGGTGGTGGTGGGACCCCAATACTTGAGGGCTGCTAATTCATAAGCTCTAGCTGCTTTGTCTTCCTTATCGTATCCACCTGGTTAATTAAAATTATAAATCAGCATCCACTTCACTAAATTTAGTAGTTATAAATTTAGATGTTTTTGAGCTTGTGCTCGTCCTTAAAACTAAGTCTAGAGCAAACATATGAAGAGAAACCACAAACAGATAATGTAATTATCGAACCAATTAATTGAAATTGCAAGAAAATTAGTTCTACGTACCTATGTCAAAGGCAGAAATCCACAAATGAAAAGAATAAGTGATAGTGAGTTGTGCACATGGGTTGAACCGAAGAATAAAGAGGACACCTATAAAAAGATATTGAAAATTTAGCCATTAAAATGAGAGTATACGACATTGTGATAGTGACTGGAAGCCCAACCAATTACCAACCTGGTCGGTTCGGTTTTCTTAATCTAAAACCATTATTAGCAGTTTAATCCATATTTTTGACAAAAACTTGGCGAACTGGACGGTGAACATCCGGTTATATGATAACTAACATTTGTTACCTTGTCACACCTCTATAAATTGAGGCTACTCTACAAAAACAACTGCTTTTCCTACAAATTTAAAGGTTAATTAGACACTATCTATATATACCCTAATGCACTCACAATTGCACGTAATTCACAAAGTGAAACCGACACAACTTATATATACCTTGTAAGTGAAGCAACAAATTCTTGCCTAGTTATGTTGTTCATTTCTTCAAGCTCTTTCTCATAGTTGCAAACCTAAACCATCCAAATTTATATAAAATATGATTAGAGTCGGTGTATAAGCTTTTAGCAAGCCCATCCTTACTTTCAATTAATTCAGGTCATATAAGATAAAGATTACTACCGGATAGTTTGTGGTGGTGGTGGGACACCAATACTTGAGGGCTGCTAATTCATAAGCTCTAGCTGCTTTGTCTTCCTTATCGTATCCACCTGGTTAATTAAAATTATAAATCAACATCCACTTCACTAATTTAGTAGTTATAAATTTAGGTTTTTTGAGCTTGTGCTCGTCCTTAAAACTAAGTCTAAAGCAAACATATGAAGAGAAACCACAAACAGATAATGTAATTATCGAACATATTATAATCAAATTGCAAGAAAATTAGTTCTACGTACCTATGTCAAAGGCAGAAATCCACAAATGAAAAGAATAAATGATAGTGAGTTGTGCACATGGGTTGAACCAAAGAATAAAGAAGACACCTGCAAAAGATATTGAAAATTTATTCATTAAAATGATTGGAAGAATGAAAACCCTAGAGAACAATAATCAATCTTGTTGTTTTTGTTTTGAGTAGTTGAAAATCACGGGTCGTAGATGACATTGTGACCTGAATCGATGATAAGTTTACGGCTATAGATACGGCAATCAGATGCCGGCAGCGGCGGAGCACGGCGGCGTTGAGGGGTTGCGGTTGAGAAGCAGAGAGGGTGGAGTGAACAGGAAAACCAACTCCATCAGAGAGAAATGGATTGAAATCTGAAAGTGAAGCTCTAATTTTGAATTTTAGAGATAGGTTTTTATGGATCAGTTGTTTAAATTTTGAATTTTAAATTGGCCCGCCTAAAAAAACCACTAATTAATTCTAATAAAAAAAATATATCTGATTTATAGATTATTTGTGGTTGTAAATTGTAAACCGGAATTATGACATTATCATTGACATGTGGCATACATTAGAAGTTGACACATAGGCAGATTTACATCAGCTCATAATCTCTTATTATAGATAGTATAGATATTAGAAAACCTTGTAGTGTAAAATGTTTGTATTGTAATATGATTAACCAAATTAAACAAGTTGTTTATAGTTTATAAAATCTCGTTGCCATGAATCTTAACCCAAAACATTTGTTTAAGTAGACCAAATCGTAAATCGTTATCGTAATAAAACTCGTATGGTTTATATCGTATAGTAAACATCGTTGTGTGACATCGTTTAAAATCGTTCGTCCAAGTGAACTAAATAATGCCACGGAATGTAATATAATAAAATCACTTACATATAAGAAGTACCAGCAGCGTATCAACCATGCTTTTATCATGTTACACCCGTCCCGTTATCTAATCACATACCAAAAACCCATCTTTTAAATTGTTTAACTCGTTCATATAATAGATCATCGTTCATTTGTTTAAATCGTTCAAATCCTTCCAAATCGTTTAAATCATTCATAATCGTTCAATCGTTCAAAATCGTTCAATCGTTCAAATCGTTCTCGTTTTAATTATGAAAACTAACTTTTGGTCGTCTTGCTTATAACATTCAAACCTTCGCAACTCGTCCATCGTTCAACTCGTATTAACAAACCACCAAAGGGTAAGTTAACAATCATCAGGTTCAGTCGTTACCCACATAACCCCCATACATAACCATGGTGGCAGTCCGATAACGAGATTTGTTAGATCCTATGGTACCATAACCTAGTACTGGTCGGCTTGATCATTGTTAATGAATGTCATTCGTTATGTACATACGTCCCAACAACTTCGTTCCCATTATCGAAATCGTTCTTGTTTAATATAAACCATAGTATTCGTTTTTGAAATCATCGTTAAAAGCATTGAAATCGGTTAACACATATGAATCACCCCAAAACAATCGAAAACAGTAAAATAGGGGAACTATGTACTCACATTGAATTGCAAAGTATCCTAGATCTAATGAACTAACAATGCTCGGGAAAACCAAGGAAATCATGTAGCACCTAGTAATCGGATCGCTAATTAATAAATCGACACCTAAATCGGAAGATCGGGTAGAATGAAGTTTAGTAAACCAAATGAGTATTGGAACTCATGTGATATGGTTTAACAAAGCCTACATTCTAAATCGGAACCTATCCTAAGTGCTTACGACCCGTATTAAGGTAGCTTACGCTACTTTAACGCGTCGTTCGCGCGAATGCGCGTCCGAGACGCCTAACTAGTCCTATGACAAGTATTATATGCCCTAACATGTTTAAATATGTTGCATAATCAGTTTTAAGTGAGAAAAGTTAGGTTACATATGCTTAAAATCAAATTATGCATGAAAAGGGTATTTTGGTCATTTTCCTAAGGCATATAAACTACCTATCATACAACTAATTAAACTAAGTGACCATAAGGTATAACCTCGAAAGGTTATTCCCTATACAACTATGGTCACAAAATATGCTTGGTCGGATCCTAACGATCGACCAAACGGGTCGGGTTCGAAAGTCTAAGCGGTTGTCAAGACCGCTTGACTTATGACCCTAAACAAGCACTAGACTAAAAGTGACGAGTTAAACATGTTAAGACATGTTTAACTAAGTTAGAAAACAGATATCAAAACAAAGTGTTTTGATACCCGAAAATAGCTTCGTTGCAAAATACGCATAAATACGCATTTTGATCGAAACTTTGACTTGTCACTTTGACTAATCGACGTGGTAATCAGTAGGTATAGTCACAAAGGACTATAACCATCGTGATTACGCTCACGTTGCAAAGTTCAAACGAACTTTGTGTTGACCAATTCATGGTCAAAGCAGAAAGTCAAACATTGTTTGACTATCACGCTTGAAAAACATACACAAGCATGAAAGAAGCTTACAAAAGGTCCAAGCTAGGAAGAATTGATAAAAAGTACTCAGGTATGAAGCCTTAGCTTCAACTTAGAGCAGATTTAGATCAATGTGTGTGGAATGAAGGTTGAACATGGTGGGTATTTATAGGAATTATTGAGTTCACAAGATGATTACAAGTGTTTTTGCAAGAATCAAAGCTTGATCCTAACCATACACTTGTGGCACATAGTTTACAATACAAGGGGAGCACAAAAACAAGCTCACGGTATCCCAAAACCATGGTAAAATCAGCGGAATTGAGCTGAATAACCAGATTCAATGTTTCTGTTCAGATAGGGGCCTCACCGTACGCTACGGGTACTCACCCAGGCGTCGCCATACACCTATCCCCCCCCCCCCCTTCTGAAGTTTCAAAAATGGTTGAACAGGTCCCTGCAGCCTCCAAACTTGTTTTTCGACGCGTTTAAGCCCGTTAACCCAATTTCAAGGCTCTACAAGGATGTTAAAGCATAGGGAACATGAAATATGCTTGAAAACATCTCGGATGTCGGTTCGTTTGGTCGTACGGTCACGTTATTCGGTTAATTACGGCGAAAACTCGAACTGACGCGAAAAGGATCCAAATTACATGACGAATGGTATTTTTGCATTCCAATCACTAAAATAAAATATCTTAATGATTACAAAAATTTTGGATGTCCGGATATGTTTAGAACGTAAGATATGCGCGTAAATGCAAACTTATGCACTTTTTGACGCTTTTAGTCCCTATTGATCAAATTAGCGTATTTTCGCATAACGAACCCCTCAAAGCCTATTTCTAAGCTATGTAAAGGATATTTAGCGTATGTTTAGCTTATGATCAAGTTCCAGAATGTTCGTTACCATACGAATCGGCATACTTTCGCAGTTTGACACAAATAGTCCATGCGATCGAATAAACTTGTTTTCGACACACCAAACCCTCCAAAACTTATTTCTAAGTTATGTAAATGTTATTTAAGGTATGTTAAGCCTATGTCACCATTCCAGAGTGTTTGTCACGTTAAACTAATTATGTTTACACATCAGTTTGTATATAACCTTCCAGAAAGCGATTTAAAGCTTGAAATCGAACTAGAATCAAATCGTAAAATCGTCAAACATATATACACAAATATTAACACCAAAACACATTGTTTCATTGATAATTGATATTGTTTTACATCGTACATCGTTACAGATCACAGTTGTCACAGAAATGATTTAGATAACGCCATGATATGTAATATCATAAATGCACTTATATATAGCAAGTACCAGCGGCGTATCCACCATGCTTTTATCAAATTACACACTTCTCATTATATAAATCACTTACCAAATGTTATGGGTCATTTTCTGAGCGTACATATCTTGATCAATATCCTGCTTTTAATTGTTTATTTGTGACCAGGATACTGGACGGGGATATTGCTGACATCCTGGGCGATATCCTGAGGTTGATTGAATTAACCACGTGTAGGTTAAAGGCTGGGGTTTGCTAACGGTCAGATGGACTTCATCTCCTCAAGACTCGGGCATGTTTGTTATGGGAGAGACGTTGAACCCGAAAGACTAGGTCTACAACGTTCGAGTGAGGAATATTCGCTGGATCCCGGTTATTTAGGATAGTTTGTTATATTTGTTTTACTATAAATAGATGGGGGCGGATCAGATTAAGGCACGCAACTTTCACATTTTCAAACACTTTCTCTCTAGCTCTCTGCAAACACTACACACAAACACTTGTATTCAAATCACATTGTAACACCTAGTTGATTCGCTCTACATGCTGCACTGTATCCTGATATTTGAAGCAATAGAAGAACAAGGCAGCTGCGATTGTCAGCTCCCGAGGTTTTGTGCCGGCGATCTAGATTGATCAAGGGCTTTCCTCGTACATCACGTGTCAACCTTTACTTTTCTGCTCATTGTTTGATCACAGATACAACTCTATATCTTGAGCCGTATCCTGAAATTGTTTTTATAACTAATTTGGTTAACATATTTTTCACACATAATTTTAGCACACTACCTCACTTAACTAATTTGATCACTAAATTGCTTCGGTAATTTTTGACCAAAACAATTTGGCGCTCACCGTGGGGCAAGTGGTGCTATTTTTGCTAAAAAACTTTAGTAAAATCATTATTCGGTTTTGTTTTGTCAAAACGTTTTTCTAACTTATTTTCAATGGCTTCGAGATCAAACATGAGCTCCTCCACTATGTCCGCTATGACTTCTGCTACTAGCGGTTCTGTGCTTCCACCACCTCCTCCAAGGATGCCAGTTACTTCACAACTTCAGGATGTTATCCCTACTCGGAGTGTTCAGGGATCTGCTCCAGTTTTAGCCTCTAATGATGAAATTCTAACTTTATTTGGAAGTGTGCAGGAACAAATGAGGCAGCAACAGGAAACTAACCAAATGCTGTTAAGAGAAATACAACTCTTAAAAGCTAGCTCGAGTAGACCTGCTGAAGAAACTGTCACTCCTATACAGCCCAGGGCTTTGAACTTCAGTTCCGCAGTTTACACTGAGGATAACAGGGGGAATATCGTCCCAAGCCATTCTCAGAATCATACCCCTGAGATACCCTCCTCGGTCAGGATGTCGACTGTGAGGAGTTCAGGATATGCTTCAAGATATGGCCAAAATCCTCAGATCGGTAATGTGTCAAATAATAATATTCTTGCTACTAACAACAATGGGTCTTTGCAGGATGCAGGTATGACGTCAACATTTACCAGGGAGCTCCAGAAATTGAAGGACATGATATCCAGTGTACCTGGAGTGGTCCAGCCAATTCCGGAAGTATCCCAAGACAGCCACAGGATATCCCGCTTTGCGTATCCTATCCGTGATGCTGAAATCCCAAAGAGATTTCAGACTCCCAACATGAAACTGTATGACGGGACTACGGATCCTGAAGAGCATATTGCCCAGTATAGGGAACGGATGGAAATCAATCCTATCCCTCCAGATCTCAAGGAAGCATGCTTATGCAAGGGATTCGGTTCTACCTTGACAGGATCAGCCTTAAAATGGCTGTTAAACGTCCCTCCTCACTCAATTACTTTGTTTGCTCATTTGGTTAATTTATTTAACAGTCAATTTTCTTGTAGTCGGAGTTTTGAGAAACTAACCAGTGACCTTTACAGGATAACTCAAGGATCTCAGGAATCCTTGAGGGATTATGTGAACAAGTTCAGTCGAGAATCCTTGGATATCCCGCATCTTAATGTTGCAACAGCTGTGCAAGCTTTTAAGATGGGGTTACAAAAGAATTCTCAGTTTTATCAGGATCTTGTAATGAATCCCTGTAGGAATCTCGACGAATCTCGTAACAGGGCTTTGAGATATATCCGTTTGGAAGATGACAAGAAGATGCAAGGGAGGATGAATTCTACCTCAACCTACATATCAACCAATAGGAAATCAGAATCCTCATATAAGCCATATCGCTCCAAGCCATATGGAAGAAATGATATCAAGAAAGTGAATGTTGTTGAAGACGAGCATCCTGAAGAATATCCTGACTTATCTGAATACTGCTTTTCTGTTAATATACCTGAGTTAATGTATGCTATGCAGGGTTTAGGGGACAAAGCTAGGTGGCCTCGAAAGAACCAGCAGAAAGCTGATTGGAAGGATAAATCCAAATGGTGTGCCTTCCATGAAGACTTCGGACATATGACCGAGGATTGCATTGCTTTAAGGAAAGAAATAAGTTACCTGTTAAGCAAAGGGTATCTGAAGGACTTGCTGGGAAGAAAGAAGAATAAAGGGCAGGATCTCGAGAAGGATCCTGAACGAGCAGCATCACCCCCAGCAGATGCCAAGATAATTAACTTTATTTCAGGAGGATCCGACATTTGTGGGACTTCGTATTCGGCGGCTAAGAGACATGCAAAGGAAGCTAAGAGTGAAAGGGGAGACAAACCAGTCAGGATGACTACCCTCACAACTGATAAAGTGATCACTTTCGATAGTGATGACAGGGATACTGTTCAGGATCCTCACCATGATGCTTTGGTAATAACATTATATGTGGCTAACCATTTTGTACGCAGGATATTGGTGGACAACGGTAGTTCTGTCAATATAATTCAGCTGGAAACATTGAAAAGGATGAATGTATCTCCGATGGACATTACTTCGAAGTCCACTGTGCTCGTTGGTTTCAGTGGAGAAGCTAGAAATACTGTAGGAGAGATAAAGTTACCAGTATATGTTGAAGGGGTCAACTCGATACAACGCTTCTGTGTGATGGACTCCTTATCCTGCTATAACAGCATACTAGGCAGGCCGTGGATCCATGACATGAAGGCTGTGCCTTCGACTTATCACCAATGCATCAAGATTCCAACCCCTTGGGGGGTCGTCAAAGTTGATAGTGATCAGCAGGAGGCGAAGGAATGCTACACATCCTCGATGGAATCCTCGACCAAGCCTAATTCAGCATAGCAATTAAAGATGCGGGCCCGGGATACCTTGGAAGCTTCGGAGCAGGATGTTAAGAAAGTTATCCTAGATCAGGATAATCCTGATATCTCGGTGCTCGTCGGAACCAATATCCCTCGGGATATTGAAGAACAATTAACTGACTTTTTGAAGTGCAGGATGTCAATGTTTGCATGGAAGCATGAGGATATGACAGGTATATCCAAAGACATTTTTACTCACAAGCTTGGAATTGACAGGTCGTTCAAGCCTGTTCAGCAAAAAAGAAGGAAGTTTGCTCCTGAGCGAAATATAATCATCCAAGAGGAAGTTGAAAGATTGTTGAAGTCCAAAATGATCAGAGAAGTCAAGTTCCCAAGATGGTTGGCAAATGTGGTCGTAGTGCAGAAGAAAAATGGGAAATGGAGAGTCTGTGTAGATTACACAGACTTGAATAAGGCTTGTCCTAAAGACCCATTCCCCCTTCCTCATATCGATGCAATGGTGGATGCTACTGCTGGGCATGAGATGTTAACGTTCATGGACGCATCCTCAGGATTTCAGCAGATTCAAATGGAGCCTTCGGACCAGGAGGATACTGCTTTCATGACACCAACAGGTATTTATTGCTATACTGCTATGCCTTTCGGTTTGAAAAATGCAGGTGCAACATACCAGAGATTGGTGAACATGATGTTCAAAGATAAGCTGGGGGACACCATGGAGGTATATATTGAAGATATGGTGGTGAAATCTAAAAAGGCTGAGGATCACCTCCAGGATATCAAGGGAGCATTTGATATCCTGGATCAGTTTAACATGAAGCTGAATCCTGCTAAGTGCCATTTCGGAGTGGGGGCAGGAAAGTTTCTAGGATATATGGTGACGAAAAGGGGGATAGAGGCAAGCCCGGAGCAGATTAAAGCTATCCTGGATATAAAATCACCCTCGAATATGAAGGATGTTCAACGGTTAACAGGCCGAGTAGCAGCATTGAACAGATTTATTTCAAGATCCTCGGAAAAATGCAAGGAATTCTATGATATCCTCAAAAAGAATAAGAAGTTCAAATGGGGAGCAAAGCATGAAGCAGCCTTGCAGGATTTGAAGCGATATCTCTCGACTACACCTCTATTGATGAAGCCTGAAAATGGTGAACCACTATCCCTATACCTCGCTGTATCAGGGAATGCTGTAAGTGCCGTTCTTGTAAAAGACCATGAAGGTCAGCAATATCCTATCTATTATGTTAGTAAAAGTCTACTAGATGCTGAAACTAGATATTCTCATTTAGAAAAATTGATATTAGCCCTAGTTATGGCATCGAGAAAGCTTAGACATTATTTTGAGACACATAGGATCCATGTTAAAACCAATTATCCTGTTAAAAACGTGCTTAGGAAACCGGAGATGTCAGGTAGGATGGCCAAGTGGTCAGTGAAATTGAGTGCTTATGACTTAGTATATGAACCTAGAAATGCCATAAAGTCTCAGGCTTTAGCTGACTTTGTGGCTGATTTCAGTAGTGACATTCAAAATGAAGTAGATTTAGAAGTACAGCAGCTAAGAGAAAACTTAGAATGCTGGACATTATATACTGATGGTGCATCCAATGTAAGAGGTGTAGGTTTAGGTATGCTACTAAAATTGCCACAGGGGGACATATTACCCCAGGCTATTAGGTGTGAATTTCCTTATACTAATAATGAGGCAGAATATGAAGCTTTAATTGCAGGATTAGAGTTGGCTAAGAATATGAATATCAAAAATTTTCAAGTGTATGTTGACTCCTTGTTAATAACTAATCATTTTAATGGAAGCTATGCAGTTAAAGGAGAGAAGTTAATCGGGTATCTCGAAATTCTTAAAAAATTAGCAGGATATTTCGATACTTTTACACTTGAACAGGTACCAAGAGAAGATAATGCTGAAGCTGATGCCTTGGCAAATCTAGGATCATCGGTCAGGATACCGGAAGGAACCCGGATACCAATATTACATATCCTATATCCTGCGACGAATCCTCAGGATAAGGAAGTAATAAGTATTCAGGATCCTGATGATGGCTATCTTGAGGAGGATCCTGAGTCCTGGATAGCTCCAATCATGAGATATCTAAAGCAAGGATACATCCCAAAGAATGAGAATCCTAAAGCCTTTAGGATGAAGGTATCACGATTCACTATTATAATTGATGTTTTGTATAAAAAATCTCTTGCAGGACCATATCTGAGGTGCTTGGAGGATCCTGAAACCAAGGAAGTACTTCAGGATATACATGAAGGGGATTGTGGTAACTATACTGGAGGCAGGTCATTATTCTCAAAAGTATTAAGGACAGGATATTATTGGCTGACAATGAGGAAAGATGCCACAGAATATGTTCGAAGATGTGATGCATGTCAAAGACATAGTAACATACTGCATCAGCCTGCTGAACCATTATATCCTATTGTTTCCCCTTGGCCATTTATGAAGTGGGGTATGGATATAGTGGGGAAGCTTCCAAAGGCTCCAGAAGGGAAGGTTTTTATGTTGGCAATGACAGATTATTTCTCCAAATGGGTTGAAGCCGAGGCATTTGTCCAAGTCAGGGATCAAGAAGTGGTATCCTTCATAAAGAGAAATATCCTGACCAGATTCGGAGTACCAGCCGAGATAATATGTGACAATGGTTCTCAGTTTATAAGTAAGAGGACTACTGACTTTTGCAAGAGTTGGGGAATCAAAATGATTACGTCTACTCCGGTACATCCTCAAGCAAATGGACAAGCTGAATCCTCAAACAAGATAATTGTCAACAACTTGAAGAAAAGATTAGGGGCCAAGAAAGGAAGATGGGCAGAAGAATTACCCTTTGTTTTGTGGGCTGATAGAACGACGGTAAAAAATGCAACTGGTCAAACCCCGTTTTCCTTAGTATTTGGAGCAGAAGCAGTGATCCCGACAGAAATGGCGATACCCACAGCAAGATCCAACCTCTGGAATCCTGAGCAGAATCCTGAAGTCCTATGCCAGGAGCTGGATACTATTGATGAGACAAGAGATGCAGCACGGCTAAGAATGGCGGCATATCAACAAAGGATATCTAGAACATACAACAAGAAGATAAGGATTAGAAGGTTCAAAGTTGGAGATTGGGTGTTAAGAAAAGCTTTTCAGAATACTACCAATCCTGCTGATGGAAAGCTGGCTCCGAAATGGGAAGGGCCATATGAGATTGAATCAGAATCAGGAAAAGGTGCATACCGACTCAAGGATATGGAGGGGGATATGCTACCGAGATCTTGGAATGCTATACACCTTAAACTTTATTTCAACTAAGTTTAGAATTTAATTTCTAACTCAAGATTGTATGAATTCTATCTCTTTTAAATATGTTTGATTTGATTTGTTCTTTGAAACCCAATACTAACTTAAGCATCGGAGGGGTGTTAGCCAAGCTAACACCCACCTTAGTTTAAGGATGTTTTGCAGTATATGCTCTGGGATATAGCTCCAGGATGCTCACTCAGGATACTTCGGAAGATTAGAGGATTGGCCCCCTCTCTCACGTACAAGGGATCCTGATCCCTTTACAGGTTTAAAGGTATTCACCTTTCTTCCGAATTGGGTTTAAACACCCCACCTGGAGCGCAAGTTATTCGGGAATAGTTCAAGGTGGCGGGACCAGTCCATGTAAAAGTGGCTGACAATTTTGTTGCTATTGGCTATATCCTGAATCCTAAAGGTATATGAGGATTGATCACCCTCTCTCACGAAAGGGTATTTTCATACTCTCTAAGGTTTAAAGGTTTTCAACTTTCTAAGTCTTGGAGTTTATACACTCCCACCTGTAGCGCATGAAAATCTGGGATTTCCCCCAGGATACGAGGGATTCATCCCCAATACATTTTTTGGGTTTTACCCTTGTAACACAAAAAATTGTCTATACAATGGGAACTGATATCCAGAAGATTTCTAAGTATTTGAAGACAATGTACACAGGGGACATTCCTACTAAGGCAATGGTGTAAAGCTCAAAGGGTAAGGCTCGGACCTAATACATTGAGTGTCTCAGACATGGGACATCTTTATTGGAAGAGTTGCAAGGGGATTGAAGTTTGAGAATAGGGTTATACCCTATTCCTGGTATGATCTTTCCTTTGTAAACGTTGTTTAAGTTTTTAACAGTACTATGTTTGGTAAAAGGTTAAACATCCTGATTAGGATAAATTGTCGGAATAAATTTTCAAAATATACTTTCAAAATACTTTTCAGGATATTTGATTAAGATATTTGAAGCTGGTACTGGTTTGAAACTTTGATCAAGCAAGTATCGTCAAAACAGGTTTTAAAATGGACTATCTTTTAATTTTCTCTAAAGGTGATTGAATTTTAGAAATTCTATTTAATAAAAGTTTTCATAATATATCACTGAGTATGTTGATCAGGATATTTTCAAAAGATAATAGTACAAAATTTTGCGAAGCTAAAAATTACGCTAAGTAACGCATGGCAAAAATCTAAAAGCACGTTTAGTTTTTACCGTACCTACATAACGGTTGAAGGTTTTATCTCAAAACGAAACCTGTCCACCTTCAACCGTTACGATATTCAAAACAGATTATACTAACCGATGACCAAGGGCTTCATCCTAAAACCTAGGACCCATCCACCTTTGGTCATCATATTGTTCTAATGCAGGAAATATAAATTGTTCAAAGACAGGAAATGTAAATTTATTTACAGACCATAACCATGAAATTTTAAAAAGTGGGCTCCGGCCTCAGCACATATATCCATCATCGCCCACGTCGCTGCATTTAAGGGTCAGCTCCCTCCTTCATCGTGACATCTCCACCAGTATCCTTTCCAACATTCTTCTCAGCATCATCAGCAGCATCTTCTCCATCAGTATTTTCTCCAGAATCACCACCAGCATCCTTTGAAGCACCAGCATAATCCACCTTCTCGGTTACCTTGGTGGGCTCCTCTGCGACAGGTTTTGGAGGGGGCTCCACAGGATTGCCGCCAAGATCTTTCAATTTCATCTCCCAGGCTTTGATGTTCCATGAGGGGCATTCGACGCCCAAAGCCCTAGCCTCGTAAGCCATTTTCAGTCTGGCCTGGAGGAGGGAGATGATAACTGAATTCTTAAGGCTCTCCCGGTATGAAGCCAT
This sequence comes from Helianthus tuberosus, assembly GCA_030545235.1. NCBI lineage: Eukaryota > Viridiplantae > Streptophyta > Magnoliopsida > Asterales > Asteraceae > Helianthus > Helianthus tuberosus. Next base: position 108,808,788 of record CM060355.1, read on the forward strand.
ATCTTGTTCATGCTGAACCTGGACCGCGTCAGACTTAGCTTGAGCCTCTTGGGTGATCTTTTGGATGGCAACTTGGTGATCTTGGGTCATGGCCTTATACTTAGCTTCATAGTGTTCAGATTTGGCGGTGGCGATTGCTGCTTGATCCATGATGGTAGCTTCAGCCTTCTTTAGTTTGCTTTCTAGCATGACGTTTAAGCCACATGCATCCTCATAAAGGAATACCAGGCGTTCAAGGCCCTGCAAGGTAAAGAAACAGGCATTATTCTAAATGAACATTTCTACTTAGCATATGGTGCAGGATACAGGTCAGGATACTAACCTGGTTAAGGAAGCCGGTCATAAATTTGCTGGATTCCGTAAACCCGTGATTCTCAAATGGGAACACGTGAAGTGTAGCGGGAGGTTCAACTTCTTTTCTCTTTCGGGAGCTAGAGGCCCGGGTACAGGATGCCGGAGGAGCTTTGGGAGCAGTGGTGGTCTTCGAGCTGGTAGGCTTCGGTGTGACGGATGACTTTGGATTGGATTCTTGCTTGGCAGGTGCGAGGCTAGAGTAGCTGTCCAACTCGTCGAGTTGGAAGCCTTCGAGGTTAATAACTGGCACTGCACAAGGGAAGATGTTTTAGGCTTATTATACCTCTAAAAATAATAATCAATTTAATATAAAGATAATTCCTGAAAATATGCTTACCAGACATGTTGGAACTTGATCTTTGACTTGAGCTTGTGAGCAGCAGGTTAAAGGTTCTTTCACCCTCTGGAATCTTATAGATTTCTTTTATTCTTCCTTCTGATTCAGCACTAGGGGGAGCTAGTTCCTTGAAGTTTGCTGCGAGAAAGTAAATAAACACATCAGGATATTGGTTCAGGATGGAGGTTCGGGATATGATTGGGGATATTCCTAAAACCCTAAGTCCTACCAGAAGTCAACCATCTTTTAGGAAGGTCAAAACCCTTATCAATGGAGTCTCTTTTCACAAAGAAGAATTTTCTTGTCCACTTATCCTCGTTCTTGGTAGCTTTGAGGATGAGAGGATCTTTGGAAATAGAGAATAGAAGGAATCGGCTGGAACCATGAGATCTTAAACGATAAGCCATTGGCAAATCCTCGATGCACAGGTCGGGCATGTGGCGAGCCTTAATTCCTTCCTAGGTGACTAATATGCGCCAAACCATGGGCATGATTTGGGCAAAGCTAAGGCCAGTAAGTTCGAAGAAATGAGAAATAAAAGGTGAAAACGGGTATTGAAGTCCTATGGAGAAAGGGTAGGCAAAAAAGCAGACCCATTCGTCAGAACAAAAATCCGATCGGACCTCTCGGTCGAATGGACGGAAGATTGTCCCGGCGGGAAAGGCACCAGAAGCTCGTAGGGCCGCGATGTCAGAATTATAGAAAGAACACACCTCTTTTGAAGGTTTCTGAAGCAAATTTTGTTTGTGGAAGGGGGAAACAGAATCCGCCATTTGCGATCTAGTACGGGTCGCCATGAAGGATCACAATCGGAGAACATGAGATATAAACAAGGAAAATAGAAAAGAGAGAGAGAAAAGTACCTGATATTCGGTTGAAGATAAAAATAATCATAATGAGACGACCCCCAGTTAATATAGGCTAAATGTAGGGGGTAAAGAGTAAATAACGCCTTGGAAGTTGCACATTGTCATTTCAAGGGTCTCATCGTATTGATTGCCTTAATTGATGAGATAAAACTTTTAAAATATATCCGTTGGATTGGTATACCAACAGATATATTTGGGGACAATTGTTATGGGTCATTTTCTGAGCGTACATATCTTGATCAATATCCTGCTTTTAATTGTTTATTTGTGACCAGGATACTGGACGGGGATATTGCTGACATCCTGGGCGATATCCTGAGGTTGATTGAATTAACCACGTGCAGGTTAAAGGCTGGGGTTTGCTAACGGTCAGATGGACTTCATCTCCTCAAGACTCGGGCATGTTTGTTATGGGAGAGACGTTGAACCCGAAAGACTAGGTCTACAACGTTCGAGTGAGGAATATTTGCTGGATCCCGGTTATTTAGGATAGTTTGTTATATTTGTTTTACTATAAATAGATGGGGGCGGATCAGATTAAGGCACGCAACTTTCACATTTTCAAACACTTTCTCTCTAGCTCTTTGCAAACACTACACACAAACACTTGTATTCAAATCACATTGTAACACCTAGTTGATTCGCTCTACATCCTGCACTGTATCCTGATATTTGAAGCAATAGAAGAACAAGGCAGCTGCGATTGTCAGCTCCCGAGGTTTTGTGCCGATGATCTAGATTGATCAAGGGCTTTCCTCGTACATCACGTGTCAACCTTTACTTTTCGGCTCATTGTTTGATCACAGATACAACTCTATATCTTGATCCGTATCCTGAAATTGTTTTTATAACTAACTTGGTTAACATATTTTTCACACATAATTTTAGCACACTACCTCACTTAACTAATCTGATCACTAAATTGCTTCGGTAATTTTTGACCAAAACACCAAATAACCACCAAAATGTCTTATTTAAACTAATGTCGAATGTTCATGTATAACAATGTTTAATGTCTCAATGTCACATGTAAATCATGTATTGTATAGCAAATGTCAAGTAACAACTATGTCTTGTATGGTGAATAAAAAGTATTTACTCAAACCTCATGTATATGTCAGTGTATAATCAAATGTCATGTGAAACCAAATGTCTTGTACAAAACAATATCTTTGAATGAACCGTAGTTTAAATCAAAAGTTATGTTTTGCAAAATCAATGCTTTATGGATACAAACTTTATGCAGTAATGTTTATCGCATACATTCAAGCCTTGCGACTGTTAGACAAACCCTTAACATGTTAAAGGCTTATCAGTTATGTTTATCAGATTCTGTCATCCCTTACTTCCAAACAAACCTAGGAAGCCAGAAACGAGAGTTGTCAATTCCTATGGTACCACTACATACTACCGAGCGACGTGATCAATGTTAATGAACGTATTTTAATCCCGTTAAACATACCAAATGTTATAACCAATGTAAGTATGTTATGTAAAAACCATGTACTAAGTATACTAAGTAAACATACAAAGTAGAAATGTTCATGTAAATCAATGTGCCCATATGCTGAGTAAACATATGCAGCAGAAATGTAATGTAAATCAATGTGTCCATATGTTAAGTAAACATATACAACAAAAGTTTTTATGAAATCAATGTGCTAGCATGCTCAGTCAACATACATAGCAAAGCATAATTGAAATCATGTACTATATGTGTACTAGGTGAACATAGCGAGTATATGTCATGAAAAGCACAAAAGTAACAAGTAGGCACATGTGTATCACCCCAAAATATTTGAAAGCGGTAAAAGAGGGGACTATGTACTCAATTGATATTGCTTAATAGTCTGGGAATAACAACCAAGTACCTCTTGAAGGATCACGGAAATCAAACGACACCTAATATAGGTAACTACATTAATAAACCGGACCTAAATCGGAAGATCGGATAGAATGAGGTCTGGTAAACCAAATGAGTATTGGAACTCATATGATATGGCTTAACAAAGCCTACATTCTAAGTCGGAACCTATCCTAAGTGCTTATGACCCGTTACGACTCGTTAAGGTAGTCTACGCTACTTTAACGCGTTGTTTGCGCGAAAAAGCGTTCGGACCGCCTAACTAGTCCTATGACAAGTATTATATGCCTTAACATATCTAATAACATTTCATAATCAGTTTAGATGTGAAAATTTAGGTTACATATGCTTAAATTGAAATTATGCGTAAAAAGGGCATTTTGGTCATTTTCCTAAGGCGTATAAACTACCTATCATCAACTAACTAAACGAAGTGACCATAAGGTATAACCTCGGAAGGTTATCCCTTATACAACTATGGTCACAAAATGTGTTTGGTTGGATCCTAATGATCGACCAAACGGGTTGGGTTCGAAAGTCTAAGCGGTTGTTTAGACCGCTTAACTTACAACCCTAAATAAGCACTAGACTAAAAGTGACGAGTTAAACATGTTAAAACATGTTTAACTAAGTTAGAAAACTGATTTGATATCAAAACAAAGTGTTTTGATACCCGAAAATAGCTTCGTCGCAAAATGCGCATAAATATGCATTTTGACCGAAACTTTGACTCGTCACTACGCCTAATCAACGTGGTAATCAGTAGGTATAGTCACAAGAGACTATAACCATCGTGATTACGCTCATGTTGCAAAGTTCAAACGAACTTTGTGTTGACTAAATCATGGTCAAAGCAGAAAGTCAAACACCGTTTGACTAGTGTTTGACTTTCATGCTTGAAATGCATAACCAAGCATGAAAGAAACTTACAAGAGGTCCAAGCTTGGATCAAGAACAAGGAAAACTGACGTTTGAAGCCTTCAACCAAGAGGGATAGCTTCAAGAGAGCAGATGTAGAAGAAAAAGATGAATGAGCAAGTTGGAAATGAAAATTTGATGGGTATTTATAGATTTTCAAGCTCCATTTGATCATTGACAAGTGTTTTTGAGGGAATCAAAGCATGATCTTGGCCCTACAAATGTTATACACTGATTAGGGGGCTTGATGAGCACACAAACCATCCCATGGTATGCTAAAACAATGGTTAAAAAAAAGGATTCAGTTGCTGTTTGTTAAAAACCATTTTCTGCCAGCTATGGGCTGTCATGCCCCGTGTAGACATTGGTCTGGGCATTCGCTACCCACCACAGTAGTTTCAAAATTTGTCAGTTTTAGTCCTTGCATGCGTAATACTTGATTTTTGACACGTTTAAGCCCCGTTAACCCATTTTCAAGGCTAAATAATAATGTCAAAGTATAGATGACATGAAATATGCTTGAAAATATCACGGATGTCGGTTCGTTTGGTCGTACGATCACGTTATTCGGTTAATTACGAAGAAACACGAACGGACGCGAAAAACGCTCCAAATTATGCGACGAATTTTATTTTAGCATTCCAATCACTAAAATAAAATATTTTAATGATCACAAAAAAATTTTAAGTTTATTTTCTAAGATATGCGCGAAAATGCCAACTTATGCACTTTTTGACGCTTTTAGTCCCTGTTGATCAAATAAGTTTATTTTCTAAGCTATGTAAAGGATATTTATGGTATGTTTAACTTATGATCATGTTCCGGAGTGTGCGTTACTATACAAATCAGCAGACTTTCGCAGTTTGTCGCAAATAGTCATTGCGAGCGAATAAACTTGTTTTTGCCATACCAAACCATTCAAAACTTATTTCTAAGTTATGTAAAGGTTATTTACGGTATGTTAAGATTATGTTGATGTTCCGGAGTGTTTGTCACGTTAAAATGATTACGTTTACGCATCAGTTTGCGTATAACATTCCAGAAAGCGATTTAGAGTTTAAAATCGAACAAAAATCAAAACGTGCAAAATGTCAAACAAAAATAAACAAATTTTGGGATCAAATCACATTGTTTTATTAATAATCGAACTGTTCAGAGTTTATACAATGATTACACAAGCACAGATGTCACATATCCTTAATCCTAAAAATTCATACGTCTTTCGTTTGACACATCATCCAAGTAGTCCGGATACAATTATGTATTCGGACAACGATACACTAAACCCTATGTGTTTTCGGTGTATCCCTGCCATTTAAATGTTGCTGATTTCTGTTTTGATAGTTGACAAATCATTTTTCAGACTTCTATTTTCATTTGAGATTATTGATTCAGGATCTTCCTCAATTGACAATCCAAGAAAGTTCTTTCTTGACATTTAATCATATTGTATCTAACAATCCTTCAATTTATATGTCTCTATTGATTTTGTGAAACTTAGTCACCTTGATGATTGTATAATTTCATCTCGTTCTGTTAACATCAATTCCTGAAACTGATTCTATTTAAACCATTGAGTTCCAATTATCATATGATATCCTTATATTCATGTTTTGATTCTCCCCAGACACCTTGATACTGTTTTTACTAACTAAAAGACCTGACATAAACCCAAGAAGATATCTTAGCCTAAATCTCGAGGACGAGATTTAAAATAAGGTGGGGAGGATGTAACAACCCTCGAAAATCACCCCTAAACATTCCTAAAATACACCACGTATGTGAGAAACGGACCTGAATAACATGTATATTAATGAAAAACAAATAAAAAAAAATATTTGTACCGCTCGCGGGCCGCGACCCAATCAAGGGAAGGGCTCGCGGGCCGCGACCCCATGTTACTTGTCGGACACCCTTGCTGCCACGTGTCCCGACACGTGTCTAACCTACTTCATGACTCAGCAACCCTATAGCCGACCTTAAGGCCCTCATGAGCCGCGAAGGAAGAAGAAGAGGCTCTCGTGGGGCGCCAGAGACCTCTGTCTCAGCTATAAAAGTGTGACATCTGTGCTTGTAATCATTGTATAAACATTGAATAGTTCAATTATCAATAAAACAATGTGATTTGACCCTAATGTTTGTTTATTTATGTTTGACATATTCACGTTTTGATTTTTGTTTGATTTCAAACTCTATATCGCTTTCTAGAAAGTTATACGCAAAATGATACGTAAAGGTAATCAGTTTAACACGACAAACACTCCAGAACATCAACATATGCTTAACATACCTTAAATAACCTTTACATAACCTAGAAATAAGTTTTAAAGGGTTTGGTATGGCAAAAACAAGTTTATTCGATCGCAGGGACTATTTCCGACAAACTGCGAAAGTCTGTCGATTCGTATAGTAATGAACATTCTAGAACATGATCATAAGTTAAACATACCATAAATATCCTTTACATAGCTTAGAAATAAGCTTTGAGGGGTTCGATGTGCGAAAAAAAACTTATTTGATCAATCAGGGACTAAAAGCGTCAAAAAGTGCATAAGTTTGTATTTACGCGCATATCTTACGTTCTGAACATATCCGGACATCCAAAAATTTTTGTAATCATAAAAATATTTTATTTTAGTGATTGGAATGAAAAATTGCGCGACGAATCGTAATTTGGATCATTTTTCGCGTCCGTTCATGTTTCGTCGTAATTAACCGAATATCATGACCGTACGACCAAACGAACCGAAATCTGAGATGTTTTCAAGCATATTTCATGTTCCCTATACTTTGACATCATTATTGAGCCTTGAAAATGGGTTAACGGGGCTTAAACGTGTCAAAAAATAGCTTATATGCATGCAGGGACCAAATCTGTAATTTCTGAAACTGTTGCTGAACTGTGAGTCGCTCGCGGGGCGCGTAAGACTGCCCTGAGTCTTACGTGGGGTGCGACAGCCCCCATCTGTGCAGAAAAACCAGTTTCAGCAAGCAGCTGATCAATGGGTTTTGGACATGGTTTTAACACCCTATGGGCTGGTTTTTGAGGTCCCATGGTATTCTAAACCATGTGCCACACTTGTAGGGCCAAGATCAATCCTTGAAACACATGAAACAATCTTAACGGTTCTTGATTTCCTATATAAACCTATCAATTTTTCCACTTTTGTTTGCTCATTCATTCCATTCTTCTCTTATCTGCTTTGGAGCTATCCCTTGACTGGTTGAAGGCTCCATTCCATCAGTTTTCTTGTTCTTGATCCAAGCTTGGACCCTTTTGTAAGTCTCCTTCATGCTTGATTATGCATTTCAAGCATGAAAGTCAAACAGTGTTTGACTTTTTGCTTTGACCAGTTTATGGTCAACACAAAGTTCGTTTAAACTTTGCAACGTGAGCGTAATCACGATGGTTATAGTCCCTTGTGACTATACCCACTGATTACCACGTTGATTAGGCGTAGTGACGAGTCAAAGTTTCGGTCAAAATACGTATTTATGCGTATTTTGCAACGAAGCTATTTTCGGGTATCAAAACATTTTGTTTTGATATCAAACTTGTTTTCTAACTTAGTTAAACATGTTTTAACATGTTTAACTCGTCACTCTTAGTCTAGTGCTTATATAGGGTCGTAATATAAGCGGTCTAAACAACCGCTTAGACTTTCGTACCCGACCCGTTTGGTCGATCATTAGGATCCGACCAAACACATTTTGTGACCATAGTTGTATAGGGAATAACCTTCCGAGGTTATACCTTATGGTCACTTCGTTTAGTTAGTTGTATGATAGGTAGTTTATATGCCTTAGGAAAATGACCAAAATGCCCTTTTTTGAGCATAATTTCATTTTAAGCATATGTAACCTAAATTTTGACATCTAAACTGATTATGTAATGCTTTTAGACATGTTAAGGCATATAAAACTTGTCATAGGACTAGTTAGGCAGTCCAAACGCGTTTTTCGCGAACGACCCCTTAAAGTAGCGTAGACTACCTTAACGAGTCGTAATGGGTCGTAAGCACTTAGGATAGGTTCCGATTTAGAATGTAGGCTTTGTTAAACCATATCACATGAGTTCCAATACTCATTTGGTTTATGAAATCTCATTTTATCTAATCTTCCGATTTAGGTCCGGTTTATTAACGTAGTTACCTATATTAGGTGCCGATTGATTCCGTGATCTTTCTAACGTTATTTGGGTGTTATATCAAGTATACTAAGCATTATCAAGTGAGTGCATAGTCTCCTCTTTTACTGCTTTCAAATATTTTGGGGTGAAACACATGTGCCTACTTGTTACTTTCGTGCTTTTCGTGCTTTCATGACATATACTTGCTATGTTCATTAGTACGCATATAGTACATGATTTTAATTATGCTTTGCTATGTATGTTGATTGAGCATGCTAGCACATTGATTTACATGACATTTCTGTTGTGTATGTTTACTCAGTATATGGACACATTGATTTACATGACATTTCTGTTGCATATGTTTACTCAGCATATGGACACATTGATTTACATGACATTTCTACTATGTATGTTTACTTAGCATACTTAGTACATTGTTTTCACATAACATGCTTACATTTGGTATGACATTTGGTTTGTTTAACGAAACAAAAATACGTTCATTAACACTGATCATGCCACTCGGTAGTATGTAGTGGTACCATAGGAATTGACAACTCCCATTCCTGGAATCCTATGTTTTTTTGGACGTAAGGAATGACAGAATCCAAAAACATTTTTAATAAACCTTTAATTTGTTTAAAGGTTTATCCTACAGTCTCAAGGCTTGAATGTATGAGTTTAACATTACCGCATAAATGTTTGTATCCGAAAAGCATTGTTTTTGTAAAACATAACTTTTGACTTAAACTATGATTTATTTCAAATACATTGTTTTGTACATTTTACCTATGGTATTGAGTAAATATTTTTTATTAACCATACATAACATTTGATTACACATTAACATTATACATATGGTTTGAGTAGATACTTTTACTTGCCATACATAACATCTGATTATACAAGACATGATTTACATTTGACATTAGACATTGTTTACACATAAACATTTTGACATTGGTTTAAACAAGACATTTTGGTGGTTATTGATTAGTGATTTACGTAACGAGACGTGTGTAATATGATAAAATCATGGTGGATACGCCGCTGGTACTTCCTATATATAAGTGCTTTTATGATATTATATATCGTAGCGTTATCTAAATCATTTCAACAAAGACGTGATACATTTTACACAAACGATAGATTTTCACAAGACATTGGTTTACAAATAACACATCGTATACAAACTCATTTTACTTGGTTATTCAGTTAACCGTACACTTTTCTTTAATATCATTTGAATTTCTTATCGATTTTCGTATGATTTATAAAAGAAAACATTTTCATAAGGTTCATGACTACTTTTTGTCAAACATTTCTTTTAACTACAAGTCATGAAACCTTCATCAATAAAACCTATGTATCTCACAGGCATTTTTATGCTGACGTACCTATTTTCATATGTGTTTTCAGGAGCTGATGCATAGGGTTGATCGTGACACACTTAGGCGGACTCGGGCCTTAGTGACAATAAAAGATGCAAGAGTAGTTTAATTTATGTTATGTTTTTCTTGTTTTAAGACAATGTAATCAATGTTAATAAATAAAACAAAACTTTAAATACCATGGTTGTGAAACAATAATTCTGTTGCTCCACTCCCCGACATTTCCGCCGCGATTTGTTGTTTTACGAGGTCGGGGTGTGACAAAAAGGGCCGAACCCCTGCCTTTCATTTTCATTCAGAACTTTCAATTCTCTCTCAAAATTCTGTAGGCAAAAGCTATAGCCTAATACCCCCTATTAGCGAAGCTCTGCCTCGTTGTAAGTATTATAACCCCTATTTGTTACCCTACACGATTGATCTAGGGCTCCGTAATGCATGTCAAGGCTCTGCCTGACTCAGTCGTTGGAGTTCTGTCTCGTGTTACACCCGATTGATCTAGGACTCTGTAATGCATGTCAAGGCTCTGCCTGACTCAGTTATTGTAGTTTTGTCTCGAGTTGTACGGTTAATGTGATTTGGGTTATTTTACTAAACGTGTGCATTGTTTACTTTTTAATAGAGAATAACCAAGAGAATCACTAGGAAGCTATAATAATATAATCTAAGTAACAATGTGAGTACATTATCTTTTTCTCACTGTTTATGAGTACATATGCTTTTTGCCACCTTTTTGTAAATTACTTTGTGAGTCAAAATGTTTTACTAAAACATCAAATGTTTTAAAAAAAACACTTTGTCACACCCCGACCCGCAGCGGAAAGGTACGAGGCATGATGATTGCCCATAGCTCATGACGATTAATTATTGTTTCAATATTTAAAAACATGTCCATTTAAATAGTCACATAACATATAATAATCAAAGTTGTTCATACATTGTTCAAAACAAACATATCAAGATTTCAATTTAATTTCCTAAAGGCCCATGCTACATGTCCACATCACTTGATCATCAACTTTGAAAACCTGCACCACGTTAGAAAAATATATTTTTCGGTCAACAAATATGTTGGTGAATAATTTCCTCCTTTTATAGAAAACAGTTATATATTTATTTCTTTTTAAAAAAAATATTTTTAACACGCACCTCAAGGTTAGTATGAAATTAGTCTCATATCATAGTCAACATATCCATATATCTCAATTCACCAAACAAGAATACACAATCAAATACCAACACAAACAACCAAAATAAATAGACTTCTGATAATAGCGTGCATTAGGCTCAAGCCCCGAGGAGCGAGTCTAATACCCTTGGCGATACTAGGCTACAACCCATGGTCGTGGGGAACCTAGTCAGCCGTGGATCCACTAGACACAATAGCATGTAATAGACTTGACACCCGATAGCATATAGAATAATAGAATACACATAAGACGTTCACATAATAACACTTGATCATAGCATGTTAAGTAAATCGAAAAGTGTACCGTGATGCACCCCAAAATTTGAAAAGTTAAAAAGGGGAAAGTGGGAGAAATTACTCACAGGTTGCGAAGAGTTAATCCATGAGATTTATCGCACGAGTACACGAGGAATAACAATTGACTAAATCACCCTAGAATAATTATAACCAAGGTTCTAAATAACGAAAAACTTGAACGAATATATTAATTTTAGGAAATTGGGTTCTCTTGTTTGGGTACCTTAAATTATAGAAAATAATTATTTGACAAAACAACCAAACCAATATAACTATATATATCTAATTATTTACCATGAGATATTCTTAGAATTATCAATTTAATAAGGTTTAATAGTTTTGTAAATGCCCATATTTAAAAAATTTACTAAAACCATCTATGAAAGATCCTTGTTTATTCATGTGGAAATCGTTCAGATCTAAGTTGTTCTTGGTGGATTGAAGGCAAAACATGAAGTTCATAAGAACTCCATGATGACACCATCCTAAAACACCTCAAATCTAGTGATTTCACAGTTAAAAGTTAAGATTCAAAAGATAGAAGGGTGTAGGAGTGCATGTAGATCAAGAAAGTACAAGATTTAGGTTGAAAACTTACAAGAATCGGGAGAAATCGGAAGAAAAGTAGGCTGGAGCGAGTTGGTCGAACAAAGGAGCTGTCACCATCAAAGAGGTGACAAATGGGGGTATTTATAGGGTTTCCTAAAATGGAAAGTGGGGTAAATGGCTGGTCGATCGGGAGGCAGTCCGATCGGGTGGCAACTCGATCGGATGGCAACCGGATCGGATGGCAATCCGATCGGATGTCCACCTTATCGGTTGGCCACTCGATCCGAGTGTTTCGCGTGGTGAATTTCGTCGTTTCGATTCGAGGGTTAAGCCTTGCGATGCGATTCGAGAGAGTGCTAAAATAATATTTCATCATGAAGTATTCTGGTGGTTTATATATAAAACAATATAATAACCACGTGGAATAAGATAAGATAATAAAACTTATGATAAAATAATATTTCATCATGAAATATTGAAAATCATAGGTTTGGCACATCATAGGGTTTAGTATGAGTTCCGTGTGTCACTTTCGTAATTACGTGTGCACCCGCAATTACCGAGCTTTCGCATGGTCCTCATATGTCTACCCATTGACGTACAACTTAACCCGAAGAAAATCGTAAATCAGTAAATGAAATAAATTTTGGGGTGTGGTAGAACGATGTTTAGGATAGTATCCATGAATTAACACTGACACGTTTGACATATCAAAGTGTTGTTAGTTAACGTGACGTTTGGTGTGACATGCTTTGGCCTAATAGGTATCAGTACTCTCATCGATAGTCCCCAGGTAGGCAAACTGGTCCATTAGTTGGATTTATACGAATGCCAGCCTAGACAGGACGTCCCGTCTACCGGTATGTAACCCTTCCAGTTACTACATGTCTGTCACAAGAACTCACTTTGACGAGAGTGAAATATCAATTGAAATTTGAAAACTCAAAAATGAAATGAAATCAAACTCATGAGTAATTGAAATGTATTAAATAAAATGAATTGATTCAAGACTTTAGATATATAGGAATAAGCATTAGAATATTGAATATTTGTAAATAGTATAAGGTGCGTGCGACGTGACAAGGAAAAAGGAAATAACAAACCATGGTTTAATAATAAAGCACATATTGTCATTTATGTGATATAATTCTTAGCATATAACAATTAAACGTGCTCACATATATATGTGTGTGACATTAGAAAATTTAAATCATGGGCACTTAAATTTTTTTTAGCTAAGACAATCAAACAATTAGGCACATAAGGTACCTAAGGTACCTAATCTACTATAGTCTAAGTCTAAGGGTCTAATAACCTAAACCTAGTTCCCTATAGTCATTGGCTCTGATACCAATCTTTCACACCCCAACCCGCAGCAGAAAGGTACGGGGCATGATGATTGCCAATAGCTCATGACGATTAATTATTGTTTCAATATTTAAAAACATGTCTATTTAAATAGTCACATAACATATAATAATCAAAATTGTTCATACATTGTTCAAAACAAACATATCAAGATTTCAATTTAATTTCCTAAGGCCCATGCTACATGTCCACATCACTTGATCATCAACTTTGAAAACCTGCACCACGTTAGAAAAATATATTTTTGGGTCAACAAATATGTTGGTTAATAATTTTCTCCTTTTATAGAAAACAGTTATATATTTATTTCTTTTAAAAAAAATTTAACATGCACCTCAAGGTTAGTATGAAATTAGTCTCATATCATAGTCAACATATCCATATATCCCAATTCACCAAACAAGAATACACAATCAAATACCAACACAAACAACCAAAATAAATAGACTTTTGATAATAGCGTGCATTAGGCTCAAGCCCCGAGGAGCGAGTCTAATACCGTTGACGATACTAGGCTACAACCCATGGTCGTGGGGAACCAAGTCAGCCGTGGATCCACTAGACACAATAGCATGCCATAGACTTGACATCCGATAGCATATAAAATAATAGAATACACATAAGACGTTCACATAATAAAACTTGATCATAACATCCGATAGCATATAAAATAATAGAATACACATAAGACGTTCACATAATAACACTTGATCATAACATGTTAAGTAAATCGAAAAGTGTAACGTGATGTAGGGATGAGCAAACCAGGTACCTTTTCGGTACCGACTTTTGACATTTTCGGTACCGGTTCGGCACGGTACCGGTTCGGTACCGGTATTTACCGATTTCTACCCTCAAATACCGGTACCGAACCGGTACCGGTACCGAACCGTACCGTACCGTGCCGGGTATATTCGGTACCGGTACACACTTTTGAGGATTTTCGGTACCGGTACTTTCAGTTCCGGTACCGGTTCAGCACCGGTCGGTACCGAGCTCATCCCTAACGTGATGCACCCCAAAATTTGAAAAGTTAAAAAGGGGAAAGTGGGAGAAATTACTCACAGGTTGCGAAGAGTTAATCCACGAGATTTATCGCACGAGTACACGAGGAATAACAATTGACTAAATCACCCTAGAATAATTATAACCAAGGTTCTAAATAACGAAAAACTTGAACGAATATATTAATTTTAGGAAATTAGGTTCTCTTGTTTGGGGACCTTAAATTATAAAAAATAATTATTCAACAAAACAACCAAACCAATATAATTATATATATATATATATATATATATATAGAGAGAGAGAGAGAGAAAGAGAAAGTATAATGTACAAAAGCCCTAATCATACTTCACGTACGCGACTATCCAGACCGTCAGATCTTTGTGATTAAAGCGTGATTATCCATGCGTGATAAGTTGATACATGCGCCATTTTTTAATACATGCGTGATTAATTATCCATGCGTGATAAGTTGATACATGCGTCATTTTTTAATACATGCGTAATTTTTAATACATGCGTGATTATTTCAGTGGCTTCTCATCATCTAATTAATCACGCTTTTAATCCCCTGATCTGATGGTCAGGATTGTCCCGTACATTAAGTACGATTACTCATAATGTATGTTAACTGCTCTGTCTCTCTCTCTCTCTCTATATATATATATATATATATAGCGGTTAACATACTTCACGGTTTATCCTACTTCACGTACGCGACAATCCTGGCCGTGGATTATCACGCATAGAACACATAATCACACATGGACCTGGATTATCACGCATGGGACCTGAATTATCACGCATAGGAACTTAATCGCGCATGGAACCTTGAACAAAAGATAATCACGCAAGTTATCTATGTTAATCACGCACGTTATGTTCTTGTCGCGTACGTTAACGTACGTTAAGCAGTTTTGTACATTATACTTTCTATATATATATATATATAATTACTTACCATGAGATATTCGTAGAATTATCAATTTAATAGGGTTTAATAGTTTTGTAAATGTCCATATTTAACAAATTTACTAAAACCATCTAGTAATTTTTATATCGCAGATTAAATGATTATCACATATTATGATTAATTATATAAAGGAATTTACTTGTTTAATATTTCCATAGCTTCTTTACTTAAATGACTATAAAAAAACTTTGGAAGATTTATATAAAATCCCCACTACAATTATAGAATCTATATAAATCAGTAAAAATATTTATAGAATTTATTTGTGAAATTCTAGTATTTTTAAATAATTAAAACATGTATAAATCCAAATTAAATTCATGAATTCCCAAAAATCAAGAAAAAATTATATAGAAATTCCCTAGTGTTGATATAATCTGAAATAACCAATAAAAATATTTATTGAAGTTATTAGAGATTATCTTGTATTTTTATTTGATTTATCTAATGATTAAAACATAAATAATTCACCAAAATTCCAATTGACATCTAAAAATCCCCAAACTTTACACACAATGTGATAATATGATATATAATAATAGTCTACTTTCAATTTCGTCAAAACACATGTCTAAACCAAAAAGCCCCAAATCGTATGAACGAAGAACCTTAATTTCAACTAAAATTAATTTAAGATAAATTAGCCTTCTATAACAGAAATTGATAAAGGGCTTTTGTAGAGAATGAAAAATAAGGCACAATAGGCTTTGGAATTACCTGAAAAGGTTAAGAATTGAAGGAGATATCGTCCGTGCAAATTACAAACCCTAGAATGTTCTTCGATTAAATTCGCGATGTAGAGATGATGAAATGGAGAAATTTCAGTGGGGTTTTACATGGTTTGAGCAGAGGTTTCGGTGGTGTAAATATTTTGGGTCAATTTTGCGAAAATATGGAAAACCCAGTTTGTGTTCTTGATGGTTAGTAATGGTAGTCAAGGTTGTGATTAAGTGCATCATTTTGGATGTTTATGGGACGATCAGTTAATAAGAAGTATTAATCTCCATAATATCATTTTAAATGCGAACAAAATGAATCAAAAATATCATGTGTAACGCCTCAAACGCTCGGGTAGGGTTTCATGATGTTTGGGTTGAGCTGGAGCATAGACCAAGGAGGAAGAAGATGAACTTTTGCTCCAGATTGAATATAAATAACAGATGACACAGGTTCAGTAACATATAATAATACATATCAGGTGGTTGGGCGAGTTGTCTGCATTACCGAGTGGACAGGTTCGAGTCCCATCTACAGCAGTTACTTTTTTCTTTAATTCGATTCAGGTTTCAGCTTGTTTATAAAAACACATACTAAGGTTCAGCACAAGGAAAGGGTTAGATCAATGGTTTTTTTTGGGTTGTTTGTGTTTTGAGAGGACTCCGGGTTCGACTCCCGCGTGCCTCATATCATTTTTTTTCAGTTTCAGTTATACATAATCAGTCCCTGTTCTTTTACTAACTTGATTAACTTGCATAACTAACTTAGTTAGTATGTATCCTTTATAACTAACTAACTAACTAACTAAGTTTAATTATATTATATAATAAATACTAACTAACTTAACTAGGTTTACTAACCTAGTTAGTTAACTTGTTTTTAATATATAGTTTCCATTAATTACAAAAATAACCAACTTTGAAGTTTTGACAACTTTAACCCTTTTAAGTGTAATACTTGTTTTAACTACCATATTTAACGTGGTTAATTATTTCCCTTATAACTATTAACCGAACTAATCGAGTTTCGCTTATAAACCTCCGTTTTATTCTGGTTTTAAACCAACGAAATACGTGATGGTTTAATCTAATAGTATAATATTAAAATTAATAAAAATTTATTCAAAATCCTTTTTTTATTTACTTGAAAGGGTTCGGTTTTGAAATCCGGGTCGGATTTTGGATGTCAGATTTTGCCGGCTGTTATAGTCTCCCCAACTTTTGGTAATTTCGTCTCGAAATTAGGAGGAAACTGCTCGTATAGGATGAAGTGTAGGGTCTTCCATAGGCATAAACAATGTAGGTTCGATTATTAGTAGTATTAGGAACTCGAATTGATGCGTGTGAAGTGTCGTATATTTTGGGTGTATATTTTAAGCCCTTTTTAACACTTATTTTAGCCAAGTTTTAAATTTATAAAACACGATATTTCACTAACACTAAACACACATATGGGCAAGTGCACCCATCGTTGAGTGTAGTATAGCGTTGGTAAGATACCGAGGTCGTCCAAGGACACAAGAGCTTTTAATACCGGTTTATCCTCAACGTCTAACCAAAATAAAAGTTTAGAAAAATGTTTTAAACTAATAAAAATAAAAACTAACTAAAATGCTGAAAATAAAAATAAAAATAAAAACAGATAGACAAGATGAATCACTTGGTTCCGACTCGTATCTAGTATAACCTTTGATTATTTCCGCACTTTTGCACATAATTAAGAGATTATCTTAGTTATTGTAGTAGGCCCCTCTTTTGAAGGTGACGTTACCCTCACCCCAGTAGTTTGAGTCAGCAGGGATACAATCCTAAAGGGGTGGATTATTGGAAGATAATGAATTAAGTTATTAATGCAGTATTGTGGTAGGCCCCGCTTTTGGCGGTGACGTTACCCTCGACTAAGTAGTCTGAGTCAGCAGGGATACAGTCCTAAATAGCCGGGTTATAGTATTAATAGTAGTTAACTTATGAGGGGATCAAAGAGTTTGGACCCCCGCCATCCAATACCGTGAAGTATTGAAGGAGGTCCTACTAAATTTGACCCATGTCCATTGCAGGACCTCTAAACGCTGAACAATGGCAAGACCTTTACCAAACCGTTCCCTTAACCCCCTACCAGGTAGCCAACATACCTCCATATAGACCGTGGAGATATGAATGGTGAAAATCCTTTATTTTATATAGACAGTAAAATAATGCCAAGACACCACGGACAAACGATAAGGAAAGATCACCTTCAACATAAGTAACTAGTTATTAAAGTCATTAATACAAAACCAAATAAAAAGTGCAAAAGATTAGAAATAAAAAGTATTATACTAGACACTTTGTCTTCATCAAGTGATGTAAGAGACTTAGGCAAACATGGCCTTGATTGTCAAGAACTCTTACGATCAATCTTGGATCCCGAGATGACTCACACACTCTATGATGGACAATGGATGATGGTGGTGGATGATGGTGTTGTGATGGTGGTGGGTGGTGGATGAAGTGTGAGAGAGGTGGTGCCAAGGGATGGTTTGAGCTTGAGCCAAGCACTCCTATTTACAGCACGTACAGAAGCCTGGACACGGCCCCTTGTCCACCCTTTTCTCTTTCTTCATTAATATAGTTTGTCTTTATTAGCTCCACACGCCCCCGTGTCCGCTGGGCACGGCCCCGTGCTCGTCTGACACTCTCTCTCTTCATTAATTGTAATTCGCAATTACAATTAATGCGCCTGCTGTACTTTCGCCACGCCCCCGTGTTCACTGGACACGGCCCCGTGGTGGGCAATAGAAGCTTCTACAGGTTTGTCTTTAGTGACAGGGCTGACCATCCTGGACACTGCCCCGTGCTCGCTGAGCACGGCCCCGTGTTGAGCTGGACGCGCCCCGTGTCGAGCTGGGCACGCCCCGTGTCGGGCTGGGCACAGCCCCATGCTCAGCTTTCTTCTTGTTTTTGCTTTGGGAGTTGTTGTCGATGGGGGTCGGGCATGCCACGTTTGTTCCTTTTCTTATATTTATGTTAGATTTTGATGTCTTTTTGCTTCTTTTGTTAATTTGAGCTCATTTAATCCTGAAAATAAAAAAGGAAGACAAAAGCACACTTTTTCCAACATTAGTACTAAAAAGGGTTAGTTTTATGCCTTATTTGATGTAATTTATATGTTGCATTTTGCACACATCACGAATCTTACGATCAGGTTGTTCTTTAGGGTAGTCAGAAATCAAGGGTTAAATACGAGCCCTAACATTGCTGATATTACACTCAAACTGAGATATATTAGGAGCAAAGGTTTTAGATTAGACTGTGGCGGTTGCGTTCCTGACAAGGGTTGCATACCCTATTAAAGGAATCGCTTTTAAATGCCAAGGATGTAGAAAATGTAGAGTGTTATCTGTTATATACTAGGTAGTTGTTTATGGGCTTTATGATCATTAGAATCATGAAGCCCAAGATTGGCGTATCAAGGGTTTATAACAACTAAAGAGAAAATCATGTCCTAAAGATGACCAGTAACACGAGAGAGTTTGCAACTGAGTTGTAAAGGCTACTTGTGATGCCAAAACTACAATCTGTGTTACGACTTGGGATCTTGATGTATTTCTCATAAAATTTGACAATTTGAGTTAGATTAGCGAAATCATAGAATTTGAAATCTCCAATCACAAAACCAAAACAGCTAACTAAAACTCTCATGATTAGTCTAACGCTGCTTTTGAAAATTTGACAGACACGCTTATATATAGGAAGTACCAGCGGCGTATCCACCATGTCCTTATCAAGTTTCATCGGCTTCGTTATTCGGATCATGACTGACGACACAAACACAACTTACATATAACCTCTCTCGACCAATCTAACGAGGCTTTTGATGGTTTGATAAGAACACTTATATATTGGAAGTACCAGCGATGTATCCACCATGTCCTTATCAAATTTCATTGGCTTCGTTAGCGGTTTTGATTGGTTCTATGTGATGACTCAACTCAACTTACTAATTAAATAACCACAACCAAATAATGTATGAGTCTCGAACCCAAAAAGGGTGCGACTAAATGGTGGCAGTACCTACATCCATATTTATGGGGAAAAGGGTAAGTCTATGAATAAGTGAGACGATACCCATATCACACAAATTATGGGAAAAGGTAAGCCATGATGAATGATGATGTGAAACTGCAACTACATGAACTAGCAATAAAACAAATCCTAATGCATAACATAGCGATACATAAAAACGTCTGAGTAAAGGATGAAAATGACAATAAATAGTAATGTCGAAAGCGTGACAACGACACAAGCTATCAACAATACTGATTAAGAGTTGGTAATTGTATCGATTGGCGTTAGTGCAAACGTCAAGGATACGAAGTGAGAGTAGCAGGTGAAGTCGTTAATGAGGGAAAACTAAACGTGAAGTCGAATGGCGTAGGAGACGAAGTGGCAGCATTGATTTACACTTCCACCAGTCGGACGATAATTACGATTCGGACAAAAGTGGAGGGGTGCTAGGATAAATTAAGAAAACCATAACTTTGTTAACTTAACTCACTTTCATTTCGTTTTGTTAACTATACTTACACTTTACCATGTGTAGCACATTGATATTTTAAATTGTTCAAAAAGCAACTCAGTTTATTTAGGAAAATATTTTCGTTAAACTTTAGGAAAAACATTTTTAGCCTGAAGTAGAACACTTACCATACATATTTATTACATTATATTATTATTTTATAAAACCAAATTTTGAGATAAAAAAATAAATAATAATAATTTATCGTCACCATGTGCCCTGGACTCGAATTTTCCAAACTCTGGGCAAAGGTTACAATATTGGTTAGGATTGTGACTTTCAACTCATATTAGACACAACTCATTAAGGTTTAAGACATATAACCAAAATTCACATTATTACACTTGTGCTCGGAAATTCAGAACAATCCTTATTTGTTTCCATTTAGTTCATACAAAATTTTACTTAAAACATTTTATTTGCAATAACTCATCGTATAAAACTTCATCGTGCTGTTAAACGTGTCATGGCTGTCTTGGATCTAGATGAGTGTTCGTCTGCGTGCCTTCTAGTTATCCTGGTCCTTTAGTTCGGTTTGACCGGCTCGATCGTAAAGTACGGTCGGTTGACCATACGTGGAGCGTCGGGTTGGACATGCGGTTGGATCATAAGGTGCATGTTTGGTTGGTCTAATGGAGTTGTCACGTGTCGTACATTAAATGGTGCCATAGGTGGTTCTGTTTGAGGGTTATAGCTGTCACACCCCAACCGATGGTGGAAACATCGGGGCGTGGCACTAAGCGAAACAGATTGTCCAGAAGTTTCCATAATAACTATGATTACCAATTATCTAAAGCATCACGTCCCATACAATGACATAAAAAGTAACATAATTATTACAGGCAAAGTCAAGACAAATTGTTCTGTTTCGACAACTCAGAATTTAAGTACAGAAAATTCGTTTCTTTGTTTCTAGACCTTTCCTAGCCTCGATTTCACATCAAGCCAAGCATTCTAACAACTTAAGCACCTGTCACATACGTTAAAGTATATACACATAGTGTAACGGTGAGCATACAAGTTTGATAGATATAATAGAGTTCGAAATCGTTTACGCATAACCAGCACGTACACAGTGTGAAATGAAGCACGTAAGTTATCGACATGATCCTATCAATACCAATGACTGTGGGTTTACTTGCCAAGGCAGTTCGTAAAACACACTCACCACTGTGAGCCATGTAATTAATTGTCCTTAACAACCCCTGAGTGAACAGGTGCTGAGTTCAAACTATAGTACTATCGTTGCCAAGGCAGGTAGACAGCAATCCATGTGTAAACATAACAAACAAGCATTCATTAAGTCACGTATAACATGCGGTAATTGGTTAGCGTTAAAGTATTGCGTAGTGTGTTCGATGTGATTTAGAATAAGTAACGTATGTAACACCCAAAAGTGCATAAAGCAAAAAGGGTTCGAGTATATTCACAGCGGTGAAGCTAATGGATTGAAGGGAGCGCTAGAGCGGAATTAGCCTGAATAGTTAATGATAGCATAAGCGAAAGTTGGCGTGTAAAACAGTGTAGGTGTACCAAGGATCGAACGGTAATCCGATCGGATGGCCAGTCGATCGGGTGGCAATCCGTTTGGATGGTCACCCGATCGGATGGCCATTCAATTGGATTGTCACCTCGCTTGGTGAGGATGTGTTTGTGTACGATGGTTTGTACTTTGAAGATTTCGTTGTAGCATTTTAAAATTTGAGAAGTATCTCTACCTTTCAGGTCGGTCGATCGATCGGTCGTTCGATCGGGCAGCAATCCGATTGGCGAGACTTCTCAGTTTGAGAACAAGTTCACAGCAGGACGGTCACTCGATCGGATGGCTATCCGATCGGGTGGCAATCCGTACGTACCGAACATGTTGAAAATCTCTTAAGTATCAAGGTCCCAACATCACATGATCGGACGGTCACTCGATCGGATGGCAATCCGATCGGGTGGTAATCCGTTTCAACATTTAGATCCTTGAATAATTTGAAAATAGTTTAAGTGTGGGACTCAGGTGCAAGCCGATCGGGTGGCTGTCCGATCAGGTGGCAATCCGATCGGATGGCTGTTCGATCGGACGGCAATCCGTCCCAGACGACCTGATCATTCTTACACTTGGTTGTTTTGTTAGTTTGCGTTTTCTCGAGACTGTACAATAACGTGTCAAACAACAGAAACTTCGCCAAGACTTAGTGACCCGATCGGATATGAACCACCCTAGTCCGACCAGTTAACTGTTCGAGACGGTGTTTCATGTTTAACCCGAAATCAGTAATCTCTTGGATAGAATTCAGATCTGGAACTAACACACCACTAAGAATGAGTAGGAGGTCAGAGCAAGGTCCGAATCTATCGGTTTTAAGTGCATTGAGTGTAAAAGAGTTGAAAGAAAGTTAGAAAACCATCTTTCAATCACCATGAATATGTTCAGATCTATGAAAGATCCTTGTTTATTCATGTGGAAATCGTTCAGATCTAAGTTGTTCTTGGTGGATTGAAGCCAAAACATGAAGTTCATAAGAAATCCATGATGACACCATCCTAAAACACCTCAAATCTAGTGATTTCATGGTTAAAACTTAAGATTCAAAAGATAGAAGGGTGTAGGAGTGCGTGTAGATCAAGAAAGTACAAGATTTAGGTTGAAAACTTACAAGAATCGCGAGAAATCGAAAGAAAAGTGGGCTGGAGCGAGTTGGTCGAACAAAGGAGCTGTCACCATCAAAGAGGTGACAAATGGGGGTATTTATAGGGTTTCCTAAAATGGAAAGTGGGGTAAGTGGCTGGTCAATCGGGTGGCAGTCCGATCGGGTGGCAACCCTATCGGTTGGCCACTCGATCCGAGTGTTTGTCGTGGTGAATTTCGACATTTCGATTCGAGGGTTAAGCCTTGTGATGCGATTCGAGAGAGTGATGCGATAGAATTACTCATCAAATTACTTTTAATCCCAACTACTATATCTAACATACAATCACTATAATTACTGCGCTTAGCGTTTCGATTCGATCGCGATGAGATAGATTTGCGATTGCGATTAACACCTCAACATAAACATAACATGCACAGGGAACACATAAATAGCACACACACGTAAAACAATATCCAGCACACATAATTCGAGTTGCGAATGCGATAGCGATAAGCGATAAATCGATTAAACTTGTGATTAATATCGATTAAACCTCGATTATTAACAAGTACTCCACATAATACAACTAACGCGATAACATAAATAGATTATCTACAAGTCAAAGAAGTCAAAACAGGAGTAGAGCAAGGAGTGACAGATCGAAATTAGCAATCTTGTCTTCCTTTGACTTCAATCTTGACTTTGACTTTCGAAACACGGGGTGTTACAGCCTCCCCTTCTTAAGGGAATTTCATACCGAAATTAGGCTGGATCCGTAACAAACAACTACGGGTACTTCGCCTTCATGTCTCTTTCGATTTCCCAAGTGAACTCTGCGCCTCGTTTGCCTTCCCAGCGAACTTTCACAATGGGAATGCGCGAGCGTCAGAGCTGCTTGGTTTGGTGGTCCATGATTTCGACAGGCTTCTCCACAAAGTATAGTGTTTCGTTCACTTGAAGATCCTCGAGGGGTACATGTAAATCATCATCAGCCAGGCACTTTCTGAGGTTCGAAACATGGAAAGTCGGGTGAACGTTGTTAAGTTCCTCCGGTAGTTCGAGTCTGTAAGCCACTTTTCCGATCCTTTCTAGAATCTTAAAGGGTCCAACATATCGAGGCGCGGGCTTTCCTCTCTTGCCGAATCTGACCACACCCTTCCAAGGTGACACCTTTAGGAGTACGTGGTCACCAACGTCAAATTCGAGGGGCTTACTTCGTCTATCGGCGTAACTTTTCTGACAACTCTGAGATTTCAATAGATTGTCTCGAATCTGGAGAATTTTGTCAGTTGTTTCTTGCAATAGCTCAGGACCGGTTAGTTGCGAATGCCCGATCTCATGCCATACAATAGGCGATCGACATCTTCTTCCATACAATGCCTCAAATGTTGCCATTTGAATGCTGGAATGATAACTATTATTGTACGAGAATTCGACCAAAGGTAAGTATGTGTCCCAATTACCACCGAAATATATGACACACGAACGGAGCATGTCTTCAAGGGTACGAATCGTTCTTTTAGTCTGACCATCGGTTTGAGGATGAAATGCGGTACTTAGATTAAGCGCAGTACGGAGAGCCGCTTGAAATGTTTCCTAACAACGCGAGGTAAACCGAGCATCGAGGTCAGAAATGATGTCGCGAGGCGTCCCATGTCAACAAATGATCTCTTTGGTGTAGATTCGGCTAATTTTTCTACATTGTACTCTTCCCGTATTGGCAAAAAGTGAGCAGATTTAGTCAAACGGTCAACAACCCAGATGCTGTCGTGACCTGAGGGCGTACGTGGGAGTTTAGTTATGAAGTCCATAGCTATGCTCTCCCACTTCCACACAGGGATCTCGGGTTAGACTAGTAAGCCAGAGGGTCTTTGATGTTCAGCCTTGACCTTCGAGCAAGTCAGGCATCGCGAAACATAGAGGGCGATATCTCTCTTCATACCCATCCACCATTACTTGTAGCGCAGGTCCTGGTACATCTTGTCGGCACCGGGATGAATAGAATATTGAGATTTGTGGGCTTCGTCCATCAAAATCTGTCATAAGTTGGTCCGCTTAGGGATCCAGACTCGGTCCAGATAGTGGAATATCCCATTCGACTTGTTCACTAGCTGGGCTCCATCGTTGAGAATCATTTCCTTCTGCAAAGTGCGTTCATTAAAACAGGCATGCTGGGCGTCGCGAATGAGGGTTTCGAGATCATATTGGGATTGGATATTACGAGCGCTATGTAAATAACTCTGTCTGCTGAGAGCGTCGGTAACGACATTTGCTTTGCCAGGATGATAACGAATCTCACAGTCATAATCGTTGAGGAGTTCTACCCAATGGCGTTGACGCATATTTAGCTCTTTCTGGTCAAAGATATGTTGTAGGCTCCTATGATCGGTGAAGATCGTACACTTGGTACCATAATGTTAGTGTCGCCAAATCTTTAAAGCAAAAACAACTGCGCCTAGCTCGAGGTCGTGGATTGTATAGTTCTTCTCATGGATCTTGAGCTGACGAGATGCGTAAGCAATAACCTTGTCTCTTTGCATGAGAGCCCAACCAAGGCCAAGGTTCGAGGCATCACAATAGACAATAAAGTCATCATTTCCGTCGGGTAAAGTGAGAACAGGAGAATTGCAAAGCATATACTTGAGGGTTTGAAAGGCAGTCACTTGTCCGGTTCCCCAAATAAAAAGCTTCTCTTTTTGCGTGAGGGAGGTTAACGGCACAGCGATTTTAGAGAACCCTTCGATAAATCGAAGATAATAGCCCGCTAGTCCGAGAAAAGAACGGACTTCAGACGGGTTCTTTGGTGTAACCCAACTCTTAACAGCTTCGATCTTCGCGGGGTCGACATGGATACCTTGACTATTGACAATGTGACCGAGGAATTGAACCTCTTCCAGCCAGAATTCACACTTGGAGAACTTGGCATAGAGTCGATTCCCCTGGAGTAGCTCGAGAACCAAACGTAGATGCTGCGCGTGTTCGGTTTTCGACTTTGAATAGATCAGGATATCATCGATGAACACGATGACGAAGCGGTCGAGAAAAGGTTTACACACGCGATTCATTAGATCCATAAAAACCGCGGGTGCGTTGGTTAAACCAAAAGGCATAACAACCAACTCGTAGTGGTCGTATCGAGTGCGAAAAGCGGTTTTGGGAATGTCTTCTTCTTGTATACGTAATTGGTGGTAGCCTGAGCATAGATCGATCTTGGAGAAACATGTAGCACCTTGTAACTGGTCAAACAAATCATCGATGCGGGGTAAGGGGTAGCGATTCTTGATTGTCAGCTTATTCAATTCCCGATAGTCGATGCACATCCGGAACGACCCATCCTTCTTTTTGACGAAAAGGACTGGCGCACCCCAAGGAGAGGTGCTAAGGCGAATGAAGCCTTTATCAAGAAGTTCCTGGAGCTGACTCGAGAGTTCGCGCATTTCGGACGGAGCAAGTCGATAAGGAGCTCTTGCCACAGGGTTTGCTCCAGGAATGAGGTTGATGCAGAAGTCGATATCACGACTTGGCGGTAAGCCAGGGAAATCTTCAGAAAAAATGTTGGGGAATTCACAAACAACGGGGACGTCTTTCACCTCCTTAACTTCCTTTTTCTCCGCTACTACAATGTGTGCCAAGTAAGCTTGGTATTCCTTGCGGAGGTACTTGCCAGCTTGAACACACGACATGAGTTAGAGTTTCTTTGAAGCGATTTCACCGTAAACACATAATTGATCACCATTAGCGAGCGACAATCGAATCATCTTTTCAAAACAAACAACTTCAGCATGGTTTTCAAGAAGAAAGTCCATGCCTACTATGACATCAAAACTACCGAGCTGCATCAGAATAAGGCCGATAGGAAAGATGTGATTGTTGAGCTCGAGGGTACACTCACGGAGGAAAGAGTTGACAGCGACAGTTCTTCCGGTGGCAACTTCAACATCGAACGTCGAGGGGAGATGGGCGCGCTTACGATTAAGAAGCTTTTCGAACTCAAACGATACAAAACAGTTATCGGCTCCAGTATCAAACAAACACGAAGCATAAATACCATTCACAAGGAACGTACCATTGACCACATTGTTGTCAGCTTGAGCCTAGCGCACATTAATGTTGAATGTTCGAGCACGAGCGGCTTGTTGCTGTTGCTGCTGAGGCTGCTGCTGCTGTTGTTGAGGCTGCTGTTGTTGTGGCTCTTGCTTCACAACCCGATTAGGGCACATGTTTGCGAAGTGGTTGGGATCACCACACGCAAAGCAGACTCTAGCATTGACCGCGGGCGCTTGAGCTGCTTGTTGGCCTTGAGGGGCAGGGAGCAGAGCTTGATGAGCAGTAGCTGGTGCTGGCGCTTGTCGAGGACCTGTACGGCATTTGGCGGTGAAATGGCCGTACATGTTGCAATGTACACAAATTCTGCAAGCAATTCCCACTGGATGATGATAGGTGCATGTCGGGCAAACAGGGTGAGGACCAGTATAAGCACGCTTTGCCGGCGGTGCTTGGGCTACCGGTGCCGCAACCTGGCGGTGTTGAGCTTGTTGCTGAGCCGGTATAGCTTGGAGTGGGGCAGCCGTGGTAACAACACAGTTCTTGTTGCTGGAGTTGCTGTTGTTTTTCCTCTTGCGACGTGAGGCTTTCGAAGATTGAGGAGCGGCGGTGGTTTCAGCAGTTGGTGCGGTGGTAGCTTGATGGAGGTTCTTGGTGGCTTTATCCTAGAAGCCAGACTTGACTCGCTTGTCGTTTATTTCAGCGGCAAGCAGGTAAGTTTCTTCGATTGTCGCTGGCTTTGAAGCTTGCACAAAATCTGCGACACAGTCGGGTAGAGCTCGAATATACTTCTTGATTTCCATATCAGAAGTCTTGACTTAATCAGGACAGATTATGCTAAGCTGCTTGAAGCGAGCAGTTAAAGCAGCATTGTCACCCTCCTTCTGCTTGATGTTCCAGAATTCATCCTCCAACTTTTGGCGCTCGTGGGGAGGGCAAAACTCTTCCAACATGACGTTCTTCAACTCGTCCCACGTCAAACCGTAAGCTGCGTCATTTCCGCGTTTGTTTCTCTCGGCCGTCCACCAGTCTAAAGTGCGGGACTGGAAGACGCCGGTCGCGTTGAGAGTGCGGAGATCATTAGGACAGCCACTCTGGCGCAGGGTGACCTTGATCGAATCAAACCATTGAAATAAGGCCGTAGGACCATCTTCACCAGTGAATTCTTTCGGTCCGCAAGCTTTAAACTACTTGAAGGTAAAGGCATCCTTAGGAGTCTCGGTCCTGGATTCTTCAGACAATTTTCTCACATTCTCGAACAGTTCACTGACTATCTGTGGAACAACCTTCGCCATTTGCTTAGTGATCATAGCGGCGTGGCGTTTGTCGGCCTGCTTTCGGCGAGCGGATTGGGTAGCGCGAGAACCAGATGACGACATTGTCTGCAACAGACATCCTCACAGGACTCAAACACAATATAATCGAATCTCACCTCACATGCCTAGTACTACTAAAGCTCAGGAACATGATAACATAACACGTATACACACACACCTAATCCCAGCTTCACATAAGCACAAAAGCACATAAGCACATAAAGCACCGAAGCATATAAGCACGTAGAGCACGGAAACACATAAACACAAGAGACAGTCAGAATATAGAAACCTAGCTATATGTTGCACGTATTCCCTATTCTTTTTAGCGCGTATATTGGTTAATTACAGTGGTTGCGAGTATCGAGCAGCGATAGCGGATAATGATCAGCGATTTGTAGGCGATCGTGTAGTGTGAGTTGTGCGTGTTGATCGAAATAAACAGCGAAAATGAATAAACCACCAAAAATTTAAAACGTATAATCACATAAAACACATAAATTCCACATAAAATCAACAAATATCAGAGTCAGCAGTTGCGGGCTCAGAATCGAAACACATAGAAATCGAGAATGGATTGTCTGCGGCTGTGATAGACGTCGACTATCCAAGGTGATTCGACTATTCACAAGGATGTACTCAAAGGTCCCTTTTAGCCTAATAGACTGTGCTCTATCACCGACATGCGGTGAATGGCACCCATCCTTTCGGCTATTCAAGCACTCGAGTCCTTGGAATTCATCGAGACTTTGGTGAGAGTTTTGTAAAACAAAATAGAGATCAGAGTAAGTCATCAAGGTTCGGGTTTCACCCCTGACTTAACAACTTTGTTCCGGTGTTGATAAAATAAGGAAGGATTATGCGTCAAAGTAGGGATTTCACTCCTGATTCAACGCAATTCTTCCTGTTTATAGGTAAAAATGCGGGTCGAACAAGCGACTCGGTCGAGAGTTTACGGTTTTCACACCTAATATCGACCTCATCGCTCGCTCATTTTTGAAAATTAGAGTGCAGTGATAGTGTAGTGTAAGCGAGATCAGCGAGATATAGCAAGTAAGCTCGTACAAAACCCCTACGGGTATGCACAAGTCGGTCTGTTTGTACCTAACTATAGACTAGGTCGTTTCTAAGATATCAACCCGGAGTAGGTCAAGTCTTGCCTAATTCCCTATAGTTATGGCTCTGATACCAATCTGTCACACCCCAACCGATGGCGGAAACATCAGGGCGTGGCACTGAGCGAAACAGATTGTCCAGAAGTTTCCATAACAACTATGATTACCAATTATTTAAAGCATCACGTCCCATACCATGACATAAAAAGTAACATAATTATTACAGGCAAAGTCAAGACAAATTGTTCTGTTTCGACAACTCAGAATTTAAGTACAGACAATTCGTTTATTTGTTTCTAGACCTTTCCTAGCCTCGATTTCACAACAAGCCAAGCATTCTAACATTTTAAGCACCTGTCACATACGTTAAAGTAAAAGTCAATACACATAGTGTAAAGGTGAGCATACAAGTTTGATAGATATAATAGAGTTCGAAATCGTTTACGCATAACCAGCACGTACACAGTGTGAAATGAAGCACGTAAGTTATCGACATGATCCTATTAATACCAATGACTGCAGGTTGACCACCCAAGGCAGTTCGTAATACACACTCACCACTATGAGCCATGTAATTAATTGTCCTTAACAACCCCTGAGTAAACAGGTGCTGAGTCCAAACTATAGTACTATCGTTGCTAAGGCAGGTAGACAGCAACCCATGTGTAAACATAACTGTTCGAGACGGTGTTTCATGTTTAACCTGAAATCAGTAATCTCTTGGATAGAATTCAGATCTGGAACTAACACACCACTAAGAAGGAGTAGGAGGTCAAAGCAAGGTCCGAATCTATCGGTTTTGAGTGCATTGAGTGTAAAAGACTTGAAAGAAAGTTAGAAAAACATCTTTCAATCCTTTTCACCATGAATATGTTCAGATCTATGAAATATCCTTGTTTATTCCTGTGGAAATCGTTCAGATCTAAGTTGTTCTTGGTGGATTGAAGCCAAAACATGAAGTTCATAAGAACTCCATGATGATACCATCCTAAAACACCTCAAATCTAGTGATTTCACAGTCAAAAGTTAAGATTCAAAATATAGAAGGGTGTAGGAGTGCGTGTAGATCAAGAAAGTACAAGATTTAGGTTGAAAACTTACAAGAATCGCGAGAAATCAGAAGAAAAGTGGGCTGGAGCGAGTTGGTCGAACAAAGGAGCTGTCACCATCAAAGAGGTGACAAATGGGGGTATTTATAGGGTTTCCTAAAATGGAAAGTGGGGTAAGTGGCTGGTCGATCGGGTGGCAGTCCGATCGGGTGGCAACCCGATCGGATGGCAATCCGAACGGATGGCCATCCAATCGGTTGGCCACTCGATCCGAGTGTTTGGCACAGTGAATTTCGTCATTTCGATTCGAGGGTTAAGCCTTGCGATGCGATTCGAGAGAGCGATGCGATAGAATTACTCATCAAATTACTTTTAATCCAAACTACTATATCTAACATACAATCACTATATTTACTGCGTTTAGCGTTTCGATTCAATCGCGATGAGATAGATTTGCGATTGAGATTAACACCTCAACATAAACATAACATGCACAGGTAACACATAAATAGCACACACACGTAAAACAATATCCAGAACACATAATTCGAGTTGCAAATGCGATAGCGATAAGCGATAAATCGATTAATCATGCGATTAATAGCGATTAAACCTCGATTATTAACAAGTACTCCACATAATACAACTAACGCGATAACATAAATAGATTATCTACAAGTCAAAGAAGTCAAAACAGGAGTAGAGCAAGGAGTGACAGATCGCAATTAGCAATCTTGTCTTCCTTTGACTTCAATCTTGACTTCGACTTTGACTTTCGAAACACGGGGTGTTACAATAGAGCCGACAGGTGTCGATTAAGTGACCATAAAGTCCACAATAAGTGCAAAGGCAACACAAAGCGTTGGCTGGGTGATGTTTTTGTCAAAGGGGGGCATTGTGGAAAATGTCCGCGATAAGGTTTTCTGTCGGGTACAGGATTAGGAGCAACCTGGTTTAGCGGAATAGCTGGTATGGCGTAATCGTGGTTGGTTTCACTCCTTTGATGGTTGTTATCGGGTGAAGACAGTTCAGCTGCAGCCTCTTCGATTTGATTCATGGAGAGGTGGGCGTTGAGTGCCTGTTGAACTTGAACGACTATAGTAGGAATAATTGTGGTCATTTGTTCAGCTATCAAAGTTGCCATTCGGCGGTTGGAAATCCTCGGTTGACGATGACGATAAGGTGGCATCTGCGAGGGACAACTTAAGTAAGATGTATAGCCCATAACGAGAATTGATGGTCAGTTGGTTAGGATTCATAGATTTGTGAAATCATGGAACTTAGGGAAAATCCCAAGATTCAGGAATACAAATCTCATGAAAATATTATGGAGTATCAAAGGGTAACAAAAGTCTAAACCTTTGACAAATTACAATAATATTAGGGTGATTTATTTAGAGAAAGTTCATTAGAATCTCGTGGAATATTTAAGGATTTATTCTGGTGGTTTATATATAAAACAATATAATAACCACGTGGAATAAGATAAGATAATAAAACTTATGATAAAATAATATTTCATCATAAAATATTGAAAATCCTAGGTTTGGCACATCATAGGGTTTAGTATGACTTCCGCGCGTCACTTTCGCATGGTCCTCATATGTCTACCCATTGACGTACAACTTAACCTGAAGAAAATCGTAAATCAGTAAATGAAATAAATTTTGGGGTGTTGTAGAACGATGTTTAGGATACTATCCATGAATTAACACGGACATGTTTGACATATCAAAGTGTTGTTAGTTCACGTGACGTTTGGTGTGACATGCTTTGGCCTAATAGGTATCAGTACTCTCATTGATAGTCCCCATGTAGGCAAACTGGTCCATTAATTGGATTTATACGAATGCCAACCTAGACATGACGTCCCGACTACCGGTATGTAACCCTTCCAGTTACTACATGTCCGTCACAAGAACTCACTTTGACGAGAGTGAAATATCAATTGAAATTTGAAAACTCAAAAATGAAATGAAATCAAACTCATGAGTAATTGAAATGTATTAAATAAAATGAATTGATTCAAGACTTTAGATATATAGGAATAAACATTAGAATATTGAATATTTGTATATAGTATAAGGTGCGTGCGACGTGATAAGGTGCGTGCGACGTGACAGGGAAAAAGGAAATAACAAACCATGGTTTAATAATAAAGCACATATTGTCATTTATGTGATATAATACTTAGCATATAACAATTAAATCTGCTCACATATATATGTGTGTGACATTAGAAAATTTAAATCATGGGCACTTAAAATTTTTTTTTTTAGCTAAGACAATCAAACAATTAGGCACATAAGGTACCTAATCAACTATAGTCTAAGTCTATGGGTCTAATAACCAAAACCTAGTTCCCTATAGTCATTGGCTCTGATACCAATCTTTCACACCCCGACCCGCAGCGGAATGGTACGGGGCATGTTGATTGCCCATAGCTCATGACGATTAATTATTGTTTCAATATTTAAAAACATGTCCATTTAAATAGTCACATAACATATAATAATCAAAATTGTTCATACATTGTTGAAAACAAACATATCAAGATTTCAATTTAATTTCCTAAGGCTCATGCTACATGTCCACATCACTTGATCATCAACTTTGAAAACCTGCACCACGTTAGAAAAATATATTTTTGGGTCAACAAATATGTTGGTGAATAATTTCCTCCTTTTATAGAAAACAGTTATATATTTATTTCTTTTTAAAAAAAAATATTTTTAACATGCACCTCAAGGTTATTATGAAATTAGTCTGATATCATAGTCAACATATCCATATATCCCAATTCACCAAACAAGAATACATAATCAAATACCAACACAAACAACCAAAATAAATAGACTTCTGATAATAACGAGCATTAGGCTCAAGCCCCTAGGAGCGATTCTAATACCCTTGGCGATACTAGGCTACAACCCATGGCCGTGGGGAACCTAGTCAGCCGTGGATCTACTAGACACAATAGCATGCCATAGACTTGACATCCGATAGCATATAGAATAATAGAATACACATAAGACGTTCACATAATAACACTTAATCATAACATGTTAAGTAAATCGAAAAGTGTAACGTGATGCACCCCAAATTTGAAAAGTTTAAAAGGGGAAAGTGGGAGAAATTACTCACAGGTTGCGAAGAGTTAATCCACGAGATTTATCGCACGAGTACACGAGGAATAACAATTAACTAAATCACCCTAGAATAATTATAACCAAGGTTCTAAATAACGAAAAACTTGAACGAATATATTAATTTTAGGAAATTGGGTTCTCTTGTTTGGGGACCTTAAATTATAGAAAATAATTATTTGACAAAACAACCGAACCAATATAATTATATATATATATATATATAATTATTTCCCATGAGATATTCTTAGAATTATCAATTTAATAAGGTTTAATAGTTTTGTAAATGCCCACATTTAACAAATTTACTAAAACCATCTAATAATTTTTATATCGCAGATTAAATGATTATCACATATTATGATTAATTATATAAAGGAATTTACTTGTTTAATATTTCCATAGCTTCTTTACTTAAATGATTATAAAAAAACTATGGAAGATTTATATAAAATTCCCACTAAAATTATAGAATCTTTATAAATTAGTAAAAATATTTATAGAATTTATTTGTGAAATTCTAGTATTTTTAAATAATTAAAACATGTATAAATCCAAATTAAATTCATGAATTCCCAAAAATCAAGAAAAATTTATATAGAAATTCCCTAGTGTTGATATAATCTGAAATAACCAATAAAAATATTTATTGAATTTATTAGAGATTATCTTGTATTTTTATTTGATTTATCTAATGATTAAAACATGAATAATTCACCAAAATTCCAATTGACATCTAAAAATCCCAAAATTTACACACAATGTGATAATATGATATATAACAATAGTCTACTTTCAATTTCATCAAAACACATGTCTAAACCTAAAAGCCCCAAATCGTATGAACGAAGAACCCTAATTTCAACTAATTTTTTTTTAAGATAAATTAGCCTTCTATCACAGAAATTGATAGAGCGCTTTTGTAGAAAATGAAAAATAAGGCACAATAGGCTTTGGAATTACCTGAAAAGGTTAAGAATTGAAGGAGATATCGTCCGCGTAAATTACAAGCCCTAGAATGTTCTTCGATTAAATTCGCGATGTAGAGGTGATGAAATGGAGAAATTTCAGTGGGGTTTTACATGGTTTGAGCAGAGGTTTCGGTGGTGTAAATATTTTGGTTCAATTTTGTGAAAATATGGAAAACCCAGTTTGTGTTCTTGATGGTTAATAATGCTGGTCAAGGTTGTGATTAAGTGCATCATTTTGGATGTTTAAGGGGCGATCAGTTAATAAGAAGTATTAATCTCCATAATATCGTTTTAAATGCGAACAAAATGAATTAAAAACATCATGTGTAACGCCTCAAACGCTCGAGTAGGGTTTCATGATGTTTGGGTTGAGCTGGAGCGTTCGACCAAGGAGGAAGAAGATGAACTTTTGCTCCAGATTGAATGTAAATAAAAGATGACACAGGTTCAGTAACATATAATAATACAGACAGGTTCGAGTCCTATCTACAGCGGTTACTTTTTTCTTTAATTCGATTCAGGTTTCAGCTTGTTTATAAAAACACATACTGAGGTTCAGCACAAGGAAAGGGTTAGATCAATAGGTTTGTGGGTTGTTTGTGGTTTGAGAGCACTCCGGGTTCGACTCACGCGTGCCGCATATCATTTTTTTCAGTTTCAGTTATACATAATCAGTCCCTGTTCTTTTAGTAACTTGATTAACTTGCATAACTAACTTAGTTAGTATGTATCCTTTATAACTAACTAACTAAGTTTAATTATATTATATAATAAATACTAACTAACTTAACTAGGCTTACTAACCTAGTTAGTTAACTTGTTTTTAATATATAGTTTCCATTAATTACAAAAATAACCAACTTTGAAGTTTTGACAACTTTAACCCTTTTAAGTGTAATACTTGTTTTAACTACCATATTTAACGTGGTTAATTATTTCCCTTATAACTATTAACCGAACTAATCGAGTTTCGCTTATAAACCTCTGTTTTATTCTAGTTTTAAACCAACGAAATACGTAATGGTTTAATCTAATTGTATAATATTAAAATTAATAAAAATTTATTCAAAATCCTTTTTTTTATTTACTTGAAAGGGTTTGGTTTTGAAATCCGGGTCGGATTTTGGAGGTCCGATTTTGACGGTTGTTACAGTGTGGTTAATTATTTCCCTTATAACTATTAACCGAACTAATCGAGTTTCGCCCCCGTTTTATTCTGGTTTTAAACCAATGAAATACGTGATGGTTTAATCTAATAGTATAATATTAAAATTATTAAAAATTTATTCAAAATCCTTTTTTTCATTTACTTGAAAGGGTTCGGTTTTGAAATCCGGGTCGGATTTTGGAGGTCCGATTTTGACGGCTGTTACACACTTAACAGTAATTGAGTATTTGTGATTCTACAATTACTGCCGATATGTTGGGTTTTTGTATACATTACTGAAAGACGTTACCATTGGACAAAGAGTTAACCAATGAGTATTATGACCCACAAGTCAGGTTTTAACAGTACTGAATGAGTAATTGAGTAGATATAAACAAATGTAATTGCGGATGCCCTCAATACTGTAACGTGATAAAACTGTTTTTATTAAATTGGGATGCACTCACCAGTATTTCTTGCTGATAGAATTTTTTTAAAACTCGTTTTAGGTAACTTAGTGTGAAGCCAATAGAAGTTAGCTGGAGAGCACTGAAAGCTTAGAAAAGTGGCTAAAAAAGTTACCTAAATAAAAATAAGACTTGTTGTCAATAATTAGGGTTTATCCCTATAAATGTATCGCAAATGAAACCTGGGTTTTATCCCATTGGCTTATTATAAAATATGGTGTTTTAAACTCTGATAAATATTTCCTAACTACGGTCCTGATGAAAGTTTTCCGCTGCATATTTAATAAACACCGATACCATCTGACTGGTTCGCGGCTCTAGCTCCTAGGGTGGGGTCGGGGGTTGTGACATTTGTAATCCGAAAATCGATCATAATGGAAAAGTCACATTTTTATACATGCATGTGATATTTATACTTAATTGTTATTCAATCGATCATCAAATACATATTTATATGCAATACTGAGACTTGAAATACTTTTGGAAATATCACTCATACATGCATTATACTCATACCATACTTAGATACACTTTGAATACCTAAAAACAATCTAAAATATAAGAAAACGACATAAAATAACCTAATAACCAAGTACAGGGGCTGGAATTGGACAAAATGCAAAAAAAAATGAGAAACATGACCCATCGCGCCACGCGACAGGAGAGTGTTGGGATGGTCGCGTGGAGTGACCAGGCTCAATGCGTAGCTGGTTGTTCCAAGCTTGTGGGTTGGTCCGTTTTTCCACCTCTTTTCACCCCAATCACCTCCCAAGCCTTTAATAACCCAAACCCTAATGCCATATTATAAATAAGTGCCTCCCACAACACTTACAACCTTTAGACACCTCAGAACAACTCTCAAATCCTCTCAACCTTCTCAATATTTCCAAGTACTTGGCAAATTACACTTATGTTCAAAACAGTGAGTTTGAACACCTTTATCTTCCTTTTCTTCTTGTATCAAACTACTTGGATAACCTCTAAGGATGTTACCCAAAGTTCACCAAGGTGTAACAAGGTGGTACATCACTTATATGAGGCTCCAAAGTTAGTTTTAAATTTTGTTTTGTTTAAAACCTTACAACTTGTATTTGTTTACATTCATCTTGTGGGAATCTCATACCAAGCTTTATCCCAACTAAACTCATGTTGTGAGCCTTATGTTATGGTTTATTTCCAGAAGATATAGGTCAAAAACCTTCCTTATTTACTGTCCTAAAGGTCCCAAGTCACCAAGAAAGTGTTGAGTTCAACCTTGTTTTCAACTTTCAATGTTAAAGACTTGAGTTTTGATTAGGTGTGAAAAATGGGAGCCTTGGCTTTCCAACTATGATTC
Source organism: Helianthus tuberosus (assembly GCA_030545235.1). Lineage (NCBI taxonomy): Eukaryota > Viridiplantae > Streptophyta > Magnoliopsida > Asterales > Asteraceae > Helianthus > Helianthus tuberosus. Next base: position 108,846,517 of record CM060355.1, read on the forward strand.
CAAATAACCTAAGTTAGTTAATCCATTTCTACATAACCTAAGGCACTGTCACACCCCAACCAATGGCGGAATCATCGGAGTGGAACTAGTTTGAGATTGTAAGAGACTTCATAACACTATTTGTGACAATATTTAATTCAACCGATTTCATTTCATAATCAAAATGTCAAAACATTAAAAGGAAATTCAAATAACAACATTGTTCATAACACAGCATAACAAAATTGATACAACACTTTAACCTAAACATCTAAGTCAGTATCTAGGCATCTTGGCTAATCCGTTTCATAGCATCATCAATTCTCAACCTGTAACATGTTTAAAATACAATTCAATGCAAAAGCAAAGGCGAGTATACAAGTTTAAGAATAAATATAAGTATAAGTATAAGTTTAAAAGTGTAACATCTGTGCTTGTAATCATTGTGAACAGTTCAGTTATCAATAAAACAATGTTATTTGATCCCAATGTTTGTTTGGTTGTGTTTTACATTTTTCATGTTTTGACTTTTATTCAACTTCAAACTCTATATCGCTTTCTAGAGAGTTATACGCAAATTGGTGCGTAAACATAATCAGTTTAATGAAACAAATACTCCGGAACATCAACATATACTTAACATACCTTAAATAACCTTTACATAACTTAGAAATAACTTTTGAAGGCTTTGGTATGGCAAAAACAAGTTAATTCGCTTATAGGGACTAAACTTGACAAACTGCGAAAGTATGCCAATTTGAACAGTAACGAACATTCCGGAACATGACCATAAGTTAAACACACCCTAAATATCCTTTATATAGCTTAGAAATAGGCTTTGAGGGGTTCGGTGTGCTAAAAAAAACTTTTGGGTCATTCAGGGACTAAAAGCGTCAAAAAATGCACAAGTTTGCATTTTCGCGCATAACTTACGTTCTGAATACCTCCGAACATCCAAAAATTTATGTAAGCACTAAAATATTTTATTTTAGTGTTTGGCATAAGAAAAATCCATTCGTCGCGTCATTTGGATCGTTTTTCGTGCTTGTGCGCATTCTGTCGTAATTAAGCGAACATCGCGATCGTACGACCAAACGAACCAACATCCGACATATTTTTGAGCATGTTTCATGTCCACAATGTTTAGGCATCATTTTAGGGCCTTAAAGTTGGCTTAACGAGCCTTAAACATGTCAGAAATGGCCTTAAACCACAACAGGGACCTAAACTATCATTTCTGAAAGTTGTTTCTGATCAGGACACCCAGGCGGCCCACGTAAGCCCAGGGTGATCCTTTACGCGGCCCGCGTCAGGCTCCCAGACTAGATTCAATGTATTAACAGCCTGTTAACAGCCTTTCAAACACCCCAAAGGCCAATGCCACATGTCAAACTCTTGTGGTGGGGGCAAAATGAGCTACCACAACATTCCAACACATGTACGGATGAGATTCGATCACGTTATTCAAGAAACAATCTTAACGGTTCGAAGAATACTATAAATACCCATCCATCCCTATTGCAAAACCCATAAGAATCTGATCTTAGAAGCTCTAAGTTGAAACCATTGTTTCATACCTGAGCTACTTGGATCAAGATTAGCTTTCGGGGACCCTTTGTAAGTATTCCTTCGTTCTTTTATTGCTTTTCGAGTCCGAAAGTCAAACTTTGTTTGACTTTCTGCATTGACCAGTTTATGGTCAATGCGAAGTTCATTTGAACTTCATAACGTGAGCGTAATCACGATGGTTATAGTCCCTAGTGACTATACCTACTGATTACCACGTTATCTAGGCTCAGTGACGAGCCGTAGTTTCGGCCAAAATGCGCATTCTTGCGTGTTTTGTAACCAAACTACTCTTAGGTATCAAAACCGTTTGTTTTGATACCAAACCGGTTTTCTAAACTTAGTTAAGCATGTTTTAACATGCTTAGCTCGTCACTTTTAGTTTAGTGCTTATATAGGGTCGTAAGGTAAGCGATCTAAACAATCGCTTATACTTTCGAACCCGACCCGTTTGGTCGATCATTAGGATCCGACCAAACACATTAGGTGACCATAGTATATAGGGAATAACCTTCCGAGGTTATACCTTATGGTCACGACGTCTAGTTAGTTGTATGATAGGTAGTTTATATGCCTTAGGTAAATTACCAAAATACCCCTTTGACGCCAAAATTCCTTTTGAACATATGTAACGTAACTTTTGACATCTAAACTGATTTGGCAACAATATTAGACATGTTAAGGCATATGTTACTTGTCATAGGACTAGTTAAGCGGTCCGAACGCGTTTCACGCGAACGACGCGTTAAAGTAGCATAAGCTACCTAAACGGGTCGTAATGGGTCGTAAGCACTTATGTTAGGTTTCATTTAGTATGTAGGCTTTGTTAAACCATATTACATGAGTTCTCATACTCATTTGGTTTACAAGCCCTCATTCTATCCAATCCTACGATTTAGGTCCGGTTTATTAACATAGTTACCTATATTAGGTGCCGTTTGATTCCGTGATCTCTAGCATTGCTTGGTGGTTATCTTAGGACTTCTGAGCAATCTCAAGTGAGTACATAGACCCCTCTTTTACTGTTTTCCAAATGTTTTGGGGTGAAACACATGTGCCTACTTGTTACTTTAGTGCTTTTCATGCCTTCATATCATATGCTTGTTATGTTCATTAGTACATTATAGTACATGATTTCATTACATTTTATGCTATGTATGTCCATTGTGTGCATACTTAGTACATCGTTTTAAATTACATTTCATGCTATGTATGTCCATTGTGTGCATACTTAGTACATTGTTTTACATTACATTGATTGACATGACTTTTCTGCTTTGTATGTTAACTTAGCATACTTAGTACATTGTTTTCATATGACATGTATACAATTGCTATAACATTTGGTTTGCACAAACGAGACTTATATACGTTCATTAACATTAGCTACGCCGCTCGATAGTAAGTACTGGTACCATAGGAGTTGACAAATCCCATTCCTGACATCTCGGGTTTGTTTGGATGTAAGGAATGACTGAATCCGAAAACATTTCTTTTCATAACCTTGACTGAAAGGGTTATCCGACTGTCTCAAGGCTTGAATGTATGCGATAACTTACCACATAAATGTTTGTATCAATGTAACATGCATTCACTTTGCAAAACATAACTTTTTGATATATTCAAAATACTTTGTTTTGTACATTCTTACATTTGGACTATGTGACAATACTTTACTTACAATACATAACATTTGTCACACATTACTTGACTACTTTTGGACTTCTTGACATTTGACATGGTTTATACAAGGACTTTTTGACAATTGGTTTAAACATAGACTTTATACATTGGTGGTTTGGTTTGAGTAAGTGACTTAACTAACGAGATGTGAGTAATATGACACAAGCGTGGTGGATACGCCGCTGGTACTTCCTATATATAAGTGTTTGTATTATATTACATATAATAGCGTTATTTAAATCATTCAATTTGGACTCATACATTTTACACAAGTAACACGATTTTCACAAGACTTTGGTTTACAAACAATTTACTTTATACAACTCATTTTACTTGGTTATACATTTAACCATACATTATTCTTTTATTTATACATATCATTTGATTTTATCGCTTTTTAAATGACTTACAATACAAAACAATTTACAAGGTTCATGACTGACTTTTACTAAACAACTTTTTCTTAAACTTAAGTCATGAATCCTATTTTCACAAAACCTATGTATCTCACAGGCATTTTTATGCTGACGTACCTATTTTCACATGTGTTTTCAGGAGCTTTTGCATAGGATGATGATCGTGACACTAGGGCGGACCTGTGCCTTAGAGCCTAAAAATGAAGATAGACTTAGTTTAATTATGTTATGAACTCTTTGTTTCCTGTTTAAAACAATGTAACACTCTTGTTTAATAAATAAATTATCACTTTGTTTGCCATGGATTTGAAACAATTAATTCTGTTACAACACTCCCCGACGTTTCCGCCACGTTTGGTATGTTCTACATGGTCGGGGTGTGACAGAAGAGTTGGTATCAGAGCCAATGGTTATAGGGAATTAGGTTATTAGTAATTCTTTGACCTAGACTATAACCTTTCTAGGACCCTAACAAAAGTTATCTTGTGTTTAGATCTTAAAACATGAACATCACCTATCCTTAGGTGATTATCAAAACAAAAACCAAATTTTCCGAAACGATTTTTGAAAAACAATCTTCTATTTTTGAATGATTTATTACAAGGTTTTGAACCCTCTATTGTAAGGTTTTGAACCCTTTGTTATAAGGTTTTGAACCTCTTTGAGTTTTCAAAATCTCGTCAAGGTTTTGGGTTTTAAATAATGTGAACACGTGCAAACTGGAAGAGTGAATGCCTGTACCCTGGGTTTTCTGTCTAAGGCTAGAGTGTTCGTACAAATCCACATAATCGGACCAGTCACTCTTACCTGGGAACTCTTGGGGTGAGTGTTCACTTATAGGCGAGCATGTCTTCGCGATACATTATTTTTGACCCATTTACTTTGATTAGTCACTGTGTGTCGTTTGTTTGCTTTGTGATGCGAACAAATGACCACCATCTTTGCTGTTGTCAAATTTTGTTTCATCTCATTCTTTTCATCCAATCATCTCACTCGTTTCCTTTCATGTTTTCCTCTTTTAGAATGCCTCCTCGACGCGAAAACCAGATAGCGACTGCCGAACTGGCAGAAATCATTGCGCAGCAGATGGCTGCTCAATTCCCAAGCCTCTTTGCTCAATGGAACCAAGCCAACAATAACAACAATGCTCCATGCAAATTCAAGGATTTCAACTCGGCTAAACCACTCAAGTTTAGTGGTTCTGAGGGAGCGACTAGGCTTCTTCAATGGTTCGAGAGCATTGAGAATACTTTCCGCCACGTGCAGTGTCCTGACAATTGCAAGGTCGAGTTTTCTTCGAGTGTGTTTCAGAAGAGGGCTCTCACATGGTGGAACGGGGTTATGAGAGACCGTGGTGCGGAAGTTGCTCTAGCACAAACTTGGCCTGAACTTAGGGCCCTTATGATGAGGGAGTTCTGTCACACCCCCAAAATCCACCTGCGGAATTACCACCGCGGGAGGCGTGACTGACCAGGATCCAGCCACCAATCATATTGAACAGGCATAACTAGTTATAAAGTTCAACCAATACAATTGGTGTTCAGACAAAACATAGTTAAGTTGCAAGCGGAAGCATAAGTCTTAAATCAAAACATAGGTTTAATTGTTTCAAGGTTTAACATGGCATACAGCCGTCCATGTCCCACAACGACTCTTTTCCATGCAAGCTCCAGCTGAGTACCTATTGTCCTGCAAAGCATGTAGTAACGAGTCAACAACAAGTTGAGTGAGTTCACGGTTGGGTGTTCGTTTTAAGTTGTTTCAAAAACAGTTTTCTTTATCTGGCATCCTGCCGTGGGGGTTACCCCATAGTTAAAAACGTGACTTGTTTATTCTCGGTTACTCTGGCAATCCAGGCGTGGGGGCTACCCCGTGTTAGTTATCCGGCATTTCGGCCGTGGGGGCTACCCCATGTATACACTAGACTCGTTACCATATCGACTGCTGACTGTAGTCATGTTTATGTGCCCTGAAACTGTCAATGTCTATCATCATTGACGTGCCCCAGATCCATTAGTTCACGCCCGTCCTCTGCGGCACGGTGTGAGGTTTGTCAGACCTAAATAGCGCTATCTAACTAATGACCCGCTCGCCATTGGCCCGGCGATTAAGTCGATACAAAAAGGAGGGACTTCGTGATAGAGTTTTGGTCTAGTACGAGTTATCTGTCTGTGAGGACGAGGAATTACATTCCTGAACCATTGCTGTCCTACCCAAGGAGGACGAGGAACCCATGTTCCTTAACCCCAATTCCCGACCCCTGGGAATCCCATGCTTTGTAGAGGGTGTGAACTCACCTTGGTTTGCTCGGCAGATACACAGAAAAGTCAATCAAGCAATATTGTGGTCACTCACGTCCTATCATAGTCGTATCGTACAAATCAGGTTCGTATTAAAGCAGTACACGTATGTTTCTAGCACCTTGCATTCAAGTATCATTCATGGTAGTCCATCCACATTCACATTCAACAGTAACACATAAGGTCTATGCATTAGGCCCAAAAGGTTTCATGGTAGTCCATCTGTCCCAATCACCTAAGCCCGTAATCATGCAAGTCCAACTCAGCGTGCACAAGTGTGTGGTCTCGAGTCGAGACTGTACGGTCTCTACTCGAGACTGTGCGGTCTCGAGTTGTAGCCCACAAGGTTTCGAGTCGCAACTAAGGTGATCTCGGGTCATGCATGGAGTGGTCTCGAGTCGCAACTGGACTCGTAAACATGGCCTCGGGTCATAATGTTTGGGTGTTGATCAAGTGGGGTCTCGAGTCGCAACTGGACTCGCAACCGCAGTCTCGAGTTATCATGCCCCCGGTCTCGAGTCGAGACTATAGGTTTTCGACTCGCAACCTGTGTCGTAACCGGGGATCTCGGCTTGTCATGAGGTGGTCTCGAGTTATAGCTTCATGGTCTCGAGTCGAGACTGAAGTTCTCGGCTGGGGACATTTGCTGAATTCCAACATTGTACTTGGCCAATGAGATTTCATGGTCATGATATGGTGTACTAGCCAATAACAATGCACTAACATGTTCCCTTGTCTAGCTAATTACCAAAATGGATCAAACATGGCAAATTTCAAATGTTCATAACATATTCATATCATCTTCGAGTTGTTCTTCATATATTCAAGCATTATTCAAATTTGTTCATCACATTTCCGTGTTTTTAGCATTAATCCAAACATACTCATGAACAACAAATCAACACACTTGCACATACTCATCTAAGGGTTTCAAATCATCACATAACATCTAAAAATCAACTCTACACTAATCCGATTCATCATGGTATTACACATATGCAAGCCGGTTTTCATGAACATCAATAATCAATGGTTTGAATCATATTTAGGCACAAGATATCATGAGCTCATTATGTAACATATCCGAAATCAAAACATGTTAGCCGATTATCAACAACATCCACATCCGATTCACAAAAACCTTATCAAGCATACAACTACACTAGTTAAATCATATCATTCATGTTATCATTTAACAACCAACATCATAAAGACACTAACCGGTTGATGAGTTTCAAGGGTGAGTATGAAGCTTCCAAACGGGTGTGTGTGTGAGTCGATCCAAGAGCTCCTAGTGTCACCGGTTTGATCCGAGAATAAAGGAGAAGAATGTTGTGGCTTAGGGTTTTAGTGAGGGAGAGTGGAGAGTGTGTGTGTGTGTTAGAGGTGTATGTGTGTTGTTTGCCCAAAAATGACAAGTGTGGCTATCACTAAGGGTTATATACTTGTTTCACCATGGTGCACCCTAATGGGTTTCGGATGAGGTGCACGGCCCAACCGGCCCACATGTTGCACTGTTCACTCGAGACCACATGGTCTCGAGTCGGGTTCTTGGTTCTCGGCTCACTTAAACATATATACATACTACACACACAAGCATACATATAAACATAACACATAATCACATAAAAGGTTCACTTATCAATAATCACATAAGTTAACTAGTCACACGTTTAAGCATGTTACATCGGGATACAAGAAAAGGTTCTAAATTTCGAGTTGTCACATCATCCCCAAGTTGAAAGAAATTTCGTCCCGAAATTTGGTAAACACTCACTGAGGAAGCTAGTTAAGTTGTATGGTGTTCCCGGTTTTCCTGGGGTGTCACATCCACCCCCCGTTGATCTGGAATTTCGTCCCGAAATTCCGTAGCTTCGGCCTCAGTAGTGGGTGTGCTGTTTGCGAACAGTTGGGGATACTTTTGTTTCATCTGATCTTCGCGCTCCCAGGTGAACTCTGGGCCGCGACGTGAGTTCCAACGAACTCGAACGAGAGGTATTCTAGTGCTCTTGAGGACCTTAACATCCCGGTCCGTGATTTCGACTGGTTCCTCGACGAATCGTAACTGCTCGTCGATAGTGAGTTCCTTCAGAGGAACTACGTGGGTCTCATCTGACAGACACTTCTTTAGATTCGACACGTGGAAAACGTTGTGAACTGCACCGAGTTCTGCTGGTAAGTTCAGTCTGTAGGCCACCCTGCCTATTTTCTCGATGATTTCGAAAGGTCCAACGTATCGTGGGTTAAGTTTGCCGCGTTTACCAAAACGAACCACACCCTTCCAGGGTGAAACTTTGAGTAGTACTCGCTCCCCAACCACACCCTTCCAGGGTGAAACTTTCTGACGGTCACGAGCTGCCGCCATGCGTTTTCGTATTTGAGCGATTTGTTCGGTTGTGTCTACCACATGTTCTGGACCGGTGATCTGACTATCCCCCACCTCTGCCCAACAAAGAGGTGACCGGCATTTACGTCCGTACAATGCCTCAAATAGAGCAGCTTTAATGCTGGTGTGGTAGCTGTTATTGTACGAGAATTCCACAAGTGGCAGGTGCTTTTCCCAGCGGTTGCCGAAGTCGATTACGCATGCACGAAGCATGTCTTCTAGGGTTTGAATAGTGCACTAGGACTGCCCGTCCGTCTGAGGGTGATACGCTGTGCTCATGTCTAATCGTGAGCCGAAGGATTTGTGCATTGCTTGCCACAGTTCTGACGTGAAACGTGCATCTCGATCCGAGATAATGGAGGTGGGCACCCCGTGCCTCGAAACAACTTCCTTGAGGTATATTTCTGCAAGAGTGGAGAATTTATCCGTCTCCTTGATAGCCAGGAAGTGTGCAGATTTTGTAAGTCGATCCATAATCACCCAAATAGTATCGTTTCCGCGCTGGGATCTAGGTAGGCTAGTAACAAAATCCATGGAAATTTGTTCCCATTTCCATTGTGGTATCTCTGGTTGCTGAAGTAGGCCTGAGGGTTTCTGGTATTCAGACTTGACTCTCGCACAAGTCAAACACTTGCTGACATAAGTTGCGATGTGGGCTTTCATGCTAGGCCACCAATACGTGGTTTTGATATCGTGGTACATTTTATCCGAACCAGGATGTACCGAGTAGCGAGACTTGTGTGCTTCATCCATCACAAGCTCTCGTAGGTTGCCATAGAGTGGGACCCAAACGCATCCCGTTACGTAGTAAGCGCCGTCTTCCTTCTGTTCTAAGCGTTGCCTTGATCCGCGTAGGGCTTCAGCCCTGACGTTCTCTGGTTTCAGTGCTTCTATCTGAGCGTCTCGTATTTGGGAAGGAAGACTAGAATGTATTGTGAGTTGTAAAGCCCGCACGCGCTTAGGCGCAGTGTCCTTTCGACTGAGGGCGTCAGCCACAACATTGGCCTTGCCCGGGTGATACCTGATTGAGCACTCGTAGTCATTCAGTAGCTCGACCCATCGTCGTTGTCGCATATTCAGTTCCTTCTGCTTGAAGATATGCTCGAGGCTCCTGTGGTCGGTGTAGATGGCGCACTTGGTACCGTACAAGTAATGTCGCCATAACTTGAGTGCAAAAACAACAGCTCCCAGCTCTAAGTCATGCGTAGTGTAGTTCTTCTCATGAACTTTAAGTTGGAGTGAGGCGTAGGCTATAACTTTATCTCGTTGCATTAACACGCAACCAAGACCCTGAATTGATGCGTCGCAGTAGACCACGAAGTCGTCTGTGCCCTCCGGCAAGGAAAGGATAGGTGCGCTGCATAGTCTATCCTTCAAGTGCTGAAAGGCTGATTCCTGTGCATTTCCCCAGCGATAAACAACGCCTTTCTGCGTCATTGAGGTGAGAGGCTGTGCAATCTTAGAAAAATCCTTTATGAACCTCCTATAGTAACCTGCCAATCCCAAGAATTGGCGAATTTCCTTTGGTGTACGAGGTGCAGGCCAGTTCTTAATCGAGTCTACCTTGGATGGATCAACGTGAATCCCATCCCTGTTTACCACATGGCCTAGGAAATGGACTTCTCGAAGCCAGAAGTCGCATTTCGAGAACTTTGCGTAAAGCTGTTCTGTTTGCAGGAGTTCCAGAATAAGTCGTAGATGCTGCTCATGCTCTTCCCGACTCTTAGAATAGATCAGGATGTCGTCGATGAAGACTATAACGAATTTGTCCAGGTAAGGCTTGCACACTCGATTCATCAAGTCCATGAAAACCGCAGGTGTGTTTGTCAGCCCAAAAGGCATGACCAAAAACTCATTGTGTCCGTAACGTGTTCTAAAAGCTGTTTTGGAGACGTCCTCTTCTCGGACTCTCAGCTGGTGATATCCCGATCTCAAATCAATCTTTGAATAGTAGCTCGACCCTTGCAGCTGGTCGAACAAATCGTCAATGCGTGGTAGAGGATAACGATTCTTCACCGTCACCTTGTTGAGTTCCCGGTAGTCGATGCACATTCTGAAGGTACCGTCCTTCTTCTTCACAAATAGAACTGGAGCTCCCCAAGGCGATGAGCTAGGACGAATAAAACCCTTATCTAAGAGTTCTTGTAGTTGCGTAGAGAGTTCTTCCAACTCTGATGGAGCTAAACGATAAGGTGCACGAGCTATAGGCGCAGCTCCAGGAGCTAGTTCAATCTGAAACTCGACTTGACGATGAGGCGGAAGACCAGGTAATTACTCAGGAAATACCTCCGGATAGTCACGTACAATTGGAAAATCTTCTATTTTCCTCTCTTTCTCCGAGGTGTCAGTAACAAGAGCCAAAATGGCAGTGTGGCCCTTTCGCAAGCCCTTTTGGGCCTTAAGGAGAGAGATGACGTTCTCAACAGCACTCCTTTTGTCGCCACGAATCATGAGAGGTTCGCTACCGATGCCTGGAATACGGACAATCTTCTCGTTGCAAAGAATCTCTGCTCGGTGTTGGGATAACCAATCCATCCCAATGACAACGTCGAAACTACCCAAGACGATAGGAATAAGGTCGATAGAGAAGGTCTGGTTAGCAAGAACAAGTTTACAACCCTTGACTACGTGTGTGGCCTCTAAACTCTTACCATTTGCTAGCTCTACTGTCCCACAACGACTCTTTTCCATGCAAGCTCCAGCTGAGTACCTATTGTCCTGCAAAGCATGTAGTAACGAGTCAACAACAAGTTGAGTGAGTTCACGGTTGGGTGTTCGTTTTAAGTTGTTTCGAAAACAGTTTCCTTTATCTGGCATCCTGCCGTGGGGGTTACCCCATAGTTAAAAACGTGACTTGTTTATTCCCGGTTACTCTGGCAATCCAGCCGTGGGGGCTACCCCGTGTTAGTTATCTGGCATTTCGGCCATGGGGGCTACCCCATGTATACACTAGACTCGTTACCATATCGACTGCTGACTGTAGTCATGTTTATGTGCCCTGAAACTGTCAATGTCTATCATCATTGACGTGCCCCAGATCCATTAGTTCACGCCCGTCCTCTGCGGCACGGTGTGAGGTTTGTCAGACCTAAATAGCGCTATCTAACTAATGACCCGCTCGCCATTGGCCCGGCGATTAAGTCGATACAAAAAGGAGGGACTTCGTGCTAGAGTTTTGGTCTAGTACGAGTTATCTGTCCGTGAGGACGAGGAATTACATTTCTGAACCATTGCTGTCCTACCCAAGGAGGACGAGGAACCCATGTTCCTTAACCCCAATTCCCGACCCCTGGGAATCCCATACTCTGTAGAGGGTGTGAACTCACCTTGGTTTGCTCGGCAGATACACAGAAAAGTCAATCAAGCAATATTGTGGTCACTCACGTCCTATCATAGTCGTATCGTACAAATCAGGTTCGTATTCAAGCAGTACACGTATGTTTCTAGCACATTGCATCCAAGTATCATTCATGGTAGTCCATCCACATTCACATTCAACAGTAACACATAAGGTCTATGCATTAGGCCCAAAAGTCCGGCCCAATCACCTAAGCCCGTAATCATGCAAGTCCAATTCAGCGTGCACAAGTGTGTGGTCTCGAGTCGAGATTGTACGGTCTCTACTCGAGACCGTGCGGTCTCGAGTTGTAGCCCACAAGGTTTCAAGTCGCAACTAAGGTGATCTCGGGTCATCCATGGAGTGGTCTCGAGTCGCAACTGGACTCGCAAACATGGCCTCGGGTCATGATGTTTGGGTGTTGATCAAGTGGGGTCTCGAGTCGCAACTGGACTCGCAACCGCAGTCTCGAGTTATCATGCCCCGGTCTCGAGTTGAGACTATAGGTTTTCGACTCGCAACCTGTGTCGTAACCGGGGATCTCGACTTGTCATGAGGTGGTCTCGAGTTGTAGCTTCATGGTCTCGAGTCGAGACTGAAGTTCTCGTCTGGGGACATTTGCTGAATTCCAACATTGTACTTGGCCAATGAGATTTCATGGTCATGATATGGTGTACTAGCCAATAACAATGCACTAACATGTTCCCTTGTCTAGCTAATTACCAAAATGGATCAAACATGGCAAATTTCAAATTTTCGTAACATATTCATATCATCTTCAAGTTGTTCTTCATATATTCAAGCATTATTCAAAGTTGTTCATCACATTTCCGGGTTTTTAGCTTTAATCCAAACATACTCATGAACAACAAATCAACACACTGGCACATACTCATCTAAGGGTTTCAAATCATCACATAACATCTAAAAATCAACTCTACACTAATCCGATTCATCATTGTATTACACATATGCAAGCCGGTTTTCATGAACATCAATAATCAATGGTTTGAATCATATTTAGGCACAAGATATCATGAGCTCATTATGTAACATATCCGAAATCAAAACATGTTAGCCGATTATCAACAACATCCACATCCGATTCACAAAAACCTTATCAAGCATACAACTACACTAGTTAAATCATATCATTCATGTTATCATTTAACAACCAACATCATAAAGACACTAACTGGTTGATGAGTTTCAAGGGTGAGTATGAAGCTTCCAAACGGGTGTGTGTGTGAGTTGATCCAAGAGCTCCTAGTGTCACCGGTTTGATCCGAGAATAAAGGAGAAGAATGTTGTGGCTTAGGGTTTTAGTGAGGGAGAATGGAGAGTGTGTGTGTGTGTTAGAGGAGTATGTGTGTTGTTTGCCCAAAAATGACAAGTGTGGCTATCACTAAGGGTTATATACTTGTTTCACCATGGTGAACCCTAATGGGTTTCGGATGAGGTGCACGGCCCAACCGGCCCACATGTTGCACTGTTCACTCGAGACCACATGGTCTCGAGTCGGGTTCTTGGTTCTCGGCTCACTTAAACATATACACATACTACACACACAAGCATACATATAAACATAACACATAATCACATAAAAGGTTCACTTATCAATAATCACATAAGTTAACTAGTCACACGTTTAAGCATGTTACATCGGGATACAAGAAAAGGTTCTAAATTTCGAGTTGTCGCAAGTTCTGTCCTCGTCATGAACAGCGAGCTTTGGAGAAAGAGTTTGATGACTTGAAACAAGACAGTGGCGAGCACAGGGCGTATACTGACAGGTTTGAGGAGTTGAGTCTGCTTTGCCCAACAATGGTTACCCCACTCGACAAGGCTATCGAAAGATACATCGATGGCCTACCTGACTCAGTGCAAGACATCATTACTGGTAGTAACCCTGCCACACTCCGTCAGGCGATCGAGTTAGCAGCGACATTGACTGAGTCGCTGGTTCGAAAGGGAAAGATGCATAAAAAGGGTGACAAGGGTAAGAAGCATGCATCTGACAAAGGGGATAACAAGAAAGGTCAAAACAAGAATGGAAAGAATTCTGGTTCCTCAAAGGGTTCTAGGAAGCGAAAGGCTTCCCAAAACTATGTCGTTACTGCACAGGCCCAAGCTGCACCAAATCAGCCTACGCAACCACTAGCCAAGAAGCCATATCTTGGCACTGCGCCTTTGTGCAACAGGTGTAACGGCCATCACCTACCACATCTCCAATGTCGTCATTGCACTAACTGTGGGAGAATTGGTCATCTTGCCGCTATTTGCCGCATTCCTGCTAACCAGAACCAGGCAGTTCAGAACCAAGCCCAACAAGTTGCTCAGCCTCTTGCTCAGCAACAAGGTCAAGCTGCACGACCTCATTTTCCTCCTGGTTCGTGCTATAATTATGGGGATCTGACCCACTATAGGAACCTGTGCCTAAGGCTAGCCAACCAGAATCAGAATCAGGCTCAGGCTCAAGGTCGAGTCTTCAACATGAATGCTCAAGAGGCACATGCAGACAATGAAGTGGTGAACGGTACGTTCTTTATTAATAATCAGCCTGCATCTGTTCTTTTTGGATTCGGGTGCCGATAAGAGTTTCGTGTCATTATCTTTTGAGCCATTGCATCGCGTGTCTAGAACGAAACTAGGAAAACCCTTGACAGTAGAAGTTGCTAGTGGTGAACCCGTTGTTCTTGATTCTGTTCTTCGCAACTGCCAGTTGAACCTTAATGTAACACCTCGAAAATTCACGTCCTATAAGGTGTTGACACGTGTCATAAATTTTGAACGTGTGATAGAATGTTATGAAAGGACTAAAGTTGCCAAACATGGAAAGTATGTGAATATACGTATTCTAAGTGTCAACTGTGAATAAATATACTTCATAATAACCCTACATGATGTTTATAACATCAAACGAATAAATCATGGATCATACAAAGCTAAAAGTGAGAGATTTCAAACTACAGGGGTTAAATGTGTCAACATGTTTAAAGATATACCTCTGAGTGACCTTTTGACAAACCCGAAGCTTTGTAAATGTTAATTATGCTCACTAGAATGCACGATTAAAATTTCATAAAGTTTCGTTAACGTATGAGAAAGTTATGATCAAATTCGGGTGCGAAGGGTTAAAGCGTAAACGTTGGATGTTAGGACTTTTCGGGTGACAATAAAGTTACCCGGGGACTTGGCAAAGTGGGTATATGTTTTAAAGGCCTTATAGATCAACATTGAGGGTTTAAATTGCAATAATCAAGTGTCTAACCGGAGTTTGAAGGGGCAAGGATCAAATAGCAAAATCAAAAAGATAAAGATCTGCTGCAGAAGGCCTCGCGCCACGCGAGGGGTCCCTCGCGCCACGCGAGGGACTGCCAGTTCCAGATTTTTGTTTTTCTTGGCTGCCCTTGCCTTTGTGCGCGATTCTAACTCGATTCTCCACATCTCTTGACCCCTAAAGCACCCCCTAAACACTAGGAACAAGTGTTGATCAGTTGTGGTGAGTAGTAGACACACATGTCAAGGATTTGTGGTAGATTAAACACTATATAAAGGCATGTTATGCAACCATTGTTCTTCACACCTTCAAGTGCATAACTGATCAATTCTGGAGCTCCCAAGCAGGTCCAACTGATCATAAGTCGTGCATAGGACTCTTGTAAGTGTTCTAATCCTTCTTTAGTTGAGTTTAGCTTGTTTAATTAGCTAAAAGTCAAACCGTCGTAATTACGGTTTGACTTCGAGATTAGTCAATAATGGCTCAGTCATATCTCGAATTAAAAGTAGTTATGAGTTGGTATTTATGTGGGTAATAAAACCCCAAAAAGGGTTTCCCCTGATCACCACTCTAACTAGTTCAAATGTCGGGTCAAACCTATTCTTAAAAAGTCTACAGGATGCTTAAAATGTCATTTATGCATAATTAGCTATCTAGAACATATATAACATGTTTGATCATTGTTATAACTTAGTAATTAGTGTAAGAACATGTCTAAACATGTTCAACCCGACTATTTCCTGTTTAGACCCGGTTCGGAACCGAAAGTCACATAGTTTGACTTTCACTTTGACTTTCAGTTCTGACCCGTTTAGGTATGTTTTAGAAATGCCTCAGAGCTTAAATTGGATTAGGTTACTTGTTAGAACAACCCCCTGTGATTACACACCTTGGTTCATTAGTTATCCAATTAATATGCTTGTTTCCGTTAATTGCTCATATGTTGACCGTTATGCCCTTATTACCTTAAAACATGATTTATGAAAATGTAAAAGTGTAGAAACCTTAATTACTGATATATAAACTTGTATGCAAATTTTGACATCAGTTTGACTTATAGATTAAGAGTTATGCTCAATATCGCAAAATTAAAGTTTTTTGTTAATAAAACGGCGTAATTAGCGTATAGCCTAGTTAAGACTACTTTTTGGTATCAAACTTAATACCCACTGATATAATATATTATTTTAGGATTTTTAAAGATTTTTAATTAATTTTAGGCTGAGCATAACTAGTAGTCGTAGGCTTAATCCGGTAATTGTCGGTTTTGCCCTTACGGGCCATAAAATGAGTTTTACTTATCTAAACGACTCCAAACCTTTTGCTACTGATCACATATGATAAATAAATTATTTTAAGCCTTCTGGAAATATAAAAATATCAGATTTAACTATCGAACCCGGAAATGGCCTTTAATCGCCTTATTTAGCGTTTTTAACGCATAGTATGTTTTAAAATCATATTGAACATACCCGGGTTGATACCTACTGATATATAAGGAAAATTATTATATTTTATCAGTAAGAAAAAGTTGATTAACTCAGACTTCGTTTTTGAGCTTTTCAGCTTATGTGAAATGACCAAACTACCCCTACGGGGCATAGTTTGTGTTTAATTTCATTTCGGGCATAATGAAAGACATCCTACTGATGTCACAACATATTTGAAGCATGTTAACTTAGGAAACCTGTATATGGCTCTTACGGATACCCGTTACGCTTATTTCGCGTTCGGTTCGGTTTATGTAACTAGTTTGCATAAATTAGCCGAAACGGGTCAAACGTTATCGTTTGTATCTCAAAATCCAGAATGTGTTTAGTTTACCCATATTATACGAGTCTCCAAACTTGTCGGGTCTAAATCACATCCTATCCCGGTCTTCGCTTAATCATGCGTTTTGAACCGTAAACCTTTCCTTAAAACTAACCGGTCTAAGTTACGACTTAAATAAGACCCGTTAGGAATTTAATAGGTTGATAAAACCTTCGTTCCAGATTGAGAGCCCCAGTAGAAGTACTTGTGCTTGCTGATTAGAATATACGGCTGAGTATAAATTGCATTGCTAGCTCAGGTAAATACTTTTAACTTATTTTCCCTTATACGGGCTTGGGATACGGTATTATAAAAATACCGCTTGGTCGGGTGTAGAAACCTTTTAATCGGAGATGATTAAATTGCATAATCCCGTTTTAATCTGTATTGATTGATAACAAATAACATTGGGGGTTAATGACCGTGTCCTGGATATCCTTGGCTCATTTTAAAAAGTGAATGGCCACGACGTAAGCACAAGGTGTAGGCAAAACACCTCCTGTTGCATATGTATAACGTATACTCACTCGTAAGGGTATCTTCTTGTGAGATTATATTTGTGGTGTGTCGATTAATCTTGTCCGGCTTGTATTGTATAATCACAGGCCCTAAATGTTGGACAACCATGTAAATCGGATACAAGATTTTTATTAATAAAATTGTCCCAAGTATAAAAGATTAATTTTGCCTCTGTGCATTTTAATCAATGTGTCAAGATATTTTGTGCCGTTTGCACTCGAATCACTTTTCAAACTCTTTTCCAAAATGAGTCAGTTAATTGTATTTACCAGTGTAAACTGACGTATTTTCCAAAAGGTTAAGTGACAGGTACTATGCGTAATTGGCTGGGAGCTCAGGGCGTCACTAGGGAATCTTGAAAGCTCTAGATGCCTAAAGTCTGTTTAACAATTTTAGTATCTTTTATTTGATCCACCTGTGGATCCTTTACCTTCCGTTGTAATACTTTGACATTACTTATATTCGGAATGTAATATAATTATCTTTTGCTTCCGCTGTGCATTATTATTTTGTGTTGTTTGACCATGATGTTGCCAACCAGGTCACGATACTCCCCACCGGGCCCACCGGTGACACGTGGAAAATCGGGGTGTGACAGGTTGGTATCAGAGCCAACATTGAGTGAATTAAACACTAGCTTTTTGTGTTTAATCTCAATGACACAATTGCACATTCCTAAATCTTCTGAGTCTAGACTTAACATAGGAATACTTTTAATCCTAATCTGGAAATTTTGTTTTACTTCCAAATTTTTATATATATTTTGGGTACGTCGCCAAGCGAAGAAGCTGTATTAGAAATTCTCCACAATCTGGAGCCCTGAAATGCTGAGCTTCGTAGCGCGGCTGGAATGAAACGAGCATCCAAGGAGAGAGCATTCAGAAATAACTTGAAGAAGAAACTCCTCTTGCTGAAGATCGTTTCCTTAATAGTCCTTATAAGGACATATTTATCTTTCAGTCCCTTTAAGGACACATTATCCCTTTAAAGACCCGCTTAGGGAAACTCTGTACTTTTATTTTCATATAATGGATCGATTAAATTAAGTTTTCGTTCTAAACATGAAATATGAAATGAATGGAAAATAACATCCCTTAGAAGGGAAGTGCCTACGGGCTATAATTAACGTCCTCTGAGACTAAAGACGGTGGTAGCCTACCGCTCCCTGTCAAGAAAAGGTAATGAACTTTGATTCACACCTAAATGCCTCGATCCCAGACGATCGTGGCTTATAAATTAAACTTGTCCACGTGACTAAGCCTTTTGTGCTATTACTAAATGCCTCGATCCCAGACGATCATGGCTTATAAATTAAACTTGTCCACGTGACTAAGCCTTTTGTGCTATTACTAAATGCCTCGATCCCAGACGATCATGGCTTATAAATTAAACTTGTCCACGTGACTAGGCCTTTTGTGCCATTACAAATTCATAAATTGCCCTGATTCTCTGAAATCTTGGCTTATAAATTAAACTTGTCCACGTGACTAGGCCTTTTGTGCCATTACAAATTCATAAATTGCCCTGATTCTCTGAAATCTTGGCTTATAAATTAAACTTGTCTACGCGACTAGGCCATTTGTGCTATTATTAAATTATAAATTAGGATTTATGATAAAAATCCTGAAAAAAAAAATATCCTTCCTTCCCTGCCAGTATGCATTTTAAAGAAAATCTTAAAGGTGAAACCTAGCCTACGCGGCCAAGATGGTGAAACCTACTCAAGAGATTCAAATCCTTGTTAACACCTAAGAACGTGTTAGCACTCTTGACAAATGTGACTCGAGAAAATCACAACAGTCATCCTTATATTAGATTCTTCCAATTTTCTTATCTAGCCTATTGATTTAGAAATCATGGCTTGTGTTATCCTATAAGATGATCACATTATAAACATCCAGTAGTGATGAAGTGCCTACGGGCTAAACTTGTTGTCCGATAAGGCAACGACAGTGGTGGTCTTTGACCTCCTGTCCAAAAATGTTGGACCAGGTCCAAGCATAATAGTCGGTAGGATCCATGCGACCTCGACTAATAGCATCTAAGAAGATGAACATATTATAACCATCCCTCAGAAGGGAAATGCCCACGGGCTATATCTATTGTCCTAAAAGATAAAAGACAGTTGAAGTCTACAACTCCCTGTCAAGGTAATGAACGTGATTCAAACCTTAATGCCTCGATTCTCTGAAATCATGGCTTCAAAAATTTAGAACTGTCGTTGTGACTAGGCCTTTTTGCGCCACTTTAATATCCTTAATGTTTTATAACTAGGATAAATTATAATGGAAAATACTAATTACATATAACTAACAAGTTAACCAATATGGTTTATATTACCATGGTTGATATATCGTCAAAGATGATGATTCCATAATAATCTCTGAATAAATCATTGTTAATATTTACGTAGCAATCAAGCTACATGGCTGGATTAGATGAAGTTAACAGCCACATGATGGAGAGTAATGATACTACCAGAATTAATGTAACTGGAGCAGAACTGCAGGCAATAATAGATTATGCTGTTGCTCGAGCTCTTGATCGACAGTATGATGAATCAAATGATACCCACTCTGAGACTCTATCTGTGACTCATAGTAAGCCCCCCCCTAAAACACATGAGTCAAGGGAGGATGATGTTCATGACATGTCAAATCAAAGGAGTATTCCATCTAGACAAGTTGTGTTTCATCAAGAGACATCAGTTAAGACCTGTTCATATAAATATTTCGTCTCCTGCAAGCCCAGAGACTTTACAGGAGAAAAAGGGGCCATCGATTGCATGACATGGCTCGATGAGATGGACGCTGTTGTTGACGTCAGCGGTTGTGCGGAGCAAGATGTGGTGAAATTTGTTTCACAATCATTCAAAGGAGAAGCGTTGGCATGGTGGAGATCATTGCTCCAAGCCACGGGAAAGGTTCTACTCTACAACTTATCATGGGAGCAATTCGTTGCATTAGTCAAGGAAAACTATTGCCCCCAGCACGAGGTAGAAAAGATAGAATCAGACTTCTTGACTCTGGTCATGGAGAATTTGGATTGTCAGGCATATGTGACAAGTTTCAACACTATGTCCCGCCTAGTTCCTTATTTAGTCACCCCTGAACCTAAACGCATAGCGCGTTTCATTGGAGGCCTAGCACCAGAGATAAAAGGAAATGTTAAAGCGTCTAGGCCAACCACATATAGGTCCGCGGTGGACTTATCCTTATCTCTCACCTTAGACGCAATCAGAATAAAGTCTGTTAAGGCTTCTGGCGAGGGAAGAAGAGAAAGAGAGGAGGAAAACTCTCATCATTATAACAAGAAGAAGAAGGGAAGCTCGGAGCGCGGGAAGGATTCCGAGGTTAGGAAGAACTCGAGTCAGTCTGATAACAGACCCAAATGCAGTAACTGCAAAAAGCAACATTTTGGAAAATGTACAATCGACCCACGTGCTAAATTGTGTGGAATTTGCAAGACCAAGGGTCACAAAACCTTAGATTGCAAGGGGTTAAAGGACGCCACATGTTACAATTGTCACGAGGAAGGGCACATCAAAACCAATTGCCCAAAGCTCATAAAGAAGCCTGGAGAGGCCAGGAAAACAAACGCATGAGTCTTCCGGATGGACGCTAGGAGATGGTGCAGAAGGATAACTATATAGCAGGTACTTTTCCTTATCAAGCAGTTTATGCAGAAATTTATTTGATGCTGGCACATGTGATTCAATAATGAACGATCACTGTGGAGGACTGTTGTCTCCGTCTAATTAGGACTTCGGTCATTTTGTACGAAGAAGAAATTGGCCGATGATACTTTAGAAGATACCACCAACAAACCTTAGATGGATATTTTATATCTAATAGGAATCACTCTTTTCTGATATTCCTATGACAAGCTTTCAAGCTACCTAAATTTTTAATATAATAAAGACAGATGTGACGTTTGATCCTCTGTCAGAAAAAGTGATGGACTAGGTCCGAATCTTTAATGCCATTGATGGTCTTTTACGACCTAGGCTAAGTAATATTAATATATCTTAAATAACGTTCATTAAGAATGTTAGTGCTATAATAGCCTGTATAGGTTATTGACACCATGGTTAGTATATATTAAGGCTATCAGAATAAAAATAGTAGTTGTTGGATTTCAACTAAGAAATTGTTTTATTGGTATTAGGAACCAATATCGAGTATGGCAAACTCGGATAAGACAACAGTCAATCGCGCCATTGATGACGCGACGCATGCTAATGATGCTGAAATTGTAAACCTTAGAATTTCCAAAGATGTTCTTCAAACTATGATAGACGCAGCCGTTGGAAAAGCTGTGAAGAGAGCTGTGAAAAAGTTAAAGGAGCCCCATGCTGCTCGGTCCAAATTTTATCTAGGACCACATTTCCTCACTCGTAAGAAGGATCTCGTTCATGCCTCTGATGCAAAGGATGAACTAAAAAGGAAAAGGGAGGTAGATAACTCCCAGAGTTCTAAGAAAAAGAACAAACAAAAGTCCGACCAGAAACCAGTATGTGAGACCTGCAAGAAGCGCCATTATGGGAAATGCAGGTTCGAATCAAAATCCAAATCGCAGCCCAGGACTTGTGGGATCTGCAAGGCTAAGGGACATAAAACGATGGACTGTAAGGACATGATGGATGCAGTCTGCTTCGGCTGTAATGAGAAGGGCCACATCAAGACTACGTGCCCTAAATTTGTCAAAGGAAATGCGGCTGAGGAAGTAAAGCCTAAAAATTGAAAGCGCCTAAAATACCTAAGCTAGCCCATAAATAATGACATCAGGTACATTCCTTGGCATTTTATCAGTAATTTAAATGCTAAGAGTTTTATTTTGGTTCGGATACCAGTAAATCCTTCATAAACTATAAGTTTAACAAGTTAAAAAAAAAATGGTGGAATTGGCCGTCCCCGGAATCGAACCTGGGTCTAGGCCGCACCCTTTCGCACGCCTAGCCAACTGAGCTAGGTGCCTAGTTTGTGAAAATTTCCATTCTAATTAAATATAAGCACTTGTACAATAAACTTCCTTATCATTGATCAATACTAATTTCTGCTAAGTGTCCTGTTTTTTTTTAATACAGACAATAATAAATCTTCATGAACCATAAACTTAGCAAAAATTTTTATTATCATCCATAAGGTATAACTACCAAGGAGACCATAGTAACCGATTCTTATAGATCGGCAAGGAATCCTTCCGAAAAAAAAAAATCTAAGAGCACTCTTTCTTTGCATAGAGTACGACAACATATGTTATTTTAATTATTTGTCTCATTGTTTTCTATCGCCTGCGAATGCCAAACTATGTTTGATAAAAGTGTCATATGAGGATTGGCGTATCCTAGTGTGTCCCATAGATTATTTCCATGTCTGATCAGCATGGAGGTTTAATACATGGAACCCCTAAGATATCCCAATGATCATATTGTACTAAAGTCGACTAGTAGTATTCAAGGAAGATATCCAAAAATGGAAAAAAAAATTCCAAGTAAATGTTCCCGATTAAGGAAATCGAGGACTTATAACATAAAGGTGTCACTCATTTGACACGTACAATGACAGATGAACTGGAGCCTGAGATATGGAAAATCTCTATAGCCTCCTTGTACCTTAATTATCTTCTCCTATGATTACCCTGTTTACCCTGGGGGACAGGTAGAGTTGAGTTTTATATCCCATTTAAGGCTGTATTATTATGAAATCCCCAAGACAACTAGTACCATATTGGCAGAATCTAGAACCCTGATTTACTAAGTTTTAAAATAGAGGGTTCATATAGCCTAACTCGATATTCCGAGAGTTTGATATTGTTAGATAAGAAAGACGGTTCAGTTTGCTTATGCATACATTACCGCAATCCTAATTAGGCAACGATTAAGAATTGCCATCAGCTAACCAGGATCGTCGAATTGTTTGACTAACGACAAGGATTAGCTATTCCTTAATATTAGTTAAGTGATGGTTGGAATAACCATCTCACCTTAAGATAAGCTTCTCTATAATATTTGATATATAAGTATCAAGGCTACTCCCTTGAAGACCTTGTATAGATGAAATGATAAACGTCCATTGATAGGACAATAGTTTGGTAAGTCCAAACATTAAGATTTGAAAGTTGCATTATAGACAATCAATTAGATCACGCAAATTCATAATCATCAGTAAGATGCCAGTATTCGGCAGAAAATTAAGGATTATGAAAATAGCAAACCTCCTAAATTCTTGTTAAGGAATAAGGTTCAACAGTAGAAATCACCCTGGAAAGGAGTGATGCGATTTGGTAAGAAAGGCAAGCTAAGCCCGAGATACATAGGACCTTTCGAGGTTATCGAATGTATCGGGTCAGTTGCCTATACGTTAAACTTACCAGAAGAGCTCAGTGGAATTCACCATGTGTTCCACATCTGCAATCGGAAGAAGTGCTTCGCTGATGAATCACTGGTTGTACCGCATACAGATGCGCATATAGATGAGAGCTTAGAGTTTGTGGAAAAACCTTTGTCGATTGAAGATCGATAGGTAAAGAAGCTTCGAAGGAAGCGTGTACCTATTGTAAAGGTCAAATGGGGTGCCCGTAGAGGTCCCGAATTCACGTGGGAGGTTGAATCCACAATGAAAGAAAAGTACCCTTACTTATTTCAGTAAATCTCGGGTAGAGATTTATTTTAAGGGGGTGAGGATGTAACACCTCGAAAATTCACGTCCTTTAAGGTGTTGACACGTGTCATAAATTTTGAACGTGTGATAGAATGTTATGAAAGGACTAAAGTTGACAAACATGGAAAGTATGTGAATATACGTATTCTAAGTGTCAACTGTGAATAAATATACTTCATAATAACCCTACATGATGTTTATAACATCAAACGAATAAATCATGGATCATACAAAGCTAAAAGTGAGAGATTTCAAACTACAGGGGTTAAATGTGTCAACATGTTTAAAGATATACCTCTGAGTGACCTTTTGACAAACCCGAAGCTTTGTAAATGTTAATTATGCTCACTAGAATGCACGATTAAAATTTCATAAAGTTTCGTTAACGTATGAGAAAGTTATGATCAAATTCGGGTGCGAAGGGTTAAAGCGTAAACGTTGGATGTTAGGACTTTTCGGGTGACAATAAAGTTACCCGGGGACTTGGCAAAGTGGGTATATGTTTTAAAGGCCTTATAGATCAACATTGAGGGTTTAAATTGCAATAATCAAGTGTCTAACCGGAGTTTGAAGGGGCAAGGATCAAATAGCAAAATCAAAAAGATAAAGATCTGCTGCAGAAGGCCTCGCGCCACGCGAGGGACTGTCAGTTCCAGATTTTTGTTTTTCTTGGCTGCCCTTGCCTTTGTGCGCGATTCTAACTCGATTCTCCACATCTCTTGACCCCTAAAGCACCCCCTAAACACTAGGAACAAGTGTTGATCAGTTGTGGTGAGTAGTAGACACACATGTCAAGGATTTGTGGTAGATTAAACACTATATAAAGGCATGTTATGCAACCATTGTTCTTCACACCTTCAAGTGCATAACTGATCAATTCTGGAGCTCCCAAGCAGGTCCAACTGATCATAAGTCGTGCATAGGACTCTTGTAAGTGTTCTAATCCTTCTTTAGTTGAGTTTAGCTTGTTTAATTAGCTAAAAGTCAAACCGTCGTAATTACGGTTTGACTTCGAGATTAGTCAATATTGGCTCAGTCATATCTCGAATTAAAAGTAGTTATGAGTTGGTATTTATGTGGGTAATAAAACCCCAAAAAGGGTTTCCCCTGATCACCACTCTAACTAGTTCAAATGTCGGGTCAAACCTATTCTTAAAAAGTCAACAGGATGCTTAAAATGTCATTTATGCATAATTAGCTATCTAGAACATATATAACCTGTTTGATCATTGTTATAACTTAGTAATTAGTGTAAGAACATGTCTAAACATGTTCAACCCGACTATTTCCTGTTTAGACCCGGTTCGGAACCGAAAGTCACATAGTTTGACTTTCACTTTGACTTTCAGTTCTGACCCGTTTAGGTATGTTTTAGAAATGCCTCAGAGCTTAAATTGGATTAGGTTACTTGTTAGAACAACCCCCTGTGATTACACACCTTGGTTCATTAGTTATCCAATTAATATGCTTGTTTCCGTTAATTGCTCATATGTTGACCTTTATGCCCTTATTACCTTAAAACATGATTTATGAAAATGTAAAAGTGTAGAAACCTTAATTACTGATATATAAACTTGTATGCAAAGTTTGACATCAGTTTGACTTATAGATTAAGAGTTATGCTCAATATCGCAAAATTAAAGCTTTATGTTAATAAAACGGCGTAATTAGCGTATAGCCTAGTTAAGCCTACTTTTTGGTATCAAACTTAATACCCACTGATATAATATATTATTTTAGGATTTTTAAAGATTTTTAATTAATTTTAGGCTGAGCATAACTAGTAGTCGTAGCCTTAATCCGGTAATTGTCGGTTTTGCCCTTACGGGCCATAAAATGAGTTTTACTTATCTAAACGACTCCAAACCTTTTGCTACTGATCACATATGATAAATAAATTATTTTAAGCCTTCTGGAAATATAAAAATATCAGATTTAACTATCGAACCCGGAAATGGCCTTTAATCGCCTTATTTAGCGTTTTTAACGCATAGTATGTTTTAAAATCATATTGAACATACCCGGGTTGATACCTACTGATATATAAGGCAAATTATTATATTTTATCAGTAAGAAAAAGTTGATTAACTCAGACTTCGTTTTTGAGCTTTTCAGCTTATGTGAAATGACCAAACTACCCCTACGGGGCATAGTTTGTGTTTAATTTCATTTCGGGCATAATGAAAGACATCCTACTGATGTCACAACATATTTGAAGCATGTTAACTTAGGAAACCTGTATATGGCTCTTACGGATACCCGTTACGCTTATTTCGCGTTCGGTTCGGTTTATGTAACTAGTTTGCATAAATTAGCCGAAACGGGTCAAACGTTATCGTTTGTTTCTCAAAATCCAGAATGTGTTTAGTTTACCCATATTATACGAGTCTCCAAACTTGTCGGGTCTAAATCACATCCTATCCCGGTCTTCGCTTAATCATGCGTTTTGAACCGTAAACCTTTCCTTAAAACTAACCGGTCTAAGTTACGACTTAAATAAGACCCGTTAGGAATTTAATAGGTTGATAAAACCTTCGTTCCAGATTGAGAGCCCCAGTAGAAGTACTTGTGCTTGCTGATTAGAATATACGGCTGAGTATAAATTGCATTGCTAGCTCAGGTAAATACTTTTAACTTATTTTCCCTTATACGGGCTTGGGATACGGTATTATAAAAATACCGCTTGGTCGGGTGTAGAAACCTTTTAATCGGAGATGATTAAATTGCATAATCCCGTTTTAATCTGTATTGATTGATAACAAATAACATTGGGGGTTAATGACCGTGTCCTGGATATCCTTGGCTCATTTTAAAAAGTGAATGGCCACGACGTAAGCACAAGGTGTAGGCAAAACACCTCCTGTTGCATATGTATAACGTATACTCACTCGTAAGGGTATCTTCTTGTGAGATTATATTTGTGGTGTGTCGTTTAATCTTGTCCGGCTTGTATTGTATAATCACCGGCCCTAAATGTTGGACAACCATGTAAATCGGATACAAGATTTTTATTAAAAAAATTGTCCCAAGTATAAAAGATTAATTTTGCCTCTGTGCATTTTAATCAATGTGTCAAGATATTTTGTGCCGTTTGCACTCGAATCACTTTTCAAACTCTTTTCCAAAATGAGTCAGTTAATTGTATTTACCAGTGTAAACTGACGTATTTTCCAAAAGGTTAAGTGACAGGTACTATGCGTAATTGGCTGGGAGCTCAGGGCGTCACTAGGGAATCTTGAAAGCTCTAGATGCCTAAAGTCTGTTGAACAATTTTAGTATCTTTTATTTGATCCACCTGTGGATCCTTTACCTTCCGTTGTAATACTTTGACATTACTTATATTCGGAATGTAATATAATTATCTTTTGCTTCCGCTGTGCATTATTATTTTGTGTTGTTTGACCATGATGTTGCCAACCACGTCACGATACTCCCCACCGGGCCCACCGGTGACACGTGGAAAATCGGGGTGTGACAGGTTGGTATCAGAGCCAACATTGAGTGAATTAAACACTAGCTTTTTGTGTTTAATCTCAATGACACAATTGCACATTCCTAAATCTTCTGAGTCTAGACTTAACATAGGAATACTTTCAATCCTAATCTGGAAATTTTTTTTTACTTCCAAATTTTTATATATATTTTGGGTACGTCGCCAAGCGAAGAAGCTGTATTAGAAATTCTCCACAATCTGGAGCCCTGAAATGCTGAGCTTCGTAGCGCGGCTGGAATGAAACGAGCATCCAAGGAGAGAGCATTCAGAAATAACTTGAAGAAGAAACTCCTCTTGCTGAAGATCGTTTCCTTAATAGTCCTTATAAGGACATATTTATCTTTCAGTCCCTTTAAGGACACATTATCCCTTTAAAGACCCGCTTAGGGAAACTCTGTACTTTTATTTTCATATAATGGATCGATTAAATTAAGTTTTCGTTCTAAACATGAAATATGAAATGAATGGAAAATAACATCCCTTAGAAGGGAAGTGCCTACGGGCTATAATTAACGTCCTCTGAGACTAAAGACGGTGGTAGCCTACCGCTCCCTGTCAAGAAAAGGTAATGAACTTTGATTCACACCTAAATGCCTCGATCCCAGATGATCATGGCTTATAAATTAAACTTGTCCATGTGACTAAGCCTTTTGTGCTATTACTAAATGCCTCGATCCCAGACGATCATGGCTTATAAATTAAACTTGTCCACGTGACTAAGCCTTTTGTGCTATTACTAAATGCCTCGATCCCAGACGATCATGGCTAATAAATTAAACTTGTCCACGTGACTAGGCTTATAAATTAAACTTGTCTCCCGTTCTTTTTGTCAAGAAGAAGGATGGATCTTTTAGGATGTGTATCGATTATCGTGAGCTTAACAAGCTTACCATCAAGAATTGATATCCCCTACCTCGCATCGATGATCTCTTTGATCAGTTACAAGGTGCTTCTTATTTTTCAAAGATTGATCTGCGATCGGGATATCATCAACTTCTGGTGCATGAAGAAGACATTCCCAAGACAGCGTTCCGCACTCGTTATGGGCACTATGAGTTCACAGTCATGCCATTCGGTTTGACTAATGCTCCTGTTGTTTTCATGGACTTGATGAATAGGGTCTGCAAGCCTTATTTGGATCAGTTCGTCATTGTTTTTATTGATGACATCTTGATTTATTCTAAACCATATTACAGCCACTAATCCGCAGAATTGAGTATGTAGGCTTATTTGGATCAGTCTGTTAGGTTTCATTTAGTATGTAGGCTTTGTTAAACCATATTACATGAGTTATCATACTCATTTGGTTTACAAGCCCTCATTCTATCCAATCATACAATTTAGGTCTGGTTTATTAACATAGTTACCTATATTAGGTGCCGTTTGATTCTGTGATCTCTAGCATTGCTTGGTGGTTATCTTAGGACTTCTGAGCAATCTCAAGTGAGTACATAGACCCCTCTTTTACTGTTTTCCAAACGTTTTGGGGTGAAACACATGTGCCTACTTGTTACTTTCGTGCTTTTCATGCTTTCATATCATATGCTTGTTATGTTCATTAGTACATTATAGTACATGATTTCATTACATTTTATGCTATGTATGTCCATTGTGTGCATACTTAGTACATCGTTTTACATTACATTTCATGCTATGTATGTCCATTGTGTGCATACTTAGTACATTGTTTTACATTACATTGATTGACATGACTTTTCTGCTTTGTATGTTAACTTAGCATACTTAGTACATTGTTTTCATATGACATGTATACAATTGCTATAACATTTGGTTTGCACAAATGAGACTTATATACGTTCATTAACATTAGCTACGCCGCTCGGTAGTAAGTACTGGTACCATAGTTCTTGACAAATCCCATTCCTAACATCTCGGGTTTGTTTGGATGTAAGGAATGACTGAATCCGAAAACATTTCTTTTCATAACCTTGACTGAAAGGGTTATCCGACTGTCTGAAGGCTTGAATGTATGCGTTAAGTTACCACATAAATGTTTGTATCAATGTAACATGCATTCACTTTGCAAAACATAACTTTTTGATATATTCAAAATACTTTGTTTTGTACATTCTTACATTTGGACTATGTGATAATACTTTACTTATAATACATAACATTTGTCACACATTACTTGACTACTTTTGGACTTCTTGACATTTGACATGGTTTATACAAAGACTTTTTGACAATTGGTTTAAACATAGACTTTATACATTGGTGGTTTGGTTTGAGTAAGTGACTTAAGTAACGAGATGTGAGTAATATGACACAAGCATGGTGGATACGCCGCTGGTACTTCCTATATATAAGTGTTTGTATTATATTACATATCATAGCGTTATTTAAATCATTCAATTTGGACTTATACATTTTACACAGGTAACACGATTTTCACAAGACTTTGGTTTACAAACAATTTACTTTATACAACTCATTTTACTTGGTTATACATTTAACCATACATTATTCTTTTATTTCTACATATCATTTGATTTTATCTCTTTTTAAATGACTTACAATACAAAACAATTTACAAGGTTCATGACTGACTTTTACTAAACAACTTTTTCTTAAACTTAAGTCATGAATCCTATTTTCACAAAACCTATGTATCTCACATGCATTTTTATGCTGACGTACCTATTTTCACATGTGTTTTCAGGAGCTTTTGCATAGGATGATGATCGTGACACTAGGGCGGACCTGTGCCTTAGAGCCTAAAAATGAAGATAGACTTAGTTTAATTATGTTATGAACTCTTTGTTTCCTGTTTAAAACAATGTAACACTCTTGTTTAATAAATAAATTATAACTTTGTTTGCCATGGATTTGAAACAATTAATTCTGTTACAACACTCCCTGACGTTTCCGCCACGTTTGGTATGTTCTACGTGATCGGGGTGTGACAAAAAGTTTAAAACAAATCCACATGGCAACTTAGTTTACACAAAAGCATCATACAAGGCATGCAATATTTCTAGTCAACCCTCTGTTTACGCAAAATGATATAATTCAACATGACCTCTCATTCACGAGTGGTGTGTTACTCCTATAGCACAATACATGTCAAATGGAGGCTAGTAATAAGCTAATGACTATTGTATCACATAAGAATCACCCAAGTATAAGCATCAAGTATAACAAACATAACATTTATGTATTTGGATTGTTTTGGTGAATTTGCATAAAGAATAAGTTTAAGTGTAATTTAATAATTTAACATGTTACACCCCAAAAGTGGTAAACGTAAAAAGGGGGTTACGAGTATACTCACGGTTTTGCAATATTTCCACTTGTGAATCCGCGAGTGATTTGTTGTGGGAGGTTGGAACACCAAGTCCTTCTACACGAAGAAACAAAGGCGTATGAGTATTGGAGGATAGCGGTAGATCAAAGATTGGGAGGTTAAAACATAAGAACATAAACATATGAAAGTAATCATCTTTTAACACAAAATACTTGTTTGACACTATGAAACCCCAAGGGTTATAATGTTTTCATGAGTAGGTCACCCATTAGAATCATAACAAGTTTTAGATCTTAGACGATGTTAATCTAGTACTTTAACGAATGAACACAAATTCACCATCAAAGGTTCGAATGTTGGATAGTATATGTAAGTATTATATAGGTTATGTATTATACATTAATAAGTCCAATAGTTCAAGAATGAGGTAGGAGGATGAATCCTCCATTTAGGAACCTCTTAAGTGTCATAGAATTCATGTAGGAGGTAGGAAGAAAAGTCTTCCATTTAGGCACCTCTAAGTGTTCACCACTACAGTTGATGTTATGAACATTCAAGGAGGGTCATGAACTTACAAGTAATACAAGAATATGAACCAATAATCTATGAGAAATCATCAAGCAATGTGTGGATTTTATGTAGGATAACCCAAGTTAATCCTAAATCACACATTCATCAAGCTTTGAGCTTGAACATCACTTGTGGGTTAAACCCTTGAACAAAACAGAAAGTTTATGAGGTTATACCTCTGATTTTGAATGTCTCAACCTTGTTTTAAGCCTAACTAACCATAGAAGTGGTTATAAGCATTAGGACATAGGTTTGAGATGAGTTAGACTCAAGTTTAAACAAGTTTAGTAAAGATTTAATCTAAATAGAAACAAAAAAAGAACTTTGGAGCCTTTTCGGCGATATTCCAGGCTCTGATTTTCCAGGGAAAACCCATGGAAATGTAGCTAAGGTCAATCCAAAGTAGTAGGAAGAAGAATCGAGTGAATCGGATAAGAAATGAGTGAGTTATGCTCACTTTAGTGAAGAGGTATGCTTCTGCACGAACACTGATTTGCAACTGCGATTTAGAGAGTTTTAGAGTGATTTGGAAGTGTTTGCAAAGTGAAAATGGCTCGGAGTATGCTTGGTATTTATAGGGAAGGATTAGGGTTGGGTTAGGTTGGGTATTTAATGCTAAAATTGAGTTTAAACTTCAAATAAACCAAGAAATCCCGCCAAGGAAATGAGCTGAACTCAATTCTGCGGATTAGTGGCGGTGGCAGCCCATGGAGGAATTCTCCTCCACCCGTTGCGGGTGGCGACGCCATGTAGCCGAGAAAATGTTGGATTTTTACCACTTTTGACCCCTAGACTTTGGTATATTGATGTTTTAAGTTGTTTTCAATGTGTTTTAAGTATGAGAAACATATTTAAAGGTTTGTAATGTAATTATATCATGAAGCTAATATAAAACGAGTATAAACAAGTATGAATGTCGAGAATAAGTATCGAATTTGCGCAAATTTAGCATATAAGGCACATGTTTACAAGTTTGACGTATTTTGCACATATTGTAATTAAAGTGTCGCATGTTTGATAAATTTAAATGTATGAACAAGCATGAAATGTGTGTAACATGAATGCAAAGAAAGGTACGAATTTCATTATGTTCCAAGTCTCGGATTTTACAATGATTACAATGAAAGAATGATTACAAAGGAAACGGGTTTCCGAAAATATAAGTATGAGATGAACTTTCTAAAAATGGAAAGTACGAAAAGCAGGGTGTTACAGGCACCAACTAAACTTTCTAGTAACCAA
Source organism: Helianthus tuberosus (assembly GCA_030545235.1). Classification (NCBI taxonomy): domain Eukaryota; kingdom Viridiplantae; phylum Streptophyta; class Magnoliopsida; order Asterales; family Asteraceae; genus Helianthus; species Helianthus tuberosus. Next base: position 108,879,030 of record CM060355.1, read on the forward strand.
GTGTCCAAACTACACCAAGTCTCCAAACATTTTCCATGTTTGGAATGCACTCATCTAGTTTGAGCTCACCTGGTTACTTGGTGAATTAGATGAGTTGTTTACATTCACTTTAACATTCATGACAATCCTAAATCCTCTTATTGATGGTTCCATGCATTGTTGAAATCATAAGAGATTAAATGGATGGAATTCATCCTACCTCAATACATGACCATACATGACTAACTATACTAAAACATATAGGTAATATATTGTCACACCCCAACCGATGGCGGAATCATCGGGGCGCGGCACTGAGCGAAACAGATTGTCCATAAGTATCCATAACAACTATTAATTACCGAATACTTAAAACGTAATGTCCCATACCATAACATATTCAAATAAAACAGTTATTATAAATAATTGTCTCACAAACAAGTACTGATCCGACAACTCAGATTTCAAAATAGACAAATTGTTTATTTGTTTCTAGATTCTTTCCTAGCCTCGATTTCACATCAAGCCAAGCATTTTAACATCTTAAGCACCTGCCACATACGTTAAAGTAAAAGTCAATACACATAGTGTAAAGGTGAGCATACAAGTTTAATAGATATAATAGAGTTCGAAATCGTTTACGCATAACCAATACATACAACGTGTGAAATGAAGCACATAAGTTATCGACATGATCCTATCAATACCAATGACTGCGGGTTGACTGCGCAAGGTAGTTCGTAACACATATTCACCACTGCGAATCATGTGATTAATAGTCCTTAACAACCCCTGAGTGAACAGGTGTTGAGTCCAAACTATAGTACTTTCGTTGCTAAGGCAGGTATACAGCAATCTATGTGTAAACATAACAAACAAGCATTCATCGAGTCACGTATAACATGCAGTAGCGGTTAGCGTTAAAGTATTGCGTAGTGTGTTCGATGTGATTTAAAATAAGTAACGTATGTAACACCCAAAATTGCATAAAGCAAAAAGGGTTCGAGTATACTCACAACGATGATGGATTGAAGGGAGCGCTAGAGTGAGTTTAGCCTGATCAGAACGATAGCATAAATGATAAGCGGCGCGTAAAATGATGCATGTGCACCAAGGATCGGATGGTAATCCGATTGGATGGCAGTTCGATCGGATGGCCAGTCGATCAGGTGGCAATCCGTTCGGATGGTCATCCAATCGGATGGCCATTCGATTGGAGTGTCACCTTGTTTGGTGAGGATGTGTTTGTGTGTGATGCTTTGCCTTTTGAAGTTTTCGTTGTAGCAATTTGAAAATAGAGAAGTATCTCTACCCTTCAGGTTGGTCGATCGAACGGTCATTCGATCAGACGGCAACCCAATTGGAGAGTCTTCTTAGTTGAGAACAAGTTCACAGCAGGACGGTCACTTGATCAGATGGCTATCCGATCGGGTGGCAATGCGTATGTATTGAACATGTTGAAAATTGTTTAAGTGTTGAAGTCCCAAACTTCACACGGTCAGATGATCGCTCGATCGGGTGGCAACCCGATCGGACGCTAATTTGTTCGACGTTCTGTCCTTCAAAGTAAATTTTTAAGTATGGGACCAAGGTGCAAGCCGATCGGATGGATGTCCGATCGGATGGCTATCCGATCGAATGGCAATCCGTTCCGATGGCCAGATCGCCTTGACACATGGTTGTTTTTGGTAGTTTGTAGTTTTGATCGAGACGATGTGGTTCGTGCTAAGCACCAGAACCTTGTCAAGCCCCAAGTGATCCGATCGGACAGGAATCACCCTAGTCCAGTCAGTCAGTGGTTTGAGCCGGTGGTTCATGCTTAACCCAAAAACCGGTTGTCTCTTCGATAAAAACCAGATCTAGGGCCAACACTTCACTAGGAATGAGTAGAAGAACAGAACTAGTCCCTATTCTATCAGTTTTGAGTGCATTTAGTGTAAAAGAGTTGAAAGAAAGTTAGAAAAACCATCTTTCAATCCTTTTACCATGAATATGTTTAGATCTATGCAAGATCTTTGTTTATTCATGTGGAAATCGTCCAGATCTAAGTTGTTCTTGGTGGATTGAAGCCAAAACATGAAGTTCATAAGAACCCCATGATGACATCATCCGGGAACACCTCAAATCTAGTGATTTGACGGTTAAAAGTTAAGATTCAAAAGATAGAAAGGTGTAGGAGTGCGTGTAGATCAAGAAAGTACAAGATTTAGGTTGAAAACTTACAAGAGCCACGAGAAATCGAGAGAAAGAGTGGCTGGAGTGAGTTGAGTCCAGTGAGAGCTGTCACATCAAGTGATGTGACATGTGGGGGTATTTATAGGGTTTCCTAAAAAGGAAAGTGAGGAAAAAGGCTGGTCGATCGGGTGGCAGTCCAATCGGGTGACAGCCCGATCGGGTGGCAACTCGATCAGATGGCAACCCGATCGAATGGCAATCCGATCGGATGGCCACTCGATCGGTTGGCCACTCGATCCACTTATCTGGTGCGATGAGTTTTGTCGTTTCGATTCGAGTGTTGAGCGTTGCGATGCAATTCAAGCGAGTGATGCGATAGTATTACCCATTAATTACAATTAAACATACTACTATTTCTAACATACAATCACTATAATTAACTTGCGTTTAGCGTTTTTGATTCTATTGCGATGCGATAGAATTGCGATTAACACTTCAACATAAACATAACATGCACAAGTAACACATAAATAGCACACACATGTAAAACAATATCCATGACACATAACTCGAGTTGCGATTTCTATAACGATTGGCGATAAATCGATTAAACATGCGATCAAATAGCGATTAAACTTCGATTATTAATAGATACTCCACATAATACAACTAATGCGATAACATAAATAGACTATCTACAAGTCAAAGAAATCAAAACAGGAGTTGAGCGAGGAGTGACAGATCGCAATTAGCAATCTTGTCTTCCTTTGACTTCAATTTTGACTTTGACTTTGACTTTCAAAACACGGGGTGTTACAGCCTCCCCTACTTAAGGGAATTTCGTCCCGAAATTAGGCTTTAGCCGTAACAAACAACTGCGGGTACTTCGCCTTCATGTCGCTTTCGAGTTCCCAGGTAAACTCGGCACCGCGTTTCCCTTCCCAGCGAACCTTCACAATGGGAATGCGTGAGCGTCTGAGTACCTTTGTTTCTCGTCCCACGATCTCGACAGGCTTTTCCACGAAGTGTAATGTTTCGTCCTCTTGCAAGTCTTCAAGTCGAACATGTAATTCCTGGTCAGCCAAGCACTTTCTAAGGTTCGAAACGTGGAAAGTCGGGTGGAGGTTACTCAGTTCCTCTGCTAGTTCGAGTCTGTAGGCCACTTTTCCAATTCTTTCCGGAATCTTAAAGGGTCCAACATATTGAGGCGCGAGCTTTCCTTTCTTTCCGAATCTGATCATCCCCTTCCAAGGTGCAACCTTTAGGAGTACGTGATCGCCAACGTCAAATTCAAGGGGCTTGAGGCGTCTATCAGCGTAACTTTTATGTCGGCTCCGAGCTTTTAATAGATTGTCTCGAATTTGGAGGATTTTGTCTGTCGTTTCTTGCAACAGCTCGGGACCGGTAATTTGCGCATCTCCGATCTCGTGCCATACAATAGGCGATCGACGTCTTCTTCCGTATAAAGCCTCAAATAGTGCCATTTATATGCTAGAATGATAACTGTTATTGTACGAAAATTCGACCAAAGGTAAGTACGCGTCCCAATTACCACCAAAATCTATAACACACGAACGGAGCATGTCTTCAAGGGTGCGAATCATTCTTTCAGTCTGACCGTCGATTTGGGGATGCAAAGCGGTACTTAGATTAAGAGTAGTACCGAGGGCAGATTGAAATGACTCCCAAAAACGCGAGGTAAACCGACTGTCATGGTCAGAAATGATGTCACGAGGCGTCCCATGTCGACTAATGATCTTGTTGGTGTAGATTCGAGCTAATCTTTCTACCTTAAAGTCTTCTCGTATCGGCAGGAAGTGAGCTGACTTAGTCAAACAGTCAATCATAACCCAAATTCTATCATGACCAGATTGAGTACGCGGAAGTTTCGTTATGAAGTCCATGGCTATACTCTCCCATTTCCACATCAGGATTTCGGGCTGAACGAGTAAGCAAGAGGGTCTTTGATGCTCGGCCTTGACCTTGGAACAGGTCAGACTTTTCGAAACATAGATAGCGATATCCTTTTTCATGCCCGGCCACCAGTACTTGTAATGCATGTACTGGTACATCTTGTCAGTACTGGGATGAATGGAATATCGAGATTTGTGGGCTTCGTCCATCAGAAGTTTTCGCAAGTCCGTACGCTTGGGAATCCAGATTCGGTCCAAGTAATGAAAAATACCATTCGACTTATTCTCGAGTTGGGTACCATCGTTTAGAATTCTTTCCTTCTTCAAAGTTCACTCGGTAAAACAAGCATGCTGCGTGTCACGGATGAGAGCTTCGAGATTAAACTGGGCTTGGGAATTACGAACGCTAAGCAAGTAGCTCCATCGATTGAGAGCATCGGCAACGAAGTTTGCTTTGCCTGGATGGTAACGAATCTCACAGTCGTAATCGTTGAGTAGTTCTACCCACCAGCGTTGACGCATATTCAGTTCCTTCTGGTCAAAGATATGTTGTAGGCTCCTATGATCGGTGAAGATCGTACACTTGGTACCATAAAGGTTGTGTCGCCAAATCTTTAACACATAAACAACTGCGCCAAGCTCGAGGTCGTGTGTAGTGTAGTTCTTCTCGTGGATCTTGAGCTGTCGAGAAGCGTACGCGATAACCTTGTCTCATTGCATAAGAACACAACCAAGACTAAGGTTCGAGGCATCGCAGTAAACCATGAAATTATCGTTTCCGTCGGGCAATGAGAGCATGGGAGCATTGCAAAGCATGGTTTTGAGGGTTTGAAAGGCCTCCTCCTATTTGGCTACCCAAACAAAAGGTTTATCCTTATGCGTAAGAGAGGTAAGCGGTACGACGATCTTGGAGAAGCCTTCGATAAAATGGTGATAATAACCTGCCAGTCTGAGAAATGAACGGACTTCAGACGGATTCTTGGGTGTAACCCAGCTCTTAACAGCTTCGATCTTCGCAGGGTCAACGTGGATACCTTGACTATTGACAATGTGACCTAAGAATTGGACCTCCTCCAGCCAAAATTCACACTTGGAGAATTTGGCGTAGAGACGGTTTCCCTGGAGTAACTCAAGAACCAAACGTAGATACTAAGAGTGTTCGGCTTTTGACTTGGAATAGATCAGGATATCATCGATGAATACGATCATGAAGCGATCAAGGAAGGGTTTGCACACTCGATTCATCAAGTCCATGAAGACTGCATGAGCGTTGGTCAAACCAAAAGGCATGACAATGAACTCATAGTGGCCATAGCGGGTTCAAAACGCGGTTTTGGGGATATCTTCCTCTTAAATGCGTAATTGATGATAGCCTGAGCGTAGATCGATCTTAGAGAAACACGTAGCACCTTGTAGCTGATCAAATAAATCATCGATTCGAGGCAAAGGATAGTGATTCTTGATTGTCAACTTATTCAACTCCCTATAATCGATGCACATCCTGAACGAACCATCCTTCTTTTTGACGAAAAGGACATGCGCGCCCCTTGGAGAGGTGCTAGGGCGAATGACGCCTTTATCAAGTAGTTCCTGGAGTTGACTGGAGAGTTCGCGCATTTCAGAAGGAGCGAGACGGTAAGGCGCTTTTGGAACAGGGTTGGCTCCAGGAATGAGGTCGATTCGGAAATCGATATCACGAGCGGGAGGTAATCCCGGTAAATCATCAGGAAATACGTTAGGGAATTCACAAACCACGGGGACATCATTCATTCCCTTAACTTTCTTTTTCTCCGCTACTACAATGTGTGCCAAGAAAGCTTGGTATTCCTTACGGAGATACTTGCTAGCCTGGACACATGACATGAGTTGGAGTTTCTTCGACGCGACTTCACCGTAGACACATAATTAATCACCATTTGCGAGCAAGAATCGAATCATCTTATCGAAGCAAACAACTTCGGCATGGTTTTCACGAAGAAAGTCCATGCCTACTATGATGTCAAAACTTCCGATCTGCATCGGAATAAGATCGATAGGAAAGACGTGATTGTTGAGCTCGAGAGTACAATCACGAAGAACAGAGTTGACGGCGACAGTTCTTCCGGTGGCAACTTCAACATCGAACGTCGAGGGGAGATAAGCGCGCTTACGGTTGAGGAGCTTTTCGAATTCAAACGATACAAAATAGTTATCTGCTCCAGTATCAAATAAACACGTAGCATATATACCATTCACAAGAAATGTACCATTGACCACATTGTTATCGGCTTGGGCCTGGCGAGCATTAATGTTGAACGCACGTCCGTGGGCTGCTGGTTGTTACTGATGTTGCTGAGGCTACTGTTGGGGTTGCTGCTGTTGTGGCTCTTGCTTGACCACTCAGTTCAGGCACATGTTGGCGAAGTGGTTGGGATCACCACACGCATAGCAAGCTCTAGCATTGATCGCGGGTGCCTGAGCCGCTTGATGGCCTTGTGGAGCAGCAAGGAGAGCTTGATGAGCAGGAGCTTGACCTTGGGTTGGAGCAAGGTTTTGACGTGGACCTGTACGGCAGTTGGTGGTAAAGTGGCCATACATGTTGCAATGAATGCAATATCTGCAGGCGATTCCCACTGGGTGGTGATAAGTACAAGTAGGGCAGACCGAATGAGGACCAGTATACGCACGCTTTGCCGGCGGTGCGTTGGTAACCAGAGCCGCTACTTGGCGGTGTTGCTGTTGCTGAGGAGCTGGAACAGCTTGAAGTGGGGAAGCATTGGTTACAGCATAGTTCTTGTTGCTGGAACTGCTGTTGTTCTTTTTCTTGCGTCTCGAGAGCTTGGATGACTGAGGAGCGGTGGCGGTTTCGGCGGTTGAAGCAGTAGTAGCTTGATACAGATTCTTGGGAGCTTTATCCCAGACACCAGACTTGACTCGCTTGTCGTAAATCTCAGCTGCGAGTAAGTAGGTTTCTTCAATTGTTGACGTCTTCGTTGCTTGAACAAAGTCGGCCACGCAATCCGGAAGAGCACGGATATACTTTTTGATGGCGATCTCGGGCGTCTTGAATTGATCCAGACAGATAATACTCAACTGCTTGAAGCGCGCAGTCAAACCAGTGTTGTCACCTTTTTTCTGCTTAATGTGCCAGAACTCATCCTCCAACTTTTGGCGTTCATGGGGAGGGCAGAACTCTTCCATCATTATGTCCTTCAACTCATCCCATGATAGCCCGTAAGCTGCATCATTTCAGTGTTTGTTTCTCTCGGCCATCCACCAGTCTAAAGCGCGGGACTGGAAGACGCCAGTTGCGTTGAGAGTATGGAGATTGTCAGGACAGCCACTCTGACGCAGGGTGACCTCGATAGAATCAAACCATTGGAACATGGCCATAGGACCATCTTCACCAGTAAACTCTTTCGGTCCGCAAGCTTTGAACTGTTTGAAGCTGAAAGCAGCTTTGGGAGCATCGGTCCTGGACTCTTCAGAAGATTTGCTCGCATTCTCATGAAGTTCACTGACGATCTGAGGAATAACCTTCGCCATTTGCTTAGTGATCATAGAGGCGAGGCGTTTATCTGCCTGCTTTCGGCGGGCGGCTTCGGTAGCGCGAGATCCAGATGACGACATTGTCTGCACCAGACAGCACCATGGGACTCGAACACTATTCGATTATTCCTAATATAGTCTAGCGATTCACTATAAAGCTTCGGAACACGTATCCACATAAACACAGAATCACATAGGCACATAAACACGTAAGCACATAATCACGTAGAGCACAGGAACACATAAGCACGTAAGGCACAGAAGCACATGAGGCAGTCAGAATACAGAAACCTAACTATATGTTGCACGTATTCACTATCCTTCACAATACGTATAGCGATTAAATACAGCGATTGGGAGTTTTGAGCAGCGATTGCAAATAATGACCGGTGATTTGTTGGCGTTTTGAGGTAAGTGTGTAGTGAGTGTTGTGCGTGTTGATCGAAATGAACAGCGAAAACGAATAAATTACCAAAATTAAAACATGTAATCACATAAACACGTAAAATCCCCATAAAATCGATAAATCACAGAGTTGGAAGTAGCAAATCCAGAATCGAGACACATAAAATTAGAGGATAGATTGTCTGCGGCTGGTAGACGTCGACTACCCAAAACGATTCAACTATTCACAAGGACTTTAAGTGCACACTTTGGCCCTTGAAACTGTGCTCTCGCTTCGATTCGAGCGGTCGGCACGCATTCCTTCCAGTTACGGTGTGACCCATGTCGTTGGAGTCTGTCGAGACTTTGGTGAGAGCTTTTGTAAAATCACGTTTGAAGGGTAGAACGAGTCATCAAGGTTCGGGTTTCACCCCTAACTTAGCGACTACATTCCTGCTTGTGTGATAAAATCACGAGATTGATAAGGAGATTTGCGTTGAAGTGTGGATTTCACTCCTAATTCAACACGAATTCTTTTGTTTTATAGTAAAAATAGCAATTCAAACGAGTAATTTGGTCGAGAGTTTGCGGTTTTCACACCTAATCTTAACCAGATCATTCGTTTGTGCGTGTAATCAACCTTAGAAAAGGCTGATCTTGCGCGGAACTTTAGTATGCGATGTTCGCGCAAGTGTGTAATGTACAGCGAGTTCAGGCGAGAAGTAGCGAGTAAGCTCGTACCAAAACCCTACTAGGCATGCACAAGTCGGTCTGTTGGTACTTAGACTATAGACGAGGTCGTTCTAAGACATCGACCCGGACTGGGTCGAGTCTTGCCTAATTCCCTATAGTTATGGCTTTGATACAAATCTGTCACACCCCAACCGATGGTGGAATCATCGGGGCGCGACACTGAGCGAAACAGATTGTCCATCAGTATCCATAACAACTAGTAATTACCGAATACTTAAAACGTCATGTCCCATACCATAAAATATTCAAATAAAACAGTTATTACAAATAATTGTCTCACAAAAAAGTACTGATCCGACTACTCAGATTTCAAAATAGACAGATTGTTTATTTGTTTCTAGACTCTTTCCTACCCTCGATTTCACAGCAAGCCAAGCATTTTAACATATTAAGCACCTGCCACATACGTTAAAGTAAAAGTCAATACACATAGTGTAAAGGTGAGCATACAAGTTTAATAGATATAATAGAGTTCGAAATCGTTTAAGCATAACCAGCACGTACAACGTGTGAAATGAAGCACGTAAGTTATTGACATGATCCTATCAATAGCAATGACTGTGGGTTGACTGCGCAAGGCAGTTCGTAACACATATTCACCACTGCGAATCATGTGATTAATAGTCCTTAACAACCCCTGAGTGAACAGGTGCTGAGTCCAAACTATAGTACTATCGTTGCTAAGGCAGGTAGACAGCAATCTATGTGTAAACATAACAAACAAGCATTCATCAAGTCACGTATAACATGAAGTAGCGGTTAGCGTTAAAGTATTGCGTAGTGTGTTCGATGTGATTTAAAATAAGTAACGTATTTAACACCCAAAAGTGCCTAAACCAAAAAGGGTTCGAGTATACTCACAACAATGATGGATTGAAGGGAGCGCTAGAGTGAGTTTAGCCTGATCAGAACGATAGCATAAACGAATAAGCGGCTCGTAAAACGATGCAAGTGCACCAAGGATCAGATGGGAATCTGATCGGATGCAGTCCGATCGGATGGCCATTCGATCGGGTGGCAATCTGTTTGGATGGTCATCCGATCGGATGGCCATTCGATTGGATTGTCACCTCGTTTGGTGAGGATGTGTTTGTGTGTGATGGTTTGCCTTTTGAAGTTTTCGTTGTAGCAATTTGAAAATAGAGAATTATCTCTACCCTTCAGGTCGGTCGATCGAACGGTTGTTCGATCGGACGGCAACCCGATTGGCGAGTCTTTTTAGTTGAGAACAAGTTCACAGCAGGACGGTCACTCGATCGAATGGCTATTTGATCGGGTGGCAATCCGTATGTATTGAACATGTTGAAAATTGTTTAAGTGTTGAAGTCCCAAACAACACATAGTCAGATGATCGCCCGATCGGGTGGCAACCCGATCGGATGGTAATCCGTTTGATGTTCAGTCCAACGTAAAGTTTTAACTATGGGACCAAGGTGCAAGCCGATCGGATGGTTGTCCGATCGGATGGCAATCCGATCGAACGACAATCCGTTCCGATGGCCAGATCGTCTTGAGACTTGGTTGTTTTTGATTATTTGTAGTTTTGATCGAGACGATGTGGTTCGTGCTAAGCAACATAACCTCGTCAAGCCCCAAGGGATCCAATCGGACAGGAATCACCCTAGTCCGGTCAGTCAGTGGTTTGAGCCGGTGGTTCATGCTTAACCCGAAAACCGGTTGTCTCTTCGATAGAAACTAGATCTAGGACCAACACTTCACTAGGAATGAGTAGAAGATCAGAACTAGTCCCTATTCTATTGGTTTTGAGTGCATTGAGTGTAAAAGAGTTGAAAGAAAGTTAGAAAAACCATCTTTCAATCCTTTTTACCATGAATATGTTTAGATCTACGCAAGATCTTTGTTTATTCATGTGGAAAAATTCCAGATCTAAGTTGTTCTTGGTGGATTGAAGCCAAAACATGAAGTTCATAAGAACCCCATGATGACATCATCCGGGAACACCTCAAATCTAGTGATTTTACGGTTAAAAGTTAAGATTCAAAAGATAGAAAGGTGTAGGAGTGCGTGTAGATCAAGAAAGTACAAGATTTAGGTTGAAAACTTACAAGAACCACGAAAAATCGAGAGAAACAGTGGCTGGAGCGAGTTGAGTCGAGTGAGAGCTGTCACATCAAGTGTTGTGACATGTGAGGGTATTTATAGGGTTTCCTAAAAAGGAAAGTGAGGAAAAAGGCTGGTCGATCGGGTGGCAGTCCGATCGGGTGGGAGCCCGATCGGATGGCCACTCGATCGATTGGCCACTCGATCCACTTGTCCGGCGCGATGAGTTTTGTCGTTTCGATTCGAGTGTTGAGCGTTGCGATGCGATTCGAGCGAGTGATGCGATAGTATTACCCATTAATTACAATTAACATACTACTATTTCTAACATACAATCACTATAATTAACTTACGTTTAGCGTTTTCGATTTGATTGCGATGCGATAGAATTGCGATTGGGATTAACACTTCAACACAAACATAACATGCACAAGTAACACGTAAATAGCACACACACACACGTAAAACAATATCCAGGACACATAATTCGAGTTGCGATTTCGATAGCGATTAGCGATAAATAGATTAAACATGCGATCAAATAGCGATTAAACTTCGATTATTAATAGATACTCCACATAATACAACTAATGCGATAACATAAATAGACTATCTACAAGGCAAAGAAATCAAAACAGGAGTTGAGCGAGGAGTGACAGATCGCAATTAGCAATCTTGTCTTCCTTTGACTTCATTCTTGACTTTGACTTTGACTTTCGAAACACGGGGTGTTGCATATATTTATAAACCCGACCCCTAACTTCTACCAATTAATGGCTAAAAGTTATGAGTATGGTGTTACCAACTTAATTCTTAATTCCTCAAAGTTTGGATTCTTATGGATGAGTTACTATCCATAAAAACACACTTAAACGATTTGATCAAATGGATGAGTTAATTCCTCAAGAATATCATACTTTCAATCGAATGGGTTCTCACCCGTTCGACTCACCATTCGACACTTATCTCATCCGACACGCTGTTCAACGTGTACGCTATCTTTCTATGATCAGGCTAATCTCCACGCGCTCCTACAATCCAAGATTGTGATTAGTTACTAAATACATACTGTGAGTATACTCGAACCCTTTTTCGCTTAACGCACTTTTGGGTGTTACATACGCTATCTATATCAAATCACATCAACACACAACGCAAACACTCTTAAATGCTAACCGCTCTTGCATGTTATACGTGTCTTGATGAATGCTTGTATGTTATGTTTACACAGTGATTGTTTGCCTGACACCTTAGCAACGATAGTACTATAGTTTGGACTCAGCACCTGTCGTGGACAGGGGTTGTTAAGGGTTTTACTTCACATGGTCATAGTGTTGATAATGTGTTACGCATTCTACACTCGCAGTCATGTCGGTTGCATGCATCATTGTCGATAGCTTACTTGCTTCACATTTCTACGTGTTATATGCTGGTTATGCGTAAACGCTTTCGCTATACTATATGCTATTAAATTTGTGTACTCACCTTTACACTCTGTGTATTGACTTTATTTTAACGTATGTGATAGGTGTTTAGGATGCTATGTTTGCTGTGACGAATCAAGCTAGGGAGTCTAGAAACGAACTAAATAAATCTGAGTTGTCGGAACAGTCTTTTTTGTCTTTGAGAACAATATCTGTAATAACTGTTTTTACTATATATGTTGATGGTATGGGACGTTAACAATTAATATATTGTCATTAATAGTTGTTATGGATTCTCTTGGACAATCTGTTTCGCTCAGTGCCACGCCCCGATGTTTCCTCCATCGGTTGGGGTGTGACAAGGATCACTGTGCCTGAAGAAGTTAAAATCTTCAAGGATATGGAGATTGCAAGTTTGTTAGATGAAATTACCCACAAGAATCTGCAAATACAAGAGCTTGAACCAATCTGGGATCACTTTCCGCTATTGTAATGGATCTTAAGCAGAAGTTGGAAGGAAAGTTCGGGAAAGAGTTTGCTGAGCCACCAAAGGAATATACTACAGCTGAGAAAGAGCAAATGGATAAAGAACGTGAAGAAGCGATGAACAAGTATATTCAGGTCTCTCTGCGTACAGTTAGTCAAAGAATGAAACAAAGTAGGTGGTTATGAGGAATGTGGATAGTGAGAAGAACTACGGATTTCAGGATGTGCCAGATCGATACGCTATCAAGATAGGCAAAGACAGATTTGATCGTTATGGGAACATATCCGGAGTTAGAAGCTGGGTGTACAATGAGGAGAAAGCGTTGTTCTTGGTGACTATAAATAACAGAATAGTAGAATATTATAATTCTTCTAGTGCATTCGAGTCATGAACTGCGGTTGATCTACGTGAGTTAAGTCGGGCTCCCTAAACGATTTTAGAAAGACCTAAGTTTGGAAGGTCATAGGTTCAATCTCACAAGAAATAAAATTGAAATTTGCAGTTCAAAAGAAAAAGAAGAAGAATGTTATGGCAAACTCTAGTAAATTTACGAGGTTCAAACTTCGAACACAAAACCAAACCTATGTCACAATCAGTGGCGAAGCTTGAGATTTCCGACCGGGGGTCGAATAGGTATATACCAAAAATTTCTATAAAACCGGGGGGGGGGGGGGGTCAAAAAGCGTATATACCCAAAAGTTTCTAAACAAAAACTACGTACTCTCCACTAACGAGTGAAAAGTTTGGGGGGGGGGGGTCGCCCGCCCCCACAAAGCTACGCCATTGGTCACAATTATGACTAGCTAGTATGCATGATTTATCATGTTCTGTTGAGAGTTACCTACGCCAACCTAATGAATGTTATCTAATAGCATTAAGATTGGAGCCTCTATTCTATATTATATTAGAAAAATAATAGAGGAAACAATAAAACATCATATTGGAATCTCTATAATAAATTTAAAGAAAGTAAAGTACATTTTTATATTTAAAGAGACATATTCAACCATCTATATTGTTATTGTGACTCACAATTTGTGAGTCAGAAATAGATAGAGACAGAGAGTTGGGTGTGAGATATTTTTGAAAAAGTAACAAAATCTATTTAAAGATGTGTTTTTATATAGATGGAGGTGATGGCTCTATTGTGAATGCTCTAAGCCAAGCTGGTAGATATCTGAACATCAAAACTTAGGTGCTGTTTGTTTTTTGGCCAGAAGTACTTCTGGCCACTTATGTCTGCGCGACGCAGACGCGCGCAGACGTTTGATGTCTGCAGCTTGTTTGTTTTCTCGCAGACCTTTCATTAAAAAAGGTCTGCGAGACCTCTTCTTGGAGCAGACATGGACCCAAGTCTTCTCCTCGCAGACGTTTACCTCTTCTCCACTCCGACACCCCTGCTCCGCCACCACCTCCACTCCGACACCCCTGCTCCGCCACCACCTCCGCCCCGCCACCACCTCCATCTCCGTTATCATCATCATCAAAACCCCCAAATCGAACCCCTGCTCCGACCCCAAATCGAACCCCCAAATCATCAAATCGAACCCCAAATCATCATCATCAAAACCCCTAAATCGAACCCCTGCTTCGACCCCAAATCGAACCAAAACCCTAAATCGAACAAACCCCCAAATCTCGAGAGAGAGAGAGAGAGAGAGGGAGCAGCAGGAGACGGTGGTGAAGTGGTGGCGGTGTCGGTGTCGTCTGTCTCCGAAGAAACCCCCTAAATCGAACAAACCTCGCCGTCGTCTGTCTCTGAAGGCGGTGGTGACGGTGTGAAGGCGGAGGTGGTGACGGTGGTGGTGATGATGGCGGTGGTGAAGTGGTAGCGGTGGTGAAGTGGTGGCGGTGGTGATCATGGCGGTGGTGCAGATTTTAGAGAGAGAGTAGAGAGAGAGTAGAGAGAGATCAGTTGTGTTGTGTGTGTGTTTTAATTAGAAGAGGTTTTATATAAAAAAAAACAAACCCTCTTCTCCTTGCAGACTGCAGACATTTGGTCCACATCTTCTCCTGCAGATGCCTGCAGATGTGGTCCGCAGACCGCAGACCTTTTCCTACAGAAAAAACAAACAACACCTTAGTAATCCTAGTGAAAAAGTTTACTAGCCCTCCATGTGTAGGTGATGAACTTTAGGTTGTATGCTATAATTTTCTAGGTTCTCTCTAATTTTCAACATTTTTTAGGCGTAGAGGAGTTGTACCTCATAGTTTGAGAGATTTTCAAAAAAAAAATGATTTTTTTTATTTTTAACCCTAAAATTATTTTATTCTTTAGTTTTAACCTAAAACTATTTGATTTTTTTACTTTTAACCCAAAAACTTTTCATCTTTACTTTTAATCAAAAACGATTTGAATTTTTACTTTTAACCCCAAAATTTTAATCTTTTACAATTTAACCACACCACTTTTTTACTGTCAACTTTGGTTCTCTATACTTTTAATTTTTTGTAAAATTTTCGTTTTACGTTTTTCATTCTAAATTTTGCGAGCTAGCACGGCGCAACGTGCGTGTGTGGTTAAACATTTTTATGTCGTCTATTTTTTCCCGTTTGACAGGTTCATCGTAACGCGCGGGTCCTAGATCGACTTAGTAATTCTTTTATATGTTTTATGTTTTAGTTTAATTTCTTTGCATTAAAACGTCACAACTTCAGTGTTGGTGGTCGCTGGCAGTAGTGTGACATTGGTCTTCGCTATCGCCACAACGCGGTGGTGCTTATAAATTGATTGTACGGATTTTAATTTTGAGTCGATAAGAAATAAGTATTGTATAATTCATAGAAATAACAACATTACATATTTCTAGCTTTCAATAGCTGTTGCAATCCATAAATCTTAACTTATAAAGACAAATCAGTTGGCAAGTTATATAATAAACACCAATGTTCATAGCTTGCCTTAGTATTTTTGCAATCATATAATCATAATAATGATAATAATACATACACGAATTTACTAAATCACACACAAATTTGTAATCTGTATAAAGACATACCCCCCCCCCCCCCCCCCCCCCCTAGTTGCACATATTTGTACTTTGTATAAAGTCAAATCAGCTTGCAAGTTATATAATAAGAGGTTCGTTTATGCGTAGTTGCACATCCCATGCACACAAGAGTCTCCTCTCTCGCATACATAGTTGCATCCCCCGCAATGACGTTTGTTCACCATCGGGTTGACACACCATCCTTTGCAACAAATCTCCATATGCCTACATTTCCTTCCACATAGCCCACAATTTTGTTTATCCGTCGTCACATCAACACATTTCTTATTACAACAGTCTGGTCCAGGGCTACCATTGGCCCGACAAAGTCTTGGGTTCTTGTTGCATTTCATTAAGCCCATGGGTGGTTGGGCAAGGAACCTGCCAACCCGTGCTGATGAGGAATCAAACACTATGATATCATCTTTATTATCATCATCAATGTCGAACGGGTTTTCTTGGGTTGGTGTGGAAGATAGAGCTACGGCTAATGCCATAAGAATGGTGAGGGTTACCAAGATTTGGGTTAGGGTGGTCATTGTGTCTCTAGAGGGTAATGAAGGCTGATTTGATAGGAGTGATGATATATAAGAATCGTATTTATAGATATGACATAAGAAATGAGTTGGAAAATAGTTAGGGTTTTAAAGAAAATTATATATAACTAACATTTGTGTACGAAGGACTTCATAAAATTAGATAACGGTCCACTTACGAATTTCAATCTTGAAATTGGATGATATGTTTGTGTATAATACACGTATGATACATGAATACTTAGTGGAAGAAGGTCCGAAGTTGGTTTTAATACGTAAGAAATTTATATTCATATTTGATATTTGTATTATTTGTTTCTTATAAAATAAACTAGTTTAGAATCCCGTGTATTACACGAGTTGAATAAATATAATTTTATATATTAAGTAATAAAATAGTTACATATTTTAAAAACTTGTGTATTGCATGATTTGAATAAACACATGTCTTACACGAATGATGTAACCCGTTAACACATTTAGTCATCAAGATGTGTTTTCTAACAAAATGAACTTTGAGGTACTATTTACTTGTTGTAACATCTCATTTTATTTTTTATTAGGTTAGAGAGTTGTGTATTACATGGTTTATAACATTTTATTTTGTTTTTTTTATTATTAGGTTAGAAACTTACGTATTAACTGATGTTGGATAATCAGCAGAAAAAAAAAGAAAAAAAATAATTTAGTAAAAAGTATTAAATATACAAGAGATAAGTTGGATATTATGATTTAATATTATTATTTCATTGGAGTGTAAAACGGGATAATGGGATCCTTTATTAGAAGTAAGATTCAAAATATACCACATGTATAAAAAATCTATATGTTCTACATTTATTGAATAAATCTTTTTAACGAAACAGTTGATTAAAATATATATTTTTATTTTAATATGTGATTATCAGTTATTCTTGTCTTTATCATCAAAATATAAAAACAATTAAAACTATCAATTAAATAAAATCTTTATCTTTAGAAATATTTAAAACGCTAATATATTTTTTTAGATTTTAATAGTTAATACATGATTATAATAATTAATATATTATTATCAGTTATCTTTATCTTCATCATTAAAATCTCTTGTACAAATTTTAAATTCTAAATTTAATATAATCAATAATTGACTTTCCATAATAAATATTTAGAAAAATAAATAAGACGCTTCATAGAGCGCCATGTGTGCCTAACATGGTTTCTTTTTTATAAAATATAGATTTAAAAATTCAGCCGATATACAATTAAAGGTACCAGCCACATATAATTTTACTAACTGTCATTTTCGTCCCTGAAGTTTGTCTAATTATGTCAGTTCAGACCAAATTCAAATTGGTATCATTTTTGTCCCTGATATTCTTCAAACATGTCAGTTTCGTTCAAAAAAAACATGAGTTAATTGTCATTTCCGTCCCTGTGGTTTGTCCGATTATTCAATTCAACCTTAGTTTTTTTGGACGGAATTAGCATGTTTCAAGAATGTCAGAGACATTAATAGTACAAATTTGAAATTTGGCCTATACTGACATAATTGAAGAAATCATAGGGACGAAAATGTCAGTATACAAAGTTCTATTGTAGGGATGTTAATTATTTGAATTGTACTAAAAAAAACTTGAAATTTGATTTGAATTCAAATTCCAGGTTCTAATTTGTATTTTTAGAATTTTATTTCAATTCGAATTTAAATACCGAATTTTGAATATAAAGAGAGAGAGAATTAATGTTTAGATAAAATACCAATAAGTTTAGCGTATAAACTATATGAAGTGAAAAAAAAAATCACGCACAAGCAATTTCATTATCTATATGTATACAACCTAATAAAAGCTATACCTAGGGGACACATGCCCCCCTCCTAGGGCCTCTAAACCTCATTTTCCCGCCAAAATTGCATTCCCTTGATTTCCCTTGAGTGAAACCCGACGCGGGATCCACTTTCTTTATTCGGATCCTCCTTTTTCGGTCCATATTTAAATCAACAAACCGATCGATTTTCCGATTTACTGTTCTTCTCTCATACTCTTTGGGATTTTAGTTTTTTTTTCTTTCAATCGTTCTTCTTCAGCAGCCAATCTACTAATTCTTCAATCATCGACAGTATGTATTTTAGTCCTCTCTTACGGCATCATTGAATCGGTGATTTGTTTGTTCTTATCACTGAAGAATCGAATATCTAGGGTTCAAGTTCATAATCATTAATCATCATATTGTAAATGAATATCAATTTCTATTAATATACTGTGTAGTTTATCGATTTTGTTAATAGATTTTTGTTTATAACAACTCCATCACATTGTTGTTTTCTTCTTATTTTGAAATTTTGTAATATATAATCTGATTCGTTTGTTTTTGTAACCATTGTTTGTAGGTTTTGAATTTGACGGAAAGTTCATCAAGGTAATTTATGTTTATCTTCTTCATTATGTTTTGTATTATAACTTTTAATTTTTGTGTTTGATATATAGATTTTGTATAAATTTTTTTAAATTATGTAATTTTTTTTTATTGTTAGAACTTCTTCATGTTATTTTTTAGTTTTTTTTTTGTTATTGTATAAAATATGTTTTCTTATGTTTGTTTAATCTATATTCGTTTATCATCTGTTTTGTTATCTTCATTTAATCTGTCTTTGTAATCGTTGTGTCTTTATTGTTTATGCTTTCTGTCTGTCTTACATCATTGTTATTTTGTAAAATTGTTTATGATTATTTTAGATTTTGTATTTGTTATCTTAATTTTTAGGATTTCTTTATTAGATTTCCTGTTATATATGTTGTTATATATGTTATGTGTGAGCTATAAATTATTTTTCATATTTGCTATAAGTCACGTGTTTATAATTTTTGAATCTGTATTCGATTCCATCTTATCATTTGTTTTGAACAGTATGATTAACATGTTATTATTTATTAATTTCTTCTTTTTTGAATCAGTATCAGAGAGCCTTCTTTCTGTAGGCATATGAATCGAGCCGATGAAGTTCTTATGGTAATTGATAACTTCTAACACGAATTATATATTTTTTTTGTTTTCATTAATTTCAATTTATTATTATTGTATTGTTTATATATTATAATAATTATAATTATAATATATTTTGAATTGTTTGCTTTATAAGACGATTCCATCTGACTTCGCGGCTAAATTGTGGGGTGTCGATAAAGCGCCTACAAATGTTCTGATAGAAACAGAGGATGGGCGAACATTTATTGTTTTCATAAGTGAAGCAAAACGATTTTTTTTTTCTTTTCAATGGTTGGTCGGATGTCGTTACACATTTAGGACTTAAAACTGGTTGTTTGCTAATCTTGAATCCTTTAGATTCTACTAGATTCAAACTAACATATTTTCTTAATGGTGTGAGTCTTACCTGTTTCTGGACATCTATGGTATCTACAACTTCTTATTTTAGTGTAAGATTATTTTTTAATTTATGTTTATTTTTCTTAATATATTTACTTTTTCACAACTGTTTAGAAGTCTAATCTTTTTATTTTTTCTTTCTTATCATTCCTACAGGTCATACCTGAGTGTATCCTGCCAAAGTCCCATGATTATACATTTAGTGATTTAATTTCAACTATCTATTTAGGCAACAAAACGATCCACGTTAAGATTGAAACGTTGGATGGTAAAGTCGGTTTTACCAATGGTATTGATGTAATTGTTATTCAATATCAATTCGAGGCCGGTTGTTTTTTTTTTATTTACAAAATGGTTTGGTAATTCTTTCCATTTAAGAATTTTTGGTAAAAATGGTGTTGAAATGATTTTTTTCTGATGTACATGTCGAGGAGGTAAGTATACATTTTGTTGATTCTTTATATTTACTTACTATAATTTTAATTTAATAAATTAATAAATTTTATATGTAACTTTCAGGCTGTTATTGCACCTGTTGATTCTGTAGAAGTTGTTTCTCCCATTTCAGATGCTCCGCCTGCTGTTGCTGAACAACCAAATGGACGTCGTATTCGGTTTGTTCGTATGGCTGCTAAATATTTTGTAAGCTGTAATATGTTTTTAGTAACTACTAAATATTAAATATTATATAATTTTTTTGACATAATACATAAATATTTTAAGATTCTTGTTCTTATTACTTTTATTGTTTAAAACAATACAGCGGCTGCCTGATGATGTTTTGAGGATGGCTAAACTGGATTTGGGTTTAAAAAGTATCACCATCAGACTTCTGCATCTCATTCCTCAGAAGGAGTTTCCTAACGATACCAAACGTGAAAAGAAAGAGAATGGTTATCGTTATGCGTCAACCAAGTGGCCGAGATTCATGAAAACTGTTGGCATTAAGGTGGGTGACACGGTTTATTATTGTTTTGATAAAATTGATCAAGTTTTGAGTGTTGAAAGGGTTGTTCCTCATATGAGGCGTACTTAGTAGTTCTTTGACATTTAGGTTTGTTTTTTTTGGTTTCCATATGATATATATTAACTTAGTTATGGATATTATTTTTAACCATAAAATTTATGGTTTTGAAGTTTAAGTTACCACAAATTATATTATCTTACCTGTGGTCTTAACGACTATACAGACAACATATCTATTATATATAATAAATGTGTTAATTTTTGCTGATGTGTCAAGCTAGGAGACCTCTAAATTTTGCTTTTTGGCGGGAAAACCACGGGTTAAAGTTTTTGGTATATGGGTTGACACGGGATCCGTATTCCTACCCATTCACATATACGTTTCTTTTGTAAACCCTAGATTTGTATCTTCTCCTTCTCCTTCGTCTCCTGTACTTCTCTTCTCCCCTTGGTTCTGATTCTGAGGAAAATTCATCTTCCATAAATCGCAAAACTCGATTTCTGGTTCAATCGCAGTTTTGATCATCCAAGGTTCGGATCATATATATACACTTCCCATACGAATCACAAACTCTCTTCTCTCAAACCCTAAATCCCAAAATCGTAATACCTGATTCATCTGATCTCACCGATTCATCATTGATAATCGAAGGTATATTGTTTATTTCATTCTCTCTATGATTTTTATTGTTAATGTAATAAGATTTGTTAATCGTAACCATTTTCTGTTTGATATTGTTCATGTAGCCCCATTCCTTTGGCTTGAAGCTTCTACATCTCATTTTCTCTGAAAAGATAGGTGTCGCTTGTGCTTTGAATCGACTGATAAAGGATTCCAAAATCAAACCGATTCACTTACAAGTATGTGGATTCTTTAGTCGATATTGATTTTAAACATTTTATTTGTTTCATCGTCTCAGTTTTTTTCTAAAATTTTGACTGTTTCATCGTATGGGGAAGATGGTGATGGTGGTGGCCTGAAGAGGAATGATGACAATGACATTAGTTAATTTAGGGTTTTCCCAGTGGTGGTCTTATGATGGTTACGCAACAACGAAAGGGCGGCGGCTAGGGTTTCACCAACACATAAATCGGTATCTTTCTATTTCATTTTTAATCCTCTTATTCAGATTTAATTTGTTGCATATCTCACTGATCTGATTATGCCCTAAAACCTAGAGCACCGACATCAAGTAGTAATTTCTCTATTTTCATATAATTTTGTTCATGATTTAGTGCGAGTTCCTCAGTTCTAATCGTTTTAGGGTTTTTATTGTTTTTTTAAGGTCATTGTAATAAGGTTTTGGATGTTGTGATCGGATGAAAATGATCTGTTTTAAGAGTATTCAATTACAAATGTTAAATAAATTTGCCAGTAGTTTGATTGAAAAGCTTTTGTATAACATTATGTGATTGTTTATATATTATGTTTATTAATCTGATGGTGATTTGTGATTGTGTAGTTTTTTTTATAACCTAGAGTGGATGAATAACTGAAATCTATCAAGTGAATGGACTAATTTGTTTTGATAATAATCACTATGAATTGACAGCATCTATGGTCTGAATTATCGGATGAAACTTTCTACTTCAGTTTTGTTGTTTGATTTTGATGATTTGGTGCGTAGTAGATATGTATGTATGGATGTATGCATCGTAAGTTTGTACTTTGGAACAAGCTTTTGGAAGTTGTGATTGTAATCTATGCTCGCTTTAATTGGTTAGTCGGATACAAATGATCAGTTGTGATTGTGTAGTTTTTTAACCTAAGTGAATGAATTATTGAAATATGTTAAGTGCGTGAACTAATTTGTTCTGCTAATAATCACTATTAATTGACAGCATCTACGGCTTGAGAAATCTGAAAATACTACTGCATATGAAGATCATATGTGTTCTATACTTCTATATGAAATTTCACACATTATATTTGATCTGACTGTGGGAGAAAACTGATTTGTAGAGTGCAGGAAGTGGTAATTTCACATCACTGGGGCCAACTGTCGGCGGTTCATGCCATTGGCGTGATGTTTTCTGGCTTGGAATATTTCTTTTGCATTTGGTCGTGGTAGGTCTTGCTCTTGGTGTACTCGGACTAAATAGGTTTAGGAAGAAAGACATGCTTAACATAGATCAATACACCGAAAGATTTCTCGAGAATCAAGCTGGTTTAACCGAGGACTACTGGCCATTATACGCAATTGCTGGTGCCATTAGTACAGCCCTTTCGGACCAGTTAGAGACACGTGCTATTATCGAAAGAATTTGTTTTGATTATTTCTTATTTATGTTTGTTGGGGTGTTTTTATTTTCTATTTATCAGTTAGAGACACGTGGCCAGATACGTTAACATTATCGATTTTAATATTTCAGGTACACAACCTTTTGGATTCTGCTCATTATCACTAAGCTGCCTTTAATTTACTATTTAGAGGTTCTGTACTCCCATATTCTTAAGATCTGGTCTAACTGGAGAAATTTTATATTTTGTGAAGACGGTTGTAAACTATTATTGCAGATAAAGCCACTTGTGGGTCCTACAAAAGCTATCATGCGCGTTAATATCAGAACTTACGCATGGCATGAGTTCTTCCCTCAGGGTAATAATGAGAATATTAAATGAATTATGAAAAGTTAAAGACTCAGATATGAGATACCCTTATATTTGTTTTCTGAATTTGGATTGTGCGGTTTTGCAGCAAGGAACAATATTGGTGTGGTGGTTGCACTCTGGGCTCCAATTTTTGTGGTCCTCTTCCTTATTTGGTTTATAGTGAAAAGGTGAAAACCAGCAGCGTATACATTTGGGACTCCAGAAGTATATCGGATTACGTTTTGCTAATGTTTGGTGGTAATCTAATTCCAAGCAAGAATGGAGATGTCATTGAGATGCTCGATGTGTATCTTCAGTTTTCTGCGTCCAAGAGTGTGTTGGGATTGATAAAGGTACGTTTTTGCGTTAGATATGGTGATATGGGTAGGATGAGTAACGGGTAAAAATTGTTTGGGGTCAAAATGGGTGATTTTCCATACGGGTATGGTTCGAGTTTGATTGGTCTAAATTCTAAAACACTTTCTGTGCTAATTTTTTTTTAAAATAGTTAGTGTCAAATATGATTACTAAAACTTCATTGATTTTTTTACAAGGAAACTTTATTTTGTTAAGAGGTGTCAAGATGAGTAAGTTGAGTAACAACTAATACAAAGCACTTTTTGTCCATAGATTTTAATCTAACTGTCATATGTGATTGCTAACACATTATTTCTACATGTTTTTTTTAGTAAATTGATTTATGTTTGATTTGAACTAATTCACCCTGTAAGACAATTTTGACCCATTTGATAATTATATTATATTCAATTAGAGGTGGCAAAACGGGCGAGGGAGCCATTGGATAAAGTAGTTCGGGTCAAAGGGTCCGTCTGGGCTGGGTTTACCCAACAAATTTTTTTGTTCAAAAAACTTATTTTATTTTTACAAATAGTTAGTGTGGCGAACCTATTTTATTTCAGTAAAAAAAGTTACTTTTGAGTAAATGCATATACTAAGTTTTATACGTTTAAAACTACATTTAAGACCGGATTCTCATGAGAAATTCTCTTGATTTTTCTCATATGACATGTTTAAAAGATAAAACACAATTCAAATTGATCTGTCTAAAAAGTATCAAACTTAGAATTGCTTGCATAATCTTAGGTATGATTTTCATGGGGTTGATTGTTCTTTGTAGTTGGATTTAGGTTTTAGGGTTTTGTGTGTCTTCAAAATAGAGCGACCCGTGCTTACACCTCTGATTCTGTTTCTTTTGTTCCCAGTTTGCATTTCAGATTTTCAGCAACAGATGAACGTTTCAGCAACAGAAGAAACTGATTATATCCAGAACTGATTATATCTAGAAAGGTACACTTTTTTAAGTAAAAGTTTTATAGGACATGTGAAATGGTGTGTTTGATGGTAACATTGGTGGTTGCTAATTTTTCACTTTTGAAGTAAGCTAAATAATAGAAAGAGTTGGGTACGTAATGAACGGGTCGATTTGGGTTGACCTAAAATACATCTTGTCCCAAACTTCTAATTTTTGTTTATAACTAATTAGTGAAAATATAATAATGAATATCTTATTATATCAATAATATTACACTTTTAGATATTGTTTTACATGTATAAAAGGCATATTTCTTTGGATATTTTAGTCATTATTTTGAAGTTATACATATTTATGTTGCTGCATTGAAACTGGTCAGTGTGTTCCTGTTATGATGAAATCAAGCATCGGTACGGTACAAGTGGTTGTGGACCAACGAGTTACATTGTGTTGGCACCCTTGATTTTTCTACAGAAGTTTGAATTTCCCATTTTTTGCACATGTTTGTTCTCGACTATGTAGGTAAATACAGTATGATAGCGAGTGGTTTCAACTTCCCATGCTTTTGGTAATGATAGGGATGGTAGAGGAGCCAATTATGGATTCTTTGCCTCTTTGACGTTACCGGTGTCTAGAAACAGTGACCGCGGTTCGAGTTACTGGCTTATGATGACGAAAATCAAAACGCCGTTGTAGATTGCAGGTTGGTACGTACACATATCGTAGAATTAAATATATTATGTTAAATGCCATACTTTGATTATCATGTTTTGAAGGCTTTTTCTTCATGGTGGGGTATAGATGGTACTTTATTGGTACAAATGATGTGAATACCAAGACCGTAGGTCCTTTGGTACCATGAGATACAAGACTAATCTGATTTATGGTGCTGACAATAACCTTGATCATTGTTGTAAGGGTACTAGAGCCTGTTAAGGAACAACATCTATCTTGGAATTTTGTGCAACTACTTATAGTTCAGATTAACTTTTTGATGCCAATATGCTTAATTTTTTTGTGGTAGTTGGCTGGTGGTGTTGCTGTCAAAGTTGTCAGTCTTGATGTTCCCTTCCAACCATGAAGGGAGGTTAGTTTTTTTACTTTGTTTTTTTAATGGACTTTTTTTCCTTTGATTGATTCCCATAATGATCCGAATTACTTTATGTTAATAGATTGATGGAATGAAGAGTGTTCACTGTTCAGGGGTATTCAGGGATTTTACCATCTAACACGTGGTAGACTCCTCACACTCCACTGCTTTCTGTTTATTCATAAATATTTTTGGGCTTACATTTTTTTGTATTACATTTTTACCTGCTGTCATTTTGAAGTCTTATCATGTTGTGGCGTGTTGAGAAAGATGTGGTTTCCGAGTTAAGCGGGAAAACTGAAATTACTGTTCATTGCAAATTGAGTTCGAGGCATAGTTATATATATATACATAGTTATCAATAGCGGCCATAGCGACCGCTATAGCAAATAGCGTCGTGTTGTGCCAAACCCTCGCTATACGCTGTGTAGCGGCTCCATTGTGCGATTATAGCGGATTCCGAAGGCGAATTCTGGCTGGAAACCTGTAATTTCTGCCAGAGTTGCTGGAAACTAGGAAGAAGAAGAGCGGTTGCATTTTGTTGTGTTTGAGGCTTTTAACGGTTAAATAACTTTATTGATTTTAACATTTAACCCCTTTATGTCTTTCGATTTCATTAGCATCTGGTAAGTCAATGAATCTATTCTTATTTTCGTATGCTTTTTTTGTATCTTTCATCGATGAATTCATTCAATTTTTTAGGATTTCTTTTATCCTTCATTGATGATTCGTTCGGTTACATCTAACTTGCATATGATATAGGTTTTTCGATTTCATCCGCTACGATTGAAGACTTGCATTTTTTTTCTGAGTTTAATCTTATTTAGGTCATTCTCAAGTGTATGCCTGGTGAGTCTCAGTTTTTGAAGGCGTAAGGTGAGTTGCCGGAGAATACCAGGTTGAATGAAGGTGCTTGAATAGTCCATCTTCAACTTTATACTTCTTGCTTCACATTAAAAGGTGGATAAAAAATGTCCTATATTATTAGTGCGGCACATACTTGAAAAGTGATAAACAAGTCTGGTTCAACAGGTATGTTCGATTTTTAATATTAATTTATGTTTCTGAAACTCTGTTGTTTTTTTCCTCATGAAGGCCTTTGTTTATTTGCTAATAGCTGGCCGTTTACAGTACTTTGTGAGGCTTAAACCTAAATTCGACAAGGTGTAGCTATTTACCACTCTTTGCAAAACAAGTTTTCATCTCAGGTTCTTATTCCTTTTATTATTATTTTTTTCATGCTCCAATGAGCATGGGTCTACATGTACTTCAAATGGGCAATTTATTATATTTTTTTAAACATTTTAGAGTGTAAAAATTTGCCCAGTTAGGTTTTTATGTACGGGTCTCATTTTCTGGTGTGAGGAGAACTTTAGTTCTGATTATGGGTTCTTTTGCTTGATGTATGGGCAAATTATAAAACAAAATTATGTTTGAAAACATGTCTTTTTTGTTTTATTTACCGACATAACTTGATTAAGGTAAAACTCTTTTAGCCATTAATAACTAACTATCAGATACTTTCACTAAGGTAAGCCATAAGCTTGATAATTTATGGGCAATAGGTCCCTTTGGCTATTCATCCACCATGGCGTGTCTTCTTAAGCGTATGGGGTTCGAAAACATTCTTATACAGAGATCTCATTATGAATTAAAAGGGAATTAGCTTTACTTGGAAACTTTGAATACATACGGAGGCAAAGTTGGGATACTTATGAAACCGAGCTAAAAATTTGTGGTGGAGAAGGGAAAGAGTCAAAGTGTTATTTGCGACCATGAGCTCACTTGGAGAATCCAAAGTTGAATTGCTACTCTGGATGGTTCAGTAAGTTTTTAAAATCTTCCGCGTACATATCACCATGGTGTTGCTGGTGCTGCTGTATGTATCTAACTGAAAATTTGCATATAGAATTAAATGCAATCATTTAAGGTCTATAATGATATCAAAGAAATTAAACGTTCTATGTTTTGATACATATAGTACCATACATTGTTATACTCTAAATCTTTATAGTTAGTATAAAAAATTGGTTATTTTTAATAGGATGATTATGGGCGTGATATACCAGTCATGTTGTCAGTTGACATGAATAGTAACTTGGAAGCACTGTATCACGTTCCCGGCCTCAAAAGAATCTGGTACTTGAGTCACCCTTAGAAAATGTATGCTAGCAATCTTGCCTTGACGGTTAAGCATGAGGATATGAGAAATCACTTTAGCAAGTTTGGTGTGGTGATCAGCACAACAATTTTGCATTATCATAAAGGCGAAAAAAATTACATATACAGGTTTCTTTCGTTCTCATCTTTTGCAGAACATGTTTAATTACTATCTTCTCTCTTTGTATCTTTTGCATATGGCAGAACAATAAACCTTTGAGAAGTTGTAAAATGCCCCACACCAGAGCCTCGAGTGGAGTTTCATATATATAGAAGGAATTGACACCATATGGGTACCATACAAGTATTAATCTTCATTTCATGTACCAGTTCATTCCAGAATGACATCGATCAACAATTTCCAGGTATTTATAACCTTTGTATCTTCTCTCTTTATAAACATATAAACTATAGATCAACATTTGTATTTAAATTTTTGTTTTCATTACTTCACTTCAATTCATGGTTAGCCAAATGATCTTATCACCGTTGTTTGCTTGCTAGAATCTTTCTAATTAGGATGAGATGCTTTTAAAATGTTTGATTAGATACAAAGGGTTTGACTTTATGATCATTCGATTTACTATTTGATCATTAGATCTAAAATATAACCGATTGCTTTGCCCCCTCTATTTAAAGAACAGATAATGGAGCAAAGGGGGAATAGTATTACATTACATTATTCTCGGGTGCATTGAATGGTGGTGCCTTGGTTGTAATGTCCAAAGGTAAGTTCTGTTTGTGTTTTAGCAACCTCACACCCACCCCCCTTCGATTTTACTATTTTATCTTTAGATGTAAAACATAACTGGTTGCTTTGATCTCTCTATTTAAGGAACGGAGCAAAAGGAGAAATTTTATTACATTACATCACTCGCGGGTGCACAGAATGGTGGTACATTGGCTGTAATGTCCAAGGGTAAGTTTTGTTTGGTTTTTTCAGTGTATTCTATTATGAATCAAAGTTTAGGAAAGTTTCAACAAATTGGATTATTTAGAAATACCTATTATAGTTACAATTTTAATTTTGTTTTTACCTGTTATTAGGGACACCATACACACAATTATTATACAAAGCAAGTGATGCGTTTCCATTCAAGTGGATCAACATGTGTAACTAAAACGAATACTACAATGTATAAAGGTCTCCCAACATTTCGAATTGGAGGTTGTGCTTTGTTTAGGTAAGGTCTCCTAACAACCTTATTTACAATAATATTTATATGGTGAGCACTTTGAGAGTCTATCCAGTTGAATACAATAGAAAGCAACATAAAGTGGAACCTGTACGTTTTCTTGAAGCACCACATAAATGCCAAGGATTTGTGATTACACATAATTGGTCTTTATTTTTGTTTAGTGAGTATTTATATTTTATGATTATAGAATTATATATTAAGTCATTTAGTTTATATAGAAGATTTCTATTTAACCCATTTGTGGTTGTTATGTTGATTTAAAATAGGTAATTGTTGATTATAACAAAATTCGTACCTGTCAAAGTTAAATGTGTATGTATGTGCTTATCGAACTGAGGTAAACAAAGCTGACTATTCTTTTGCTAATTTAATTAAGCGTTTTTATATATTTTATTAACTATGAAAACATACAAAAACTGTCTACAACATTTGGGTTATGCTTCATCAAGTCATGTCCTCTCTTTAAATGATGATATTTTGGTTACCCAGCTTTCAACATAAAATTGTTTACTCAAATCAATGCAAGTCCTCTCAGGTTCTCAAACAATTTTTAAATTTTATAACATTAAGAGATTGTAAATTTTTAAATATATCTTCATTCATAATTCGGGGTAATTTTGTCTTTTAAGGTATTTTTAGATTCTTATTACTATCCAAACACTTCACGAACCAAACGCTCATTTAGGGTCTTTTCGAATGCTATTTTCAAGGCAAAATAAGTGAAAGATGACAAATTCTCTCTACTCTCAACCGTTAATCAGTGTATCTATTCATATACTTGAAATAACCATTCCATGGAAACAAATATTGGTTCTAAATTAAATTATTGGAAACCTTCAATCTCATAAAAAAGCAATAATATATGTTTTGTAAAAGTCACTGAAATATTGGTTCTAAATTAAATACTACAACTAACGTTATGTTTGCAATCAACTTATTCCTTTTTAAATGCTACTCTTTGAGATTTTAACCAACCTAAATGCTATATCAATTCATGCTTCAAATGTGTATCCAGAGAATGGCGAGAATGGCTACCATCCTTTCATCATGGTCTGAATCATTCTACATACATAGAACATTATCTGGTAATATGTTGAAAATTATATGGTAATTGTTACCATTGATAAATCACATTGTTTGCATATCTATTATTATATATGATTAACATTGAATCATATTATATATATCCCCACAAATTTTATAAAACGGACCATTGTAATAAAATTAATAAAATATTAATATCCTTAAAAATAGAGCGACCCGTGGGTACCACGGGTTATAACCTAGTTATATAATATATGATATCAAATATGCCATGTGTAAAAAGTTTTATATTTTTTAAAGTACTTTGTATTCCCATTCTCGCATTGTCAAATATCGTAATATCATAGTATATTAAAATTTGACTGTGTATTATTAGAATTAGAATGTTAAAAAAGATAGATCAAAATAAACCATATAGAAAATTTTTTGTATATATTAAACCATATTACATATATCATACATTAGGTGATAACTATATTTAACAATCATACTTAATAATGTATAAATTAAGAAATTAAGATATCCAGATAATAAGATAATTGTTTATTTTTAAAAAATATATTACCATTGCTGTTTATATTATGGTTAAAAATATAATAATAATAATAGTTAGAACCCTATCTGTTTTGTTACTGTCAATTCTTCTCAGTATAAAATTTATTATTTAATATTGTAACATTGTTTATATAAATCTTTCTTATAATTCTTATATTATATATAAAAAATTAAAATGTTAAACAGAAAACTGATTCATATATTTTTGTTATTGATACTATTCCTTGAACTATCTAAGCTCACCTAAAATAGGTTTATTTATTTTTAGAAATAATATGTAATTGGTTTGAATTTTGGTTAACTATAATTTTTAAATTTTATAACATCCGTAAATGATGTTGATTATGTTAATAATATGTAAATAGCTTAATCTATTTTTTGAAAGAATATGCAAATTGATACTATCAATTTTTGAATTTCAAACTTTATAAACAATTGTACTAAAAACAATGTGAAGATATTGGTGGATCCCCGTACGGCTTTGATTTCTTGAGTTTTGCGGACATCTTGAACAGTAATGCTATTTCAAACTCTACAGTCGGTATGTATATGAAATATTGTACCCTGGATATAATTTTGTGTTTCATTAATTTTTTTAACTTACTAACCACATCTTATTGCTTGATATTGTATTGTTGTAGATGTTATTGGTTATTTGACTCGATCATTTCCAAAAGAGACTGTAACTAACAAAGCAAGTGGAAAGCAATCTGTTAAAGTTACCGTAGAGATTTCTGATCTAGAGTAAGCATCCTAAGAATTATCTTAGAATCCAGTATATATATTATTGTTACAATTGATAGTAATTATAGTAGTAGTGTTTGACCATAATTATATAATGAAACTTATTTTATACCAATTTTTTATGAATTACTCAGGCGTTGGACAATATTTCTTACTCTGTGGGATCAATATTGTGATCAAGTTTTGTCGTTTTTTGAGAGTATCAAAGGGAAAAATGTTCGTGCAATCATTATATTGCAGTTTGGCAAGGTGAAGTGGTGGAATGGTTTGTTTTCTTTCCTTAGTAATTTCTTTTGTCTATTGTTTCTCTGTAACTGAATTATTGGAGTGTAAAGTTTATATTTACATTTATTATATTATGTTTTTTTAATTTTTAATTTCCCACTGTTTGTTACTAGGTGTTGCGTATGTTAACAATTCATACACGGTTAGTCGGCTTTTTTGCAATCATGATTGTCCTGAAGTCGATGAGTTCTTAAACAGGTATGAAATAAAGATTCTACATATTCTTTCTTATTTAACTTACCGTTATTTCACTTTTAATATTTATCAATATTATGATGATCGTATACTTTATTATAATATACGTTCATTTTTTATTTCTGCAACAGTTTATTTACAAATTCTGTTGAGGTTAGTGAATCCACGAGCCTTGGTTCCATGGCAAAATCTGTTGAAGATGAATTCTTGGAGGGCAAAGATTTTTTCAATATTTGTGATGTATTTTCGCTTATGACGGTATACTTTTATGTTAATGCTAAATTGTACACTACAAGTTAACTGTATATATTATTATCTTATCATATAATTATGCAGGTTTGCAAGGTTATTGTTCTGGGGAATATAATGGGTGTTTACAAAGATGAAGGATGGTTCTATGAGGGTTGCAATAGAAGTAACAAGAAGATCAACAAAGTTGTTAATTTGAATGATGACACACAGGAATCAGGTTCAGTTGTAACAAAGGAGGTTCTTACCTATCTCTCTGATCGTTGTGCTTTTAAAACTATAACTTCTTCTCTCAAGTAAGTCAATATACCTTCAGAACCTTTTTTTTTACATGCACGACCTATTTTTATTGTTTTATAATATGAACATTCCCACATTCACTAGGTATAAGATTCAACTTAGAGTTCAAGACCCTTCTGCCTCTGTTACACTTACTTTGTTTGATTGTGAAGCACGGAAGTTGGTAGGAAAGTCTGTTGAAGATATTTTTACTGCCAACCTGAATTTGTAAGTTTTCATTTAGTAGCCATATTGGTTATGTTTTATATTTACTTAAAAGTTAATATTTGTTTATAAATGATAAATATTGTATTTTTTTCAGCGTTCTGATGCTATGAAGATTCCTGCTGAAGTAGATGCGTTGGTTGGCCAGACTGTTGCTTTTAAAATAGACGTTACCAGCTATGTCTTGAAGTATAACATCCATAAGTATGGTATAACCAAGCTGACTGTGGATCCTAACGTTATATCTCAACTTCAAGACACGCAATCTTCTTCACAGATAAGTGTATGTTATATAAATTTTCCGACCTTATTGTTTTACGTTTTCAACATTGTACTTTGCTGAAGTCTAGATATCGTTTTTAATTAAATTGTTTTTTTATAAAATATGCAGTCTTCTCAGAATTGTTCTCTGAATATTGGTGCTTCAGAATTCAGTCTCAGACATCTGATGGTTTAAAGGTATTCGTGTGAATTAGTATTTTGTTAGCTTTTGTTTTATTTCATATATGTTCAAGTATTCGTTGCGTTTGTAACCTGTTAAATTTGTCTTTTCTTAGGACTATGGTGCGAAAGGAAGCGAAAACACGACTCATGTATCTAACATGGCGAGCACCGTTTCACGTGTTGCTTTGGATGTCACTGATACTCCTGCTTCCATGTTAGCTAAGGATGAAGTGAAGAGAAACTTGGTTCAAGTCTATGATGTTGAGGAAGATTCTCATACGTCTGCAATGAAGGTCCATAAATCTGGCGAGGTTAAGGATGTCAATAATGTAGAGAAGATGAACCTCATAATTCCTAAAATCGAGAAATTGTTTTGGAAGGTTTCATAACATTACGTTATTGGTTGTTTTCTAAAAATTGGTTTTTGTTGGTGTTGTCTAAAACAATACATGGTTTGAAGTTATGGTTTTGGTTTATGGTTTTTATTGGTTTCGTTAAAACAATACATGGTTTGAATTCAGAGACTTTTGATATTTTCTTTTGAATAATAAGCATTATTTTAATGTAGCTGTTAAATTTAATTCCATTTTAATGTTTTTTGTTTACATTTCACGTAAATTCCAAGCATAGTATATTTGTGTTTTTTATTATAACTATTCATGTATTATGATAAGAAATATCGAATTCTTTCATTAAACTACAAAATTAACAACAGTTTGTTAAATATATTTTTGAGAGTAATTGATACTATCGACTTATAGTTCATAACAATTTTTTTATAAATATAAATTAGATAAATTGTAATAATTATAGAAAGCCTACCTATCCGATATAGAATTTTTTTTCTTTCCATATATATTTTACGTGTCAAATAATAATTATTTTTTTAAAAACGTATAATTACCTTAAATACAGATTTCATAAATTTAGTGAATAAAATAAGTCATTATTTGTTAATTCGTATCAATTAAATTTATATCCATAATTAAGGTTATTTCCTTTTCAATTCTTTATTATACTCTCATATATTGTTATTTATATGGACACTCATTTCTTCACGTAACAAAGAAGTCACTGATCGAGTTTGATAAAGTATAATATTATACACACCGCTTTCATGTCATATAAGGTACGTCTTCTATCCTCATTATACATTTTGTGTATATAACTTTATTTATGTGCAACATTATTTGACAAGAAATTATACTTTGCATTATAGAAAATGTCTCAAATTCGTAAAGGTACATCCACATCAAGTCCTGACTTTCGTAACATAAATGTGAATTCAACAAATCCTCTGTCTGATATATCTAACGGTATGTCCTTTAATTATCTGTTTTGAAGTAGTATTTATTCATTTATTTTTTCATTTCATTTCATTTTTTACTAATTCATATTTCATCTCAGTTGATATATGCAGCAATACTAACAAATCTGAGGCTGTTGAAAGAACAAAAGCTAGAAGAATATATTCCAATAGTAAAAGATTCAATACAATCTCATCGCAGAGTCAATCCACACTAAATTATTCAACCCCTAATAATAAAGAGAATTTAAGTGCCTCCACATCTCCCATGTATAACAGATCATTTTCTACCCGTGGTATAAACATCAATTTTTCTTGCGGTTTATCATCTTCGAAAATTCATAAGACGAATGCTTCTTTAACATATCGTTTGCATGATATTTCGAATGGTATTTTGAAATCTATATTCGTAACTTTATTATAAATATTTTATTGATATATATTTTACTAATGGATTTGTCATTTTAGTTGATATACGGAATGTAGACAAGGATGAGGCTGCTAAAAGAAGGAAGGATAGACAGATACATTTGAATAACAAAAGATTAAATAAAATCTCATCACAGACTCAATCGACATTAACTTCTTATACTAAAAATAAAGAGAATATTAGTCCAAACACAACTTTTACGTTGAACAGATCATCTTTTAGCGTCCTATCAAGCATCAATGTCTCTTCCAGTTCATCTAAATTCAATTCAGGTAAGACTTTATTTTTTCATCTTTATCAAATTCTCAAATTAGATTTTTATGATTCACATGTTTTATCTGACTACATATTTTGTTTTGTAGCAAATTGTCCATCATCAAGTGTCGTTAAAGACATAACAACTTTAAGTCCCTCTAATTTTACTAATCCAGGTCATTTCTGTACATTAATTTTGTTTGATGAAGCATTACTTTTATGAAACTTAATTTTATAAATTTAAAGATATTATATATTTTTGTTCAGTTTCAGAATATTTATATTATATAATTTTCTATCATTTTTTATAATTATTTTAAAGGAAACATTGCATCTTCTAGTGGTATTCTAACAAACATTACAAGCAACTCAGCATCAACTTCAAGTGTTGACATCATAACTTCGTCATCATCTAGAATTCCACCAAATACTGTTCTCGCATCAGACCAAGCTTCAACATTGACAAGAATGTCATCTGGAAAGCGTAAATTAGTAACAAAATGACCAAACTTAACACCAATACCTATTATTGATTTGACAGCAGATGATGATAACGAGGTTCCTGATATCATAGATCAACATTTAAATCAGCCTTATGCATGTTATAGTATTTCTGTTTATCATTGAGTAGGTTAAAAAAGCATACCATGTTGTATTCTCCCTTCTTTGTGAATTCATATTAACCAGTTTTCTCAACATCATTTGTCCTTGCAACATCTTTTGGTTCAACATCCAATATCTTCAATGCATGACCATATCTCTTTCTTTTTTCGTTTACCTTATTATTACAAATACACATTATATTTAGAGTAATCTCTTAATTTATAACAAATATTCATCACTAAATGTTGTTAAGTTATGTTATACGTACCAACCGGCTGTGAGTTCTCTGTCCAACTGTTGAGACGTTTGGCATTTCCACTTCTGTTCCGCATATCAGCTCCTTACTGTCGTCCACATTACAATATGCCTCAATTTGTTTTCCTTTCTTCTTAAGCTGTTAACACAACCACTAACGTTAGATAACAATGACCAACAATCATTAACTAAATATGTCTACATATATTAATGAAACTACTCATCTATTATTATGTTTGAAATAATTACATCTTCTTTTGTTGGTTGGTTTGTCTCTTCTCTCATCAAAATCTTTGTTTCTACCTTCGACTTTTGATTTCCACCAATGTTCTTATTCACCTCCTCTTTGTTACGACCTTCATGCATCTGTGTATGATAGTTAATAAAATCATAAACTCTTATTGTAATGTATTTTAATCTACATAAATGTAAGGTTAGTACCTCACAAATGAACTGATCTATCGAGTCATCATCATCAAGAATGTCTGATATACAATAAGATACGTAAATAAGTCCTATTTTTTAGTAAACCGTTATAGTTTAGTTGTAAACACTTACAAAGTCAACGTTTTTGTAGTATGTGTCTTTAGGTATTTCCAGCAGAGAGTCATCTTCACTTTCTTCTTTGTTGGTCAAAACTACCTCAACTCCTCGACGATAAATTTTTTACTCAAATGTGACGCTGTCCGTCTTCATCAACAACAGTATATCATCATCTTCTATTGCAAGATCATGAAATAATTTCGGACAACCATTTGTAAAAACATAATTATCATTGATTTTCTCCATCTCAACTTTCCAAGTCTGACCTGCTGCATATATGTTATAACAATCGTTGACTGGCGAGTAAGAGTAACATTTTTTCACATAAGCTTCTGGAATAACCTAAAAAGTTACGTAACATTTTATTGTCAGATATATATGTATACCATTTATTTTACAACTATAACAAAAAAATTGATTCATACATATTAGTATACTTACTATTATCTTTAAAACGCCGTAACGGTTTACTGTTAAAAAAGATTCACCACACATGTTTTCGACGAAACAATCCATTTCAATATTTTTATCTTCGATTATCCTTAAGCGCAATAACGTTCGCTTTGTCAACTGAAGATCCCTTACGACATTACTCCATCCGTCAGTGATAACAGATTCCCCGCTTACACTTCTCAAAGAAACTGGCCAACTTCTTCCACTTTCATGATGTATCATTATTTTAGTTCTTTGCCAATAATCACCATATACACTCTTAACAAAGTCAATTGGCAGCACCTGTGGTTAAATTTATGTTTTAGATCTTATGTAACACAATTTATATATACTTTTTGTAACATTTGTAGCATACTAGTTTTAACGAGGATTGCTCATCTAACACAGCTATGCATGACGAACTCATTTTTATATACCTGTAACACAGCAACAACTGTTATAAACATTTACTATTGAAGTTGAATGCATACATATATGTTTATAGCAATAACAAAATTACGTGTTAAGCAATATTAGATACACACTTTTTTATAAATATGCCTTTATTATTCTTATATCTCTAAAATTTATACTGATATAATGTAACCAATATTTTCATTATTCCTAATCCTAATTCATAATCTACATAAAATCTATCTATGTAGACTTTCAATAATACAATATACAATATACATATAAACAATAACAAAGGAACTGTTATTAGATCAATGTATTTGATTACAACTAAATAAATACTCAATTTAGTCGATCAATTTATAACAACATACCTCTGTTTTTAGTGTTTAGTCTTAGTGTATACATATATTCTTATAGATAAGGAAAAATAAAAGTATATGACTTCAATGTGATCCTATTTCAATATAAGTCAACAAAAAATATTCTCAATCTTAAATTTTATGTGATGCTGATAACCTATTCAATCATCCAAATAACAATGTTAACCAAGAAATTTTATTTTTTCACAAGAAGATCCACAAAATATATCAACCAAATAACATTATTAACCGAAATTCTACACTTTGAAACACATGCAATACAATCTAATCCCTCTTAGATACACATAACATACACAACATTCAATTTTATAAAAACCTAAAACCCAATTTCACGTCTAATTTTACAATAACAACAGGAAACAAACACCTTAAGAGTCAACAAAAAATATTCTCAATCTTAAATTTTATGTGATGCTGATAACCTATTCAATCATCCAAATAACAATGTTAACCAAGAAATTCTATTTTTCAGAAGAAGATCCACAAAATATATCAACCAAATCACATAATTAACTGAAATTCTATACTTTGAAACACATGCAATAGAATTTAATCCCTCTTAGATACACATAACATACACAACATTCAATTTTATAAAAACCTAAAACCCGATTTCACGTCAAATTTTTCAATAATCGCCGGAAACAAACACCTTATGAGTTAGTTGTAGTACCAAAGACAACTTCAGTGTGTAAATCAAAGTGAAAATTGCCATTCAAGTGATCGGAAAATAAGTCGGTTAAGTAACTTTACCAATTTCTTCAACCGTCGTTTGGAAATTTCATGAGCTTTGTGATTGAAGGTGATCTGAGTGTTGAAGGGGAGTTGAGTTGATATGTTATGATTGTATTAAATATTTTAATATTTAAGTATTGATCTTTTTATTTTGTATATCCGTTTGTTTGATTATTTTACAGTAACGTTTTTTTTTTGCCCATTATTTATTTGAATATTTTACATAAATAGATATTGTTTTTTTTTACCTTTTTATTAAACGTTTAATACTTTAAATCAAGTATTTTTCAATTTATTTACAATTATAGTAATGAATAAAAATGAATTTATTTTTTACTATGTTTTTACATTCATTAGAAAAATCTTTGACTATGCATTATCTATAACTAAACTAATTATATATTCTAATGAAAGTATTACGATTTGTTATATCTAATACAATGATTTTTGTTATTTACTATCAAGATTTTTTAAATCGGTTAAATTTTTATTACACATTTACATTAATTTTTTATTTTTTTTGGCCAATATTTAGTTGAATAATAATTTACATAAATAGTTATAACAACTTTTGATTCAATCATATTTTTAAGTATAATTTGGCAATTTTCTCTTATAAATACATACTCTAAATTTTGTGTTTCATTGTATGTGTTGCAAGTACTATTCGATTGTTAGTCTTCTTTCTGATTTTTCGTGTTTGGGTTAAAATGTATCGTCATGGTCCGAATTTTATCATAACTATACTTGATCCGCTATCCCTTCAACAGGTACATACCTTTCCGTATTATTTGTTTAAACTAATGATTCGTATTGTTTAAACTTGATCTCTGAAGAATACAACAGTCCTGAAGATCACAACAAGAAAAAGAGGATCGGATAGGACAACTGAAATGAACAGCATCTACTTCAAAGAATCACAAGTTGATCAAGAGCTGAAGAAGATTATCAGAGAAGGTCATTTCAGATGGATCTGATGATATTTCTGATGAAATATCATCAGTTTCTGACGATTCTGATCATCAGATTTTCTGATGATTTGTTCACCAGAATTTCTAATGAAGTGGTTTATCAGAAATTCTAATGAATACCCCACTTGTCTAAAAATCAGCTCTATCTTGCCACAATAACCGAAGCAACTTGACATTATTGGATATCATGATTACAAAGGCAACTTGACTGTTGGATTCAATGAATATGTCAAATGGCTACTTTTTGCAGGACTTATTGCATGAATAAACAATTGTTTATTCATGTACCCAGCCTTCTATAAATAGAAGGCTCACCAAGCAGAAGACAATGAGTTAAGCTTAGCATTCATACATACTACAAAACTTCATTGCCCTCTCACCCACAGAATTCAAGATTCATTTTTAATATATAATAATCTTACAATCACCTTGTAAACTATTTTGTTTCAAAGTGATATAAACTTGATAATTCTGTAGGTCTTGTGTCATGAAAGTCTGATTTCCATTTCCGCACATCTTTTTCACATCTACTGAAATCACTTGCCATTTTACGTGAAAAGAAGCTTTTAAGTCCAAACTAGGACCAACACAAAACATTATGATTATCGTTTACCAGATAACATGGTTATACTTAATGTATCCGAGTATCATCAATGGGAAGTCCGTATTAGAAAGATTGGGCCAAATTATTGTTTTGTTGATGGTTGGTTTAAATTTATTGAAGATCTAATGTTAAATCCTGGGGATATTCTGTGTTTTCAAATAAAGGACGTGAAACATTTTAATATTATCATATTCAATAAACATGATCGTCAAGTTTTGTTAAACAACACTCATTTGATTGAGCAAGAATATGAACATATTAGCAATGTGGAAGGTAATCGACAAGTTAGTGACGATCCTAACTATCCTTTTTTTTTGCAATGACAGTAACTCATCAATTGGTATTATACTATCCTGCTTTATGTTAATTCTTTTTTTTAGTGTTTTTCATTTAATAACATTTACATATTTTTAATGTTCTTACAAAATGTAGATCCTTCCCAAGTTAATTACTGACTTAAGTGGTTTAAATGAGTTTTCTGAAGTAAAGATCAAAGTTGTTAAAGGAAATACTTGAGTTAAGAATCTACGAACACACAATATTGATGGTCAAAGAAGGTTTGTCAATCAATTTATTATCTTAGTTATTATTTCTATTTTACCCAATTTGTATATATTACTAACAAAATTTTTCATATTTTTCTACCATAGGTACGGTGTTGTTGGATGGAATG
This sequence comes from Helianthus tuberosus, assembly GCA_030545235.1. Classification (NCBI taxonomy): domain Eukaryota; kingdom Viridiplantae; phylum Streptophyta; class Magnoliopsida; order Asterales; family Asteraceae; genus Helianthus; species Helianthus tuberosus. The sequence goes on from CM060355.1 coordinate 108,919,531, forward strand.
ATATACTTCAAGCTGAACATATTTCCTTAGGTGACGATTGTTTTTTCAACTGGTCTAAAACGAATTCGAGGTTATTGGTTACGAAACTCCAGCAAGAAGAAGTGTTACAGTAATAGAGTTACAGTTTATATTGAAAACCCGAAAAACATATATCTTACATTTACTTTTCGATCCCCCTTTTTTACGTTTGTAGTACGACGCGTTGTTTTTTTTAATATTTAAATTCAGATTGCCATGATAATTTCATCCGTACAGTCCGTTTATGATAAGTAACATAAATCTTTTCTATCAGAAGTATAAACATATCATTTTTCAACACCGGGTATTAGCACTAGTTATATATAATGCATGAGAAAAGAGTATTTTAACATACCTAAAAGTTAACAACTTTTGTTTTTCAATGCATAAGGTACAACCTAAAATAAATGTAAATTAGTCTTTTAAACACTAATTACATTTTAATCCCCCAATCTTAATTACACTTTAATTCAACATCTTTAACAAAAGTATAGACAATTAATTATTAGTGTTCGGTTTCAATGTTAATCACATTCGTGTTCGGTTTTTGATTTACCACTTCAACTCAATCTCTTAATCTTCAAAAACTCAACCGGCAATTGATAGAAACTTCGAATCACAAAACCGAGAAATTTCAAGTCTATGAATACCCACGAAAATCTGAAATCCCATTTTCCATAATAATCTTTAAGCACACTCCTGAATGATTGATCAGTGTAAACGGTAATCTGCACAATCAGCAAATCTTCATCGGATAACAAATCATCTAGTAACACATTCAGATCTCAGAAACATTCTTCCATGATCAGATTCACATTCTTCCTCTTCAGTCACGATAACAGATGTATAGTATTCTCCGTTAGTCCCGACAGCAACTTAATCAACAAACAGCATCATTCCCCGGCGGTTAGTCCGAAAAACAATTCATATGCTCGAAGATTAACCATTCTAACGCTTTAGACTATCACAAAGCTATGATATCTTTTAAGTATCGACAATACTAATGCATCTCCTGACGCTAATCCTTCTGACCAGGTTAACGATGACCCGAGACACAAACCCTAAGATATCAATATGACCACGATTTGTAGAATCTGAACTTCATATGATCATGAACGAACGAATCTAGATTTCATGCATCCCCGGACAATCGGAAGTCAAAACCACCCGAATGCAGTTGCACGTCTGAGTTTCAAAAATGCTGGAATTTCACTATATTCTGATGAAATTTTTATTCCCCCTCATTTTTGCAAATTCTGATCTCTCTAAAACTTGTCACTAAATTTGCCCCTCAAACTTTGAAAATTCAGTCATCTCTATTCTCTAAAAAACTCAAATATGCGAAAATGTGATATTTTGCTCCACAAAAGTCAGTTTTTCATCAATGCGGATTTTTCGATTTGGTACATTAATAGTCACTATACCAAATGGTAAACATTCTACGTAGGTATCCGTGACTACTATGTGATTGCATCATCAAATCTATTCTCTGTAGCTCCCAACGGTGTCCCCGAACATCCCGTATTTGTCGTTAAAATCTCAAAAAAAAATTCAATCACCAAATTTTTTCTAGATACTCGTCTCGTCACGACGATAAAAAAATGCCTTTTTAGGCACTTTGTCTCGTTCACGCGGATGTAAAGTCTACATTTGTGCGAGTGTCTCCTTCGTGTGGATGAAAGTTGATTTGGATCAGATAAGGTACGTTCGTGCTGATGAACTCTTCTTCGTGCGAACGTAGTGTCACACCCCGATATTCGGTGGGCCCGGTGGGGAGTATCGTGACGTAGATGATATCATCATAGTCAATACACACAATATAGTAGAACAGCGGAAGGCTTGGTATTAAATACTATTACAAACCATAATGTCCGAGTGTCCAAATAAAAGAATATACAGACTGGTTGTAATAGAGATCCACAGGCGGATCATAAAAACAAAATACAAGAAACTGAAATAACAGATTCCAGGTATCTAAGGATTAGCAAGATCCTCTTATTTGACACCTAGTAGCTCCAGCCTAATTCTGAGAGGTACTTGTCACTCAGCCTTTGGAAAATACGTCAGTTTTCACTGGTAAATACAATTAACTGACTCATTTGAAAACATTTATGAAAATTGATTTAAGTACACAAAGCACAAACCATTTGTAACTTGGTACAATCTTTAATAAAATCTTGTATACAGTTTTACATGTTTGTCATACATATGGGGCCGGTTTGGAAGCCAGTCATGATTAACCGACACACCACTTATAAAACCCACAAAGGAGTTATCCCCAACATGTGGGTTATTTAGCATTTTCATTTGTTAGGTGTATGCCTACACCCCGTGCATAGGTCATGGCCATTTTCAAATGAAATGAGCCGAGGATATCCAGGACACGGTCGTATTAACCCCCAATGTTTATGTTATCAAACAAAACAGATTAAAACGGGTTATAAAATTTTTTTTAATCACAATCTGATTAAATGATTTCATACCCGACCAAGCGGTATTATTATAATACCGTATCCCAAGCCCGTATAACAGAAAATAAGTTAAAAGTATTTACCTGAGCTAGATGTATAAAGATGTAACGTAGCCGTATATTTCCTAAAGCCTTATGAAAATACCTTCTACCGAAGCTACTCAATCTGTATGGAAGGTTTATTAACCTATTAGGATACTAACGGGTCTTTATTTAAGTCAAAGACTTAGACCAGTTAGCTTGAAAGATAATTTTACAGTTCTAAACGCTAGAATAAGCGGAGACAGGAATGGAATGGAATATGATTTAGACCCAACAAGTTTGAATAATTGTATAATATGGGTAAACTAAATACATTCTGGATTTTGAAGATTTAATGATAAGGTTAAACCCGTTTCGGCTAATTTATGTAAACTAGTTACATAAACCGAACCGAACGCATAAATGCATAACGGATACCCAAATGAATTATATACAGGTCTCATATGTTATTATGCTTAAAATATGATAATACATCAGTAGGATGTTAACATTTATGCCCAAAAATTATTTAAAACCAATTTAAGTCCCGTAGGGGCATTTTGGTCATTTTAATGTTTATAAAAGAGGTTTTTATAGTAAACTGGTATTCTGGTCTTAAATAATCTGTAAAAATATTTATTTTACGTTGTTATAACAGTAAGATATCATTCATATGTGAGGTTTACCATTTATGGCCAAACTATGCCCCGAAAGGGTATTTTGGCCATTTCACATATGCTTTTAAGGATATTTTTGGAAGTCTGAGTTCATGAATTATACCTACTGTAATAATATTAAAATTTATTTATAAAATCAGTAGATAACAAGTGTTAGGTTTTTAGTATGATTTTAAACCATACTATGCGCTTAAATAGCTTAAAAGTAGATAATAGACGATAATTAAGATGTTTATGGAAATCTGAGATTTTGATCAGTCTTAAATGTTCAAATTATTTTATTTAATATATAATGTCAGTAGGAAAAGGTTTGGTATGCAAATCATATGTTAATCTCATTTTTTGAATGAAAAGGGTATTATCGTCATTTATCGAATTATATAAGAACTCAATGATATGGTCAGTTTATAATCTGATCAAAATTTCCAAAAACCCATAAAAATAATATCTTAACAATAGGAAATGAGTTTTGGGTCAGATTCCATGTTTAAACATGTGTTATGCTAACAATGAAATTTAATTAATAAAAATTTTCATTTTACGATATGTTGTATAACTTTCGTTTAAGACCAGAAATTGATGTCAAATTTAAGTGACATACTTATATATCAGTAATGAAGCTTTTTGTCCTCTCACATTTTCAAAAATCTCGTTTATATGTCAAAAGGGCAAAATGGGCATTTATAAGCATAATAACGGAGATTAGCATATAATTCAGAATACTAATGACCAGGTAATATAACCTCAGAGGGTTATACTACAACCTAATGTGGTCCTAATGGAAGCTTAAAACATGGAAGAATTAAGCTCAATCGGGTCAGAACTGAAAGTCAAAGCAAAAGTCAAGCTTTTGCGACTTTCGGTTATGAACCAATCCCTAAACTCATAATTGTCAGGTTGAACATGCTTAACCAAGTTCTAATAATAATTACCAAGTTATTAGAGTGATAAAATATAACTTATAACCTCTGCATTGTTAGTTTTGATTATTATTTCAAATTCTGACAAGCTTGACTTTTTGGTTAATTAGTTTGACCCGACAATTAACTAAGCAAACGAAATAATTAGGAGGTGTCCTTTTAAGGGGTTAACATCTACCTAATTATGGTCACATAACCATATTCATTTCGAATAATGGCTGGACCATTTGAGTTTAAACCGAGAGTCAAAGCTAATTAATGTAACTTTGACTTTTTGGTTTTTAATTAAGAAAACTAAACTAAAGAAGGGACTAAGACACTTACAAAGGGTCCTAGCAATCTTTTCTACTATGGTGAGCTTCCCCTTTTAATCAGGAACCTCCAGAATGCTCAAGGAATGCTTGAACTTAGAGAGAGAGAGGTGATTTGTTTGAATGATGCAAGTGAAATGGCTGCACCATGAGCCAATTTATAGTGAATGAAGGTTGCCTAAGATGATCACATGTGTTTAGGGGTGAATTCAGATGTCTCCAGGTGTCTTGGTGGTATGTTAAAACCATCAACAAGGCCATTATTTCGATTATAACTTGTTTGGAGCTCAAGAAAGAAGATAACCAGCACCTGGCATCACTATTCTATCGAAACAGGGCCGTCGCGTCGCGCGACGGCATATGATCCTCATGGTCGCGCATCGCGACCTCCTAGTTTACCAGCCAAACAAGTTTCAATCTTGACAAGTTCAGTCCCTGCACCTTTATAAGCTCAATTTCTTTCGTTTTAGGCACGTCTGGCCCTTGTAGTTTGTTTGTAGATGATCTAGGGAATATAACCAAACACCGTTAGGCCCGGTTTCGTTAAACGATCACCGAAAATATAAGTTTCGCCTCGTTGACGCTTTAAACCCTAATTCTTGGGAATTTGCATATTTATCACATAACGTTATCGAAACCTTGTGAAATTTATATCACTTATTTTTGAGAGTATATTTGAATATTACGAAGCCCCGGGTTCGTTAAAGGGTCACTCAGAGGTAAGAATTAACATGTTGATTCGTTTAACCCCTGTAGTTTATAATCTTTCGATTATTTTCACAACGGCTCCTTATATCCGAATAATTACTCGTTTAAGAATATATTATTCGTGTGTGGTCATTCAGAGGCACAAGTTTGGCATGTTGACACTTTTAGTCCCTTTGCATGCATAATTTCATCATTTTACAACTTTAGTCCTTCAAACTCAATCTTTCAAATGATTAGGGTTTTGGACACGTGTCTTCACATAATTGAACACATTTTTACGAGGTGTTACATCCTCACCCCCTTAAAAGAAATCTCGACCTCGAGATTTATTGAAATAAATGAGGGTACTTTTGTCGCATAGTGGACTCAACCTCCCACGTATATTCTGGGCCTCTACGGGCATCCCATTTAACTTTAACTATAGGCACGTGCTTCCTTCGGAGCTTTTTAACCTGTCGATCCTCGATCGATATAAGTCTTTCAAAAAACCTCTGGCTTTCATCAATTTGTACGCCTTTATGAGACATTGCTAGCGATTCATGAGCTAGACATTTCTTTAAATTACAGATGTGGAATACGTTGTGAATTCCACTAAGCTCCTCAGGCAAGTTTAGCTTATAAGCTACACTTCTGACACATTCGATAATTTCAAATGGTCCAATATACCTTAGGCTTAGCTTGCCCTTCTTACCAAAACGCATCACACCTTTCCAGGGTGATACTTTCAGTAAGACTTTGTCGCCTACCTCAAACTTTAGAGGTTTTCGCCTCTTATCAGTATAAATTTTCTGCCTATCCCTGGCAGCTTTCAGGCGATCACGAATTTGGACAATCTTGTCCGTGGTTTCAAGGATTATATCAGGTCCTGATAACTAAGCTTCTCCTACTTCCGCCCAACAAACACGCGTTCTACATTTTCTCCCATATAATGCCTCAAAAGGCGCAGCCTGAATGCTAGTATGGTAACTATTATTATAGGAGAACTCGATTAACGGTAGGTGGTCATCCCAGCTACCACCTAAATCAATAAAGCATGCATGAAGCATGTCTTCCAAAGTTTGAATTGTACGCTCACTTTGTCCATCCGTTTGAGGATGATAAGCAGTACTAAAATTCAAACGAGTGCCTAAAGATTGTTGGAAACTTTTCCAAAAGTGAGAGGTGTATCTAGTATCTCTATCGGATATAATAGATACTGGTACTCTGTGGAGAGATACAATCTCATCCACATACAACTGAGCTAGCTTGTCAGAGCTATGAGTCTCCTTAATGGGTAAGAAATGTGTTAACTTAGTCAGTCTGTCAACTATGACCCATATAGTATCATTTCCATGCCTTGTTTTAGGTAACTTGGTTATAAAATCCATGGTTACCATCTCCCACTTCCATGTGGGAAGCTCTGGCTATTGTAGCAAACCTGACGGCTTTTGATGCTCAACTTTTATTTGAGCGCATGTCAGACATTTAGCTACATGCGTGGCTATAGATTTCTTCAAACCTATCCACCAATAATTGGCTTTCAAATCTTGATACATTTTGTCACCTCCAGGGTGAACTGAATATCTGGAATTGTGAGCTTCCTTGAGGATTATATCTCTAAGTCCTCCATAGATAGGAACCCAGGTCCTACCATTCAATCTAAGAATTCCATCCTTTCCAGGTGCTAACTGTTCAGCAGTTACACCTAACTTTTCACTTTGAAGGTTAGCTTCTAAAATAGCTTCCTTCTGAGCAGCTAACGGTCTTTCATTCAAGTTGTTCTTCAGTTCAATGTTCTTGGCATTAATCCTTATAGGTTTAATCCTTTCTTTTCTGCTCAATGCATCTGCGACTACATTCGCTTTACCAGGATGGTAGCGAATTTCACAATCGTAGTCATTTAGAGTCTCCATCCAACGGCGTTGCCTCATGTTAAGATCCTTTTGATTGAATAAGTGTTGGAGACTTTTGTGATCCGAATATATCACACATTTAGTTTCATATAAATAATGTCTCCATAACTTAAGTGCAGAGACAACGGCACCCAACTCCAAATCGTGGGTGGTGTAATTCTTTTCATGCACTTTTAACTGTCGTGATGCATAGGCAATCACCTTGCCTCTCTGCATAAGTACACAAACCATACCGGTGTGTGAAGCATCACAGTACACGACAAACTCTTCTATTTCTTCAGGCAATGTCAACACCGGAGCATTGCTCAATTTCTATTTAAGAATCCGAAAAGATTCTTGTTGTTTTGGACCCCAATCATACTTCACATTCTTGCGGGTCAGAGTAGTCAATGGTGCAGCTATTCTTGAGAAGTTATCAATGAATCTTCTATAATAACTAGCTAATCCCAGAAAGCTACGAATCTCTGTAGGTGTCTTAGGCGCTTCCCAGTTCATGATTGCCTCTATTTGAGTGGGATCTACTTGGATACCACGCTCACTAACAACATGTCCAAGGAATTGGACTTCGCGAAGCCAGAACTCGCATTTTGAGAATTTAGCATACAGCTTCTCCTTTTGTAGCAATCCTAAGATACACCGAAGGTGCTTCTCGTGATCAAATTGACTACGAGAATAGATAAGTATGTCGTCTATAAAGACAATGACACACTTATCTAAGTATGGCTTGCAGACTCGATTCATTAGATCCATGAATGCTGCAGGTGCATTAGTGAGCCCGAAAGGCATCACTAAGAACTCATAATGGCCATATCTCGTTCTAAACGCTGTCTTAGGTAAATCTTCAGTTCTAACCATGAGTTGATGATACCCTGATATCAAATCGATCTTCGAGAAGAAGCTTACCCCTTGGAGTTGGTCGAACAAGTCGTCGATCCTGGGCAATGGATAACGATTCTTGATTGTTACTTTATTTAGCTCTCGATAATCAATGCATAGACTCATTGATCCATCCTTCTTCTTCACAAACAGTATAGGAGCTCCCCAAGGCGAAGAGCTGGGTTGTATGAAACCCTTTTCCCGTAAGTCATCCAATTGAGTCCTGAGCTCTTTCATTTCTGTAGGTGCTAGACGGTAAGGAGCTTATAAAATTGGTGCAGATCCTGGCAGAATGTCTATCCTGAATTCAACTTGCCTCTCAGGAGGTAATCCAGGTAACTCATTAGGAAATACATCAGGGTATTCCGAAATGATTGGAATATCTTCAATCTTGGGTTTTGGTTCATCAACTATCACTTGTGCCATGTAGATGACACATTCGTTCTTCAGACACTTCGATGCTTTGAGTATAGACACATTGTTGGGCAAACCATATTGTGTATCTCCTTGAATAGTGACAGATTCACCAGAAGGGGTTTTGATGTTAACTAGCTTCTTATCGCAGGCAATTTGGGCTTGGTTATGCGATAACCAATCCATGCCTAAAACTACATCAAACCCAGCCAATTTCATTGGCAAGAGGGATAGCGGGATAGAATGATTCTTAATGGATATAAAGCATCCATCAAGAAGAGTTGAAGCGGTTTCTAAGGTACCGTCTGCGAGTTCTACCTCATATTTTATGTCTAGAGTTTTAATAGGCAAATTCAGTAACTTACTAAACTTATGGTCTACAAACGACTTATCAGCACCTGAATCAAATAAAACTCTAGCATAAATATCATTAATGAGGAAGGTACCTGTTATAACATTCTCGTCATTCACCGCCTCCCTGGCGTTCATTTGAAAGACCCTTGCATTGGTTTTCTTTACCTCATCAGGCTTCTTAGCATTTTTAGGGCAGTTAGTCTTAATGTACCCCTTTTCATTGCAACCATAGCAGGTTGCATCCTTGATGTTTCAGCACTCCACAGTCTTGTGCCCTTTCTTTTTGCAGATCCCACAAGGTTTAGCTTGTGGGTCCTGATTGCACTTTCCAAAGTGCCTTTTATCACACGTTTTACATCTGGGCTTGTCACCCGACTGCCCCTTCTTGGAACCAGAGTTCCCTTTCTTCCTTTTATTTGATTGGTGGGACTAGTCATCATCCCTCTTCCTCTTCCCTTCTTCGGTGGTTTTCTTTGACCTACTCCTTACAATATAGAGAGTAAGTGACAAGGATAGATCTACAGCCGATCTATATGTAGTAGGCTTAGAAGCCTTGACATTTCCTTTAACCTCAGGGGCTAAACCACCTATAAAACGCGCAGTGCGTTTGGGTTCAGGGGTGACCAGATATGGGATGAGTCTAGACATCGAGTTAAAATTGGTCACATAGGAGCTGCAATCCAAATCCTTCATCACCAGAGTGAGGAAGTCAGTCTCTACCCTTTCCACTTCATGCTACGGACAATAAGAGTCCTTCACAAGATCAACAAATTGGTTCCAAGAAAGGTTATACAAAGGAACCTTTCCAGCGGATTGCACCAAGGCTTTACACCATGTTAGGGCGTCTCCCTTGAAGGACTGAGACACAAACTTAACGATGTCCTCCTTATCATACCACTGATATCAATCACCGTTTCCATTTCATCCAACCACTTCATACAGTCAATAGCTCCCTTTTCTCCCGTGAAATCTCTTGGTTTACAAGAGACGAAAATTTATAGGTACAACCTTTGTTGTACCTGGGAGTCTGATTGAGGACAATTTGCCTCTGTGGTTCACTTTTCTGATTGGATGAGTGTCGAGACTTATCCTTTTTCAATGTATGCGAATGTGGTAGAGACTTTGTATGAGTTTTGCACCGAACATTACTCGGCTCCTTAAACATATTATCCACAGCTTGAGCAACTTCTGTGTTTATCATCGCTTGTAATTCAGCACCAGTAACATTTATCCTGGTATTATTGTTTCCTTCCACAGGATGACTGTTTGCTTCGTCAGAGCCAGCCATGATTTGAGTACTAAAAACCAAACAATAATGATCTATTTAGATTATATAATGAATCATCACATTGATGATTAGATGGCCATGGTATTAATAAACCATATAGACCATTTTTTATAACAAGTCAAAAATCTATTTGATCATGATTTGCCTAGGCTACAAATGAACCATTATTGACAATCAATAGGATATAATCCTTTATATTTATTAGACAGGGGACATAAATCACAACTGTCAATGTCATAGAGACATTTTCATATAGCGTAAGGCTCGTCTCGAAAGACATTTAAATGGCACAAAAAGCCTTGTCACTAGGACAATTAAAACATAATCAATGATCTCTTGAATCGGTGATTTTTAAGGGTTGAACATAGTTCATCGCTTTTTGGGACAAGAATTTTATAAAATAAAACTATCATTATCATGAATACACCTTCGCCCGTAGGCATACACCTCAAATGGATGTTTTGATGTATACATCATATTTGATGTTTAATAGCCATGATTCATATTGATCATATAGGCTATGTGGGTGGCTTAGAATGATCCAAGTACTTTTGGAAGCTAGTGTGGTCTCTCAAGTCACACTGCCAGGAATGTTAACATGTTTTCAGATGTTAACAGGGAATTATTGTCTTAAAAAGGTTGTACCATCACAGCCATTAATATTTTGGCTAGGTTATACCTTTAAGAACTTCTTTTGAAATTTCTTTGGCAGATCAATTTAAAAAAATTGAAATGATATTTGCATGATGATGTAATAAAATATACATATAAAAATCTCAAAAAGAAATTCCATTAAAGTACTAGACTATTAAAAGAATACCCTAAATGGGTCTTGAAATAAACAAACTGTCCACGCAGGGACTATATAAAAGAAACAAGTCCACGCAGGGACTAAGTACAGAAAATGAAATGTCCACGCAGGGACTTGATTGAAATTACAATACAAAATAAAATAAAATAAACTTCTATTTCTTCTTGCCCTTTATGAAGTTCGCGAGGCCTTTAAGAAATTTGTTATGCTTCTTATCGCGTTCCTCCGCTTTTTGTTCAACCTGATCCAACCTCTGTAGGATTTGTTGTGTTTGCAGTTGTTGAGGAGGAGGTTGTTGCTGATAAGGTGGGTATTGATACCCTTGCACTGGATACCCAGTTGGGTATACTAGAGGAAATGGTGAAGGATAAAGTGCATTAAATTGAGCTGCCTCAAGATATGGATCTTGGGCAGGGGCTTGATATCCATAATCCGTAGGAGTTGGATATTCAAATGGGTTATACCCAGAAGAAGCTGGGTAAGTTGGTATTGGGTTTTCATAACCCACTGGCGGTGGCGATGGTTCAAAAGTAACTGGCAGGGGATCATCTTCCGGCACCGCATGAGAAGGTCCACCCATTTGTGGATCTTCAGGGATAAGAGGGTAAGTACTCGAAGCTTGTGGGGAACTAAATCTTGGTCCCTCTCGCACGGACATCCGTGCATTCCTCCTTCGCCTTGGTGGCTCAGAAGGTGGTTGTGGTGGTTGTTGAGGTGGTTCCTCAACGGGAAAAGGCGGTGGAGTAACCGCCTGAAGATACGCTTCCTCCAATGGAGGTTGTGGTGGAGAATTGTGAAAAGAAGGGGTGAATTCCCACGTATAAGTGTTCCACCGTTTGGCCCATGAATCACGGCCTTGATATGGCGATCCTTCATAAGGAGAACCGCTGGAGATACTGATGGGATGTATTGGTGTCCCTGTTGGTGGCATCTCTGGGTCGAGGTCATCATCCATTTCCATATCTTGGGAGAAATGGTCCTCGAGTCCAAGAGGGTTGTAACCATGTGGTTCATTAATATAATCTTTGGGGTTAAATTGACCCGGTGAATAAGGGTCGAGAGAACCAGAATGGTGAAAAGAATGAGAATGTAGAAAGTGATATGAATGATGTGAATGGTGTGAATGATGAGAATGTTGGGAATGGTGAGAATGTTGGGCTCGTCTTGAATAGGCGGCCCAAAAGAAGGGTGATATGATGGTGAAGAACTTAACGAGACTGAGTGTCTCGCAGGCTCAAATGAGTGTCTCCAATTGTCCTTTGAATCGGAGCTAGTAAAAGACGCTGATGGCGTGCGTCGGTGTGAGGGTCCAGCATTGCTAGATGGTCCTCCCCTCATAGGACCTTTTCCTTTTCCTCCACAGCCCCTAAGTCTTGGCGGCATTTTAAATTAATAAACATGTCAAAATAAGTAAAACAAATATAAACGACATAAGGAAAAATTAAGAATAATCCTAGGTCATTTGCCTAGACTCGGAAGTCTAAGGAATGTACTTATTGTGTCATTGATATTAAACACAAAAGGCTAGTGTTTAATTCACTCAATGTTGGCTCTGATACCAACCTGTCACACCCCGATATTTCCACATGTTACCGGTGGGCCCGGTGGGGAGTATCGTGACGTAGTTGAAATCATCATAGTCAATACACACAATATAGTAGCACAGCGGAAGGCTTGGTATTTAAATACTATTACAAACCATAATGTCAGAGTGTCCAAATAAAAGAATATACAGACTGGTTGTAATAGAGATCCACAGGCGGATCATAAAAACAAAATACAAGAAACTGAAATAACAGACTCCAGGTATATAAGGATTAGCAAGATCCTCTTATTTGACACCTAGTAGCTCCAGCCTAATTCCGAGAGGTACCTGTCACCCAGTCTTTGGAAAATACGTCAGTTTTCACTGGTAAATACAACTAACTGACTCATTTGAAAATATTTATGAAAATTGATTTAAGTGCACAAAGCACAAACCATTTGTAACTTGGGACAATCTTTAATAAAATCTTGTATACAGTTTTACATGTTTGTCATACATATGGGGCCGGTTTGGAAGCCAGTCATCATTAACCGACTCACCACTTATAAAATCCGCAAAGGAGTTATCCCCAACATGTGGGTTATTTAGCATTTGCATCTGTCAGGTGTATGCCTACACCCCGTGCATAGGTCGTGGCCATTTTCAAATGAAATGAGCTGAGGATATCCAGGACACGGTCGTATTAACCCCCAATGTTTATGTTATCAAACAAAATAGATTAAAACGGGTTACGCAATTTTTTTTAATCATAATCCGATTAAATGATTTCATACCCGACCAAGCGGTATTATTATAATACCGTATCCCAAGCCCGTATAAGGGAAAATAAGTTAAAAGTATTTACCTGAGCTAGATGTATAAGGATGTAACTCAGCCGTATATTTCCTAAAGCCTTATGAAAATACCTTCTACCGAAGCTACTCAATCTGTATGGAAGGTTTATTAACCTATTAGGATACTAACGGGTCTTTATTTAAGTCAAAGACTTAGACCGGTTAGCTTGAAAGATACTTTTACGGTTCTAAACGCTAGATTAAGCGGAGACCGGAATGGAATGTGATTTAGACCCAACAAGTTTGAATACTTGTATAATGTGGGTAAACTAAATACATTCTGGATTTTGAAGATTTAATGATAAGGTTAAACCCGTTTCAGCTAATTTATGTAAACTAATTACATAAACCGAACCCATAAATGCATAACGGATAACCAAATGAATTATATACAGGTCTCATATGTTATTATGCTTAAAATATGATAATACATCAGTAGGATGTTAACATTTATGCCCAAAAAGAATTTAAACCAATTTAAGTCCCGTAGGGGCATTTTGGTCATTTTAATGTTTATAAAAGAGGTTTTATAGTAAACTGATATTCTGGTCTTAAATAATCTGCAAAAATATTTATTTTATGTTGTTATAACAGTAAGATATCATTCATATGTGAGGTTTACCATTTATGGCCAAACTATGCCCCGAAAGTGTATTTTGGCCATTTCACATATGCTTTTAAGGATATTTTTGGAAGTCTGAGTTCATGACTTATACCTATTGTAATAATATTAAAATTTATTTATAAAATCAATAGGTAACAAGTCTTAGGTGTTTAGTATGATTTTAAACCATACTATGCGCTTGAATAGCTTAAAAGTCGATAATTGACGATAATTAAGATGTTTATGAAAATCTAAGATTTTGATCAGTCTTAAATGTTCAAATTATTTTATTTAATATATAATGTCAGCAGGAAAAGGTTTGGTATGCAAATCATATGTTAATCTCATTTTATGAACGAAAAGGGTATTATCGTCATTTATCGAATTATAAAAGAACTCAATGATATGGTCAGTTTATAATTTGATCAAAATTTCAAAAAATCCCTAAAAATAATATCTTAACAGTAGGTAATGAGTTTTGGATCAAATTCCATGTTTAAACATGTGTTATGCTAAAAATGAAATTTAATTAATAAAAATTTTCATTTTACGATATGTTGCATAACTTTCGTTTAAAACCAGAAACTGATGTCAAATTTAAGTGAAATACTTATGTATTAGTAATGAAGCTTTTTGTCCTCTCACATTTTCAAAAATCTCATTTATATGTAAACAGGGCAAAATGGGCATTTATAAGCATAATAACGGAGATTAGCATATAATTCAGAATACTAATGACCAGGTAATATAACCTCAGAGGGTTATACTACAACCTAATGTGGTCCTAATGGAAGCTTAAAACATGGAAGAATTAGGCTCAATCGGGTCAGAACTGAAAGTCAAAGCAAAAGTCAAGCTTTTGCGACTTTCGGTTGTGAACCAATCCCTAAACTCAGAATTGTCGGGTTGAACATGCTTAACCAAGTTCTAATAATAATTACCAAGTTATTAGAGTGATAAAATATAATTTATAACCTCTGCACTGTTAGTTTTGATTCTTATTTCAAATTCTGACTAGTTTGACTTTTTGGTTAATTAGTTTGACCCGATAATTAACTAAGCAAACGAAATAATTAGGAGGTGCCCTTTTAAGGGGTTAACTCCTACCTAATTATGGTCACATAACCATATTCATTTCGAATAATGGCTGGACCATTTGAGTTTAAACCGAGAGTCAAAGCTAATTAACGTAACTTTGACTTTTAGGTTTTTAATTAAGAAAACTGAACTAAAGAGGGGACTAAGACACTTACAAAGGGTCCTAGCAATCTTTTCTACTAAGGTGAACTTCCCTTTTTAATCAGGAACCTCCAGAATGCTCAAGGAATGCTTGAACTTAGAGAGAGAGGTGATTTGTTTGAATGATGCAAGTGCAATGGCTGCACCATGAGCCTATTTATAGTAAATGTAGGTTGCCTAAGATGATCACAGGTGTTTAGGGGTGAATTCAGATGTCTCCAGGTGTCTTGGTGGTATGTTAAAACCATCAACAAGGCCATTGTTTCGATTATAACTTGTTTGGAGCTCAAGAAAGAAGATAACCAGCACCTGGCATCACTATTATGTCGAAACAGAGCCTTCGCGTCGCGCGACGGCATATGGTCCTCATGGTCGCGCAACGTGACCTCCTAGTTTACCAGCCAAACAAGTTTCGATCTTGACAAGTGAAGTCCCTGCACCTTTATAAGCTCAATTTCTTTCGTTTTAGGCACTTCTAGCCCTTGTAGTTAGTTTGTAGATGATCTAGGGAATATAACCAAACACCGTTAGGCTCGGTTTCGTTAAACGAACACCGAAAATTTAAGTTTCGCCGCGTTGACGCTTTAAACCCTAATTCTTGGGAATTTGCGTATTTATCACATAACTATATCGAAACCTTATGAAAATTATATCACTTATTCTTGAGAATATATTTGAATATTACGAAGCCCCGGGTTCGTTGAAATGTCACTCAAAGGTAAGAATTAACATGTGGACACGTTTAACCCCTGTAGTTTATAATCTTTCGATTATTTTCACAACGGCTCCTTATATCCGAATAATTACTCGTTTAAGAATATATTCTCCGTGTGTGGTCATTCAGAGGCACAAGTTTGGCATGTTGACACTTTTAGTCCCTTCGCATACATAATTTCATCGTTTAACAACTTTAGTCCTTCAAACTCAATCTTTCAAATGATTAGGATTTTGGACACATGTCTTCACATAATTGAACATGTTTTGTCACACCCTCAAAATCCACACGCGGAGTATTACCGCGAGGCATGTGACGACCAGGATCTTAGCCACTAATTATTTTGAACGGATTAGTTATTGTTATAAACATTAGCATAATTAGTGACCTAATTTAAATTTTTCAAAACGTGGTTCTAGTTTGCAGCGGAAGGGAAAGTAGAACAAATCATAATTTTAAACCACAAGTTTATTATCATGTTACTTACGAACCACGTACTCCATCTGATTGCAATGTCCGTCCAGAGCTGTATCGAGCAACCTGCAAAGCATGCAGTAGTGTGTCAACATAACGTTAGTTCACGTGTTTGTAGTTTCTCAGTTTTATTTCCAAAAACTTGTTTTAACCAGTTAATTTATCCGTTTATACATGCCATGGGGAGCTACCCCATAAGTGAGCGACTAAACTGTTTTACAATACCGAATACTTACTTAACCGTACGTTTCCGCAGTGCCCCGTTTGTCAATGTTCTATCATCATTGACGGTTTGCCAGAGTACATTAGTTCACTCTCGTTCCTAGTAACAAGGGTCGGTGTGAGGCTGGTTACACCTAAATAGCGCTATTAACTAATAACCCGTTCGCCTGGCCCCGGCGACTAATCGGTATTAAATGGTAGGGACTTGAGTGATAGAGTTTCGTTTAGTGTTGCTCGTTGCATTTCCGTACAAACAGTAATTAACTAAGAGTCCCGCATAAGGGGATAAAAGTAGTTTGTATCCCTCACAAGGGGATAGCGTTGTTACCCGTATCCCACACAAGGAGATAGAAATACCGTATCCCGCACAAGGAGATAGTAAGCAATCCCAAACCAGGAAAAGTGTTTCGTTCTGTTTCCCAACCACCGGGAACGCATGCTTTAAGTAAAAAGTAGTGAACTCACCTTTGCTTTGCTCGGTTGACAATTTACTTGTGTTATGTTGGTCAACCATACCCTATTATGGTTATTATACGTTTATCAGGTTCGTATGCAAGTAGTGTCACGCATAATCCTAAACGTATCTAACACATAGCATGCATGTCATACTTTCATATACGCTATTGGGCCTATCCTAGCATATAAAAACAGTTAACAGTTAACGGTAACACACAATCCAAAACATAATATCACATTGTGCGGCCCAATAAATAAGCAAGGAAGCCCAGTCGAAACCGGGTGGTCTCGACTCGAGATCATGAGGTCTCAAGTCGTAACCGAGAGGTTTCGAGTATCAGGTAGATGATCTCGAGTAGTTCATGCATGAGTTGGGACCTCGGGGTCTCGAGTCATGTCTTGAATCGAGACTAGGAGATCTCGAGTCGCAACCAAGTTGGTCTCGAGTCCCCTAATGTGCATGCATGATCTCGAGTCGTCGTTCAATGGTCTCGAGTCGCAACTGGGATGAAACATTTATTTAGTCGAGACCATTGAGGAATCTTTCTAGAATGCTCATAATGGTACTATCCAAATCTGATTTCATAACTCTATACTATCCAATCAAATTTGACTAACATGTTTTCATGTATCGTGCACCCACAATTCAGATCAAAACACAAAGATTTCAAATGTTCATAGCACCTTCAACAGTTCATCATAAAACGAACATACAAATCAGCAACATCATAATTTTCTTTTGAACAGTTTGTCATTAATATTTATACACATTCCTTTCATGCCTTCGAGATTACAAGAAACACAAGGCACACCTAAATATATATATATATATATATATATATATATCTATACTACTTTAATAAGCATATTAGAAGGACAAGATGGTAATTGAACAAGGTGTTGAAAAAACACTTCAAGCACAATGTACAAGTCTTAAGGCACAAGAAAACACAAACAAATTACCCTTTACCCGGATCATCATCAACCGTCCATCTTTTTCACTTTTTCACACGGATCACGATCTGGACCGTCCATTTGACTTCACACGGATCGCCCATCAGACTTTCTCCTCTCTTTCTCTCTCTTTCTCTCAAAAACACGCTTCCCTGCTCCTTCTCTCTCTCTCTGGCGATTCCAAATCGATCTAGGGTTTCTCTGCTCTCTCTCTCGTGATCCAAGCGATTCAGATCCAAGGAGATTCAGATTCAAGAGATTCAGATCCAAGAGATTCAGATCTACGGGGTGTGTGTGCGATTCAGATATGGTTGAAGACTACGGGGTCTTGAAGATTGTAGAGAGATTTTGGCAGAGCCAAACTTCCGGCGACCTAGACTAGGGATCCGGTGAGTCCTACTTTTCATGCATATCTCATTTACTTCGATGTGGGTTTTGTACTACCAATCTATGTGTTATTTGGATGTTTTATCTGTATCGTTGAAACCTTTGTAGTCTCCCTAGGGTTCTCCTCGATGAGTTGTTGCTTCTGATGAAAGGTCGAATATAGGAAGGAATGTTAATCGACTTCGAAAGCATCCGTCAAATGAAGACCAAGGGGGATGTATTTCAGCGCCGCTGATCGTGGAGAAATGATGTCAGTGGTGGCGTTGAGGGTTCCGTCAACCGTGAATTAGATCTTCGAGGTTACTCTCCTCATCCTTTCAGTTTTAAGTTTGACCTGATTTATAATTCGAATCATGTTTCTGTTTTCACTTATGTATGTGTGTATTTTGTTTGATTTACAGGAAAAAAGATTACTCTTATAGAGAATTTATGTATGTATATTCTCCCTTTTAGGTTATGTGTATTCTCCCTTTTAGGTTATGTGTATTCTGTTTGGACACTGTGATTTTAGGCATGTTTTTAAATTAGGGTTTATTTATGTTAAAATTGTGTTGTTTTGCTGGTGAGCTTGATATGTGGCATGTGGATTAAACAACTGAAGGAAAATTCTGACTAGAATCCAATTTAATGTTTTTTCCCTAAAATGACATTGTAATAAAGAAATATAAGGCAATGAAACTAACTAATCGAACAAACCCAGGCCTAAACACTGTCGAGCAAGCTTATAGCTAGAGTGAGGTATGGCCGTTATTCTTCTCAATGTCTGTTTATTTGCCAAAAGAAAGATTATTGTGTTAGGGGCTGTTTGGATGTGCATAAACTGTTCATTGTAACAACTAGATAATCAGATGTTTGAATGTTGTTGCATTCTGATTTTTAATAGATACCATGACCAATAAGCAGTTCTGAAATGCTATTCCAAACACCCCCTAAATGTGTCATTTTTAAGTGTCCAACTTGCTATGGTTAATAAACCAAACATTGTTCTGATTTCAATGACCTAGGGTTTTGCTTACATGTATGTTTCTATGTTGTTAATTATAGGATCGTGCTATATTCACCAGTGAGAGTCCGTTTGACCCTGTTGAACATAATGGAAAGGTCCATGTTTCAGGTAAGGTAACTTTTTCAACCTTACACAGTATTAGTCTATGATATTCAATAGGAAATTAGGGGAATCTAACTATTATTATTTTATCCGTTTCAGGTCAACAATGCATACATTTTTCCCAGATTTGGTATGGGTTTTATAAATCCTGGTGCAATCCGTGTTCATGATGAAACGCTCTTAGCAGCCTGTAAGTTGGCAGTTTGATTTTGTTTGGAGGCGTTAAAGGACATTTCGGGCCAATTAATGCTTTGGAATTCAACCCGGATGGAAAAAGGTACATTTTTCATCTTTGTTTATATCGAACAAGGTAATATGGTAATAGTATATTTGTTGATTACTGTAATAAAGCTTTTCAGTTTTGCATAAATGATGTTTTAAGCCAAAATGTTTCTCAATATATTATATAGAGTCAGGGGTGCAATACTTGAATCATTAGTGCCTGATTTTATGTTTTATCATATGTTCTTTACTGTCTGATGCTTTATTTTGGATATTTATGTTGTAGTATTTTAAAATAGACCCTAAAAACTTTGATGACTTTGGTTGGGATTTTGGTATATCATGTAAAAATCAACAACTTCAGCATTTTGTATGACATTATAATTTATATTGCATTGTGCAGAAGTTGATTTCTTTGTTAAAGTTTTTGAGAGAAAAAAGAGACAGCAAAAGGAGCAGCTACCAGTCCTTTCACATGAGAAAGTTGAACAAGTTTGTTCACCTCCAGATGTCATTATGAGTATGCTGATTCTAACTAACAGTTGCTTATAATTTCTTTTATAAAACCGTTATCAATTGAGCCTAAATGATACAAACATTCTGCTGGGTTGTTAGCTGAGTTGGTGTATCTATTTGACAGGTGGCAAATATAATACTTGCATATGCTGGCAGAGGAGGTGGAAGGGGAATTACAGAGGCCGCTGCAGAGATCGCACGCGCTGCTGCCAAATCGTGGCTCGCCCCTCTTCCAGACACTGCGTGTGAACGGCTTGCGTTTGTGTTAAAAAACTTGTTTGATCTTGCTGTGGAGAAAAATCAACACCATCACTTTGATTGTAAGAACTATATATTATTTCCTAGAGGGAAATGTCATTTTCTTCCCTGAGTTTTGGGCAGTTTTGCGACTTTCATCCAAAGGTTTGTTTTTTCGCATTTGGATCCAAAAAGTGTTAAATCTTGCCATTTTCACCTGGATCGTTAACTCCGTCTATTTTTCTCCGTTAGGACAAAGGTGTTTCCGTCTTTTTTGTTAATTCAAAGGGCAATTAAGTCTTTTTCACTCTATGTAACAAGACCGTATACCCCTGAAAAAGACCGAATTGCCCTTTAAGTTAACAAAAAGGACAGAAATACCCCCAACTTAACGGAGAAAAATGGAAAGATTTTAAATTTTTTGGATCTAGATGCGAAAAAACAAACCTTTGGATGAAAGTCGCAAAACAGGCCAAAGCTCAGGGACAAGAGAAGCTTGTGGCTCATCTTGCGTGTTTATTACTGAGTTGCTGGTTGTCAAATCATGACAATGCACCAAATTGGGGGAAATTCCGTACATGATTATGTAAGAGTTTCATTTAGTTTCTTTTGTTGATGTGCTGATTTGAATGGTGTAAGAGATACTGATTCGAATTCCACACTAAATTAATTGACAATGTGCATAACTGTCGTCGCTTTACTTGGTAGGTCTATGCATTCATCGAGATACACGAAATTGTTGGTTTCGTTAAAGGTGCTCATGGACATTCCCTTGGAAACAAAACTGTTCCAGTGTTCCTTCATGTTTTTCATGTAAGGAAAACATGTCCGGAAAAGTGGTCTTGATCACTGGTGCTTCATCTGGACTTAGAGAGGTACGTATAGCACGATTTGTTATCTTTTATTAAAAAATGGAAGATTTCTTTAATTTGTATTATAAATGGCAGCTTATCGCATATGAATATGCAAAACTAGGAGCGTATCTCGCGATTATAGCCAGAAATAAACCAGAGAGTCGACTTGAGCAAGTAGCACACAGAGCTCGTGAACTTGGCTCTCTGGATGTTCTTTTCATGCTTGCTGATGCATCAAAGGTAGACGAGTGTAGGATGTTCGTCGATGAGACCGCTAAACATTTTGGTCGTTGTGGGTAACACATAAATGCCTGATAAACTAATTTTAGCACCATCCCTTTGTGTGAATTAACATGCATAGATCAACTGTTTTGCAGTGGATCATCTGGTATGTAATGCAGGAATCGGGCAGGTTTATTGTATCAGCAGTGATGTCACCAAATTCACACAAGTTCTTGTAAGATCAAACTAAACTCATCAATTTTTTTCTTTACATTTTGCATCCCTGACATCTCAATACAAATATACCACAGTTATATTGAAAAAAAACGACCCGACCCGAAACCTGTTCGGAGCCGGACACGTTCTTACCCAGACCCGTTCTGACCCGGACCAAAACAACCCTTTTTTATAATTGACCCGTTTTGACCCATGACTCGACCCGACCGATCCTACCAGTTTGCCAAGGTCTATTGGAAACAACTTCTTATCTCCCATCGTGCTGTTGATTGCATATTTCATGTTTATGTTTTACCTAAGATTGCACTTTTGTACTTGAATATCATGCTGCTTAAAACTGAAGATCAAACCAATAGATAGTAGGTAACTGGCTCGGTCTTAGTTTTTTTACGGGTTGGGTCCGGTCAAGACTGAATATGAATCTTTTGGATCAACACGTTTCGCATTTTGGGTTTTAGCCGGACTGAATTCACCCCAAAATTAAGACTGGGAAACGAACCAAAGATGCATAATTTTAATTAGTTTTAGTTGCATGTTGTTTCTAACAAACTTTTGCAGATTTTGACTTTCTTTCTGTTGTGGGAGCCAATAGACCATCGTAGTTAGTTGACTCAAGAGTCAAAGTTAAGATGAGAGTCGATTTTACTTGTATTTGAAGGCTCAAATCAAAACGGTTATAGACTCTATCAGAAACGAATACCACAATACAAACGGTTATGCCTTGTCTGAGTATGTTTTTTTTTCTTTTTAAATGTTATTTGACGGATAATTGGGTTTGAATTTGAATAAATTTTAGTACTATTTGCATATGGTGATGATTTCTTATCCCCTTTTGTGTAAGTTTATACAGGTTACAGATTCATATTTTTGGTAGAGATGATTGTATTTTAAGCATGGAAGAAAGATAAGGTTTTGTTATGCCTGATGTTGAGCTGGGTTCGATGTTCATTAACCACTGTTTAGGGTAGATTTATTTATATCCTACACCAATTTGTTGTTTTCTTGATGTAATCATGATATGCTCATGAATTATTTTTGGGTTTTTTTATTGATTATCGTGTTTCCTAAAACATGTAATGAGCATGTTGTAACTTGTAACGAGTATGTGGTGTCTTTGTGTTCAAGCTGACAAGCCCTATTGGCACATAAGAGAATTTAACGAGTATGTTGTAATATATTTATTTTTCAATTAATTACCAGAATGTACATAACAATTTTAATATTAAATTAATTAACAATACAAAACTCTAAATCTAATAATATAAGTTGGAGATAGAAGAAAATCATATACATAGAGGAAATGGTTCATGGAACTTCTGTATCGGTTTGGTACCGGTTCTGAACCGGTACCCGGTACCATTTGCTCATCCTTAGAAAACGGTCTAATAAAGTGAAGTTGAACTACAAAACTTTTAATAAATGTTGGATATCACTATGAAATACAACCAAATCTTTTTAAACTTAGTAAATAAAATGATTGCATAGGATAATAAAAAATCTTAGAAGTTAAATTTATTGAATGAGGTTTATGTGTGTTAGCATTGTTAGTAGTACAACTAAGCTCGAGCTCTGTCCCAAAACTTATTTAATGTGAAATTGTTATAATGTCAAATAGTAATTAATGATGCTTCAATCATATCACTTGTTGCAGATTGGTTTATTTGTTTCTTTAAGTGATTCTATGTAACCAGGCTAGATTTTGGCATACATGACAAGTAATAAAATTACTCATTGATGTGTTTGTATAGAATTTATTTTATATCATAAAATCATAGATGCGCTTTTACAAGATTTTGTTTGTTTTCTATATAGAAGAGCTAAAACTTCATTGGGGGAATGGGCGTCCCCTTTTCGTATTGTAGTGTTAGTTTTACCAAAATTTTCAAAATTTTATTTTGTAGTGTAATATATCGGGTTTTGAGAGTCCAGCCTGCTAATTTGGATTTTGAGAGCCCACCTCTCGTGAATTTTCGTTCAAGCTTTGCCACTGTACTATATATCCCGAGCGGATTGATAAACTAACAGAAGGCGAGTATCGCGTTGTAAATGGTCGCCGCCGTACTACATAGCCCTAAACTCACCAGCCTAAGTGATATGTTTCTCGCCGCATCGCGCGGGTAAACGACTTTTAGTTATGACCCATGACCGATTTGTTTACATCATTTTAAAACTCTTTAAATCCCCATGACCGGTTTTGAAGTACCTTAACCGAAAATTTAGATTTTAGTTATGACCCAACTGAACTGAACCTTCTCATGCACACCATTAGAATTACTAACAAGTGTTGTGTTTTCCGTTGCATCGCGAATTTGGTTTTGGTTATGGCTCAAAACCGAACCTCTCCGTACATATCCCTAAACTCGGTTATTAATCTGTTTTCAAACCCAAAACTGTAACCGGTCTAACCGGTTTGGATCGGTTTTAACCGGTTTTGCCAAAAAAAAACCCGGTTTTTAACCGGTTTTTAAAAACCGGTTTCGGTTTTTAAACCGGTTGCAAAGATCAAGAATAGTAATAGGTCATAAACTGTCGGTTAGGTTCGGTCCTAAAACCGTTTTTAAAAAAAAGCAGTTAAAAAAAACGGTTTCGGGTTTTTTTCCAGTTACGTTTCTAAAACTGGTTTTTTCTACACCTCTATTGATGGTTACATGGTAAATACAATGTATCACAAGAAAATTGAAATAAGAAACTTAACAAACGTATAATACAAATAAGAAACTTAACAAACGTATAATACAATGTATCACGAGAAAATTGAAAAACTCACAGTAAACAAAAACCGCGTTGTAAATTGTCGTCCCGCCGCATCGCGCGGGTATACGTCTAGTATATATATATATATATCATATAATCATCATAAAAATAGTTTATACACTTTCTAGTTTTTATTCAATATCATCAAACGCTCACATCTGAATGCATAAACAGTTCAGCCGACATGACATTCTAACAATTATACTACCACAACATTACACAGAACATCTTGTATACCAACATACTATGTAGTTGAAGCATGCTATATTATATGCGTATAACTTATGGTTCAAAATCCATCAACATTCAACTAGCATAATACACTCAGCAGTTCAACAAATATTTAAAATAATCATCAACATCCACACTGTCAAACAGTAACAATCACCTAATGTCATTTACACACACATGAATTTAACAACTGCCATGTCATTATACCAGACCAAAACACAAGAACAAGCAGTGGTATAAAACTGACCGAGACGAATCTGGTGAACCGAACATATCTCAGATCTGAGCTAAACATCATCATCTTCAAGTTTCTTGAAAATAAAAAGGAAACGGGTTTACTGGAATTTCTTGTCGAATCAGAGCACCACCGCCGCCGCCACGGCGGCGCTGCCATCGGCATGAGTCGCCGGAAAACGGCGTTCATCGCCGTCAATCTCCTTTCTCGTTCTCTCTCTCTGTCGGCTCTTCTGATCTTGTTGTCGCTCGCTGCTCGCCACCACCGGAAGGTTGTGGGGTGGTCTGTTTCGTCGACGAAGGGGTGGGGGTAGTTGTCGTTTCACCGGAGAAAGGAAGAAGCAGGGGGGGAGTCTCGCTTGACAAGACAAACCGCCGACAGCCGCCAGAGTTCCCAGGGTTTCCGGTCATTGATCATAGAGACAAAGATGAGGGAGATCGAGAGGTGTGAGAGTAATATGTTCGAGAGTGTTTGTCATTTCTCCTTATGTCTACAGGTAGAGAGATAGAGAGGAGGTGCTTTAAGGTTTCTCCAAAACAAAATGCAGAGAAGAGATGGGAGGGAAACATGATAGATAGATGGTGTCGGCTGTTTGCTACTATTAGGGTATTGGGCTTTTGCAAAAATGAAAGAGGTGGGAGGTTGAAGCTTAAATTTTAAGGGTAGGGTTTTTAGGTTAGTTGGCTTGGGCCTAGCCCATGTGCGAACCCGTTTAAATGACTATGCGTCGCTCAAACCGATTGGCCCGGTTATATTAACTTATTCATAAGTAATCGAAACTCCCGTTGCAGATTATTATCATTTTATGAAATGATGACGATAATATCAATAATAAATAAATAATAGTGAATACGAGCATTAATAAAATGCTCGTTTCTCGACGATCAGGATCAGGGGTTCGAGTTGTCACATTCTCCCCATGTTACAGGAATTTCGTCCTCGAAATTTAAGCTAAGACACACGATTCGCTCTTAATTATAGACTCGCTGATAACCTAGTGTCATACGTACATACACGTAGTTCACAAAAGTTCACAAAATAAACATGTAAGCCAAATAGCACATAAGGTCACATCGCGTAGACGGTCAAGTAGCATAAGATTCCAAGAGTTTGTACGTATTTCACACAGTATAGAATTTCACAAATTTAATTATAACATCCAAGAAACGTACAGGAAAACCCGAAGTGTCACATTATCCCCAAGTTCAAGAAATTTCATCTCGAAATTTAGCGCGCAGCCACTGACAAGCTAGTGTGATTAAACGTTTTCATAAGGCGTCACATCACCCCCTGTTGGTTTGAAATTTCTTCCCGAAATTTAGCGGTAGCTTTAGTGCTGGAAGTGATGTTTGTAAATAACTGGTTTTCTCATTCCCAGGTAAACTCTAGGCCATGGCGTGAGTTCCAACGAACTCGGTCTGTTGGTTACACTACGCTCGAGGGTTTTGATTTCTTGACCCCTGTTCTCAACCGGTTTCTCAATGAAGCGTAGTCGGTTGTTGATCACGAGTTCCTAAAAGAACAACGAATGTTACATCTGGCAGACACTTCTTCAGATTAAACACGTGAAAGATGTTGTGTACCGCACTCAGTTCTTCAGGCAGATTCAATCTGTAAGCAACCTTACCGATCTTCTCGGTAATTTTGAATGGTCCAACATATCACGGATTTAGCTTTCCCCGTTTACCAGAACGAACCACACCCTTCCAGGGTGAGGCTTTAAGTAGAACCCGGTCACCGACCTGGAATTCTAGCGGTTTCCTACGCTTATCAGCGTAACTTTTCAAACGGTCACGAGCGGCCGCCATGCGTTGTCTGATCTGGGCAATTTTACCCGTTGTGTCAAGTGCAAGTTCTGGGTTGGTAATTTGGCTTTCGCCTAACACAGAGGTGACCGGCATCTGCGTCAATGCAATGCCTCAAATGGTGCTGCCTGAATGCTAGTGCGGTAGCAATTGTTGGAAGAGAATTCTACAAGAGGGAAGTGTCACTCGTATCCAAGGACGATAACACATGTTTTCAGCATGCCTTTGAGTGTTCGGATGGTGCGGTTGGCCGGACCATCAGTTTGAGGGCGATAAGTGGTGCTCATGCCTAACAGTGAGCCAAAAGTCTTTTATGTACAGCCTTGTGACGAATCAGATGCAAAACGTGGGTTACGATCAGATATAAGAGAAGTTGGCGCCCCGTGCCTAGTATCTACTTCTATCAAGTAGATGGTTTCTTTGGTCGCGTGTCGTTACTACTAGACATTTCATCAATGCCCCGGACAGGATAACATAAGATAGGAGCACCTCGTAGATTATCTTCCTGTTGATGGAGTTGCGGATTATTGGGCATCTTCCTAATGTCCGGGCATACTCTTTCGAGTCTAAATCGTGAGGGGTTGCGTATGCGATCGAGAAAAGCAGGCTTTGCGACGTTAAAAGTCATGGGTGGAAAACTTAACGCAGGCGATTTGAGTCGTAGAAGTACCAGGGCGAAGCAGAGGAGTCGTTCAGGTTCCCACTGGTTTTCGGAGTAGGTTCAGATGTCGCCGAAGGGAACAAACATCGAATTTTGACAGGATGGAATAAACTCAAGAGTTGTGACTAGGGGTTGATCGTATCAAGTTCGAAGAGCAATGCTTGTGGTACCTTTACCCCCGGGGTACCCTTGGCTCGTTGCCCCAACGAGTAACGTTTGTCGGAAGTAATTCGTTCAAACGGAGGTTTGTGCAGAATAGAGTAGGATAAGATTCAGGGAATTCACAACACGAGTAGCGAGGTAATGTAAGAAGGGTAGTCAACGTTGGTGCATTCAACTTGAGACAAAACATAAAAGGCTTGGTGGTCGGCAATAAGGATTTATCAGGTGTTGATGAGGTAACCGGTCGTACACAAGTCGTGGGCGATTAGGATAAAGAACGTCGGTTTGCCGATAAGAGGTATTACATCAGTATGAATGGCACAACAAGAACCAATGATAGAGAAGGACGGTCGTCGTATGGGTCGGGGGAGTTAAGGTTCGCTGAAACGTCTAACAAGATGTTCTAAGCTGAGCCGTATGCGAACAACGAGTTTGTGATCTCCCAAACCTGGTAAATAACCAAATTTGAATAGACTGCCGAAGTCGTGAGGATGAGTCCGAAGTAGTGCTTGAGTCGTCGAAAGGCTTCCATATAAGGTAATAAAAACATGTCTGAAAGGATACGTTTGGATCACACGTCACAATTTTTAGGATTCAAGAAGTTTACTGATTAGCAGTCGAGCTTGCTGGATTTCCCCAAACTAGAGGGAAATATGGTCAAGGTTTCAGTATGAGGAGGGGGGTTTCGATGTGAAAACAGTTTGTTGACTAAAGGTCGAGTTTGTTGAATTCACCAAACTGAAGAGAGATCTGGTCAAGGTTTCTATACGAAGAAACGTGGATATCGTGATAAAGAAACGATAGAAGCGGGGATACCATCTGAGCAATAAATGCAGATTCGTACGAAAACTAGCGAAAGGAATTACGGGATCAGAAAAGTCGTCCAAGAATAACGGATCTGGCAAATGAAGGATAATGTAAGCATCTAGGTCACCGTACTCGTAGGTGGGTTGAATGGCTCGTATCTTCGTCTTGCCACGCCTCCAAATACGCCGGTTTGTAAGAAAGATATCACTTAGCTGGGTTTTGGGGCGTGGTAAGGTATAAGGTTGAACTTGAATAAGGATTAACCATGTAACGAGGAATTAGGGGAAAAATATCTTCGTGGTCGATGGAAAGGTGACACGATTGCTGGCACTGCAATGAGAAGCATACGCCGCGCATGCTTCTTGTGTTCGAGACTTACAAACAGAAACCCGAAAAGTTGTTGATGCATATTTTGTCTATCGCCTTCGTCAATCTGAACTGTAGTGAAGAATTGAAGAAACCGAGTCGTAAATGTCTAATATTTAGTGAAAAAGGCAAGGTGGCAAACTTGTAATTAATGAAGTTTCATTAAAGTTGCCTTGACCTATAAATAGGAAGTGTTAGTGTTATGTTTAGGACTTTTGCTCATTTGTGACATTGGAGAAAATCTTGTAGAGAGAGAAAGTCTAGAGAGAGAAACCTCTCTCAAGTGATTGTAAAAGTCGTTTCTCAATAGAATCAAGGTTCTAGTACGTTCTCGTGTGTTCGGTCACGCACGTTCACGGATTCCGCACGTCGAATGTGTCGTTACGCAATCGAACGGTGTCAAAACCGATTCTACAATTGGTATCAGAGCAAGTTATGAGTGTGTTTACTTGAATCAGTTGGTTTTTACTTACAAAAACTGATTTTTGGACGAAAACACGGACAAAATGGACTAAGACTTTCACAGTGTGTGTAAAAGTGTGTTTTAACAAAGCCTTGAGAAATTCAGATTAAAACTCGGATTAAAATTGACAAAAATGACTTGAAAACCAGATTTCGCTTGAGCGAGCAGTTTGATTGTTGGTTTTTTTTTTAAGCGAAAACGTGGATTTCGCTTGAAATTTTCTGATTGCTTGAAGCGAAATCGTATATTTCGCTTGAGGAGTCTGTTGTTAGCTGAAAATTTTGGTTTGAAGCGAAACCATAGATTTCGCTTGAGATCTTACTGTTTGAAGCGAAATCATACTGTATTTGATTTGTGAGTTTCACTTGAAATCTTCTGTGATTTCGTTTCAAGTTTAAGTGATTTCGCTTGAGATTACTGATAGTCCATAGTGTTCGTGAACTTGTTCGATAGTCTGATTTTGTGAAAAGTGTGTGTGTGAAAATTTTAAAAATACTCGGTAAATTTCTAAAAATGGAAAACCAAGAGTTTTATAATTTCTTCTCGGGAAGTGGTATGGTAGCAGGACAAACCTCGGGTAGTGTTTTACAAAACGTCAACATGGAGAACGAATTGGGAACAATGCAAAAGCCTCCTAAACTCATGAACATCGACGAATATTCGAGTTGGGCAGGAAGATTTAAAACGTGGGTTCAAGCTAATCATTTTGAGAGCTGGTTGAAGATTGAGGATAAATATGTAACTCCTGTTAATGCTATGGGTCATCCAAAAGGGATTGGAGGTTTGACTCAAACGGAACAAGCTGACTTTAAGGCTGAAAAGAAAATGATGAGCATCCTTCAACAAGCAATTAAAGAAGACATCTTGGTACTATTACATCACGAAGACAATTCAAAATCTCTTTGGGATAAATTGTTGTTAAAGTTTGAAGGAAGTGGAGAAATGATGAAAAGCAAGAAGGCATTGATAAACAAGCAGTTTGACATTTTCACGGGAATGAAAGGAGAGACCACAAAGCAATTGATTGAACGATACTGTCATTTGGTTTTGGAGATGGGTAGATTGAAGATAACCAAGACAAATGAAGAATGGATCGACAAATTAGCAGACGCGTTACCTTATGATGAATGGGGAACGTACCTGATGGTGTTGAAGAGCAATACAAATTTTGCTAGCATAAATTTGAGTGATTTCATTGAGAAAATTGAGGCACATGAATTGGAACTATCAAAGATCAAACAAATGAATTCAGCAAATGTGCAGCAAGACATATCTTTGTATTACAAAGGAAGTATTCCTATAATAACAAATCAAAGTCCAAAGATACAGACGGGTTTTAGTGCTGATGTAAATTTGGGTGGTTCTACAAACACTCCACAATCAAACAAGCCTTCACCATTTGTGAACTATGATCCAAATTTCAAAGTTCAAGAGCAGTCTTCACCTCAAAGCTCTACAAGTTCAAATAATCAGGCTTATGTTTCTGGGGTGCAGTGCAACATCGCGGTGAATATTAAGAATGGAAATGAAATTACTGAAACTGCCGCGAGACAACACATTGCGGTACTTGCTTCCGTTCTAGAAGCTTATGAAGGCTTAGTGGCGGGTAGGATTGGTAATCCTGATATGACCAAAGAGGATTATGACCAGATTGACCCGGAGGAACTTGAATTGATTGATATAAAATGGGGCATGGCAAGTTTGGTTAGAAGAGCACAACGGTTTATGGAGATTACAGGCCGGAACAGTTTATCAGGCCCTGATCAGAAGTTAGGGTTTGACAAATCGAAAGTTACGTGCTTCAAGTGTAAAGAACGTGGTCATTTTAAGAGAGAATGTCCGAATCGTGAAGTAAACAATCATCAAAACCCGTTCACTAATGACTACTACAAGCAAGCAATCTATCATCGATCAAATCAACAGCCTACTGTTCAAAGACCACAAATTGAGAATAAACCAGAAAAGGCGATGATTGTAAATCAAGATGATGAGAAGGTAGCTGCAGGTTTCAGCTGGGATAAATATATTCCTAGTAGTGATGAACAAGCAATGATGGCTGAAGTTGTTGAAATTTCTGAACTGGTGTCTGAACCAGAAACAGTTACTGAAAATGATTCTGTAGTTGTTGAAGAGGTTTCTGTTGAAAATGTGGACAATTTTGGAGAAATAGCTGATGAAGTTCATTACTCTCAATCTGAGAAGGAGGTATTAGCTAGTTCTTTGAAATCTATCATGCCTCGTAAAATTTTTGAATCTTTTGCAGGTTTCTTTGAAGAACCGACGACTGGATTGTGTCCAAGATATGAAGAGAAGAAAGTCTTTGTTGAAGAAATTGGAATCTAATGAAGCAGAGATGGATATTATGAAAGTTCAGATTGCAGAATTGCTGGAAGAAAAGAAGAATAGGGATGAACATCTGAAATACTATGAGTTAAAAAATCAAGAGTTGGAGGAAATGAAAGCACGAAATGAACATGAAAGCAAAATGATGAAGAAAGTATTGGAAAAGTTGATGGGTACATCTCTAGAGTTGAAATACAATGAAATTGTTCGTGATGAAGAGAAAGCTAAGAAACAGGCTGAAATTGATAAGAAAATGAAGGATAAAGGAAAGGGTCCTGAAATTGAAGAAAAAGCTATTATTCCAGTTGATGTTTCTGAAGATATCATTCTGAATGTTCGTCCTCTTACATCGGTTTCTGGTATTTTTGATGCTGATGTTGAAATTGATGATCTTCTTATTGGAGAGAATGAAGAGGATGATGAAGAGGATGATGATGAAGATGAAGAAGAAGATGCAGAAGATGATGTGATCTCTGCAAGTAGTAGTGATGATGATGATAGAGATGATGATCAAGATCAAGGTGCTTCTGGTCTGAAAATTTCTGAGAAAACAACTGAAGAAGCAATTGATGATTTATTACAAGATGATGCAAATGTTGAACATGATAGTGCAACAAGTGAGGGGGAGCATGGTGATAATCAAAATGTTGATCAAGCTGAAAAGTTGATTCTTAGACTGGATACTTATAGGGAAGAAGGAGAGCATTTTCATAACTATACGCTGGAAACTATAAAAGAAATGACTCGAAGAGATCATCCAGAGTTCAAGTTTGATTTTGAGGAAGAAATGAATTCTGATTTAGAAAGAGAACTGAATGAGTTTGATGCTGATCACTATGATGATTATGAATATCGATATGTTGAAGATGCTGATCTGTATGATAGAGTAGAAGTTGAAGACTGGGAAGATGATGAAAGTGTACATGAAGATACTTCTCAGTTGCCTACACTGATGGAATTTTTCTCTGAAGAGAATCGAGATGAGTTGAGGAGAAAAGTTGCTGAAGTTATTAAAAACTTTAATCCTGATGGTACAAAGAAAGATCTGGATAAAGAAGAGAAAAAGAAATGGTTCAAAGTTGATCATGGCAGAAAGTTCAAAAGACCATTGAAGTTTTATCAAAGGGATCGAAGTATTTCTTTGGGAGATATTATTAGTTGGGGTTTTCTACCACACGTGAATGCTTATGCAGTCAGAAGAGAATGTGGTGTTCAGTATTTTGAAAAGTTGTTTGATCTTATGTCACTCCTATGGTGGGATGTTGAGGAGTTATCACAGGTTAAAGCTTTGGAATATCCTGTGAGGAAGAATGACATTCAAATGTGGGGGTTTATCAGATTTCAATCATTTAAGGGATTCAGATTCTGGAAACCTCATCGTCCAAAGATTATTCCAAGAGTTAATCCTGATACTGGTGCTGTAGAAAGGATTCTTAATATCAAGAAGCCAAAGACAATGAAGATTATACCAATACCTCCAATGGAACAAGAATTCTATAAAGGATTTATACACTGGGTATATAGTTGTCTGTCTACTGAAGCTGTGATCACGTATAGAGCAGGAGGTGAACTTAGAGAAATTCGTGTGTTTGATCCGATGTGGCTTGTTAATTGCTCGGCAAAAGATATAGAATGCTTGTTCATCAACAAGATTCATCATTCGCCAAAGGATAGAGATCAAGCAATGCAGTTTCAGAGAGTTGTGAATGTATGTTTTCAAAAGAATATCAATTCTGGAACTAAATGGAAGTCATCTTGGTGGGCTTTGGAGGAGAAAGTCAAAAGAAAAGCTGAAAAGGAACGTAAAGCTCGAGAAGAAAAGGATAGATATCTTCGGGAGACATTTGCTCAAAGGCAAGCTGCTGAAGAAAAGAAAAGAGCTGATGATAATGAAAAGCTTAGGAAGTTGTTGTTGAGGAAACCTAAGCCTAGAGAAGAAAAGTTCAAGTCCATGTGAAGACCTAGACTGAAGACTTTGGCTTTATCCAAGGGGGAGTTTGTTGATACATGATGTCTAAACCGATCCTACAAGTGGTATCAGAGCTAGGAGCTCGATTGCGCTGACCAAATACA
Source organism: Helianthus tuberosus (assembly GCA_030545235.1). Lineage (NCBI taxonomy): Eukaryota > Viridiplantae > Streptophyta > Magnoliopsida > Asterales > Asteraceae > Helianthus > Helianthus tuberosus. The sequence continues at coordinate 108,953,017 of CM060355.1, forward strand.
TAAATTCGTACCAGAATTAAGCGAATTCAGATCCGATTTTCATCAAATTCTTCATATTCTACTACTTTTTCACGTTTTTGACGGTTTTTCGTCAAATTAAATGGGTTTTACTGGTCCAAATCTGATGATTTTTTAATATGTTGTGCGAAAATACATGTTTTAAAACCCTACCAAGTTTCATGTCCAAAATCCTAGCCGTTTAGGAGAAAATCGAGTTTTTATGTCTGATAACGAATGACATCAGCTAGATTTCGCTTGAAAATCAATTAGAACTTGTAGATTTCGCTTGAATATCAGGTTATTTGAAGCGAAATCGTTGATCTCACTTGAAACAACTTGTTTCCGCTTGAAACTTATGACATTTTGAAGCGAACCTGTTTGTTTCGCTTGAAAAGAATGGCTGCTTGAAGCGAAATCTATCAGTTCGCTTGAAAATCACAACTTGTAGATTACGCTTGATTATAAGTGCACCGCTTGAAAGTTATTGAACAATTGTTTGTGATAAGATTCATTAAATCATGGTGTCGGTTTAGGTATTTGTCGGACAAGTGGGATTTGCGGTCCATTCAGCTTCTAGTGACAGCACATATTGAATTGTTCAATGCAAAAATTGATTAAAACAAACATATTGATAGATTACAAAAGAGCAGCCTTTTCCTAATTGAAAACATAAATCAGCTTTTTGTATTTGTCGTATTGATTTGATGTCAGCGGGACCAACACATTTTATTAATGCTACAAGTTGTATTGGTTCAATTAAAATTGCAACAGTTATAAAGCAAATTGTCTGGCCCAAGATAAAAACACTTTATTCGGCCCATGTGATTTCATGAGTTTCAAGAAACATTGAAAATTGTTGTTTGACATCAGATTTACGGTCCAATCACCAAATCATATTTTAAAAAATTGTCGGTTAAGTGAGGTGGTACAATTCACGTGATTACTTTGGGTTATGGTATATTGATTGTATGTTCAAATTTCGGTCCAATGAGAGATTAAAGAATCACTATAGTGTAGCAGCCCATGATTTGATTAGTTCACGGCCCAATCATAGTTTTTGTGGTGTAAATTGTCAATTTGTTGAACATTTAAAAAGGTTTGGTCCAATCAGAAAGTGTTTACTATCAAAGTTGTTGGCATTTGAATATTGATTGTCATGTGATCATATTGCTTGAATCTATAGTCCATTTTCAAGCCCATTTCTAGTGATTGTACTCAATTCACATTGAATCGTATTCGCTAATCTTTGACACGGGTCTTAGATTGATTTCACAAACACACAATTTTACGTATTCAATACATATAAAACTGATTGTTTGTTTGTTTGTTTGTAGGTGATCCGAGGTATTTAGTCAAGCATTGAATTCCCACTCGATCCACTATCGCCTAATCTTTGATATTCAATCGGATAGTCAGTTGATTGTGTGAATTTTTGTAGTGTTTGAAAATTTGTTTTTCGTGAATCTTTCATTACCGAAAAATGGATTCTGAAATTTATATTACACTGAAAAAATTTGATAATTTTGCAGGTATCAAAGGAGAGTCTACACAAGATTTGATTGAAAGGTATGTCAAGTTAGTTTTGGAGATGGGGAGATTGGGGATAATCAAGACAAATAAGGAGTGGAACAACAAATTGGCAGACGCATTGCCATACGATGAGTGGAGTACCTATTTGATGGGGCTAAAGAAGAATACAAATCTTGCTTCTATAAATCTTAGTACATTCATCGAGAAGATTCAAGCTCAAGAATTAGAACTCCAAAAGATTAGAAAAACGAAATCTGAAGAAAATGATCAAGTGATAGAGAAGCTAGTTGATGAAATTTCAGTTTTGAAGGTTGAAAAGAAAGCTGATGATGAACAAATTCTGGAGTTGCGAAAAGCTGAAAGTTGAAAATGACAAACTGTTAAATGACATGAACAGTTTGACATTGGAAAACAAAATTTTGAAAGAAAAAGAAAAAGTTTTTGAAAATGAAAAATCAAAAATGGAAAAAGATTTTCAAAGACAAATCAAGATTTTGGAAGATGAGAGAGATATTTTTGGTAAAGATAATCTTGAAAAACAAATTGAAATCAATTCTCATCTTGCTAAAATCATTCAGCTTGAAAAAGAAGCTAAAAGTGATCGGATTAAAATTGCTGAGTTAGAAAGTAAGTTGAAAGGTTTTGTGACTTCTGCACCTTATGTGTGTCCAGAACCGATCAATTCAGATTGTGATGAGAAAACTGATGATGAAAATGAAAAAATTGAGAAAAAATTCCAAGGAACTGTTCTGCAATCGACTGAAAAGGGTGAATGCTCTACGCAAAAACCTTTGAAGAAGAAAATGGAACAGAAACAAAAAGTTAAAAAATCAGAAAATGTTCAATACCAGTTTAAAAATTCATCAGTTCAGTCATCCAATCGTTATAAAAAACCACAAAAAGTTGAAAATTTAAACTCACAAAAAGTTGGTGATATGTGGTGCAGGTTTGACCACAGTGCTTCAAAGCCAAATCCAGCTTTCAGGAGGAGTGATGATTACCACAAAGCCAGACAATGCTATGATCTGAGTGTTTGGTGTGAAGGTGGTGAATGGTACGATAACAGAGTGTGTTACTCTTGTGGTATTCAAGGACACATTGCTGTTAACTGCCAGAATCAGTGGTTTGAGACGAAGAGATGCTATAACTGCCAAATCAAAGGACACATTGCAAGAGATTGCCTAATGAGATCAATGGGAAGATCGAGGGCTGAATCTCAGAAAGTAGTGAAGAAGAAATCAGTCAAGGTCGAAGAAAAGTCCAAAGAACAGAAAGTGAAGCTTTCACAGGGCAGAAAGACCGACTGAGAAAGAAGAGAAAGAAGGCCAGAGAGTATCTGGAAAGGATTTTGTCCTCGGATACAACTGGTAAAACAGATAAAAGTTCTGGTAAATCGTCTTGCTCGCTAAAGAATGGTAAATCAAGCAAAACGCATTCATCAGATACAAATCTGAGGACGAAAGAGGGAAAAGAGGAGAAGAAAGTTTGTGGCGATGAATCTGTTTCTTTGGAAACAAAGGAGTCACATGTCGGCGATGAATCTGGCTCTTCAAAGTCAGACAAGCCACATTCAGGCAATGATTCTGGTATGGTAAAACCAGAAAAGCCATGTGTTGAGGTAAAAATGGAGAATTCAGGTTTAACAATGGATGATGTAAACTATCCACCATTGTTGAACAAGAATTCTAAATCACCCAAGGACCGTCAGGCTTGGGTGAATCTGTTTAAATGAAAAACCTGACTTGCCGGAACTCCCAGGTTGGTAATTGGGGAGTAGGAATCGGCACATTTCTTGAGAAATTTCACTCTGGTGATTTTTCGCCTTACAAGTGGTTAATTAAGGACATTGAGTTGTACTTGATTTAACTATCTTACAAGTGGTAACTGTGTTTGTGATAAACCTACAAGAAGTTGAAATCAATATGATGATTAACCCCAGTTTTGTGAAACGTCACACAAAACTAATTTTTCGGAAAAACCATTTTGATTAAAACAAACTTAAGTGTTTTGAAATCATAATGGGAAAATAGTTTGTTGTTAGGGGGAGTTCTGATTGTTTATGCCAAGTGGATGGCGAATTGAAGCAATTCTCATCATGTTGTCACGTTTCTTGTACAGCTTGTTTTTTCAAATTTTCCCGGAAAATCAAAATTGAAACATATTTTGATTTTACGGGGAGTAAAAATTTTAAAAAAATTAGAAAATTTGAAAAGTCAAAAACATTAAAAAATTCAAAATGAGTTTTGTTGAGAACAAGAGGAAATGATAGTAAATCAGTGGACTATCACAGCATGCTAAGGAAATGGAAAGTTAAAATGTGATAAACGGTCTCACTAAAGATGTGACGATAGGCTCATCTAGACTAGTAGATTTGCGATAACGATACAAACCTAAATGAAAAAGCCTAGTTCTAGTGGGAAACATGGTCAAAAGCATAGTACTTAGTTTTGTCCTTCTTGATTGTGTGCCTACTCGGTAATCGCTGATTGTCGTAAGACATAAAACTGGTTAAGTTTGTGAACTTTCACAACTTTGCTGAAAAGTCGCTGTGATTGTGCATTTTATTTTGCAAAGATTTAAACTTGTTTGATTTCTTTATTTTGTTTAAGCATCGGACATCCTCTGCGTATACGTGAGTATCGACCTGGATGTTGTTGCCTAAACGTTCTGCTTTATTTTCTTTGGTGTTTCGTTTAAGCTTTGGATCACCTCTGCGTATACGGGAGTATCGACCTGGTGGTTAAAGCCTAAACAACTTCAACTTGTTTTATTTTTCTTATTTTGTTTAAACATTGGACTTTCTCTGCGTATACGGAAGTATCGACCTGATTGTTAATGTTTAAACATTCTGCTTTATTTTCGCACATATCACAGTTGATGAAAGTTTAAAGGCATTACTTGAGTTAGTGTATTGCATGATGAGGGGATATGCTGAGATCGTGGGGTCCATAAGAATTTAGTGCTATCTTAATATACCTTAACGTATCGGTAAGCATGTCGAAAGTTTTTAGATTGAGCTTAAGAGGACAATTATATTGTCAATCAATGTGAATCGTTTAGAACTTAAAACGATTAAAAGCTTAACGGTGCTTGTGATGTGTCTCATAAACTGATATGATCCTCTTACACAAGCTCACAAAAATATGTTTGTACATATTTCATTTCTGCATTACATTTCTCTTTTATCAAAATCCAAAAAGATTTTATTGTGTTTTAGCCTAATTTTTGAAAAATCCAAAAAGATTTTCGACAACTGATGTTGAAAAGTTGATATTCAAAATCTCAAAGGCTAAACAAGATGAACAATTGGTTTGGTTAAGATGATGAGAAGTTGAAAGATAATCCTCAAATGTTTAGATGATTCATTAACTTGAATCACAATATTGTGTGTTATATGATTGTCTTACAAGAGGTTGAGATGTGTAGGTTTTTGATTCTTTGGCTACGGAAAGCAAGGCGTCGATCCCAAAAGCACGGAAGCTTGACGAAAGGGGAAGCCTGAAGAGACTACCGAAAGGGGGAGCTGAATCTGAAGACAGATCCACCGGGATTCTGTTCGAGCAAGAATCAAGAGAGAGAAAAAGACAAGTCACTACAAGTTTGACTAAAGATTGACTGCGGCAATATCCAAGGGGGAGATTGTTGATGCATATTTTGTCTATCGCCTTCGTCAATCTGAACTGTAGTGAAGAATTGAAGAAACCGAGTCGTAAATGTCTAATATTTAGTGAAAAAGGCAAGGTGGCAAACTTGTAATTAATGAAGTTTCATTAAAGTTGCCTTGACCTATAAATAGGAAGTGTTAGTGTTATGTTTAGGACTTTTGCTCATTTGTGACATTGGAGAAAATCTTGTAGAGAGAGAAAGTCTAGAGAGAGAAACCTCTCTCAAGTGATTGTAAAAGTCGTTTCTCAATAGAATCAAGGTTCTAGTACGTTCTCGTGTGTTCGGTCACGCACGTTCACGGATTCCGCACGTCGAATGTGTCGTTACGCAATCGAACGGTGTCAAAACCGATTCTACAAAAGTGTAGACTTACTAGAACGCTTCAAGAATCCAGGTGATCAGTCGGGTGAGGGAATAAATCTCACCACTTAAGTCGGGAAAAGAAATACGCAAGTAAAAAGGATGTGAATGACGTCGTCGTTCCTTCTAATATCCCATGATATAGGGGTGGCTCCCCTTCTTCGATTCGTTCTCGTAACTTCTCTATGTGCTTCGTAGCAGACCTTTCCTGGGCAGGTCTATTGAGTGGACGTCCCTTGCGTCGATTTGCAGTCTAAGGATGATATCAAGAAATACGTGGACGAGGACTTGGAATAACTGGTTCCTTGCCCTTAGTGTATCGTGGCTCCTAATCAGGTTTTGGAGGACTCGCTTCTGTTTAACACGTAACACGCTAGCCTAGCCTTCGTATGATCCACTGTGTTAAATACTAAATATACCCATACGTACTAACATATATATATGCTAATTATACACATACACACATGCGTGTTCACACACATAAGTTATGCACAAGTAAATGCTGATAGCCTACCATTACCAGGTGAGCATCTGATGTTGACGAACCTTGCAATCCGGAGTGTGGTGTCGTTGTGGTTTCCACTAAAGAACGGTTATAGTCTGGTTTTCATATAAAAATATTTTATTTCCCAACCAAAAATATTTTATATTTAAAACCTAGTTCGCTATAACCAATGGCTCTGATACCAATCTGTCACACCCTCAAAATCCACACGCGGAGTATTACCGCGAGGCATGTGACGACCAGGATCTTAGCCACTAATTATTTTGAATGGATTAGTTATTGTTATAAACATTAGCATAATTAGTGACCTAATTTAAATTTTTCAAAACATGGTTCTAGTTTGCAGCGGAAGGGAAAGTAGAACAAATCGTAATTTTAAACCACAAGTTTATTATCATGTTACTTACGAACCACGTACTCCATCCGATTGCAATGTCCGTCCAGAGCTGTATCGAGCAACCTGCAAAGCATGCAGTAGTGTGTCAACATAACGTTGGCGAGTTCACGTGTTTGTAGTTTCTCAGTTTTATTTCCAAAAACTTGTTTTAACCAGTTAATTTATCCGTTTATACATGCCATGGGGAGCTACCCCATAAGTGAGCGACTAAACTATTTTACAATACCGAATACTTACTTAACCGTACGTTTCCGCAGTGCCCCGTTTGTCAATGTTCTATCATCATTGACGGTTTGCCAGAGTACATTAGTTCACTCTCGTTCCCAGTAACAAGGGTCGGTGTGAGGCTGGTTACACCTAAATAGCGCTATTAACTAATAACCCGTTCGCCTGGCCCCGGTGACTAATCGGTATTAAATGGTAGGGACTTGAGTGATAGAGTTTCGTTTAGTGTTGCTCGTTGCATTTCCGTACAAACAGTAATTAACTAAGAGTCCCGCATAAGGGGATAAAAGTAGTTTGTATCCCTCACAAGGGGATAGCGTTGTTACCCGTATCCCACACAAGGAGATAGTAAGCAATCCCAAACCAGGAAAAGTGTTTCGTTCCGTTTCCCAACCACCGGGAACGCATGCTTTAAGTAAAAAGTAGTAAACTCACCTTTGCTTTGCTCGGTTTACAATTTACTTGTGTTATGTTGGTCAACCATACCCTATTATGGTTATTAAATGTTTATTAGGTTCGTATGCAAGTAGTGTCACGTATAATCCTACACGTATCTAACACATAGCATGCATGTCATATTTGCATATACGCTATTGGGCCTATCCTAGCATATAAAAACAGTTAACAGTTAACGGTAACACACAATCCAAAACATAATATCACATTGTGCGGCCCAATAAATAAGCAAGGAAGCCCAGTCGAAACCGGGTGGTCTCGACTCGAGATCATGAGGTCTCGAGTCGTAACCGAGAGGTTTCGAGTATCAAGTAGATGATCTCGAGTAGTTCATGCATGAGTCGGGACCTCGGGGTCTCGAGTCATGTCTCGAATCGAGACTAGGAGATCTCGAGTCGCAACCAAGTTGGTCTCGAGTCCCCTAATGTGCATGCATGATCTCGAGTCGTCGTTCAATGGTCTCGAGTCGCAACTGGGATGAAACATTTATTGAGTCGAGACCATTAAGGAATCTTTCTAGAATGCTCAGAATGGTACTATCCAAATCTGATTTCATAACTCTGTACTATCCAATCAAATTTGACTAACATGTTTTCATGTATCGTGCACCCACAATTCAGATGAAAACACAAAGATTTCAAATATTCATAGCACCTTCAACAGTTCATCATAAAAAGAACATACAAATCAGCAACATCATAATTTTCTTTTGAACAGTTTGTCATTAATATTTATACATATTCCTTTCATGCCTTCGAGATTACAAAAAACACAAGGCACACCTAAATATATATATATATATCCTCATAAAAACAGTTTATACACTTTCTAGTTTTTATTCAATATCATCAAACGCTCACATCTGAATGCATAAACAATTCAGCCGACTTGACATTCTAACAATTATACTACCACAACATTATACAGAACATCTTGTATACCAACATACTAAGTAGTTGAAGCATGCTATATTATATGCGTATAACTTATGGTTCAAAATCCATCAACATGCAACTAGCATAATACACTCAGCAGTTCAACAAATATTTAAAATAATCATCAACATCCACACTGTCAAACAGTAACAATCACCTAATGTCATTTACACACACATGAATTTAACAACTGCCATGTCATTATACCAGACCAAAACACAAGAACAAGCAGTGGTATAAAACTGAGCGAGACGAATCTGGTGAACCGAACATATCTCAGATCTGAGCTAAACATCATCATCTTCAAGCTTCATGAAAATAAAAAGGAAACGAGTTTACTGGAATTTCTTTTCGAATCAGAGCACCGCCGCCGCCGCCACGGCGGCGCTGCCATCGGCATGAGTCGCCGGAAAACGGCGTTCGTCGTCGTCAATCTCCTTTCTCGTTCTCTCTCTCCGTTGGCTCTTCTGATCTTGTTGTCGCTCGCTGCTCGCCACCACCGGAAGGTTGTGGGGTGGTCTGTTTCATCGACGAAGGGGTGGGGGTAGTTGTCGTTTCACCAGAGAAAGGAAGAAGCAAGGGGGGGTCTCGCCTGACAAGGCGAACCGCCGACAGCCGCCAGAGTTCCCAGGGTTTCCGGTCATTGATCATAGAGAGAAAGATGAGGGAGATCGAGAGGTGTGAGAGTAATATGTGAGAGAGTGTTTGTCATTTCTCCTTGTGTCTACAGGTAGAGAGATCGAGAGGATGTGCTTTAAGGTTTCTCCAAAACAAAATGCAGAGAAGAGATGGGAGGGAAACAAGATAGATAGATGGTGTCGGCTGTTTGCTACTATTAGGGTATTGGGCTTTTGCAAAAATGAAAGAGCTGGGAGGTTTAAGCTTAAATTTAAAGGGTAGGGTTTTTAGGTTAGTTGGCTTGGGCCTAGCCCAAGTGCGAACCCGTTTAAACGACTACGCGTCGCTCAAACCGATTGGCCCGGTTATATTAACTTATTCATAAGTAATCGAAACTCCCGTTGCAGATTATTATCATTTTATGAAATGATGACGATAATATCAATAATAAATAAATAATAGTGAATACGAGCATTAATAAAATGCTCGTTTCTCCACGATCAGGATCAGGGGTTCCAGTTGTCACACGTTTTTACGAGGTGTTACACGCAGTTACTTCGTTTGAACATGGTCTCGTTCGTTTGAACACAGCTGATTCAATTTTTCGATCCAAAATCTTTATTTCTGGGAATGTCATGATGATTCTTTCACATATATGGTCGAAATTCATTTCTAAACAATCATATGGTCTCAATTTTACTATTTGTCCGTGGATTGTCCGTTTATTAGATGATTTACATCTAAAACCCATAAAAACCCATAATTCATGAGTGTAGGTGATTCAATCAACTGTTAGATCGATTGAATCGGTACCGTAGCTCTGATACCAATCGAAATTTCTGGATCCGAAGGGTTTTGACGGAAGCTTGGGTAGAAAAGAACTAATTTGGTAGAATATTATTAAGAATGGAGTAGAAGCAGAGTAGTCGAAAGCTTCATTCATACCAAAAGAGCATACATCTTTTACAAGCTGGAGAAACTGGGATCTCCAAAACATTACAACTTTGTACACATGAACCCTATTTGTAGACATGCTATTTAGGACAGATATGCTTGTCCGTGCGGATGAGTCTCATCTGTAAGAACTAGTCTCATTCGCACGAACCACTCTCGTCCTCTCCAAAGTCATGTGTTCGTATCACAACTATTCAATATTTAATACACGCTCTATCTAGCCTATTCGCACAGTGGAAGACACATAAATATGCACTAACAGAAAGAACTAGAGGTGGGAAAACTTCAAACAAGTTAAAATTAGTTTACCGTTACTTATTTCCATTAAAAAGGTTTCTGCTCACGTTGAATATGTAAAAGAATTGAGTAACTAGAAATGGCACAACAAACAACCAAAACAGTTTGATTTGATTGCACACGTGAGTGTTGTTTTGTCAGGTGTTTTTCCCCCGAAACCCCAATATCTAAGAGCCCCATTAATTCCAATCCAAGTTGAGGAATTTAATATTAAAAATGTGTTCCTATATCTTGGAGCATGTGTGAGTATTTTGCCTGGGAGTTTGTATAACCAATATGATTTTGGTCCTTTAAAAAAGTTCGACACCACCGTGGTGTTAGCCGGTCAAACTCCCATGCGTCCAAGGGGAATGGTGGAAGATGTGATTATAAAAGTTGAAGATTGGTATTACCCGGTTCACTTATTGGTGGTGGACTATGTTAAAAGTGTTGAGATAACAACACTCACAGTCATACTAGGTAGACCATTCCTCGCAAGTACATATGTTATAATTAATTATGCGATGGGAACAATGTCACACCCTCAAATTCCATATGCGGGGTTCTACCGCGAGGCGCTTGACAAACCAAGATCACAGTCATTAGTCATATTGAACGGCCACTATATGATTTTAAAAAGTATCATTGTTTGATCTTCTCAATAAAAGTTATTGTTTAAACATTTGAATTGCAGATGTGTAGATAAATATGTAACCAAAGATAACTAATGTAATTAGAACCAAGTTTGAATAAACCAATGCGACTCCGTGATGTGGGCGGGGGGGGGGGGGGGAAGCAAGTTCAAAGAAAACACTTAAATCAAATATGCTTCATAATGAGATTGTTCTAACTATTAAACAACTTTATAGCCACACAAGTTTCACATTTGCACAAGTTTCATGTTTGCAGAAGTTTCAACTTAGTAACACAAGTTTCACATTTGCAAAAGTTTCAACTTAGTAACACAAGTTTCATGTTTGCACAAGTTTTAACTTAGTAACACAATTTTCAAAGGTAAATAGGTTCAAGGTAGGATTGATAGGGAATGTGTGGTCGCACAGGGTGTGATCACAGGTAGAGGAAACTTCAGAAGTAGTTTAAGTTTGTAAAGAATCTTTAGGATTGGATGTTAGTATGTATTACAGATACGTGTAATCAAATGGGTTTGAAAATTTGGAAATAAGAATGATAAGCTGGAAGTTTAAGTTTGTTTCAAGGAGTAAGGAAAAAAATTGAGATAAATATGTAACTTATAAAAATAACTAGGAGGGGTTCAAACTTTCGGATTGTGAAAGGGGTAAGGGTTGAATGTTTATGTGCTAACTCGGATAGTGAAAAAGGTAAGGGTTGAATGTTTATGTGATAGTTGTAAAAAGACACTATAAGTTGGGTTTGTAAAAATTGGGAGTAAAAGTAAAAGGGTTTCCAATGGTATTTGTACAAGGATAATGAAATACAAGAAAAGTTTAGGCACATAAGCTTTCAAAAAGATAAATGAGGTGAACAAATGAGTCAAAAATTTTGTTTTCAAGTTTAAGAAAAATAGGATTTCAAACTTGCTTTGAAAGAAGGCATATTTGATGGATAATCATTATGGGCTTTTATAAAGTTGGGCTAGGAAAATTGAAACCAAGTTAATAGCTTATGTGTTTTATCAATTACCCATCTTTAAAAAAATAGTTTTCAACCTTTTTAATAAAAAAAATTTATGTAAAGAGATATTTAAAAATTTGTTGTTTTAACCAAATTTCAAGGTAATATGGAGGAGTAAACACAGGAGGGTATTTGAGGACACAACAGAAACACACCAAGATTTATGAGGTGACATAGAATACATATAAAAATTTTCAAATAAAACATATCCTGGATGGTAACATGGTGAAATAACGACACAAAGGTCGTATTGACTTAGGGGCTGTTTGGCAACTTTTGAGTGGCTAAGTGTTGAACCAGTAAGAGAGAGGTTTGAACCATTAAGTGTTGAACCAGTAAGATGTCTAAACTACTAAAAGTAAGTGCAATGCTTAACCGTTCAGAGGAAAATATCTGACCAATTCAGATTAGAGGTCATAACCAGTCAGATTCAGTATAATCTTTAACCATTCAGAGGCAAATATCTGAACCATTCAGACATCTTCTCATGAAACATATAGTCTAAACCATTAATTTTTGAACCAATAAAAGGTTTGTATCATTAAGAACCCCATTAAGAGGTAAACAAATAGCCCCTTAGTAGATAAACAAAAATGCTTGCCTAAATCAAGGAAATCAGGTTCCATTGACCACATCGTTATCGACATGAGCCTCGTTAGCATTTATGTTAAATGCACACCCATGGGTTGGGTTGGCATTAGAAAGCCTAGGGCAATAGCATATGAACTGATTGGGATCACCACAACTAAAACATTGCCCCAAAGGTCTAGTCAACTAAGTAGGAGCAACAATATATTGAACGGGGGTAGCAGGTTGAACGATGGCGTTAGGTCCAAGATTTACACGACAAGTATTGACCAAGTGTCCACCTCTGCCACATCGAGTGCATATGCGGTAGGGTACCTTGACTGGATGGTGATACTTAGAATTGTTACATAGGGGGTAGTTTCCCACATACGACTTTTTGTAGGGGACTTGGGTTGTAGGGGCAACTGGAGTAATGACATCATAGTTTTGAGTAGCCATATGCTTTTTGTTGTTATGAGAGGGTTTGGCTTAAGCAGCCTTTGTGGTTTCAATAGTAACCTTAGTTGGTTCCTTTATACCACCTATACAAAAAAAGCTTTCCCTTCTTAACATCAGAGTCTGTTGTAACATCTGTACCTCTACGACCATCATACGAATACAAAACCAATGAAATCTTGTGTTTCATACTTGGGATTTGTATAAATATGTATATCAATTGCACATATCAATTCTTGTTTAATTTCGAGCTTTAAATCGCTTTTTTTGAAAGTTATACGCGAACTGATGTGTAAACGTAATCAGTTTAACACGAAAAACACTCCGGAACCATGAGATAGGCTTAACATACCTTAAATAACCTTTACATAACTTAGAAATAAGTTTTAGAGGGTTTAGTGTGTCGAAAACAAGTTTGTTCGATCGAAGGGACTAATTGCGACAAACTGCGAAACGATGCCGATTCGTATAATAACGAACATTCTGGAACTTGATCATAAGCTAAACATACCCTAAATATCTTTTACATAGCTTAGAAATAGGCTTTGAGGGGTTCGTTATACGAAAATACGCTTATTTGATCAAACAGGGACTAAAAGCGTCAAAAAGTGCATAAGTTTGCATTTACGCGCATATCTTACGTTCTGAACATATCCGGACATCCAAAAATTTTTGTAATCATTAAAATATTTTATTTTAGTGATTTGAATGCAAAAATATCATTCGTCATGTAATTTGGATCGTTTTCGCGTCCGTTCGAGTTTTCTTCGTAATTAACCGAATAACGTGACTGTACGACCAAACGAACTGACATCTGAGATTTTTTCAAGCATATTTCATGTTCCCTATGCTTTAACTTCATTGTAGAGCCTTGAAATGGGGTTAACGAGGCTTAAACATGTCAAAAACCAAGTTTTTAGCATGCAGGGATCAAAAGTGTCAAAACTAAAAACTTTCTGGCTGGCAGGCCAGGAGAGTCGCGACAGAATCCCTATCACTTGCCGCGTGTAGCCTGAGATGCACTTTTTCAGCAAAACAGTTTCAGCAACCAGCTTGAATGTATTCAATAAAACGACCAAAAGTTAGTTTTCACAATTTAAACACGAACCACTGGAACTATTGAACTATGTGAACTAGTTGAACTATTTGAACCACTGGAACTATTTGAACTATGTGAACTAGTTGAACTATTTGAACGACTGGAACTATTGAACTATGTGAACTAGTTGAATTATTTGAACCACTTGAACTATTTGAACTATGTGAACTAGTTGAACTATTTGAACCACTGGAACTATCTGAACTATGGAACGATTTGAACTATTGAACCATTGGAACTATTTGATCTATTGAACTATTTGAACGATTGGAACTATTTGAACTATTGAACGATTGGGTTATGGTAAGTGATTAGGTAACGGGGCGGGTGTAATGTGATAAAAGCATGGTGGATACGCCGCTGGTACTTCCTATATATAAGTGCTTTTAACACATTACATGTCATTGCGTTATCTAGATCACTTGGACGAATGTTTTCAAAACGAAGTTACACTACAAGGTTTTCCTAACGATATAAACCATAAGAGTTTTATTACGAGAACGATTTACAACTTGGTTTACAAAGACAAATGTTTTCAGTTAAGATTCATGGCTACAATGGTTTTGGTTTATACATATATATTAACTTGTAAAAGTTGATAGAAACATACTGCAATATCAAACTCTTTTGTTTTCAAGATATACACTCGACAACTCTCGTAGTTGGACGAGGTGTTGCAATATGAACTCGAGGCCATGAATCTGACATACTCACAAAACCTATGTACTCGCCGGCATTTTTATACTGACGTATTTTCACATATGTTTCAGGTACTGTATACGATGATATTTATGATGCATGCTCACATAAGGATGGACGAGGCCTTAGTGACTTAATAACAATGAAGGATAATATGTTCATGTTTTTTTTTTAATATTCGAGACAATGTAATAAACTTAATTCAATAAAACGAAACTTCAATCCATGTGTTGTGAAAAAAGATTCTGTTACGACACTCCCCGACGTTTCCGCCGCGGTTTGTTGTTTTAACGCGGTTGGGGTGTGACAGAAGAGTTGGTATCAGAGCTCATGATTATAGGGAATTAGGTTATCAGTAATGCTTTGACCTAGACTATAACCTTCCTAGGACCCTAACACAAGTTATCTTGTGTTTAGTCTTAAAACAATACCGTTGCCTATCTTTAGGTGACAACCACAACAAGAACACGAATCATGAATCCGACTTGAAAACTGATCATCACTTCTTAGATGATTTATTATAAGGTTTTGAACCTTCAAAGTTTTCAAAATCCCGTCAAAGTTTGGGTCTTATTAATGTGAACACGTGCAATCTGGATGGGTGGGTGCCTGTATCCCGAGTTTTCTATCTAAGGCTAGAGTGTTCGTACAAATCCACATAATCAGACCAGTCACTCTTACCTGGGAACTCTTGGGGTGAGTGTCCACTCATAGGCTAAAGCATGTCTTTGCAATACATTATAAGGATCTATTTACTTTGTTCAGCCATTGTGCGTCATTTGTTTGTTCGAAGTAACAAACGAATGATCGCCTTCCTTATGTTTCGTCGATATCTTCGATACCTCTATTGTTTATCCAATTGTCAATCTCACTCGTTTCTCATGTTTTCTTGTTCTTTTTAGAAAATGCCTCCTAGACGCGATCAAACAGAGAATGCTGCCCTCGCAGCCACAATCGTTCAACAGATGGCTGCTGTAATTCCGAACCTCATTACCCAGATAAACCAAGCAAATAACAATAACAACAATAGCAATGCTCTGTGTGATTTCAAAACATTCAATTCAGTTTAACCTTTGAAATTTTCTGGGTCTCAAGGAGCAACTGTGCTCCTACAATGGTACGAGATTCTGGAAAGCACATTTAGACATGTTCAGTGTCCAAATGAACGAAAGGTTGAATTCGCATCTAGTGTCTTTGAGAAACGAGCATTAACATGGTGGAATGGTGTGATGAGAGATAGGGGTGCCGATGTGGCATTGGCTCAAACCTGGGAAGAGCTTCAAGCTCTAATGATGAAGGAATTATGTCCTCGTTATGAAATCAGGGCATTGGAGAGGGAATTCGACGATCTTAAGCAAGATAGTGGTGAGCATCGAGCCTACACGGACCGATGTGAGGAGCTAAGTCTGTTATGCCCAACCATGTTTACGCCTTTGGATAAGGCAATTGAAAAGTATATTGATGGCCTCCCTGACTCAATTCAAGACATTGTTACTGGTAGCAACCCTACCACAGTTAGACATGCCATTGAGCTATCCGCTACCCTGACTGAATCTCAGATCAGGAAGGGTAAACTTTTCCGAAAAGGCGACAAGAAACCAACCGATGAAACGAAACCAAAGGATAAGCAGACTGAATCCTCCAAGAAGTCAAAGAAGTGTAAGGCTTCTCAAAACTTCGCCGTGGTTGCTCATAACAATCAAGCTGTCCCTAACCAACCAGCTCAACCCCCTGCTAAGAAGCCATACAACGGAACTGCACCTTTGTGCAACCAATGTAACCTTCATCATCATGCTAGTGTGCATTGCCACAAATGCTTAAATTGTGGACTTACTGGTCATACAGCTAGGGTTTGCCGAGCTGCGGCTGCACCAAATCAAGTTGATAATAATCCTGCTCAAGCTCGTTTTCCACCAGGTTCTTGCTACAACTGTGGCAAGATGGGCCATTTCAGAAACAATTGCCCAAAGCTTGCTAATGCAAATCCAACACGTGGATGAGCGTTCGACTGACTGGAAGACGATGCTATTTAGAAACGATCAAACTTTATGTATTATTTTCTTTTGTTATCCAAGTCTATGAAACAAATATTTTGGTTTATAAATAAACATTTATTTACATTACGATGTACGAATGTGGTTACATGTATGAATGACATATCTCTTCAAATACCGACACCAAGGAATCGTGTTTCTTGCAAAACAAACTACTCTCGTAGTTCTTCCATTTTTTTATGATCGTTCGCGATCTCCAACGAAAAATCCTAAGTACTCGTCTCTTTTACGAAACGAAGTGCAAGGTACAAGTTACAACTATGGACGAATACCCAAAGTACCACTTTAAATCCTTAATTGGATACTCAAGGGTACTTCTGTAAGTCCTTAATTGGTCTTACACGATATACACATCATATCTTCCTGACTTCACGAGATTTTACACTGCATATGATTTCAAAAGATTATGCATATTTTCAAAAACCTCATACATGTTTTCAAAATCATCTCACATGGTTTTAAAACATTTCATAAAAATGTTTACCTAATATACTTAGTACATGATTTCAAAAACATTATAAAAGGTTTTCAAAAACATATTTTTAACGATTCCATGCATAGCTTTCAAAAAAACAGCCCGTATGTTATCTTAGCATAAGTGGCACACGATTTTCAAGAACACCCTGCTTTATATGCTAGCTTAGCATGCTTGGCATAATGATTTCAAGGATCCATTTGCTTCATATGTTGTCTTAGCATATCTAGCACCTTGATTTCATAAACCCTATACTTCGTATGTGGTCTTAGCATACCTAGTACAAGATTCCTAAACATTTTCCGCTACGAATTCCAAATCCTTATAGGATCTTCTTTATAGTTAGATCCTTGTAGATGTTTAAAGCGCAAAATCAAAATCCTTAATTGGATCTTTGTGTGCTTTAATACGAATGTTACTATTCATTGAGAACGGAATCAAATCCTTATAAGATCATCCTATCTTTATAGATAGATTCTTGAGGATGTTTAAAGTGCTAGTTGTAGTCCATTGATTGGATTCCTGTTGTACTTTGAATACACGTGTACAATTCAACGACAAGTTAATAACAAACTGATAACGAATTGATAACCAAGTGAACAATTGTGTGACTATTATGTGCTTACGTGTTATGTGTTTGGCCGATTCTATCCCCTACACATTATAAAATAAACTGTGTGGACTGTGCATGGAATTACGTAATTATGGATGCATACATAATTATGGAATTCAGTGCACAGAAACCACAGAAAGTTTTGTCATGTATCAACTTAAACAAGAAACAAAAGTTAACTATATTCATTTCCATTTCTGATGAAGTATGCACTGAGGAAAATGAACTATCCGTCCATTTTCACTTCTAAAGAAATATCCACTGAGGAAAATGAATAAATTAATTCCATTTCTAGTGAAGTATCCCTGACGAAAATGAATTGATCATTCTTTTTCGCTTCTAAAGAAATATCCACTGAGGAAATGAATAATCCTGCATTAAATTCGTCATTTTCTTTTCTGATATTGTATCCACTGAGGAACATGAACTATCCGTTCATTTTCGCTTTTGAAGAAATATCCACTGAGGAAAATGAATAAATTCATTCCACTTTTAACGAAGTATCCACTAAGGAAAATGAATTATCCATTCATTTTCGCTTCTAAAGAAATATCCATTGGGGAATGAATAATCCTGTGTCGATTCCTTCATTTCCACTTCTGACAAAGTAACCACTGAGGAAAATGAATCATCCATTCATTTTCGCTTATGAAGAAATAGCCATCGGGGAAATGAATAACTTATTCAACAATCCTTCATTTCTACTTCTGACGAAGTATCCACTGAGGAAAATGAATCATCCGTTCATTTTCGCTTCTGGAGAAATAACCATTGAGAAATGAACAGCCTATACATTCCTTCATTTCCGTTTCTGATGAAAGTATCCATTGGAGAAAATGAATTATCCATTCATTTCCGTTTTTGAAGAAATATCCATTGGAAATGAATAACCTATTCGCCTTTCATTTCCGTATCTGACGAGAATCCATTGGAGAAAATGAATCTGAAGAATATCCACAGGAGAGATGAAATATAAATCCTTACAGGATCTTTCTATTTTAATAAGTTAGATTCTTAAAGGATACTCTCAGAACTACTGGTTAGTGGATACTCTCGTTCCCACTTCCTGCTTTATCTAAGGAAGTACCCACTAGGGAACGATAAAGTTGTGCCTTACATGGAGATCCTTGATGGGTTACTCTATGCAAATAGATAACACCCTAGATTCCCTGCAAGACGATTGCTTAACACAACTACACAGACAGATTCCTTCGAATAAATTTCGGGATGAAATCTCCTAAAGTAGGGGAGACTGTAACATCTGTGCCTCTAGGACCATCATATGAATACAAAATCAATGAAATCCTGTGTTTCATACTTGGGATTTGTATAAATATGTATATCAATTGCACATATCAATTCTTGTTCAATTTCGAGCTTTAAATCACTTTCTGGAAAGTTATACGCGAACTGATGCGTAAACGTAATCAGTTTAACACGAAAAACACTTCGGAACAGTGACATAGGCTTAACATACCTTAAATAACCTTTATATAACTTTGAAATAAGTTTTAGAGGGTTTGGTGTGTCGAAAACAAGTTTGTTCGATCGCAGGGACTAACTGCAACAAACTGCAAAACTATGCCGATTCGTATAGTAACAAACATTCCAGAACTTGATCATAAGCTAAACGTACCCTAAATATCTTTTACATAGCTTAGAAATAGGCTTTGAGGGGTTTGTTATACGAAAATGCGCTTATTTGATCAAACAGGGACTAAAAACGTCAAAAAGAGCATAAGTTTGCATTATCGCGCAAATCTTACGTTCTGAACATATCCGGACATCCAAAAATTTTTGTAATCATTAAAATATTTTATTTTAGTGATTGGAATGCAAAAAATACCATTCGTCGTGTAATTTGGATCGTTTTCGCATCCGTTCGAGTTTTCTTCGCAATTAACCGAATAACGGGACCGTACGACCAAACGAACCAACATCCGAGATGTTTTCAAGCATATTTCATGTTCCCTATGCTTTAACTTCATTGTAGAGCCTTGAAATGGGGTTAACGGGGCTTAAACGTGTCAAAAACCAAGTTTTTAGCATGCAGGGACCATAACTGTTAAAACTGAAAACTTTCTGGCTGGCAGGCCAGGAGAGTCGCGACAGAATCCCTGTCACTTGCCGCGTGTCACCTGAGATTCAGTTTTTCAGCAAAACAGTTTCAGCAACCAGCTTGAAATTCAGGGTCTTTTATGCAATTTTCTCAATACCTTAGGCTGGTTTTTGGATTCCCATTGTATTATAAACCATGTACCACAAGTGTATGGCTTAGATCATGTCTTGATTTACTCAAAAACACTTGTAAAGATCTTGTTAATTCAATTTCTCCTATAAATACCCACCTTGTTTATTCTCATTCCTCACACATTGATTCAAAATCTGCTCTAAGTTGAAGTTAAGACTTCATACCTGAGTGTTTTGGATCAATTCTTACTTGCTTGGACCTTTTGTAAGCTTCTTTCATGCTTGTTTATGCTTTACAAGCATGAAAGTCAAACAGTGTTTGACTTTCTGCTTTGACCATGAATTGGTCAAGTCAAAGTTCAATCGAACTTTGCAACGTGAGCGTAATCACGATGGTTATAGTCCATTGTGACTATACCTACTGATTACCACGTCGATTAGTCGAAGTGACGAGTCAAAGTTTCGGTCAAAATACGTGTTTATGCGTATTTTGCGATGAAGCTATTTTCGGGTATCAAAACACTTTGTTTTTATATCAAGCCTGTTTTTCTAACTTAGTTAAACATGTTTTAACATGTTTAACTCGTCACTTTTAGTCTAGTGCTTGTTTAGGGTCGTAAGTCAAACCGTCTTGACAACCGCTTAGACTTTCGAACGCGACCCATTTGGTCGATCGTTAGGATCCAGCCAAGCATATTTTGTGACCATAGTTGTATAGGGAATAACCTTCCGAGGTTATACCTTATGGTCACTTAGTTTAATTAGTTGTATGATAGGTAGTTTATATGCTTTAGGAAAATGACCAAAATGCCCTTTTCATGCATAATTGGATTTTAAGCATATGTAACTAAATTTTTGTCACTTAAACTAATTATGCAACATATTTAAACATGTTAGCGCATATAATACTTGTCATAGGACTAGTTAGGCGTCTCGAATGCGTATTCGCGTGAACGACTCGTTAAAGTAGCGTAGACTACCTTAACAGGTCGTAATGGGTCGTAAACGCTTAGGATAGGTTCTGATTTAGAATGTAGACTTTGTTAAACCATATCACATGAGTTCCAATACTCATTTGGTTTACGAGACCTCATTCTACCCGATCTTCCGATTTTGGTGTCGATTTATTAACCTAGCGATCCGATTACTAGGTACCACTTGATTTCCTTGGTTTGTCAGAGCTTTGTTAGTTCACCATTAATCAAGGATACTTTGCAAATCAATGTGAGTACATAGTTCCCTTCTTTTACCGCTTTCAATTGTTTTGGGGTCATTCATATGTGCTAAACGATTTCGAGTTTTCTAAAACAAGTACTATGGTTTATATTGAACACAACGATTTCAATTATATAAACAAACTTGTTGGGGCGTTGGTCGAAAGACGATTGAATGACATTCATTAACTATTTAAGCCGACCAGTAGTACGTTATGGTACCATAGGATATTATGATACCATAGTGAAGGGGTAAGGTCCCAAAAACCTCATAAAAAGGATTTGGACCATACCACAAACTGACCTTTCTAGCCTTTTGACCTTGCGTGACCGCGCACTGGTCCTACTAAAGGAACAAAGAAATCAGTAAATTACAGTCACGCGCCTAAAGGATAACATAAGTCCTTGCGCTTTCTCCCATACAACAAAGGATTAAAAGAAACCTTTGTCCAATACTTCCGCCACAAAGTCCAGACTTGGATATTATTTTACCCAGACTTGGGATTTATTTGTCTGCACCCACACAGCAAGGTGTCATATCAGATTACAACAGAAATCTTCTAGAAAGAAATACAATCATGCACTACCCAGACGGTTATAACCGTCTGGACACGTGTCATCACCATAGGCAACCCTGAAGTCACAACGAATGCATGCAATTAGAGAGCAATCTCCACTTAGTCACTTTCCACGTGGCAATCCCCCAGCCTTCGATCAGACCACGATCCGTGTGCATTCACGTCGGATCGAGGTTAATCAACGTCAGATTAAAAAACTCTAACGGAGGAAAAATAACCGCGACGGCGTTAGGCATTTTCCGTTATCTTTTCAATAACGGGTTTTCCCTCCCAAACTCCCGGATATAAATAAGAGAACTGTTCAGGTATAAACTCAGACTACTCTCACTTTTCAAATACTTATCTTCTCCGATACCAATACTTATTCTCACGCCGGAGTCGGGTCAAGGAGAGAACCCTCTTCTCCCCTTGGCGAGGCTAACGGTGTTCTTTTTTGCAGAACTACCGGAGAAGTAATTTCATTGCAACTGAATCAACCGAGGGAGAGCTAACCTTTTATGCGGATTCAAACCCCCTAACTATCTCGGTTCCGACCATTTAGTTGGTGTTTCTTCATTGGCGCCCACCGTTTTCTCAGTTTTCCTAGCTTCTATCTCGTTTTGATTCAGTTCATTCCGTTTTCTGTTTTTTACACATGGCAGAAAATTCGTCTTCTCATCGGCAGCTTGGTCCTCGACCAAATGTCGGAAACAATTTACCGATAGAAGGGATCGTAGAGGAAGCCTCAGACGATAATGAGGTTCAGTCTCATCGAGCAAATGATCCTGTTACCCCAGGAATGTTACCAGCAAATCCTGCACAGTCAATTTTACCACCAGGGGAAACCCCGATATCATGGTACGTCCGGTCTCAAGGAGCATTAAACGCGGTATACTCACAGTTATGTGCTCAAACTGCTCCTGTAACCCAATCCCGGAGGCCGGGATCAAGAGCTCATGCTTCTCAGCGAGAAGAATCAACTTATGATGATACAAGCAGTTACCGAAGACAACATCATGATGAATCTCGTCCTCGTCAACGACATTCGGTGCATGATAGGTTGGGTTCCCAACGGGATACTCACACCGATGAATCCGATCGAACATACCGATTGAGTGAAAACACAAGCGTCTTCAACAGACTACAGCCAAACTATAACAAATGCAGGCCTCGAGCGGTTTACAACCCCGAGGCCGAGCATAACTATGATTTAGTTTATCGCCCGGACGAAGCGGCAGAAAACTCGAAGTTTATATTAGAGATAGCTTTGGCTCCGTTGGAACGGGCCAAGTTACCATCTAATGTTGGGAAATTTAATGGGTTAACCGACCCTGATGATCATCTAAGGGTGTTCACCAGTGCAGGGCTGGTCGGTGGTTGGACCCTTCCGCTGTGGTGTCACTTATTTGTACAAACACTAACTGGCCCAGCGCGAATCTGGTTTGACAACCTTCCAACGGGGCAGATAGAGTCATGGAAGGATTTACGGAAAAAATTTCTAACACACTTCAGCCAACAAAGGCGGTCAAAACGTGATACATCCGACGTTATGAATATCTGGCGTCGCGATGATGAGAATCTGGAAGATTTTATTACCAGATATAATAAGGAAGTGTTAGAGATCGGAGGTGTCAGTGAACAACTAATCCGCGCACAATTTAAGTACGCGGTTAGGTGTGACGACATGGTCAAAGTGTTATCAGGAACAGAAGGCCTTCCCACGAGTTGGGAAAAAATAATGGCGGCGGCCAAGGTTTATGCGCAGACTGAGAAAAACCTTACTACAAACAGGCCACCCCCACCACACAGTAGGCCAGCAGACTTAAGCGCAAATGGAAAGTACAAAAAGTCATGGCGCGAAGCATCAGGAAGCCGATCCGCGGAAGATACCCGCACAACAGCTAACAAATTCTCTGCGCAAAAAGAGAACAAGTACGAAAATAAGGAGAGGCATTGGACTCCTATAACAAAATCCCCAGCGGAGGTGTTAAGTACTGAGGATCACCAATTCAAACCTCCAATTCCGATGAAGAGTAAACGTGGTCAAGATCCGTCGCAGTATTGCGAATATCATAAGGATAACGGGCACACCACGAACAACTGTATATCTCTGCGCATGGAAATCGAAAAGGCTCTCAAGAATGGAAAACTCACACATCTGCTCCAGAATATGCGCAAGGAGATTAAACAAATTACTCGAGGGGAAGAAAGCTCGAGCAAACGGGCTAAGACTTAAAGAACTCTGCATGTTCTCCGCGGAAAAGACATGACCCATCAAGAGCAGCGGAACTGTCAGGGAGTAAGTTAAGTTCTATTTAATTATCCAAAACAACTTTGTAACGCCTCTGAGCATTATCCATGAATAAAATTACAAAGTTTCTATTATTTTTGTATTTACAAAATGCATGCAATTCCTTTTCAGTAAGAGCAAAAACATTATGGTAGTATAACACAAAGCTCCATGCGCGGTCAGTGATCACATCACAAACGACCATAAACTCATACATGAGCTTCATACCAACCTTATTCGCCTTACTCAAAGTAAAAGAAATTGTACTCATGCAAGATATTGTAAAGACATACTAACAAAATAAATAGAAACATACTATGTTTGGCGTACAAATACGTCCTGAAAGGTTCAAGACACAGCAGTGTTTAAAACCCATGCGCCACAGCGCACCATCAAAACAAGGATCAACATCCTACATAGAAAAAATTGTTCAAATACAATTTCACCCTACTCTAAATCTTCTCCCTCATCCGGAAAGATTTCCTTAAGTTGCGCAACGTGATCCTCCGATTGCAGCGCCACGTTTATCAACTCCATCACTGGTAGTTGCAAATTATTAAACTCTGTCTTCATAGCAGCAAGCGCACTGGAAGTATTAACACCAAAGGTAGCAGATTTGCTATCATCCCAGTTAACCTTTAAAGCGCTATTCACATGTTGAGAACATTCCGCATACCCTTGCGCATAACCATCTCGCCGCGTAGCAACCATCAAATTCGCAACAGTTTTATCCAGTTCTTCAGAGTTTAATACAGATTCAGCAACCTATAACATCAGATAAAGATAAGATTGAAACAAGAAAAGCGCATACATGAACTAAAAGAAGAAAGGAACTTACACATGCAATCCCGCGATCCTTCAACCAGGTCATATCATTCTTCAAAGGTTCAAGCTCGCTTTCCGCTGAAACCCGCGCCATTTCTGAGTTCTCCAGTTTCTCTTCAACTTCAGTTAAACGGCGGGAGGTTTCAGTATTCTCGGAACGCGCAAGCTCCAGATCCTTCTTCAATTGTTCCTGGTCAGAAACCAAAGCGGTAAGTTCCTCTAATTCTTTATCTCTAATGGCAAGAATGGCTAAAGCTTGTACCTCCCGTTGCTCACTTCGCTCCCTATGAGAGCGCGCTTCCTCCAACAAAGCTTCCATGTCAGCTTTTTCTTTCTTCAATCTTTCCACTTCCGCATCTTGATTCTTCAGGTTTTCAACCTCAGCCTTGAGGTTATTTATGATGTTACGAAGGCTCGCCTTCTCGGCATTATCCTTCTCGCAAATCCTCCTCCAATTTTTACGCTCCTCAGACAAAAGCGCAGCTTCAGCTTCTGTTTTTCTTTTCCAACCAGCAACAGACCATTCTTCAGTTTTGCGCTCTGCTTCAAATTTGGTTTGCTCAGTTTCTAATTTGGCTTTCAATTGAGCCACACGCTTTTCATCTTTAGCAAACTTCCTTTGAGATGCTGCAAAAGCTGTCCGCTCCTTATGCATGCTATACCACTCACGAACTATGCGGTGAGTAGTAGAAACATGGGAGGCAGTCTCCGCAAGATAAGACTGATAAGTCTGTTCATAAGACTGATTCTCTTGAAATTTAACCTCGCCAGGCGGAAGTATCCCCTGCAACCAATCTTGACATACCCGCCAATCCGAGAAAACATCTCCTTTCTTCACATTCCAAACAGGAATATGAGGATCAGCAGCATCTTTTTCCGCATACATCCGATAGTAATATTCTCCTAAAGATTCTTCCGGACGAATTGGAGATTGTTTCTCAGAGGAGCCTGCCTCCTCGGTAGCAGCCTTTTCAGTAGGCTCAGGAACAGTTTCAGAAGGTCTGGGAGGAGAAGATTGGATTGCCTCGGCAGTCTCCTTTTCCGGTATCGGTTGCTCATCATCTTTTACCACATTCGGCTCAACAATCTGTTCAATTCCTATGTTGATACCAACAGGCTCCTCAGCCTCAACAGTTTTCTCAACACCTTCTCCAGCTACCTCTGAAGACTCAAACGGAGGGGTAACAGTAGCACGCGGTGGGGAAGGGGGAAGTTCGGTAGCAGCCACAGTTGGTATGTCCACAGAAACAGGTATTTCTGGACAACAAAAGTATATAAAAATCATATCTGCTCAAAGGAAACAAAGAAAAGCAATACTTACCAGGAATGGATTCTGAAACAAAAGCATCAAGGTTTCCTTTTCTGATAATTTTCTTCCTCTGCACTTTCTTGGGAGGCTGATCCTCCGCATCAGCATCAGCCTGTTTTCTCTTACCAGCTTTTCTTTGAACCAAGTGTTCGGGACTGGAATCCAGATCGATAGGCTCATTCGGGTTAGAAGGAGGAATATCAGCAGAATCCCTTGGTTCAGGTTTTGGTTCCCGCATGGTCACTACAGGAGCAAGACCCTCCAAAGAATCAGAAACCACCACATAATCACATCTGGAGACAGAAGAACGGCGCGTACCTTTCTTCTCTCCAGCATTTTTCGCCTTCAAAGGTTGGCCTTTAACAGTCTCACTTCTCTTCGGCACGAAAGTAGACGTAGTTGCGCGTTTTTTCTTTTCAGGGCCTACGCCCAAATTCAACAATTCACCTACAAAAGCGCGAGACAGAAAATTACTCAAAGCAACAAAGAAAGGGAAAATAGATAGACTCACCAGCACCAGCTGCCAGTGGAACAGAAAAGTCCGCGTCCTGCGGCAAAGCAAAGTTCTTCACAATGCGGTGATACCAGAATTCCTCTTCAGGTTTTTTCTTGATAGTTCCCATTTTTCCGCCTTCCCTCTTGAAGGCAACAACATACAGGGAAACAACTACATTGAAAAGAAAGCAGGTCAAAAAAAAAAAAAAAAGAGAAGAACAGTGAAAAAGCCCTAAACTTACTATGACCATCCTCGGTGTACACGGGTTTATCATCACGTTCCATCTTCCAGTTCAGACTCATGCCTGCTCCGACTAGGGCCTTCTCCGGCAGAGCAATATTAGGAACATCCTTCAGGTCTTGGTACCAATTCTCATCAACAGGGGTTGAAACGGATTCAATCGGAACATCGTCCTTCCCTCTTAGCTTCATCTTCATCGGAATTACTCCAGCTTTAATGAAGAAAAATTTCTGTTTCCAATCATGAAATGATTTTGGGGGCTGATGAAGAATTTTCTTCGCGGAAGCCCTCTGAACAAATGAATAAAACCCTTGGGTACAGTGCATCTGATGAAAAACCCTAAATCGGGGAACGGTTGGCTCCACATGCATGGTTCGACATACAAATTCGAAATGACGAACCCTAACCATACCAATAGGGTGAAGTTGGGAGATATGCAGATTATAGAATCCAAGAATTTCAAGGAAGAATTTCGTAACAGGCAATCGAAAGTTACCATCACAGAAAAAATCCCAAAAAAGGGTGATATACCCTGCCGGAGCACTCGCTGCCGTTTGCCCTTCTTCAGGATACAAGGCACCCCAGTTCTCCGGGAATTTAAGATTCTGGATTAAACCCTCAAAAGAGGCTCTGGGCCACTTCAATGGTGGAAGTTCAGTCGACATTTCTTCAACAAGATCCTCTTGACGTTCTCCGGTTGACATAAGCAGGGGAATAACGGAAAGTTTCTCTTGAGAATAAGGAAAGGGGAAAAAGTTTTCAAACAAAACAATGATTACACAGAAGGGGTTACCCAAACGATTATATACCCATCGCAATAAATAAGCATCGGTAACCGTCGCAGTACTGTTCCGGGTATCACGATTACCCAAGCAACAGAAAAAAGCAGATGTCAGAACATACACGCGTTCACACACGCGCGTGTAAGACACGAATGGTAAAAAACAACTGACAATGACAGGTTGCCAAAATCAATTTACTGACACAACGTCAAGTCAAAGATTTTTTTTTAAAAAAAAAAATTTACAAACTCAGTAAATTCAAATCTTCTCATAGAAGATTTCCTTTTTCGCGCCCAAAAAACATTTCCCTCTCATAAGTCCAGTGCTCCACTTATTTGCATAAGTACAACACTAGACTGGGGGGACTTGAAGGGGTAAGGTCCCAAAAACCTCATAAAAAGGATTTGGACCATACCACAAACTGACCTTTCTAGCCTTTTGACCTTGCGTGACCGCGCACTGGTCCTACTAAAGGAACAAAGAAATCAGTAAATTACAGTCACGCGCCTAAAGGATAACATAAGTCCTTGCGCTTTCTCCCATACAACAAAGGATTAAAAGAAACCTTTGTCCAATACTTCCGCCACAAAGTCCAGACTTGGATATTATTTTACCCAGACTTGGGATTTATTTGTCTGCACCCACACAGCAAGGTGTCATATCAGATTACAACAGAAATCTTCTAGAAAGAAATACAATCATGCACTACCCAGACGGTTATAACCGTCTGGACACGTGTCATCACCATAGGCAACCCTGAAGTCACAACGAATGCATGCAATTAGAGAGCAATCTCCACTTAGTCACTTTCCACGTGGCAATCCCCCAGCCTTCGATCAGACCACGATCCGTGTGCATTCACGTCGGATCGAGGTTAATCAACGTCAGATTAAAAAACTCTAACGGAGGAAAAATAACCGCGACGGCGTTAGGCATTTTCCGTTATCTTTTCAATAACGGGTTTTCCCTCCCAAACTCCCGGATATAAATAAGAGAACTGTTCAGGTATAAACTCAGACTACTCTCACTTTTCAAATACTTATCTTCTCCGATACCAATACTTATTCTCACGCCGGAGTCGGGTCAAGGAGAGAACCCTCTTCTCCCCTTGGCGAGGCTAACGGTGTTCTTTTTTGCAGAACTACCGGAGAAGTAATTTCATTGCAACTGAATCAACCGAGGGAGAGCTAACCTTTTATGCGGATTCAAACCCCCTAACTATCTCGGTTCCGACCATTTAGTTGGTGTTTCTTCACATAGGATCTGACAAATCCCGTTATCGGACTTTCACCATGGTTATGGGGGTAATGTGGGTAACGACAGAACCTGATGATTGTTAACTTACCCTTTGGTGGTTTGTTAATACGAGTTAAACGAGTAGGACGAGTCACACGGCCTGAATGTATTCAATAAAACGACCAAAAGTTAGTTTTCTCAATTTAAACACGAACCACTGGAACTATTGAACTATGTGAACTAGTTGAACTATTTGAACCACTGGAACTATTTGAACTATGTGAACTAGTTGAACCACTGGAACTATTGAACTATGTGAACTAGTTGAATTATTTAAACCACTGGAACTATTTGAACTATGTGAACTAGTTGAACTATTTAAATCACTGGAACTATCTGAACTATGTGAACGATTTGAACTATTGAACCGTTGGAACTATTTGATCTATTGAACTATTTGAACGATTGGAACTATTTGAACTATTGAACGATTGGGTTATGGTAAGTGATTAGGTAACGGGATGGGTGTAATGTGATAAAACCATGGTGGATACGTTGTTGGTACTTCCTATATATAAGTGCGTTTAACACATTACATGTCGTTGCGTTATCTAGATCACTTGGACGAATGTTTTCAAAACGAAGTTTATAACAACCCTCCAAAATATTTTAACACCCTAATATATTTTAAAATACCCCAATATATCTTAAAATACATCCCGTATGTGAAAACCGAGCACAAAATATGATCTAGCATTAAAAATAAATAAAAAAAAACAAGAAAAATGGGGTCCTCGCGGGGCGCATAGCCTTTGGCTACTGCCTACGCGGGCCGCGACAGCAAGAGATTAGGGCGACACCCGGTGCCGCCACGTGTCCTAGCCGTGTCAAGTCTATGGGTCGGGTCAGCAACCCTAGGGCCTACCCTAGGGAGCGTCGCATGCCGCGAAGGCCCTGAAGAAATACTACGCGGGGCACGACAAGGTCCGAATTCAGCCCTATAAATTGAGTCGACGAGCACAGATCATAAATCGTTCAGTTTCTTTCTCTCACTCGAATTTCTGAAATAGTAGGCATAATTTTCAAGTATAATACCCCCTAATTAACGAGGTTCTGCCCCAATGTAAGTATTATAACCCCGGTTACGTATTAGATACGCTGCCCGATTGATCCAGGGTTCCGTAACGACTGTCGAGGTTCTGCCCGACGTAGTCGTTGGAATGCCATCTCGGGGAGGGTATTAATAATGTAAATAATGGGTTATTTTACTAACATATGTGCATTGTGTAAATTATACCAGGAAACCTTTACAGAAAACCTAAGTCAGCAATTGATGTGCTGAAAATGGGTTAACTAAATTAACTAACTTTACCCTAATTCTAGACTCTCTAAGTTTTAAATTTATAAAACTAAGACTCTCTAAACCCTAAACCACACGACCGACAAGTGTACCGATCAATGTAGTATAGCCTAAGAAAGTCCGAGTATCGAACCCAAGAGACTCTACTGATTACGCTAATGACTCTATCTAGACTCAAACTGACACGACTTAACTAAATGTTTGTTGATTGGGGGGGGGGGGTCTAAAAATCCTAAGAATGCAAATAACGAATACTAACTAGACTAGACGAACTAGACACGAACTCACACGAAGCTGAACTCAAGGATGATGAAAGAACTACCTAGACAGGAATCCTGATTGCTTTTAGTTATGATTATAATTGGAAGTTGTCTGCTATGGAACCGGGATCTTGAAATTCTTACCTATCGGGAAATCTAAGGACCCCTCTCAAGAGCACGCTAAGAACCCCTAAAGGTTGTTAAACTAACGGTTTTTAGA
Organism: Helianthus tuberosus; assembly: GCA_030545235.1. NCBI lineage: Eukaryota > Viridiplantae > Streptophyta > Magnoliopsida > Asterales > Asteraceae > Helianthus > Helianthus tuberosus. The sequence goes on from CM060355.1 coordinate 108,983,534, forward strand.
CTCCCTTACAAGAGATCTAATGGGGTTTATAAAAGTATCCTACAAGGCTCACTCCCTTACGAGACCTAAACCTAGGATAGGTTTGTTTTCTCAGTTAGACTTACTAGACAGCAGCAAATAGGTTAACTTTCTAAGAAGGACCCACCTTGCGGTTTAATCACTTAGACCTAGCAATAATCTCGCACCTTACAGCTATTGACGATTAGTAGAACACTTGATTTTATAAAATTACTGATTATTACTTCTAAGGTTAGTTACGTAATTTCACCCTAAAGGATCAAAGGTTTCTTATGTGATATAGACACTCACCAAAACCTAAAACCCTAGCCTGACTCTATTCCGTGATAAAGACCGTCACCAAGATTCAAGCGAAGCAATAATCAATAATAAAATAACTTCAAGCACGCAAACACATCTAACTGATAGAACAAACCGTTTACAGTTTATAAACAATCCATAGCTCCAAAAATCCAAGAATAATCAAAACCTATTGCAATCATTCATCCATGTCTAAGTAGTAATAAAGATTTAGCCAATAATCATGTCTAAAAACAAAGCAATCAATGTCAAAACAGAATTCATCATGTAACAAAGTAAAACAAACGAAAACGAGAGAATAAGGATGATTAAACCCGAATCTTCACTTCCGAACGCTCCAAAGTGTCACCCGATGATTCCTAGCCTTCCCGAATGCTTCCACAGCCCTTAATCAGCCTCTAATGGTCGCCCCAGATGTCTAAAATTCGTAAAGTTGTTGTTATTCGTCTCCTCTTTTGCGTCCGATATATTGATTTTAATAGCAATCCCTTTAGGGTTTATTAATATTGCCTGTATGAATTCCCCAAGGCCCAAAATAATATGATTTTGATACAAATTCAATGGCCACATGGGCTGGTCATGTCTGCGGCCCCAACACTTCTCGCTCACGTAAATATTATCTTTGTATGTCTCCTCTTGATTGGTCGTAGGATTATAGTCTGTATTGTTAGAAAAAAAAACAAATCCACTAAAATCCTTTAAATCGCTGGGCTTATGATCTTCACGTGCAAGTATATCCCAAATAAAATATCCAGCCCACAAATCAATTATATGGCTTCTTGTTCTCTGATTCGTCCCCTTCTAACTAATATTAATATTAGCCGCCTTTTACAATAATAATAATAATATGGATTGGCAACAACTTTTCTCTAGTGGGTATTTTAGTAGCTCAAACATCATGCAGCCCAACACCAAAATAGCTGCAATTTTACTTCGGTCCCTAGGAACCCACTCTACTCAACTGATTGGTTATTTCATTATTACTCGTTTTTGCTTCATTTGCACCAGGACCTAGCCAAACACAAAATAATGTAATATAATAATAAAACTAAATAAAAACAAATAAAAACTATACAAAAATTATACAATCTACACATGATGAATATGTGTATTTTACCCTACATCAAATATCCCCACACTTAACATTTTTTCGTCCCCGAAAAAGAATTATGCATAACGGAATCATAGTCAGAATAATCATTCGGGCCAAAAGCTTATGTTATTTATTAAAACCGAAACTCGTGTTAGCCGCGATTGCAAGTATATCGATCCTCTTAAACCCAACCCGGTTCCAAGCCCTTATCAAGCAATTTAGTTCAAGTTCGGTCAATCTACCTAGGGTCTCACACTAAGAATTGCAAGTCCACCTAATCCCCCCTCAAGCTTATAGGACAAAAGGAACAACCACTGGGTTATTTCCTAACCGCCTTATACCAAGATCCAGAGAGTTTAAAATCAAATCTATTTTTTTTTTTTTTGCTTTTTTTTTCTTTCTTTCTTTCGTGAGTCTAGACGATGCTTTCCCTAACCAAGAGGTATTCCGGCTGTAGAGTCGCTATCCCCAACCACAGATTACTTAGGTTTCGGTACTTTTATTCGGCAAGGCGATTTCACACATCCCAGAGGCATTCCGGCTGTAGAGTCGCTATCCCCAACTCGGATTACATAGACTTGTGTTACTTTCATTTAGTTTCTAGCTCACTTTTTATTTCATAATTTTTTTCTTTTTCAACGAGATAATGACCAAAAACTCTAACGATCTTAGCTTATAACGGCATCCCTTATACTATTTTTGGCGGTTTCAATTTCCCCACTCTCCCTAGATGAGAACCCACTAGTAGACCAACAATTAGGTATATTTAAGATCAAAGGAACCCATAACCGAATTGAGCCTACCCGCCAATGCTTTCCCTAACCAAGAGGTATTCCGGCTGTAGAGTCGCTATCCCCAACCACAGATTACTTAGGTTTCGGTACTTTTATTCGGCAAGGCGATTTCACACATCCCACAGGCATTCCGGCTGTAGAGTCGCTATCCCCAACTCGGATTACATAGACCTGTGTTACTTTCATTTAGTTTCTAGCTCACTTTTTATTTCATATTTTTTTTCTTTTTCAACGAGATAATGACCAAAAACTCTAACGATCTTAGCTTATAACGGCATCCCTTATACTATTTTTGGCGGTTTCAATTTCCCCACTCTCCCTAGATGAGAACCCACTAGTAGACCAACAATTAGGTATATTTAAGATCAAAGGAACCCATAACCGAATTGAGCCTACCCGCGCATCCCAAACTAGACACAAGCACGATTATATTATCTCATATTATTATTATTTGAACCCGAACAAAAACCCAACTTTTTTATCATTTTCCGCTTTTATTTTGCAAACTTCTTATTTCAAAAGACATTTTCTAATTTTTTTAATTTTTTTTTAGGACTCAAGACACTACTAACTGGACACTAAACGATAGTTTCCCATCTCCACACTTAAACTCTACATTGCCCTCAATGTAGGATGGAAACCGACTCAAAAGACTAAAATAAATAAGAAATAAAAAAAAAACGAAGGGCAAATTCGAAAGGACTTAGCTGGTTATTAACAACGCGTATGCTTCAAAGCTCTCGTCCAATCCAGCTCGATCGTATAGCATTTCGTTCGCGATCGGCTTTGACTCTGACTGATACACTTGATAAATGCCTGATATCTGATAAGCAGCTCCAAAATCACCAGAATGGAGATTAAGTACGGGTGGTACATATTCAAACCTGCATAAACAAAACAAGCAAAAACCAAAGCAGTACCGACTAAAAAAAATGACTCAAAACTACTAGCAAAGACTCAATATACAAAAACTACGACTCTATACAAACTCTACAAAACCTCCCCACACTTGAATTTAATCAGGAGGCTTTTCCTTGACTTGAACCTGGTCTAACCCATTTAATTCCACTCGTTTCTCATAAACATTTAAAAATTTAACGGTGGAATTATAAAATGATTTTAAAATTTTTAATGGGTTAGAACACCAAAATTTGAACTTACCTAGCAGGAGCCGCTGAAACACGATCCCAGGTGTTCTTCTCATAGCCTTCTCCCATGGTTTTGAACTTTGGCTCGCATTCGTTATCAGTACCACGGGCCAGCTGTGGTGTTCTTCCTCTTCCACCACCACTTCTTCTCTTTTGATGTCCGTCATTGGGTTTCTTGCAAGTAAAGCTTCTAAATATACAAGGTCCCCCTCCGGATCAAATGTACCTACTTCTTCATCTTCAGGCAAACCCTCTAACTCATCCGCAAATTCTCTCTCCCAAAGCAGATCATCTTCACTTTCCTCATCCTCTTCATCTGACAAATCCCATATTGGTACGGTGGGATAAGACTCATCATCAGAGATATGCAGATCAATAGAATCACCTGCCATTAAGAGAGTAGAAAAAGCAGAACAAGGTAGAGAGAATAAAGGAAAACTAACTAAAACAAAATTACAAAACTATACAAGTAGCACAGGTTATGTCAATTAAGTCCAATCGAAGCCAATGAACGCAATCGCCAAGAGTCCCCGGCAGCGGCGCCAAAAAACTTGATGTGCTGAAAATGGGTTAACTAAATTAACTAACTTTACCCTAATTCTAGACTCTCTAAGTTTTAAATTTATAAAACTAAGACTCTCTAAACCCTAAACCACACGACCGGCAAGTGTACCGATCAATGTAGTATAGCCTAAGGAAGTCCGAGTATCGAACCCAAGAGACTCTACTGATTACGCTAATGACTCTATCTAGACTCAAACTGACACGACTTAACTAAATGTTTGTTGATTGGGGGGGGGGGGTTTCTAAAAATCCTAAGAATGCAAATAACGAATACTAACTAGACTAGACGAACTAGACACGAACTCACACGAAGCTGAACTCAAGGATGATGAAAGAACTACCTAGACAGGAATCCTGATTGCTTTTAGTTATGAATATAATTGGAAGTTGTCTGCTATGGAACCGGGATCTTGAAATTCTCACCTATCGGGAAATCTAAGGACCCCTCTCAAGAGCACGCTAAGATCCCCTAAAGGTTGTTAAACTAACGGTTTTTAGACTCTCTTACAACACATCTAATGGGGTTTATAAAAGTATCCTACAAGGCTCACTCCCTTACGAGACCTAAACCTAGGATAGGTTTGTTTTCTCAGTTACACTTGCTAGACAGCAGCAAATAGGTTAACTTTCTAAGAAGGACCCACCTTGCGGTTTAATCACTTAGACCTAGCAATAATCTCGCACCTTACAGCTATTGACGATTAGTAGAACACTTGATTTTATAAAATTACTGATTATTACTTCTAAGGTTAGTTACGTAATTTCACCCTAAAGGATCAAAGGTTTCTTATGTGATATAGACACTCACCAAAACCTAAAACCCTAGCCTGACTCTATTCCGTGATAAAGACCGTCACCAAGATTCAAGCGAAGCAATAATCAATAATAAAATAACTTCAAGCACGCAAACACATCTAACTGATAGAACAAACCGTTTACAATTTATAAACAACCCATAGCTCCAAAAATCCAAGAATAATCAAAACCTATTGCAATCATTCATCCATGTCTAAGTAGTAATAAAGATTTAGCCAATAATCATGTCTAAAAACATAGCAATCAATGTCAAAACAGAATTCATCATGCAACAAAGTAAAACAAACGAAAACGAGAGAATAAGGATGATTAAACCCGAATCTTCACTTCCGAACGCTCCAAAGTGTCACCCGATGATTCCTAGCCTTCCCGAATGCTTCCACAGCCCTTAATCAGCCTCTAATGGTCGCCCCAGATGTCTAAAATTCGTAAAGTTGTTGTTATTCGTCTCCTCTTTTGCGTCCGATATATTGATTTTAATAGCAATCCCTTTAGGGTTTATTAATATTGCCAGTATGAATTCCCCAAGGCCCAAAATAATATGATTTCGAAACAAATTCAATGGCCACATGGGCTGGTCATGTCTGCGGCCCCAACACTTCTCGCTCACGTAAATATTATCTTTGTATGTCTCCTCTTGATTGGTCGTAGGATTATAGTCTGTATTGTTAGAAAAAAAACAAATCCACTAAAATCCTTTAAATCGCTGGGCTTATGATCTTCACGTGCAAGTATATCCCAAATAAAATATCCAGCCCACAAATCAATTATATGGCTTCTTGTTCTCTGATGCGTCCCCTTCTAACTAATATTAATATTAGCCGCCTTTTACAATAATAATAATAATATGGATTGGCAACAACTTTTCTCTAGTGGGTATTTTAGTAGCTCAAACATCATGCAGCCCAACACCAAAATAGCTGCAATTTTACTTCGGTCCCTGGCAACCCACTCTACTCAACTGACTGGTTATTTCATTATTACTCGTTTTTGCTTCATTTGCACCAGGACCTAGCCAAACACAAAATAATGTAATATAATACTAAAACTAAATAAAAACTATACAAAAATTATACAATCTACACGGGATGAATATGTGTATTTTACCCTACATCAGCAATGTGAGTAATCTCCTTTTTGTAAATTGTTTTTACAAAACCTTTAATTATTTAAATTATAATTAGCAGTGATTGAGTCTTTGTAATTCTTCAATTACTGCCGGTATGTTAGGGTTTTGTATACAAAATGTGGAACACGTTACCATTGGACAAAGAGTTAGCCAATGTGTAATATGATCCACCAGTCAGGATTGACAATACTGAATGAGTAATTGTGTAGATGTAAACATTGTAATCGCTCTCAATACTGCGAAAAAAGATAAAAATATTCTTGATTAAACTGGGAATCACTCACCAGTATTTCCCACTGACAAATGTTTTTAAAACGCGTTTCAGGTAACAAAATGTAAAAGCCAATTAGAAGAAAGCCAGCTGGAGAGCACTGACGGCTTGGAAAAATGTGGCTATAAAAGTTACCTAAAAGACGATGTTTTAAATTCAATAAAATAGGGTTTATCCCTATGAACATATTGTAATAAGAAACTTGGGTTTTACCCACGTGTTTATTAATATAAAATATGGTGGTTTTACTCTGATAAACATTTCCTAACTACGGTCCTAATGAAATTTCCGCTGCCAAAATAATAATAATGATAGACAAAAATGATACCACCACAACTGGTCTCGCGGCCGCCCGTTCCCGGGACAGATAGGGGGCGGGGGTTGCGACAGAAGGTGGTATCAGAGCTAAGCCACTGATTCAGCCACAAAGGTGTTCTGCTGACATCAATATATTATTCAAAATTGTTAGGAAATTAGTTATGGAAATACGTGCATATCTGTATTTTATTGTTGTGTGTTATTTGACTATTTGTTAGTTTTCAGTATGAGTGATCAAGGACCCTCAGACGTGTATCGTCAATTGTCCGAGTCACCTAGGAGTGAAGGTACCTCTTCACAGCCTGCCCTCTCTGGGTATGCTGCTGATAATGAAGAAGGAATGTTTGTCTTTAAGGCTCAGTCTGAAGAGCCATTCCCTCAGAAAAAAAGAGGATGGTTCAGTAAGGGAGCATTTGAGCGTAGGAAAAGAATGCGAAAGTTGCAACAGCAAAGAGTCCTAGCAGCCGCTAAGCGAGAGTCAGATGCCCATACATAGGATATGCTTAATAGAAGCCTAGCTAATTTTCATATCCTAGCAACAACTAGTACCGACCCAAACCTTGAACAACTAGTAGCCCCACAACCCTTACCTTTGTTCCCTACTCAGCCGATGGAGATAGAAGACAACCCTGAAAATCAAGTAGAAATGCATGATTTCAACCCTGAGGAGATACCTAGAATACCAGCCCCTAATCTCTTAGACCCGGATTATGATCCATGGTTCGATGATCATAGGGATTATGTGCCGCGCTACCACCTAAATGACAAACCCATGCCGAACTTAGCAGCCAATCCAGGTCTGGACCCTCTAGATCCCTACTACGACAACGATGAATACATTAGGGAGATTTTAGACAATCCTTACCCTCAAGAGAATCCCATGCCCCAGTACCCAGACCCAGTACCAGCACCTACACCCCCAATGAGTGCAGATAATGTGCATGAGCTCCGAACTTTCGGAGAATAGATCCTGGAGAGTAGTGAGAGGATGAGGCAGGTAGGAGAGCGACTCATCTGGAAGTACGATGAGCGCAATATGGATTACTGGATGAACCCAGACTAGTAAAGGAGGTAGTGGAATTGGTAATAATAATAATAATAATAATAATAATAATAATAATAATAATAATAATAATAATGGAAAAAAATAATATAATATATATGTGTAATAATAATAATAAATGTTGTTGTATAGACCACTTTGTGGTTAGCGATGCATAGTAGTATTGTATTGTAATTTTTAATTTCTAGTATTAGTGTGTATTTGACGCATACTATAATAGAAAAGAGTAAAGTCGCAATGCTCGATGCTTTTGACCAATATGTGTGTTGTGTGGTTGTTGCCTAAATTATTAATTATTTTGTGATATTAATAATTGGTAAATGTTTAAAATCCAGATGGACGACAAGGTAAACCAGGAAAATCAGAATAACGATAACCAGAGTAACACTAACCTGGATAATGAGAACCCGAACAACAACAACAATAATGGAAACCAAGTGGATAACAGTGCCATGCAACATATAGTGGCACAAGAGATAATAAATGCGATGCCATATATTATCAAAACGGTTAAGGAAGCCGAAAATAAACGTAAACATGATAGTAAGCGACCCTCTGAACCTGAAAATAGCATGAACAATGGACCCGTACTTCAAACACCCATTCCCAAAAGAAGAAGAACCGTTTCTTATGGTTGTACTTATAAAGAATTCTGGTCTTGTAAACCAATGGAATTCACGGGCAATGAAGGGGCCGTTGCATCTCTACGCTGGATAAAAAAGACTGAGGCAGTCTTAAGAATAAGTAAATGTGCTGAAGAGGATAAGATAATGTTTTCTTCCAATTTGTTTAAGAATTCAGCTCTAGAATGGTGGAACACTATTCTCCAGTCTAGAGGAAATGATAAAACTTACAATATGGGATGTGAAGAATTTAAAAACATGGTAGAAAGTAAATTCTGCCCTCCTAATGAAAAAGAACAGATAGCAAATAAATTCCTAAACCTTAGAATGATCGGGGTAGATAGTAAGGGTTATACTACATTATTCTTTGAATATGCCCGAATAGTACCAACCCTTGCTTCACCTGAACCAGTTTTAATCTCTCGTTACATCTGGGGATTAATTGGGGAGATTAGACATGTAGTCAAGGCAGCTAGACCTCAAACCATAGAAGAAACTGTAGAACTAGCCAACACCTTGACAGATGAATTAGTCCGCACACGAGAAGAGGATCAGAGAAGAAACCTAACCCAGAAGCTTACTCAAGAATTTCGTTCTGGATATTCTAACCGTGGGAGAAATGTAGGTTCTACCTCTGCACCCTACTGTAAGTATTGCAAAAGGAAGCATTCAGGAAGATGCTCCATATACTGTAACTTTTTCAAAATATCTGGACACAAGGAGGAAGACTGCAGGAAGAAGCCTAACAACAGGATATGCTACAACTGCGGGGAACAAGGTCATATCAAGTCTAACTGTCCAAAGTTAGCTCCAGCTGCAAACCCCAAGAATACTAAAAATGCTAGAGCATTTGTTCAAACTGCAGAAGAAGCAAAGATGATCCCAGATGTGATCACTGGTACGTTTTTAGTTAATGATGTTTTTGCTAAAGTATTATTTGACTCTGGTGTGAACCAAAGTTTTATTAATACTTCATTTTGCAAACTTCTTAATCAATCATTAACTAACTCCCACAAGAATGTCTAGTAGAGACAGCAAATGGGGAAACCATTAAGATTTCTGAAAATCTTGCAGGAAGCAAGAATAGAAATTTTAAATCAGAAATTTATTGCAAACCTTTACCCAATGAATCTAGCAGGATTTGATGTTGTGTTAGGAATGGATTGGTTAATAGCCAACAAAGCCAGTATTTTATGTGATCAAAAGTCAATTCAAGTAAATTCACCAGGGGGTGAAAAGATCACAATTAAAGGAAATAAGTTCTCTAAATCCACAAAATTCATCTCTGTGATGAAAACTGCAAGTTATATAATGAAAGGATGATTAGTGTATTTGATTTCTATAATCACTAACACTAAAGGAAAAGAATTAAAGGATATTCCCATACTATCCCAGTTTTCAGATGTATTTCTAGAAGAGTTACCTGGACAAACTCCAGATAGAGAAGTTGAATTAAAATCCATTTGATACCGGGAACCGCACCAATTGCCAAAGCACCTTACCGATTGGCACCCGCAGAAATGCAGGAACTAAAGAAACAGTTAGATGAATTGTTGGAGAAAGGATTCATACAGTCAAGCTCATCGCCATGGGGAGCACCGATTTTGTTCGTTAAAAAGAAAGACGGATCAATGCGTATGTGTATTGATTACCGTGAATTAAACAAAGTCACGATTAAGAATCGGTATCCATTACCAAGAATCGATGATCTGTTTGATCAGTTGCAAGGAGCACGATTTTTCTTAAAAATCCATTTAAGGTCAGGATATCATCAATTAAAGGTACAGGAAGTGGACATTCCTAAGACCGCTTTAAGAACAAGGTATAACCATTATGAATTTACTGTCATGCCATTTGGTTTAACCAATGCCCCAGCTGGATTCATGGACATGATGAACCGAATATGTAAGCCATATTTGGATAAATTCATAATTGTCTTTATAAATGATATTCTTATTTATTCTAAAAGCAAAGAGGAACATGCAGCCCATCTGCATGCTCTTCTAAGTTTATTGAGAAAAGAAAAGCTTTATGCTAAGTTTTCAAAGTGTGACTTTTGGTTAGAACAGGTACAATTTCTTGGTCATCTAGTCAATCATGAAGGAATTCATGTAGATCCCACCAAGATCGAGGCGATTACCAAGTGGAAAACCCCTGAGTCACCAACTGAGATTAGAAGTTTCTTAGGATTGGCCGGTTATTATAGAAGATTTATTCGAGATTTTTCTAGAATAGTCGTTCCCTTAACTAAGTTAACCTGTAAATCCATTAAGTTTGAATGGGGACCAAAACAAGAAGAAGCCTTTAGAATTCTTAAGAAAAGATTAACCCATACTAGCGTTACCAAAAGGAACTGAAGATTTTATAATCTATTGTGACGCTTCTAAGTTAGGTTATGGATGTGTGTTAATGCAACGTCAAAAGGTTATAGCTTACGCCTCTAGACAACTTAAGAATCATGAAGAGAATTATTCAACCCATGATCTAGAATTAGGAGCTATAATTTTTGCCCTTAAAATTTGGAGACATTACCTTTACGGTAGTAAGTTTACCATATTCACCGACCATAGGAGTTTAAGGTATGTTTTTGGGCAAAAGGAATTGAATATGAGACAAAGACGCTGGATGGAGATACTTAGTGATTTTGATTGTGATATCCAGTATCATACAGGAAAGGCAAATGTAGTTGCTGATGCTTTAAGTCGAAAGTATCATGAAAAGCCAAAAAGAATACGTTCTCTTAAGTTAAATCTGCAAGTAGATTTAAATGATTAGATTAGAAAAGCACAAGAATCAGTAATCAAGGATGATACTGAAAAGCTGAAAGGAATGATTAAGGAATTAGAACGATGAACAGAAGGAATTTGGAGATTCCATAATAAAAGAATGTAGATACCTAAATTAGGAAACCTACCTCACCATATATTAGAAGAAGCCCATAAGTCTAAGTATACGATGCATCCTGGAAGTGATAAGATGTATCAAGATTTAAGAAAGAATTTCTGGTGGATAGGAATGAAAAAGGATATAGCAGCATATGTCGCAAAGTGTTTAACTTGTTCACAAGTTAAAGCTGAACATCAGAAACCCTCAGGTTTATTGCTACAGTTAGAAATGCCTGTTTGGAAATGGGAATTAATAACAATGGATTTTGTTACTTGTTGGTGCATTTGTCTGTTGACTTCGTCTTATATCGAGTCTCAGTTTCGTTGCGGATCCGAACAAGATTGATGTCATCATAATTGATGATGACATCATAAATATGACATCATATCTTACATCATGCAAACAAGATACACAAAATCAATGCATGAAACAGAATGATTTAATTTAGATTTCGCTCCAAATGTACATGTATTAGATTCCGCTCGTAAAGTCTGTTGGTGCACAGAATGTCTGTTGACTACGTTTATTGAAGTCTTAGGTCAAGATAGGTCAACATAGGATCTTAAAAGTAAAATTAGGATATTATGTTGTAGCTTCGCTTGAATGTACGTTGACTACGTTTATTGAAGTCTTAGGTCAAGATAGGTCAACATAGGATCTTAAAAGTAAAATTAGGATATTATGTTGTAGTTTCGCTTGAATGTACATAGGTTAGATAAGTAATTTCGCTTTTATGTACATTAGGTTAGAGGTTTCGCTTATTTGTCAATGGGTTTCACTCATAGGGTCTTTTAAGGAGGTTCCGCTTATTAGTCAGTCCATATAAGCGAAACCACTAGGGCTATATATAGTCACTTGGAGCGAACCTAGTCAGTATGTATGTACGTCTGAGCGAGACCTGGTCATGCTTTCGGTAACAGAACTTTGTCAAAATTGATTCAAAAAGCAATAAAAGAGAAGGAATTGAATAGGAAAGCTGTTGTTACTTTGCGTGTACTGATTCCGCCTTTATACGTGAAGATGAACGTCCTTAACTGACTTTTCAGGGTCGGAACACGGTCCAACAAAGTCAAGTTAGTGTTTCCGCTCGAAATGACAAGGTGTCATTTGGAGCAGAATTAGATCCCTTATAAATAGGTAGTTGATGCTTCTCATTTGTAACGGTCCCATTATTCTTGTACCGAACTGCTACTGGTTTGTCAAGTCATATATGAATGAGAAGTGTAGTTTAAAGTGATATTCTTCTGTTTTCTACTCCGTTCTTGCTAATTCAACTCTGTTTGTGTGATTCCGCCACACAAACAGTGCGTATTGACTCTGAATTGACTCATTTGGTCGATTATTCGATCCTACAATTGGTATCAAAGCCAGTGATGAGCCAATACGCGTGAATTAGTGCATTTTTCTCACATTTTTTTGAATTTCTGGACGTCTGGACGGACAAAATGGACTGAGTTTTTGACATATTGTGTAAAAGTGACATTTAACAAACCCTTAAAAGTATTAGCTTAAAATTCGGCTTAAACGTGGTAAAATTGGCTCGAAACCTGATTCCGCTCGAAACAGCATTTGGTTGATTCCGCTCGTATTCTGAGCGAAATCAGGTTCTTCATCTGAAAAAAATCTAATTCCGCTCGAACATTTGGAGCGAAATCAGTGTTTTAGATTGTTTCTATGATTCCGCTCGAGGGAACCTTCTGATTCCGCTCCAAAGTTCACTAACTTTCTGATTCCGCTTGAATTGTGAAACGGTGAATTTTGAAAATTGTGAAACATTTTACAAGGTGGTCAGTGAGTTGGAAAAAGTGATCATGTGATTTGTGTCAGTTTGCATCGGTTTGATCGGTCATCAGTGCATTGATATTATCATTTCATTTTTAAAGTTTCCAGGTCTTGAAAATTGAAAATTAGTGCATGTGATCATTAACTGTGTTGTCGACCAACTTTAATTGAACAAAAGATGAATGTGTCAGTCAACAAGAATTATTAAAGCATCAATATTAGGTTTGCATGTGGTCGACCCACTATACATTTCGGTCCAATCATATTGAGGTATATCATGTGATTACTTGAATTGATATTATAAACCATGTGCTTTCATTTAAAAGCTGGTTATTGCATGTGAAATCTTGTCGGATCAGAAGTTGAAATGTGTAGCATGTGAGGCTTTATTATCGATCCAATCAAACTGAATTAATGCTTAAAATTGTCGACCATTTTTAATTGAGAATATCAAAATTTGTTTTCATATTGATTTGCATGTATTAAACGGCCCAAGTTGCATTTGATTTGATTAATTGTTTCATTGGCCCATGTGACTTGATCTTATTGTCGGCCCAATCATATTATTTCATACTTGATGTTGTTCAGCCCAAGATAGTGATTCATTATACGGCCCAATTAGCAATTCAAACATTAACTCATTAATATCACTGTTGTAGAGGTTCATTAATTCAAGTTGTTTGTATCTGATAGTGTGGTTTTAGTGACTTAGGGTTGATTCAGATTGTTTGAGATTTGTGTAATCAGTCAGCACGAGGTGACAGTTTGCAAGTCTTAGTTCGCTTGGTTTGGAAAGTTGCAGTTTGCACAGTCTAAACCTAGTTCCCAGTTCACACGAGGTGTGGTTTGTTAGATTGTTTGAAATCTGATTAGTATGTTTGAAGGTCTGAACACTCAGTTCGGACGGGTTGTGTAAACATCACATCAGGCTGTTTTAAAGTGTGGTTAAAATGTTTGACGAAGAGGAAAACTATCACCTTGAAAGTTTAAATAATTGGTTTGATAGGATTTGGTATAACAGTAATGAAAATGGGAATAAGAAGGTTTGGGTTAATAGACTTGAATATTTTTTGTGTAAAAAGAATGAAATGTTGGATGAGTTGGTGAACCGGTATGAAAGTTTAATTGACAATTTAAAAAGGTATGAAATAAGAATGTCGAATGCTGAACAGATATCAAAATTTGTAGACGCGTTACCTGCAGAGTGGAATGAATTTTTGATTGAAATAAAAAAGGATTCTAGATTTTCAGAATTTTATCCAAGAGAATTTATCAATAAGTTTAAAACACACAAGTATGAAAATGATAAGAAAAAGAAAGGTGTGTTAAATGAAATAGAAAAGAATTTTGAAAAAATAAGTTTGGATGTGATCTTTGAAATGAGAAGAAGAGTATATATGTGTCTTGCAGCAAAAAATGTTATGAAATATGATATTAAGAGGGGTTGTTATATTGACGAAAATATGAATCCTCTTGACTTTGTTAAAATATTTTGTGCAGGTACATACAAGACAGAGACAGAGGAAATTTCAAAGAATGAAGAATCCGAGAAAATTGAAGCTTCAAGTTCTGAACCAGTGTGCTCAAAATGTGATAAATTCAAAGCAGACAATGCCAAATTCTTGAAGAATGTAGAAAGTTTGACATTGGAAATCAAGAATTTGAATGATGAGAAGAAATCTGATGATAAACAGATTCTTGAACTGCAGGAAAATTATGAGAAATTGAAATCTGAAAATGTCAAACTGTTAATTGATTTGGACAGTTTGACATTGGAAAACAAAATTTTGAAAGAAAAGGAAAAAGATTTTGAAAATGAAAAATTGAAAATTGAAAAAGATTTTCAAAGTCAAATGAAGATTTTAGAAGATGAAAAATCTGTTATTTTTAAAAATAATCTTGAAAAACAGATTGAAATAAATTCTCATCTTCAGAAAATCATTCACCTTGAAAATGAAGCTGAAATTGCTCGGAATAAAATTGATGAGCTTGAAAAGAAATTGAAAGGTTTTGAGACTTCGTCATCAACACCAGATTATTCTTGTCCAAAACCAATCAATTCTGTTCCAATAAGTGACATTGTCACAAATTATGACAAAGTCATAATTGAAGATTGTGATGATAAAGCTGATGATGAAAAGGAGAAAAAGAAAATATTTTTGGAATTAAAAGAAAATTTTAAAGAAACTGTTTTACATTCGACTGAAATAGGTGAATGCTCAAAGCAAAAACCTGTTAAGAAGAAAGTATAACAAAAACAAAATGTTAAAAATTCAAAAAATTTTCAAAACAAGAATAAAAGCTCATCAGTTCAATCATCCAATCAAGATAAAAAACCACAAAAATTGAAAAACCAAAATTCACAAAAAGTTGGTGATATGTGGTGCAGGTTTGACCACAGTGCTTCAAAGATAAATCTAGCTTTCAGGAGGAGTGATGATTACCACAAAGCCAGACAATGTTATGATCTGAGCGTTTGGTGTGAAAGTGGTGAATGGTACGATAACAGAGTGTGCTACACTTGTGGTGTTCAAGGACACATTGCTGTTAACTGCCAGAATCAGTGGTTTGAGAGGAGGAGATGCTATAACTACCAAATCAAAGGATATATTGCAAGAGATTGCCCAATGAGATCAATGGAAAGATCGAGGGCTGAATCTCAGAAAAAGATGAAGAAATCAGTCAAGGTCGAAGAAAAGCCCAAAGAACAGAAGGTGAAAGAACAGAAAGTGAAGCTTTCACAAGGGCAGAAAGACCGACTAAGAAAGAAAAGAAAGAAAGCAAGGGAGTACCTTGAAAGTATTTTGTCCTCGGATACAACAAGAAAATCAGATAAAAGTTCTGATAAATCGTCTTGCTCTCCAAAGAATGACAAATCAAGCAAAACGAATTCATCAAATACAAATCTGAGGACAGGATGGTGTATGAAGAAGGAAAAAGTTCCTGGCAATGAATTTGTTTCTTCGGAAGCAAAAGAGCCACATTTTGGCAATGAATCTGACTTCTCAAAGTCAGAAAAGCCACGTTCTGGAAATGAATCTGATTCGTCAAAATCAGAAGAGCCACCTGTTGAGCAAAAAGGAGAAAATTCAGTTCCGCAAATGAATGATATCAACTTTCCACCATTGCGGACTGAAAATTTTAAACAAAAAGATGGGAAAGTGAAAATTTCGAATCAGTTCTATTCTGAAAAGAAAGAATTTTATATTGAAAAGGATTTTAATAGCAAAGTAAAAAATATTTTTGGAAAAATGGTTCAGGGTAAGGTAAAAGGAGTTAAAGAATTTTATGAATAAAAAAGGTATGTTCAAAATACCCAAGGACCGTCAGGATTTGGTGAATCTCTTTAACTGAAAAACCTGACTTGCCGGAACTCCCAGGTTGTTAATTGGGGAGTAAGAATCGGCATCTTTCTTGAGAAATTCACAGGTTGGTAACTGTGATATTTCGACTTACAAGTGGTTAATCAAGGACATTAAGTTGTACTTGATTTAACTATTTTACATGTAGTATGATTATTGGAAATTGTTTTTGTGATAAACTTACAAGTGGATTGTGAAAGGACAATGTGATGAAAACCCCATGTTTGTGAAATGACAAACAAAACTAATTTTCCGGAAAACCCATTTTGATTAAAACAAACTTAAGTGTTTTGAAATCATAATGGGAAAATAGTTTGTTGTCAGGGGGAGTTCTGATTGTTTATGCCAAGAGGATGGCGAATTGAAGCGATTCGATATTATGTTGTCACTTTATCTGTATAGTTTGTTTTCAAATTTTCTCAGAAAATCAAAATTGAAACATATTTTGATTTTAGGGGGAGAATTTTTTTTTTAAAAATTAGAAAATTTGAAAAATTCATAAACATTTGAAAATTCAAAGCGAGTTTTGTGTTAAAAAAGGAAATGATAGTACATTAGTGGACTATCACAGCATGCTAAAGAAATGAAATGTAAAATGTGATAAACGGTCTCACTAAAGATGTGACGATAGGCTCAGCTAGACTAGTAGATTTGCAATAACGATACAAACTTAAATGAAAAAGCCTAATTCTAGTGGGAAACACGGTTGAAAGCATAGTACTTAGTTTTGTCCTTCTTGATTGTGTGCCTACTCAGTAATTGCTGATTGTCGAAAGACATAAAACTGGTTAAGTTTGTGAAGTTTCACAACTTTGCTAAAAAGTCACTGTGATTGTGCATTTCATTTTGCCAAGAATTAAACTTATTTTATTTTTTTATTTTGTTTAAGCATTGGACATCCTCTGCGTATACGTGAGTATCGACCTGGTTGTTATTGCCTAAACGTTCTGCTTTATTTTCTTTGGTGTTTCGTTTAAGCTTTGGACCTCCTCTGCGTATACAGGAGTATCGACCTGGTGGTTAAAGCCTAAACAATTTCAACTTGTTTTTATTTCTTATTTTGTTTAAACATTGGAGTTTCTATGTGTATCGAAAGATCGACCTGATTGTTAATGTTTAAACATTCTGCTTTGTTTTCGCACATATCACAGTTGATGAAAGTTTAAAGGCATTACTTGAGTCAGTGTATTGCATGATGAGGGGATATGCTGAGATTGTGGGGTCCATAAGAATTTAGTGCAAAATTAATATATCTTAACGTATCCGTAAGCATTTTGAAAGTTTTTAGATTGAGTTTAAGAGGACAACTATATCGTCAATCTATGTGAATCGTTTAGAACTTAAAATGATTAAAGCTTAACGGTGCTAATGATTGGTCACATAAAATGATATGATCCTCTTACAGAAACTCACAAAAATATGTATGTAAATATTTCTTTATTGCATTCTTTAAACAAAAATCCAAAAAGATTTTAGTGTGTTTTAGCATAAATTTTTTGAAAAAGCCAAAAAGATTTTCGACAACTGATGTTGAAGAGCTGATTTTCAAAATCCCAAGTGCAAAAACATGATGAATGATATTGGATTGGGAAAGTTTATTTGAGTTGAGAAAGGTTTTTGAAATGGATAAATGGATCATTAATTTGAAACCAATTTAATCATTTTAAATTGAAGTGGTAAGCATAAAGTTTATCTTACTGTTGGTTAGAGTATATGCAGGTATGCAGCTAGTGAATTCCAGACTGCTATCCCAGTTTGTCGAAAGGGGGAGTCTGTAGACGTAAAAGCCAGGTTCCAGATCTTGTTGCTACGGAGAGCCAGGAGATGGTCCTGAATCTGTGAAATCTGCTAATGTTGAGAAGATAGAGAGTGCTATATCAGATTACGATCCCGGAACAACGTATGGGGGAGTCTGTTAGTAATAGGGTGATTGAAGAGAGAGTGTGAAGACTGATTAAGACTGAAGTTTTGACATACTAACGTCTCGTACTGAAGACTCTGTCAACATCCAAGGGGGAGACTGTTGGTGCATTTGTCTGTTGACTTCGTCTTATATCGAGTCTCAGTTTCGTTGCGGATCCGAACAAGATTGATGTCATCATTATTGATGATGACATCATAAATATGACATCATATCTTACATCATGCAAACAAGATACACGAAATCAATGCATGAAACAGAATGATTTAATTTAGATTTCGCTCCAAATGTGCATGTGTTAGATTCCGCTCGTAAAGTCAAGTTAGTGTTTCCGCTCGAAATGACAAGGTGTCATTTGGAGCGGAATTAGATCCCTTATAAATAGGTAGTTGGTGCTTCTCATTTGTAACGGTCCCATTATTCTTGTACCGAACTGCTGCTGGTTTGTCAAGTCATATATGAATGAGAAGTGTAGTTTAAAGTGATATTCTTCTGTTTTCTACTCCATTCTTGCTAATTCAACTCTGTTTGTGTGATTCCGCCACACAAACCGTGCGTATTGACTCTGAATTGACTCATTTGGTCGATTATTCGATCCTACATAACTAAATTACCCAAAACAAGGAAAGGTAATGATACAATCTTGGTGATTGTAGAAAGGCTAACAAAGTCAGCTCATTTCCTACCAATGAAAGAAACATTCAGTATGGAACAGTTAGCTAAATTATATGTAATGAAATAGTTTCATTACATGGAATTCCTCTATCAATTGTTTCTGACAGAGATAGTCGTTTTACCTCTCTTTTTTGTACAAGTTTCCAAAAAGCCATGGGAACCAAGTTGAATCTAAGCACCACTTATCATCCACAAATAGACGGACAAAGCGAAAGGATAATTCACACAATGGAAGACATGCTTAGAGCTTGTGTAATTGATTTCGGAGGTAATTGGGACAATCATTTACCATTGATAGAATTTTCTTATAATAACAGTTATCACACAAGTATCAATGCTGCACCATTCGAAACACTTTATGGACGAAAGTACCGAACGCCAGTCTGTTGGGCAGAAATTGGAGAAAAGCAACTATCTGGACCCAAGATAGTACAAGAAACAACAGACAAAATCATTCAAGTCAAGGAACGATTGAAAGCAGCACGTGATAGACAAAAGAGTTATGCTGATAACAGATGAAAGTCATTGGAATTTCAAGTAGGAGATAAGGTGTTATTGAAAGTCTCTCCCTGGAAAGGAGTGGTAAGATTCATAAAAAGGGGAAAGCTAAGCCCCAGGTACGTTGAACCTTTTGAGATTATTAGAAGAATATGACCTGTAGCCTATCAGCTACAACTGCCAGAGGAAATGGTAGGAATACATGATGTGTTTCATGTATCTAATCTCAAGAAATGCTTAGCTGATGAATTGCTAGTAGTACCTCTTAAGGATATAGAGGTAAATAAACAGTTAAAGTTTGTAGAAAAGCCTCTACAGATTGAAGACAGGAAAGTTAAGAACCTCAAGCACAAGAGATTAGTTCTAATCAAAGTGAAGTGGGACTCCAAAAGAGGACCAGAATATACATGGGAGCTTGAATCAGAAATACAAAAGAAACCCACACCTGTTCCAGTAGACCTCTAGGACGAGCTCTAAAACAAGGTGGGGAGGATATAACAACCCCCCAACATATTTTAACACCCTAATATATTTTAAAATACCCTAATATGTCTTAAAATACACCCCGTATGTGAAAACAGAGCCCAAAATACGATCTAGCATTAAAAAGAAATAAAAAAACAAGAAAAATGGGGTCCTCGCGGGGCGCGTAGCCTTTGGCTACTGCCTACGCGGGTCGCGACAGCAAGAGATTAGGGAGACACCCGGTGCCGCCATATGTCCTAGCCGTGTCAAGTCTACGGGTCGAGTCAGCAACCCTAGGGCCTACCCTAGGGAGCGTCGCGGGCCGCGAAGGCCCTGAAGAAATACTACGCGGGGCGCGACAAGGTCCGAATTCAGCCTTATAAATTGAGCCGACGAGCACAGTTCACAAATCGTTCAGTTTCTTTCTCTCACTCGAATTTTTGAAATAGTAGACATAATTTTCAAGTATAATACCCCCTAATTAACGAGGTTCTGCCCCAATGTAAGTATTATAACCCCGGTTACGTATTAGATACGCTGCCCGATTGATCCAGGGTTCCGTAACGACTGTCGAGGTTCTGCCCGACATAATCGTTGGAATGCCGTCTCGGGGAGGGTATTACAATGTAAATAATGGGTTATTTTACTAACATATGTGCATTGTGTAAATTATAGATTATCACCAGGAAACCCTTACAGAAAACCTAAGTCAGCAATGTGAGTAATCCCCTTTTTGTAAACTGTTTTTACAAAACCTTTAACTATTTAAATTATAATTAGCAGTGATTGAGTCTTTGTAATTCTTCAATTACTGCCGGGATGTTGGGGTTTTATATACAAAATGTGGAACACGTTACCATTGGACAAAGAGTTAGCTAATGTGTAATATGACCCACCAATCAGGATTGACAATACTGAATGAGTAATTGTGTAGATGTAAACATTGTAATCGCTCTCAATACTATGAAAAAGGATAAAAATATTCTTGATTAAACTGGGATTCACTCACCAGTATTTCCCACTAACAAATGTTTTTAAAATGCGTTTCAGGTAAGAAAATGTAAAAGCCAATTAGAAGAAAGCCAGCTGGAGAGCACTAACGGCTTGGAAAATGTGGCTATAAAAGTTACCTAAAACACGATGTTTTAAATTCAATAAAATAGGGTTTATCCCTATAAACATGTTGTAATAAGAAACTTGGGTTTTACCCATGTGTTTATTAATATAAAATATGGTGGTTTTACTCTGATAAACATTTCCTAACTACGGTCCAGATGAAATTTCCGCTGCCAAAATAATAATAATGATAGGCAAAAATGATACCACCACAACTGGTCTCACGGCCGGCCCATTCCCGGGACAGATAGGGGGCGGGGGTTGCGACAAAGTTACACTACAAGGTTTTCCTAACGATATAAACCATACGAGTTTTATTGCGAGAACGTTTTACAACTTGGTTTACAAAGACAAATGTTTTCAGTTAAGATTCATGGCTACAATGGTTTTGGTTTATACATATATATCAACTTGTAAAAGTTATAGAAACATTCTGCAATATCAAACTCTTTTGTTTTCAAGATATACACTCGACAACTCTCGTAGTTGGACGAGGTATTGCAATATGAACTCGAGGCCATGAATCTGATATACTCACAAAATCTATGTACTCGCCGGCATTTTTATGCTGACGTATTTTCACATATGTTTCAAGTACTGTATACGATGATGTTTATGATGAATGCTCACATAAGGATGGACGAGGCCTTAGTGACTTAATAACAATGAAGGACAATATGTTCATGTTTTGTTTTAAATATTCGAGACAATGTAATAAACTTAATTCAATAAAACGAAACTTCAATCCATGTGTTGTGAAACAATGATTCTGTTACGACACTCCCTGACGTTTCCGTCGTGGTTTGTTGTTTTAACGCGGTTGGGGTGTGACATCTGTTAAGGATTCCGCTTGATCGATAGCCTCTTTGACTGTAGCGGGTTTGCTACTAGTGACAATATTTTGGATAGGATCCGGTACTCTCGATTTTTTTTTGATGGCTCGATCTAGAGGTGTAACTAAGCTTGGGTAAAGAAGAATCAATTCTTCGTAGTGGTTAGTATATGCACGATTCTCACCACTATCTTGTTTGAGATCATGAAATTCAGTTTTAAGAGCCCTCGTTTCGTTTCGTGGGCAAAACTCCTTCATCATGAGATTTCTAAATTCCTCCCAAGTTAATGTCATAACTGCATATGCACTACGATCTCTCACGACCCCATTCCACCATGTGAGTGCTCTCTTTTGAAAGACACTTGAGTCAAACTCCACTTTAAGATCGTTAGGACACTGGTAATGGAAGAAGGTGCTTTCGATGCCTTCAAACCATTATAGGAGTCCAATGGATCCCTCAGACCCATAGTATTTGATGGGCTTAGCGGAGTTGAACTGCTTGAATGTACAAGGTGTAGGTGCGTTTATGTTATTGTTATTGTTGCCTGTGTTAGCTTGATTAAGCTGAGTCACAAGAGTTAGGAGAATTGTTGTCATTTGTTGGGCAATAAGGCGGCAAGTTCGATAATATCACAGCAAGGAGGCATCCTAAAGAAAAAGAATGAGTGAGATATTTTGAAATTTAAAACCTTTAAATGAAATAATGAGGCTGGAGGATATAAAACATAAAGATTGTAATCATTTATTCACGGATAAACGATACAGTGATTAATTAAAATAAATGGGTCCTTATAATATTTTGTGAAGACATGCTTTAGCATATAAGTGGACACTCACCCAAGAATTCCCAAATAAGAGTGACGGGTCCAGTTATGGCTATTTGTATGAACACTATAGCCTTAGACAGAAAACTCGGTGTACAGGCGTCCACCTTCCAGATTGCATGTGTTCTCATTATTTGAACCCAAGACTTTGACGAGATTTTGAAAAAAAATTAAGGCATAAGGCCTAAGGATTTAAGATAAATCATCTATGAATAGATAATTTGTAAATATAGAGAATCGATAAAGTAACTATGTCAAGGATAAGGATAAGGATGTGGATAGGGAATATCAATAGGGATGAAGATAAAGATAAGGAAGAGAAATAATATAGATCATGAGATAACTCATGTTTGGGTCCCTAGAAGGTTATAGTCTAGGTCAAAATAAATATAATAACCTAATTCCCTAAAACCATGGCTCTGATACCAATCTGTAACGCCCCGACCACGTGGAACTTGTGGCGGAAACGTCGGGGAGTTACATTACAAGATTGTTCACAACACATGGCACTATTAAAATTTAAATATTGTATTTACATTGTTCTGAAAATGTCACATAATAATTTGTTTTTGATTAAATAGAATATGGCAAAAGAGACTCCATCATATGTAAATCAAGCTTGGAAACATCAAATACTAGCACCTGAAACATGTTTTAAAATAAATGGTCAACTACAAATAGTTAGCGAGTATACATAGGTTTTGTATAAATCAAACAAGTTAAGAAATTAGCATGTCATAGTTTTATCTAGAAAAATCTTGCGAAAACAAACATTTTGGAATGAATGTGGTGTACAATCAACCTTAGTGACTGAAAACAACGGCAACAACTTTTAATGTTTAAATGTCTGTTTCGATCATCCCAATAGTTGGATGGGTTTGTCTGACCTATAGCGCTATAATCTACTATAGTCGGCTTGATCAAAGTTAATGATTGTATTATGTTTAACGTGAGTTCCTAAAGTAATGTTTAAGACAAGATGTATAAAGTAAAAGTTATGCCATAAGTAGTTACAAATGTTAAAGTAAACATGTTTCACCCAAAAGTTTAAAGAAAGGGGCTATGTACCTCGCATTGATGATGGATGATGATGTTTGCACGCTTTTAACAACTTCAAGTAAGTCCTAAATAATAAGGATGTTTAGTTTAGGTTTTGTTATCATGATGTTTATGGATGGGTGTGTATTACAGAAGACTTGACAAGTTGTAATTTGTTTAGCTTTTGGAAAGTATAAGTTTTGACAGCTTTATGTGTTGTTTTTGTTTTATGTTTTAAAAATAGTAAAGTAAGTCCTAAATAATAAGGATGTTTAGTTTAGGTTTTGTTATGATGATGTTTGTGGATGGGTGTGTATTAAAGAAGACTTGACAAGTCGTAATTTGTTTAGCTTTTGGAAAGTGTAAGTTTTGACAGCTTTCTGTGTTGTTGTTTTTTTTATATTTTAAAAATAGTAAAATATGTTGAAAAAATTATAAAAATTTTTAGTCAACTAAATTAGAACGTGATCTGCAACTTTCATTTAGAAAGTGTTTCTGCTTGGAACCTGAAATATGGTCAAAACTGCGGATCTTTACTCATTGTTCAGTTTTGACCTTCAGTTTGGTTTTAAACGGTTGAGGGTCCAAACGGAAGTGTTTTTAAGCGTATAATATATCTTTGAAATTGTTTTCCAATGTACTTAATCATGAAGTAAGAGTTTACTTAATTTGGTTAAGTTTTGAGCAAGTTATGGTTGTTCAAAGTGACAACACAGAATCTCTCCAAAATAGGAAAAACATTTATGTGTTCTAGTTAGTAGTTTTATTATGCATAAAATACGAGTTCGGACAGAAATAAGCTATGAAACTAGAAGCTAAGGAAAGAACTAAAGAAAGGAGTCTTACTAACTTCAAAGGACTTCTTTAAAAAGACTAGAAGAGGAGCTCCCATGGAAAAGACCAAGGAGCTCACATAAGACGTTGTGTTTAGAGTTTTTGGTATGAGTGAAATGGAGACCAAAGGAGGGTATCTATAGACAAAGGGGGGTTAAGGAAATCAAGACAAGTATCCCAATGGCTCTTAGAAATAGATTAGTGTCCCCCTTATCTGTCAAGACTAGAATAAGTGTGGCAAGGATGAAACTAGGTGGCAAAAACATGGGTAAGACAAGTGTTCATAGGAGTCTTAAGAGATGATTAGTGTCCTATGATGTTTTTAGAGCTTGAATATGGTTAGGACAAGTGTCCATGAGTTTTTTTGGAAGTGATTGGTGTCTTGCTAGGTGGCATAACATGGTAACTTAAGGCTTTTTGTTGGTGCACTACATCTGTCGACTTCGTCTTGTATCGAGTCTTAGACTAGTTAGAATAGATCAGGGCACGTAGAACGAGAGAATGAGAGAGAGTAATCAAGATTTCGCTTGAAGGAATTTGTATGTAAAGGATTTCGCTTGAAGCAGCTCAAGCGAAATCAACATGTTAAGATTTCGCTTGAGTCCTGTTGAAGCGAAATCTCATTATCTATATATAGAGGTTCAGTGTCAAGCGAAATTAGTAGTTATTTTATGAAAGATTTCCATACCGAGGTGCTGCCGGTGTGAGAACTGATTGTAATTGTGTTCATATCAATACAAATCAGTGTTAAAGTGAAGATTCAGCTGTTTTAAGTCAAATATTTGTTTTCCGCACCTGTATTTGATGGAATTCCTCTGAACCGACTCGTTTAGGTCGCAAACACGATCCTTACAATTGGTATCAGAGCACAGGAGGAGGAGTTCTGCAAAATTCAGCCGAAATCGATCAAAATTTCTTACTTCTACACCTTCTTTTCTTACCTCAGAAATTTTACACGGTCAAAAACTATTCAATTTCTCACGGATTGTTTAAAAGTACTAGATAACAAACCCTTGAAAGTTTCACAGCAAAATTCGACCTAAAAGTGATCAAAATCGACATTTAAATGGAGTTCGCTTGAACAGTTCAGTTTTTTTTTTGGACGATTTCGCTTGAAACTTCAAGCGATACTTAACATTTCGCTTCAAACCAGAGTTCGTTTTCGCTTCAAGAACTTCGCTTGAGAGTTGTTCAGTTTATTGTTTCGCTTGAAGGGTACCGCTTGAAAGATTATTTCGCTTGAAGAAAGTTCAGTTGATCAGTTCGCTTGAAAGCTACAAATTGACTATTTCGCTTGAAAGAATCTGTTTTTGAAACATGGATAACGATTTCCACAACGCATTTGCAACATCACCTAGTTCATCTTCCATTGCTCAGAACATGAATTCAGAAAACGAAACGGGGACGACTCAGAAACCCCCGAAGCTTATGGGAATTGAGGAATACTACGGATGGAAAGATAGATTCGAAAACTGGGTGCAAGCAAATCATCTAAGATCATGGGAATGTATTCTGACAAAGTATACTCCACCACAAACCGAAATGCAGACTGAAAAACAGCTTTCAGATTTTAGTAAGGAAGAACGAGAAATATACCGAGCTGAAAAGATGATGATCAGTTTACTTCAACAGGCCATCAAAGAAGACATCTTCATACTACTTCAACATGACAAAACATCACAATCAATATGGGATGCTCTAAAAATTAAGGTTGAAGGCAGTACGAGTATGATTAAAAGCAAGAAGGCATTGCTTAAAAAGGAATTTGATTTGTTCACAAGTTTGCCAGGAGAAGATACGAAGAAACTCATTGAACGATATTGTCACTTAGTGAGGACAATGTCAATGATGAGCATTAAAAAGGAAAATGATGAATGGGTGGATAAACTTGCTGATGCGTTACCTCAGAAAGAGTGGGGAACTAATTATTTGATGATACTGAAGAATACTGGAGTTTATGATAGATTGTCGATTTCTCAGTTCATTGAAAAGATTGAAAGTCAGGATTTGGAACAGCAGAAGATCGCAAGGATGAATAATCCAAGTGGTCAACAGGATGTAAAGATGTATTACAAGGGTAGTGTTCCGACTTCAGAAGCTGAGAGAAGTCCGAAAATTCAGACTGCTTATAGTGTTGGAGATTCTACAGAAAAGACTGATCAAAACTCAAACAAAAGCAACAGTGGTTTCTTATTGTATCCGAGTGTTAATCCGAAAAGCTCATCAGAAAGTTTTCAATCTCAAAGCACAAAGATGGGAAATGGTTGTATGATTCAATGCAACATAGCTCTAAATCTTCCAGAAGGTCAAAGTTTTTCTGAAGACATTGCGAAAGATCATATGGCATTACTTGGTTCCGTGCTTATCTCATATGAAGGTTTAGTGGCTGGTCGAATTGGAAATCCTATGCTTACTAAAGAGGATTACGACCAAATAGATGCTGAAGAGATGGAACTAATGGATATCAAATGGTGTCTTGCAAGTGTTCTTAGACGTGCTGAGAAGTTCAAGACAATTACCGGGAGAAATGATTTTCTTGATGCTTGTGTTTCTACTTTAGGTTTTGATAAATCTAAAGTTACTTGTTTCAGGTGCAGGGAAAAAGGTCATTTTAAGAGGGAGTGCAAGAACAGAGAAGTTAGTGGTGCTCAGAATCCATTTGGAAAAGATGACTACTACCGGAAAGCCATTTATCAGCAAGTTGGTCAGACACAAGAGTTACAGACGGCTCATGGTAGAAAGATTGAAGATTCAAAGAAAGGATGTTTGGTAGATTTCATTTGGAGCAACTACATTTCTTCTAACAGCACAGCATGTATAGTGGACCAAATTGATGAACAACTACCTGAAGGATTCAGCTGGGATATGTTTGTTGATGAAAAAGGGGATTTCAAAGCTTTCATTGCAAAGATTGTTAAAGAACCAGATTTGTTTGTTACTTGGATGAGATCAATTGGTGAAACAGTGAAAGATCAATCGAGTACATCTGAAGAAAGTTCAGAAAGTGCTGATTCTGAATCATTAAGTACAGATGAGAATGTGCAAAATGATGATACTTCAGAAAAAGAAGTTGTTTTTGATCAAACACCATCTGATTCTGGTATTTCAGATGCTGAGTCTGAAAAATCTGTAGAGTTTGATCAAACATCGATGGAGAGTAGCAATGATGATGAAGAAGAGAAACATATTAATCTTGCTAAAAAACATCTTTCTTCTGAAAGTTTTCATTTTTATTTTGCAGATCGCATGGAGAAACTGAAGGAGAAACAAGCTGCAAAAGAACAACAACAAGATGAGAAGGTTGAAAATGTTGTTCAAACTGAAGAAGTTAAAAGTGTGAATGAAGAAAAGGTGATTGAAACTGAAAAAGTAACTGGAGTAGAAAAAGTAATTGAAATGGTAAAAACAATTGAGGTTGAGAAGATTGTTGAAGTTGAAAAGCCTTGCAAGAAATGTTTGGAAATTTGCAAGAGTTGTGAAGAAAAAGATGTTACACTGTTTGATAGAGAAAGACTGATAGAAAAGCTACTATCTGACATCAGTTATGTGAAAGAATCGTATAGTGTGTTGAACAGAACAGTGACAGGTCTTCAAACAACAAACTCTGAAAGAGAAAAAGCTTTAACAATGACGAATTCTACATTGATGGCAAAGCAAAAGGTAATTAATCATTATATAGAAGAAAATGCTAATCTAAAGCAAGAGTTGGAGAAAGAAAAGATCAAGAATGAAAGGATCAGAAGGTTATTACTGAGTTATTCTTGTTCTGATTATGTTATTGATCGAGTTTATCCTACTATTGCAGGTTTTGAAGCATTTCAGGATGAGAAGCAAAAGAATGAGACTGGTAAGAAATCGACTATTAAATACAACAAGTGTCCGCCTCCTATCTGGGAAGGGTATTCTCCTAGAAAACCAAATGAGGAGCAAGTCGAAAAAGCAGTCAATATAAAGTTAAAATCCGAGACAACTGATGTTTTACCAGATAACATTGATATCACGTTTACCTCGTCTGATACTGATCATGAGTCTGAGTTAATCAAAAAGGTGGTTGATCAGGTGTTGGATACTGAGGAGGTGTCTGAGTCAAAGTTTGAGTCTGGGGGTTCAAGTTCGTCGGTCAACAGTTCAAAATCATCGGAAAAACGGTCTTACAGTAAAGAATTTTTGTTATCAAAGGCAAATTTGGATGATGAAACATTTGAAGTTGCATATACTTTAAATGATTCGGACAAATTATACTCTGACAAAGAGTTTCCAATTAGAAGTGTTCGTTTTGACATGATTAAAAAGGTTTTCAAAATGACGGAAATTAATTTTTCTGAAATCAAGGATCTAAAATCTACTGAAAAACCTAAAAAATACACTTCTAGAGTTCAACAAAGGTTAAACAAGAAAAAAGGGAAAAAGAATTACAATTCTGATTCTAGTTTTCAAAAGAAAACAAATCAAAATTGTAGTTACAAAAAGAAAGGTCTTGGTTTTACTCCACCTGAAAATCGTAAAAATGAAAAATATGTTAGAGATTTTAAATCAAAAATGACATATGTTGCAGGAAAAAGCTATGAAGAGGAGTCAAATAGCTTATCAAATCAAGAGTTCCTTGCTGAAAGAAAAAGAACAGGAACTGGAGTTTTTCATCCAATTGGAGTTTTTCAATCAAAAGACACAAGAATTTGTTTTCAATGCCAAGTTGTTGGACACATCGCTCACAATTGTCCAAACAAAGTCAACAAAAAACAGGGAGTAACTGAAAAACTTAAAGAAAAAGTGGTTGAAACGAATGAATCACCAACTACAAACTTCAAAAATTTTGAAAATTCAAATAATGAAGTTGGTGAAAATTCTAAAAGATTGTACAAAAAGAGTGCAAAAGAAAATCAAAAATGGATTGTTAAAAAATTAGATGTACAATCTGGCGATGAATCTGATTCCACAAAATCAGAGGAGTCACAAGATGAGATCAAAGATTTGATGAATGATGTTGATATTAAATCACTGAGTGTGGAAGAGATTAAACAAATGGTTGATAAAGTAGAAAGCTCAGAGTTTGATATTGAAAAAACATTTAATGATAATGTTAAGAAAATTTTCAAGAAAATGATTGATGGAAAGGTAAAGGGGGTTAAAGATTTTTATGCAACTAAAAAGGCAACTTACAACCCTACTGCTCAGGAATTGGAAGCCACCAAGTCAAATAAGACTTGGGTGGAAGTTTGTTTTTCTTAAAAGTCTTAGGACTTGCCGGAGATCCCAAATTTGTAATCGTGGATCAGGAATCGGCATCGTTCTTGTTAAGATAGATTTTGTGAAAATTTTTGATAGTGTTTGGATGTTTACAGGTTGTATGACTACGCCGGAGCTTCCAGGTTGGTAAGTGTGAAGCAGGAATCGGCATTCAGATTGGTAAAATGGTGATGTAGACGTAACATTCCTACAAGTGATATTGTGTTCTACATGTGATAATTTTTACAATTGATATAGATGGTGCATACTTGCAAGTGGTAAATCAAGGACATTAATTTGTACTTGATCTGCTACAAGTGGTTAAGAATAGACAATGTGATGAATCACACCCTGAATCTACAAATGATTATATCATAAAAACTTATTTTCCGGAAAAATCATTTTGATTAAAACAAACTTAAGTGTTTTGAAATCTAAATGAGAAAATAGTTTTGTGATAAGAGGGAGTTCTGATTGTTTATGCCGAGTGAATGGCGATTTGATGCGATTCGATATCAGTTGTCAAGTTTATTGTACAGTTTATTTTCAAATTTCTTAAAATGTGTTTGCATTTTAGGGGGAGTAAATTTTTTTTCAGAAAATCCAAAAACATTTGAAATTTTGAAAAAGACAAAAACATGATAAAATTCAAAAATGAGTTTCGTTGTGAATAGAGGAAATGATAGTACATCAGTGGACGATCACAACATGCTAAAGAAATGGAAAGTTAAATAGTGATAAACGGTCTCACTGATGATGTGCCAGTAGGTTTTTGCACATTTAGTAAATTGTGACGAGATATAAACATAAAATTTACTTGCGTCTACGTGGGGAACACCTCCAGGATATATAGGTAACCCCTGAAATCTTGTTTGAAAGGTCCCTTATTCTGAGATACTAGGTCTTTATACTCAGTGATATCTGGGGTATTATCCCGGGACTTCTGATTTTGCGGAAGCAATGGCCTAGTCCCCGGAGAATACTTTCTGCTTGCTTGAAAAATAGCACCACCCTCAGCTAAAAAATGATAAAACATTGAAAAATGCTAATCATGGCTGTTGTAATACAAAAGATCCTCTAAAGGGGACACACCTAAAAGTCAACTAGGCTCTCTGCTGAACGG
Source organism: Helianthus tuberosus (assembly GCA_030545235.1). NCBI lineage: Eukaryota > Viridiplantae > Streptophyta > Magnoliopsida > Asterales > Asteraceae > Helianthus > Helianthus tuberosus. The sequence continues at coordinate 109,014,253 of CM060355.1, forward strand.
AAGTTCTGACCTGAGCTATCACGGTTGCATAATTTATTCCCCTTACAGATATCATCTGTGGTATACTCACCTGTAAGACTGAATATTGGGGTCTGGATACGGGAGTATATACTGAGGTGGGACACATGTAGATGTTTAAGTCCTAAAACACTAATTCGTATCTCGAAGCAGTCGAACTTTGTGTGAAAATTTAAGTGGACAAGTATACTGACAATCTAAGTGAATTGTTTAGAACTTAAAATGAAATCAAGCTTAACGGTGTTGGTGATCTGTCTCAGAAACTGATATGATCCTCTTGCACAAACTCACAAAAAATATTATTTGAAAAATTTCTTTATTGCATTACTTTACAATCAAAAATAAAAAAAAAGGATTTTTAGTGTGTTTTAGTATAAATTTTGAAAAAATACAAAAAGATTTTCGACAACTGATATTGGAAAGCTGATTGTCAAAGTTTCAAGTGCTAAACATGATGACTTGGTTGTAAGGGGGAGTGAATCTTAAAATGTAAAAAGGTTTGTTAAAATTCTTACAATTGATATTGTTAAAACCTGCATTTGATTCATCATTGAATTGTGATATGAGAGAGAATTATCTGATTATATCAGATTGTTGGTGCATTTAAATTGTTAAATTTAGAAAATTTATTTCTGGGTTAAGATTGTTACAGGTGAGCCAGGATAATTCTTTCAAAGCTTATAAAAGTCAGAATCTGATCATGAATCTAAAAGTTTGCTAGCTGCTGATGCTGATGAACTTAAGGAATCAAGAGATCTGATCAAGAGAATTAGATGCGATCCAGGCAATGATCTTGTAAACAACATTTGAATCAGACATCGATCCTAAAGCAGATGTTGCTGAAGAACAAATGAATATCAGCAAATCGTGAGGGGGAGTCTGATAAAGAAAGGTGATTTTGGAGAAGAAGATAGAGAGAGAAAAGCCCAGAGACTGATCAAGAATGAAGATGTGAAGACACAGCATTGGTGTGACTCGATAATCGACTCGTCAACATCTGAGGGGGAGTCTGTTGGTGCACTACATCTGTCGACTTCGTCTTGTATCGAGTCTTAGACTAGTTAGAATAGATCAGGGCACGTAGAACGAGAGAATGAGAGAGAGTAATCAAGATTTCGCTTGAAGGAATTTGTATGTAAAGGATTTCGCTTGAAGCAGCTCAAGCGAAATCAACATGTTAAGATTTCGCTTGAGTCCTGCTGAAGCGAAATCTCATTATCTATATATAGAGGTTCAGTGTCAAGCGAAATTAGTAGTTGTTTTATGAAAGATTTCCATACCGAGGTGCTGCCGGTGTGAGAACTGATTGTAATTGTGTTCATATCAATACAAATCAGTGTTAAAGTGAAGATTCAGCTGTTTTAAGTCAAATATTTGTTTTCCGCACCTGTATTTGATGGAATTCCTCTGAACCGACTCGTTTAGGTCGCAAACACGATCCTTACACTTTTGGTATTTTTAGTCCCTAGACTTTGAGTTTTGGTGTTTTGACGATTCCAATCCATCAGTTAAATTTAGGAAGGTTTCAAGGCATGTGATACTTAGATTTTTTCTGGTAATCATGCTAATTTAAAATTATAATGTTCGTATTATCTAATTTTAGTACGAAAATTAAAGGCTCGAAATTTTCGTGGAGGTTACAGTAAGGACTTTCATGATATGTGTAGTGTTTAGTAAGCATGTGATATAAACGAATTACAAAAATCTAAACATTTGCACAAGTGTTTCCCTTCTAGAAAGTGTAGCATTTTAGATTCCTACCAGGAAAGTGTATGTAAAAGAAGTAGTGAGCTCACCTGATGAGCAAGAAAATATTCCATACAGCAAACAAAGTCAAGCAGTCCCTGAATCTTGAAATAACCAACCTTCTCGTGTCCTACTACAAGCAAAGGACGCCTTAAAGACTAATGGAAATTATTATAGTTCATAACTTAGTTGTAGAGAGAATTTACCCAACTACCTGGTCTCGATGGAAACATCATTCGATCTAAAAGGATTAACTCAACGAACCGATAGGATTTTAGTTGGCTTTTCTCGTAAATATATTTATATAAACCATAATATATAAATATAACAAAATGTTCAAATCGCACAATTAAAACTTATCGTATGAAACTTATTTTGGATTAATAAAGTGGAATGGCAAATTGGTCTCGAGTCATAGATCGTCTAATAAATCGGATAAATATATAACTTTATATAGTTATTTTAAAGAAATATAGTTCAAGAATATATATATATATATATATATATATATATATATATATATATATATATATATATATATATATATATATATATATAGGGGAAGGTTCAAATGAAAACCACTAGTTATCGCGAAAACTCGAAAACTAACTAAAAATCATATCACATTTTTTTGCATACCAATTTTCGCTATTTAAATTATATAAAAAAAAACATTTTTTCAAAAAAAAAAAAAAATTTAGTGCACATGTATAAATGTATAATAGTACACATATGTAATAGTACTACACATGTGAATTATTACACATGTGCAGCACAAATTTTTTTTTGGAAAAAAGTTTTTATATATATATAAAAACTAGCGAATTTTAATAAAAAAAATGTAAAAAAATTGGTGTGTTTTTTACGCTTTTTTTAGTTAGTTTTCGAGTTTTCGCAATAAAAGTGGTTTTCATTTGAACCTTCCCTTATATATATATATATATATACTACTTATTAAATAGTTTGTGAAAATATTAGCTCGGGATGAGAATTCCCATTCTAAAACATTTTAAAAGATATTTGATACTTTTGTGTCAAAAAATACACACAACATACATTATGGTTTCGTTTTATAGAAGTATGGGCAACGTTTCCCCTATTTTTGCACAAACCAGACAACACAAGTCGTCATCAATTTCCCAAAAATCACCCACCCAATGCAAATGTTTCCGGTAATATATAAACATATATATTTGTAAATATAGGTGTGTATATATATATATATATATATATATAGAAACGGGATCAGGAGAAAACGGTTGGAAGTGTGAAAACGCTGAGAAGAGATCCTAGCCCAACACGTGGCAAGGGGCAATAAAATATAGGCAGGGGTACGATTGTCATTGTGCACGTTGCCCTCAATAAATCGCGTTATAAATTTGTTTTAAATAGAACTCCAAAAATTTCCTATTAGCAGTTACCTCCTTTCCAAGATTTCTAGATCTATGGCGTCTAACGTGGATTCCGTTCGACAAAGTAATATTTGATGACGTTTTCATACTTGTTCCATGTAAGACCCTTACTAATATTTAACAATTATCGTATAAATATTGACTAAAAATGTGTATTTACGACTACACATACTTATGAAAATATAGGTTTATTAAAACTTTTCTCAAAATTTAAAATATTACATCATAACGTAAATAAGTTCGTCGTTTAGAACGACGACTTAATAATGTGCGGAAGCTTGTAACTTGATCGTGTTCGGTTCTTCGTTGAGCTTGATCGTTATCCGGCATCCCAAAATATACCTACATTTCATAAAGCATGAAACGGTTAGTCATACGAGCTTATGGCGTGTTTAAATCAAGTCCGGATACAAAACGAACGAGAAAAACAAATTTGCCAGTTCTGGGTTCTCTCGCGGGGCGCAACCGAGACCCTCCCGGCTCTCGCGGGCCGCGATAAACCGCCGCGTGTCATGCCGGAATTGATCTTCTCCGTCGCGTGGCGCAAGGAGGACAATTTTCCAGCAAGTTTCATTCTAAAACCCGCATTTTCCAGCAATCCATTTTTTTACGAAAATAGTCATAACTTGCTCATTATTGGTCCGATTTACGATCCGTTTCTTCCTACGTGGTCGTAAATTGATTCTCTATCACACGGAGTTAAAATCCGGCATCCGGATTAAGAATTTTCTAGGTTTTAAGCCTTCGGCTAAATTTTAATTATTAAAATTTTTAACAAAGCTTTTGACCCGTTCATACTTTCATCAAACCAACTTGTTTGTTACCCCTAAATTCTCATGGACATCATATTTAATGTTTCCTATCACAAAAAGTTCAAATCATGAGTTATTATGCATCATTAACGCGTCTATGCTTATGTGCTTATTTTGACCCGTTAAGGGTATTTATGCGCTTTTACGCATATATTTTCACATTACTTATCGAATGGTCTTCCACCACAACTATTATTATGGTGGATTTTATGTGTATCAATTGTTTATTCCGAATTTACCCTTTTGGATTGTTAATTTACGACAAGGAACCGTTTTGAGGCATTTGATCCGAAAAGGGTTTATGACTATACTTTAACACTTAACTAAACCGTACTTTATCATAATACTCATTTCTAAACGACTCATAAGGATCGTTTACCCGGTTAAAAATCCATGGGAATTTTGGTCAACCTTAGTCTCTTCTTTTACGACAAAGGACTATCAACAATATATTTGACCCAAATCACACCTTTCGCCATAATCTTACTTATACGTACCTGGCTCGGGTCATATCATTGACCCTTTTAAATACCTTTTGCCTTTAATTTTCTAGTTAAAAGCAACGCAAACCATATGTTATTTCCTGTGATCACAAAACTCAACAAACGGTCATCAGTTATTATTGTCAAATGGTGTTAACACACCATTTGACCCGTTTAGTTAAAATGACCATTTACCATCCTTTGATGGCATTTTGATACCATCTCGCCCCTTGAACCTATTCCGGTTTGCACCGTGAGTTCTTATTACTTAAAAGACATTTCTTAAATTGTTTAACCCGTTATGACTTTCACCAAATGGTGTCTTTTTCAAATCTTTTATCTATCCGTCAACTCGTGTATGGATTATTATTTAACCACTTTTACCCGTTACAGTTCACCCCATAACGTGATGTTCAAAATTCCTTATTTGTTAGTCTTCACCCGACTAGTTTACCGTTTTACCCTTTTTACCATAATTTATGGTTTCTTACCATTTTTACTTATTCCGACTTGCATTTTATCGTGTCGGAACATCATATTTCAAATACTTAACATAATTCATAATCAATACTCACAAGTAAGTGTATTGTAATAAAAAAGGGTGTAAGTTTAACTTACCTCGCATCCAAACTACGCTTTTCTCCTCATACTTGATTCTTTTGACCCGCTTTCTCCCCAAGCTTCCACCTAGCTTGTTAAGCGTCAACTATCATCATAATTCGTAAGATGGTTAGATTAGTCATTATCAATTACGACTATTCCATCTTACGAATTTTATGTCGAAACTGCTATTCGACTTCATCATTGGTTAGTTTGACTTTCAGAAGTCAACTACCTTTGATCATACGATATGCACAATTATGTTTAAATCAACATCATGTTTAGGACCTGTATTATTCCATATCACACGAAATTAGTCAAATTAGCCAATTGCGTGTTTCTTTCATAATTTTAACATATCAATATTCGTTTAGGCATTTTAACGAACACCTTGCAGGCATGATTTCTATACCTCTTCTATCTAGTTTATGGCAAATCTTTTTAACCAAGTTTCAATTATTAAATTGAACCCTTATGTCTAGCACTCATGAACAATATCAAATCTAGCATCATAACATCAATTTCTCACAATCTAGCATACAAATTCTTGTGTTTATCACATTGTTCTAAAAATCCACTTAACACATATATGGGTGATTATCAATTTCATAGTTTTCATCACTATATCATCAAACTTTTAACTAGGGTTCGCTCATAGACATGGTTTCAACATAACCACACTCATACATTCAACATTCAAACATCAATTTCAATTCATCAGTGTTAATCAGAATTTTAAGATATCACCAAATAAGATAATTCGACATACCTTGTGATCCCCTAGCTTGAGTGATCACGAATTCATTTAAAGCCCCAATTTTTAGCTTGATTCTTCTTCGATTTTGTTGGATTTTATGAGCTTTAGGGTTTTGAAAGAACCCACCTTGTGCTCCTGATGTTAGTCGACCAAACACACACACTTGTGTGTGTGTTTTGGTTTTTTTTAATTGGTTTATTTAAAACACTTTCATGTTTTGCCCCTTTTAGTCCCTATAGTTTGAGGATCGTTATAAAGGGTTATTAATTCAATTTTCATTGGCATTTTAACAACCACTTAACTAACGAGGTTGATATTCCTAGTTACTTAGTGGGTTCGGGGAAGTTACAACCCGTTTTTGTTTTAAGTCCCGTTAACTCGGGCCCCTTATGAACTTCATTTCCTCAAAGGCTTTTATTCTCTTTTTGTTTAATATTAGGTTTATTTTTTTAAATCTTAATATTTACCGGGTTAATTCTTACCACCTACGGTATTTTACTCGTTCTTTAATATTAACGTGGTTTGATTACCAAACCCGTTTTTGGGGTGTTACATTCCAGCAAATGATGCAACACATATACAACAGATATGGCGTTTTGTTCATTATGCTTGTTTTATTGTCGTTTTTTTAAAGTAATATTTCACAATGCGTTTTATGTTTCAATTGCATTCTTCATGTATCCAATATTTGGCGTTTTCATTGGTTGTTTAACAAATAGTAAGAACTCATAATTGGCATTTTCATTATTAATGTTAATTGTCATTTGGGATCTAATATATGCTTATTGTTTACGATTAATGGCGTTTTACACCTGATTACTTTTGAATGTTATTGAGTAATATTTGTAAACATCAGTTCTTACGATTTGTTAATTTGTAAACATCAGTTTAGTTAATTATGGTGTTTTCATTATCATGTTATGTTTGTTAATTATTCATATTGTTAATTATTCAACTCATGGCGTTTTGATTAACACGTTTTATTAATATTGTTAATTTATCATATTGTTAATTAATCAACTAATAGTGTTTTTTTATTATGGTGTTTTTATTATGGCGTTTTTATTATGGTGTTTATTAGGTCTTGTTTATTATTCAATTAATGGCGTTTTGATCGATAATGTTATAAGGAGACAATTTCTATTTTAAGGACATTTTTCTTAAATTGTTTCTCACTGTGTTTTCTCAGACGAAGGTGTTTCCTCGAATGTAAGGTTTTGCCCCAAAACTAGTTTACTATTTATCATTCCTGACGTTAGTGAAGAGATAAATGATATTCCCAAGCCTCGATGATTGTTATTCAATGTATGTTACGTATTCCAAGGCTTGTGGTTTTTCTGTCAAGAAATGGACTAAAAAGATAAACTCCAAAGGAGAAAAACATATTAAGTATTACATGTGTACGAGATCTGAGGTATATAAGGACAAGCAGGTTGATACGTTAGACCCCAATAAAAAGGAACGGATTCTGCGATCCAACTTTTCAAAAATGACTGATTGTGGTGCACTATTATGTGTAATATTTGAGGCTGGATCATGAAAGGTCTATAGTTTGTTGAGGAGCACAACCATGATCTTGTTGAACATCCTGATAAGCATTTTCTTCCAACTGGACGACACCTGTGACAACCTGTTATTCCGAGGTAAAAATCATTCATTCTTTTCAATTTCTTTAGTTATGTTTCGTATACGTTCTAATTACCGCTTCATACTGTTTATGAGTGAATGGGTACTATACATATTTATACGTGTATATCATGCCTAAATTTATTTGATTATATTTGAGGTGATTATATTTGTTTTAAATATATATATATATATATATATATATATATATAGGCTAATTATAATGAGAAAACTCATCCCAGTTGAGAAAACCCAGTAAACCCTTATATGTGGATAGGATTGAGCCACGTCGCATGTATGTATCAGATGAGACAAGAGCAATTTCGTCATTTCCTTTGATCTTTGACTGAATGTGTAAGGCTGGTAAGTGTATGAGAGACGGCTGACTTTTGCTTCTTCTCTCCTCTGTTTCATTTACTAGGAAGTGTACTTGTTCTATCACACATCTTTTATTCTGTTTGTTTTATATATTATAAATATGGTGTCATATATTTCACATCTCAATGAGGAACAGATCCATATTTTACTTTACTGAAGCATTTCTCAAATGAAGAACATATTTTACTTCCCAAAAATCCAGAAAGATAGATGGTTAGAGAGAGAAGATCAGAGAGAGAGAGAGGCCATAAGGATCGGTGAGAGAGGTAGTGAAGATCGGAGAAAGATCAAAAGATCGAACGGGTGTTCCATACAACATCAGATTTAGATCTGGTTCAAGTGGTGGAGGTGACGGTGGTTCCTCCTATCGGAAAACCACTTAGTAGTTACTTGGCGGTGGAGGTCCATGGTTAGTTACTTGAATTCTCGTTTCCATTTTTCAGGTCTCGATTTATTTTTTGGATATGGTGTTTTTTTTATCTTAGTTTTTTCCCTTCTTAAATCGGCCTTAGATCTAGTGTTTTTAACAGTTAAATTTGTTGATTTTTGTAGAGTGACGTGAAGCATGGTGTTATTCATATGACGGTTCGATGTTTCAGATTACGGGGTCGATGTTGAACAACTAGTTAAGATTTTTCTAGATATATTGTTTTTTATTACTGATTTTTTTCATTTTTTTTTGTGTAAAATTTGTTTTCAGATCTGAACAAATGGAAACAATTTGATTTAAGTTCTTATGTATTGGATTAAAATCTAAGTTACTTTCTTGTTTATTGTTATGATGATTTAATCTAAAAAATATGTTGTTGTTGGATTCTTGTTAATAAAGTTATGTTTTTTATATACATGTTATATTTTTGATGTAACAATTCTTTGCATCTTGGTTACGAAACTCCAAGATCTAGGCATTTTTTATGTAACACTATGTAACCGAGTGTTAGAAATGTAACAATCGAAGAAAAAATGCAAGTTACATTTTTTTGTGTTACATAAATAATGCCAACTACATTTTTTGTGTTACATAAATAATGTCCGTTATTTTTTTTGTAACAATCAAAGGAAAAATGTCTGTTTTTTTGTGTTACATAAAAAATGTAACAATCAAAGCAAAAATGCCTGTTACATTTTTTGTGTTACAGAAATAATGCACGTTACAAAAAATAAAGTGTGTTGTTACATTTTTTTACAGATTATTGTAAAAATAAAGTAACTGTTACGGAAACAAAGTGTGTTGTTATATTTTTTTTTGTGTTACAAAAAAAGTGGTTGTTACATAAATGACGTAAAATTGATCATGTAAAAATTATATGTTACGTTTCTATGTAACACATGCGTAATAATTTAATCAAATTTGTATCCATCTTTTTTTGAAGGAGTTCCTCTTTTTTACCTACTTATGCATTAAATGCATTACTATATTTTTTACATAAAACATTGAAAAGTAGTTGGTATATTGGAGCAAAAAAGGAGTGTAACTACATATCAATGTGTGTGTTAGGCTACATCAATCATATTTTATTGTAGGTGTACTTTATAGGTTCTATATAGGTTTTGACTTTTTTTTTACATTTTAGCTCTAAGCTCTATGTACTTTTTTTCTTTGTAAAAGTAGACAATCTTTATATAATATTCAAAAAAATTAAACTGTTGTTTTATTTCAAATTCTACTTTTAATTTTCTTTTTTAGATTATTTTACCTTTAGATGTAATCTTTTATTTATATATTTTTTTGAAAATATGCACCGCCAAAGTAGCATTTTCTTACCCATAGAATATTTTTTGTAACAACTTTTAAAAAATATGAAAAAAAGTTTTTTGTTTATTCAAAACCCAAATGTGTACGTTGTGGGGAATCTAACCCTAAATAAACGCCCCTTTGTTTTTACATTGGTCGGTGTATTGAGAAATCCACAGCTTAATTAAAAAGTTTTTTTTGTTTTATCAAATCAAAACCCTTATAAACAAAAGCCACATCATTTTTTTCAACAAAATATCTTGTAGAAATGTTAAAACCCTAAAAACTTTCTTGTCGCATTGTCAAAACCACATGTTTTATGTTATGTTTTTGTGTATAACATTTCTATGTATTATTTTATGCTGGTACATTTATCTTTGAAAAAAAGTATAAAACGAGAGAGATTATGGGAAAACGAGTAAGAGAGAGAAATTAGCAAAAGCTGATTAGTACAGTGTACTTCCATATAGTCACATCAGTCTTTATTAGTTTATCTTTTTCAATCTCATTTTTAATAGAAAAATGTGTATCTTTTGTTTCTTGTTAAAGTACACAGACTTTTTAAACATCATATATCCATTTACCCAGTATATAATAAATAAAAAGTGTTAATTACAAAACAAATTATTTTTTTATATGTTACATAAACCCCGCCACTTGCCAATTGTTGCATTAGCTACTTATCAAAAAGTAAGAAATTTAACAAGACAATAGTTTATCAGCATTAATTTTACATATATCATGCCCCCCATAATTATGATACATTACATATGTATATCATAATAAAAACCAAAGCAAGAAATAATGACATTATTATGATCACTCAAAATAGTAAGAATTTTATTCGACTACTCCCCTTGAGTTGCTATGTTTTTTCATTCGTTTACTTGTAACATAATATATCTTCATTTTCTGTAACAAGTCTTGTGCTAAAAAAAATAAAGCATGTTACAGTACGCTTTTTTGGTGTAACAAAATTTGCGCTAAAAAAGTAACACAATTTATCCGAATGACAGTTGTTACATTGTTTTTTTCTCAAGCGAATACATGTTATAGTACATAGCAAAAAATGTTACAACACATTTTTTGTTTTTGAAGAGATGAAAAAATGTACAAAAAATAGTTAGTTAATAAAGATGACACTTTTTGTGATTTTGTTGGATTTTTGTCTTTTTCCTTCTGTAGTTCATCCCTGTTGTTCTCTTGCCTATCTTCAGTCTCCTACATTGACATGATTACAACAAGAAATAATATGTTTACATGTACAAAGGTTTCATTTTACATTTTTTACATTATACACATGGGTGTTACACTTAAAATACATACCCAAAAAATGTAAACAAGGTTAGAACCATATCACACTTTTTTTTATTTTAAAATTTTTGTTAATCCACACATCAACAACTTAGTAAAAACTACATTTTTTTGTAATTTCCATACCCTATTCTTTTTTTCTTTTTTCTTTTTTGTCAAAAACTACAATTTTGTAATTTTCAACCCAAATTTTCAACAAAATATCTTGTAGAAATGTTAAAACCCTAAAAACTTTCTTGTAGCATTGTCAAAACCACATAAAACCCTTTCTTTTTAGCACCTTTAAAACAACAACAAATAAAAAATGATACCAAAAAAGGCCGATACACCTTTTCAGTTGTGTGATACTATCAAATATGATATCATCACTGAATGGTGTAAAATAAACAGTCAAAAACGGATTTTGCATATGGTAGAAATAAAGCCCAAAAGATCTCCAAAAACAACAAAAAGAAAGAAAAAATTAACTACTTAAGTCGACGCACCAGAAATTGTAGATTAATCCCCACGAAGGTTGTTGCTAAAGCTTGTGTGTTTTTCTTGTGGAGGAACATGCAGATAAATTCTTCGAACTTCCTCTCGAAGATCAGTTGAAGGGGGGAAAGGGAAATTTTGTGTGTATTTTTTGATAAAAAATGGAAAGAAGATGAATATTTTAGTTTTGTACGGGGGTTTGAATTTTGAATGCTGTAGGGGGTGCATGGACCTTTTTTATTTTCTCATGGATATTACCGTACATGTACATGCAACTACATTTATCCCAAGACATGAATTTTTACTTGATGCCAAAATGCCCTTGCATGTACTTTCTCTTACTATAAAGCACAAAGTAACATCAGACTCAACCAAAAATGATCACAGCTGTTGATCAATTAAATCAATGGTAGATGTTGAGTTTTCTAGGTTTTCTCAACTCAAGTGGGTTTTAGATTTATCCTTCCCCTATATATATATATATATATATATAGGGTAGGGTTCATGCGAGAACCAGCCTTATTGCGAGAACCGCGAGAACCAATGTGAATAGGGGCAATTTTGTAAATAACCAAACAACTTTTAAAACAAGCGCATATTATCGGACTTCAATCAGAAAATTAACTATATCCAATATTATCTTTCACGTCTAGGAAATCTCCCCAATCTGACTCTGATTCTCTTTCACGATTATCACAACATTTCACCATCATATCGAATCAGTTCTTCTGTTACAAACAAATACATCATCGACTCAAATACATAATCACATTCACCATCATCAGTTCACCATTTCGAAGTATTTGGAGTGACATTTTCTCGGAGATTTGATATTTTACAAGCATATATTTCAGATTTCGTCATATAATTGAGGTTAGTTCCTGTCATATAATTGAGGTTAGTTCCTAACATTCGTCCATAATGAGTCATATAATTTATATTAGGAGCATAATCATCGATCGTATATTCTTCATCCATTTGTAATTACGGCAACGTGATTAAAAACATTGTGGATCTCTATTTCGTTCCTAATTAGGGCAGCGTGATTATAATAATAGTCAATATATGTCAGTATAGTCGGAAATCGTCGTCATAATCACCGTTACATATGCGGTTTAACATAGATATTGTGCAATGTAACATAGATATTGTCATAGAACTCTGTCATATAACTCGAGTCACTTTGCAAAATTTATACAATTCGTTCGTGCTTCTTTATATGATATATAATTTGGTGATTCAAACTTCATTGTGTATTGTGATATATTTTGTAATGCACATGTGCATATGTTTACATTATAGTTTTAACTAGGTTTAATAGAATATGTTATTAAGGTAAGTTTGTGTGATATATAGTTATGCACATGTGCATATATTGTCATAATAATTCAATATGCACATGTGCATAGTTCTCGTGACATTTTGCAAGTTACACAATTCGTTCATACTTCTTTATATTATATATAATTTGTTGATTCAAACTTTGGTGTGTATTATGAGAAATATTGTCATGCACATGTGCATATGTTTACATCAGATATTTAGCAGAATATGTTATTAAGGTAAGTTTGTGTGATATATTTTATGCACATGTGCATAGATTGTCATATTAATTTAATATGCACATGTGCATATTTTGTAATAAATGTATTTTATGTTAGAATGTGGTAATAAGATATTGTTGTGTGATATATACATATATGCACATGTGCATAAACTGACTAAATATGTTACTATGCGCATGCGCATAATTTGTCATACTAGGTTATTAAGGCATCTAACGTATATGCACATGTTCATTGTTGAATTGCAATGGAAAGAAAGTCCGAAAAGAAAATGAAAAAAGTTACATTTGTATTAAAGTCGAGGGACGAAGGGTCATCACTGTAAGACGCAGTCACAACAGAAAAGTATATGCATGGTAAACAAAAAGGTTAGAATATTTGATTATTTATAATTAATGTTTTGGATGTTCATTAACTAAAAGTTATTTCATGCACATGTGCATCATTACATTAATGTTTTTATTAATATAATTTGTATAAACATATTGAGTTTATGAATGCAGATGTGAAAAAAGGACATGAAGGTGAGGAATAATAAACGAAACCAGGTGGAAACACCAAACAAAGGTGTTGGTGAGGTGCGCATGGCAAAGAACAGAAGGTATCAAGATCTAAAGTTGGTGATAAAGATGACAATGTTGTTGATGGTATGTGTTATTTAGAATTTTCAATCAATATTTAAAATGCACATGTGCATTAGTGTGTACAAACATTTCATGCATGTATTAATGTGTTTGCACATATGTTAAACAGAAAAAATTGGAATGGGCAACAAGTGATAATTTCAACGATTGCGGTGCGTTCGCTATGCGACACATGGAGATGTACAAAGGGAGCGATGTCAAGTTTGAATGCGATTTTAGTACGCGGAAAGATATTCAAGACACGTAACTGAAAAACTTGAGGATGAAGATAGCAACAAAACTGTTACTATCAGAGGCAAACATGTATAAGGAAACTGTTATGTAACTTGCAAAAGAGACAACACGTGGTTTGAGAGATGAAAAAATGCGGAAAATGTTAGACAAAGAGGCGGTGAAACAAGAAAAATGTTGGAATACGCTTGACAAATGGAAGAATGAGGACAAAGTTTGAGGGTATGAGTTAACACAGCAGGTTATTAACTGTAGGAACATATAGTATTTCTGTTTTGTAGGTGATTTATGTTAATGAAACTAGTACTTTGTTTTATTTTGTTTGTTTTAACACGTCAGATTATCTAGATTATCTGACACTTTGTTATGATGTCGTTTATAGTTTTGGTTAAATGTGGTTGACAACAGCTGGTATAGTAGTTGATATAGTAATCAGTTGGTATTTTAGCGGATATAGTAATCGATGTTTGGAGTTCGTATTGGTTGTTGTTGTTTATGCACATGGGCATTAAAATGGTTAAACTAACAAGATGGTTGGTAATGAATGTTAGTAATGATTAAATGCGTGTTAGTAATATATAATGTGTTATAGATGTACACGATTGTTAAAATATGTTATATCATGTTGGTTAATAAATTAAATGATGGGTATGCACGTGTGCATAAAGTTATATAACGTACAGTGTAGTATGTAATGTATTACAAATGGGTATAGTTATATGTAAGGTACAACAAATGGTTTTATATTAATATTAGTAACAAGTATAATAATAAACAATGGTATATCAATAAACAAGTGGATTCAACTGTTAGATACAACTGGTAGATACGTATGCACATGTGCATATTGAAAGTTAGGCATTAATATTAATATTGTAAGTTAAATGGGTAGTAATAAAATTACATTATGTTAAGTGGGTAATAATAAAATCACAAATAATTACATGTAATACATTATTTATAACAAATTAGGATGATGGTAATGATGAATATATTAAAAAACACATTAATAGTCCATTAAGAAACATAGTCAAAACAAACATTGATAGTCATAAGTAGTTAAGTTCGATAATCATAAGTTGTAATAGATAATAGATCAATCAAGAATTACGAGTTGGGTTGGTTGATTTACGACGTCTGGAATGAACTCAACATCAACTTTAGGTATCCAATATGGGGTGTCGTTGGGTGTAGAATGAAGAGCAGCCGTGATGATTGTTCCAAGGTGATTAATATACGAAAAAATGTTTAGCTAAATTATGGGATGCACGTATGTATGACAAGTATATATAATATACTTACAAAACAACAATTTAATTGTATTATGTTTATCATTTTTTTTAACATATGTATGGTTATGTATAGTTGGATGAAAGTTTATATATGATGATTACTTTGTGATGCTTACTGATTGTCAATATAGGTATTTATAATGTGTTTGTAAACAAAGTGCACATGTGCATTACAAGTTAACATATAATTATATAATGTTGTGGTGAACATAATGCACATGTGCATATATGTTAATTCAGAATCATGTACAAACATAATGTAAATATCATAATGCACATGTGCATATATTGTTTTTGCAATATTATTTATAACATATTATAACTGTGAACATGGTACACATGTGTGAATATAATATAATGCAAATGTGCATAACATATAATGGATTACAATTTTTTAAGCAACAAAAATTGAGATGTAATACCTTCTCGAACCGTATAAACTGCAAATGCTGATATTCTGTCCCAGTTGAAGTGGTATCAAAAGATTCGGATACAGTAACATTTTCAGATAATTTAACATTGTCTGATGTAGACATAGAGTAAAAATATGGATTTTGAAGTTATGAGTAACATACCGACTGTCGCTTGTTTTAGACGTAACCTTGTGACTGTCAACTGTATTATCAGCAAATTGACCAACAATGTCAGCAGCACCAACAATGTCAGCATCAGATGTATGAGGAGGATTATCAGAGAATGTATGAGGAGGAACATCAGATGTGTGAGGTTCGACACGTGATGAGTCAGAGTATGCCATGTAGAGGATGTAAATGGTGGGTTGTTAGTCATGAATGCTGCCGGAAACACCGTGCCAGGATGTCTCCGACGTGAAATTTGGTGAATGATTGAACGTCGTCGGTCTTCATCGTCGATGAATACAAGATCTCTGTTCATCAGATGAATGAAACCCTAAGTTAGAAGATGTGTAACATGATCAGAGCAAAGTGAACAGAGCGCGTGTTTTTATTAGACATCACATAATTACAATTTTGCCATGTGTTCACAGTGGTTCTCGCGGTTCTCACAATAAAGGGTGGTTCCTAACGGATCCTTATCCTATAAATATATATATATATATATATATATATATAAACCAATCAGCCCAATCCTAACATCTCACCTTCACCCCCTAGCGACACCAGTCCAACACTCATATTCTTTTATTGGGCTCAAGCCCAATAGGCCACCAAAACCGTAGCTCTTGTCTCTTCCTCTCCAAGTTACCCCCCATTCCTTTTTATTTAAAGTATGGATGCATGTGTGTGTAGAGTAGTAGCAAAAACAAAACCCTAGCTCTTGTCCCTTCCTCTCAAAGTTACAAATCAAAAACAAAACCCTAGTTCTTGTCCCTTCCTCTCTAAGTTACGCCAGCAAAGAACCCTTCCTTTACAAGTTCCGGCAGCCAAGAACAGCCGCCCTGTGACATCTGTGCCTCTTTGACCATCATACAAATGCCAAACCAATGAAATACTGTGTTTCATACTTGGGATTTGTATAAATATATGTATCATTTGCACATATCAATTCTTGTTAAATTTCGAGCTTTAAATCGCTTTCTGGAAAGTTATACGCGAACTGATGCGTAAACAATCAGTTTAACGCGACAAACACTCCGGAATAGTGACATAGGCTTAACATACCTTAAATAACCCTTACATAAATTAGAAATAAGTTTTGGATGGTTTGGTGTGTCGAAAACAAGTTTATTCGATCACATGGACTATTTATGTCAAACTGCGAAAGTATGCCGATTTGTACTGTAACAAACATTCCGAAACATGATTATAAGTTAAACATACCCTAATTATCCTTTACATAGCTTAGAAATAGGCTTTGAGGGGTTCGGCATGCGAAAATAAACTTATTTGATCAACAGGGACTAAAAGCGTAAAAAAGTGCATAAGTTTGCATTTTCGCGCATATCTTACATTCTGAACGTATCCTGACATCCAAAAATTTTTGTAATCATTAAAATATTTTATTTTAGTGATTGGAATGCAAAAATACCATTCGTCGCGCAATTTGGATCGTTTTTGCGTCCGTTCGAGTTTTCGTCGTAATTAACCAAATAACGCAACCGTACGACCAAACGAACCGACATCCGAGATGTTTTTGAGCATATTTCATGTTCCCTATACTTAAAATTCATTGTAGAGCCTTGAAATGGGGTTAACGGGGCATAAACATGTCAAAAATGCATCAAAAACCAAGTTTTGGACTTGCAGGGACTAAAACTGATAATCTGCCAAACTACTCTAGGAGGGGCGCGTAAGCCAGGACTGGTTTCTACATGGCCCGCAACAGTCTGTCAGACAAAAGCATTGTTTTGCAATACCATTTGATGGTTTTTGAGTTCCCCATGTTTTGTAAACAATGGGTAACACTTGGATAGCTAGGATTAAAGCACAAATTTCGAGAAACGATCCTAACGATTCTAGGAATTCTATAAATACCCATCTTGATTCATTTGCATTCCTCACATTTGATCTAATTTTTTTACTCTAAGTTGAAGCCTTAGCTTCATACCTGAGTATTTTAGATCAAATTCTTCATTGCTTGGACCTTTTGTCACACCCTGACTCGCAGCGGAAGACAATTGCGGTGTGCGGCAGACACATGGCATTCCTCACAATTTAAAAAACATAACATTCCATAAAAAGGAGCATCGGTTACAACATAGCTAAACTATCATTTTCCAAGCCAGAAGTTTAAAAGCGGTTCTACAAGCCATTAGAGCTTTTATTATGATATTTTCTGCCTACTAGAGTCTCCCACATGCACATGCTCATTCATGTTTCGTCTTACCTAAAATGCATGTTAGTTTTTAAAAAGGTCAGCTGACGCTGCTGGTGAGTTCCACCGGTTTAGTTATTGTGAAACAATATGTGTTAATCAGTTTAATTGCACTGGTCACAGTCACATATGGAATTACGCGAGAGCACAATCACAAATGGAATTTCACGAGGTCACAAACACCTTCAGGGCGTCGGACCGTGTCACACCAGACACCTTCAGCTCGCCGGCCCGTATTAGAATCGACACCTTCAGCTCGCCGGACCGTGTCACAACGGACACCTCCAGTTCGTCGGTCCATGTTACAATCAGCACCTTAAGCTTGCCGGACCGTGTCACAGCGGACACCTCCAGTTCGTTGGTCTGTGTTACAATCAGTCGAGGTAGTTCGTGGGTTAGGCAATTTCACATCATCATAAGTTGGTGCAATTAACACAGTTTGTAACATGCAAATTACTTCAAAACAGTAACACAGTTTGTACATGCACTTCACCCCAGAAAACAGGAAAACAGTTTAAAAGTGGGGGAAGGGAACTCAAAGTGTATGTCGTAGTTTCACACAGGATGTAAACAAGCAACTGAGTCAACTTCCAGAATCACGTATGCAAATATGGGCTCACGTCAGTATCTAAGTCGGTAACAGGTATAACTTGGATTCTGTCAGGATTTTTCACTCCAGATTAAGCCTATACGCTACTGGTATGGTGATGGATGTCAGGGTAGTATTAGTTTCAGTTTGGCTTCCGGGCACCGGTTCGCGTGCCAGCCAATGTCAGTAGTTTAACATGTTCGGACAATGGTGCGAGAATACCAATAGTGCCAACAGGTTTTTATTTAAGAATGATTAACTTTTCCTTAAGGGCGTTTGGGTGTTTGGGGAGTCCAGGTTTCCCAATTTTGAGTTTCCGTTTCCACCGTCGGGGATTTCCCGAACTGGTATTGGACACACCCTGAGTGTCCAATCCGCCCTGGAATCTCCCAGAATACTCCCTGTGTTTCAATAATAGTATTTGTCGGGTTGGGTCAGTTCCCAGTTCCGGCCGGTTCGTTATACGGTAAATTGCCGAAATTGATTTAAAATAATCCATTTTTAATCCCAAAAATTCCCCTTTAACCTAGAATTCGAATAAAAATATGTAGATTTTTATATAACTTAGTAAAAACCAGTAGATTATGGGAAAAATATCTGGGAATTTATTTTGGCATTTTACTTGTCTAAATAAATTATTTATTAAACCATATTTAACCACATAATTAACATTAATTACCATGATTGATCCAAAAATTCCCAAAAAATTCCTGGACATCCCATATATTTCCAGAAACATCTCCAAAAATTTTAGAAAATTTTTCCTATTTTGTTTATGTGCGTTTCCGGCTACCGAAAATTCACAAAACACGGATTTTTAACCCAAATCAAAACTCACCAATGGACTCCGAATTTCTCCATAACATTCCACATATGTTCCTTAGTGTCTTTGTAAAATTTGGTGATTTATTGAATCCGTTTGGTATTTTTTTTCCAGGATTCTTTTGGTAAAACAGTAAAAATTTTACCAAATATCGTAGAAAATTCCAAAAATTCTAAAATTTTACGTGAACCTTCCTGACACTACCCTTCATCACCACACCAAATTTCAGCTCAATCCAAGTATCACGTACCAAGCTATAGCCAACACAAAATTCTACCTATCCTAGATTCGGTTTTCGGATGTTATACCTAGCGCAGGCTTCGATTCCAAGCGTTCCTTGTAAGTCCAGAAGTATGTGCGCGCTATATTCTGTACCTACACATCAAGTACAATCCAAATATGCTAGAACTTAGATCAATCAAGCATTATTTCATTGTTTTTCGGTTAATCGACTACTTAAGCGATTTCTGTCGAATAGATGTTGATTAGGGTATCAAACCCCAAAGATTTGTAACCATGGCTGCCATATAACACCATGGAATCCATATGGTGTTCATATTCAGCCCATAAACATGTTTAAACTTTCAAAAAACATGAATTAAAAAAAGGTTTTCATGGCCTAAACCATGTTTAATCAAGAAACCAAGCTTAAAACCATAAAAATTAAGGTTGATACCTTTAATTTGAGGCTTGTTCTTGTTAGATCAGCTGAGTTTTAGGAGAAAGAAGCAGAATTTTGGAGGATTTTTGTGTGAAAAAAATGAAAAATATATATATATATATGGGGGGTGGTGGCGGTTTGGGTGGGCCCCCCTAGGGCCACCTCGTGATTCGTATAGTGCGCTAAAAGATAATGTTTATCTTTCGTTGAGTGTTTAGGTTCGTTTACGGGTCCCGGACGCTTTCTCGATTTGCGTGAAGGACTCCGTTTTGCGCGTACTTAGTGTCAAAAGACTCGGTTTTAAAAATCATGCATAACCGTCTTGAAATCCGAACCCAGTTACGTTTTAATCATAAAAGACTCGTATTAGGGTGGTTTAAGTGTTTTTAAGCTTGATCGATCATTCCTTGCATGTTTGATTGCATTATGTTATTCCTGAAATGAAAGTGTTTCCCTAACCGGGAAGTTGCTTCGTTTTGCGTGCCCGATCTCTGATTGGCTTCAAACCTTATGTCACAGTCTAAGGCACAAAACTAAGTTGTTCCTGGAACTCGAAATCTTAAATGATGCTACCGATAACCTAATAATCAATGTCAAAGGTTTAAAGCACTGTTAAACGGAACACTCCCGTTTAACACGTGTTTCAAGGCTAAGGACACCAACTTCGCACTGTTGGCCCTTATTAGTGTCATGTTAGTGATAACGTGTTCTCAGATTCCTCCGAGACATAACAGATATCATTTAATCAAGCATTTAAGTCACACATGTTTTTAGGGTTTTCGTGCAATTAAAGTGTTAAGTGTGCTTTACAGTTTTGGACCGTTTAGGGTGTACCTGGTTTCGTCATGGGTGTCACAGTCTCCCATGGTTTAGAAATTCCGTCCACGAAATTCAATTCATCTAGTGAGAGAAGAGATGTGGGTATTTTCTACGGAACTCATCCTTCTGTTCCCAGGTATACTCAGGTCCTTGCTTCAAGTTCCACCGGACTTTTACCAGCGAGATTTTATTATAACGTAGTTGTTTGGTCTTCCCGTCTACTATTTCTACCGGTTCCTCGACAAAGTGGAGTTTGTCATCAAGGTGCACTTCTTCTAACGGTATAATAGCTGCTTCATCCGTGAGACATTTCATCTGGTAATTTCAGTCTGTACGCTACAGATCCAACCTTAGCAATAATTTTGATACGGCCCAATGTATCTCGGAGCCAACTTTCCTGTCTTGCCAAACCTGATCACTCCTTTCCACGGTGACACTTTTAACAGTACTTTGTCACCTACTTCAAACGACAACGGTTTCCTACGAACATCGGCGTAACTTTTCTGCCGATCCCGTGTCGCTTTCAGTCTACTTTGGATCTTATGCACCTTGTCTGTCATCTCTTGAATTAGTTCAGACCCCGTGAGTTGAGTATCGCCCACTTCAGCCCAACAAAGTGGCGATCTGCACTGATGGCCATATAGTGCTTCGTACGGTTCAGCTTGTATGCTACTATGATAGCTGTTAATGTAAGAGAATTCAATGAGGGGAAGGTGCTTATCCCAACTTCCTCCAAAGTCTAGGGTGCAAGCACGAAGTAGATCCTCTAATGTCTGGATAGTTCCTTCTGATTGGCCGTCGGTTTGGGGATGGTAAGCCGTACTCAGGTCTATTCTAGACCCCAAAGCTTCTTGTAACTGTTGAAAATAGTGTAAAGTGAAATGACTATCACGGTCTGAAATGATTGCAACTGGTACCCCGTGTCTAGCCACAATTTCATTCGTGTAGATCTCGGCCAATTTTTCGGTGTTGTAGGTAGTACGAATCGAAATAAAGTGCGCCGATTTGGTTAGTCTATCTACTACTACCCAAATCGCATCATGACCTCGGGGTGTTTTTGAAAGGTGGGTCACGAAATCCATCGTAATTTGCTCCCATTTCCATTGAGGTATTTCGGGTTGCTGTTACATTCCCGAGGGTTTCTGGTACTCTGCCTTTACCGGGGCACAAGTCAAGCATTTGCCCACGTACTCTACTACGTCCTTTTTCATACATGGCCACCAATAAAATTCTTTAAGGTCGTGGTACATTTTATCTGTACCCGGGTGAATTGAATACTTTGATTTGTGGGCCTCGTCCATGATTAATTGTCTCAACTCCGGATCCGCAGGGATCCACACTCGATCTTTAAAGTACCACACTTCATCTGTTTTCTTCACAAAGTTGATCTCATTTCCGTACAAGCCTTCACCTGGTATCTGGCTTTCTTCCAAGGCATGCTTCTGTGCATTCCGAATTCGTTCGGTAAGGCTTGTTTGTACAATCATTCCCAAAGCTCGTACGCGGAGAGGTTTAATTCGATCCTTTCTACTAAGAGCGTCTGCTACCACATTCGCTTTGCCTGGGTGGTATTTGATTTCACAGTCATAATCATTCAATAATTCCACCCACCTGCGCTGCCTCATATTCAGCTCTTTTTGGTCGAAGATATGTTGGAGGCTTTTGTGGTCCATATATATAGTACACTTAGTACCATATAAATAATGTCTCCATATCTTTAGTGCAAATATAACAGCGCCTAGTTCTAAATCATGCGTCGTGTGATTCTTTTCATGTATTTTAGCTGTCTAGACGTGTAAGCAATGACCTTGTTTCTTTGCATTAGGACACATCTGAGCCCTTGCCGAGATGCGTCACAACATATGACGAATTCATCGTTGCCTTCGGGTAACGACTGGATTGGAGCTTCACATAACTTTTGCTTTAACAGATGGAACGCTGTTTCCTGGTCTTCACCCCATTCATACTTATTCTCCTTTCGTGTTAGGGCTGTTAACGATTGGGAAATACTAGAGAAATTTTCAATGAACCGCCAGTAATATCTTGCTAGTCCCAAGAATTGCACATCTCCTTCAGAGATTTAGGTGCCGGCCAATT
This sequence comes from Helianthus tuberosus, assembly GCA_030545235.1. Classification (NCBI taxonomy): domain Eukaryota; kingdom Viridiplantae; phylum Streptophyta; class Magnoliopsida; order Asterales; family Asteraceae; genus Helianthus; species Helianthus tuberosus. The sequence continues at coordinate 109,037,121 of CM060355.1, forward strand.
ATTGATCGCTTCTATTTTACTAGGGTCTACATGAATTCCATCCTGGTCCACCACATGTCCTAAAAATTGCACCGCTCGCAACCAACAGGCGCACTTAGACAACTTAGTGTACAATTGTTCGTTCCGTAGTGTCTCTAATATAGCCCGTAAGTGGTGCTCGTGCTCGCCCTTGCTATTGGAATAGATCAAAATATCGTCGATGAAAACAATGACGAACTTATCTAGGTATGTTTTGCACAACCTGTTCATGAGATCCATGAACACAGCAGGTGCATTAGTTAGCCCGAAGGGCATAACCAAGAATTCGTAGTGGCCGTAACGAGTTTGAAAAGCCGTTTTAGGGATGTCGTCCTCTTGGACCTTTACTTGATGGTAACTCGATCGAAGAACTATCTTAGAAAAATATCGGGCTCCTTGCAAGTGATCAAAAAGATCATCGATCCGTGGCAGAGGGTATCGATTCTTGATAGTGACTTTATTCAATTCTCGGTAATCGATACACATTCGGAAGCTACCATCCTTTTTCTTCACAAACAAAACTGGGGCTCCCCAGGGAGAATAGCTGGGACGGATAAAGCCACGATCAAATAACTCCTGCAGTTGTGTGGATAACTCTTGCATTTCGGACGGTGCAAGACGGTACGGAGCTTTGGCGACGGGTGCCGTTCCTGGTATGAGGTAGATCCGGAACTCGACTTGCCTATTGGGCGGCAATCTGGGCAATTCCTCCGGGAACACGTCGAGGTATTCGCGTACTACCGGGATGTTTTCTATGCGTTTTTCAGCTGGTTCTTCCATCGTGATGCTGGCTAAGAACACATCATATCCCTGACGGATACATTTTAATGCTTTGAGATGGGACACAAAGTTCATTCTGGTGCCTAACTTCTCTCCCTGTATCATGATCACATTATCCTGGGACACCGAAATCTTTACCACCTTTTTCTTACACAACACTTCAGCTCGATGCTTGGACATCCAGTCCATTCCTATGACGATGTCAAAGCTACCCAGGTCTACGGGCAAAAGGTCAATAGAAAACTGGTGCCCGCTAAGGGTTATAGGACAGTTACAATTGAGTTGATAACTAGTAATCGATTTCCCATTGGCAAGTTCAACAGAATACGGTTGTTTCAAGTCAACAGCAGGCATATTCAATAGAGGCAAGAATGCAATAGAAACATAACTCCTATCCGCGCCCGTATCAAATAACACTGAAGCAAATTGATCAAAAACGAGGAACGTACCTGTAACCACATTGGGATCCTAGCGTGCGTCTCTGGATCCAATGATGAAGGCATGGCCTCGAGCTGCAGTTGAAGTAGAAGCTTGGCCCTGCACATTCCTTTCTGATGTCGGTTGTGCCAACTGTGGGCAATTTCCTAAGAAGTGCTCCGTGATGCCGCATCCATAGCATGCACAGGGATAAGTAACCTGCTGCGCAGGAAGTTGAGGTCGCTGTTGCAGGGGTTGAGGCCTTAAAAGTTGGGAACGAGTTGGTCTGGACTGTGGTTCCAGGGACATCTTGCAGTTTCTGGCAAAATGCCCATTTTTACGACACCTCGAGCATATCACTGTTCGGTAGGGACCCGAATGGTAGAAAGTGTACTTGTTTCACTTGGGGGCCGTTCCTTTATAGCCCCCAGAGTTTCCCGTTGGTGTAGTCATGGCGTAGTTTTGACTAGTCGCTCTCCCCCTCTTCGGTGTGACTGCCCCCGCTCGGCTACTTTCTGGGGCCTCTCGCTTATTTCCTGCCGGCTCTCCCGACATTGCCAGAATCTTACGTCTAACCATGTCGTACTTCACCGTGCCTAACCTGGCTACCACCCCGTGCATAGTCAGGTGCTCCACCGAATTAATGATGCTTCTCACTTCTGGGTCCAGTCCCCAGATATACCTCTCGATCCTCTTGGACTCCGGTTGAACCATATCTGGCAGTATGCGTGCCAGTTCATTGAAATGGTTAGTGTAACCTGCATGGTCCGCACCATGCATTTGGAGGTTCCAAAATTCATGCTCTAGCTTCTGAATTTCGTGAGCTGGGCAAAACCTTTCCCTCATTATATGGGGGTGGTGGCGGTTTGGGTGGGCCCCCCTAGGTCTACCTCGTGCTTCGTATAGTGCGCTAAAAGATGATGTTTATCTTTCGTTTAGTGTTTAGGTTCGTTTACGGGTCCCGGATGCTTTCTCGATTTGCGTGAAGGATTCCGTTTTGCGCGTACTTAGTGTCAAAAGACTCGGTTTTAAAAATCATGCATAACCGTCTTGAAATCCGAGCCCAGTTACGTTTTAATCAGAAAAGACTCGTATTAGGGTGGTTTAAGTGTTTTTAAGCATGATCGATCGTTCCTTGCACGTTTGATTGCATTATGTTATTCCTGAAACGAAAGCGTTTCCCTAACCGGGAAGCTGCTTCGTTTTGCGTGCCCGATCTCTGATTGGCTTCAAACCTTATGTCACAGTCTAAGGCACAAAACTAAGTTGTTCCTGGAACTTGAAATCTTAAATGATGCTACTGATAACCTAATAATCAATGTCAAAGGTTTAAAGCGCTGTTAAACGGAACACTCCCGTTTAACACGTGTTTCAAGGCTAAGGACACCAACTTCGCACTGTTGTCCCTTATTAGTGTCATGTTAGTCATAACGTGTTCTCGGATTCCTCCGAGACATAACAGATATCATTTAATCAAGCATATAAGTCACACATGTTTTTAGGGTTTTCGCGCAATTAAAGTGTTAAGTGTGCTTTATAGTTTTGGACCGTTTAGGGTGTACCTGGTTTCGTCATGGGTGTCACACCTTTTGTGTCACTTGATTCCTTGATTGCCCGAGCTTGTTAGTTCACTTTAATCGAAGATACCTAGCAATTCAATGTTCCCCTCTTTTACCGTTTTCGACTGTTTTGGGGTGATTCATATGTGCTAAACGATTTCGAGCTTTCTAAACAAATGCTATGGTTTATACTAAACACACCAATTTCAATTATATGAACTATTGAAACAGTGGAACTACGTGAACTATTGAACCACTGGAACTACTGATCTATGCAAATTATTTGAACTATTTGAACCATTGGAACTATTTGATCTATGTGAACTACTTGACCTATTTGAACCATTGGAACTATTTGATTTATGTGAACTACTTGAACTATTTGAACAATTGGAACTACTTGAACTATCAAACGATTGCGTTATGGTAAGTGATTAGGTAACGGGGCGGGTGTAATGTGATAAAAGCATGGTGGATACGCCGCTGGTACTTCCGATATATAAGTGCTTTTAACACATTACATACCGTTGCGTTATCTAGATCACTTGGTCGAATGTTTTCAAAATAAAGTTACACTACAAGGTTTTCTTAACGATGTAAACCATACGAGTTTTATTACATAAACGATTTATGATTTGGGTTACATAAATAAATGTTTTGGGTTAAGATTCATGACTACGAGATCTTATAAACTATAACCAACTTGTTTTGAGTTGGTTAATCATATTGCAATACCAAAGACTTTTCAAACAAGGTTTTCAACTATCAACTTTTGTAGTCTAACGAGGTATTGCAACATGTAAACAAGCCATGAATCCGATACTCTCACAAAACTTATGTACTCGCCGGTATTTTTATACTGACGTATTTTCACATATGTTTCAGGTACCATAATTTGATGATGTTTGACGATGATTATGATGCTTACTCACATAGGAGTGGACGAGGCCTTAGTGACTCAATAACAATGTAAGTCAATTTGTTCATGTTTTGTTTCTAATTTCAATACAATGTAATAAACTTAATTCAATAAAATGAAACTTTAATGCATGTGTTGTGAAACAATGATTCTGTTACGACACTCCCCGACGTTTCCGCCGTGGTTTGTTGTTTTAACGCGGTCGGGGTGTGACAGAAAAGTTGGTATCAGAACTCATGGTTATAGGGAATTAGGTTATTAGTAATTCTTTGACCTTGACTATAACCTTCCTTGGACCCTAACACGAGTTTACTTGCGTTTAGTCTTAAAACAATACCGTTGCCTATCTTTACGTAACAACCACAACAAGAACACGAAATATGAATCCGATTTGAAAACTAATCATCTCCTCGTAGATGATTTATTATAAGGTTTTGAACCTTCAAAGTTTTCAAAATCTTGTCAAAGTTTGGGTCTTATTAATGTGAACACATGCAATCTGGAAGGGTGGGTGCCTGTATCCTAAGTTTTCTGTCTAAGGCTAGAGTGTTCGTATAAATCCACATAATAGGACCAGTCACTCTTACATGTTAAATCTTGGGATGAGTGTCCACTTATAGGCTAAAGCATGTCTTCGCGATACATTATAAGGACCTATTTACTTTGTTTAGCCATTTTGCGTCGTTTGTTTGATCAAAATAACAAACAAATGATTGCCTTCCTTATGTTTCATTGATATTTTCAATACGTCTTTTGTTTATCCAATCGTCAATCTCATTCGTTTCTCATGTTTCCTTATTTTTTTTAGAATACGCCACCTAGACGTGATCCAGAACACGATGCTACCCTCGCAGCCACAATCGTTCAGCAAATGGCTGCTGTGCTCCGAACCTCATTACCCAGATAAACCAAGAGAATAACAATAACAATGCTCAATGTAACTTCAAAACATTCAATTCAACAAAGCCATCGAAATTTTCTGGGTCTCAAGGAGCAACTGCACTCCAACAATGGTTCGAGAGTCTGGAAAGCACATTCAGACATGTTCGGTGTCCAAACGAGCGAAAGATTGAATTTGCATCTAGTGTCTTTGAGAAACGAGCTTTAACATGGTGGAATGGTGTGATGAGAGATAGGGGTGCCGATGTGGCACTGGCTCAAACCGGGGAAGAGCTTCGAGATCTAATTATGAAGGAATTTTATCCTCGTCATGAAATCAGGGCATTGGAAAGGGATTCAACGATCTTAAGCAAGATAGTGGCGAGCATCGAGCCTACACGGACCGATATGAGGAATTAAGTCTGTTATGCCCAACCATGGTTATGCCTTTGGATAAGGCAATCGAAAAGTACATTGATGGCCTCCCTGACTCAGTACAAGACATTGTTACTGGTAGCAACCCTACTATAGTTAGACAGGCCATTGAACTATCCGCTACCCTGACTGAATCTCAGATCAGGAAGGGTAAACTTTTCCTAAAAGGCTACAAGAAACCAACCGATGAATCAAAACCAAAGGATAAGTAGACTGAGTCCTCTAAGAAGTCAAAGAAGCGAAAGGCTTCCTAGAACTTCGCCGTGGTTGCTCAAAATGATCAAGCTGTCCCTAACCAACCAGCTCAAACTCCTGATAAGAAGCCATACAACGGAACTACACCAATGTGCAACCAATGTAACCTTCATCATCATGCCAGTGTGAAATGCCGCAAATGCCTAAATTATGGACTTGTTGGTCATACAGCTAGGGTTTGCCGAGCAGCAGCTGCACCAAATCAAGCTGACAACAATCCTGCTCAAGCTCGTTTTCCACCAGGTTCTTGCTACAACTGTGGCGACATGGGCCATTTCCGAAACAATTACCCAAAGCTTGCTAATGCAAATCCAGCACAAGGATGAGCATTCGACTGACTGGAAGACGATGCTGTTTAGAAACAATCGAACTTTATGTATTATTTTCTTTTGTTATCAAAGTCTATGAAACAGTTATTTTGATTTGGAAATAAATATTTTATTTACATTGCGATGTACAAATGTGGTTACATGTATAAACATCATATCCCCTACAATACCAACGATCAAGGAACCATGTTCCTTGTAGAACAAACTACCCTCGAATTTTTTTTCCATTTTTATGATCGCTTGCGATCTCCACGAAAATCCTAAGTACTCGTTTCTTCTAAGGAAACAAAGTACAAGGCGCAAGTTACAACTCTGGATGAATACCCAAAGTACCACTTTAAATCCTTAATAGGATACCCAAGGGTACTTCCGTAAGACCTTGATTGGTCTTACATATCATATCTTCCCGACTTCACGATTTCAAAAGATTATGCATGTTTTCAAAAATCTCATACACATTTTCAAAATCATCTCACATGGTTTTAAAACATTTCATAAAAATATTTACCTAATATACTTCGTACGTGATTTCAAAGCATTACAAAAAGGTTTTTAAAATCATATTTTTAACAATTCCTACCATAGCTTTCAAAAACAATTTTGCTCGTATGTTGCCTTAACATACGTAGCACGCGATTTCCAAGAACACCCTGCTTCGCACGCTGACTTAGCATGCTCAGCACAATGATTTCAAGGATATGTTTGCTTCATATGTTGTCTTAGCATATCTAGCACCTTGATTTCATAAACACTATGCTTCACATGTTGTCATAGCATACCTAGTACAAGATTCCTAAACTCTTCCCGCTATACGAATTCCAAATCCTTAGAGGATATTCTTCATAATTAGATCCTCGTGGATGTTCAAAACGCAGAATCAAAAGTCCTTAATTGGATTCTTTGTGTGTCTTAATAAGAATGTTATGATTCCTTGTAAACGAAATCGATATCTTATAAGATCATCCTATCTTTACAGATAGATTCTTGAGGATGTTGAAGTCCATTGACTGGGTTCCTGGTGTACCTTGAATACCCATGTACAGCTTTATGGATTAAACACAAAGTTTGGCGTTTTATATTAATGGCGTTTAGATGAAGATGATGTGTGATTTATAGTTTAAGGCGGGAATTTTGATGCCGTTTTATTCATGAGTTTGGCGTTTTGCGTAGAGAAGTATAAAGACCTTTTGACCCTTAATGATGCACGTCCACGTAATAAAATTGATGTTATTTACGAAAACACCATCGCGTCAATCTAATCCATAGATTGTTTTGATCCAACAGATGAGGGGCGTTCTCACCGTTTTCACACTTTTTGAATGAAGGCATGAACATGCATGGTGATAATATAAAAGTGGAGTATTGTTGATTGTCGAAGTTGTCGGTGTTGGCATGGTTTAAAAGCATGGCTTAAAACCATGCAATCAGGATTATTTGTTATGTTTTCGTGAAAAGCATGGTTTAAAAGGAAATGTTATGTTTTAGTGTATCACATGGTTTAAAAGGATTTATTTTATTTTCCTGGAAAAATAGTTTTAAAATGGTTATTTGTGTTTTTGAGGAAAACACTGTTTAAAAAGAGATTATTTATGTTTTCGTGGAAAACATGGTTTAAAAAAGATGAAAAGGAATTATTTTCAATTTCATGGAAAACGTGGTTTTTAAAAGGATGATTTATGTTTTGAGGAGAAACATGGATCGATGGGATTATAACGTTTAGAGTAAAACGGTTGTATAGATTAAAAATGTTTAAATCCGGTTGTGACGAATTTGCATGATCTCAAGAGGTTAGGTATAAGAATAGGCCTATGACTTCAGTGGGGACTTCAGGGAGCCTTTGGTAGGTGCTTTTCGCGAACTAGCTGTTTAATCATTGTTGATAGATCTATTCGGCTGACAACCCCGTCACTGACGAGTCGCCCTGAGTCAAGTCAAATTGATTATACCTTTGTGCGTTATAGCTCATAGGCTTTGTGTTAGGATCGGAGGCTTTCATGATTGTGTTTGTTTGTATGATTTGAACAATTAATGAATATAAAACAATGTAAAGTGCAGCGAAAATGAATAACAAACTTTGTGAACACAATCAAAAGAGAAAATAGTTTGATAAACATTTGCTTCTCATAGAGTCGAAAGATTACAATTCAAAGCAAAAGATTACATTGCAAGCTTACAAACTAAGCTCCCCCTCAGCCTGATACTACAGTGGTTGGTTGCACAAGATGAAAGGATTGAATTGAGGAGAAGAACTCACTCAAAACGATCAAATGTAACAGTACATAGTACTGCTCCATTTATAGACAATCCAAACCGCCGAGGCATCTCAGCTGACGTCACCATGAAAGCGACGTGTAACAGCCTAACAACCTGTATCTATTGTCCTCATACAAACACTGCTAAACCTAACCACTGACTATACATAAAACAAATGACAAACTAAACTACTGCTCTCTCTTTACATCAGTGCTTTCCTCAAGGTTGATCAGTCCTTGGGTGAGCAGTGCTTGAGTCTTTAATCAGCGCTTAGAGAACAACAGTTGATAAGGCAACAGTGTTTAAACTTCAGCAGTCTTTAAGGTATTCATCAGTTGTTAAGGACAGCAGTAGTTGTATCCGAGCAGTGGATATAAGATCATCAGCTGTTATAATCACTTTCAAGGGAGAAGACTTAGTGTAAACCGCTGCTTATTGTGAATCCACTGTCATGATCCGGTTTTGGCTTTCATTATTTGTTCCTCTGGCAGGGTTCAATCCCAACAATCTCCCCCTGGAACAGATAAGGCCAAAACCCTTCATTATTCTGGATCTGTATTCCTCATCAGTAGTTCCCTTGCATGTCTTTTAAATTCTTCTTCAAATTCTTTGGAACTTGTGTCATCCTCATCCCTGCACAGTGAAAGTTCAAGGAGATCCTGCAAATCTTCAACACTAAGGCCTAGTGCTTCTTTCCTTGATATGTACTTCACTTCGCCATTGGATCTGACCAGGGTCAATACGTGGGTTTTTTTATCAGAGATCCACTTTAGTACTTTTGAACCCAATGGGTTTCTTGGGAGAGATTTATTTTCTGATGAGCTTTGAGATATTGGCCTTGAGAAAAATTGTAAAGCAGTATCCTGAACTTCAGACATTCTTTTGAAAGCTTCTTCTATGACTTCATTTGCTGCAGCTATATCTTCTGCAACTTCTTTGTCAATTTGCTCTTGTGTCTTTTGTTGATCAAGCTCACTGTCTGAGATATCTGCTGAAATGTTTGTTGATGCAGGTTTGTTTAGTACCTTTTTGAACAGGTTTTGAAGGCTCACTGAACTATCTTCTTTTAGACCCATTTTCTTGATGGCTTCTGTGAAGTACTCAGCTTCCTTTTCTTTTTCTTCTTCACTGGTCAACAGTTTCCCTTTTTCTTGGTTTATCACAAGGCTCGGGCTAACTTTTGATGTGATCAGTGTTTTGAGAGCATCAAGCTGCTGTTCTATCTTGTCGTAGTCTGGCTTTTTAGAAGTGCCTGAGACTGTTATCTTTCTTTTCTTCAGCCGTTCATACGCCTCGTCGGTATACTGCTTTGTCCATTTTGCTATGGCTTCAGCAGTATCCACTTTAGCATCTATCAGTTCCTGTTTCTTCTTTTTGTATTCAGAAGTAAGATCAGCAATTAGCTTTTTGTACTTGTTCCAATTTGGAGCTGTCTTCTTCTTGCTTGGATCATTTTTAACCCTTTCAATCCTGTTTGCTTCATGCTTCAAGGCAACCAGTGGCCATTCTTCAAATTGGTTTTCTTCAGCTTGATAGAATTTTTCTTTCATTATATATGCAAGATATTCTTTTCTCATTGCTTTTCGTTTATCTGTCTTTTCTTTGATCAGATCTTGTGCATAGTCTTCCATCAGCTTGACTTTTGTGAGCAAAAATTCAAATTTTTCAGAAATGGCTTCATCACCTTGATCTTTGCATTCGAGTTTAGCTCTGATCTTTGCTTGCCTTGCTTTCATCTCGAGATATTCATCCATGTCTTCTGGGACTACGAAACCTATGAGAGAAGGAAATCTTCTTTTTGAAGGATCTTCCTCAGTGTAAAATTGTCTCATCTCATTTTTCACAGCATCTAGTTCCAGTGGATATTTTGCGGCAACAGGATCATATTTTTCATCAGAAGCTTTACGAATGAAGAGGATTTTGGTGATTTTGGTTGTGATGTAGGAATGATAAGAGCAGTGGTGGATGGTTGACTAACAGCTGTTGAAACAACTGGTGTTTCAACTGCTGTTGTCATTACAACTACTGATGTGTCACTAGATGTCTTCTGCTTTTGAGCAGGGGATGAAGGTGGTGAGGTAGTATTTTGATGGTGGTGATGATGATGGTGAAGTTGTGTGTGTAGATGAGATGACAGCTGTTTGGCTACTGCTAGCAGTTTTTGTAACTACTGGTGTATCAGCTGTTTGGATGGAAATATGAGATTTTGTGGTTTGAGATTTTGACCCTGTTGAGGATTTAGATGGCTGTTTTCCTTGTTCTGGTTCAACATACAGGCCATCTTCAATTCCCTTTTTCTTCAACTGCTTGATATTCTCCCCCCTTTTGGCATTATCTGCAAGGGGGTTATCCATAAAAAGGATGGTAGAAGGAACCTTTCCAGATGTGCTTTGGAGTTGAGCCTTGATAGCTTTGATGTATGCTTGAGTATCTTTAAATCTCGACTCCACCATGTTTGTCAGCATTTTCACATGTATTTCATGCTGCTGATCAGCCATCTGTTTTTGTTTTTCAAGTAAGGGCTGGAAAATATTCCAGAGCTCATTTGCAGCAAATGCTTGTGGTGGAGCAGGTGCTTGAGGTGGAACAGGTGCTTATGGTGGAACAGCAGTGGATTGTGCTTTTTGAGCTTTCAGAATCTCTTGCACCATATCCTTTATTTCAGCAACCGGTGTTTCAAGTTTTTCAACTCTGCCCGTCAATTTCTGATATTTTGAATCATCACCCATTTTAATGGGATCATCTGAATCCCCACCAGCAGTGGTTGTATCAATGTGTGACTTAGGAACTGAGTCCCAAAAATCACTCATTGATGCCCCTTGTTCTTGGTACTGGGGACTTCTTTCTTCAGCACTTGATAACCTTGTTATTTTACCAGTGGTCAAAACTAACTCACTAGTGGTTGCCAGGGGTGCTATGGAAGAAATTGCCTTCAAGGGAGTCTGACTAATGAAACAACTGTCCAAATGTAGATCTGTTGATCCAACATTTGTAGTTGCTGCTCCACTTGAACTACCACCGAGAGTTACTTGTAACTCAGGGGGTGTAACCTCCTCAGTTGTTGCTAGGATAGCATGGGTAATAGCATCAGACCCAGTCACTTGTGGGAGTATACTCTCAGTGACAGGTGATAGAGAGGAACTGGTTTATGTCTGAGCTATAGCAACTGCATGCAACAAAGGTATTATTGATTGTGGTAATATGATTTGTGAGGGTATGGGTGTTGAAAGAGACATGTCCTTGGGATCAGGACTGAGGAAAATGGATCCAATTGAATCCAGAGCTTCATATTGTGGGGTCCCTGTGCTTACAACCTGATCCTTTTGTGAGGATACATGAGGAGTTTGAGGCAATGGTGGAGATCTTTCTACCAACTGCTGTGAGGAAGTAGCAGCAGTGGTTTGTGGTGACATTTGTTTTGTCACTTGCAGTTGCTCTGGGATCTCATCTTCCAGAGTTGCCTTTGTTTTGGGTTTGGTGGGTTTTCTGGATGTTTTCTTTTTGGTCTTTTTGGTAGTGGCAGGTGTGGGTTTCAAAGCAGTGGTATTGCTGCTATGATCACCTGGAGCAGTGGGCTCAGCAGTAGATGTCTGAGGAGCAGTTGTAACTGCTAAATTCTGCTCAGACACTTCTGCTTTTGTTTTTATTGGTGCCAACATTCTAGTGAATGTTTCAGGTGTTAAGCTTTTTATTTGAAAATAAACACCTTGTTTTAGCAAATTTTCATTTTCTTTTTCAATTTTTTGTTTAAAATAGTAGCTTAAAAATCTTGGAAAAAGTAAAAATGCTTTGCCATCAACGTTTTTGACCAAGTCATTGAAGATTTCCTGGGAGTAATTGTAATCTTTATTATTTAAAATAGCATAGCCCAGGCATTGAATCTTCAATGGTATTTCGTTAAACGCTGTTGTTTTATTTGAAACACACATCAAAAGTGTGTGAAATAAAAATCTGGGTGCAGACGGAAAATAACCTTTTTGTAAGGTATCCACCTTTGATTGTTCTGCATACCCTTTTTTCAAAAAGTCAGTTTTCAACTCGGTTTTGTCAAAGGAAGTTTTACCTTTCTGATCATGGAGTTTAAGGACTTCTGAGATTGACTGTGGAGTGATTTGAATCACTTTACCCTGTATTGAGGAGTTAATGGCTATGACTTTATCGTCTTGTTTTTCAAGCGTCGCCTTTTTCCAAAACTCTCTCTGGGTCTGCAGGTAAATGGGAGCGCCTGCTGTTATCAAAGTTTTGTACTTTGATTCAGATAAGGTGTCAATGATGGAATCGAAGGTGTGGTTGTTTGTGGGTTTTGTGAGTAAACCCACATAGTTATGAGGAGATTTGTATGGTATTTCAACGGATTCAGCGGCCGTTTCAACGACCTCTTTGGAAGATGATGGTGATTTTGATTTTGATTTTGCTTTTGATTTCGTCATTTTGATGCGGAAGAATAGAGAATGATTTGGGATGAAGGGTTAGAAACTGCTTTGAGAATAGAATTTTAGAATTCAATTCGACAGTGTAAAACCCTGTTTGAGGGTTTAGGGCAGGGTTTTATTTAGGGAAAAATGAATGTTGATGTGGCTGCGGTTACAAAGATCTGAGGGCTAAAAACTGACCACGTACCAACCTCTGATGAAATGAATGAAAATGGAGAACAGTTGTTTTGAGAGCCACTGATGTACCAAGCATCAGTAGTTACAACGGTAATAATGTGATAGCAGTGAATGATTTTTACTATCAGTAGATAGAATATCAGTGGATAAGACACTGATTTTGAGCATCAGTGCTTGTCAAGCAAAATGAATGATCAGTGGTTGACTTTCAGCAGTGGAAAGTAATTAGGAAACAGATGTTTGAACAAAACAGTGGTTAAGGGTAATATAATGGTAATGATTTGAGAGACCAATATGTCAGCAACAGTTTTGAAAATTTTCATTCAGGGTTTTGCCACATATCAATTACACATTTTGAAGCTTTTACAACTCCTTGACAGTGGTTTAGTACCCCAGATGATGTAAACTTTTTACTAAGGCTACTCATTCTTGCTATAATATTTAAATTAAGACAAGAGTATCCCAGTAATTCAAGGTCTATTGTCAATCAATCTCTGATCCATTTTAAGACAAACTTGAATTAGATATGACCTTGACACTTATACCAAAATCCTTTTGATCTGTTTTGAGGAAAGTGTAACCAACAAAAAATAGAGGTTATATATCCTGACAGTAGATTGAAACTTTTACTATCAAAAACCAGTAAAAGTTCAAAAAATATATTATTAAAAAAATGAAGAATGATATATCCTGCTTTAATCGAGAGAATCCTTTTACAAAAAAAAATAAAGGATTTTCTGAAAACAATACTAAAAAGAATCTGGTATAATTTTCACTGAAGCTCCAAATCATATCTATCTCAAGCTTATGAAAATGATCAGTGGTTTGACAACCGTGGTATGAAATTTTAAATATATTTTGACCACTGTTTGGTATCAATTTTTTGTTGATTGATTGACAGTAAACAAATGAGGACACAAGATCACATAAGTTTTCGAAACCCTGATGTAGATTTTGTTACTATGTGATGATTCTGAAAGTTTGTCTAGTCCTTTTGAAAGCTTATTCACTGGAAATACCATGGTTACCTGAGCCTTTTCCTGAACCAAAGACTGCACACAGTTGCTTTGATGACCATTTTTACCCCAACTTTTGACTCTAAAGTGTTTTATGTTTATACTCTTTTCTTCTGACTTCAAAAGTTTTGAGATAAACACACTTCTGAGTTTTCTGTGAATTTTCTTCTTCCCTTTTTACCCTTCCCATTCATAAGTAATGAAATACTTACTGGGAGGTTTTTATTGAAGGAATACTTTAATCCAGAATCATTTTGCAGTAATGTTTTAAGAGGTTTAGCCATATTTATACAATTTTTTGACCAATCTCACATTACATATGATATGGACTATCTTGACTCCTGTTTTCTTAATGTATTTCAACAGAGTTAATTTGTTCCTTTTGAGGATCTCAACCTGTTTTCAACACATAAGATCTAATGACTAAAGTTTTAATTTCCCTCTTTTTACGTTAGCAAAAACACTAATGTTTTTATGAACATAGGCTTTTGTTAATCTGAGGTTCAACTTTGTCATCTAATACAGTGACATCATAGATTTCATAGCAACAGTTGAAATTAATTTTGAAAATAAGAAATAATCCCATAGTTTTAACAAATATGTTTTCAGATCTAAAAACCATGAGTGTCTTGTGCATGAAATCACTTGTTGTGTGAGATTTGTGTGTCATATGACATCTTGGTTGATTTACAGAGTTTTTGAATAACCACTTTGAGCATGGTTTTCTCAGCACTCTGTTTTTCAACTAAATGCACTCAACCTTAGTATCAATGAATTATTAGCCGAACTGTTATGTCAAATTGATTGTTAGATCGAATTTGACTGTCCAGGCTCTGATACCAATTGTTAGGATCGGAGGCTTTCATGATTGTGTTTGTTTGTATGATTTGAACAATTAATGAATATAAAACAATGTAAAGTGCAGCGGAAATGAATAACAAATTTTGTGAACACAATCAAAAGAGAAAATAGTTTGATAAACATATGCTTCTCATAGAGTCGAAAGATTACAATTCAAAGCAAAAGATTACATTGCAAGCTTACAAACTAAGCTCCCCCTCAGCCTGATACCACAGTGGTTGGTTACACAAGATGAAAGGATTGAATTGAGGAGAAAAACTCACTCAAAACGATCAAATGTAACAGTACAGAGTACTGCTCCACTTATAGACAATCCAAACCGCTGAGGCATCTCAGCTGACGTCACCATGAAAGCGACGTCTAACAGCCTAACAACCTGTATCTACTGTCCTCATACAAACACTGCTAAACCTAACCACTGACTATACATAAAACAAATGACAAACTAAACTACTGCTCTCTCTTTACATCAGTGCTTTCCTCAAGGTTGATCAGTCGTTGGGTGAGTAGTGCTTGAGTCTTTAATCAGCGCTTAGAGAACAACAGTTGATAAGGCAACAGTGTTTAAACTTCAGCAGTCTTTAAGGTATTCATCAGTTGTTAAGGACAGCAGTAGTTGTATCCGAGCAGTGGATATAAGATCATCAGCTGTTATAATCACTTTCAAGGGAGAAGACTTAGTGTAAACCGCTGCTTATTGTGAATCCGCTATCGTGATCCGGTTTTGGCTTTCATTATCTGTTCCTCTGGCAGGGTTCAATCCCAACACTTTGCAACCATGTGAAACTGAAATATTGGCTATAGAAATTTAATATTATTAATCTTGAAAATAAATTCTAATGAGAACTCTTTGACTAAAATAAATCGTGAAGTAATTTGTTTTTAGTTTTATTATTTACATACGTGAACTCACCAACCATTGTGTTGACACTTGTTAGCGTGTTTTTTAGGTAAATAAGTTCGGCATCTGGATTTTGGCATGTTGTGTGTTTAGTGGATGCTATTAATGTAACAACGTTTTTGGACCATGTTTAAATAACTTGGGACTGTGTGTATTAAGATCAACAAGGGATCAAACAACTATGTCATAGTTGTGTTTCACTTGAAAACTTAAATTGTTTTGTTTGAATTAAGTTAAGGGTCCAAAAATAATTAATACATCGTTAACTAAATACTTATGGGTACCAACCTCCGTCACCACTACGTTTGTATTTCCACTGCGACGTTTTTGGGGTGTGACATCGTGCTTTGCGGCAGGACCGTTAAATCAAACAAATATACGTAAAAACATTGAACCAAGCACTCACATTGAGGTGGTTAACTCGCAAAAATTTGACTGAAATGTATAAAAAGAAAAGAATAACTAAGTCGACTTATGATACGCGCATTGTGACGTGTGTGAGTACATATGTCTACACTCTATGTCTACGTATCGTGTCTAGATTTAATGTATAGATTGTATAGTTTAGCATGAAAAAGGGTCGGAACTTTATGTTTGAAGCCCTTCCGCACGATGGAGTCCTTCCTTTCGTGCGGATGGACCAACCATCCCAAGGAGTCTCGTGCGAATGGCCATGCCTATAAATAGGGGACTTGGTTCATACATTTGTAACTTTTGGCATTTGAGGCGAAGCCCTGCCAAAATTGTTTTTCGGTGTTGTAACTCAAATCAATTAACAGAAAAAGTTGTTTAACTGTGTATTCTTGTGTTTGTCATCACTTTGCATGGATTCCGCACATTGTAAAGTGTCTATCTGATCAGCCGGAGCATTTCAAGGAGCGAAACGGTCCTCACAATGTGAAAAGTGTAGGGAAACAAAAGTGAAATTAGAAAACTATTGAGGTTAAAAAGAAAAAGCATTTATGACAAATTGTAAAACTTGAAAAGAATGATGTTAAAAGTAAACAAAAGTCAAAGGAAAAAAAGTCAAACTAATATGTATAGTAAATATGTGTGAGGGAGAAAAGTTACTAAATTATAGATAGGTAATAAAATGTTGTTGTTAAAGCGTATTGTTCCTTATTGCCAATGATTCCTAGATTAATTGGTATGTGAGGACGTAACCCCATGACCTTCCAATGTGGAGGTCATGGGTCAGAGTTCCACTTCATGCAATTTTCTTGAAATTTGTTTTAGGTGGGCCAGGGGTTTACCACAGTGGGCCTATGAACGGTTGGTTTCCCTGGAATGGTAAGTGAGCCTGGTCATGACCGTTGTCTGCGTACGTAGGGTGTGGGTGGACTTTCGCCAATGAGTTTGTCCTGGTGATCGGACTTATATTGTTTTCCCTGGTGGTTAAAAATTTTTTTATTTTTTTTTGAATGGCAAACGGAACGCTTCATTAATCAACCAAAAGCAAAAGTACAGACCCCCAGCCAGAAGCTGGGGAATCATACAAGAAAAAAATAAAAATTACATCAATATATTAAAATCCCACCATTCCTTTTGCGTTATCCTATTGATCTTTGATTTCATCTTCACACCTTGGTAAGAATTTTCTTTGATATCCTCCACGATTGTCACACCCCCAAAATACCACATGCGGTAATCCCGCTAGGCTTGTGACGCACCAGGATCTAGCCACTAATTACATTGAACTAACCATAAGATATTTAACAAAGTTTCCATTCATTAAGTAAAACATTCATAAAACAAAATCCAATTTAAATGGTGTCAGCGGAAGCAAATAGTAATTCATAGTTTAAATGTTTCAAAACCCAATGTGACCCATGACCACTCCAGCCATCCAGATAGCAAGTTCCTTTCCCATAGCACCTAACGACCTGCGAGCATGCAACAAGTGTATCAAACAACGCTGGTGAGTTCATAGTTTTACGAAAACGTTAGTTACCAAGTGTTTAGTTTAGTTCATTGATTTCAATGTTGATAATACCTCGAATACAAGACGGCTCCAGATTTATTTTGCTCGTTCCCCAATGCTCCTATCAAAGCATTGGGCATGACTGGGTCATTAGTTCACACCCGTCCTCTCAGGTACGGGGTGAGGGTGCCAAACCTAGATAGCGCTACCAACTAATACCCCGCCACCTCTCAGGTAACAAACAAGATGGGACTTAAAGGTGATAGGATGAGTATATTATCCAACATTCTAGATTTTACCCACAAGACGTATTCATCTCAGGAATACCCAATTGATTTACCCAAAAACCTATCCCTCTCAGTGATACCCAATGAATGTCCCAACCATCGAGACGCATGCTCAAGAGGAATGAACTCACCTTGGTTTGCTCGGTAATTTAAATTATTTGTTCACTTTTGACCAACCACGTCCTAACAGAGTTATCAATCTAAATCAGTTTCGTTCACTATTGAACACTGAACACATCCTAACCGATACATCACATAGCACATAATAGATAACACATAGCATGCAAGTCCAATAACAACTACTACGTAACAGTCCAAGTCATCAAACAAAACCGTATACGGCCCAGGCATTCGGGCCCACTTATCTTGTGCGACCTGGATAGCCTTGTGCGATTCCAGTGCAAACCAGGCCCAACAGTGCACAAAGCCCAACTTGCTTGTGCGACTGCCATCCCCTTGTACGATTAGCCCCGGGTTGTGCGATCCGCACTAGGCTGCGACTCAACCACTTTTGCGATTCAACCCTGTACCCGGCCCAAATAACTCCTGACCCAATAACTTGTGTGATCCACATTACTTGTGCGATCCACAGGACTTGTGCGATCAAGATTTTAATATGGATTTTCTAGGTCAAACTTTCCATAACCTCCCCGTCCTAACAGTCCACTAAATTCGGTTTTCACCCCCCACTCGATTGAAACAAACAGTTACACATTGATTAACAATTATTCAATTGAATTCACTAATCAATCACACCCATTAATCATCATTTACGAATTTTTAAACATCCATTAATTATCAAGAATATTGATCATATATCGTTCCCTAGTATACCAATTATTATCAAGTTGAGTTCTTCGATTTCTAATACACATGAGCCCTAATTCATCGATCATCCATGTATTTCTAGGTTAGATCCGATTAACTAATTAGCATACCATGTTCGACCAATCCTATCATCATTCAAATCCTATTTAATCAACCGTAGACAATGATTCATCACACAACATACTATATTAACATGGAAAATGTGTCCAACAGAGTTGCGATACCAATATATGAGAGGGGATCACAGGTACCTGACAATTATGCTCGAAGCGGTGGCATTTCATGATTTGTGGATTTGGCAGCTTTTTGTGGCCCACCAAGTTCACAAAACAACATCAATGTGTTCCAACAATCTCCGTTATTTCTTACTCAACGAAATGGACTGCATCCAAATGCCCATTTTACGTGAACAACCACTTGTACAAGCGTAGATACTATCTTACCGATGGAATCTACCCTATTTGGTAGAAGTTCAAGAGACTACACGAGGCGGAAAGAAAAGACATGGAATT
This sequence comes from Helianthus tuberosus, assembly GCA_030545235.1. Taxonomy (NCBI): domain Eukaryota; kingdom Viridiplantae; phylum Streptophyta; class Magnoliopsida; order Asterales; family Asteraceae; genus Helianthus; species Helianthus tuberosus. The sequence goes on from CM060355.1 coordinate 109,055,901, forward strand.
GGCTTTTGGTGTTTTAAAGTTAAAATGCGGTGTACTTAATCGACAAATGTGTGATATGAGTGTAAAAAAGATTAGATGTGTCGCATATACGTGCATTATTATACATAACATGATTCTAAAAGACGACAGAAACGCGATTGCACCGGTACACATTCGGAATCCTCCGGTCGAACCCGTTTTCGATGATATTGTTTTTAACGAGCTCATTGATGAAAATACGCATTGGAGACTAAAACATGATCTCGTGGTGCTTCTTGGAGAACAAGATTTACCATACCTTTTGGCGGATTCCGACAACGAATAGTTAAATTAGTTTCAGTTTTAGAAAGTTTTTTTTATATTTTAATGTCATTTTATTTATTTTATTTTAACGTGTTGTCTCATGATTATATTAATGTAATTATATTCATTTTAATTTAATGTATTGTCTTTTTTTAATTAAATGTAATTTTATTTTTTTTAAATATGTTTTATTTATTAATACATAATTTATAGAAATACAAAATAAAAATAAGAGTTAATTGTCAAAATCATCCCTGAGGTTTGGGCATGTTTGTCATTTTCGTCCAAAATGAAACTTTTGTACCAAATTACCCCCAACGTTTGTAACTTTTTATCATTTTCATCCAAACCACTAACTTAGTTTATTTTTTCTATTAAATTGAGGATATTTGGATGAAACTTGCAAATATAAAACCACAGGGACGATTTTGGCAATTTACTCAAACCCTTTTTAATTTCTTTATTTAATTATTTTTGTTACATATATAATAAAAAATAATATACATGGAGTTTTTAGAAAAAAAAATTAATAGTTTTGTCACATAATTTTTATAAATTTTCATTCAAATCACTGACTCGGTTTACTCAAACCCTTTTTAATTTCTTTATTTAATTATTTTTGTTACATATATAATAAAAAATAATATACATGGAGTTTTTAGAAAAAAAAAATTAATAGTTTTGTCACATAATTTTTATAAATTTTCATTCAAATCACTGACTCGGTTTATTTTCTCTGTTGAGGTGAAGGTGGCTTGAATAAAGAAATTTTTGGTTTATAGCATTATAATTACAATTTGGTGGGTAATTTTAAGGTTTGGTAACGATACGTTGTTTGATGGGGTGGGGGGGTTGGCTTCTGTTTTTCCTTAGGAGCGAATTTAAAAAAGTAGAAGATGACTTACAAACTTGGTACATGTGATAAGATTTTTTTATTTGACCTTTTTTCAATAAGGTCGCCAGCATTTTAGTTTTATAAAATTTAGAGGTTTATGTAGATTTTATTTTTATAAAACTGATCTATATAAAAAATAGAAATTAATTTATGTCTTAGTTTATAAACATTCTTCGCCTTAATAGAAAAATTAACTTAGTTAGTGGTTGGATGAAAATTTATAAAAACTATGTGACAAAGCTATTATTTTTTTCATATAAAAATTGCATGTATATTCTTTTTTATTATATATGTAACAAAATTAATTAAATAAAATAAATTTAAAAGAGTTTGAGTAAATTGCCGAAATCGTCCATGTGGTTTTATATTTGCCAGTTTCATCCAAATATCCTCAACTTAACAGAAAAAATAAACTAAGTTAGTGGTTTGGATGAAAATGGCAAAAAGTTACAAACATTGGGGGCAATTTGGTACAAAAGTGTCATTTTGGACGAAAATGTTAAACCTGCCCAAACCTCAGGTACGATTTTGGCAATTAACTCTAAAAATAAATAAATAAAAGAAATGGACTCCCCACATGGGGATCAGCCCTAGTGTTTGAGTGAAAAATGTGGAATGGAGAGGGAATTTGACATGACATGTGTTGATTGATTTAGTGAAGAGTTTACCACTTCCCATGTCTTTGAGCACCCCTTCCACCCTAAAACACACATCCTAATCAACATAAATCAAAATAATGTTTGTTATTTGATAATCAAAGTTTTATCATTCAAAACACAAAACACAAACCACATATATGATGTTTTGGTAATCTTTATTTTGCTATTTGTGGGTTTTTTTGTGTGTTTTATGGTTCATATATTGGTGTTTTATTGCTTATAGTTTTACATAAAGTCTGAGTGGATATGTTAACTGAAATAACTTTCAATTTCTGACCAATAACTGGGACGGTGTTCACCTGGGTAGCAAAGCGCCAACTCATCATCCTCATCCTAACCTGGATGCATTCCGCCTAGCCTTATAACTTGATCATATACCAACTAATGCATTTGTGTTTATGAAAGAAATTGGGGTTAACATATATATCACATGATGATGAGATTATTATTTCCGTTGCTTGTTATTTAACAAATATAATTATATATATATATATATATATATATATATATATATATATATATATATATAGGGTAGGGTTCATGCGAGAACCACCCTTATTGCGAGAACCGCGAGAACCAATGTGAACAGGGGGCAATTTTGTAAATACCAAACAACTTTTAAAATATCTTCCTCCACTATCGGACTTCAAACATAAATTAAATTACACTTAATAAACACTTTCACGTCCACACTTAGAACTCTACACTCAGAACTCAAGAACTCTACTCTCAGAACTCGATCACATCCAAATCTTTCCACATTTCTTAACATGATTATCTCAACAATTCGTTGATTACAATCGATTACATAATCTTCTCGAATACATCTTCAGTTCGCCATCATCATCGTCGATTACAATCGGTTACATAATCGTCTCGAATACATCATCAGTTCGCCATCATCAGTTCACCATATCGAAGCATCTGGATTGAGATTTTATCTCAGATTTGAGATTTTACCAGCAGATATTTCATATTTCGTCATATAATCGAGGTTAGTTCCCCAAATTTGTACAAAATTAGTCGTATAATCTATATTAGAAACATAATAATTAGGGCAACATTGTGGATTTTTAATCCGTTCGTAATTAGGGCAACGTGCCAACGTGATTATAAGAATAGATTGGTCAATGAGTGTGTCACTACGACGGTATCGCCGGGAATCAATCGTCGTCAGTATTAGGTGTACATATGTATAGTTATGCACATGTGCATATCTTACCATAATAGATTTGTTAATGATTAATGTTATATATGGTTAGTGATAATACGAATTTTGATTTGGTACAGGTTAAGGTTTATTATTGAAGCAAGCTTACGAATTTTGATTTGGTACAGCTTAAGGTTTATTATTGAAGCAAGCTTGCTGATAAGGTGAGTCATGTTAATGCACATGTGCATAGTTATGCACATATGTATGGTTTGCTAGATTAAGTTAATAAGGGTATGCATATGGATGCAAATGTGCATAGTTATGTACATCTGTATACTTTGACAGAATGGGTTATTAAGATCATTTATGCTGATGTACATGTGCATAATTATGCACTATGCACATGTGCATAATTTGCCAGAATATATAAATAAGGTCATTTATGTTGATGCACATGTGCATATTGTATATGGTGATGATAAAGTTAATGTTAATGCACATATTCATTGATAAGTTATGTTTATTTCTTTTTTTGAAACCAAGGGATGAAAGGTCAATTAAAATGCCGGATGGAATGGAATATGATTACGCGACGGTTAAACAAAAAGGTAAAAAAGGTTGATTAATGTTTGATGATCCAGATGGGAGTTTATGCACATGTGCATCCCTTTATTAAATTCATGTTAAATGATATCATTTATGTAAACACATTAAATACATCCTGCAGGTGCGCAAGAAGAAATAAACACAAAAAAAAGGCAGGAAATTAAGCGAACTCATGATGAAACCTCAAAAAAAGAAGGTTACGTGATGAAACACAAAAAAGGAGGTGACGGAGTGCGTGTGGTAAAGAACAAGAAGTTGGCAAGATCAACGGTAACTGCGACAGTTGATACTGATGACCATATGGTTGTATTCAGATTCAACATAAGGTATCTAATATAGCATGCCATTAGGTGTAGAATGTACAATAGTTGTAATTGTTCCTATAGTGTAGAATGTACAACACTTGTAATTGTTCATGTATACATAAAAAGTAAAACATATAACATTCTAATTAATAAGGTATATGGCGTGTTTACGCACGTGTTCAACATTTATTCGGTGATGATTATGGGGCGTTGGTAATGTGATGCACATGTGCGTAACATTATGTACTGATGGTTAACAGTTTATTTGTGATGATCATGGATTGGTATCAACATAATGCACATGTGCATGATTATGTAATATATGAAAATAAAAGTAATGAATGTAAAAAATAACAGTTATTTGTTTAATGTTTATTATTGATGATTATTGGGTGTTAATAATGTGATGCACATGTGCATAATTATGTATTGTTGGTTAACAGGTTATTTTTTTGATGATTACAGGTGGTTGGCAACATAATGTACGCAGGTGCGCAAGAAGAAATAAACACAAAAAAGGCGGGCAATTAAGCGAACTCGTGATGAAACCTCAAAAAAGGAGGTTACGTGATGAAACATAAAAAAGGAGGTGACGAAGTGCGTGCGGTAAAGAACAAGAAGTTGGCAAGATCAACGGTAACGGCGACGGTTGATACTGATGATCATATGGTTGTATTCAGATTCAACATATTCAACATAGGGTATCCAATATAGCATGCCATTAGGTGTAGAATGTACAATAGTTGTAGTTGTTCTTGTAGTGTAGAATGTGCAACACTTGTAAATGTTCATGTATACATAAAAAGTAAAACATATAACATTCTAATTAATAAGGTATATGGCGTGTTTACGCACTTGTTCAACATTTATTCGGTGATGATTACGAGGCATTGGTAATGTGATGTATATGTGTATAACATTATGTACTGATGGTTAACAGTTTATTTGTGATGGTTGGCAACATAATGCACATGTGCAGGAAGATGGTTGGCAACATAATGCACATGTGCAGGATTACATGATGTATGAAAATATAAGTAACTTATGTAATAAACCAATTGTTTGTTTAATGTTTAATGATAAAAAAAAGGATTAATAATTAAACATGGATTATGGTGTATTGGCAAAATAATGCACATGTGCATTATTATGGTATGATTGTAAATAAATGTGATTTACTTGATGAGAGAATAATGAAGCATGTAAGAGTAAACTATAAAAAAACACTTTAAGGATATAAAAATGAATCATGTGAGTGTAAACTTCGAAACACATATAAATGTATAAAGCCTTTAATCTCAAAGCATATGAATTGCAACTCTTGTTGATCTAAATTTGTAGATGTTACTTATATAAAATCATTCATAACATTTAGCAAGGTGCTACACCACAATTACATCCACCAACAGAAGGAAAACTCATACAGCAAAAAACAAACAAAATACTATACTGGAAATACATCAAAATTGTTCCAGGCCGCCCAAGTTAAACTCACCTCCTTCGATCTATTTTTACCCATAACTAACTAATGTTCTTGATCTCCTCGACTACCTTCTACACCGGTAATTGACTTTGATTAAAAACCATCTTGTTCCTCATTCGCCAAACGCTCCAGAGGTAGATAAGGGACATCGCATAAATTGCCTTTTTCTTTTTTGCAAACCCTTGGACAATATTATAATATTCCAGCAAATCTTTGAGACTGAAAATAAATGCAGCCGGGCCTTTGCACCAGTGAGTAATCACGGACCAAACTGTTTGAGCGAATTGACATGAAACGGAAATATGTTCACATGTTTCTGGGGAATCGCTGCAGAAAACGTAGCAGTTTGACTGTGTTTGGATGACTGTTGCGTTAAGTGCCACCTTCTTAGGAGTCTCTCGACTAAGGCTATCCACCCGACCAAACCAACTTTTTTAGGTGTCCAATTATTCCAAACAAATACCTGCTCGGGAACTTCCTTATTATATGTTTGTATCATAGACTTCAAACTCCAAACAGAAAAGTCTCCCGACGTGCTCAAACACCAAACTCATAAATCTTTTCAAGTCTCTCCCAGTAGTCATTTCCATTAATTACAATTAGGCCTAGATCTGGTCCATCACAAAGAGAGCAATAGCATCACAAATTTATTGGGACAATGTAATATCATGAAACTTTGGAGGAGACCTATCAAAATTAAAGGTAAATCAAACAAGAATACTGAAATTTTAATTTGTCAGGAAACAATTGGTCAACCTGGATATGGAGCTATAGATACCAAGGTGATCACTCACCTGTTAACAAAAGAAGACAAATTGGATCACAAGAACAATACGGCCAGAGTAAGTATTAGAAAGTGGCACAAAAAATGGAAGAAGATGGTAGCCTATCCTCTCAAACAGAAGCCATATGGCAGTTGCAGAAACAAAAAAATGGAAGAAGATGCAATAGCTGTATCAACTAAGTATGTCGCTTATGGACACACGAATCCTCTCTAACGGTTTTAACATTGAAAGTCGACTTATTTTTCCGAGTGCAAACCCCACCCATATTGACCCGTCTTCATTATGGTGTCTCTCAGCAGCGCCAAAAGCTACATAAACTCCACCCATGCCTCCCCGGTTGTTGGATTGCTATTCCATTGCCAATCCCACATAGTCACCTCCCTTTTTTTGTAGTTGTCCGCCACCCAAGCCCATTTGTTTGCTGCCATCCTGTACATAATTGGATAGTCATCCATAAGGCACTTGTTCATAAAATATACATCAACGACATAGTCTAATTTTCAACATAATGCACATGTGCATATAATTTAATACAACATCATTTACAGTAAATATAATGCACATGTGCATATAATTTAATATAATATCATTTACAAAGTATATACATAATTTGCAGTAACATAATACCTTTAGTCACAAATCGAATGAATTGCAACTCTTGATGTTTTGTATTTGTAGGTGATATACCAGTCGAAGTAGTGTCAAAAGATAATGAACAATCAGATACATTGATTATAAAACAACATTATCTGATGTAGACATAGATTTAAGAGTCTGAATTTCAAAGCCATGAATGGTTTGTTGACTTACAACAGTTTTAGACATAAATCTGTGACTATCAATGGGATTGATAGCAGATGGACCACCAAAGTCGGCATCAGATGTTGTATGAGGATGATATTCAGACAATGAATTAAGAGGATCATCAGATATACGAGGATATACAAGTGATGAATCAGGAGACGCCATATGTCGCTGTAAACACCGTGTAAACTGAAAATCGCCGTGAAATACGTGAACGCCGACTATCTATATGCCGTGAAAACCACCGTACATGGCTCTTCGCCGCCGTGAAACCGCCGTGAATGCATCTCAGACGAGTGTGAAGACCATGAACTAGTGAACTTCTGGTGAACTTCTGAAACCCTAGAATGGAGATAACAGTGACATAAGGAGGAAAAAAAAAGAACGCGTGTTTTGGTATAAACATAAGATAATTACAAAAATGCCATGTGTTCACACTGGTTCTCGCGGTTCTCGCAATAAAGGGTGGTTCCTAACGGATCCTTATCCTATATATATATATATATATATATATATATATATATATATATATATATATATATATATATATATATATATATATATATATATATATAGGGTGGAGTTATTGTAAAAAAGACCAAAAGTGTGAGAAAGGTAAGAAATAATCTCAACCATTAGATCTAAATTAATTGAAAAGGGTAAGATTGTAAATTAATTAACAAATTCAAATATGGTAATCCTTGATTTAAGGATTTGGAGAGAGAAAATCCCTGATTTAAGGAAAATAACCGTCCATAAATATAACACCATTCAGAACATGTTCATACATGGTGTTTTAATTATAACACAATTCAGAAAAATATAACACCATTCAGCACAAAAAAAAACACCATTCACACAAAAATAACATCATTCAGCACAAAACATAACACCATTCAGCACAAAAAAAACACCATTCACACAAAAATAACATTATTCAGCACAAAAATTTAACAACATTCAGCACTAAAAAAACACCATTCAGCACAAAAATAACACCATTCAGCACAAAAAAACACCATTCAGCAGTAAATAAAATAAACACCATTCAGTACAAGAATATAACACCATTCAGTAAAAAAAACACCATTAAGAAAAGGAAAAACACCATTCAGAAAATAAAAAAAACATCATTCAGTACACAAAAATAACACCATTCAGTACAAGATATAACACCATTCAGTAAATAAAAAAATAACACCTCTGTATCATCTTCTCCACTTCCGGCACCACCATCTCACCTTGCGTTTGACTGCACGAAGCACACCGGTGATCCGCCGTAACGCCGTCGTCATTACCGGCTGCGGGTGGTGGTGATGGTCTGCGATGGTCTCCTCTGCTTCCGACGGCATGCAAGCTTCGACGACGATAAGCAGCGGAGAAGGTGGTTCAGGGCGGTGGTTGTGAGTGAACCGGCGTCGGATGGAGGGGTGTGGTTGACCGGCGACGATGATGATGGCTGAGGGTGGTGGCGATGTTAGGGTTGTGGTGTCGATTGGAGAGAGAGAGAGATTATAGGGATTTTGATTACAGTTACCTATTTTGAATGGATCTAAAAGACTTTATTACCCCTATAATTTTCAATTCAGTCCAAAAAATAAAACAAATTTTACGATTTGGTCCCTATTAATCTAAACCATTAGATTAAAAATCTAATGGTGTAGATTTTTTCTTATCCTTCTCACACTTTTAGTCTTTTTTACAGGATCCTCTACCTATATATATATATATATATATATATAGTGTGAGGTTCATTGGGGAACACTAAAAAAGTGGGGAACAGTGGGGAACCGACTCAAACGAACTCCGATTGGACTCATTCCAGCGGCGTTGGAACAGGCCCGTCGAACCCTAACTAGGATCTCTTAACCCTAAACCCTAAATCATAACCCCTAAACCCTAAGTATATTAGGGTTTGGCTTTTAGGGTTTAGCCTTAGGGTTTAGCTTTAGGGTTTAGTTTTAGGGTTTAGGGTTTAGCTTTAGGGTTTAACTTTAGGGTTTAGCTTTAGGTTTAGCCTTTAGGGGTTACAGTTTAGATTTTACGGTTTAGCTTAGGTTTTAGGCTTATTTTTTAGCTTTAGGGTTTAGAGTTTAGGAGTTAGGAATTAGGGTTTAGGGTTAAGAGATCTTAGTTAGGGTTCGACGAGCCGGTTCCAACGCCGCTGGAATGAGTTCAATCGGAGTTCGTTTGAGTCGATTCCCCGCTGTTCCCCACTTTTTTAGTGTTCCCCAATGAACCTTCCCCATTATATATATATATATATATATATATATATATATATATATATATATATATATATATATATATATATATATATATATATATATATAGGGTAAGGTTCATGCGAAAACCATCTTTATTGCGAGAACCACGATAACCAATGTGAACACAATCTAAAATAGCTAAAAAACCCTAAAAAAACCCAACCCTCACCCCACCCCCCTCCCAAAAAAACCTAAACCCCACCACCCCCAAGCTAAATGCTTAAAACTAAAACCACCAAAAAACCTAAAAAAAAACTAACCCCACCCCACCCCCACCCCCACCCCCCCCTTCCCCCACCCCACAAAAACCTAAACACACCCCTCCCTCCCAAGCTAAAATGCTAAAAACTAAACCCGCAAAAAACCTAAAAAAATCTAATTTCTTTTTAATATTTTTTTATATTAAAATCGCTACTTTTAGTAGGCAAAAATTTTTTTTTTTTTTATTTTTTTTTCTACCAAAAGTAGCGATTTTTTTATAAAAAAATATTGAATATATATATATATATATATATATATATATATATATATATATGTGTGTGTGTGTTTTTAGCTATTTTTAGGCATTTTGGTTGTGTTCACATTGGTTCTCGCGGTTCTCGCAATAAAGGGTGGTTCCTAACGGATCTTTGTCCTATATATATATATATATATATATATATATATATATATATATATATATATAACAATTAGGTCGGTGAGTGTGGTTTAGCGCTCCATGCCACCTCACTCTCTTTGGCACCCCTCCCCCATTTCCTAGGCGCTATGGGGGGGGGGGGGTATGGACAATTTCATTACCCCAATGGCGAGGATTATAGGGTGCGTATGTGGGACCCATTCATTTCCACAAATCAGATTTCCCCCTTTTTATTTCATTTTTCTTTTTTTTATGTTATTTAAAATGGGCGTTATCCCACACCGTGCAAGTTAATGATAAAATCCCTCGCTTATGTTGCGCATACGTGATGGTGATGTGACGTGATAAAGCCCTAGGGCTTTAAACCACACCCACCAGCGTGTTATGGGAGCTTAGCTAGAGTGCTAACTCCCATTGGTCGATCTGTTAAGTTATAATTAGTCTATGTTTAGTTTTCTTTTTTTCTTTTCTTTTGCAAGTTGCTCCAAATAACCATTATATTTGTTTGTTTTCTTTTTTTTCTTCTCTTTTTTGCTCTTGTTTGCTTTTCCAAGCTGAGTTACACGGATGGAAATTTGTTCTTTGATAATTAAAAATATAAAGCTTAATAACAATAGAACATATAACTTCAATAATTACAGTTACAATATTTTATTTAGTAAACTCGTTACATCTTTCATCCTTTAGCATTAATAAGGTTAAAATTTTAAGTTATGTTAGAACATGTGCCTTGCACATGATGGTAAATTGGTAATTACACTTTTTTATATATAAAACCCTATTTGTTCTCTCAGCCATCTCTTTCTCCCTCTTTCTGTTGGGATTGAACCCTATCAGAGGAACAGATAATGTAAAGCCAAAACTGGATCAAAGCAGTGGATTCAGAATAAGCAGACGTTTACAGTTGGTTCATGCAAATCTCTCCCCTTGAAAGTGGTTTCATATCTGCTGACCTCCTATCTGCTGATCATACTAAGTGCTGACCTACAACTGCTGCTTCATATCTACTGACCAATGTCAAAGACTGATGGAAGACCAAAGCTCTGTTGACTCAATCTACTGCTTTGGGACAAGTACTGCTGATCCGGACAAGCACTGCTGGGTTCACAGCAGAGGAAGGATGCAGCAGCAGTTTAAGTGTCTTTTATGTAATGTAATGTAATAGCAGTAGTTTAGTACATCAGTGTTTATAGATCAGTAGTTAGAGTTTGTTAGGAGGTTAGATGTCACTTTCATGGTGACGTCAGCTAAGATGCTCAGTGGTTTGCAAGTGCCTATAAATAGTTCAGTACTTTGTACTGTTCTATTAGCTCTTTCACCACATCGTCTTCTTTGCACGAACAAACTACTGAGCTCTGGCTGAGGGGGAGTTTGCATTCTTACATCAATCATTGTAATCGTTGTTGAAACAAATTCAATCATTCGGTTCATTGTGAAAAGCTGTTTGATTAAAAGTATTACTCCTGTTTGATTGTATGCAAAGTTTGTGTTCATCTTATTTCCGCTGCACAACCCTTTCATTTCCATCTTAATTACAAACGAAAATACAATCAAAAAGAAACTCAGATCCAACAATTGGTATCAGAGCTTGGACAGTCAAATTTGATTTAACAATCATTTTGACATAAATAGTTCAGCTCATAACAGTTGATACTGATCGTTTGTTCGTCCGTTGAAAAACAGAGCAAGGATTAATCACCATTAAAGTTGATTTCTCAGTGTCTGTAAAACAACAAGAATGACGTCACAATCTCAGGATGATAAAAACAACATCGGCTCACTTTTTAAACCACCTATGCTAAAAAGAAATGAGTACAACATCTGGCAGAGGAGGATGGGTCACATCCTCGCTCAACAAAGCACAGGTTGTTGGAGGTCTGTCACCTTTGGTCCTCATGTTCCTTCAGTGCCTAGCGCTGAAGATGCTAAAAAGTTCGTTCCAAAACAAGTTGAAAATTACACCGAAACCGATTTTCAAAAGATCGAACTAGATGCTAAAGCGTTTAGCATCATAGCATCAGCGCTGCCCAATGAAATATATGCTGGACTGTTACACTGTAACAGTGCCAAAGAATTGTGGGACGCACTTAAGGAACAGTTTGGAGGTACTGAAGAAGTCATAGAAAACAATAGGGAAATCCTGAACCAACAGTATGAAACATTTTGTCATGTTAGAGGTGAATCACTGACTCAACAATTTGAGCGGTTTAGTTGTCTCATCAGTGAACTGAGACTTGTTAATACTACCTTTACAAACTCGACTCAAAATAGCAGGTTCCTCAGGTCACTGCCCGAAAAATGGGACACTATAGCCTTTGTCACCAGAAATTCATCTGAGTTCAAGGATCTGACCTTGACCCAACTCCATGGTCGACTCCTGACCTACGAAAGGGAGTTGAACCAGAAAAGGAAGTTACAAGAGTCAGGAAAAGCCGTTGATGATTACACATTCGGTAATACTGATCTTCTGGGTCAAGAAGAATCTGGGAGCAGTGGTAAGGACCAGGGTTATGATCACTTCATTGACATAACTGCTGGTGCAAATTTTAACAACCCTGATCCTCACTCTGCAAGTTATGCATTCACTGCAAACGAAAACCAGATGTCAGATAATTTAAGCTTTGAACTAAATGATTTGCAACATTTTGATCCCACTGATTTAGAGGAAATGGACATCCTGCATCAACTGGCTTTGCTAAGTGTTAGAACTAGCAAGTTCTACAAAAGAACAGGGAGAAAATTCCCAGGTCTGCATGGGAATCTAAGGGTTGGGTTGGATAAATCGAAAATCAAGTGCTACAAGTGTAATAGGTTGGGACATTTCGCTAGGGAATGTAGGAGTCAAAATACTGGTCCCATAATTACTCATCCTAGCTCAAATCCTAGACCTCAAAACCAAAACACTGTGCACTATGCCCAATATGCCCCAGCAGCTCAAGTGAACACATCTCACTATGCTGCTGCCCCTGTGCCAGTACATTATGTCCAAACTACTGTTCCACAAATCCAATATGTTCAAACCCCTGTTCCACAGGTACAAGTGCAACCTGTTGCACCTCAAACCACTGCTCCAGCAGCAGCACAACCAGATCAACAAAGTTTTTTCACTCAAGGGTTTGTTGACTGGAGCAGTATGAATGATGATCTTTGTGATGAAAATTTTGCACTCTATGCTTCTAATGATTCTTCACATGATGAGTTTTGTTTGATGGCACTAGAGTCAATACAGGAGGGGGTTGAAGCTGAGGAGGAACAGCAGTGCTTTGAAAAAGTGGAAGAGGTGATTGAAGCAGTGGTTACTGCTGTGGCTGGTGAAGTACTGTTGGAAGAAAGTTCAGGAACTTTGATTGAACCAATGACAGATCCATGGTCCATAGAGGACAAAGAAGAAGAGAAAGAAGAAAAGGCTGGTGAAAAGAAGGTAAGAGCTGATGATGATGAAGATCATCAATGTGATTGTGCAATGATGGCAGCTGCCAAGGTATCTCCTCAAGTTCTTGAAAAACTGTGTTCAGAAAATTGCATAATTGCTTTTGCTAACATCAAAGAGGTGAATGAAAACCTTCGGGATAAAATCTTAACTGATGAGGTCAAATTTGAAAGCTCTTTAAAAGAACTTAAAAACAAATTGACTGAAAAGGAAAAAGAAATCAGCTGTTTAAAAGAAGAGCAAAGTATAACCAAAACCCAACTTCAAACTATGGTAGAAAAATACCAAGTTTGCAAAAAGGAGTTGGAGTCTGCCCAGATTACTTGTGAAAGATTGGTGGAATCCTGCAAAGGATATGAGGTTATGCTTGAAAAACAGAGAAAAAGCAATGTGAAGTTTGGGGTTGGGTATAGAAAATATGATGATGAAAACACTGCTTTTAAAAACTCTGTTCAAACCACTGATGAAGCTACTGAGCTTATCCCCACAAACAAGAATGGCCAAGAAGTGAAAATCACTGACAAACTTGGTAACAAAATCACACTTAACAGACCAATGGGTTCCTCCACTTTCAAGGAGCTTGAAGATCATCAGTTTAAACCAAAATGGTCTGATGAGTGTGATATTCTTGAAAATTTCAAGCCAATGGACTTTACATCAATTGATGGTGCTAAAGCTCCAAAAGCTAAAGTCATACCTCTCAAAGATATCCCAGCAGTGGTTAAAACCTCTGCTGCAAAGGAATCTGAAAAGAGAAAGAAGAAAGAAAAAATTGATAACTTGTTTTGTGAATTCTGTGAGAAAAGGAATCATCTAACAAAAGACTGTTTCCACTTAAAAGCTTATGATCTAAACAAAACAAGTGTCATTGTTTCAGCAGAAAGCTGCATTGTCTGTGGGAAAACAAACCACAAAACTCAAGCATGTGTGTACCTCAAAAACTTTGATGTGAAAAAGAATGAGTACATTGCTAAAACATCCTTGAGTCCATCATCATCATCAACATCTGTCAAATTCACCAAGAAACAACCACTGTTTGTGCCAGTACAAACAGCTGTTACAAAACAGCTGAACCAAACATCTGTCAAAAAGGATGTTCAGGTTACTGATGCACCCCCTGCCAATCAGTTCAGAAAAGGCAGAGAAAAACTGTCTTACCAAAGGATTCCTCACGTTTATGAGGCCTACAAAAGGCCCTCTAAACCCAAAGTGAACAAGCATCCTTTTGGTTACCAGCAGATGATTGGTCAGGACCCACAACAGTGGTTAGAGAAACATTGTCCTAAAACAGTTCAAACCCCTGACCTAACCACTGTCCATCATCTTGCATCCATCCCAGACACTGTTGAGACCCCATCCAAAGCCTTGTTGGCTTTGGAGACCTTAATGAACTAATCTTTTTACCTCATGTGCAGGGAGCTTCTGCATGCTTTGATAGTCTTTGGTATGTAGATAGTGGAGGCTCCAGGCACATGACAGGATGTAAAGCCCTCCTCAAAGACTTTAAAATCCATGGTGGGGGTGATATATCCTTTGGGAATAATAGTAAAGGGAAGGTTCTGGGGTCTGGTACAGTGAAATCTGGAAATATAAAATTTGAAAATGTCAATCTAATAGACAATCTAAAATTCAACCTTCTGAGTGTGTCCCAAATGAGTGACAAGGGATTTGGGTCATTCTTCACAAAAGACTGTTGTAGGATTGTTGGACCAGAAATGGTCAAAAAGATTGAAGCAATAATTAAAACTGGTCAAACTAAACTTGTTGCTCAAAGAAGTGGCAATGTTTATGTTGTTGACATGTCAAAAGAGTGTCCCAGAGCTGATGCCTGTCTGTTCTCAGCTGCCTCTAACAAAGAGACAGAACTTTGGCACAGAAGGCTGGGACACACAAATCTTAAGACAATCACAGAAATTTCAAAAAATGGTTTGGTGAGGGGCCTACCACAAAAATTGTTTTCATGTCCTGAACATTGCATTTCCTGTTTAAAAGGAAAACAGCATAAAAGTTCTTATAAGTCCATTGAAGAGTCCAAAACAACCCAGTGTTTGCAAATGCTACACATGGATTTGTTTGGCCCAGTTCAAGTCATGAGCCTTAAAAAGAAAAGATATTGTTTGGTTATTGTTGATGACTTTTCTAGGTTCACATGGACTTTCTTTTTGCACTCAAAAGATGAAACTGCAGGCATTTTGCAAGACTTTGTAATACAGGTTGAAAAGCAATTTGACCTTCCAGTAAAAAGCTTCAGGAGTGACAATGGCACAGAATTCAAAAATAGGGAGTTGGATGCCTTCTGTGTGAAGAAAGGGATTGTAAGGCAGTACAGCATCCCAAGAACACCAGAGCAGAATGGGGTAGTGGAAAGGAAGAACAGAACTCTGATTGAGGCTGCCAGAACCATGCTTGCAGATTCAGGTTTGCCTTTAACTTTCTGGGCAGAGGCAGTAAACACTGCTTGCTATGTTCAGAACAGAGTTTTAATAAACCCCAGGCACAAAAAGACTGCCTATGAAATTCTGTATAAAATTAAACCACTGATCTCATATTTTAAAGTGTTTGGCTGCCCATGCTTTATTTTGAACTTAAAAGATTCCATTTCAAAATTTGCAGCCAAAATTGATTGTGGTTATCATCTGGGATACTCAACCACTGCCAAGGCCTACAAAGTGTTTAATACACGGACCAAGGCAGTGGAGGAGACTTTGAATGTTAAGTTCAATGAACTTTCATCAATGAAAATCCCAGCAAACCCTGCAGATCTGTTTGATCTTAAAAAATTCACTTTTGAAAATACTGCTGTCAAGACTAACAGTGCAGGTCCATCAGAGGATACAACACCAGACTATGGGTATGAAATCATCATCCCTCAAAGGTCTGCCACAAAGGGAAAAGCATCAGCTGTTCAAAACAGTTGTCAAAGCTCTACCACTGCTACCTCAACAGTTGTTGACCAAAGTAGCCCATCAACCACTGCTTCCACATCCTCAAACACTGCTGACAAAAATCCTCAAACAGTGGATAAAAGCCAGCAGTTGTCCACCTCATTACCTCCTATTCCACCACCTTTTGAAACCACTGCTGGATCATCAAAGTCCCCAGCAGTGGTTAGCTCAGATGATACACATTTGCAGCCTTCACCAACCAATGCCATCATACCATACCAAGGAGATTTAATCTTCTTGAGATCTCATCCACCTGATCAAATCATTGGCAACATAAATGAAGGGGTGCTCACAAGAAGCCAAACCCAAAACATTTGTCTTTTTGCTGGTTTTCTATCACTCCATCAGCCAGTCAAGTACCAAGAGGCACTGAAAGACAACAGCTGGGTAGAAGCCATGCAAGAAGAGCTCCAACAGTTTAAAAGACAACAAGTATGGGAGCTTGTACCACTGCCAGAAGAGGTTAGTCCCATTGGCACAAAGTGGGTCTTCAAGAACAAAACTGATGAAAGGGGTATTGTTGTCAAGAATAAAGCCAGGCTTGTGGTTCAAGGTTACAGACATGAAGAGGGGATTGATTATGATGAAACCTTTGCCCCTGTTGCAGGATTAGAAGCAATTAGACTGTTCCTGGCCTTTGCTGTCAACCACAATATGAAGGTGTTTCAAATGGATATCAAAAGTGCTTTCCTCTATGGTACAATTCAAGAAGAGGTGTATGTTTGTCAACCTCCAGGTTTTGAGGATCCATTTTATCCAGATCATGTCTACAGGCTAAACAAAGCCTTGTATGGCTTGAAACAAGCACCAAGGGCCTGGTATGAAACTCTTTCCAACTTCCTACTCTCAAATGGTTTCAAAAGAGGTACCATTGATAAAACACTGTTTTTAAAATGGAGAGGGAAGGATTTAATGATTGTCCAGATTTATGTGGATGACATTATTTTTGGAAGCACATGTAACTCAATGTGTGAAGAGTTTAGAGAACTCATGACAGCTGAGTTTGAAATGAGTGCAATGGGTGAGCTGCAATGCTTTCTTGGTCTCCAAGTACAGCAATTGCAAAATGGAACTTTCATTCATCAAAGCAAATATGCTAAAGAACTTTTAACTAAATTTGATATGAATGATTGTAAACCATGCAGCACACCCATGGCAACAAATAAGCTGGTCATGTCTGATGAAAAAGATGAGTTGATTGACCAAACACTTTATAGAAGCATGATTGGGTCTTTATTGTACCTAACTGCATCTAGACCAGACATCATGTTTGCAACATGTGTCTGTGTAAGAAGTCAATCAGCTCCCAGAAAATCAAATCTCATTGCTGTAAAAAGGATCTTCAGATACATAAAAGGTGCTCCCACACTTGGTATCTGGTATCCAGCTAATGGGAACATCAAGCTTTCAGGTTTCTCAGACAGTGACTTTGCTGGATGTCACACCACAAGAAAGTCCACATCAGGAGGGTGCCAGTTTCTAGGTGATTGCTTAGTTTCTTGGTAAAGCAAAAAGCAAGCAGCTGTTTCAACATCCACTGCTGAAGCTGAATACATTGCTGCTGCAAGCTGTACAGCCCAACTCCTGTGGCTTCAAAATCAGTTGCTGGATTTTGGTATCACTGCCTTAAAGACACCACTCATGTTGGACAGTCAGGCAGCAGAAAATATCATCAAAAATCCAGTTTCCCACTCAGCCACCAAACATATCGACATCAGACATCACTTTGTGAGGGACTGCTATGAAAAAGGTTTGATTTCTCTGCATCATGTCCCAACTAAAGACCAGCTGGCTGATGTGCTCACAAAAGCACTTGATACAACCACTTTTGAAAGTCTGGTTTCTAGGATTGGGATGCTGAACATGGAATAACAAGCAACATCTTGTTTTTCTATGAATAAAAGCAACAAAATGTTTTCAGAAAATCAAAACTCCATCCTTAAAAATAGTTAAAAATGATATTTTTTCATTAAGTCCTTAAAAGTCTGCCATTAACCACTGATTGTTCAAAAGTCTGCTATACTTCAAAAGTCTGTCCACTGCTGAAAGTCAACCCCTGCTCTCTCATTATTTTGATAAACTCTGTTGTTCAAAAGCAGTGTCTTATCCACTGATATGCTATCCACTGATAGTAAAAATCATTCACTGCTTTCATACCGCTGCCTTCATCAGTCACTTTCAACAAAAGTATTGTCCTTCACTTTCAACAGGGGTTGTCACGTGGACAGTACATATTGGTCAGACCTTTTTGTAACGGCTGCCACCTCAGCATTCACTTTCTTCCCTATAAAATCCCTCACTCACCATCAAAACAGGGTTTTACTGTCGAATTGAATTCTTAAAAAATTCTCTTCTCAAAGCAGTTTTTCTTCTCATTTCTTCACAAATTTCTTCGATCAATCATCTTCAAAATGACAAAATCAAAGAAATCTTCAAAACCCTCATCCAAATCATCATCGAAAACAGCCTCTCAAAAGGCAATCTCCACTGAAATTCCACATAAACCATCTCACAATCTCCTGGGTCTTCTCACAAAACCAGGAACCACCAACGTTTTCGATTCCATCCTTGACCTCATGGCAAAATCAAAGTACAAAACTTTGATCACTGCCGATGCCCCAATCTATTTGGCGACCCAAAGGGAGTTCTGGAAAAATGCAACCCTTGAAAAACAAGGCGACACTGCAACCACCATAAACTCTTCTATAAAGGGTAAAGCTGTCCAAATCACGCCACAATCCATTTCAGAGGTCTTTCAACTCGGTGATCAGGAAGGTAAAATTTCTTTCACTAAAAACGAGTTAAAAATTGACTTCATTGAGAGAGGGTATGAAGCCACAATGATGAAGAAAATTACCTTAGAAAAAGGTTATTTTCCTTCTGCAACCAGATTTTTATTTCATACCCTCCTACTATGTGTTTCAAACAAAACCACTTCTTTTAATGAAATCCCTTTAAAGATTCAAAATCTGGGATATGCAATTCTTCAAGGAGAAAATTTTAATTATTCTCGGGAAATTTTTAAAGATTTGGTTAACAATGTTGAAATAAAATCATTCTTACTGTTTCCAAGGTTTTTAAGTTTCTATTTTTCAAAGAAATTCAGTAAGGATGATTTAGCTATAATAAACCAAGGTGATCCTACTCAAATAAACAGTTTAACTACTGAAACTTTTTCAAGGATGTTAGCACCTTGCAAAACACAAGCAGAGGTGCCTGAGCAGATTTTAGCAGTTACAACTGCTCCTCAGGTATCTGCGGCTGAGCCCACTGCTCAAGGTGATCAAAGCAGCAGCACAACTGTTTTGAAACCCACACCTACAACCACCAAAAAGCCAACAAAAAGAAAAACACAAAAACCCCCCCAAACCCATCAAAAAGGCATCTCTGGAGGATGAGATACCAGAGCTTCTGCCAGTGACAACACAAAAGTCACTAGAAACCACTGCTGCTACTTCCTCACAGCAGTTGGTACAAATATCTCAACCCATAACCAAAACTCCTCCTGATTCTTCACAAAAAGAACAGGTTGTACAAATAGGGTCTCCACATCATGATGCTCTGGAAACACTAGTTTCTATCATCCACAGTCCAATGCCCGGGACACATCCTATTTCTACACCAACCATCACATCCACATTTCCCTCACCAATAAAACCACTGTTGGATGCAATTGATTTGAACCAGGCATTATCCAGTCCTTCTCAATCACCTATTAATGAGAATATACCTCAACAACTGACTGGGTCTGATGTATCACTCTTTGCTAACCCACCAACACAACCTGAGGAGGTTACACCCCTTGAGTTACAAGTAACTCTTGGTGGTATTCCAAGTGAAGCAGCCACTACAACTGTTACACCCACTGGGTTACATTTGGACAGTGGTTACATTCATCAGACTTCCTTGGAGGCAATTCCTTTTATAGCACCTCTGCCAACCACCATTGGATTTATTTATCCTACTGGCAACATCAAAAGGTTGTCAAGTGTTGAAGGAAGAAGACCCCAGTACCAAGAAAAAGGGGCATCAGTGGTTAATGTTTGGAGTATATTCCTTACATCTACCACTGATAAAACCACTGCTAGTGGGAAATCAGATGATCCCATTAACTTGGGTGATGGTTTAAAGTACCAGAAATTGACGGATCGTATTGCAAAACTTGATAACTCTGTTGCAGAACTCAAAGATATGTTACAACAGGTGTTACAAGTTCAGAAGGTACAATCAACTGCTGTTCCACCTCAAGCACCTGCTCCACAAAGGACATCTGCTACAAATGAGCTCTGGAATCAATTTCAAACTTTTCTCCAACAACAAGCAAAATTAGCAGATCAGCAACATGAAAAACATGTACAACAGCTGAGAAATGCAATGGAGTCAAGGTTCAAGAACACTCAGGCTGATTTAAAAGCTCTCAAAACTCAGATCTTGCACACCACTGGCACTGCTCCAACAGTACGCTTCATTTATGACCTCCTAGAAGATAATGCCAAAAAGGGGGAGAAAATTAAGGAGTGGAAAAAGAAGGGTATAGAAGATGGTCTTTATCTTGAACCAGAAAATTCAAACATGACCAAAAAGATCCCTTTGCCAGATGGCAGCAAGAAGATTGATGTGACAACAAATGCACTAGCAGAAGCAGTTGCAAGTGTGAAAAGAGATAGAGAGGCCAAAAGGAAAGCCAGGGTGGACAGAATGGATCATCCAGAACAGGGTACTTCTGGGTCAAGGGATCATGAAAATCTTGTTGAGAAAAAGAAGAGGCCTACTAGAAAAGTAAGGCAACCCAAATCCATTCCTATCAGACGTTCAAAGTCTGCTCAAAAACCATCATAAAAAACAGCTGATGCAACAGGAGTTACAAAAACTACTGATTGCCAAACAGCTGTTCTATCAACACACACCACTTCAACACACACAACATCCACTACTTTACCATCATCACCACCAAAAACAACACCTGCTGACATACAGCAGAAGACAGCAGATGTTATAACATCTGTTGTAATGACAACAGTGGTTGAAACACCAGTTGTTTCAACAGCTGTTAGTCAATCACAATCCACTGCCACAACATCTACCACCACTGTTCCATCCAAAACATCATCAGTCTCTCCTAAACCAAAAAGGAGAAGGCTAATTTTAAAAGATGATGACACATCACCACCACAAACATCTTCAAAATCTTTAGCTCTTGTCACAATACCAAAACCTGTTCCTCTCTCTTCAGTTCCAATGTACAAGCCCTTACCTCCTGCAGGTGTTCAATTTCCTCTTGAACTAGCAGCTGTTAGAGATGAAATAAAATCCTTCTACTATGAGGATGACCCTGCCAAAAGGAGGTTGCCATCAATAAAAGGATATCCTTGGCCTAAAAATGTTGATGAATACTTGGAAATCAAAGCCAAGCAAGCAGAGGATATCTCAAAAAGAAACACACAAGGGAAGTCTGACAAAGAAATTTCAAGAAATTATCAATATTTGCTCACACAAGTCAGATCCCTAGAGCAATTTGCAAAAAATGTTAGTCAACAAATTTCTGAAAGAGCAGCTGAATCTCTGAAGAAAGACTACATTGAAAGCATCATGGCTCACAAAAAGTACAAAGGAGAGAGATATATGTACAAAGAGTGGACTGTTCCTGAGCTTGAAGATGAAGCTGCAAGAATTCAAGACATGATAAAAAGGAAGGTCACTCACACTCCTCCTAACTGGGCAAAATTTAGAAAGAATGTACCTGACAAACAGGAAGAGCTGAAGAGAATGAAAGAGGAACTGGTAGCAGCTGATTATGGTAACAAAAGACAAGTTGCTAGATGGAAAGAAGATATGGTCAGGGCTACTTACAAAAAGTTGGAACAATTAAGAAAGAAAGATCCCACAGTTCCTCAAAAGCCTGACTATCCTGAAGCAGCGGTTTCAAAAAGAACTTCAAAGCTGCAAATCAGGAGATCCACAGCTCCAGTTGGTGCTACCATCTACAAAAGAAGGCCACACAAACAGCTGATTGCTGAAACCATCAAAGAGTTAATGGAAGGTGAAGACCTTGGAAAAGAGGGTATAAAGAAAATGATCATGGAAACTCTTGGTTTGGATCAAACTGCAAGTACTGCTCAGCCAGTCATGAATAGGCCAGCCTCTCCAAATACTTCTGCAAATAAACGTCTCCCAAGAAACCCACCAGGCTCAAAAATACAAAAGTGGGAAACTGACAAACAGACCTGCGTATTGACTTTGCTCAGGTCTGGTGGAGGAGTGGAGAAAATATCAAGGGAACAAGCTCTTGGCCTGAGTCTTGAAGATTTGCAGGATCTCCTTGATCTTCCACTCAGCAGGGATGATGAAGATACAGATGCCCTAGACTTTGAATTGCAATTTAAAGGTCAGATAAAGGAGCTGTTGTTGAGGCAATAAAGATTTCCACAAATAATGAAGAGTTTTGGCATTATCTGTTCCAGGGGGAGATTGTTGGGATTGAACCCTATCAGAGGAACAGATAATGTAAAGCCAAAACTGGATCAAAGCAGTGGATTCAGAATAAGCAGACGTTTACAGTTGGTTCATGCAAATCTCTCCCCTTGAAAGTGGTTTCATATCTGCTGACCTCCTATCTGCTGATCATACTAAGTGCTGACCTACAACTGCTGCTTCATATCTACTGACCAATGTCAAAGACTGATGGAAGACCAAAGCTCTGTTGACTCAATCTACTGCTTTGGGACAAGTACTGCTGATCCGGACAAGCACTGCTGGGTTCACAGCAGAGGAAGGATGCAGCAGCAATTTAAGTGTCTTTTATGTAATGTAATGTAATAGCAGTAGTTTAGTACATCAGTGTTTATAGATCAGTAGTTAGAGTTTGTTAGGAGGTTAGATGTCACTTTCATGGTGACGTCAGCTAAGATGCTCAGTGGTTTGCAAGTGCCTATAAATAGTTCAGTACTTTGTACTGTTCTATTAGCTCTTTCACCACATCGTCTTCTTTGCACGAACAAACTACTGATCTCTGGCTGAGGGGGAGTTTGCATTCTTACATCAATCATTGTAATCGATGTTGAAACAAATTCAATCATTCGGTTCATTGTGAAAAGATGTTTGATTAAAAGTATTACTCCTGTTTGATTGTATGCAAAGTTTGTGTTCATCTTATTTCCGCTGCACAACCCTTTCATTTCCATCTTAATTACAAACGAAAATACAATCAAAAAGAAACTCAGATCCAACACTTTCTCTTCAACCAACCTACACCACCACCACCATATGTCAGCCGCAACCACCACCGTATCCAGCAAACACTACTTCTCTCTCTTTATAACAAACCCCCCACTTTCTTTTCCTCTCTCAATCACACCCTCAGCAAACACCACTTCTCCGGCCATACTTTACACAAATTCACAAATCAAGATTCAAAGAAACCTTGTTCAAATTCCACACTTTAACTCTAAAGCATTATTCAGTCACAATTAAACCACTTAAATCCGTTCTCTCCTACAATAGACTGCTAAAATTAAAAATCAACTACAAGAATGGAAGGTTTAAAACAAAACCGAAACAATAGCAAATATTCAGTTCAACAGATGAACTAAGATCAAAACAAAACAATACTTTCATCACGAACACTAAAACATAACAAAACTAAAGAGCATTTCTTATAGTTAACCGATTATCGTGTAGGAAAAATATCAGATGAATTAACATCCACAATCCTCAATTTCAAATTTCAGTCTTCTTCCACCCAGCGTTACGAACACTATTCAGATTTCGTCCTTTCAGATTGTCACAGTCGCAACCATGACGACGGTGCACGCCGCTTACGGTGGTTCAGAAGACGCGATGGATGAGGGACTGATTCCAACAAGATTCGTATAATCGTATATTCGAGATCTATTTGTGGAAGAGGGACTAGTTCAGACGCTGCTTGCCGATGACGATGGAAGAGGGGCTGGATCCGTTGTAACACCCCGAAAATATAGAATTTGATATTATAAGTTGAATGACGATAATAGTCAAGGTAAAATAACTAGGAATAAATAACCTAGTTAGTTAAAGTCTTGACATAATGGAATGAATATGGTTAAAACACCCTTTTAAATAACTTGTGTAAAGTGGAGGGACTAAACATGGGAAATTGTAACAAAGTTTTAATTAAAACAAATAAATAAAACAAAACACACACATATGTGTGTGTGTCTGTGATTTTACCAGAGCCAAGAAAGGCTCTCATGTTCAAACCCTAAAACTACAAAATTCACCAAATTGAAAGCGTAATGGGATCATAAGGTATGTAAAATTTCATTGTATGATTCCATCTTGAATTCTAGATGAACACATGAGATTCGAAATTTGAGCTAGCATGATTGTTGTTTGGGTGAATTTGGGATGAAATGATGTCTAGGAATAAACCCTAGCAAGTAGCTTGTTGAAATTTGCTCATCATGATGAAATTCATAATCATCAATATAGGTGTTTAGTGGATTTTGTAGAAAAATGTTGAACACTAGGATTATGATTGTCACTCTAGTGTACTTTGAGCTCTATGAAGTGAATCCAGAATGTTGATGTAAAAAAATTAGATATGAACTTGCCTAATTGATGTTTAATCTTGGCTAAATAGTTAGTCATGAACTTGATTGTAAATTGTATGAGATTATGCCCTTTAGGTGTTTGTTGAAATGCCTAAAAGAAAGCTAAATATTGGAATTTTGAACTAAAAAGCATACTTTTATGTATAGCGAACTATGCATTATGTGTTATGAAAAGAGTTCTAAATGATTCGTGGTTGAACTCTATAGGAAAGGAAACCGGGACGTCAAGCGGACAAGCCGGTGGCGATACGCGTTTGAAAGGAGCGCTTTGAAGGTGCGTAACTATGGTTTCGTTACATTACGTTTGAACATTGATTGTAGCTTGTTGATTTAGAATTAGCATTACATGTGAATTTGTTATGTCGATTGAAGTGACGAAGTTCACAAGACAAACAAAACGGGTCAAAATATTGGTTAGAATGAAGTTTGGTAAGTCATTAAAATGGTGGATACCATTGGAAAACCAAATGGGTCAAACAAAGGTCGTTTTGGTAATATAGAAGTAATTTAAACGTCACTCGATGATTATGGATCATGAGAGCGTAAAACCATGAAATGGTAATGATACGCCAAGGATCCCAGGCCCCAGGAATGGGTAACATGTCTAGAGGTCTTAGATTATAAGTAGTAAAAAGTATGACACAAACTAAATGGGTCGAATGAATAAAAAGAGGACTTGAAGTCTTTCGGTCCTTAAACCGAACTTTTAACATTATAAATATGATAGACATGTTGGTATTTGAATTACGGACACGTAGGAAAAAGAAACACGTAAAACGGACATGTAGAACGAAAGTTATGAATGATTTAAGTTGAGTTCTTGGAAAAAACCTTGGAGCTGGGCATCTGCAGCTATAAAGGACGAAACAGTCTATGAAAAAGGGACTCTGGCGCCCCGCGACAGAATCACTTAATAAAATCGCGCCCCGCCAGTGTGACAACCGTCAAATTTGCATGCATCCGTACAATTATTAAATGACGATTAGTGCTTAATGAATGTGTTGATTTACAATTTATGACCGGAATTGCTTTCTGATTACTGCATTATACTTACATGTGCATCACATACTGCAAATGACACATCATTGACTGCATGCAAACATATTGACATAAATAATGCACAAAGCACAGTTAGCGGATAACCCAAAAAAATGCTGACGAAGTTTAGTACATAGACAGACAGTGCTTTGAGAACCAGTATGGGCCAGAAACCAAGTACTACATTAGTATGGTGTGTAGGGAAGTAAGGACCGCAAAACTGCTTTTCTAGGAAATCGTTTAAGTGCCGGAAAGTGCCTAAAACTTACCTAAAGTGCAGAATTCTGCAAAAAATTCAGCAAATCAGCATTTAAATACATTAATATTATGTAGAAACATGACTAAATAGTCCTAAATGCTTTCCTAAGTGCCAGAAATTTTAAGTGTCATAAAAGGGTACATAACGAACACTAAACGGTATAGTTTAGCACTTTAACGAACCAGTATCTGACCGAACAATCGGACACTACCCGAAACACTAAAATTTTACTAGAAGCATTGTTTCAATGTTTCTGAGCTAGTTATGAACCCCGAACACCCGAACACACTATATAACACCATCTTTAACTTAAGCACTAAACATTATACTTGAAAACTAACTAGATTGTCTAACTCATCATTCAACCACAACCAAGACCCCCCCCCATATGATGGACGGTCACCAAGGGTGTCCCCACCCTTGATCTTTCTTGATTCATTTTGATCTTATTTGATTCACCAAGATCTTACATGATCTCCCTAGATATTGCTTGGATTCTCTAAGATTGTTAGAAGATCATGTAGTGTACTATAAGAAGACTTGATCCTCATATCTCTCTTACACACAAACACAAACACACACTACACTCCCTTCTCTCCCTCTTGTGTTCACGGCCAAGAATAACAACAACACTATAATCATCATCAACCATTTTCCATCCATTCCACATATGAACAAAGGTGTAAGAAGGTATATTAGGAAGCTTGGAGCTTTCGGAAGTTGAAGGACCTTCACCGTTTGCTTTTTTCCACTCCATTTCTTCTAGTAATCTTCCCTAGCCTTAAGCTAGTAGTAAGATCTTCTACTCTTCATTTTACATCTATTTCAAGTGGTTAAAAGATGATACAAGATGAATATCATGAAGAACACTAAGAAACTTGAAGATGAAACAAGAACATAAGCATAAAACTATAAGAAATCTTAAAGAAATCATGTTGTTTAGTGATGTTATGATGCTTGATGATCGTTGGTTTGTGTAAATGATGTAAATCATTATATGATCTTGCTAGACCATGATTAAAAAACATAATCTAGCAAGATGAGAGGATGAAAATGTTAGAGATTTATAAAGCATCCTCATGAAAGACATGAACTTGAAAAGATATATTATTTTCTTGAAACATAATAATAAATGTGGGTTAATAATCATATAGATCTAAAAATTTATGAATGGTTTTCCAAAAGAACCAAGCTTGAAATATGAGTTTTAGTAGATCTTGATTCTTACATAAACAAACACTATTTTTAATTGTTAAACAAGTGTAGAAACACTTGTGTAACAAAAAGATTACATAAAGAAGCATTTTTCGAAAATGTGTTTGGAAGTTGTAAACACCCAACTTCTTTATAGATGAAGTTTTTAAAGAAGTCAATGCATTTTAAGGGGTAACTAAACCTACTAAACACACTACCAAGTTACTACAAGCTTTTATGAAAGTTCAAGTTCATGTTGTTATGTAAGTAGCATTACTTTGGCACTGGGTAAGTGTTAGTTAAATTGTTGATTGTTGTGATGATTTAAAAAAAAAATGATATGCTTTGATAGCATGGACACCTCCATTTTTAGGGGAAACTATGGCAAAATTTTCTAAAAATATAAACACTTAGAAAAATATTTTCTAAACAAATATTTACTAGTGTGTTTTAACTATGGTTTTCAATATAAACTTTGCCATAGATTTTGTTACAAAAATACAAATGTGGGAGGTTGGTTTCTATAAATAAAAATGGACAAATATATATTTAGAATATATATATATATATATATATATACATACATTAAAGACATGATGTGCGTGAATACTTGTATACCTTGTGTATTAACTATATTATTTTAGGATAAAATAATATAACATGACGAATACCAATATATTACAATCCGGAATACTACCAAATGTCTGAAGTAATAAATATACAATTTACACACTTAATATTGTGAAACCGCACAAGAATGTAACTTACAAAATATTCCGTAAAATACCGTTATAAGTATGTTTTTGGTAAATATTATTTTGGATACAAGAAATGAAAATATGATTTTCATTATTATTACAAACTATATCATATTTACGACAAGGAGGAAATATATTATTTATGGAAGTAAAAATATATTTTTCCTAGAGTATTTAGAAGATATATGATTTTTGGGAAAAAAATATATATTTTCTGGAAATACATCATTTTTGGACAAAATAAGTTTATATATTTTTTCCAAGTGAGACATGAAAATATATTGTTTTGGAGTTATATATTGAGAATATATTGGCATATTTTTATTTGGAATAATAAACCGGAATACGACGCCAATACATGGCAAGTTATACGAATATAAGAATACGAAAACATATGTATGAGGTACCCCATTCTTGGGAAGGAAATACGGATACAAATACTTGAGAAGTATTATTACAAAATATTGTTTAACAATTATTCCAAAACTAAATAAATATAATTTAAGTTAAAATAATTATTATTTTAACAAAGTAATTTTAACTTGGAATAATAACGAAGACACTTTGAAACGTAACTCAAAGGCGCTAATCAATGCAAAGACAAGGCATGACCCGCTCATCTAACGGACCATAATACACATGTAGGTAGTCGTGCGTTCTAGAGGAAGCTTTGAGTTACATCGGATAGAAGGAACGCAAAACAGTGAGTTCATGTCCCCCCCCCCTTTTCTTTAAACTGTTTTGTTTATTTACTACAGGGGGTGAAATACATGTTACATACTACTTACAAACAATTACAAATGGTATGATTAGCTAAGGAGTGTACTGCTAGATCACGTGAATGGGTAGGCCATTATCTTAAGACCATTAATCCTTGTATAAAGACCGAGGGGCATGAGTGATAGATCTATTGGGTGTTGCGAGCCCCACCCATGGGCCTGTGAGTTGGCCGCATGTGGTGACTATGTCGTTCCGTCGGAGGGGCCGGTACGAAATACACATACATGTTTGAGTGCTTCCTATGCCATGTCACTTATATTAATGTATTAGCTACACATTAATTGATCTGTTTTTCCTTATTGCTTCATACCAGTTTACAAGTACATACATACATACAAAGGTTTTCAAGGATGATTAGTGCACACATACTAAACACATGAACTCGCTCAACTTTTGTTGATGTTTTCAAACTACATGTATTTCAGGGAATTATTAAGTGGATCTGGCGGGCGTTGGAAGTTTTTATGCTGCGTTTGAAATAAAGATGTCATCCATGGTCTTTGGGTTTGGTTGGTGTGTCTTATTCCTGGATGAGACACGTCTCCCAACCTTTGGTACTATTTAGTATCTTTCGATGAGTCCTTAGTGAACTCATAAACATTTTGGTATGATTGTAAAACTTGAATTTGAAGTCTACGTTTTTAAACAATGTTGTTATGTTTTAAACTTATTCGATGGATGGCAAACCTATGGTTTTATCATATAGCTATTGTTATGATTGAATGCAATGATATTAAGAAAGTCACACCATAATCACGCTTCTGCAAAAGTCAGGGTGTGACAGCCAGAGGCTATGGCGGCCCGCGAGAGAATGTCCAAAGTCTGTCGCGCCCCTTGACAGACTGCAGACTTGGGATTTTTGTGCATTTTGTTCGTTTTTGAAATTCAAGCCTGTTTTAACCAATTAATTGTTCATCAAAACTAATCTTAATGTTGGTTTTGATATTAGGTGTTGTAGGTGACATTCCGAATGGCGATCAAGCATACGACAAGAACCGAATGCACAACTTTTGAAGCTTTCCCGAATGATGTTGTCTAAGTAGTTTGTATTAAAAACATGTGAACTTCTAAATGTTTTAAGTTACTACGAATTTTGTAATCTTGTACAACTTAACTACGAATGTGTTTTAACTTATCAAAGCTTTTGTATACACGTATTATATATATATATATATAATTAATGCATATTTAATATAAATTTTGTCTATTTTGGGACGGGTGTTACATTCTTCACCGTTCAGATCTAATTCCAACAAGATCTATTTGTGTTCCAGCGAAAGGAAGGAGTGATAGATGGTGGTGATGGTGGTTAGGGGTAGTAGGTGTTGGTGCAAAGGCAGTGATTTGTGGAGAGAGACCTGAGGGAGGGGGCTGAGTTTCTAGAAATAGATATGAGATTATGATTATTGTATATTTTTTATAAGTTTTTAATTTCTTTTTGTTTTATTTATAAAACTAGGATTGCGACCCGCCGCAATGCGGTGAGGATTCTATAGTTATAACTAAGTCGATGTAGGATGTGACAACTGTGCTCTGTAGTCGATGCACAATGAAAAACAATGAAACAATGAGCTTTGGTGTTATTATATGTGTTTTGATGTTATTATGTTTGTATTTGTGTTTGATGATTTTACGATTCGATTCGATTCCGATTTCAAGCTTTAAATCACTTTCTGGAAAGTTACACGCAAACTGGTGCGTAAACGCAGTCAGTTTAACGCAACAAACACTCCGGAATAGTGACATAGTCTTAACATACCTTAAATATCCTCCACATAACTTAGAAATAAGTTTTGGATGGGTTGGTGTGTTGAAAACGAGTCTATTCGATCGCAGGGACTATTTGTGTCAAACTGTGAAACTATACCGATTCGTATGGTGTCAAACAGTACGGAACTTGATCATAAGCTAAACATACCATAAATAGCCTAAACATAGCTTATAAATAAGCTTTGAGGGGTTCGGTATGCGAAAATATGCTTATTTGATCTTACAGGGACTAAAAGTGTCAAAAACGACGTAAGTTTGCATTTTCACGCATATCTTACATTCTGACCACGTCTGGACATCCAAAATTTTTGTAGACACTAAAATATTTTTATTTTAGTGATCGGCATGCAAAAATACCACTCGTCGATTAATTTGGTTCGTTTTCGCGTCCGTTTGAGTTTCGTCGTAATCTAACGAACAAAGCGACCGTACGACCAAACGAGCCGACATCCGAGAGTTTTCCGAGCACATTTTGAGTCCTCTAAACTTTATTAACCTTGTAGAGCCTTGAAAATGGCTTAACGGGGGTCAAAAGGGCCTGAAATGAGCCGAAATGCAAGTTTTACAAGTTCATGGACTAAACTGCAATTTCTGCATAGTCTGCCTAGGCGGGCCACGTAAGCCTGGTGTCTCCTCTTACGCGGGCCGTGTGAAGACACCCAGCATCAGAAACTGATTTTTCAGCAACAGATTCATAATTCATGGGCTGTTATGCAATTTTCTGGTGTGTTGAGCAAGTTTAAGTGTTCACCAAGGTTCCCAATCAGTTCCTAACACTTGTAGGGTCAAGATCATTGCTTGTTGGCCACACAAACATGTGTAATGATCTTGTAGATTTGAAACAAGTATAAATTGCCCAACCATTTCACTTGTTCATTGCTCATTCCTCTCTTCTCTTCTCTACAATCTGAATTGGGAGCTTTCTCAAGTGATTTGGAACTTCCTCTTTGGTTTTCTTGTCTTCTTTCTTCAAGCTTTGGACCATTGTTAGTATTCTTTCATGCTTAGTCTTTATGTTTAAGCAGAAAGTCAAACAGTTTGGCCAACAATTTGACTTTCCGTTTTGACCATCAATTGGTCAAGTCAAAGTTCAATTGAACTTTGCAACGTGATTGCAATCACGATGGTTATAATCCTTAGCGATTATACCTACTGATTACCACGTTAACTAGGCGTAGTAACGAGTCAAAGTTTGTAACACCCCAAAACCCGAATGTTTATATTCGTTAAATGTCCTATTATGGTACATCAAGAAATAAATAACTAGGTTATTTATCCTAGTTAAAAGTATGGTAGAAACAAATAAAGGATGAAAGTTGTGTCAATTTTGTTTAGTGACAAACTTGAGGGGCTAAAGTGGGGCAAAATGAAAGTTGATATTATTAATAAAAATAAATAAATATATACCCACATACACACACACAATCGTGTGTTCTAGAATGAGCAGGAGCTCCATGAGCTCCAAAACCCTAAACATGCAAGATCATCAAATTGGATGGCTAAATGAGGTTTAAATTCATAACCGAGCATGGATTAATGATCACCTTCACAAGGGGATCGTAAGGTATGTCTTAGATTCTAGATTGGTGATGATGCACGAAATGGGTTATGTTGTAAATCACGAATTCGTATGAAATCGAGCATGAGTATGAGTTAGATTCATCATTTGGAACATGGATTATGCATGAATTAGGTTAATTTGATGTTTAAGGGTGAAACCCATGTGTTATGGTGAAGATGATAACATGGGTAAATCATCTATGTCTAATTCTTGCTTAATGTTGATGTATTTTGATGTGTATGGTAGATTCTTGTTAGAGGAATTGAAAGAGATGTGATACTAATATGATTGATGTTTATGCATGAATGATTTATGTTGATTAGAAGTAGGAATTTGATGAATTATGTATGAAATTAGAAGGATATGCATGAACTAGTTGTACACTACGCTTAAGGGGTAGTACACACGTTAAAAGTATGATCAACTTATGATGAATTTGAGATTTGATCACTTGTAGGTGATTAACAAAGTTGTTATGAAGTGGGTTTTGATGATATGATAAGAAATGATGAATTGTTGTTAAGATGAAGTGAACAAAATGTGATGATAATATGTATGATGTTTAATTTTAAATACTACATGATGATTAGTAGTTGGTCTTGATGAGTTATGTATGAGTTTAGAAGATTTGAGCATGAAATAGTTGTACGTTATGCTTAAAAGGTAGTACTTGCATCAAGTGTATGATGAAATGTATATATATAGTGTCACCCGTATAACCGAACATGATGTCACGAGTATATGATGATAAGTCGATGGTTAAATATGGTATATAGTTGACTTTCAAAAGTCAACTAAGCATAAGAAACATGAATTGACACGTGGTTGTACATGCCGGATTATAGGAATTCGTATGGTACATGTTAGGTCAATATGCGTCGTTAGTGATTATATGATGATTTACATGAGTTTATACGGATATGAATATAATCATATGAGTTATGTATGTTAGAAATGACTAGTGAAAGTTAAGGGTGAAATATCCGATTGATATGATTGTTAACATGTGCGAATGCATATGCTAATAGGAGCGTGACCTTGATGATAAGAGGGTATAGGAATCATGTCAAGACGGACGCAAGCATGAAAGGATAACGGGTCAAGAAAAGGCGAGGAGTCGGATATGAGCACGGACGCATAAGGTAAGTGATTTCTGTAATCACTTCATATGTTCTGTTAGGTGATATGGTGTTTTAATTAACTAAACAGGATGATTGAGGTCAATTATGTGTCGTAGCCCTATGTCGTAAAGGATGGGGTTTAAAGTTGACCAAAATGCCCTTGATGGGTATTTTGGGCAAACGGTCTTAATAAGGGGTTTAGAAACAAGTTATATGATTAATGTAATGTTCTGGACAAGTATGGAAGTGGGAAGTATGGTTTTGTTAGTCTTAGATCATTTAATGCGCAAATACCCATAACGGGTCAAATAATTAGGAAATGACAATAAGACGATAGAGCGTAAGATAAGAATTTCCTTAATTCGGAAGTGGGATTTTAAGTTATTATGATAGAATGTGAATTTACAAGCATGTAGGAAGAAACGGGAGGTTAAACGGGTAAGCGGTTCAAAAGTTACGCGCGTTTTAGTGCGTACAAGCGACGAAACGGATCTGCAGCAAAATGATCTTTCTAGGGGCCGTCGCCGACGGGCTCCCATCCCGTCGCCGACGGGCTCCCAAAAGACCTTTTTGGCCGACGGCCTAACTATCTGTCGACGGGAAGAATTTGGGCGACGGGTATAAGGAGAAGCCGTCGCCGACGGGTCCCCACCCCGTCGCCGACGGGTTGTCTAGCCCATTTCTTCGTTTTTCCTTATATTGCACATCCGGACGACCCGTAACGCATTCCGGTATGTCGTTTTTCGATAAGATGATTGTTTAAGCACGGTATGTAAGAAGTATGTAGGTAGGTATATATGTATGTACGTCTTAAGTATAAACGTTTATATGTTTAATGAGTGTACGTATGTATGTAGATGTGGGAGTACGCATGTAAGGGCAGGTGTATGTCTGTAAGAATGTACGATTAATATAATGTTAATAACATGCTTGGTGAATATCGTAGACTGTAATTACGGTTTATAAATCAAAGCCTAAGTCCCGGGTAAATAGTGTATGAGTATGTAGGAAGTATGCAAAATCTTGTACGTATATGTAGATGTGTATATATGTATGCGTATAGATATGCACGAGTGTATGTATGTATGAAATGATGTAGGAAAGGTTGTATGTATGTGGATATGTATGTACGTATGTGTTAAGATAGGTACGAGGGTATACATGTATGTAATGATGTGGGAAGGGTTTGTATATATGTAGATGTATATGTATGTAGATATGCATGTATAAGGGCACGTATGAGTGTATGCACGCATGTAAGTTGTAGGAAAGATATGTACGTAAGTAGAGGCGTATGTATGTAGGTATGAAAGTATGTATACATGATTTAGACATGTCGAGGGTTAACGTTATTAATGGTGTACCTTGAGAATGAAAAGTAATGCAGGTACGTTATCGAAGCCTCACAGGAGATGGATACGCAGATGAGATGCTTAAAGTTTCTTAAAGATCTAAATGTGAAGTGTATTCGAATGAATCTTGTTTATATAATGCGTACTAATGTTATGAATGTATGTGGTGAATGCAGGTTGTATGGATAATGAGCGATTAGCACAAGGATTAGAGATCGAAGACCGAGTCACTAGAGAGATTGTACGGGGACGTTGAATGTAAAATATAGTTAATGTAAGCTATGTTTTTAGTTAACAAGTAAGAGGATGACAGACTTTTGATTAAGAATTAAGTTAAAGTTAAAAGTTTAAATCAGTTGAGGTTTTTATAACGCAAGAAATTTTATGGTTGGTGTTTCCGCTGCGACTTTTTGTCAAATATGATTTAGGGTGTAACAAGTTGGTATCAGAGCCCTGGTTTGAGAGAATCAAGTGTAAGAAGGTAAGTACTTGAACTCAAACCTATGTGCTCTTGTGATAAGAAACCCGTACAATCCAAGACTCGGTCAAGATCCAAAGGTAAAAGAGAATGTAAGTATGTACTTATGTATACGCATAAAGAAACTGACGGTTTTGTATATGCAAGGTAAGTATAAGCGTTTGAAGAGGATGATCTGCGAGTGCGGTCAAGTACCGACACCAAGGCATGAAATAAGATAAAGTTGAACCCAGGTACGTAAATTTAATAGGTCGGTATATGAAATGGTGAAATGCATTAAGGGAAGAGAAATGCTAAATGAAGGACCATGATGGTATAGTAAACATGTTTTGAAAAATGATGCACGTGCCGAAACCAAACTCTTCGGACATAAGGTGACAATTACACGAAGACACGAAACTAGTATGTGGATTGTGTACCTGGCCAGTACACGTGAAGCATATGACGTTCGTGTGACCGTGATAATTGATACAGGTATGTCTGTTAGAATTAAGTAGTAGGTGGACGTGAGGGTGAAGAGAAATGTAAGACTCTCAAGAATGAGAGTATGAAATGCTATGCTAGAATCCGCGAGACGGATTCGAAACATGATATGCTATACTAGAATCCGCGAGACGGATTCGAAGTATGATATGCTATGCTAGAATCCGCGAGACGGATTCGAAACATGATATGCTATACTAAAATCCGCGAGACGGATTCGAAGTATGATATGCTATACTAGAATCCGCGAGACGGATTCGAAGTATGATATGCTATGCTAGAATCCGCGAGACGGATTCGAAACATGAAATGCTATGCTAGAATCCGCGAGACGGATTCGAAACATGAAAGAAGTTAAAGTATGAATGCAATACTTGAATCCGTGAGACGGATTCAAGGGATGAAAAGCGTATATGCAATGTTTGAATCCGCGAGACGGATTCAAGGAATGAAAGTTATGAACGATGCAAATTTCTTGTGGAATTGGTTATGATAAGCGAAAGCTGTAACAAGCTATGCACGTCGGCCGGTTCAAGTTGAACAAGTCGAGTGAGGATAAGGTACCATCCGTTTAGAACGAGTGGTCGTGAATGCAATAACGAATGTATGAAGTTCAATCCGTTATACGGATAGAACGGAAGAATTATGTTGAAAGCAATTAACCCGATGTTACCGGGTCGTAAGTGGTATGCTTGAATCTCATTATGAGAGTATATGCTATTACCCAACTAAGTGGATAACCGAATGCGTGAAAGAAATGAAGGTATATAAGCGGATGAAACCAATAATGTTGGAATGGGCACGGCGTAATATGGAAAGCTTGGTTCTAATAGTTGACGTAGGAATGAAAACTATGTCATTAAGAAGTGAAATTTTAATGTTTTGAGTAAAATATACGAGTATTAGTTAAAATCTTGTAAGGTGAATGTGCATGATGCGTATACCTATGTAACTTAAGTAAATGCGCGAAATGAGAGGGATAGTAATGTAGAAAGGTGTTAACTATGGAGTTAACCATGTAGACGTGATTATGGAATGAATGAATAAACATGTAGTGATGATCATCACTAAGAAACTATCATGAGGCAAGAAGTTGAGGTCTAAAGATATATATATTTTAGAAGCATGTTATTTAGGAGGGATGGTAATAACCGGTAAGTAAAGGATTATAGTCCCGTAAAAAAATGAGCAAGGTTTCGGGGACGAAACCTCTTTTAAGGGGGGTAGACTTGTAACACCCCAAAACCCGAATGTTTATATTCGTTAAATGTCCTATTATGGTACATCAAGAAATAAATAACTAGGTTATTTATCCTAGTTAAAAGTATGGTAGAAACAAATAAAGGATGAAAGTTGTGTCAATTTTGTTTAGTGACAAACTTGAGGGGCTAAAGTGGGGCAAAATGAAAGTTGATATTATTAATAAAAATAAATAAATATATACCCACATACACACACACAATCGTGTGTTCTAGAATGAGCAGGAGCTCCATGAGCTCCAAAACCCTAAACATGCAAGATCATCAAATTGGATGGCTAAATGAGGTTTAAATTCATAACCGAGCATGGATTAATGATCACCTTCACAAGGGGATCGTAAGGTATGTCTTAGATTCTAGATTGGTGATGATGCACGAAATGGGTTATGTTGTAAATCACGAATTCGTATGAAATCGAGCATGAGTATGAGTTAGATTCATCATTTGGAACATGGATTATGCATGAATTAGGTTAATTTGATGTTTAAGGGTGAAACCCATGTGTTATGGTGAAGATGATAACATGGGTAAATCATCTATGTCTAATTCTTGCTTAATGTTGATGTATTTTGATGTGTATGGTAGATTCTTGTTAGAGGAATTGAAAGAGATGTGATACTAATATGATTGATGTTTATGCATGAATGATTTATGTTGATTAGAAGTAGGAATTTGATGAATTATGTATGAAATTAGAAGGATATGCATGAACTAGTTGTACACTACGCTTAAGGGGTAGTACACACGTTAAAAGTATGATCAACTTATGATGAATTTGAGATTTGATCACTTGTAGGTGATTAACAAAGTTGTTATGAAGTGGGTTTTGATGATATGATAAGAAATGATGAATTGTTGTTAAGATGAAGTGAACAAAATGTGATGATAATATGTATGATGTTTAATTTTAAATACTACATGATGATTAGTAGTTGGTCTTGATGAGTTATGTATGAGTTTAGAAGATTTGAGCATGAAATAGTTGTACGTTATGCTTAAAAGGTAGTACTTGCATCAAGTGTATGATGAAATGTATATATATAGTGTCACCCGTATAACCGAACATGATGTCACGAGTATATGATGATAAGTCGATGGTTAAATATGGTATATAGTTGACTTTCAAAAGTCAACTAAGCATAAGAAACATGAATTGACACGTGGTTGTACATGCCGGATTATAGGAATTCGTATGGTACATGTTAGGTCAATATGCGTCGTTAGTGATTATATGATGATTTACATGAGTTTATACGGATATGAATATAATCATATGAGTTATGTATGTTAGAAATGACTAGTGAAAGTTAAGGGTGAAATATCCGATTGATATGATTGTTAACATGTGCGAATGCATATGCTAATAGGAGCGTGACCTTAATGATAAGAGGGTATAGGAATCATGTCAAGACGGACGCAAGCATGAAAGGATAACGGGTCAAGAAAAGGCGAGGAGTCGGATATGAGCACGGACGCATAAGGTAAGTGATTTCTGTAATCACTTCATATGTTCTGTTAGGTGATATGGTGTTTTAATTAACTAAACAGGATGATTGAGGTCAATTATGTGTCGTAGCCCTATGTCGTAAAGGATGGGGTTTAAAGTTGACCAAAATGCCCTTGATGGGTATTTTGGGCAAACGGTCTTAATAAGGGGTTTAGAAACAAGTTATATGATTAATGTAATGTTCTGGACAAGTATGGAAGTGGGAAGTATGGTTTTGTTAGTCTTAGATCATTTAATGCGCAAATACCCATAACGGGTCAAATAATTAGGAAATGACAATAAGACGATAGAGCGTAAGATAAGAATTTCCTTAATTCGGAAGTGGGATTTTAAGTTATTATGATAGAATGTGAATTTACAAGCATGTAGGAAGAAACGGGAGGTTAAACGGGTAAGCGGTTCAAAAGTTACGCGCGTTTTAGTGCGTACAAGCGACGAAACGGATCTGCAGCAAAATGATCTTTCTAGGGGCCGTCGCCGACGGGCTCCCATCCCGTCGCCGACGGGCTCCCAAAAGACCTTTTTGGCCGACGGCCTAACTATCTGTCGACGGGAAGAATTTGGGCGACGGGTATAAGGAGAAGCCGTCGCCGACGGGTCCCCACCCCGTCGCCGACGGGTTGTCTAGCCCATTTCTTCGTTTTTCCTTATATTGCACATCCGGACGACCCGTAACGCATTCCGGTATGTCGTTTTTCGATAAGATGATTGTTTAAGCACGGTATGTAAGAAGTATGTAGGTAGGTATATATGTATGTACGTCTTAAGTATAAACGTTTATATGTTTAATGAGTGTACGTATGTATGTAGATGTGGGAGTACGCATGTAAGGGCAGGTGTATGTCTGTAAGAATGTACGATTAATATAATGTTAATAACATGCTTGGTGAATATCGTAGACTGTAATTACGGTTTATAAATCAAAGCCTAAGTCCCGGGTAAATAGTGTATGAGTATGTAGGAAGTATGCAAAATCTTGTACGTATATGTAGATGTGTATATATGTATGCGTATAGATATGCACGAGTGTATGTATGTATGAAATGATGTACGAAAGGTTGTATGTATGTGGATATGTATGTACGTATGTGTTAAGATAGGTACGAGGGTATACATGTATGTAATGATGTGGGAAGGGTTTGTATATATGTAGATGTATATGTATGTAGATATGCATGTATAAGGGCACGTATGAGTGTATGCACGCATGTAAGTTGTAGGAAAGATATGTACGTAAGTAGAGGCGTATGTATGTAGGTATAAAAGTATGTATACATGATTTAGACATGTCGAGGGTTAACGTTATTAATGGTGTACCTTGAGAATGAAAAGTAATGCAGGTACGTTATCGAAGCCTCACAGGAGATGGATACGCAGATGAGATGCTTAAAGTTTCTTAAAGATCTAAATGTGAAGTGTATTCGAATGAATCTTGTTTATATAATGCGTACTAATGTTATGAATGTATGTGGTGAATGCAGGTTGTATGGATAATGAGCGATTAGCACAAGGATTAGAGATCGAAGACCGAGTCACTAGAGAGATTGTACGGGGACGTTGAATGTAAAATATAGTTAATGTAAGCTATGTTTTTAGTTAACAAGTAAGAGGATGACAGACTTTTGATTAAGAATTAAGTTAAATTTAAAAGTTTAAATCAGTTGAGGTTTTTATAACGCAAGAAATTTTATGGTTGGTGTTTCCGCTGCGACTTTTTGTCAAATATGATTTAGGGTGTAACAAAGTTTCGGTCAAAATGCGTTTTAGCACGCATTTTGCAACGGAACTACTTATACGTATCAAAACACTTTGTTTTGATACCAAATCAGTTTTATAAGTTAGTTAAACATGTTTTAACATGTTTAACTCATCACTAATAGTTTAGTGCTTGTTTAGGGTCGTAAGTTAAGCGGTCTAGACAACCGCTTAAACTTTCGAACCCGACCCGTTTGGTCGATCATTAGGATCCGACCAAGCTCGATTAGTGAGCATAGTTGCATAGGGAATAACCACTGAGGTTATACCTTGTGATCACATAGGATTGGTTAGTTATTTGTTAAGTAGCTTGTATGCCTATAGGAAATGACCAAAATGCCCTTTTGAAGCTTAAATCCGTATTTTACATATGTGAACATGTTTTTGACATATAATCTGATTTAGTAACATGTTTAGGTATTATCGAGCATGTAAGACTTGACATAGCACATAGTTAACCATCTGAACATAGTTTCGCGCGAACGACACGTTAAAGTAACATAAGCTACCTTAATAAGTCGTAACGGGTCAAAAGCACTTAGGCTAAGTTCCGAGTTAGGATGTAGGCTTTGTTAAACCATATCTCATGAGTTCCAACACTCATTTGGTTTACAAGACCTCATTCTATCCGATCTTCCGATTTAGGTGTTGATTTATTTACTAGTGATCCGATTACTAGGTACTACTTGAATTTCCTTGGTTTGTCTGAGCTTCGCTAAGTTCTTTAGATCAAGGATATCCTTCCATTCAAAGTGAGTACATAGTTCCCCTATTTTACTGTTTTCAATTGTTTTGGGGTGATTCATATATATTAAAACGATTTCGATATTTTCACGATGTTTTAAAAAACGATTAAGATTGTTTATATTAAACTAATAACGATTTTGATAATGTGAACGAACTTGTTGGTTGTAATTACATAACGAGTGACAGTCATTAGCATTGATCAAGCCAACCAGTATTAGGTTATGGTACCATAGGATCTGACAAATCCCGTTATCAGACTACACCCATGGTTATGTGTGGGGGTTATGTAGGTAACGACCGAATCTGATGATCGTTAACTTACCCTTTGGTGGTTTGTTAATACGAGAAACGAGGTAGTTGAGTCACGAAGGTTTCAATGTTATTAACGAGGCGACCAAAAGTAGTTTCACAATTAAAACGAAAACGATTTTGGGACGAGTTAAATGATTTGGAACGACTTAAACGATATAAACGATTTGAACGAACGATTGATTTGGGTTATGATCAGGTAATGGATGGGTGTAACATGATAAAAGCATGGTAGATACGTCGTTGGTACATCTTATATATAAGTGCTTTTATCATATTACATTTCATGTCATTATTTAGTTCACTTGGGAAACGATGTCACACAACGAGGTTTTC
This sequence comes from Helianthus tuberosus, assembly GCA_030545235.1. Lineage (NCBI taxonomy): Eukaryota > Viridiplantae > Streptophyta > Magnoliopsida > Asterales > Asteraceae > Helianthus > Helianthus tuberosus. Next base: position 109,097,447 of record CM060355.1, read on the forward strand.
GAAATAATATAAACCATACGAGTTTTATTAACGAGTTTTAACGAGATGTTTTACGAATTGGTTTACTAAAACAAAAGTCTTTGAGTTAGGAATCATGGCTATGAAATTTTATAAATTATAACCATCTTGATTTGAGTTGGTTAATCATGTTGTAATATTATATACTTTTCAAAACAAGGTTTTCGAGGTATTGCAATATATAATAACGAGCCATGATTCCGATACTCTTATAAAACCTATGTGCTCGCCAGCATTTCTTTGCTGACTTTATTTTTTTACATATGTTTCAGGTGGTATTGCTTGATGTTGCTTGCTAAGAAGCTTGTGTCACATAGGACCTGGACGTGGCCTTAGTGACTTAAAAATAGTTATAAACAATGTGTAGTCTGTTTGTTTTGGTTTAAAGACAATGTACATTACTTGATAAATTAATAAAACAAAACTTTTAATTACCATGGTTGTTGAAACGATGATTCTGTTACAACACTCCCCGACGTTTCCGCCACAGTTTGTTGTTTTAACGTGGTCGGGGTGTGACAAAAGAGTTGGTATCAGAGCCAATGGTTATAGGGAATTAGGTTATTAGTAATGCTTTGACCTAGACTATAACTTTCTTGGACCCTAACGCGAGTTATCTTGCGTTTAGATTTTAAAACAATACCGTCACCTATCCTTAGGTGATAACCACAACGAGAACACAATAACAAATCCGCTTCGAAAATTAATCATCTATCCTTGGATGATTGATTGTAAGGTTTTGAACCCTTCCAGTTTGATTCATTTTCGACTTTATGCCCTCTGAATTTTCAAAATCTCGTCAAAGTTTGGGTCTAAATAATGTGAACACGTGCAAACTGGGAGAGTGAATGCCTGTACCCTGAGTTTTCTGTCTAAGGCTAGAGTGTTTGTACAAATCCGCAGTATCGGACCAGTTACTCTTACCTGGGAGTGTTCACTTATAGGCGAGCATGTCTTCAGTGATACATTATTATGACCTATTTATTTTGATTAGTCACTGCGTGTCATTTGTTTGTTCGAGGTAACGAACAAATGATCGCACTCCTTGTGTTTTGTCGATGTTTTCAATACCTCTTTTGTTTCTCCAATTATCGACCTCACTCGTTTCTCATGTTTCCTTGTTAGACAATGCCTCCTCGACGCGATGCTCAAACTTTTACCGCTGAAGAAGTCACAGCCCTTGTCTCTCAGCAAATGGCTGCTGTACTTCCAGGCGTAGTGACCCAAATCCATGAGCTTTACAACAACAACAACAACAATAATAACAACAATAACAACAACAATAACGCACCGTGTAATTTCAAGAATTTCAATTCTGCTAAGCCGCAAGTTTTCTGGGTCACAAGGAGCAACTGCGCTCCTGCAGTGGTTCGAGAGTATCGAAAGCACATTCAGACATGTGCAGTGTCCGAATGCGCGTAAGGTTGAATTTGCTTCAAGCGTGTTTGAGAAACGAGCTCTTACCTGGTGCAATGGTATTATGCGCGATAGGGGTGCCGAAGTGGCATTAGCACAAACTTGGGAAGAGCTCCGAGCTCTCATGATGAGAGAGTTCTGTCCCCGTCATGAGATTCGAGCTTTGGAACGAGAGTTTGATGATTTAAAGCAAGATGGGGGAGAACACCGTGCCTATATGGATCGATTCGAGGAGCTTAGTTTGTTGTGTCCCACTATGGTTACCCCACTGGAGAAAGCAATCGAGAGGTATATCGATGGTTTACCCGATTCTATTCAGGATATTGTGACCGGCGTTAATCCTACTACCGTTCGTCACGCGATCGAGTTGTCGGCTACCCTGACTGAGTCCCAAGTCAGGAAGGGTAAACTCACCCGCAAGGGTGATAAAAAGAAGTCGACCGATTCTGACAAAGGTAAGGGAAGGGTAAGCGCAAGGCTTCCCAGAACTTTGCAGTCACTGCTCAGAACCCTCAGAACCCACCGACTCAACCTCTTGCAAAGAAAGCATATGCTGGTACCGCACCTCACTGTGCCCAATGCAATGGTCACCATGTTGTCCAGCAGGCCTGTAAACAATGTAATACGTGTGGTAGACTTGGGCATCTGGCCAACATTTTTCGTTTGGGCCAGAATCAAGCTGCTCAGGTTCCAGCACAAGTTCAAGGGAATGTTGCGAGATTCCCACCTGGCTCGTGTTTTAATTGTGGAGAAATGGGTCATTTCCGCAACAACTGCCCGAGGTTGGTAAATGCGAATGCAAATCTAAATGCAATCGCGAATGTAAATCCCGCTCGTGGACGAGCATTCAATCTGAATGCGAACGAGGCGAGGGCGGACAACGAAGTAGTTAACGGTACGTTCCTTGTTAACAATCAACTTGCATCTGTTCTTTTCGATTCTGGTGCCGATAGGAGTTTTGTTTTGTTATCCTTTGAGCCTTTACTTGCGATACCTAGAAGTAAACTCAGGAAACCCTTATCTGTTGAAGTTGCTACTGGTAAACCTCTTGTTCTCGATTCTGTTCTTCGTGGTTGTCAATTGAACCTCGATAACCATCTTTTTCCTATCGACCTCGTACCGATGCAACTTGGGAGTTTCGACATTATCATAGGGATGAATTGGTTAACCAAACACCATGCTGAGGTAGTTTGTTTCGATAAGATCATTCGTATTCCTCTTTTGTCTGGCGATGTTCTGGAAGTTCATGGCGAGAAACCATCTGGTGGATTGAAACTTATGACGTGTACGAAGGCCCAAAGTTATTTGCAAAAAAGGATATGTTGCCTTCCTGGCACATATCACCGAGGAGAAAGGCAAAAACAAGAATATTCAGGATATTCCGATTGTTCGGGATTTTCCAGAGGTGTTTCCTGATGAACTACCTGGTTTGCCTCCAGTTCATCAAGTCGAGTTTCATATTGACCTTGTACCCAATGCTAACCCGATTGCGAAAGCACCTTATCGTCTTGCACCGTCTGAGATGCAAGAGTTATCGAAGCAGCTTCAAGAATTATCGGATAAATGATTCATCCGTCCGAGTTATTCACCTTGGGGTGCTCTTGTCCTCTTTGTGAAAAACAAGGATGGATCTTTTCCAATGTGTATCGATTATCGTGATCTTAATAAGCTTACCATCAAGAATCGATATCCCCTACCTCGAATCGATGATCTATTTGATCAGCTGCAAGGTGCTACCTATTTTTCCAAGATCGATCTGCGTTCTGGGTATCATCAACTTCGTGTACTCGAAGAAGATATTCCCAAAACTGCATTCCGTACGAGATATGGGCATTACGTTCACAGTCATGCCTTTTGGTTTGACGAATGCCCCAGCTATCTTCATGGACCTAATGAATAGGGTTTGTAAGCCTTATTTAGACAAGTTCATCATTGTGTTTATCGACGATATTCTTATTTATTCAAAGTCTCGAGCCGATCACGAGCAACACCTTCGTTTGACATTGGAACTCCTGAAGAAGGAACAACTTTTTGCTAAATTCTCCAAGTGTGAATTTTGGCTTAAAGAAGCTCAGTTTTTGGGACATATTGTCAACGAGCAAGGTATTCATGTGGATCCATCCAAGATTGTTGCAATCAAGGATTGGAATACACCAACGAAGCCTACAGAAATTCGTGCTTTCCTTGGTCTCGCTGGATATTATCGTCGATTCATTTCTAATTTCTCGAAGATTGTGGTTCCACTCATTGCTTTGACTCAAAAGAATAAGCCTTTTGAGTGGGGACCCAAGCAAGAAGAAGCGTTCCAAACGCTGAAACGGAAGCTCTGTGATGCTCCTGTTTTATCTTTGCCCGAGGGAAACGATGATTTCGTTGTCTACTGTGATGCGTCCAACTTAGGCCTTGGTTGTGTTCTTATGCAATGAGGTAAAGTTATAGCATATGCATCTAGACAATTGAAAGTTCACGAGAAGAACTACACGACTCGTGATCTCGAATTGGGTGTTGTGGTTTTCGCACTTAAAATCTAGAGACACTACCTCTATGGAACGAAGTGTGTGGTTTTCACAGACCACAAAAGTCTCCAGCATATTCTTAATCAGAAAGAGCTCAACACGAGGCAACGTCGTTGGGTTGAACTCTTGAACGACTATGATTGCGAGATTTGCTACCATCCTGGTAAGGCGAATGTCGTAGCCGATGCACTTAGTCGAAAGGAGCGAGTCAAGCTTCATTCTGTTTGAACTCTATCTGATCTCCAAACTCGTGTTCTTCAAGCTCAGCAATCTTGTGTTTCACAAGATTTGATAGGTAAGGAATTACCACGTCAACTTGAGCTTAAGCTCGAAGCGAAGGACGATGGTTTGCTCTACTTCAAGGATCGTTTGTGGACTCCGAAACAAGATAATCTTCGCACATTAGTGATGGACGAATCACACAAGTCTCGATATTCTATCCATCTTGGTGCTGATAAAATGTACAAGGATCTTCGTACTAAGTTCTGGTGGCCTAGTATGAAGAAAGATGTTGCCTTGTATGTATCGAAATGCCTAACTTGTCTCAAAGTCAAGGCTGAACATCAACGACCATCTGGTTTGCTTGTACAACCAGAGTTACCAGTTTGGAAGTGGGAGAACATTGCGATGGATCTCATCACTAAATTACCGCGTACATCTAAAGGTCACGATGCTATTTGGGTTGTTATCGATCGATTGACGAAGTCAGCTCATTTTATTCCGATTCGCGAGGATCTATCTGCTGATAAACTTGCAAAGATTTATGTTGATGAGATTGTATCACGACATGGTGTTCCTTTGGATATCATTTTCGATCGTGATGCTCGGTTTTCATCTCATTTCTGGAAGACCATGCAATCTGCTATGGGAACCCAACTAAATCTAAGCACTACTTATCATCCCCAAACAGATGGACAATCTGAGAGAACGATTCAAATTTTGGAGGATATGCTTAGAGCATGCGTGATAGACTTTGGTGGTAATTGGGATTCTCATCTGCCATTGATTGAGATCTCTTACAACAATAGTTATCATACTAGTATCAATATGGCACCATTCGAAGCTCTCTACGGTCGAAAATGTCATTCACCTGTCTGTTGGAATGAGATCGGTGAAGCTTAGCTTACTGGACCTGAGCTCATTCAAGAAACAACAGACAAAATCAAGAAAATTCGCGATAATCTTGTGACAGCTAGATGCCGTCAAAAGAGTTATGCAGATTTACGACGCAAGCCCTTAGAATTTCAAGTCGGAGACCATGTCCTACTCAAGGTATCACCTTGGAAGGGAGTGGTGAGATTTGGAAAGAAAGGAAAACTTACACCACGATATGTTGGACCATTTAAGATTGTTAAAAGAGTTGGAAAGGTTGCCTATCGACTAGAGCTACCTCCAGAGCTTGGAAATATTCATCCGACTTTTCATGTGTCCAATCTGCGAAAGTGTCTAGCTGACGTTGATCTTCACATTCCACTCGACGAAATCCAAATCGACGAAATGATGCACTTTGTCAAGAAACCTGTGGAGATAGTGGACCGTACATACAAACAGTTGAAGAACAAACGAATTCATTTGGTCAAGATTCGCTGGGAATCCAAACGTGGCCCAGAGTTTACTTAGGAACATGAAGACCAAATGAAGGCGAAATATCCGCAATTGTTCTCACAAGTTTCCTCTAGTTAAAATTTCGGGACGAAATTTCCTAAAGTATGGGAGACTGTGACAACTGTGCTCTGTAATCGATGAACAATGCAAAACAATGAAACAATGAGCTTTGGTGTTATTATATGTGTTTTCATGTTATTATGTGTGTATTTGTGTTTGATGATTTTACGATTCGATTCGATTCCGATTTCAAGCTTTAAATCGCTTTCTGGAAAGTTACACGCAAACTGGTGCGTAAACGCATTCAGTTTAACGCAAAAAACACTCCGGAATAGTGACATAGGCTTAACATACCTTAAATATCCTCCACATAACTTAGAAATAAGTTTTGGATGGGTTGGTGTGTTGAAAACGAGTCTATTCGATCGCAGGGACTATTTGTGTCAAACTGCGAAACTATACCGATTTGTATGGTGTCGAACAGTCCGGAACTTGATCATAATCTAAACATACCATAAATAGCCTAAACATAGCTTAGAAAAAAGCTTTGAGGGGTTCGATATGCGAAAATATGCTTATTTGATGTTACAGGGACTAAAAGTGTCAAAAACGACGTAAGTTTGCATTTTCACGCATATCTTACGTTCTGACCACGTCTGGACATCCAAAATTTTTGTAGACACTAAAATATTTTTATTTTAGTGATCGGCATGCAAAAATACCACTCGTCGCTTAATTTGGTTCGTTTTCGCGTCCGTTTGAGTTTCGTCGTAATCTAACGAACAAAGCGACCGTACGACCAAACGAGCGGACATCTGAGAGTTTTCCGAGCACATTTTGAGTCCTCTAAACTTTATTGACATTGTAGAGCCTTGAAAATGGCTTAACGGGGGTCAAAAGGGCCTGAAATGAGCCGAGATGCAAGTTTTACAAGTTCAGGGACTAAACTGCAATTTCTGCATAGTCTGCCCAGGCGGGCCGCGTAAGCCTGGTGTCTCCTCTTATGCGGGCCGTGTGAGGACACCCAGCATCAGAAACTGTTTTTTCAGCAACAGATTCATAATTCAGGGGCTGTTATGCAATTTTCTGGTGTGTTGAGCAAGTTTAAGTGTTCACCAAGGTTCCCAATCAGTTCCTAACACTTGTAGGGTCAACATCATTGCTTGTTGGCCACACAAAAATGTGTAATGATCTTGTAGATTTGCAACAACTATAAATAGCCCAATCATTTCACTTGTTCATTGCTCATTCCTCTTTTCTCTTCTCTACAATCTGAATTGGGAGCTTTCTCAAGTGATTTGGAACTTCCTCTTTGGTTTTCTTGTCTTCTTTCTTCAAGCTTTGGACCATTGTTAGTATTCTTTCATGCTTAGTCTTTATGTTTAAGCAGAAAGTCAAACAGTTTGGCCAACAGTTTGACTTTCGGTTTTGACCATCAATTGGTCAAGTCAAAGTTCAATTGAACTTTGCAACGTGATTGTAATCACGATGGTTATAATCCTTAGCGATTATACTTACTGATTACCACGTTAACTAGGCGTAGTGACGAGTCAAAGTTTCGGTCAAAATGCGTTTTAGCACGCATTTTGCAACGGAACTACTTATACGTATCAAAACACTTTGTTTTGATACCAAATCAGTTTTATAAGTTAGTTAAACATGTTTTGACATGTTTAACTCGTCGCTAATTGTTTAGTGTTTGTGTAGGGTCGTAAGTTAAGCGGTCAAGACAACCACTTAAACTTTCGAACCCGACCTGTTTGGTCGATCAATAGGATCCGACCAAGCTCGATTAGTGATCATAGTTGCATAGGGAATAACCACTGAGGTTATACCTTATGATCACATAGGATTGGTTAGTTATTTGTTAATTAGCTTGTATGCCCATAGGAAATGACCAAAACGCCCTTTTGAAGCTTAAATCCGTATTTTACATATGTGAACATGTTTTTGACATATAATCTGATTTAGTAACATGTTTAGGTATTATTGGGCATGTAAGACTTGACATAGCACATAGTTAACCATCCGAACATAGTTTCGCGCGAACGACACGTTAAAGTAGCATAAGCTACCTTAATAGGTCATAACGGGTCAAAAGCACTTAGGCTAAGTTCCGAGTTAGGATGTAGGCTTTGTTAAACCATATCACATGAGTTCCAACACTCATTTGGTTTACAAGACCTCATTCTATCCGATCTTCCGATTTAGGTGTTGATTTATTTACTAGTGATCCGATTACTAGGTACTACTTGAATTTCCTTGGTTTGTCTGAGCTTCGCTAAGTTCTTTAGATCAAGGATATCCTTCCATTCAAAGTGAGTACATAGTTCCCCTATTTTACTGTTTTCAATTGTTTTTGGGTGATTCATATGTATTAAAACGATTTCGATATTTTAACGATGTTTTCAAAAATGATTAAGATGGTTTATATTAAACTAATAACGATTTCGATAATGTGAACGAACTTGTTGGTTGTAATTACATAACGAGTGACATTCATTAGCATTGACCAAGCCGACCAGTATTAGGTTATGGTACCACAGGATCTGACAAATCCCGTTATCAGACTACACCTATGGTTATGTGTGGGGGTTATGTAGGTAACGATCGAATCTGATGATTGTTAACTTACCCTTTGGTGGTTTGTTAATACGAGAAACGAGGTAGTCGAGTCACGAAGGTTTCAATGTTATTAACGAGGCGACCAAAAGTAGTTTCATAATTAAAACAGAAACGATTTTGGGACGAGTTAAATGATTTGGAACGACTTAAACGATATAAACGATTTGAACGAACGATTGATTTGGGTTATGATTAGGTAATGGATGGGTGTAACATGATAAAAGCATGGTAGATACGCCGTTGGTACATCTTATATATAAGTACTTTTATCATATTACATTTCATGTCATTATTTAGTTCACTTGGGAAACGATTTGAAAAGATGTCACACAACGAGGTTTTTGAAATAATATAAACCATACGAGATTTATTAACGAGTTTTAACGAGATGTTTTACGAATTGGTTTACTAAAACAAAAGTCTTTGAGTTAGGAATCATGGCTACGAAATTTTATAAATTATAACCATCTTGATTTGAGTTGGTTAATCATGTTGCAATATTATATACTTTTGAAAACAAGGTTTTCGAGGTATTGCAATATATAATAACGAGCCATGATTCCGATACTCTTATAAAACCTATGTGCTCGCCAGCATTTCTTTGCTGACTTTATTTTTTTACATATGTTTCAGGTGGTATTGCTTGATGTTGCTTGCTAAGAAGCTTGTGTCACATAGGACCTGAACGAGGCCTTAGTGACTTAAAAACAGTTATAAACAATGTGTAGTTTGTTTGTTTTGGTTTAAAGACAATGTACATTACTTGATAAATCAATAAAACGAAACTTTTAATTACCATGGTTGTTGAAACGATGATTCTGTTACAACACTCCCCGACGTTTCTGCCACGGTTTGTTGTTTTAACGTGGTCGGGGTGTGACATAGGACCCGCACGTTTTCTTAAACCTGTCAAACGGGGAAAATATACGATGTAAAAACGTTCACCCACACACGCACGTTACATCGTGTTAACTCGCAAAATTTAGAACGAAATGTAAAATGTTAAGCCAAAGACGCACGTTACGATGTGTTAAGTCACAAAATTTAGAACCAAGCATAAAGCGAAAAATTTGCGGAAAATGAAAACTATAAATGACCAAAGTTGAAAGTAAAAAAAGTTATGAGGATAGATTTCAAAAGATAAAAAGTTTTGGGTTAAAAGTAAAAAAACAAATAGTTTTAGGTTAAAAGTAATTTATGAAATACTTTTGGGTGAAAAGTAAAAAAAATCTTTTTTTTTTTTTTGAAAACCCCCAAAGCCAAGGTTACGACAACCATATGCATAACCGTTTTTTCTTTGAAACCCCCCCAAATCACACATCGTTTTGCGGCGGGGCGTAAAACGGTGTCAAATAGTACTAATGTCACACAACCGTCATTGATCACCAACACTGACTCGACCTAGGATATGCGTGTTGCGACGAACCTGTCAAATACGGAAAATAGAGGTAAATACGTTGAACCACACATGCACGTTGCGTCGTATTAACTCGAAAAATTTAGAACTATACGTAAAACGAAAATTTGCGAAAGATGAAAAGTATAAGTGACAAAAGTTGCGAAGTTAAATTGCAAATAATGAAAAATTTTGGGTTAAAGTTAGAAAAATAAATTATGTAGGGTTAAAGTTGCAAAAGTTAAAAACCTTTAGGGAAAAAGTAAAAAAATCAAGTATTTTTTTGTTTGAAAAATGTCTAAAACACAATGTACAACTTGTTATGCACAAAAAAGTTGTCAATTTATACTATATAATAATATTTTAATTAGATTGGTAAAAAGACCAAAGGTCCCTTAAACATAGATTTAACTGAAACTTTTAACCTTGTTAGTGCTAAAAACGAAAGATATAACCAGTTTTCCAAATAAAGGATTTTGACTATAATTATTGAAGTTAAAGGTTATCTATTGCTATCCGATACAAACATAAAGGACGAAAAATGTAATTTACCCTAAAAATAATGGTTTACTTAGGATTATATTACTTCAATTATATATTTATATGTTAAACTACAATATTTTTCATTCTGATTCTAAAATCTGTTAAACATAAGCTCGTGCTTTCCGAATATGTCGTCACAACATTTTTTTGGTACGTTTCAATGTGTAAAACTGAGCGGTCTTAACCTGCCGCCGCAACTCGCGACGTGTTTTACTAGTTGTAAATAAAATGACATAATTTGGAAAAGGTCGTAAAGATGACATCGTACTCAATATCATTTTTGTATCCTCAAAATCACGTACAAAAGCTCTACTAAGAGATTCTTTTGTGGAAAAATTCATATCAACAACGAGATTCTTATGATTGCATGCTAACACATTACACTTACAAATGAACTGACTGTGTTACATTTATGTCGACAAGTTTGGTATAATCGTGTGTAAACATATTTATCAAAGCTTTTAAATTATGGGTTACACTACTAGAAAATACATTCCTCTTGACACGCGAACAATGACACGCGTGTTGGTAATTTTAGTGATTATCAACATTTGTAGTGGTATTGGATTAACTCGTTGAATAAACGTTCTCGTTATATATTAATCGAGTTAGGTGATGCAGGAATGGCGACCTTGGTTGTTATAACGAGTGTGTGTGTAACCGGATTTTGGCCTAATTAATAATATAGGCACCTAATTATTTAATTGATTTGTTAATTTGTGAATTGATTCGGCCTATAAATAACATCAGTATTTTAACTAATGATTATGGGCCTTTGGCTTTCTTGGCTAGTCAACTCACGGTTCGGAATCGGAAATCAAGTTATCTCCACTGAAGTTACAAAGATTGATATATTATTTAATATATTAAATCTATTATTGAACAAAATTAAAAGTTAGTTTTATTGGGAGATAACTGATCCGTGAATCAAGGGATCACAACAAGTTTTCGAGATAACGGTACACAAAAAAGAAGTTCTGTTCGGTTCTGGATCGAATACGGTATTTTTCATTATTCTCAAAATCACAACCCTGTTCTTGTTACGAATTAAGTTTAATCCGTTCGAACTTTTGAGTATACCGATCAAATAGTTCGTTCTGATAGTTTTCATACGACTCTCAATTCAATCCAAGCAATTTTATTTTGATTCACTGTGCTCTCATTCAATCCAACCAACAAAGAACGAACTATTTCAACATAACTGGTGAATCTGCAAGCGACATGACAAGCAAATTCGCGAAGTTGGAGAAATTTGAAGGGCAGGATTTTAGGCGCTGGAGGAAGAAGATGCATTTCTTGTTAACCACACTAAAAGTTGTGTACGTTCTGAGTACACCGATGCCTGAAGAAAGGGGGGGAACGAACCCCTTGATAAACAGAGGAAAAGGTCGAAGTGGGAAAATGATGATTATATATGAAGAGGGCATATATTGAATGGAATGTGTGATGGGTTATTTGATCTGTACCAGAATGCAGTGTCTACCAAAGATCTCTGGGATTCTCTTGAATCCAAATATATGGCAGAGGATGCATCTAGCAAAAAATTTCTGGTAAGTAATTTTAATTCCTACAAAATGGTTGATGATAGACCGGCTATGGAGCAATATAATGAATTATTGCACATATTGGGTCAATATACTCAACACAATTTGTATATGGATGAGTCAATTTCTGTTTCAAGCATCATTGATAAACTCCCTCCATCATGGAAAGATTTTAAACACACCCTTAAACATCAAAAGGAAGAATTGACTTTAGTTCAATTGGGAAGTCACATTCGAATCGAAGAATCTCTTCAGGTTCAAGAAGTTGGTAAAAATAAGGGCAAAAGTGTGGTTGGTCAATCTTCAATTAACATGGTGGAGCATGATGGGAAATCGGGTAATCATAACAAGTTTAAAGGCAAAAAACGCAAGTTTGATCATGGTGATAAAAATTCAAACAAGAAAGCCAAAAAGACATGTTGGAGGTGTCACAAGGTGGGACACTTCAAAAAGGATTGCCGAGTGAAGGTTACGGGAAACAACAAAGGCTCGAGTGGAGCGGGTCAAAGTGGGTGGGTCCAAGGATCCACCAACACAAACAGGTATGTGTTCAAACTATTATCTAAATTCGAGTAGTGATTGTTTGGTCCTAGAAAAGGCTCCATGTTCATACACTTTTTATACAAATAATATGCCTGATCTCAAAATTTTAAATGACAATAATTTTAGTGGTTCAAAATTTAGTGAATTTATTCCACAAACAGATTGTGGAAAAGTAAAACACAACTTTCCTACGACGGCTAATACATTTGGCCCACTTTTGGGCCCAAATCACAATACAACAAATTCATTGAATAGTTGGGACAAGGTATTGGGATGCGATGGTTTTGTTGGAAAACAGATGGGCCATGAATTTAGTTCTAAACTAAATAACACTTATGGCCTGAGTGATGATAATGGATTGGACAATTTAAATTCTTCCATGTTTGTAGAATCCATGACTTGGGATTCGAGCTTAAATAAAAATATGAAATTGGATCGTGATGTATATGTCAAATCTGACAAGAATTTTGAGCATAATTTCATGCCTTTAGGCTGTGAATTGAGTACCATTAATATGGACTCAACAATAAATGGAAATGATGGAAACATTTGTGGTCCAAATAATTCACAGTTGACCGAAAAGATTATTAGTTCGAATTTAAATTCGAATGTTAATAATAATTTGAATATTTCGGTTGCGAATTATGTATCTTTTATCACTGAATCATTTTCTGTTCAGGATGATGAATTCGCATGGTGGGTAGACTCAGGAGCTACGGTGCATGTATGTAAAGATCTAAGGTGGTTTGAAGAATGCAAACCTATTGATGATGGATCTGAATTACGAATGGGAAATGTAGCAACCGAGCCTATTAAAGGTGTCGAGAAAGTCAAGCTTGTATTTACTTCTGGCAAACACTTATTACTAGATTATGTGTTGTATGTTCCGGGTATACGGAAGAATTTGTTGTCGGGTATTGTATTTAATAATTATGGGTTTAAACAGGTCATTGAGTTTGACAAGTTTATCTTGTCAAGACATGGAACCTTTGTAGGATTTGGATATTTATCTAATGGTATGTTTAAATTAAATGTTCATGTCCCGTTTGCTAAAGAATCCGTGTGTATTGCTTCTTCTAGTAATAACGTAGATAATGAATCAATGTTATGGCATGCTAGATTAGGACATGTTAATTATTTTAGAATGAAAGACATGTCAAAAATGAGCTTGATACCCGCTTTTGATAAGAACAATAATCAATGTCACACTTGCAAGTTAACCAAAATAACAAGAAAACCTTTTAAAGATGTCAAAAGAGAATCTAAGGTTTTAGAACTCATTCATTCTGACTTATGTGATTTTCACAACACTCCCTCTCTTGGAAGTAAGAAATATGTTGTGACCTTTATTGACGATGCTTCTAGGTTTTGTTATGTCACACCCCTATTTTCCACGTGTCACCGGTGGGCCCGGTGGGGAGTATCGTGACGTAGTTGATATCATCATAGTCAAACAACACAATATTTAAATGCACAACGGAAGCAAAAGATAAATATATTACAAACCGACAAAAAGTAATATCAAGTATTACAAACGGAATGTAAAGGATCCACAGGCGGATCGAAAATAAAATGAAACATTGTTCAACAGACTTTAGGCATCTAAGCTTGCGAGACTTTTTATTGATGCTAGGAGTAGCCAGCCTATTCCGATTAGTACCTGCATTAACCTTTTTGGAAAATACGTCAGTTTACACTGGTAAATACAATTTAACTGACTCATTTTGAAAAGTTTAATAAAATTGATTTGGATGCACGTGGCACAAAACATTTTATAACTTGGGATAATTATATGAATATAATACATGTAAATGAATTACATGTTACTTATGCGTTCAGTAGCCCGTTCCGTAGACCGGGTTAAAGATTAATAGACACACCACATTATTTGGTTCGGCACTGACGAGTGTACGCCTACACTCCATGCTTTGGTCGTGGCCATCTCGTGAGATGTTGCCAAGGATATCCGGGACATGGTCATTAACCCCCCAAAGGCTTTAAGCAAACAAAACATTTCAAAACGTAGCATATCAAGGATTTAACCACTATTCGATTAAAGATTCAATGCCGGACCAAGCGGTATTTTATATACCGTACCCCAAGCCCGTATAGGGAAAATAAGTTAAAAGTATTTACCTGAGCTAAATATAAATTCAATCCCAGCCGTATCAAATCAGCAAGTATAGATAGCTTTTACTGGGCTCCTATATCTGGAACGAAGGTTTTTAATAACCTATTAGATTCCTAACGGGTCTTTATTTAAGCCTTTGCTTAGACCGGTTAGTCTTAAAAGAAGGTACGGTTCAAAACGCATGATTAAGCGAGAACCGGATTAGAATGTGGTTTAACCCGACAAGCTTGTATACTTGTGTAATATGGGTAACCTAAACACATTATGGATTTTGAGACAAGAATGATACGGTTTGACCCGTTTCGGCTATCATATGCAAACTAGTCACATAAGCCGATCCGAACGCGACAAGTGCGTAACGAGTAACCCAATGGGTCATATGCAAGTTTCCTAAGTTAAAATGCTTTAAATATGTTGTGACATCAATAAGATATCTTCTATTATGCCCAAAACGGATTTAAACACAAATTACGCCCCGTAGGGGTATTTAGGTCATTTAAAAGGTTATAAAAGAGTTTAAATATGAACCTGAGTTTCGGGTCTGATGTAATTAGTAAAATTACTCAATTTACTAGGTTATATCAGTAGGGTATCATATATATGTGAAATCTATCCTTTATAACCAAACTATGCCTCTTAAGGGTATTTTGGTAATTTCACATAGGCTTAAAAGGTCAAAACTGGGAACCTGAGTGTAAGACTTTTAGCTTACTGTAAAAATATAATAATTTACTTAAAATATCAGTAGGTATCAAACCTTATGTGCTCAACAAAAACTTAATACCTACTATGCGTAAAAAATGCCTAAAATGGCGACTTGGAGCCATTTCTGGGTTTTCAAATGAAATCTGATATTTTTTTTATAATTCCAGAAGGCTCAAAATACTTTATTTATTATATTAGATTAGTAGAAAAAGGTTTGGGGTCAAAAGGATTTGTAAAACTCATTTTATGGCTTAAAAGGGCAAAACCGTCATAAACCGAATCAAACTTAGAGACCTATGTTATGCTCAGCCAAAAATTAAATAAAAATCCCAAAATATTATATTACATCAGTGGGTAAAAAGTTTGATATCAAAAAGTGGGTTTAAATAGGCCATACGCTAATTACGCCGTTTAATTAACCTAAAGTTTTTAAATTACGCTAATGAGCATAACTCTTAATCTAGACCTCAAACTGATGTCAAATTTTAGGTGCAAGTTTATAAATCAGTAACTAAGGTTTCTACTCTTTCACTTTTTCAAAAATCACGTTTTATAGTAAAAAGGGCATAATAGTCAACAATTAAGCGTTTAACGGAAACATGCATGTTAATCGGATAACTAATGAACCAAGTTGTGTGACCTCAGGGGGTTACACTAACATGAAACCTGGTTCAATTAAGGTTCTAAGGCATTTCTAAACAATGCTTAAACGGGTCAGTACTGAAAGTCAAAGCAGAGGTCAAACTATGCGATTTTCGGTTCCAAACCGAGCCTAAACTGAAAATTGTCGAGTTGAACATGTTGGGGCATGTTCGTACATTAATTACTAAGTTATAATAATGATCAAACAGGTTGCAAGTATCCTACATTGCTAATTATGCTTTAATTTGAAATTTAACATTCTGTTGACTTTTTAAAGTAAGCTTTGACTCGACAATTAACATAGTTAGAGCGGGAATCTGGAAGTACCCTTTTTAAGGGTTTACCCATATAAATACCTACTTAAAGGTACTTTTAATTCGTGATTAGACTGAGCACATATTAATTAATCACGAAGTCAAACCTTAATTACGACGGTTTGACTTTTAGCTAATTAACTAAGCTTAAACGAATTTAGAAAGGTTAAGTATACTTACAAGAGTCCTAATTATGATTAGTGATCACTAGGAAGATGGCTTGCTGACCAGAGAGCTCCAGAAAAAGAGTTGCAATTGAAAGAGCTAAGTTGCTACACTTCAAGTCCCTTATATACTAACTTTGATCTTCTAGGATGATGCCAACTAACTCTAGTGATGTTATAAGATCATCCCAGGTGGCCTAGGAAGCTAAAAACCAGATATAGGAGCCCCTTGAATCGAAAAACTAGCTTTTAAATCGGTGCAACTGGAAATAACAGGCAGCTGGAAGTTTTCTGCATCTGGGACCTGCTTGCGCACCGCAACGTCCACAGTGTTGAGGTGCGCAAGGGACATGGCAGCACAACACATCTTTCAAATGTTTACAGTTTGGCCCCCGGACCTTCCAAACGTCGTTTTCACATTATTTCTTGCATTATAAGCATTCTAAATTTACTTTTGAGGGTTCCAAGACTTATACAAACTTTGTTAAGTCCTTGGTTAACTTTGTAATGGCCCGAAAAGCCATAATTTCAATGTTGACGCTTTTAACCCCTCGTATACGAATTTGATCATATCTTTCTCATACGATAACGAAACTTTATGGAATTTTTATCACATATTCTAGTGAGCATAATTTACCGTTATGAAGCTTCAGGTTTGCTAAAAGGTCACTCAGAGATATACTTTAAACATGTTGACACATTTAACCCCTATAGTTTAAAATCTCTCACTTTCTTCCATATTTAGCTTCGTATGATCCATGATTTATTCGTTTGAAGGTATAAACATCTTGTAGGGCTATTTTAAAATATATTTATCCATTGTTGACACCTTGGACCCTTATATTCACATAGTTTCCTTGTTTGTCAACTTTAGTCCTTCAAATTAAATCCTTTACACGTTTTAAGCTTATGACACGTGTCAATACATTATTGGACGTGAAATTTCGAGGTGTTACATCCTCACCCCCTTAAAAGAAATCTCGACCTCGAGATTTGATAAAATGCTGGAAGTACTTTTTGTCGCATAATGGACTTAACCTCAATAGCATATCTGGAGCTTTTCCAAGCTCCCAAGTTGACCTTTATAATGGGTACATTTATCCCTTTGGAGCTTCTTCACCTATCGATCCTCAATCGATATAGGTTGCTCATTATATCATAAATCTGTATATCATTATGTGATAATGCTTTTCGACTTATTGATGAAACACATCCTTAAATCATTAGTGAAAATGTGTTGCGAGCTCCGTCCAACTCCTTAAATAGGTTTTAGCTTATAAGCTATTTGATCCTGATACATTCGATTCCTTCGAATGATTCAATATATTCAGAGCTCAACTAGCCTAATAATTAACAAATTGACACACCCTTCCAGGGTGATATCTTTGTTGAACCTTATCCCTTCACAAGAACTTAGGAGGGTTGCTATTTTCATTAATCCTTGATTTTTCTGCCGAATACTGGCAACTTACAGATGATTATGGATTTGTTTGATCTCATCTGTTGTTTCCAAGGCAACCTTCTGATCCTGATAATTGGACTTCCCAAAGTCTCATCCATCAAACGGACGTTTTGATATTTTATCTATACAAGGTCTCCAAAGGAGCAACCTTGATACTTATATAGCAACTATTATAAAAAGCTTATCTTAAGGCGAAATGGATATTCCAACCACTGCTTAGAACTAATCCCAAAGAGTAGTTAATCCTTGCGTTAGTCAATCAAATCGACGATCTTGGGCAGCTAATGACAATTCTTAATTGTTGTCTAATTAGGGTTGCGGTAATCAATGCATAAGCAAAATGAACCGCCTTTCTTAATTAACTAAAACGAATTCTCAGAATATTGAGTTAGGCTATAAGAATCCTTTATTCGCTTAATCAGGATTTCAATTCTTCTAATGATGGTACTAGCTGTCATGGAGATTTCATAATAATACAGCCCCATCTGGGATATAAATCTTAACTCTACCTGCCTCTCAGGAGGTAAACAGGGTAATCTTAAGAGAAGATAATCAAGATACACAGAGATTACAGAGATTTTCCAAATCTCATGCTCCAGTTCATCCATCATTGCTTGTCAGATAAGGGACATATTCACATTACAAGTCTATGGATTCCCTTAATCATAGACATTTACTTAGAAAATTCCACTGTGTATATCTTCTTTGAATACCACTAGTTGACTTTTAGTATCATATGATTATTGGGATATCTTTGTGGCTCCATGCATTAAACCTCCATACTGATCAGGCATGGAAGCAATCTATGGAACTTATCAAGATACATCAACCCTCATATGACGCTTTTTGTCATACCATCTGGTATTCTTAATCGATAGATATCAAAGAGATATCAACTATATGCTGACGCACTTCTTCTAGAGAGAGGTTACTTCTAGAATTCTTACGGTTGGAGGTTTCTGATAGAAACGGAAAAAAAAGGTTCTTATGATTTCGCCTGTAAGTTTTACCTTACCCTAACATCTGGGGTTCTTACGGGAAAAGTTTCTAAAAGTTTGCTAAGCTTATGGTTTTTATGAGAGACTTAGCAGTACCTGAAACCAAACGTAACTCCTAGCCATAAAATCACCATAAGGGACTTATCTGGTGTCATTATTAATATGAGTTGCCTCTAATCATACATCAGGAGGGCTAAACGCCTCCATTCTTAAACCTTTTAAACTTAGCTATAAAACCTTTGACAAATTGTAGGGCAGTCTCGGCCTTGACTGGTTATCTATAAAACGTGAGTAGCTGAGGTGGATCCATAATGGATTCATAATAAGCAGGCTTTGAAACCTTAATGTGCCCTCTTATTGCCGATGCTAAATCATAATATATATATATAGTGCATTATGCTTAAATTCTAGGTTAACCGAATAAGGGCACTATTTCCATCAATGAACCAAGGTTTGCAGCACACTGCTGATAGTTTATAAATCTTATGGGGGAGTCGGAAAATTATTACTCCATCTTTTCCCATTTCGTGACGCGGATAATAGATTTTCTAATAAGGTCCTTAAAACTTGGACCATCCCATAATGTATAAGAGAATCTTTCTTGTGGACTTCATTAATGTCCCCACTAATTAAGGGTATCGCCATCGAATGACAGTGATGTATACCTCACCGTGTCCTTTCCAGCATAACCACTGATATACCTAATGGTTTCTACTACATCCAAAAAATTTCTTGAAATTGGTGGCCCCTTTTTACTATTGAAGTCTCTTGACTTCTAAGAGGCGAAGTACTTTTAAGTACATCCTAAGGGGAAAGGGCTTCTTGCCATATATGATTTTGTTTGGGTTATTCTTCGCATCTGAAGTATGAATATAGCTCTTCTTATGAGCAGTGACATGTGTTTTAAAGCGAACATCATTCGGCTTCTCAAGCCTTTTCATGACTTTTCTCGTAGCCTTTCCAACAGCTGCGTTAATCACTGTTTTGGAGATTAACTCCATTAACATTGAGGTTCACATTGGATGCACTATTATCACTTGTCGCATCTCCAGCATCGCGTCTGTTGTCTGTTTCTTCTGAGTTTTTCCATACTCGAATCTTTGGTCTTAAATACCAAATTTAACAAGTGCTTGGGCATTCCATACCCAGTACCTCCTTGAATGGTCAAAGGCTCACCATAAGGAGTCTTAATAACTACTTGCTTCTCATCACATAAGGCATGGGCTTGGTTACAGGATGACCAGCCCTTCTTTTATTATTACATAGAGTCCCTCTATTTTAATGGAACAAAGACAGTGGAAAAGAGTAATCCCTAATGGATATAAAACATCCATCTAATACTGCTGAAGCAGTCTCTGAGGTACTATCGGCCAATTCTACTTTATACTTAACGCTTAGAGTTTTAACAGGCAGACTTAATGATTTACAAAATCTATTCTCTACGAGAGACTTATCTGAACCTGAATCAAATAATACTCTAGCATGAGCGTTATTGATAAAGAAGTACCTGTTGTGACATTGTTATTCTGAACAGTCTCTTGAGTATCCATTTGAGAGCTTCCAGCTTTGATCTTCTTAGCCTCCTCAGGCTTTTTAGCGTACTTAGGGCAGTTGGTCTTAATGTGCCCTTTCTCATTGCAACCATAGCAGGTTGCATCTCCCATTCTCTTGCAATCCAAGGTCTTATGCTCCTTGGACTTGCAGATTCCACAGGGTAGAGGCTGAGATTCATATATGCATTTCCCGAGGTGGTATTTCCTACAGGTTTTGCATATGGTCTTTTCACCGGTCTGCTGTTTGTCCTTCAAATCCTTGCATTCATGGGTCTTGTGATCCGTCTCCTTACAGATGACACATCCCCCGGTCTGATCATAGAAACATTTTCCGAAGTGCTTCTTCCCGCAGGTTTTACATTCGGGTTTTGCCTCCTTTTGCTTGGACTGGTTATAGCTTGAACCGGTCTTACTCTTTTTGTAACCTTTATTTGGGGTATTATCGCACTTTCGCTTATGATCCTTTAATACACGGTCCACGGCTTTATTTACCGTTGTATCCAACATAGCCTGTAACTCGGTGCCCGTTAAGTTCAGTCGTGCATTTTCATTTTGATCAACTAGATGATTGTGAGCTTCAAATGAGTTAGCCATGGTGAAGCTTTGAAGGCTACAAACCAAGTAGTAATAAATTGGTTTAATTATATAGCGAATTGTCGAATTTGATGTTTGAATAGCCATGGTGCAATTCAACCATATAGACCAACAGATAATATTTAATTTATTTGATTATGTTTTGCCTAGGTTTTTAAATAACCCATCATTGGCGTTTAAATGGGATATGATCCTTCTTATTTATTAGACAGGGGACATAAGTCATGACTGTCAATGTCGTATTGACATTTTATATAGCACATAGGGCTTGTTCCCCAGGACTTTTGATGGCACAGGGGCCTTGTCACTAGGAAAAATTTAAAACATAATCAATGATTCCTTTGGATCGGAAAATTTCATAATTCATTGCCTTGACAAGAAGTTATGAAATAAAACTATCTTTTTCATGTATACATCCTTGCCCGTAGGTATACATCCCAGATGGATGTTTAGATGCGTACATCATGTTCGGCGTTTATTAGCCATGATTCCTATTGATCATTTAGGCTAAATAAGGGGTTTGGAAGTTCCTAATATAAAGATGACAAGCGTGATTTTATCGCATCACTGTTGTCGGGAGTGTTAACACGTTTTCAAGTGTTAATAAGGATCTGAATCTCTTTTAAACAGGTTTTACCCTCTTAGCTAGGTCTTTAAATGACATTCAAGCTAGGTCAAACCTTTTAAGATTCTCTTTTAATATTTATACTGGCAGGAAAGGAATGATATTTATTTTTATTCGGGATTTTTATCATAATTATCCTGGATTTAATTAAAATATAACTATAGCACAAAAAGTCAAGTCACAAGGGCAACTTTAAATTATAAACCATGATTTTGTAGAATCAAGGTATTTAGGCTTGAACGTGTTCATACCTTTTCTTGACAGGGAGTTGTAGGCTACGACTGTCTTTAGTCTCAAAGGACGTTAATTATAGCCCGTAGGCATTATATCCCTAATGGATGTTTAAATCACAAAATAAGAAAGGATTTCGGGAGAATCCAGTATGAGGATGATTTATGTGACTTTATCGAACCACGTCTGCCAGAAAAGTTAATATGTTATAGATGTTTAACAAGGATGTGAATCTCTTGAATAGGTCCTATCATCTTGGCCTCGTCATATAGGCTAAGTTTACCTTTAAGATTCTTTTTTGATAATTAACGCAGAACAATCCTAACTCGGGATGTTAATAAGGATCTGAACCTAAATTGAGGAACTGCCATCTTGGCCGGGTCTTAATAATGACACGAGGCTAGGTCTTGTCCTTTTTAGATTTTGCCATTTTATTATAATGGTAGATCTTATAAAAGGAATGATATATATATATTTTTTTAAACATAATCGTTCCTTTAAAATTTAAACAAGTATATGGTTGCCCTAAACGGGACTTCTTAAGGAAATGACTTACCCTTGCAGGGGCTAATCATAAAAATAACAAAGAAGCAATTAAAAGACAATGAAACGAAATTAGGATTAGTCCTATGTCCTTGTCTAGACTCGAGAATGTGCAACTGTGTAACTGAGATTGAACACAAAAGCTAGTGTTCAATTCACTCAGTGTTGGCTCTGATACCAACCTGTCACACCCCTATTTTCCACGTGTCACCGGTGGGCCCGGTGGGGAGTATCGTGACGTAGTTGATATCATCATAGTCAAACAACACAATATTTAAATACACAGCGGAAGCAAAAGATAAATATATTACAAACCGATATAAAGTAATATCAAGTATTACAAACGGAATGTAAAGGATCCACAGGCGGATCAAAAATAAAATGAAACATTGTTCAACAGACTTTAGGCATCTAAGCTTGTGAGACTCTTTATTGATGCTAGGAGTAGCCAGCCTATTCCGATTAGTACCTGCACTTAACCTTTTTGGAAAATACGTCAGTTTACACTGGTAAATACAATTTAACTGACTCTTTTGAAAAGTTTAATAAAATTGATTTGGATGCACGTGGCACAAAACATTTTATAACTTGGGATAATTATATGAATAAAATACTTGTAAACGAATTACATGTTACTTATGCATTCAGTAGCCCGTTCCGTAGACCGGGTTAAAGATTAATAGACACACCACATTATTTGGTTCGGCACTGACGAGTGTACGCCTACACTCCGTGCTTTGGTCGTGGCCATCTCGTGAGATGATGCCAAGGATATCCGGGACATGGTCATTAACCCCCCAAAGGCTTTAAGCAAACAAAACATTTCAAAACGTAGCATATCAAGGATTTAACCACTATTCGATTAAAGATTCAATGCCGGACCAAGCGGTATTTTATATACCGTACCCCAAGCCCGTATAGGGAAAATAAGTTAAAAGTATTTACCTGAGCTAAATATAAATTCAATCCCAGCCGTATCAAATCAGCAAGTATAGATAGCTTTTACTGGGCTCCTATATCTGGAACGAAGGTTTTTAATAACCTATTAGATTCCTAACGGGTCTTTATTTAAGCCTTTGCTTAGACCGGTTAGTCTTAAAAGAAGGTACGGTTCAAAATGCATGATTAAGCGAGAACCGGATTAGAATGTGGTTTAACCCGACAAGCTTGTATACTTGTGTAATATGGGTAACCTAAACACATTATGGATTTTGAGACAAGAATGATACGGTTTGACCCGTTTCGGCTATCATATGCAAACTAGTCACATAAGCCGATCCGAACGCGACAAGTGCGTAACGAGTAACCCAATGGGTCATATGCAAGTTTCCTAAGTTAAAATGCTTTAAATATGTTGTGACATCAATAAGATATCTTCTATTATGCCCAAAACGGATTTAAACACAAATTACGCCCCGTAGGGGTATTTAGGTCATTTAAAAGGTTATAAAAGAGTTTAAATATGAACCTGAGTTTCGGGTCTGATGTAATTAGTAAAATTACTCAATTTACTAGGTTATATCAGTAGGGTATCATATATATGTGAAATCTATCCTTTATAACCAAACTATGCCTCTTAAGGGTATTTTGGTAATTTCACATAGGCTTAAAAGGTCAAAACTGGGAACCTGAGTGTAAGACTTTTAGCTTACTGTAAAAATATAATAATTTACTTAAAATATCAGTAGGTATCAAACCTTATGTGCTCAACAAAAACTTAATACCTACTATGCGTAAAAAATGCCTAAAAAGGCGACTTGGAGCCATTTCTGGGTTTTCAAATGAAATCTGATATTTTTTTATAATTCCAGAAGGCTCAAAATACTTTATTTATTATATTAGATTAGTAGAAAAAGGTTTGGGGTCAAAAGGATTTGTAAAACTCATTTTATGGCTTAAAAGGGCAAAACCGTCATAAACCGAATCAAACTTAGAGACCTATGTTATGCTCAGCCAAAAATTAAATAAAAATCCCAAAATATTATATTACATCAGTGGGTAAAAAGTTTGATATCAAAAAGTGGGTTTAAATAGCCCATACGCTAATTACGCCGTTTAATTAACCTAAAGTTTTTAAATTACGCTAATGAGCATAACTCTTAATCTAGACCTCAAACTGATGTCAAATTTTAGGTGCAAGTTTATAAATCAGTAACTAAGGTTTCTAATCTTTCACTTTTTCAAAAATCATGTTTTATAGTAAAAAGGGCATAATAGTCAACAATTAAGCGTTTAACGGAAACATGCATGTGAATCGGATAACTAATGAACCAAGTTGTGTGACCTCAGGGAGTTACACTAATAAGAAACCTGGTTCAATTAAGGTTCTAAGGCATTTCTAAACAATGCTTAAACGGGTCAGAACTGAAAGTCAAAGCAGAGGTCAAACTATGCGATTTTCGGTTCCAAACCGAGCCTAAACTGAAAATTGTCGAGTTGAACATGTTGGGGCATGTTCGTACAATAATTACTAAGTTATAATAATGATCAAATAGGTTGCAAGTATCCTACATTGCTAATTATGCTTTAATTTGAAATTTAACATTCTGTTGACTTTTTAAAGTAAGCTTTGACTCGACAATTAACATAGTTAGAGCGGGAATCTGGAAGTGCCCCTTTTAAGGGTTTATTACCCATATAAATACCTACTTAAAGGTACTTTTAATTCGTGATTAGACTGAGCACATATTAATTAATCACGAAGTCAAACCTTAATTACGACGGTTTGACTTTTAGCTAATTAACTAAGCTTAAACGAATTTAGAAAGGTTAAGTATACTTACAAGAGTCCTAATTATGATTAGTGATCACTAGGAAGATGGCTTGCTGACCAGAGAGCTCCAGAAAAAGAGTTGCAATTGAAACAGCTAAGTTGCTACACTTCAAGTCCCTTATATACTAACTTTGATCTTCTAGGATGATGCCAACTAACTCGAGTGATGTTATAAGATCATCCCAGGTGGCCTAGGAAGCTAAAAACCAGATATAGGAGCCCCTTGAATCGAAAAACCAGCTTTTAAGTCGGTGCAACCGGAAATAACAGGCAGCTGGAAGTTTTCTGCATCTGGGACCTGCTTGCGCACCGCAACGTCCACAGTGTTGAGGTGCGCAAGGGACATGGCAGCACAACACATCTTTCAAATGTTTACAGTTTGGCCCCCGGACCTTCCAAACGTCGTTTTCACATTATTTCTTGCATTATACGCCTTCTAAATTTACTTTTGAGGGTTCCAAGACTTATAAAAACTTTGTTAAGTCCTTGGTTAACTTTGTAATGGCCCGAAAAGCCATAATTTCAACGTTGACGCTTTTAACCCCTCGTATACGAATTTGATCATATCTTTCTCATACGATAACAAAACTTTATGGAATTTTTATCACATATTCTAGTGAGTATAATTTACCGTTACGAAGCTTTGGGTTTGCTAAAAGGTCACTCAGAGGTATACTTTAAACATGTTGACACATTTAACCACTGTAGTTTGAAATCTCTCACTTTCTTCCATATTTAGCTTCGTATGATCCATGATTTATTCGTTTGAAGGTATAAATATCTTGTAGGGCTATTTTATAATATATTTATCCATTATTGACACCTTGGACCCTTATATTCACATAGTTTCCTTGTTTGTCAACTTTAGTCCTTCAAACTAAATCCTTTACACGTTTTAAGCTTACGACACGTGTCAATACATTATTGGACATGAAATTTCGAGGTGTTACATGTTATGTTTACTTGTTACATGCAAAGGATGAAATGTTAGATTAATTTAAAATATATAAACAAGAAGTAGAATTGCATCAAAAGGATTTGATTAAATCTTCGTACAGATAGAGGTGATGAATACTATGATCCAGTTTATTTCCAATCTACTGGTATCATACATCAGACCACTGCTCCTTATACACCATAGCAAAATGGTGTATCTGAGAGGAAGAATAGGACATTAAAAGAAATGGTTAATTCCATGTTGTCCTATTCGGGTTTGAGTGAAGGATTTTGGGGTGAGGCTATGCTGACAGCCTGCTATTTATTGAATAGGGTCCCAAATAAAAAGACCAAGGTAACCTGTCACACCCCGACCACGTTAAAACAAAAAACCGTGGCGGAAACGTCGGGGAGTGTTGTAACAGAATCATCGTTTCACAACCATGGTAATTTAAAAGTTTCGTTTTATTGATTCATTTAATAAATTACATTGTCTTAATATCATAACAAACAAACTACACATTGTTTATAACTGTTTTTAAGTCACTAAGGCCTCGTCCAGGTTCTACGTGACTCAAGCTTCTTAGCAAGCAACATCAAGCAATACCACCTGAAACATATGTAAAAATAAAGTCAGCAAAGAAATACTGGCGAGCACATAGGTTTTATAAGAGTATCGGAATCATGGCTCGTTTATATATATTACAATACCTCGAAAACCTTGTTTTGAAAAGTAAATATTATTGCAACATGATTAACCAACTCAAATCAAGATGGTTATAATTTATAAAATCTCGTAACCATGATTCTTAACCCTAAAACATTTGTTTTAGTAAACCAATTAGTAAAACATCTCGTTAAAACTTGTTAATAAAACTCGTATGGTTTATATCATTCGAAGACCACGTTGTATGATATCGTTTCAAAATCGTTTACCCAAGTGAACTAAATAATGTCACGCGATGTAATATGATAAAAGCACTTATATATAAGATGTACCAATGGCGTATCTACCATGCTTTTATCATACTACACCCGTCCCATTATCTAATAACTACCCAAAACCAATCGTTCGTTCAAATCGTTTATTTCGTTTAGGTCGTTCCAAATCGTTTAATTCGTCCCAAAATCATTTTCGTTTTAAATTGTGAAACTACTTTTGGTCGCCTCGCTAATAACATTCAAACTTTCGTGACTCGACTACCTCGTTTATCATATTAACAAACCACCAAAGGGTAAGTTAATAATCATCAGATTCGGTCGTTACCTACATAACCCCCACACATAACCATGGGTGTAGTCTGATAACAGGATTTGTCAGATCCTATGGTACCATAACCTAACACTGGTCGGTTCAGCCAAAATTAATGAATGTCATTCATTATGTACTACAACCAACAAGTTCGTTCACTTTATCGAAATCGTTATTAGTTTAATATAAACCATCTTAATCGTTTTTGAAACCATCGTTTAAAATATCGAAATCGTTTTAATACATATGAATAACCCCAAAACAATTGAAAGCAGTAAAATAGGGGAATTATGTACTCACATTGAATAGAAGGGTATCCTTGATCTAAAGAACTTAGCGAAGCTCAGACAAACCAAGGAAATTCAAGTAGTACCGAGTAATCGGATCACTAGTAAATAAATCGACACCTAAATCGGAAGATCGGATTGAATGAGGTCTTGTAAACCAAATGAGTGTGGAACTCATGTGATATGGTTTAACAAAGCCTACATTCTAAATCGGAACTTAGCCTAAGTGCTTTCGACCCGTTACGACCCATTAAGGTTGCTTATGCTACTTTAACGCGTCGTTCGCACGAAACTATGTTCGGATGGTTAACTATGTGCTATGTCAAGTCTTACATGCCCAATAATACCTAAACATGTTACTAAATCAGATTATATGTTAAAAACATGTTCACATATGTAAAATACGGATTTAAGTTTCAAAAGGGTGTTTTGGTCATTTCCTATGGGCATACAAGCTACTTAACAAATAACTAACCAATCCTATGTGATCATAAGGTATAACCTCAGTGGTTATTCCCTATGCAACTATGATCACTAATCAAGCTTGGTCGGATCCTAATGATCGACCAAACGAGTGGGGTTCGAAAATCTAAGCGGTTGTTTAGACTGCTTAACTTACGATCCTAAACAAGCACTAAACTAATAGTGACGAGTTAAACATGTCAAAACATGTTTAACCTACTTAGAAAACTGATTTGGTATCAAAACAATGGGTTTTGATACCCGAAAATAGTTTCGTTGCAAAATGCGTGCTAAAACGCATTTTGACCGAAACTTTGACTCGTCACTACGCCTAATTAACGTGGTAATCAGTAGGTATAATCGCTAATGATTATAACCATTATGATTACAATCACATTGCAAAGTTCAATTGAACTTTGACTTGACCAATTGATGGTCAAAACCGAAAGTCAAACTGTTGGCCAAACTGTTTGACTTTCTGCTTAAACATAAAGAATAAGCATGAAAGAAGACTTACAAAGGGTCCTAGCTATCTTTTCTACCAAGAATAAGTTTCCAAGCAGATTAGAAAGCTCCAAACACTTGAGAGAGCTCCTAAATCAGATTGTAGATAAGAGAATAGAGGAATGAGCAAATGAAATGGAAGTTGGCCATGCTATTTATACTTGTGGGGAGCTTACAAGATCATTACAAGTGGTTTGTGTGGTCTCCAAGCAAGAATCAAGGCCCTACAATTGTCACAAGCAGGTACAAAGCCTTGGGGAAGAGATAACTTGCTCACCACACCAAGAAATTGCAAGATTGGCCCCTGATGTATGAAACAGCAGCTGAAAACTGATTTCTGGTCACTGGCACTATCACACGGCCCGCGTAAGCATAGGGAGGGGGCTTACGCGCCCCACCTGGGTTCCCCAGATCAGCCAAAGTTTCAAAAATTACAGTTCAGGTCCCTGTACTTGGTTTAAGCTCATTTCAGGCTTTTTTGACCCCCGTTAAGCCATTTTCAAGGCTTTATAAGGTCAATAAAGTTTAGAGGACTCAAAATGTGCTTGGAACATTCTCGGATATCGGTTCGTTTGGTCGTACGGTTGCGTTGTTCGTTAAATTACAACGAAACTCAAACGGACGCGAAAACGAACCAAATTAAGCGACGAATGGTATTTTTGCATGCCGATCACTAAAATAAAAATATTTTAGTGTGTACAAAATTTTGGATGTCCAGATGTGGTCAGAACGTAAGATATGCGCGAAAATGCAAACTTACATCGTTTTTGACACTTTTAGTCCCTGTAAGATCAAATAAGCATGTTTTCGCATACCGAACCCCTCAAAGCTTATTTCTAAGCTATGTTTAGGTTATTTATGGTATTTATGGTATTTTTAGCTTAAGATCAAGTTCCAGACTCTTTGACACCATAAGAATCGGTATAGTTTCGCAGTTTGACACAAATAGTCCCTGCAATCGAATAGACTTGTTTTCAACACCCCAAACCATCCAAAACTTATTTCTAAGTTATGTAAAGGTTATTTTAGGTATGTTAAGCCTATGTCACTATTCCAGAGTGTTTGTCGTGTTAAACTGACAGCGTTTACGCACCAGTTTGCGTGTAACCTTCCAGAAAGCGATTTAAAGCTTGAAATCAGAATCGAATCGAATCGTAAAATCATCAAACACAAATACACATATAGAAACACCAAAAAAATTTGTTTTATTGATAATTAACATTGTTTTGCATTGTACATCGATTACAGAGCACAGTTGTCACATAACCCCATATGAGCTCTGGCACAAAAAGGCACCAAACTTAAGTCACCTTAAAGTTTGGGGTTGTAGAGCTGTAGTGAGACTCACTGAACCTAAGATACAAACCTTAGGTGAGAGGCATCGATTGCATATTCATTGGATATGCTGAACATTCTCCAGCTCATAGGTTCTATGTGACAGAACCAAATGTTTACGTGTCAGTTCACACAGTAATTGAGTCAAGAGATGGAGATTTTGGAAATGAGGATAGGTTCTACTCGGTACCTAGACTTAAAGATGTGCCTCAGAGTCTAAAAGATTTTGAAAGAAACTCTTCCAATACAAAAGATGTTTCCACTAGTACAGAACCAAGGAAAAGTACTAGGGTAAGGAAAGCCAAGAACTTTGGTGATGATTTCCAACTTTATTTGGTTGAAGGATCGAGAGATAAAATTGAATATCAATATCAATATTGTTTCAATATTGAGGAAGATCCGAAAACTTTCAGTGAAGCAATGGCTTCAAGGGATACTTCATTTTGGAAGGAAGCTATTCAAGATGAAATTGATTCTATCATGCAGAATAAGACCTGGAAGTTGACTGATTTACCTCCTGGATGTAAACCAGTAGGATGTAAATGGATTTTCAAAAGGAAAATGAAAGTGGATGGAAGCATTGATAAATTTAAAGCCTGACTAGTGATACAAGGCTTTAGACAAAAAGAAGGAATTGACTTCTTTGATACATATGCTCCAGTAGCAAGAATATCCACGATTAGGTTGTTGTTGGCTTTAGCAGCTATCCACAATCTTGTAATTCATCAAATGGATGTAAAGACTGCATTCCTAAATGGTGAATTGGATGAAGAAATATATATGAAACAACCAGAAGGTTTCATTATGCCAGGAAATGAACATAAGGTTTACAAGCTGGTTAAGTCATTATATGGCTTGATATAAGCTCCTAAACAGTGGCATCAAAAATTTGATGATGTGGTGTTGTCAGCTGGTTTTATACTTAATCAAGCTGACAAATGTGTATATAGCAAATTTGACTCCTCAGGAAAAGGAGTTATAATTTGTCTATATGTGGATGACATGTTGATATTTGGTACTGACTTAGGTCAAGTTGTTAAAACCAAAGAGTTCTTGTCATCAAAGTTTGTAATGAAAGATATGGGAGAGGCTGAGGTGATTCTTGGTATAAAGATCACTCGAGGGAACAATGGTATATCAATCTCTCAATCACATTATATTGAGAAGATCTTGAAGAAATTCAACAGTTTAAATTGTTCTCCAGTTGGAACTCCTATTGATCCTAACATTAGGCTTATGCCTAATCAAGGTAGCCCCATATCTCAACTTGAATATTCCAAAGAAATAGGATGTTTGATGTATGCTATGATCAGCACAAGGCCTGATATTGCTTATGCGGTGGGAAAACTTAGTAGATTTACAAGTAACCCGAGCACACATCATTGGCAAGTAATAAACAGATTGTTGAACTATGAATTATAGTTTGTGCTATTCAGGTTTCCCCTCAGTACTTGAAGGGTTTACTGATGCAAGTTGGATAAACAATAAGGAAGACCATTATTCTACAAGTGGATGGGTGTTCTTACTTGGTGGAGGTGCTATCTCCTGGGCCTCAAAGAATCAAACTTGCATCACAGATTCAACAATGGAATCTGAATTTGTAGCTTTAGCAGCAGCTGGAAAAGAATCTGAATGGCTAAGAAATTTGATCTATGAAATTCCTTTGTGGCCAAAACCGATATCACCTATATCTATCAGATGTGATAGTGCAGCTACTTTGGCTAAGGCTTACAGCCAAGTGTATAATGGAAAGTCTAGACACCTAGGTGTTAGACATAGCATGATTAGAGAATTAATCATGAATGGAGTGATATCTGTTGACTTTGTAAGATCTGAGTATAATATGGCTGATCATCTAACTAAAGGGTTAGGAAGAGATCTCGTGAACAAATCAGCCAAAGGGATGGGTTTAAAGTCCATACTTTAATATCCTATGCCAAGACACCCAATTCCCATCTAATACAACGTTAGATGCTGAATTCAATGTGGAAAGCTTGACATAAAGATATTGGAACACAACATTAGAATCATCCCAAGGTTTGTGTTCAGACTGCAGATGAAGTAGGTTGAAGTATAACTTCTTAATAGTTCTTTGATAAATTGCATTTGCAGGTGCACGAATAAAGAAACTACCTATAAGAGTATGAAGTTTAGCCGCTTCAAGAAGCTTGGACTTAGCTTTGATGTACTCTTTGAAGGATTGGACATAGGCTAGTAAAATATAGTGTCATGTAAGAACATATGGGTTGTAAACTTATGTGTATTTTACCTTCAAGTATTCAAATGGATAGCAAGGGTTCAATCCATAGAGACACCCCGATATTCGAATATTTGGATCGTGTAATTTACTAAGATGAAAATTCAATCCTCAGGATATTTTCATTTATGCATGAGTTTGAGATTTTGAGAATTGAGTAGAGTTAATCATGGATATCACTAAAATGGGGAGGAATGTTGGTAATTTTAGTGATTATCAACATTTGTAGTGGTATTGGATTAACTCGTTGAATAGTCGTTCTCGTTATATATTAATCGAGTTAGGTGATGCAGGAATGGCGAGCTTGGTTGTTATAACGAGTGTGTGTGTAACCGGATTTGGGACTAATTAATTATATAGGCACCTAATTATTTAATTGATTTGTTAATTTGTGAATTGATTAGGCCTATAAATAACATCAGTATGTTAACTAATGATTATGGGCCTTTGGCTTTCTTGGCTAGTCAACTCACGGTTCGGAATCGGAAATCAAGTTATCTCCACTGAAGTTACAAAGATTGATATATTATTTAATATATTAAATCTATTATTGAACAAAATTACAAGTTAGTTTTATTGGGAGATAACTGATCCGTGAATCAAGGGATCACAACAAGTTTTCGAGATAACGGTACACAAAAAAGAAGTTCTGTTCGGTTCTGGAGTTCTGGAACGAATACGATATTTTTCATTATTCTCAAAATCACAATCCTGTTCTTGTTACGAATTGAGTTTAATCCGTTCGAACTTTTGAGTATACCGATCAAATAGTTCGTTCTGATAGTTTTCATACGACTCTCAATTCAATCCAAGCAATTTTATTTTGATTCACTGTGCTCTCATTCAATCCAACCAACAACGCGCATATTTTATGACATTCAAAAGCGCATGTCAAGAAAAAAATGTCATTGCTTACAAAATTTAATAAATCTATGACATTCTTTTTTGTGTGTCTTGTTTTTAGCGTCATAAGAAAGCAAGATTCATCTTGACACACAAACAATGACACCCGCTCATTTTATGACATTCGAAAGTGCTGGTCAAGAACAAAAATGTCATGGTTTTACAAAATTCTATATATTTATGACACATTTTTTTTGTGTCATCCTTTTAGCGTCATAAAAAAAACAAGATCTATCTTGACACGCGAATAATGACACACGCTTATTTTATGACATTTAAATGCGTGTCAAGAAAAAAATGTCATGATTGTACAAAATTTAATAAATTCATGAAACTGTTTTTGTGTGTTATCTTTTTTAGCGTCATAAAAAACATTATATAAACATAAGGGTTAATTTTCTATAGCAAGTTATTGTTTATGTAATATGGCCATCATGGATAATTTCCATATCCAACTTTTCACTTCAATAGTTATGATGACTCTTAATGAACATGTTACACGCTATATTAGTAATAACGTCAAACTCGATCGACCAATTTTTTTGCATATATACATGTACATACATATATATTTTTAGCCGGTCTCCTAAAATAGCTTAGAAAATACTACACTTTATGAAAAATACCTCTTTTTTTTAGCTAGACTAATCTTTAGCTAGAAAAAAACCATTTTTTGGGGCTCCATTTAAAATCGTCAAAATGGTAATATTTTAGGCGATTAACTGGTTTGCAAATACCAAAACACTATTTTGGGCGTTTTACGTTTTGACCCGCCCAGAACAAGTCAAAGCTCGGCTAGAGTTCGACTCCCAACTTAAAATAGTACATATATTATATATATAATATAG
Source organism: Helianthus tuberosus (assembly GCA_030545235.1). Lineage (NCBI taxonomy): Eukaryota > Viridiplantae > Streptophyta > Magnoliopsida > Asterales > Asteraceae > Helianthus > Helianthus tuberosus. Next base: position 109,131,172 of record CM060355.1, read on the forward strand.
AAAATTTGCAACTTTGTATGTAAAGCTCGAAATCAGGCTCGACAACTAAACGACTAGATGAGTCATATTTCAGGCTCGACTCGTTCAAGTTTTTTACCGAGCCGATCCACTACAAAAAAAGGCTATTTAATGGCATACACTTTTAATGATACGTAGCTTTTGTGCCACTAATTTAAGTTTTTAGTGGCAGTTTGTGTATGCCATATTTATTTGACACACATTTAGTGGCATTTAAGTTTTATACTACTAATTTAGGTTTTTAGTGACACTTTATTAATGTCATAGATACTTAACACACACCTTTAGTAACATTTAGTTTTTTTACGCCATTAATTAACACCTTCACTAATCATCGTAGTAGGTAATCAAAATTCCAAAACTTCCATATTTAGACTATGGGATATGGGGCTTGGGTTGGGGCGTGACCCTTGGGCTTGAAGCCGAGCGTGTCAACTCATGCCCCCAACCCAAGCCCCACCATATTCCATGGTCTTAGACCATGTTTGGCTTAGCTTTTCAAAACAACTTATGACTTTTTGAAAAAGTTAATAAGTAATAATAGAGTAACTTACGGACTTTTTCCCTCGCATAAAAAGTCAATAAACTAATAATTCATTACAAATTTCATTCCAATCCAAACACCCCTCTTGCCTCCAAATGTTTTCTAAAATTTTTAGCCGAAGACTATTTCCCTCCAAGTTTGACCTACCAAAACTTCCCCCTAAAAAAAGATTTTCCTCTCTTTCCATCTCACTCTCATCTCTTTGGCAGGTCGTGTTCTTCAAAAATTAAGAACACCACCCTACTCTTACTTGTATTAATCCAGTTTCTACTTGAGGTTTTATTATTAGTCAATTCCAAACGCCCCTGGAAATTTGGGCGAGACACGGTGATGAAGACCCAATCCAAATCAAAAGGATAGGAGAAGTTAAAATCACCAAACTCCGTACTCCAAAACCAAACAACTCTATCCACTTCATCTTTCCTTCTATTTACTCTTTGTTATCTTGTTCAAGTGGGTGGGGTCAGTGGTGGTAGACTATTAGTTAGGGTTTTCAAGAATAGATGAGTATGGTGTCATGCTTTGTGGCCGATTCTAATTCTGGGGATCTCGATTTGGTGATTCATAGTCACGCTAGGTGGGGAAAAGGTGGTTGATTTTTGTTTACTTATTTCTGAATTCCCTTTTTCTTTGTGGGTTTTGGAGTTCCTTTGATTTGAATTCTTGTTTCATCAAACAAGAAGCCGACATTGAGACTTGAGAGGTCAACGATGTAGCATGATGTGCTACAAAAAGGTTTAACTTGCTCAACTTATTATTTGTTTGGTTAAATTTAAAGTTGTTTATTGTTTCATTTAGTAAATATAGGATTTGTTTTGAGTTTGAAGTTGAAGTTGTTATATTGTGGGTCAAGTCTTTATTTGTTCTGTTTTGTTTTGGGGGTTAGTAATTATGGTTTTTTTTGTTTCTCCAAGTGATCCAATTTATATGATGTTACTTGAGTGTTTATCTAAGATCTTATGATTTTGATGTTGTTTGCGAACTGAATTTAGGTGGTCTGTTGTAAATTCAAGTGTTTGCTTCAGATCCGTGACTTTTAGTTTCAATTATATTAGTGGGGGAAAGTTCTTGTACAAATAATCTTAACATACTAAACATACAAATTGAAGGAAACGTCAAAAAGACAACGTGACATTTTTGTAATTATCAATAACTATCAAAGTTAAGCTACAAATGTATCTAAAAAACCTAAAAAAAACGAACACCCCCCCCCCCCCCCCCCAACACACACACCCAAGCTAAAATGCTAAAAACTAAACCCCCAAAAAATCTAAAAAAAATAAAAAAAACACAATTTTTTTAATATTTTTTATAAAAAAACGCTACTTTTAGTAGCAATATATATATATATATATATATAGGGAGAAGATCATGCGAGAACCACCTCTTATTGCGAGAACCGCGAGAACCAATGTGAACACAACAAAAAATGCCTAAAAATAGCTAAAAATCACACAAATTTTTTTTTTTTTGAATTTTTTAATATTTTTTATAAAAAAATCGCTACTTTTCGAAGCTAAAAAAAAAAGTTTTTTAAATATTTTTTTTTGGGCTTCCAAAAGTAGCGATTTTAACATAAAAAATATTAAAAAATTCAAAAAAAATTTTTTAGATTTTTTTAGGTTCTTTGGGGGTTTAGTTTTTAGCATTTTAGCTTGGGGGGGGGGGGGGGGTGGACGGGGGGGGGGGGGGGGGGGTGGGTTAGGTTTTTGGGGGGTGGGGGAGGGGGGTTTAGGTTTTTTTGGGGGGGGGGGGGGGGTGGGGGGTTAGGTTTTTTTAGCTATTTTAGGCTGTGTTCACATTGGTTCTCGCGGTTCTCACAATAAAGGTGGTTCTCGCATGAGCTCCTATATATATATATATATATATATTGTAACAAAATGTAGCGATTTTTTTATAAAAAATATTAAAAAAAAATTTGTGTTTTTTAGGTATTTTTGGTTGAGTTCACATTTGTATAGTAACTTTGATAGTTGGTGGTAATTACAAAAATGCCACCTTGTCTTTTTGACTTTTCCTTCAATTTGTATGTTTAGTAGGTTAAGTTTATTTGTATTTGATCTTTTGCCTATATTAGTGTTAATAGTATTTTTTTTTTTTTTGCTGTATTTTAATCTCAACTACACTTTGTTGTGATTTCTAGCTAAACCCACACAGCAGCAAAGATGTCCAATAAGGTGTCATTGTGGAGTGTTTAGATATGTGTAGTTATGGATGCTTTGTAATTTATGCAGATACAAGTGAAAAGGGCGTCAAAGCATGAGCCTCAGACACTGGATTCATTATTTGTGAACAGGTTTGTTGCTGCAAATTAGCATTTGAACCATAACATAACTGCTTTAATTGGCCCTGGCTATGAAAAATCAAGTTTATTAATCAAGAACAAACATGGGACATGGCCACATGGGTTCGTTGTAGGTCACTGATGATGCGTGACCGAGTTGCATATGAGCAGAAAGTCAAAGGTATGTCTGAATATACCTTCTTATTGCAGAACGCAAAACTTTTGTTTATCATATGCTGTCCTGTCAGCTTAAGTTGTGAGTTGACTTTTTATTGATACAGGCAGGAGACATTGACCATCTAGCTGCCTCATTTCTTACTATTGCACATGGAATTAATCTTAGAAAATCTCCAGTTCTACAGTATCTTTACTACCTTGCCCTGGTAACTTCCTATCAGATGTGACAGAATGGGCTGGTAAGGGTAACGGGTCATAATTAGGTAGTTTTGGTTTAAACTTTTACCATTTTCCTAATTAATTAGTGTGTCAAAAACTTTATATCATTACAGTAATAACTAGCTTTTTTACCTGAGGCGGCACCATACGTTGCGTGATAACTTATAGGCTACAATCTACCCGACTCGTAGAAATGTAGAGTTATCTGAATACATACCTTTAACAAAATTTATGTCGAAATGTAGACCAACTCAAAATGTACATAAAATAAACACATGCATTGGCATCGTACGTGGTGTGATAAAGTTTAGACTACAATCGACTTAACTCGTTTCCGAACTAAATTTACGTCAAAAGTCAAAACATATAGCAACTCAAATTTATACAATAAAAAGGTATTATATTTCACCCGTTTTGTTTCCAAACAAAATTTACGTCAAAACGTAGTCCAACTCGAAAGTCACGTAAAAATAAAACATTATATAATTGAACCAACTTGTTTCTAAACAAAAATTATGTTAAAGCGTAGACGAACTCGAATTTATACCGACACCTACAAAAAATTATCATAAAGTTTAAGAGTAGAAAGGGTCGATTTTAAGGCACTATAAATATTTTTTTTTTGATAATAGGCTAATATCAGTATGATTACGAAAGGTCTGTAATACTTCATGAACAGATTGGTCTTGCAATGTCTCTATCAAGCAACAACTCGTTATTTTTGGATTACCATCGCAACCCTTTTCCATTGTTCTTTCTACGAGGCCTTAATGTTTCATTATCTACTGATGATCTGTTGCAAATCCACCTAACAAAGGAACTGTTGGTGGAAGAATACAGTATTGCTGCTTCTGTAAGCATTCTTGTTCTCACTAATTTTAGTTAATATGTAATGTGTGTATTTAAATTTTAATGTCATCTGGAGTTTAAAATATATTGGATTGGTTTTATTTATAGGTTTGGAAGTTGAGTTCATGTGATCTTTGTGAGATTGCCCGTAATTCGGTATATTAATCAGGTTTCTCACATGTTTTGAAGGTAAAATGTTATATTATGTTTGCTTAAAGAGAGAATATTCTTGTCTCTTCATATTGGGTATCTCTTGAGGATAAAAAAGAGTAAAATACCATTTTTGTCCCTGAGGTTTGGTCAGTTTTGCGACTTTCGTTCAAAGGTTTGTTTTTTCGCATCGGGAACCGAAAGATTTGAAATCTTGCCATTTTCATCCGGTTCGTTAACTCTACCCAATTTTCTCCATTAAGTCAAGGGTGTTTTCGTCTTTTTTTGCTAGCTTAAAGGGCAATTCGGTCCTTTTCACTTTATGTAAAAATATCAAATACCCCTAAGAAATACCGAATTGCCCTTTAGCTTAGCAAAAAAGATGGGAATACCCCTGACTTAACGGAGAAAAATGCATGGAGTTAACGAATCGGATGAAAATGGCAAAATTTCAAACCTTTTGGGTCCAGAAACAAACATAGGACGAAAGTCGCAAAATTGGTCAAACCTCTGGGGACGAAAAATGGCATTTTACACTAAAAAAATGAAATGCATGCAACTAATTTCCATATTTCAGTCTCACTGGATTGGCCCACAATACTTCAAGTGCACATGTACATCATAACTAAGATTATCCACTTAAAACCATTCACATGCTTAAATAATTCTTGTAAACACTTGTTTCTTTTGTAACCCAACCTTTGTTGTTAGTTTATATTTGATTTATTCTTGAAAAAATATGGTTAAGAATAATACAAGTCAGGTATTAATTGCATAGCCTGAATCATGTATAAGTTGTTATTCACTTATTGAACATATATTTATCCACTAGAACAAATTTTATATGCACAAACACATTGTTAGGTATCAACTGGAATGACAGTTTAATGTGTCTACACACGGACAAAGGCTCGTGCTTTTTGAGGTACTGAATGTTAGCACCTCCATACAATAGGTGTAGTTTATTTATTATTATCATTGTTTTTGTTTTTCATAACTCTTTGAATCACAAAGGCCGTAATTCTCTATGATCATTATGTGCATAGGTTGCCATTGACACTCGAGAACAAGAGCAAGAATTTTTGTTGTTGAGAAGAAAGATCAACATATATATCATCTTTATTGCCTCTTGCTGATGCAAACATATGAAGAGTTGCTAGAATTATTGGTGGAGGTGTTACTAATTTCTGTTACAAATCTTTTTTTTACTCAGGTCAACATTGCAACCTAAAGCAAAATTATAAGTTTGTATATTTTTTACGCTTATATGATTAAGTCACTGCTTTTTATGCAGACGTTTTCATTGGAACTTGTACGTGTTTCTTACATGTCTACAGACAAATTGCTTCCACAAGATATATAAATCAAATAGGTATTTTTTTTACCATGGTTGATATGAACCAATGGGTGTCAGTTAGAGTCAACTTAGGGGCTGTTTGTTTAAGCTCTTAATGGTTCAAACCTCTTACTGATTTTGCATTTAATGGTTCAAACTGTTTGTTTCGTGAGCAGATGCCTAAGTGGTTTAGACATTTGCATTTGAATGGTTAACCATTATATTAAGTCTGAATGGTTAAGACCTCTTATCTGAATTGTGTAGTGTCCACGTCAGCTAGGAGGTACTGAATGCGGTTATTATGTGATGAAGTTCATGAAGGAGATAGCTTACAGAGGAGTTGAAATAGTTGACAATGATAATGTAAGTTTAGACATATTTTAATTTGTATATTAGAGAAATATGTACTTATATATTCAAACAAATGCTTAAATTCATATATTAGGATTAAATTCTGATTTTTAAGATTTATTTTATTTAATTGTTGTCTCAGGTTGGGAAAGGAGTAGAGAAATACTCGGCTGCGGATATGGATGGCATTCGCGAAGATTGGTCGACTTATGCGGTTACCTCTATATTTAAGTGACAAATCATATTTTAGGTGTTGACGATGTATTGACAAACAATTTTTTTTTAACATTAAAATATTTGTATTATACTTGACAAATGATTATGCAATGGATTGTTTTGGTATATATATGTGTGTGTATTTGTTTTATGAAAAAGATTTATTGTTTTTGTTATACATGTATCAAGGGCAAATTAGTAATTCTATAAAAAAATTAAACGATTAAAAGCATGACACGCGTAAATGAATGTCATACATGTGTCATAAATGCTTGTCATTAAAAATTGTCATAGAATGAGTATCATAAATGTGTGTCATTAAAAGGTGTCATAAAATAAGTGTCATGAATGCGTGTCATTAAATGTGTGTGATAAAAACATGACAAACAAATGCGTGTCATATTAATTTTATGACTCCTCAGTCAACGACTCGCTTTTACGTGTCATAACTACCGTTTTATGACGCACAATCAAGAAATGTGTATTTTCTAGTAGTGTTATATATTTTGTCTCTTTTTTAAACAGCTAGATAGATGTATATATTAAAAACGAGCTCAAAGCCGACTTAGGCCTTGTAGAAAATACAAACACCAATGCTTCAATAAGTGTTACATCCAAACAGTCATAACTAAATAATGTGAACGACTTTGGCAAGCTAGCTAAATTACAAGTTTAGGGTTTGCCTTTATGGTATTGTGAAAATGAGTACATTTCATATTTGCTGTTGCAATCGTGAAGATGAAGCGAATAATAATATTTATTTATATAAGTAAAAGGGTAGGAGGGTAAAAGCATGTTTTTTATGACAAAATTGTACAAATAAACTTTTATGTTATACCTAAACTACACTTCATACCTCTTGCTATGAAATCGGCCAAACCCAACCTTTATGTTCATGTTTTGTTACATTCTATAACCTTTACAACTATGGTAGTCCAAAAACTCAGTTAAGTTACCTCTCATGTTTTGCATGTTAGGGTACTATGGTCCTTTCCCATTTTATTAATACAATTTATATATTTATTTATGTATTTGTGTTATTTTAAGAAAACCAAAGATGTGTTGTCCATCTCTTATTGGTTCCTTTTTCTTGTTGTCATCTCTCATTGGTTCATTTTTCTTGTTGTCATCTTCATCCCGTTTTTCAACAAACCCTTATTGGCACAGACCCACCTTTTTCCCATTTGCATGTTGATGGTTCTTCCTTTTAGACTAGACAAGTCTTAGATTATTACTTGTCCCTCTAAATTCATTCTTGTTCCCATCATCGTCGCTGGCTGAGAGATGGCAACAACCTATTTCCTTACCGATGGGCTTCATATACTATCATCACGTCTGATTTGTTGCCCATTGAAGTGGCAACCTTTGATATTTGCGGCTACCGCCACTGCTATTAAGAACAATGACATCGCTGAAAAACGGGCCCATGTGAAGGTAAACTTTGATGGCGCTTGAGAAGAGTCATAGCTATTCAATTTGTTCTGAGCTATTCACAAGAACCATCAACAACAGAGATAGAGACACATATAACTGAGAAAGGAAGTAATGGAGGTGGCTTTATCAGTAGCAATAACATGTAGTTGAAGCAGAGAAAGGGGTAACATGGCCTTTAGCTACTTCACGTGCTTGTATAACTTCAAGTGGTAATTGCACAAATAACTATAGTAATTGCACAAAAAACTATAGTTCCACTCACAAATAAACCTTACTAATTAATGGATAGTTGATTTGTTAAAGGACACCTTTATTGAATATGTTGCTTAAATAATTCAAATAATAACAACGTAATGTTACTACCCAGCTTGAGTTAAAAAAATTGCCGAAATTGAAAATAGAGTTGAATAAGATGAAAGGATAACTGGAATGACATTTATACCCTCACATGCAATGCATGTGAGGGGTGTTAAGCAAAAAAAACAAACGATGATAGTGTAAAATGTTGACTTTTGTATCAAAACATGAACATAAAGGTTGTATTTTGCCGATTTCATAGTGAAAGATATGAAGTGCAGTTTAGGTATAACATAAAAGTTGTTTTGTGCAGTTTAGTCTTTTTATACATATATAGATAAAATTAGAGTGGTAAACCTAATTTGAATATTGAAATGATTGATAGAAAAAGTTGCAAGGTGAGGAAAAGTCATGTTTAGTCCAATCTATCTAATAGATTTCTCATCTGATTGTGATAATGATGATGAAGAGGATGAGGTCATTTCTCCTTTCTAGGATAGCCCTTTCTATTCATTTTGTTCTGAGTTATTCACAAGAACCATCAACAACAGAGATAGAGACACATATAACTGAGAAAGGAAGTATTGGAGGTGGCTTTATCAGTTGAAACATGTAATTGAAGCAGAGAAAGGGTAACATGGCCTTTAGCTACTTCACATGCTTGTACAACTTCAGGTGGTAATTGCACAAATAACTATAGTAATTGCACAAATAACTATAGTTCCCTCCACTCACAGATAAACCTTACTAATTAATGGATAGTTGATTTTTTAAAGGACACCTTTATTGAATATGTTGCTTAAATAATTCAAATAATAACAACGTAATGTTACTATCCAGCTTGAGTTAAAAAATTGCCAAAAATGAAAATAGAGTGGAAGAAGATGAAAGGATAACTGGAATGACATTTATACCCTCACATGCAATGCATGTGAGGGGTGTTAACCAGAAAAACAACCGATGATAGTGTAAAAGGTTGACCTTTGTATCAAAACATGAACATAAAGGTTGGATTTTTCCGATTTCATAGTGAAATGTATGAAGTGCAGTTTAGGTATAACATAAAAGTTGTTTTGTGCAATTTAATCTTTATATATATATATATATATATATATATATATATAGATAAAACTAGAGTGGTAAACCTAATTTGAATATTGAAATGATTGATAGAAAAAGTTGCAAGGTGAGGAAAAGCCATGTTTAGTCCAATCTCTCTAATAGATTTTTCATCTGATTGTGATAATGATGATGATGAAGAGGATGAGGTCATTTCTCCTTTCCAGAATAGCCCTTTCTATGCCAAAGGCCTGTCTCTCTTGTTTTGTTGCTTATTTCATAGGGTTTGCTAAATGCAAAAGGGATTACCCTTATATTTCATATTTTATGTATAATATACAAGCAGATAAGAGATCGCATACAATACACCAATTGTGTACGGAGAATATGGGAGAAGGACAACCATTGATTTCCAATTATCAATAAATAAAATTTAGGTGGTGACATTTTGGTAAATATCGGGTTCAAACAATTGAAAAAACAAATAGAGAAAGGTTTTTTTTTGTCTTTTCTCACTTGAACTCCCCCCCCCCCTTTTGATTTTCAAACGACTGTAACTTTTTCATACGTTAATATTTCTTTTTAAATTACACGTATTAAAGAGCATTTCATTCTCTTTAATTCGAGCAGACTATTGCTATAGTTTTCTTAAAAAATTACAGTATACGTGATTACACGTTCAATATAAACCATTATGCGATTACACATTGAAAATAAATCATTACGTGATTACACATTCAATATAAATTTATTACCTAATTACACATTCAATAATAAGAACTAATTGTTTATACTTTATTACGTGATTAAATCTCTAATATACAGCTTTATGTGATTAGTATAGGTTGAATGACTAATGTTTTGTATTACATTACATTTGTACTTCATGATAAACCTGAAATATTATGTATTACATGTATTGTTTTTTATTACAGTAATGGTTAGTACGTAATCACTCAGTGGGGTTTCATATAAGTACTATAATGAAATCGCGTAATCACGTAATAGGTATTAAAAAACAACGTGATAATACATAGTCAACTATTGTTACGTAATTACATAGTCACACAGTGGGGTTTCACATAAAATATTATAATGAAATCACGTAATCACGTAATAATACATAATCAACAACTGTTACGTAATCACGTAACGTTACACTTGTTTCGAGAATAAAATGCATATCACGTAATTACTTACGGGAACATAATCACGTAACTTTATTGCTTGTAAAACAAAAAAATTTAAAAATCAAGAAATGTTAAGTCTGAGTATACAAGGCTTGTGATTAATCAACAAATGAGAGCAAACAATTTTGTATTGTATAAGTAAAGATAAACTATCACAAACGAGAAATCATCATCAACATCTGTTTTCAATTATAATCAAATGATTATAGAACGTTTTACAGAAGATTGACTCTATAGACTCCCCCTCAAACTGATCACTAACAATTCTGTTCGTACAAAAGAAAAGGTGATGTGTAGTGATAACTAGATCTCTAACAGGTGAGATCTAATTATACGAAGTACGAAAGTTCTGTTTGTGATTGGTTGACATCACCTTGATAGTGACATCTAACATTCCTAATAGAAAAGATTCCAACATCTGTGGGAATCAAACAACGGATCTAATTATGCTAAACATTATTAAAAGATAATATTGTTACATTGGAAAACAACTGTTAAGCTATCATCTGTTGCTTTGTTCCAAACATCTGTTTGGCCAGACAGGTGTTTGGTCATCTTCATTAGACCTTTGCCTCAACAGACTTTAGGACTTGAACAGATCTTGTTTCTTCATGAATAGCGATTCCAAGGCTTTAAATAGATGTTTGCTAGTCTTCAACAGATGTTCTGATTTAGGTGTTCAAGATTCACTATCTTTTGGAGGAATCTTGTTCAAACTTCTATATATTTCTTGATCGCTTGATCATGTTTTGGCTTTTGAATATCATATGTTCTTTTATAGGTCCAACAATTTCCCCATAGAACCGATGACGCCAAAACTGATGTTTATTAGATCAATTTTGTATTCCTCTTCAACTTATCTCTGATTTGGGCTTTAAATTGCTTCTCAAATCTTTTAGAGAGAGAGTCATCTACATCCCTTTCAAGTGGAAGAACTAGCAGGTCTTGCACATCTACAATTTTCAAGCTCATCACACTATTCATTAAAGTCTTTTCCACTTCTCTGTTGGCCCTGACTATTGTCAATTCATGGCTTGTTCTGTTTGAATACCATTTTAGAATTTTTGAGGCTGGTGGATTTACTGGGACCGATTTTATTGGAAGTGGTAAGGGAAATTGTTTTCCCAAGACTTATCCAAGTAGCTCTTCTGGTTTGGAATCCGAATGCCCATACATGAGTTCATTTTTAATCCATTCCTTCCTTATCTCATCTTCATATTTCTGTAGATCTTTTATAGATATCTCCTTTTGTCTTTTGAGATAGCTTATAATAGCTGAGGATACATTCTTTACAGATGGAAGTTCTGAATGATTAACTAGCTTATAGTTTGTGAGTTAATCTAAAATCCCAATGAATATTTCATTTGATTGAGTACACCTACAAATACAAGAATCGATACAAGAAATGAGCTAAACTAAAGGAGACTAATTCCCTAATTTACATAGGAAACAAATTTACAATTAAATACATTTTAATATAGAAATTCTAGAGATTAATTGGAGGCAAATATTATGGAGTTGCCTAATACCCCCGGTCAATGCGAGGCGGAGAATCTAGCCGAAGCATTGCTCTAAAATTTTCAAACAATGGCCGTGGAAGGCTCTTTGTGAAGATGTCAGCGACCTGTTGATCGGTGGAGATGAATCTAGTATGAAGTCGCCCTGCAGCTACCAATTCACGAACAAAGTGGTAGTCAAGATTGATATGTTTGGCCCTTTTGTGAGAAATTGGATTTTGACTCAAAAACAAGTAACTTTTGTTGTCACAAAACCTGGCTCTGATACAATGAGTTAATCTAAAATCCCAATGAATATTTCATTTGATTGATTACACCTATAAATACAAGAATTGTGACATTTGTGCTTGTAATCATTGTATAAACTCTAATCAGTTCAATTATCAATAAAGCAATGTGATTTGACCCCAATATTTGTTTATTTATGTTTGACATTTTGCACGTTTTGATTTTGTTCAATTTTAAACTCTATATCGCTTTCTGGAAAGTTATACGCAAACTGATGCGTAAACGTAATCAGTTTAATGCGACAAACACTCCGGAACACCAACATATGCTTAACATACCTTAAATAACCTTTACATAACTTAGAAATAAGTTTTAAAGGGTTTCGTATGGCAAAATCAGGTTTATTCGCTTACAGGGACTATTTGTGTCAAACTGCAAAAGTATGCCAATTCGTATGATAACGAACATTTCAGAACATGATCATAAGTTAAACATACCATAAATATCCTTTACATAGCTTAGAAATAGGCTTTGAGGGGTTCGGTGTGCAAAAATAAACTTTTTGGTCAAACAAGGACTAAAAGCGTCAAAAAGTGCATAAGTTTGCATTTACGCGCATATCTTGCGTTCTGAACATATCCGTACATCCAAATTTTTTTAATCATTAAAATATTTTATTTTAGTTTTTGGAATGCTAAAACTTCATTCGTTTCTCAATTTGGGTCGTACACGCGTTAGTTTCGATTTCCGTCGTAATTAACCGAACAACGCAACCGTACAGCCAAACGAACCGACATCCGTGACATTTCTGAGAATATTTCAAGTTCCCTAAGTTTTGACATCCCTATGGAGCTTAAAAATGGGTTTGACGGGTGTTAGAAGTGCCAAAACGCATCGAAAATCAAGTTTGGAGTCTCAGGGGCCTGTTCTGCCATTTTGCAAAACTTACTGATCTGCAGCAAGGTCCTTATGGACCGTATGGGACTGCTTACGGTCCGTAAGACATGCCCAGATCAGCAGAACCCAGTTTCTTCAATTCAGCAGCTGTCCCTTGTTTTGATCCTTGGTTTCTTCATTCTATGGGCAGGTTTTAATCTTGTTCTAGCAAGTGTAGGGCTAAGATTATGTCTTGATCCACTCAAAGACACATGTAATGATCTTGTGGCATTGGATTTCCTATAAATAGCTAGAACTTTTGCTCATTTATTTTCTCATTCACTTCCTTCTTCTCTAATCTGCTTTAGAGCTATCCCTTGACTGGTTGAAGGCTCCATTTCATTAGTTTTCTTGATCTTATTCCAAGCTTGGACCATTTGTAAATTTCTTTCATGCTTGGTTATGCATTTCAAGCATGAAAGTCAAACAGTGTTTGACTTTCTGCTTTGACAAGTCTTTGGTCAACACAAAGTTCGTTTAAACTTTGCAACGTGAGCGTAATCACGATGGTCATAGCCCTTTGTGACTATATCTACTGATTACCACGTTGATTAGGCGTAGTGACGAGTCATAGTTTCGGTCAAAATACGTGTTTATGAGTATTTTGCAACGAAGCTAACCTTGGGTATCAAAACACTTTGTTTTGATATCAAACTTGTTTTCTACCTTAGTTAAACATGTTTTAACATGTTTAACTCGTCACTTTTAGTCTAGTGCTTATTTAGGGTCGTAAGATAAGCGGTCTAAACAACCGCTTAGACTTTCGAACCCGACCTGCTTGGTCGATCATTAGGATCCGACCAAATATATTTTGTGAACATAGTTGCATAGGGAATAACCTTCCGAGGTTATACCTTATGGCCACTTAGTTTACTTAGTTGTATGATAGGTAGTTTATATGCCTTAGGAAAATGACCAAAATGCCCTTTTTTGCATAATTTCATTTTAAGCATATGTAACTTAAATTTTGTCACATAAACTGATTATTAAACATGTTAGGGCATATAATACTCGTCATAGGACTAGTTAGGCTACTCGTTTGCGCTTTTGCGCAAATGACGCATTAAAGTAGCATAAGCTACCTAAACGGGTCATAAGCACTTAGGATAGGTTCCGTTTTAGAATGTAGGCTTTGTTAAACCATATCACATGAGTTCCAATACTCATTTGGTTTACGAAACCTCATTTTATCCGATCCTCCGATTTAGGTCCAGTTTATTAACATAGTTACCTATATTAGGTGCCGATTGATTCCGTGATCCTTCTAGCTTTGTTTGATTGTTATTTCAAGACTACTAAGCATTATCAAGTGAGTACATAGTCCCCTCTTTTACTGTTTTCAAATATTTTGGGGTGATTCACATGTGCCTACTTGTTACTTTCGTGCTTTTCATGCTTTTATAACATATGCTTGCTATGTTCATGTAATACACATATAGTACATGATTTCATCTATGTTTATGCTATGTATGTTTAATTAACATGCTAGGACATTGATTTCATAAACAGATTTGTTGCATATGTTTACTCAGCATATGGACACATTCATTTCCATTACATTTCTGCTATGTATGTTTACTGAGCATGCTAGCACAATGATTTCATAAACATTTCTGCTTTGTATGTTTGCTTAGCATACTTAGTACATTATTTTCATAAAACATGCTTACATTTGGTATAACATTTGGTTTGTTTAACGAATCTAAAATATGTTCATTAACATTGATCACGCCGCTCGGTAGTATGTAGTGGCACCATAGGAATTGACAACTCCCATTCCTGGAATCCTAGGTTTGTTTGGACGGACGTAAGGAATGACAGAATCCGAAAACATTTTTTTATTAACCTTTGATTTGTTCTAGGGTTTATCCTTTAGTCTCAAGGCTTGAATGTATACGTTTAAACATTACCGCATAAGTGTTTGTATCAATAAAGCAATTATTTTTGCAAAACATAACTTTTTGATTTGAAAGCGACTTTGTTTTGTACATTTTACCTATGGGGTTGAGTAATTCTGTCACACCCCCAAAATCCACATGCGGAGTACCACCGCTTGGAGGCGTGACTGACCAGGATCCAGCCACCAATTACACCGAACATTAGTAAATAGTGAGAATGATCACCAACCATAATAGTTAGTAATACATAATAGTATTAAGTTCAAAAGTTTAACTTCAAATAACAGTTTAAGTAAGTCGCGGAAGCATAGGCAAAACAGTTTAAACAAAGCTCATAGTTCAAGTTATTTAGAACCCAACACACGGGTTTAGACGACCACTACACTTCCTCAAGCCGCAAGCTCCTGAGTTACTGGGTACCTGCAAAGCATGCAGTAGAGTGTCAACAAAATGTTGGCGAGTTCACGAGGTGTCCAGTTCACGAGGTGTCCAGTTTTAACTTTTCGAAAACGTAGGTTGTTTAGATAGAGCATTTATAATCACGGCATGGGGAGCTACCCCATAAGAAAGCTACTAAACTGGCGTTACCGAAACTATTGACGAGAAGATTTTGTGCCCCGAGTCAATGTCTATCGTCATTGACTAAGATGCAAGGTCTACTAGTTCACGCCCGATCTCCCCCGGTCACGGTGTGAGGTTGTCAAACCTAATAGCGCTATCAACTAATAACCCGTTCGCCCCCGGCGATTAATCGGTACAATAAGCAGAGACTTTACATGATAGAGATTCGTTTAGTTTTGCTAGTTGTGATTTATAAATAATATCCAAATGTATCTCCCCCGGAGATAGTAATTTAAAAGTACCCATTTGCATTTTCGCCCAGAAATATTAATTGAAAGCAATCTTTAAGGATGGCAGTTTGTTCGTGTCCCTCCCTGGGACGCATGCTTTTAGTGTGTGAACTCACCTTGGGTTGCTCGGCAGACAGTTTTCTTGGTCAAACACGTTGGTCACCACGTCCTAACATGGTTACCAGTATAGGTCAGGTTTGGGTACAAAGAAGCCACGTATATTCTACACGTATTCTAACACATAGCATGCATACAGTTATCATTTAAGCTTTTGGGCCTGCCCTAGTAATTACACGGTTAAACAGTAACAGTTAACACATTAGCCCAGTGAACACATAGTCCAACAATAACACATTGTGGCCCAATAACCAAAGTAGGCAGCCCAGTCGAGACAAGGTGGTCTCGACTCGAGAACACACAGTCTCGAGTCGCAACCCGGAGATCTCGAGTTATCCCGTTTTGGTCTCGAGTGACGCTGGCATGAGTCGCAATCTCGAAGGTCTCGAGTCCTGTCTCGAGTCAAGATCAGGAAGTCCCAAGTTGAGACCTTGCCGGTCTCGAGTTGTCACATGTTGGTCTCGAGTTGCAACCGGACTAGTCTCGAGTTCCTCTTACGAAGTATTCCGGGTTTCGAATTGTTGAGCCATGGTCTCGAGTCGCAACCTTGCGGTCTCGACTCGTAACCATAATGCGAGCATATGTGCAATCCTTCTAGAACCTTCTACCAGCAATGAGTACTAACCAATAGAATTTCATGGTCATGCTCCTATGTACTAACCAATACAATTCCACAAACATGTTTTCTTGTCTAAACCTTAATCAAATGGATCAAACACAACAATTCAAATCTTCATATCATATTCATATCACATTCATATGGTTCATTTTTTAGGGTTTCTATATTATCAAACATGTTCAACCTACATAACCATGCATTCTATGAACAAAATAACCTAGATATCAAGATCATCTTGCAAGAAACAAAAGAAACATTTATTTTATAACATTTAACCTAATCCGGATGGTCATAAACACTCTTAAACTATCATTCTTTTGCCATTTGAACATATTAGCAAACATTATCATATAATAGTTCACGCACATCACCAAACTCACTAATCATACAAAAATCATGCAAAAGACCTCTAAACTAGTCATGTTTCTTATTCATTAAGCACACATAACTCTTGACACACATTAACACTAACCGGGTTGATGAAAAAGGTACCGAGTCAAGGAAGAAGGTGAGAAAATGAAGTGTCCGAGTGATGATGATGAGCTTGACCGAGGTTCCTTGTTGTTGCCGATTGAATCCGAGAGAGGGAGAAGGAGGTAAGCTTGATTGTTAGGGTTTTAGCAAGAGAGAGTGAAGGAGTGTGTGTGTGTGAGTGAGTGTGGAAGAATGGTGGAAAAATGAGGGATGGTTGGCTTGGGCATGGGTTTTATACTCGGTTTGGGTGGTGCATCCTACAATGGTTCCGAGTGGGCTCGAAGGGGTGTATGGCCCAATCCGGCTCAACCGTTACTGTTTACTCGAGACCGAGTGGTCTCGAGTCGGGTTCGTTGCGGTCTCGGTTCCCTATTATACACACATACTTATATTATACATAAATACACCACATAGCATAACAAGATAATCGCAACTTTCATTTAATACATATATACACACAATGTAATTACAAGATATTTGCTCGGGAAAACCTAGAGTGTCAGATTATCCCCAAGTTTTAAGAACTTTCATCCCGAAAGTTAAGGCAGTCACTGACAAGCTAGTATGAGTGAGAGCGTTTCAACGGGGTGTCACATCATCCCCCCGTTAGTTTGGAATTTCATCCCGAAATTCGGTTGTAGCTTCAGTGCTGGAGGTTTCATTTGGGAACAACTGGGGGTACTTGTGTTTCATCTGGTCTTCCCGCTCCCAGGTAAACTCCGGGCCACGGCGTGAGTTCCAACAAACTCGCACAAGAGGTATCTGGCTACGTTTGAGGGTCTTGATCTCACGATCCGTGATCTCAATTGGTTCCTCAGTAAAGTGTAGCTGTTCGTCAATAGTAAGTTCCTTGAAAGGAATGATGAGTGTTTCATCTGACAGACACTTCTTCAGATTAGACACATGGAAGACGTTGTGCACCGCACTCAGTTCTTCAGGCAGATTCAATCTGTAAGCGACCTTACCGATCTTTTCGGTAATTTCGAATGGTCCGACATATCGCGGATTAAGCTTGCCCCGTTTTCCAAAACGGACCACACCTTTCCAGGGTGAGACTTTAAGTAGAGCCCGGTCACCAACCTGGAACTCTAGCGGTTTCCTATCCCTATCAGCGTAACTCTTCTAACGGTCACGAGCTGCCGCCATGCGTTGCCTAATCTGGGAAATCTTTTCCGTAGTGTCCACCACCAGTTCTGGACCTGTGATCTGGCTGTCAGCAACTTCCGCCCAGCAGAGAGGCGATCGGCATTTACGACCGTACAATGCCTCAAAGGGTGCTGCCTGAATGCTGGTGTGGTAGCTGTTGTTGTAGGAGAATTCTACTAACGGTAGGTGCTTCTCCCAATTCTTGCCAAAATCGATAACACATGCCCTAAGCATGTCTTCGAGTGTTTGGATGGTGCGTTCAGATTGCCCATCCGTTTGTGGATGATAAGCGGTGCTCATGTCTAAATGTGAGCCAAAAGATTTGTGCATGGCTTGCCACAATTCAGAAGTAAAACGCGCATCTCGATCGGAAATAATAGAGGTTGGCACTCCGTGTTTCGAAACCACTTCCTTTAAGTATACCTCTGCTAAGGTAGAGAACTTGTCTATTTCTTTAATAGCCAAAAAGTGGGCAGATTTAGTTAATCGATCCACTATCACCCAAATGGTGTCATTTCCGCGTTGAGACCTGGGCAAGCCGGTAACAAAATCCATAGAAATTTGCTCCCATTTCCACTGTGGGATCTCTGGTTGTTGGAGTAGGCCCGATGGTTTCTGATACTCGGCCTTGACTCTTGCACAAGTCAAACATTTTCTGACATAGGCTGCTATGTGGGCTTTCATGCCAGGCCACCAGTATGTAGTCTTTATGTCGTGGTACATCTTATCCGAACCAGGATGTACTGAGTAACGGGACTTATGGGCTTCATCCATCACGAGGTCACGTAAATTTCCATAAAGGGGAACCCATACGCACCCGGCTACGTAGTAAGTACCGTCTTCTTTTTGTTCTAAGCGTTGTCTCGATCCTCGTAGGGACTCAGCCCTGATGTTCTCGGCTTTCAATGCTTCAACATCAGCATTTCGGATCTGATTAGGGAGGTTCGAGTGGATAGTGAGCTGTAAGGCTCGAACACGCTTGGGTTTGGTCTCCTTCCTGCTGAGGGCATCGGCTACCTCATTAGCCTTGCCTGGATGATATTTAATTGCACACTCGTAGTCATTCAGGAGTTCGACCCATCGGCGTTGCCGCATATTCAACTCCTTTTGTTCCATTATGTGTTGGAGACTCTTGTGATCGGTGTAAATCGTGCACTTGGTACCGTACAAGTAATGTCTCCAAATCTTGAGTGCGAAGACCACAGCTCCGAATTCTAAGTCATGTGTCGTGTAGTTTCGTTCGTGGATCTTGAGTTGTCGCGAAGCGTAAGCAATGACCTTCTCGCGTTGCATCAGCACGCAACCAAGTCCTTGAATAGAAGCGTCGCAGTAAACAACGAAGTCGTCGGTACCTTCAGGTAGGGAAAGAATAGGAGCACTACAGAGGTTCTTCTTTAGTTCCTGAAAGGCGGATTCCTGCGCATCATTCCACTTATAAGCGACACCCTTCTGAGTGAGGGTCGTAAGTGGTTGAGCGATCTTAGAAAATCCCTTGATAAATCTTCGATAGTATCCTGCCAATCCCAAGAATTGGCGGACTTCAGTCGGAGTCTTAGGTATAGGCCAATTCTTAATGGATTCGATCTTAGCGGGGTCAACGTGAATCCCATCTTGATTGACGATGTGCCCAAGGAAATGGACTTCTCTAAGCCAGAAATCACATTTCGAGAATTTGGCGTACAGTTGCTCATTGCGAAGGAGTTCGAGAATAAGACGCAGGTGTTGTTCATGCTCCTCTTGACTCTTCGAGTAGATTAAGATGTCGTCAATAAACACAATTACGAACTTATCGAGGTAGGGTTTGCACACTCGGTTCATGAGATCCATGAAGATCGCAGGTGCGTTGGTCATTCCGAAAGGCATAACAAGGAATTCGTAGTGACCATAGCGGGTTCTGAAAGCATTTTTTGAGATGTCCTCCTCGCGGACTCTCAGCTGGTGATAACCCGATCGCAGATCGATCTTGGAATAATAGCTCGACCCTTGCAGCTGGTTGAACAGATCGTCGATGCGGGGAAGTGGATAACGATTCTTGATGGTAACCTTGTTCAGTTCGTGGTAATCAATGCACATTCGGAATGTGCCATCCTTCTTTTTGACAAAGAGTACTGGGGCTCCCCAGGGTGATGAGCTAGGACGGATATAACCTTTGTCCAGTAGTTCTTGGAGTTGAGTAGAAAGCTCCTTGAGTTCTGCGGGAGCTAGTCGATAAGGCGCACGAGCTATAGGTGCTGCTCCGGGAGCTAGCTCGATTTGAAATTCGACCTGACGGTGAGGAGGGAGTCCAGGTAGTTCTTCAGGAAATACCTCAGGATAGTCGCGTACAACTGGAAAATCTTCAATCCTGTTTTCCTTTTTCTGCGTGTCGGCAACAAGTTCTAGGATAGCGGTGTGCCCCTTTCGTAAACACTTCTGGGCCTTTAAGAATGAAATGATGCTTGTGACTTCTCCGCTTTTGTCGCCTTGGACGATAAGGGGTTTGCTAGGAGGACGGGGAATACGAACAACTTTCTCTTGGCAGAGGATTTCGGCTCGATGTTTGGATAACCAATCCATACCAATGACGGCGTCGAAACTTCCGAGAATGATGGGGAAGAGATTGATACGGAAGGTCTGACCAGATAATTCTAGTTTGCAGTTACGAATAACGTGTGAGGCCTCGAGGTTTCTACCATTAGCTAATTCAATGATGTGCTTAGAGCTTAACGGAGTAAGAGTGGACTTAAGCTTCTTACTAATACGTAGGGATACATAACTAGCATCTGCTCCAGAATCAAACAATATGGAAACATAACGATCATTAAGTAGGAACTTACCCGCTACAACGTTGGGGTTATTCCTTGCTTCTCCAGCTCCAATCACAAAAGCCCTTCCTCTTGCACCATTCCCAGCATTGTGGGTGTTGTTGTTGTTATTTCCCGCACCCTGGTTGTGGTTGTTCTGGTTCAACTGGGGACAATTCTTCTTAATGTGCCCCTCGGCTCCGCACTGGAAACAACCCTTTATGTTCCCATGGTGCTGTTGCTGCTGCGGCTGGTTCTGCCTTGCGGGGTGAGGGCTCCTACAATCCTTGGCCTCATGGCCCATCTTGTTGCATCGCTGACACTTGTTCTTCGCACAGGGCCCATTATGATGTCGATTGCACTTGTTACATTTGGGGAGATGGCCCTGGTAGCCGCCCTGCTGCTGAGGGCCCTTGTTGCTTTCAGTTTTCCTTTGCTGGGCTGGGGCCTGAGTAGAGTTAGCATCCTTACCCTGATTTCCATCCCACTTTCGTTTGCTGTCACTAGAAGTTCCAGCAGTAGCACTGATCCTTTTGGGCAGCTTGCCCTCCTCCACAGCCTGATTGGTGAGTTTGTGAGCCAGACGGACCACTGGCTGAATGGTATTGAGGTTGGCTGAGGTTACATGGCTCCGGATTTCTGGGACCAACCCTTTGATGTACAATTCGATCCTTCGATACATAGGTCGGGACATGTTTGGGCAAAGTGTAGCATAGTCGTTGGACTGCTTGGTGTAGGTCTCAATCTCCGACCCAACCATCTTGAGCTCATAGTACTCGTTCTCGAGTTTGTGGATGTCATCCCTGTGACAGTACTCTTCTTTGATCATGTCTTTAAAATCTTCCCATGCAGTAGCATTAGCAGTTTCCAAACCAAGCATCTGAATCTGTGCTTTCCACCATGAAAGCGCGTTCCCTTCAAGCGTACCAGTCGCGAACTTAACCCAGTTAGCAGGGGGACACTCGCAGACAGCAAAGACAGCTTCGGCCTTTTCAATCCAGTGCAGAAGGCCTATGGCACCCTCAGTGCCATTGAAAGGGAGAGGCTTGCCATCCATGAAGGTTTTGAAAGTACAAACACGTGGTTGCGCAGGCGCTTGCTGACCTGTTGTGAGAAGTGAAGCGAATAGGCTTAGAGGTGAAAAGACGATGTGGGGGTAGGATCTAAACATCCTAAAGTAACGAGTTTACCTCCAGGGTGAGCTGCGAAAGCTGCAGCCACCGTGTTGAGCAAGTTAGTGAATTGAGCCTGAGTCATGTTAATGCTTCCTCTTCCGCGTCCACTCATTGTCTTCATAACCAGAAAACACAGTATGAGTATGATGTCGCAACGTAGAGAGAATGAGATAGAAGAGGGATGTGTATCTATCTAATTAGGCACACTAGTATGTATAGTAGAGCAGTCAACATAAGATAAACAAGCAAGTAAACACAAGTCCGAGCTATGAGGTCTAACATGTTGAGTCTTGCCCTTGGAGTGTAGTGTCTTCACGAGTCACGGGTTATAGTCTGGTATTTCTCAAAAAGACTCTTCTTTTTAAAACCAAGTTCACTATAACCAATGGCTCTGATACCAATCTGTCACACCCCCAAAATCCACATGCGGAGTACCACCGCTTGGAGGCGTGACTGACCAGGATCCAGCCACCAATTACACCGAACATTAGTAAATAGTGAGAATGATCACCAACCATAATAGTTAGTAATACATAATAGTATTAAGTTCAAAAGTTTAACTTCAAATAATAGTTTAAGTAAGTCGCGGAAGCATAGGCAAAACAGTTTAAACAAAGCTCATAGTTCAAGTTATTTAGAACCCAACACACGGGTTTAGACGACCACTACACTTCCTCAAGCCGCAAGCTCCTGAGTTACTGGGTACCTGCAAAGCATGCAGTAGAGTGTCAACAAAATGTTGGCGAGTTCACGAGGTGTCCAGTTTTAACTTTTCGAAAATGTAGGTTGTTTAGATAGAGCATTTATAATCACGGCATGGGGAGCTACCCCATAAGAAAACTACTAAACTGGCGTTACCGAAACTATTGACGAGAAGATTTTGTGCCCCAAGTCAATGTCTATCGTCATTGACCAAGATGCAAGGTCTACTAGTTCACGCCCGATCTCCCCCTGTCACGGTGTGAGGTTGTCAAACCTAATAGCGCTATCAACTAATAACCCGTTCGCCCCCGACGATTAATCGGTACAATAAGCAGGGACTTTACATGATAGAGATTCGTTTAGTTTTGCTAGTTGTGATTTATAAATAATATCCAAACGTATCTCCCCCGGAGATAGTAATTTAAAAGTACCCATTTGCATTTTCCCCCAGAAATATTAATTGAAAGCAATCTTTAAGGATGGCAGTTTGTTCGTGTCCCTCCCTGGGACGCATGCTTTTAGTGTGTGAACTCACCTTGGGTTGCTCGGCAGACAGTTTTCTTGGTCAAACACGTTTGTCACCACGTCCTAACATGGTTACCAGTATAGGTCAGGTTTGGGTACAAAGAAGCCACGTATATTCTACACGTATTCTAACACATAGCATGCATACAGTTATCATTTAAGCTTTTGGGCCTGCCCTAATAATTACACGGTTAAACAGTAACAGTTAACACATTAGCCCAGTGAACACATAGTCCAACAATAACACATTGTGGCCCAATAACCAAAGTAGGCAGCCCAGTCGAGACAAGGTGGTCTTGACTCGAGAACACACAGTCTCGAGTCGCAACCCGGAGATCTCGAGTTATCCCGTTTTGGTCTCGAGTGACGCTGGCATGAGTCGCAATCTCGAAGGTCTCGAGTCCAGTCTCGAGTCAAGATCAGGAAGTCCCAAGTCGAGACCTTGCCGGTCTCGAGTTGTCACATGTTGGTCTCGAGTCGCAACCGGACTAGTCTCGAGTTCCTCTTACGAAGTATTCCGGGTTTCGGATTGTTGAGCCATGGTCTCGAGTCGCAACCTTGCGGTCTCGACTCGTAACCATAATGCGAGCATATGTGCAATCCTTCTAGAACCTTCTGCCAGCAATGAGTACTAACCAATAGAATTTCATGGTCATGCTCCTATGTACTAACCAATACAATTCCACAAACATGTTTTCTTGTCTAAAGCTTAATCAAATGGATCAAACACAACAATTCATATCTTCATATCATATTCATATCACATTCATACGGTTCATTTTTTAGGGTTTCTATATTATCAAACATGTTCAACCTACATAACCATGCATTCTATGAACAAAATAACCTAGATATCAAGATCATCTTGCAAGAAACAAAAGAAACATTTATTTTATAACATTTAACCTAATCCGGATGGTCATAAACACTCTTAAACTATCATTCTTTTGCCATTTGAACATATTAGCAAACATTATCATATAATAGTTCACACACATCACCAAACTCACTAATCATACAAAAATCATGCAAAAGACCTCTAAACTAGTCATGTTTCTTATTCATTAAGCACACATAACTCTTGACACACATTAACACTAACCGGGTTGATGAAAAAGGTACCGAGTCAAGGAAGAAGGTGAGAAAATGAAGTGTCCGAGTGATGATGATGAGCTTGACCGAGGTTCCTTGTTGTTGCCGATTGAATCCGAGAGAGGGAGAAGGAGGTAAGCTTGATTGTTAGGGTTTTAGCAAGAGAGAGTGAAGGAGTGTGTGTGTGTGAGTGAGTGTGGAAGAATGGTGGAAAAATGAGGGATGGTTGGCTTGGGCATGGGTTTTATACTCGGTTTGGGTGGTGCATCCTACAATGGTTCCGAGTGGGCTCGAAGGGGTGTATGGCCCAATCCGGCCCAACCGTTACTGTTTACTCGAGACCGAGTGGTCTCGAGTCGGGTTCGTTGCGGTCTCGGTTCCCTATTATACACACATACTTATATTATACATACATACACCACATAGCATAACAAGATAATCGCAACTTTCATTTAATACATATATACACACAATGTAATTACAAGATATTTGCTCGGGAAAACCTAGAGTGTCACAAATTCTATTATTCACCATACATTTCATTTGATTATACATAAACATTATACATATGGTTTGAGTAGTTACTTTTTACTTGCCATACATAACATTTGATTATACAAGATATGATTTACATTCTATATTGTTTACACATAAACATTTTGACATCGGTTTAAACAAGACATTTTGGTGGTTAGTGATAAGTGATTTACATAACGAGGCGTGTGTAATATGATAAAAGCATGGTGGATACGCCGCTGGTACTTCCTATATATAAGTGCTTTTATGATATTACATATCGTAGCGTTATCTAAATCATTTCAACAAGACATGTTACATTTTATAAAAATAACATATTTTCACAAGACATTGTTGTACAAACGACATTTTTCATACAAATTCATCTTTACTTGGATATTCATTTAACCATGCATATTTTTTATATCATCTAATTTCTTATCGATTTCTGTATGATTCATAAAAGAAAACATTTTCTTAAGGTTCATGACTAACTTTTTGTTAAACATTTCTTTTAACTACAAGTCATGAATCCTAACTCAACAAAACCTCTGTATCTCACAGGCATTTTTATGCTGACGTACCTATTTTCATATGTGTTTTCAGGAGCTGATGCATAGGGTTGATCAAGATACACTTAGGCGGACTTGGGCCTTAGTAACATAAAATGAAGCAAGAATAGTTTAATTATGTTTTGTACTCTTTGTTTCCTTTGTTTTAAGACAATGTAATCCTTTTATTTCAAATAAAACTGAACTTTAAATACCATGGTTGTGAAACAATAATTCTGTTGTTCCACTCCCCGACGTTTCCGCCGCGGTTTGTTGTATTACGCGGTCGGGGTGTGACATAAGAGTTGGTATAAGAGCCAATGGTTATAGGGAATTAGGTTATTAGTAATGTTTTGACCTAGACTATAACTTTTCTAGGACCCCAACACAAGTTATCTTGTGTTTAGATCTTAAAAACATTACCATCGCCTATCTCTAGGTGATGACCAAAACAAGAACACCATTTTCCAAAAGGATTTTGAAAATCAATCATCTATTCTTATATGATTTGTTATAAGGTTTTGAACCTCTAAGTTTTCAAAATCTCGTCAAAGTTTGGGTCTAAATAATGTGAACACGTGCAATCTGGAATGGTGGGTGCCCGTACCTCGAGTTTTTTTGTCTAGGCTAGAGTATTCGTACAAATCCACATAATCGGACCAGTCACTCTTACCTATGAACTCTTGGGGTGAGTGTCCACTTATAGGCTAAAGCATGTCTTCGCGATACATTATTGTTAGTTCATATGTCTGTAGCTTCCGTCAGCATGGAGTCTTATTTTGTAATGTATATGTCTTTTGTATGTATTTTGTTTGTTTGTACGTATAACGACAACCCAAGGAACGGTGATGTATTGTAAAAGTGACGTCCGAAGGTTGACTAATGTCATCCGATCGGATGGCCACCCGATCGGATGACCACCCGATCGGATGACCACCCGATCGGACGACACTTAAATCCTCCCTGATGTTGCCTATAAATACCCGGCTTGGGTTAGAGTTAGGAGACTTTTGGCTGATCTTGTACTGAAGCTCTGTCACTCTGATTCTCTACCAGTGCTTGTGTACTTTCAATCATTCTAATAGATAATCAGATGTGTTTAAACGTTGAATTATGCTCTTGTTGATTCCTAGACATAATCAATGGATTCCGCACATTGATCGTGATCGATTCATCCACGTTCGAGACGAACAGATCCTGATACAAAGGCCTAACAAGTGGTATCAGAGCCACAGGAGGTTGATTCGTGGACAACGACTGCAAATTCACCAGAATTTCAGCGATTCTTTGCCGATTTCAGTCGAATTTCACCGGAAATTTGACCAATTTCCATTCATCTACTCAGTTCTTGCTGTGTTTTACACTTTTACACCTTAAATACAAGAAAAACTCAAAATTGAACGGAAATTTACAGACAAAATTTAACAAATTTGATATCATTAGGCTCGCAATTGTTAAAAGATCAATCCTTCAAATTTTCACAGAAAAATTCCATCTAAAACTGATTCAAATCTATCAAAAACCATGTCAAGTTCATTGTTCAAGCTGACGTCATCCACCCGATCGGACAGCTGTCCGAACGGATTGGCTTAGACTGTTCTAGATATTTTGCTTGTTGACGTCATCATTGTCACTCCATCGGATCACCATCCGATTGGTGTACATTTGTTGTTTGAAGTTTAGTTGCTTACGTCATCTTGTCACTCGATCGGATCACCACCCGATCGGTGAAAGGTTGAAGGTTTACATTCTAAAAGGATTTGTGTCACTCGATCGCATAACCACTCGATCGGATCACCACCCGATCAAGTCACCATCCGATTCTTGCTTAGTTGACACTTGA
Source organism: Helianthus tuberosus (assembly GCA_030545235.1). Classification (NCBI taxonomy): domain Eukaryota; kingdom Viridiplantae; phylum Streptophyta; class Magnoliopsida; order Asterales; family Asteraceae; genus Helianthus; species Helianthus tuberosus. The sequence continues at coordinate 109,158,269 of CM060355.1, forward strand.
TACTTGACTGTGTCACTCGATCGGATCACCACCCGATCGAGTCATCATCCGATTCTTGAGCTTACTTGTTGACTGTACTTGGTAGTGCTGTCCGATCGGATCACCACCCGATCCACCACTCGATCAGATCATCATCTGATCCAAGTGCATCGGGTTGAAAATTTTTAAACTTTTGAAAATTTGTCTAAGTGTTTGAAAAACTTTTCAGGTACTCAACAATGGGAGAAGAATTCCTCAATCCATTTAGTGATGTGTTTGCATATAATACTGGGGATGCTACAACAAATACTTCCAATACAACTCCAAATCCGAAGAAAGCTATTGCTGATTCGCTCAGCGTAGACAATGCTTACGGTACTTACAACAAACCGCCCAAGCTTATGGCAATAGAAGATTACAACAGGTGGGCGAGCCGATTCGAAGACTGGTTGAAAGCATTTGCATTCCAGAGCTGGAAATGTATGAAAAGTGGTTTCAATATTGGAAGGAATGATTTTGAAAATCTAATTGATACTGAACAAGAATCATTTATAGCTGAACAAAAATGTATAGCATTATTGCATCAATCGGTTAGAAATGATATTATATCATTGATTAGTTATACAAATGCAAAAGATTTGTGGGCAAAATTGGAGAAGCAATGTGTTGGAGGAGCTGATATTGTCAAGAACAAAAAACGGTTATTGAAGAAAGCATTCGATTTGTTTGTCTGCATGAGAAATGAGTCAGTGATGAAGATGATTGAACATTTCTGTCATCTAAAGTTGGAGCTTATCAGATATGGGTTAACATTCACAGAAGAAGAACTAGTTGAAAAACTGCTAGAATCCTTACCAGATGAAAAGGATTGGCAGTGCTATGCACTGGTGTTGAAAAACACAATGAAGGTGTCAGATATGACTGTTGATTGGCTAATAGAGAGGTTTGAAAGCCATGAACTTGAGATCAAGAAGATGAATAAAGTCAATAACACCTCGTTCCAACAAAACGTCGATTTGTATTATAGGGGTAGCATGATACCTAAGACTGCGACACCAAAAACTATATTTTCAGTAGAGAGTTCAAGCACGACGAATCAGGAAAAACAAAGCAGCAGTTCTGCTCCGAGCAGTGGTTATCATGGAGGGTCGTCTTCATCAAGTTCAGGAAGTCAGCAGTAGCAGAATATTCTGAAAAATGTTTTCCAGTGTAACATAGATGTGAATCTCAACAATGCGTAAAATTTTAATGAAGAAATAGCTAAGCAGCAGATGGTATTTTTAGCTTCAATCCTGGAATCTTATGAAAGCTTAGTTGCTGGGAAGATTAGAAACACGAACCTGACCAAAGAGGATTATGATCAAATCGATCCCGCGGAAATGGAATTGATTTACATAAGATGGTGCATGGCCAGTGTTATCTGACGTGCTCAAAGATTCATGGAGATAACCGGGAGAAATTCAATTGGTGGACCATCAACGAAGCTAGGCTTTGACAAGTCTAAGGTTACCTGCTTCAAGTGCAAACAGAAAGGGCACTTTAAGAGAGAATGCAGGAATGCAGCTTCAGATGAAACAGCAAATCCATTTCATGATGACTATTACAAAAAGGCTGTTTATCACAGAAATCGTGAGGAGCCGCCAAGAATGAAACAGATAGAAGAAACTCCCAAGGAGAAGTCAAGGGCATTAGCTGTAATTCAGAATGATGAGGGCTTCGACTGGAGTGAGTTTTTACCGGAAGATGATATGGTAGGGCATGCTTTCATGGTAAAAATCAAACCATTCAAAGACAACCGAACTGAAGAGCAGTAATACGTTAATAGAAAAATGTTAGCTCAAAACATGAAGGATAAAAACTACCGAGAATGGAAAGAGGCGAAAAAGGCAAACAGATGGGATGCTGAACATGAGTGTTATCTAGACCCAAAAGGCAACATAATTGCTGAGCCATCAACACTCATTGTTGAAACTCTTATTGAACAAATATCACAACAGGAAGAAGAGAGACAGAGAGAATGGGCAAGGCAAGCTGAAGAAAAAGAGTTAGAGTCGAGGAAAGTCGATAATGGGATAATTGACACTACCAAAGAAATGACTGCAGAGAACCTGAAAAAGATGGCAGATAAAGTTCTCATGGCAAAAGAATTAGAGGTAGATTCTAAGTCTACATCTAAGTCAAAGAACGAGGTCGGTGGTAGTAGTTCAACAAATAAATAAGGTAAGACTGAAAAGGGTAAAAAGGAAAGTGATTGCAAAAATTGCATGAAAGATTGCAAGGTTTGCAGCACAAATGCATATCTCACAGTCAAAAAGACTGAAGAACTAACTGCAAAAGTCAAAATGGTTGAAGACCAAATTTTAAGTCGAGATAACTTGGTGAGAGCTTCAAACGAAAGAATCAAAGAGTTAACTGAAAGAATTGAAAAAGATAAAACGGACGTAGAACGGTTTAAAAAAGAAAATGAAAGGTTGATTCATGAAAACAGAAACATTTCTGAAAATTTTGAGAAATTGAAAAGAACTGTTAAAGATTCTGACGAGAGAAATGGTAAAACTTTCAAAGAAAATCTTCAATTGTCTGGAGTTCTTCAGGCAAAAGAAAAACAAATCAACCAGCAGTTAGATGAGATTGCAAATCTTAAGCTTCAGTTTCAGGAAGCTAAGATTGAAAATGAAAGAATAACATTGAAGTTGAATAGTTACAACTCCGCAAGCTTTGTCCTTCAACACATAGTTCCCAAACCCATTGGGAAGAACAAAGCTGGCGAAGATGTATACTCAGATGGAACCGGGGTTGGTTATCATCAGGTTCCACCGCCCGTGCTAAACAATTTTCAAAGAAAAAGTCTGGGTTGGTTAATGATGATGAAATAAATGATGTAAAACTTCCAGAAACAATCGACGTCACATTCACTTCATCATCTGATGAAGACAGTGTTCAGTCTGAAGTCGTGAAAAATGTTGTTGAAAACGTTTTAAAATCTGACAGTGATTCGATTGAGGACGAAGAGTGGTTTTGAATAACTACATTCCGAAATCAAAATCCAAAAACAACTTAAATGAAGAACCTACTCTTGTGATGTACAAGATTTCTGGCTCAGATAAGTTGTATTCGGATCTTGAATTTCCACTTGAAAATGTGAATGTCGACAAGTTGAAAAATGTGTTCAAATTGGTCGAAATTGATGTTTATGAAGTTGAGGGTAAATTTCAAAAAGAAGGATGAACTTTGAAAAGGATAAGTCTTACTACAAGAAACCTGCTACATCACCATGTTTTAATAACAACAACCAAAAGAGATGGTCAGGAGGTTATCAGGGTGGTAAGAATTACCAAAAGAGGAATTTTCAAAACAAAAGATTTGAAAAGAAAGTGTTTGTGAAAAGCTCGAGTTCACATTCCGAGCAAGAATCTGAAATTTTTTCAAAATCAAATGAAGAATTCTTTGAAATGAAAGCCTCACAGCCTCAGACTGAAGGCACAAGTCGGGTAGTTGACACCCGTACATGCTTCAAATGCAATCAAGTTGGACACATTGCACGAAAGTGCACCAACTCGAAGCCTAAGTCTGTGGTTGTCGAGAGTCCGAAGAAGAAAGACAATGAAAAAGGAAAGGCTCCAATGTTTGTTAAGAAAAAGATCTTGAAAAAGGAAAATGTCAAAGTTAAAACTGAACCTGTAAAAGAATTAGTAATGAAAACCAAATTGGTAAAGAAAACTGACAAATTTACAAAAGAGTCGCTTCTTCACAACAAACTTGGAAGCCAAAATCTGAAGAAAAGAAGTCAAATGTTCAAAAACCAATGATTCTGAAAAATCATCATCTTCAACCAAATCAGTTGAGATGTATGTACCTTTGGATTATTTTGAGAAATTGGAGAAACAAACTTCGACCCCACCTTGGAAGAAGTATGTTCCGAAGAGAGACCAACCATCTGGTCAACCTCAGAAAGACGAATTTTTCTTATATAAAGAGGTTGAGGTTGGATCTGAAGAAAGCTTGAAAATGAATGACAAGAATTTCCCACCATTGTACACCAAAACCACACGCCTAGATGTCAAGCTACCTGAGTAAATTGAGGCTTGGGTTGCTTCAAAATCTAACTGAATGTTTTGAAATGTGCTGGAGCTCCCGAGATCTATCTCACGTTGGATTATGGATAGCGGAGCATCCAGGCACATGACGGGGAGAAAAACCCTGTTGTACGACGTTAGAGGGTTTAATGGAGGTTATGTTGCATTCGCTGGTAATCAGGGAGGTCGTATCATTGGTGAGGGAACATTATCGAACGGTGTTATAACGTTTGAAAAAGTCAATTACATTGTCGGGCTAGAGAATAATCTTCTGAGCATATCTCAAATTTGTGATAGAATGTATTCGACACATTTCACGGATAAAGAATGTCTGATCTTGAAGTCGGGGTTTGTCATCCCCGAGGAGTGGATCATCATGAGAGCGCCACGATTTAATGATCTGTACGTGTTGGATATGAGCGTAGCCACGACTACCACGGGTCAAACTCATTGCTTCATGTCAAGAGCCACTGAAAAGGAGTCGCAGTTGTGGCACCGAAAAATGGGCCACATTCACCTAAGAAAGATGAATCACTTGGTGCATAATGATTTGGTAATGGGTGTTCATTTGAAGAGTTTTCATCTTGAGGGGGAGTGTATTAGTTGCTTCAAAAGAAAACAACGAAAGAAATCTCATCCTGGTAAGAAGATGAACTCAGTCACGAGACCGCTGGAGAGACTTCACATGGATCTCTTTGGTCCTGTTAATGTCAAAAGTATAATGGGAGATCTTTATTGTTTGGTGGTAACTGACGACTATTCAAGGTTTTCATGGGTGACGTTCTTGAAGTCAAAAGACGAAACTTTTGAGAGTTTGTTGAGATTATTTAGAAAGATTGAGAATTTGTACCGAACTCGAATTCGTAGAATAAGAAGCGACAATGGTACAGAATTCAAGAATAACAAAATGGAAGAATTTTGTGATCGAAGAGGTATACTGCAAGAGTTCAGCGCACCTTATACTCCGCAACAGAATGGAGTGGCAGAAAGAAAGAATAGAACGCTGGTCGAAACGGCGAGAACGATGCTTGCTGATTCCATGTTACCGATAAACTTCTGGGCAAAAGCCGTAGCAGCCGCTTGCTATACTATCAATAGGGTTCTTACTGTGAAAAAGCATAACAAAACTTGTTTCGAGTTGATCAACAATCGCAAGCCTAATCTCGAGTATTTGGAACCGTTCGGGTCACCCTGCACTATTCTAGATCCCGATGGCAAATTTGGTTCAAAGAGCATTGAAGGTATCTTCGTGGGGGTATGCTAGTCCACTAAGAAGAGTCTTTGTTCCAAGCATGAAGAGGATCATCGAAGCACAGCACGTTGAATGTCAAGGCTATACTATACCACCTTAGAAACCCATAGACTCATGGCGATTCAACTATGATACTCTATGAGATTCATTCGAGTTAGAAGAAGAGCCAGAGTTCTTTTATGATTTGGATATTTTAAGAGATTATGAAGCATCTAAGGGAAGGTTTCCAGAAAGGTCTTCTACACGTCAACGACAATCTTCCAATGATGTTGAAGCTGGTCCAAGTGACTCTGGAGATTATGATGAAGTTCAGCAAACTCCGACAACTTCGGAACGTGAACCTGCTCCTGAAAATCAGACGGCTGTCAATGATGATAATCAAGATTCTGATGAAAGACCAACATTTGACCGTGGTGATTCAGAGTCTGAGGGGGAGCAAATCCAATCTTCAGATCAGACAATTCCTGTCAATGAACAAGTTGCGGATCAGAACATTTCGAATTTGGAAGGCGAGGTGGATGTTCCTGGCGAGGTGATGCCGAGGACTCTTTCATACCATCCAGAAGAGTTGATTATAGGAGAGCTACAGTCAGGCATTCGCACCAGAAGACAAATTGACCATGGCCTTGTTTTTATACTAAAGTTGCTCCTTTACAAACTGAATTTACACTCAGTTGTTTCATTTCACAGATTGAGCCACGAACTTATAAGGAAGCACTGACAGAAGATTCATGGGTCAATGCAATGCATGAGGAGCTTAGTCAGTTTGAGAAACTAGGTGTATGGAAATTGGTGGACTTGCCTGATGGTCATAGGAAGATAAACACGAAGTGGGTGTTTAAGTGCAAAAGAGACGACAAAGGAGTTATTGTTCGCAACAAAGCTCGACTCGTAGTCCAGGGTTTCAGTCAGCAGGACTGCAGGAGTGGATAGATTTCACTGAAGTGTATGCTCCGGTTGCTCGACTTGAAGCTATCAGAATCTTCCTAGCATTTGCTTCATGGAAAGGATTCAAAGTGTATCAGCTAGATGTAAAGTCGGCATTTCTCTATGGCAAGGTGAAAGAGGAGGTATATGTCGAACAACCACCGGGCTTTACCGACCCAATTCACAAAGATAAGGTTTACCTCTTGGACAAGGCGTTGTATGGCTTGCATCAAGCCCCGAGAGCCTGGTACGAGACGCTCTCTCAACATCTGCTAGCCAACAACTTCATCTTAGGCAAGGTAGACGCCACTCTTTACACAAAAGAAGTCGACGACCATCTTCTGATAGTCCAAATTTACGTGGATGACATTATTTTCGGGTCGACAAATGAAGAACTCTGCAAAGATTTTGAGAAAGTAATGAAGCAGAATTTTGAAATGTCTTCAATGGGTGAGATGAAGTTCTTCTTAGGGCTCCAGGTCGATCAACTGCCTGAGGGAACGTTCATACATCAGACAAAGTATGTTCATGATATTCTGGAGAAATTCGGGATGTCAGAAACAGCTCCAATGTCCACCCCGTTAGCAACGAATCATGGGATAACCCCTGATCTCACCAGAGAGAAGGTCGATGAAACATTATACCGCTCCATGATTGGATCGCTGATGTATTTGACGGCATCAAGGCCTGATATTATGTATCCAACCTGCCTCACGGCCTGATTTCAATCAAGTCCCAGATCTTCGCATTTGTCGATCGTCAAGAGGATATTACGCTACCTGAAAGGAACTCCAACACTGGGGTTGTGGTATCCAAAGGATGGTGACTTCACGCTTGAGGGATACTCTGATTCTGACTTCGGTTGCTGCAAAGTTAATGCAAAATCAACAACTTCAGGTTGCCAATTTTTCGGACCCCGATTGTTCACGTGGCAATGTAAGAAGCAAACCTCTGTTGCTTTGTCTACATGTGAAGCGAAGTACGTATCTGCCAGCAGCTGCTGCTCGCAGATCCTATGGATCCAGCAACAGATGAGCGACTACAGTTTGCAATTTCTTACTTCACCTATCTTTGTTGATAATGAGGCAACAATAAACATAACAAAAAATCCGGTACATCACGCTAAAACGAAACACATAGAAATTCGTCATCACTTCATAATAGATTGTTATGAAAAGAAGTTGATATGAATTGATAAAATCCACACCGATGAACAAAAAGCTGATTTACATACCAAAGCTTTCGATAAAGCTCGTTTTCAATATCTTTTAAAACTAAATGGTATGAAATTGTTGTCGGATGCGGAGAAAATCATTGGCGTTGATGAGGAAACTGAGGCAGATGATGTTGGGAAGCAGACTGCTTTGGTTTGTCGCATTTTTAGCTGTTTTGGTATTTAGGGGGAGATAGATAACATTTTCAGAAAAATACAAAAACATTAAAAAAAATAAAAATAAAAAATCCAAAAACATGAGATATTTTCAAAAATCCAAAAACAATAGAAAAACCCAAAAAGAGTTTGTGTAAAAAGAGGAAATGATAGTACATCAGCTAGACAGTTACAGTATTCTAAAGATATGTACTGTTTTAAAAGCAGTAAGTAGTCTCGCTGATGATATGACGGTAGGTTTTTGCACATTTAGTAGATTTTCGGGATATAAACCTAAAATCACAACTTTCTTTTACGTGGGGAACATCTCTTGGATATATAGGTAACCCCTAAAATCTTGTTTGAAGGGCTTTCTATTTCTGACATACTAGGTCTTTGTACATGATGATATCTTGGGTATTATACCGGGACTTCTGATTTTGCGGAAGCAATAGCCTAGTCCTCGTATAATACTCTGCACTGCTTTAATCTTAAAGCCTACCCTCAGCATAAAAAATGATGAAACATTGAAAAATGCTAATCATGTGTTGTTGAAGAAAAGATCTCCAAAGGGGACACACCTAAAGTCGAGCCATCATCTCTTTGTCTGAACGGAAGTTCTAACCTGAGCTCTCATGGCCTCGCATTACCCGTTTACAGATATCATTAGTGTACATTCATCTGTAAGACTGAATATAGGAGTCTGGATGCGGGAGTATATTCTGAGGTGGGACACGCGTATAAGTTAAGATATTAAAACACTAAATCGTATCCTGATTAATTGAAATTTGTGTAAAAATTTAAGATGGATCAGTATATCGGCAATCTAAGCGAATTGTTTAATTCTTAGTATGAAATCAAGCTTAACGGTACTTGTAGCTTGTCGGTAGCTGATATGATCCCCTAACACACTCACCAAAAATATGTTTGTAAATAGTTTCATTTACTGCTTTACATTTACTGTATTTCATTTCCGTTTATTTGCAAAAACCCAAAAAGATTTCATAGTTTTCTAGTTTAAACTTTCTTAAAATCCCAAAAAGATTTTACTTTTCTGCTTTATTTTTATGACAAACCAAGGTAGAAAGCAGATCTTCAGATTCTGAGAAGTCTGAGATGTTAAAGCAGAGAAGGAAAGATTCTGAACTGGACAACTGGGTTGGGAGCTAATCTGAAAATTGAGAAATTCAAAAGTCAAATCAAGTTCATTAATTGATACTTGAACATTTTTCATGAAAATGTGTTTGAAGAAATTAAACAAAAATGTCAGTTTGATTCGTATCGGGTCAACCAAGGTCATTAACTTGGACTTGGTTGGCGAATTAAGTGCCTAGGGTCATTAATTTGGACCTAGATACTTAAGTGGATTTCTAAAACTTGACAAAATATGATAAAACGAGAAAAGGTCAAAATGCAAAAAGTCAAAAGAGTTGTGTTTGGATCGGGCAGCAATCCGATTGGGTGGCAATCCGATCGGACGGCCATCTGATTCATGGTCACACTATAAATAGGAGGTCAATGCTTCAGTCAAACCTTTCACTCGATCAGGCGACCATCCTATTCTCTCACACACTCTCACACTTTCTGATCTTGATTCTCACTTTTTCTTTCCACAAATCATTGGATTGTTGGTTAGCACAACCTTCGTAATGGGAAAGGTAAGATTTCTAGTCCTTAACTGTTAAATTTGATGTCTGTTCTTGATGATGGAAACTGTTCGGACCTTTGATCTTAGATCTAGACTCTGTTAGGATGATTTGATAGAATCTAAGCATAAGGTTTTGTTCACGAATGTTAGATCTACAAGTTTATCATCTCAATTTGTGCCATAACTTGTTAGAATCTGTAGATCTGATGTTTAGGCGAATCGGCTTTTGGACCTTTAATTGTCAAATTAATCACTATTTAAGCCGAGTTGGAGATCGATGAACACAGGGATTTGATCGTCTTTAGATTCTCTATGTAAATCTATGTTCAATTTGGTAATATCTTAGAAAAATTTCTTGATGTTCATAAGATCTGTTCATATGATTTTCACTGTTCTTGGAACGAGTGGCAATCCGATCGGGTGACCATCCTATCCACTGTATGTTAGATGATTAGATTTTTCTAAGTGTTTGCATTGAAACTTGTGCCTTTACCTGTTAATAAGATGCTTTTGGAAAGAATGGCAACCCGATCGGGTGGCAATCCGTTCCAAAGCACTTTCATTTTCATTCATTAACTGTCAAGTTGATCGAGTGGCAACCCGATCGGGTGGCAATCCGATCGGGTGGCTATCTGATCCATAGCACTTATTGCTTGAAAAATATACTAAGCCTTTGCCTCATTTTGTGTGCCTCTTACTGTTCACAAAATGACTTGGAAAGTTTGGCAACCTGATCGGGTGGCAGTCCGATGGGGTGGCAATCTGTTCCAAAGCACTTACTTTAAAAGATCATGTGTGTCAATGATCGAGTGGCAACTCGATCGGGTGGCCATCTGATCCTTATCACTTTATTTTTGGAAAACGTGCAACCTTGTCATGAATCGAGTGGCAACTCGATCAGGTGGCAATCCGATCGGGTAGCCATCCGATCCTAAACACAAAACAACAAAAATTCCAAAGTTTTCAATATGTCACGGAACGAGTGACAACTCAATCAGGTGGCAATCAGATCGGGTGGTCATCCGATCCATGACATTCATTCTCATGATTGACTAAGTCAAAGGTACTCTTTCTTATCACATGGATCGAGTGGCAACTCGATCGGGTGGCAATCTGATCGAGTGGTCATCCGATCCAGATGCATTTGACTTATGTTGATTTCTCAATGCACAAGATGGCAATCCGATCGGGTGGCATCAGTACTATACATGGTGAGAACTCCAGAGTTAGAATTTTTTTTTTGAAATTTCAAAATTATTGTCACTTGTCATGTTTGACTTGAACGCTGTGCAAATGTTAAACAATAAATATTTTTGCAGGGAACAGCGTCAGATTGGGATAAATCTCACAACATCTATTGTCTGTTGGAAACACAGTATACAGACAAGACTATATTCGAAGTTATAGCAAAATTTCTGAGAGAAAGCAAGATTGCTAAGGCCCTAACCGACAAGACTATAGTTTATGAATCACATGTTAAACAGTTTTGGAGTTCAGCAAGGTATGAAGAGAAAGGAAAGATGATTTATTCTGAAGTGAGAAAGAGGGATGAGAATGGACAGGACGTTGATTTGGAAATTAAGTTCAATGTTGGTGATTTAAGAAAAGTGCTAGAATTAGGTGATTCTGATAATGATCCCACCATTAATCCAGAACGTCTTTGCAAAGGTTTATGGTGCATGATGGGATTTACAGGGCACTTAAATGGGAAAATGGGTAAAACAATGTTCAGTAAACCCTACAAGTTCATGTTCCACTGTGTAGTACATGCATTATCACATAGGAAGGGAGCTTATGATGAAACATCTGATTATATCATGAACATAATCACCTGTCTGGTGCTGAATAGGCCATATAACGTATCAAAGGTGATATTTGACTACTTGGTAGAAAATGTGAGAGCTGGAAGTACAAAGTACATCATGTATCCTAGGTTCATACAGATGATGATTGATGATAAGTTCATGGACATTGAAAAGGATGATGATGATGTTCTAGGTCTGGGGAACATGACAACAGAAACTATTAGCAGACTAGCTAAGGGTCCTGAACCAAGAGTTAGAAGAATGATATGCAGAATTAATAATCCAGCGTATGTTGCTCCAAAAAATGATGCGTGGAGACATGAGAATAGTAATTCTAAAAATGAAGATGAAAAGATGAAAGAAATGGTTGAGAAGAAAACTCGTTGGTGGTTTGTGAAAGATGGCAAGATGAAGAGAACTCCTAAGACATCCCCTGTTGTACCTATTCCAAAGGAGCCAATGCCGAAGATTATTGTTAAGGGTATAGTGAAAGGGGGAATCATAAGAGAAGTTAGAAATTTAAATTGTTATATTATTCTAATGAATACTTCAATGTCTATTTTGCAGGGCCTTCAAAAGAAGCACAACAAAGTTTAATTGATGAAACAGTGTTGGAACCATCAGAAGTTATTCAACAAGGAGCTGATCTATTGAAACATTCACTTGAAAGTTTTCTAAAGAAGAATGAAGAGATTGCTGCTCAAAAAGTTCAAAGTTTAAGTGCTCAAGGTGAAAGTGTCAAAGTTACAGAGCCTGAAGGTATTGTTCATGATGATTCAAGTGAGGATGCTGATGATGAGTCAACTGAGACGGAAACAGAGCTTGATTTGTCAACACTTGGTCGTGGAAAAGCTCAGTTGAAAAAGAAGCCCAAAAAGACGAAGAAAGCTTCTGATGGTGAAGATTCTACCTATGTGCCACCTGAAGAGAAAAAGAAACTAATAAAGAAACGAAAGGTTGTTCAGACTGGTGTTCTTCCAAGAAGTGTTAGAGCTAGGAAGGGGTCTGCTCCATTACACAAAGATCAAGGTGGGAAAAGTGAAAAACATGTCACAACTTCTAAAGGGCCTGAAGCAGAAAAGGTTCAAAGTGTTGAAATTCCCAAAGAGCCTGAAGTTCAAAGTGTTGAAGTGCCTGAAGCTGAGACTCAAAAGAAAGTCAGAAATGATGACTATGTAGAAGTTAGTGTTGTTCCTCCACCACCGCCTCTAGTAAATCAAGATATTCCTGAATCTTCAAAACCAAAGGAAACAGTTATTCCTGATCTGTTTGAAGGTCTTCCTCATGCTACTGGAGATTATAAAGATGATCTATCCTTTGATGATGATTTTGATATGTTTAACAATGAGGCTGTGAAAGCTTTAGAGAAGAAAGTTGGTGTTCTAGAGAAAGAAAAGACCAAAGCTAAAGTTGAACGTGACGTGTTAAAGAAAAAGCTTGAAGAGCTGATGAAAGAAAATGAAGAGATAAAGACCATCATGATAAAGCTGCATAAGAAGATAAAGAAGATGGAAGATAATGTTGAAGATAATGCAAAGCTCTTTGAAGTTATGTGATGCGCGCAAAATGCAACATATAAATTACATCAAATGTGGCATAAAACTAACCCTTTTTAGTACTAATGTTGGAAAAAGTGTGTTTTTGTCTTCCTTTTGTATTTTCAGGATTAAATGAGCTCAAATAAACAAAAGAAGCAAAAGGCAGCTAAATCTAACATAAATACAAGAAAAGGTGTAAACGTGGCATGCCAGACCCCTCGACAGCATCTTCCCAAGCAAAAACAAGAGAATAGAAGGCTGAACACGCCCCGTGCTCAATGAGCACAGGGGCGTGCCCAAGTGTCTGCAGAAAAGACAAAGTTGTAGAAGCTTCTATCACCCACCAAGGGGGCGTGTCCAGCGGACACGGGGCCGTGGTCAACTCTAAGATTCGTAGAATCTAGGAAAATCTTGATAGTACAGATACGCTTCTGCACACGGGGTCGTGCCCAGCGGACACAGCGGCGTGGTCAACTAATGCAGACAAACTGCATTTAATGAAGAAAGAGAAGATGGGTGGACACGGGGCCATGCCCAATGGACACGGGGCCGTGTCCGGGCTTCTGTGCAGGCTATAAATAGGGGTGCTTGGCTCATTTGCAAACCATCCATTGGCAAACCACCTCTCTCACACTTCACCCACCCACCACCACCATCACAACCCACATCCACCACCATCATCCATCATAGAGTGTGTGAGTAGTCTTGGGATCCAAGATTGATCGTAAGAGTTCTTGACAATCAAAGGCAATGTTTTCCTAAGTCTCTTAAATCACTTGGTGAAGACAAGTGTTTAATGTAATACTTTTTATTTTTAATCTTTTCGCACTTTTTATTTGGTTATGTATTAATGACTTTAATAACTAGTTTCTTATGTTGAAGGTGAATCTTCCTTATCGTTTGTCCGTGGTGTCTTGGCATTATTTTACTGTCTATATAAAATAAAAGATTTTCACCATTCATATCTCCACAGTCTATATGGAGATATGTTGGCTACCTGGTCAGGGGTTAAGGGAACGGTTTGGTAAGAGTCTTGCCTTGTTCAGTGTATAGATCCTGCAAGGACCTGGGTCAACTTTAGTAGGACCTCCTTCAATACCCACTGGTATTGGATGGCGGGGGTCCGAACTCCTTGATCCCCTCATATGTAAACTACTATTAATACTTTAACCCGACTATTTAGGATTGTATCCCTGCTGACTCAAACTACTTAGCCGAGGGTAACGTCACCTTCAAAAGAGGAGCCTACCACATCATGCATTAATAACTTAATTAATTATTTTTCAATAATCCAACCCTTTAGGATTGTATCCTTGCTGACTCAAACTACTGGGTTGAGGGTAACGTCACCTTCAAAAGAGGGGCCTACTACAATAACTTAGATAATCTTTTAAAAAGTGCAAAAGTGCGGAAATAATCAAATGTTACACTAAATACAAGTCGGATCCAAGTGATTCATCTTGTCTATCTGTTTTTACTTTTATTTTTATTTTTCAGCCTTTTTAGTTAGTTTTATTTTTCTTGTTTTAAAAAACCTTTTTTCTAAACTTTTGATTTGATTAGACGTTGAGGATAAACCGGTATTAAAAGCTCTTGTGTCCTTGGACGACCTCGGTATCTTACCAACACTATACTACGTTCACGATGGGTGCACTTGCCCATATGTGTGTTTAGTGTTAGTAAATATCGTGTTTTATAAATTTAAAACTTGGCTAAAAGTATTAACAAGGGCTTAAAATATACAATAAAAACTATACACACTTACGTACATCATTATGCAACAAGAAATTTATGAAATGAATGAAAAGCTGGTGAAGATGAATGCTATTAACCAGTCACAAAGTCAGTTGATAAGTGAATTACACGAAGCATCAGCGAATGAATTCAAAGTGATGAAGTTGGAAATGGAAGCGATGAAGGCTGACAAAGTTGTGAAAGATGAACAGCTCAACATGCTTTATACTGTTATGGAAAATCACTTGGTTATTGATGTCCATTCAGTCTTCAACAACCTTGAAATCAAAAAGGCTGAAGAGCAAAGAGTTGAAAGAGAAAGAAGGTTGGCTGAAGAAGCAACATAAAGAAGGAAAGACGTTATAGTTGAAACTCAAGAAGCTGGTGGTTCTTCGAGTCATGTTGATGTTGATATGGGTGATGCTGAAGCTGATCATGATCAAAGCTTCGTTCTTGGTGAGTCTTCTCCTCTCTTTTACAATCTTGATGTAGGATCGTTTTCAGACCCAAACGAGTCGATCAGAAGAGTTTTACTCAATACGAAAGGCAGAAACAGACGTATCGAGGTCAATTCAACTAGAATATCACTTTAAACTGTCGTATTATTGATAGAAAGACGTTTTACAGCGAGACGACACTTCGGCAGCACTTCGTTGCTCTGACCAGAAAAGATTACAACTGATCACGCTTGAACACCTATTTATAGTAATCTGATTCCGCTTGAAGTGATTCCAAGCGAAATTAGATTCCAAGCGGAATCTAATTCCGAGCGGAATTACATAAAGCACTTTCAAGCGGAATTACGCATTCAAGCGGAATTACCCTAAGTTCAAGCTGAATTACATGATTTCTCGAATTACGTGCCCTGATTTAACATTCTAAGACAAGACTCGATACAAGACGAAGTCGACAGACGCATGCACCAACAGACTCCCCCTCGAATGTTGACGAGTCTTAAAGTGTCGAGTCTTCGCATCTTCAGTCTTTATCAGTCCTCTCGAACTCTTTGAAGTATCTGACACTGTAAGTATCCTCAAATCTCTCTCTTCTCTTTCTTCCAGAATCGCAACCTGGCTCTGTGCTCTTTCCACAGGTTCAAGATCAATTCCTGACTCTATCAATACCTGCACAAATCTCTATCCAACAATAAATTTCACAAATTTAAAATTTTACCATTTGTAAAATCAACCTCACAAATGATTTATCAATTAATCTCTGATGACCACTTGTGTAATTATTCAATCAAATGATGATTTTACAATGTTAAACTTTGATTAACCACTCGAAGAAATAACATTTTTCTTTTCAAAACACACTCTCCCAACCCAATTTTCCATCATGTCTAGCACTTGGAATTTTGAAAATCAGCTTTCCAACACCAGTTGTCTAAAATCTTTTTGAATTTTTCAAAATTTATGCTAAAACACACTGAAAATATTTTTGGATTTTTAAATGAAATGAAATGCAATAGAAAAATATTTACAAATAATACTTTTGTGAGTTTGTGTAAGAGGATCATATCAGTTTATGAAACAAATCACCAACACCGTTAAGCTTTAAACATTTTAAGTTCTAAACGATTCACTTAGATTGTCAGTATACTGATCCACTTAAATTGTCACACAAAGTTCAACTGTTTCGAGATACGAGATTAGTGTCTTAAATACTTAAACTTAATCGCGTTTCCCACCTCAGAATATACTCCCGTATCCAGATCCCAATATTCCGTCTTACAGGTGAGTATGCCACAGATGATATCTGTAAGGGTTAAATTGCGAAAACCGTGAGAGCTCAGGTCAGAACTTCAGTTCAGCATAGAGATGATGGCTTTGACTTTTGGTGTGTCCCCTTTAGAGGATCTTTTCTTCAACATCACATGATTTACATATTTTTTCAATGTTTCATCATTTTTTATGCTGAGGGTGAGCTATATTTCAAGCAAGCGTAAAGTATTCTCTTGGGACTAGGCCATTGCTTCCGCAAAATCAGAAGTCCCGGGATAATACCCCAGATATCACTGAGCATAAAGACCTAGTATCTTAGAAAGAGGGACCTTTCAAACAAGATTTCGGGGGTTACCCATATATCCGAGAGATGTTCCCCACGATATAAGCAAGTTTGAATTTAGGTTTATATCTTGTCACAATCTACTAAATGTGCAAAAACCTACTGGCATATCATCAGTAAGACCGTTTATCACATTTTAACTTTCCAATTCTTTAGCATGCTATGATCGTCCACTGATGTACTATCATTTCCTCTTCTTTGACACAAAACTCATTTTTGAATTTTATCATGTTTTTTGTCTTTTTCAAATTTTCAAATGATTTTGGATTTTCAGAAATTTCTTACTCCCCCTAAAATGCAAACACATTTAAAGAAATTTGAAAACAAACTATACAAATAAACTAACAACCGATATCGAATCACTTCAATTCGCCATCCACTTAGCATAAACAATCAGAACTCCCCCTCACAACAAACTATTTTCCCATTGATTTCAAAACACTTAAGTTTGTTTTAATCAAATGGTTTTTTCGGAAAATAAGTTTTGTTGATTTTATAAAATCATTTGTAGGTTAGGGGATCATCACATTATTTTTTTTAAACTTGTAGGAAATCAGATACAACTTAATGTCCCTGATTTACCACTTGTACGTGAAAACCTTTTTCAACCACTTGTAAGATGAAATCACTTTCGTAAATTTCTCAAGAAAGATGCCGATTCCTGCTCCTCGCTTACCAACCTGGGAGCTCCGGAAAATTCAGATTTTTACTGTTCATAATATGTTCCATCCCGGTCACAAACCATGGATGATACTTTACCTTGCTTCTTTGTTTTCTTCTCGTAAAATTCCTTGACCCCTTTTACCTTCCTGTCAACCATTTTTCCAAAAATGTTATGAACTTTGGGGTTAAAGTCTTTCTCAATATCAAACTCTTCTTTTTCAGAAAAAAATTGATTTGAAATTTCAGTTTTACCAACTTTTTGTTTAAAGTTTTCAGCCTTCAATGGTGGAAAATTGACATCATCCATTGGAGGTACTGAATTCTCACATTTAATCCCAATTTGTGGCTCATCTGACTTTGTGGAATCAGAATCATTGCCAGAAGATAGCTCCTCTGATTTTGACGAATCAGAATCATTGCTAGAACTATCATCAGACTTCTTAACAACCCATTTTTGGTTGTCAAGATTTCCTCTTTTCTTGTAAAACCTGTTTGAACATTCACCAATCTCAAAAGTTGAATTTTTGAAAAGTTTAGTTCTATCAATTGGTGATTTAAACACAATCTCTTTATCTTTCAGTTTACGAGAAACTTCCTGTTTTGATTGTATTGCCTTGGAACAATTCTTGGCAATATGACCAACAGTGTTGCATTGGAAACAGGTTCTCGTTTCTTTCATCTGATCAGCAGACTTCAACTCTTCTTGCTTTTTTGCAAGGAATTCTTTGTTCGACTGATTTCTGAATAGATTTTCTTTCTCTTCTTCAGTAGATGTACCTGAAACAAATATCATTTTTGATTTAAAATCTCTAACATATTTTTCATTTTTATAATTTTCTGGTGAAATAAATCCAAGACCTTTCTTTTTGAAATTACCATTATGGTTTGGTTTCTTTCGATAACCAGAACCAGAACTGTAACCCTTTTTCTTGTTTTCTCTTTGTTGAACTCTTGAGGTGTACTTTTTAGGTTTATCAGAAAGATTTATATCTTTTATTTCAGAAATATTAATTTCTGTTAGTTTGAAAACCTTTTTTATCATTTCCGGTTTAACACCTCTTATTGGAAATTCCTCATCAGAATATAATTTGTCAGAATCATTCAATGTATATGCAAATTTGAATGTTTCGTCATTCAAATTAGATTTTGATAACAGGAATTCTTTATTGTAAACCCTTTTTTTCCTGTTTGACGGTTTGACTCGGAGTGCTGGACTCAGAGTTTGACTCTGACATAGACTCCGACTTTGACTCCTCGGATTCATCTTTATCCAACACCTGATCGACCACTTTCTTTATTAACTCGGACTCATGATCAGTGTCAGATGACGTAAACGTGACATCAATATTATCTGGTAGTTTAACTGAAGACTCCGACTCCCACTGTAAATTTGTTGCCTTTTCGACTCTTTCTGAATTTGGATTTCTCGGAGAATATCCATTTTCAAGAGGGGGTGGACACTTGTTGTAACTGAAACTTTTTTTCTTACCAGACTCATTCACTTTAGTATCCTTCTTCTTTTCTAGAATCTTTTCTTCAGAAACCTTTTGTTCTTTAGTTATTTCATCCTCTTCAAATGCCTTCATTCCTTCAACAGTTGGATAAATCCTGTCAATGACATAAGAAGTACATGAGTAACTTTTTAACAAACGATTAACTCTTTCAGTTTCAATTCTTTGTGTTTCCATTTTTTGTTCTAGCACAGCACACTTCTCAATGTAATTGTTCACCACTTTCTGCTTTATCATGAAAGCTCCTTGAAGTGTCTTCATTGCTGTTGCTTGTTCTTCACTTGTTTGGTTGTATTGATTCATGGCTTTGTTTAGAACATCGTAAGATTCCTTCAACCTGTTCATGTTGTTCATCAACTCACTGTTTTTCATCTTTATGATTTCACAAGTTTCACAATTCATAGGAATCTTTTTGCATCAACTTCTTCATCAACTTTAAACTTTGGAGCTTCCACCTTTTTCCTTATTACTGGTACTTCTTCATCATCACTGCTAACTAGTGTTTTGACCTTTTTCTTTTTCTTTTTAGCTTTTTCATCATCACTGTCACTCTCTTCCATCATTTTAAAATGAGCTGCCAATCTTCTTGAATAATACTCTATATCATCATCACTATCTTCTTCAACTTGAGCAACAAACGCTTTGGCTTTTAGCATTTCTTTATCCGAACAGTAATCATCCCAAGTAAAATTTTCCCAGCTAAACCCTTCTGGTAATTTTTCATCATCTTGGTTTATCAGGCATGCTTTATTATCAGCTGAAATTTATTTATCCCAATTGAAACTTTCCATTGGCTTTTTGTCATCCTGATTCACCATACAAGCTCTCTTTGAAGGCTCCTCGATTATTTTCCTACCATGTGGCACTTGTGGTTCTTGTTGTTGTTGAGCAACTTGATGATAAATGGCCTTCCGGTAGTAATCATTGTTATTGTTGAACGGATTTTGAGCTCCACTTGCTTCGCGGTTTTTGCACTCCCTCTTGAAGTGTCCTTTTTCCCTGCAACGAAAACAAGTGACTTTAGATTTATCAAAACCTAAAGTAGAAACATTAGCCTCATGTAAGTCATCTCTTCCTGTGATCTGCTTAAATTTCTCAGCTCGTCTCAACACACTTGCCAAACACCATTTAATATCCATCAATTCCATTTCTTCAGCGTCAATCTGATCGTAATCCTCTTTTGTAAGCATTGGATTCCCGATCCGACCTGCAACAAAACTACCATATGATTCCAACACAGTTCCCAAAAAAGACATGTGACATTTAGCAACTTCTTCTGAATAATCATCATCATTCTCCAGATTTAGTACAATGTTGCATTGTAACTTCTTGCCCTTCTTTGTTGCTGAAATGTTCAGATCAAATGATGGATATGATGAAAAACTTGTGTTGCTGTTTGATCCTTTGGATGAACTTTCAGATGAACTCTTTGCATTGAATGCCGTTTCAATCTTTGGTGACATGTTGGTGGTTTTATCACTAATACCACCTTTGTAGGAAAGCCCAATGTCTTGTTCACCATCGAAATCTTTCATTCTTAAGACCTTTCTCTGTTCCATTTCCTGAGCTTCAAGTTTCTCAATGAATTTGCTCAATGTCAGACTGCTAAAACCTTTCTTGTTCCTCAACATCATGAGATATGTACCCGAAGTTTCATATGGCAATGCATCAGCTAGCTTTTCGATCAACTCTTCATTATCTTTGTTGATGCTTAATCTCTTCATGTTTGCCAACAAGTTGCAATATCTTTCAATGATTTGCTTTGTGTTTTCATTTTTCAAACCATGAAACAGATCAAACTCTTTCTTCAAAAGTGATTTCTTGTTCTTAACCATCTCTTGGCTTCCATGAAACTTTGATTTTAAAGCTTTCCATATTGAGTACGAAGTTCCATTATGTTGCAATAACACCAAGATATCTTCTTTCACAGCTTGTTGTAGTAAACTTAGCATCATTTTTTCATCTTTGTATTTCTTTCTATTTTCAGCACTTAAATCTTTAATTGCAATAATCTCTTCGTCATCATTCATCGGTCTAACATATTTCGTCTCAACGCATTCCCAAGCATCTAGATAATTGGCTTGAACCCAATTTTCAAAACGACCTTCCCAACCTTTATACTCCTCGATGTTCATGAGCTTAGGCGGTTTTTGCATAGTCCCTGTTTCATTTTCCAACATCATGTTCTGTGCAAGAGTAATCGGGGTAACTGGAGTAGCAAATGCGTTGAAAAATTCCTCGTCCATGATTCTGTTTTTCAAAGTTCACAAAAACAGTCTTTCAAACGGAATTAAGTTCTCAAACGAAATATGCTGTTCAAATGGAATCAACACTCTTAAACTAAATCACTGTTCAAGCGAAAACACCCTGAAGCGGAATACCCATTCAAGCGAGATACTTAATTTCGCTTAAATCAACACTTCTTTCAAACGAAATTACACAGTTGAAGCAGAATTAGTGATTCAAGCGGAATCATTCAAGCGAAATAACCCAACTGAAGCGGAATTGCAAGTTTCAAGCGAAATCAACACAATTTCTCAAGCGAAATATCGGTTTCAAGCGAAATAAGAGACTAATTCCGTTTGAAATGCTGCTGACGTCATCATTCTCAAGCTGTTTTTCAAGTGGAATTATGAAATTTACCAGTTTTAAATCGATTTTAGGCCTGAAACATTCAAGGCTTTGTTAAAACACTAATGCGCACATGATGTGTAAAAATCAAGACATTTTGACCGTGAAAAGTTGTTAAATTTGAAAAAGAAGATGTAGAAATCAGAAATTTTAGCTGAATTGGTATGAACTCTTCAACCTGAGCTCTGATACCACTTGTAGGATCGTTTTCAGACCCGAACGAGTCGATAAGAAGAGTTTTACTCAATACGAAAGGCGGAAACAAACGTATCGAGGTCAATTCAGCTAGAATATCACTTTAAACTGTCGTATTATTGATATAAAGATGTTTTACAGCGAGACAACACTTCGGCAGCACTTCGTTGCTCTGACCGAAAAAGATTACAACTGATCATGCTTGAACACCTATTTATAGTAATCTGATTCCGCTTGAAGTGATCCCAAGCGAAATTAGATTCCAAGCGGAATCTAATTCCGAGCGGAATTACATAAAGCACTTTCAAGCGGAATTACGCATTCAAGTGGAATTACCCTAAGTTCAAGCAGAATTACATGTTTTCTCGAATTACGTGCCCTGATTTAACATTCTAAGACAAGACTCGATGCAAGATGAAGTCGACAGACACATGCACCAACACTTGAATATATTATTCGCCGAGTGCAAGTAGAGCAAAGAAGGCGAAAGGGAAAAGAACCTGAAAAGTTGCTATTAAAATGGAAAGAAGAGGAAGAGGTTATAGTAGAAGAAGTAGAGGAAGAATATGAAGAATTGGAAGATATTCTTGATGCTGTCGAGAACTATGATCCATCATGGGATAAGTTCATAGATGAAGATGATGATAAAGACCAAGGTTCTTCTGGTTTACTTATTGTGAATCCTTCAGTACAAGAAAAGATTGAAGATCTTATGAACAACGAGATCAATGAACAGGAGGATGATCAACAACAAGAGTCTTCTTCATCTGGCAAACAACATGTCGACCAGGTATACCTCACACAACCTACTGTCATATATTTACATGCTCGCTTTGAGGGGGAGCTAGAGGTACCAAGGTCAAGGGCATAGATGTTAGAAGAGTTGGGCGTAGATGACGGGAAGTTCAAGTTTGATATAGAAGATGAGATTCCTCCATCACCAGAAAGAGAATATGAATTCAAGTACGCCCAAGAAGCTGACAAATACAATGATGTGATTGTTGAAGATGCCTCTGATTCATCTGATGAAGAAACGGATTTTCACTATTCTGGTGTTGATGAAACGTTTCCTTCTCTAGCTGAAATGTTCAAAGATCAAAATGAAGATGAAGTCAGGAGAAAGATTTTTGAAAAGATCACAACGGAAGGTGTTCCAAGAACCATTCCTAGAGAGAATCTTGCTGAGGAAAGAAAGAAATGGTTCAAGATAGTGCCTAAGGAAAGAAAATATATAAGGCCGATTCAGTATTTTACACATGATAAAGATATTTCATGGGGAGACATTCTATCTTGGGGCTATCTGGAAGACTTACAAGTGTACACCATTAGACGGGAGCAAGGGGTGCAGTATTTTGAATTCTTGTCAGATATCAAGACCCTCCCGTGGTGGGACATTGATGAGTTGGTCCAAACAAAGAACATAAAGCAATTTTACTATGGTTTGGAAGTTAAGCAACACAACCAACACTTATGGGATTATGTGAAGCAGCAATCAAAGGCAAGGTATCCAGACTGAAAGCCTCATTATCTGAAGCAGATTGTTACTATGTTGGAGAATGGTGAGAAGGATATTACTCTGGATATCAAACCACCAAGATGCTTAAAGAATATGTCGCTACGTGCTATGGAGCAAGATTTCCATGAAGATTTTGAAGGCTGGTTATACAATGAAAGCACAGTGGAAGCAGTGATTTCCTTATTTGATAAGTCAAAAGGTGAATCAAGAAGGATATGTGTGCTAGACCCAATGTGGCTAGTAAACTGCACAAAGAAAGATATCGATTGCTTGTTCTACAACAAGATTGTGTACGAGAAACGTGATAAAGTACAAGAAATGCAATATCAAAAGATCGTGGATGTATGCTTTGCGAAAGACATCAACTCTGGGAGGTACTGGAAGTCCAAATGGAGAGATTTAGAGATTGATGAATTTCTAAAGAAATATAAACGTGAGCAAAGATTCAAGGCTATTTCTGAGAAAGCTGCAAAGATGGGAAAGTTCAAATGGATGAGACCGCCTCCAACGGATCAAACACCAATAGAAAAGGAAGAGAACACGATTCCTAAGTGGGACAAAAAGCGTGATGGTGATCCAGCTTATAGAAAATGGTGGATTGAAGAAGGAAGAGTTCTAAGGCGAAAAATGTTAGAAGAAAAGGCAGAACAGAGGAGACAGGGGGCAAAGGAACGAAGACGTAAGAGAAGAGATTGAAGACTATGCTGGAAGGACTACAACTACATCCAAGGGGGAGTCTGTTAGTTCATATGTTTGTAGCTTTCGTCAGCATGGAGTCTTATTTTGTAATGTATATGTCTTTTGTATGTATTTTGTTTGTTTGTACGTATAACGACAACACAGGGAACGGTGAAGTATTGTAAAAGTGACGTCCGAAGGTTGACTAATGTCATCCGATCGGATGGCCACCCGATCGGATGACCACCCGATCGGATGACCACCCAATCGGATCACCACCCGATCGGACGCAGTTTAATCCTCCCTGATGTTGCCTATAAATACCCGGCTTGGGTTAGATTTAGGATACTTTTGGCTGATCTTGTACTGAACCTCTGTCACTCTAATTCTCTACCGGTGCTCATGTACTTTCAATCATTCTAATAGATAGTTAGAGGTGTTTAAACATTGAATTCTGCTCTTGTTGATTCCTAGACACAATCAATGGATTCCGCACATTGATCGTGATCGATTCATCCACGTTCAAGACGAACATATCCTATTACAAAGGCCTAACAATTATTATGACCCATTTACTTTGATTAGTCATTGTGTGTCGTTTGTTAGCTTTGTGGTATGAACGAATGACCACCATCCATACTTTTTGTCGATATTTGTAACATCTCATTTTTCATCTTATCATCTCACTCGTTTTCTCTCATGTTTCCTCTTTTAGAATGCCTCCTCGACGTGACAATCAGCTACCTAGTGCCGAAATGGCAGCTATCATTGCGCAGCAAATGGCTACTGCACTCCCAAACATCATTGCTCAAGTTAACCAAGCCAACAATAACAATAATGCTCCATGCAACTTTAAAAGTTTCAATTCGGCTAAACCGCTCAAGTTTAGTGGTTCTGAAGGAGCAACTGGGCTCCTACAGTGGTTCGAGAGTATTGAGAGTACTTTTCGTCATGTTCAGTGTCCTGATAATCGCAAGGTCGAGTTTGCTTCTAGCGTGTTCCAAAAGAGGGCCCTTACTTGGTGGAATGGAGTCATGAGAGATCGTGCTGCTAACGTCGCTTTGGGTCAGACCTGGGAAGAGTTTAGGGCTCTTATGATGAGGGAATTCTGTCCTCGTCTTGAGCAGAGGGGGTTAGAAAGGGAATTTGATGATCTGAAACAGGATAGTGGTGAACACCGGGCTTATACCGACAGGTACGAGGAGTTGAGTTTGCTTTTTCCAACAATGGTTACCCCGCTTGATAAAGCTATCGAGAGGTATGTCGATGGATTACCTAACCCCGTGCAAGATATCGTCACTAGTAGCAACCCTACCACAGTTCGACAAGCCATCGAGTTGGCTGCGACTTTGACTGAGTCCCAAATATGGAAGGGTAAACTTCATAGGAAGGGTGACAAGAAATAGAATCAGTCTGTCAAGAGTGAGAATCAGGAGGGTAAGAAAGCTGGATCTTCAAGGAGGTAGAGGAAGCGCAAGGCTTCCCAGAATTTCGCTGTTACAACGCAGACAAATCAGGCAGCCCCAAATCAGCCCGCGCAACCATCCGCAAAGAAACAATATGCTGGGAATGCACATTTGTGCAACAGGTGTAACAGCCACCATCAACCACATGTTCAGTGTCGTCATTGTACCAATTGTGGAAAATCTGGTCATCTTGCCGCCACATGTCGTCTTCCTCCAAACCAGAACCATGCTGCACAAAACCCTGCTCAGCAACCTGCCCAACAACCTGCTCAACAACCAGCACAGGCTGACGACCTCACTATCCTCCTGGTTCATGCTACAATTGTGGGGATCTGACCCACTATCGAAATCAGTGTCCGAGGTTAGCTAACGCGAATCAGGCTCAGGCTCGTGGTCGAGTCTTTAATATGAATGCTAATGAGGCGCGCGCAGATAACGAGGTGGTGAATGGTACGTTCTTTGTTAACAATCAACCTGCTTCTGTTCTTTTTTATTCGGGTGCCGATAAGAGTTTTGTGTCATTGTCTTTTGAACCATTGCTTTGCATGTCTAGAACAAAACTAGGAAAGCCCTTGACAGTAGAGGTAGCTAGTGGTGAACCTGTTATTCATGATGCTGTTCTTCGAAATTGCCAGGTGAACCTTAATAACCATCTTTTTCCTATCCACCTCACGCCAATTCAACTTGGAAGTTTCGACATTATAGTGGGAATGGATTGGTTAGCCAAATATCATGCAGAGGTAGTTTGTTTTGAGAAGATTGTTCGTATACCGCTTTCGACTGGTGAGATCTTGGAGGTTCGTGGTGAGAAACCTGCTAGTAATCTCAAACTCATGTCTCATACTCAAGCTCAAAAGTATCTACGAAAGAACTATGTTGCCTTCTTTGCACCTGTCGTAGGGGAAAAAGGCAAAGGTAAGTCTATTCGAGATATCCCCGTTGTTCGGGATTATCCTGAAGTGTTTCCTGAAGAATTACCTGGTTTACCCCCAGCACGCCAAGTTGAGTTTCGTATTGATCTTGTACCTGACGCTAATCCTATTGCTAAATCTCCGTATCGTCTTGTACCGTCTGAGATGCAGGAATTATCTAAGCATCTTCAGGAGCTTTCTGACAAAGGTTTTATTCGTCCTAGCTTTTCACCTTGGGTGTTCTCCCGTTCTTTTTGTCAAGAAGAAAGATGGATCTTTTAGGATGTGCATCGATTATCGTGAGCTTAACAAGCTTACCATTAAGAATCGATATCCCCTACCTCGCATTGATCATCTCTTTGATCAGTTACAGGGTGCTACTTGTTTTTCAAAGATTGATCTACGTTCGGGGTATCATCAACTACGAGTACTCGAAGAAGATATTCCCAAGACTGCATTCCGCACAAGATATGGGCATTATGAGTTCACTGTTATGCCATTCGGTTTGACTAATGCTCCTGCTGTTTTCATGGACTTAATGAATAGGGTTTGTAAGCCTTATTTAGACAAGTTCATCATCGTTTTCATTGATGACATCTTGATTTATTCTAAGAACAACATCTCCGTCTTACTATGGAACTCCTAAAGAAAGAACAACTTTTCGCCAAATTCTCCAAGGGCGAATTTTGGCTTAAGGAAATTCAATTTTTGGGATATATCGTCAACGAACGAGGTATTCATGTAGATCCCGCCAAGATAAGCGCGATTAAGGATTGGGATACACCTACTACTCCTACTGAAGTTCGTTCATTTCTTGGTCTTACGGGTTATTACCGCCGCTTTATTGAAAACTTCTCCAAGATTGCAGTTCCTCTCACTGCTTTAACCCAGAAGAATAAACCTTTCGAGTGGGGATCCAAACAAAAAGAAGCATTTCAGACTTTGAAACAAAAACTTTGTGATGCGCCTATTCTATCTTTACCTGAGGGCAACGACAATTTCGTAGTATATTGTGATGCATCCAATTTAGGCCTTGGCTGTGTTCTCATGCAAAGGAACAAAGTCATAGCCTACACATCAAGACAGTTGAGGATACATGAGAAGAACTACACCACTCATGATCAGTAGTTTTTGCTCTCAAAATCTGGAGACACTACTTGTATGGTACAAAATGTATTGTTTTTACTGACCACAAAAGTCTTCAGCATATTTTCGATCAGAAAGAACTTAACATGAGGCAACGACGTTGGGTTGAACTTCTAAACGACTACGATTGAGAAATTCGCTACCATCCTTGTAAGGCGAACGTCATGGCTGACGCACTGAGTCGTAAAGAAAGAGTCAAGCTTCACTTTGTACAAGTTCAATCTGATATTCAACCCCGCATTTCTCAGGCTCAACATACTTGTGTTTCACAAGAGTTGATGGGTAAGGAATTACCATATCATATCAAGCCTGGTCTTGAACTGAAGGACAATGGATTGTATTATTTCATGGACCGTTTGTTGGTCCCAAGTCAAGGCAATCTCCGCACCTTGCTAATGGATGAAGCTCATAAGTCCCGTTATTCTATTCATCCTGGTGCAGATAAAATGTATAAGGATCTTCGAACCCAGTATTGGTGGCCCGGTATGAAGAAAGACATTGACTTATACGTATCCAAATGCCTTACTTGTCTTACCGTTAAGGCTGAACATCAACATCCCTCTGGATTATTGGAGCAACCTGTTGATGCACAAGAATGTCTGTTGACTTCATCTTCATCAAGTCTTAAGTCAAGAAAGTCAAGAAAGTCAAGATTAGGGTTTAATATTGTTATTTCGCTTATGTGTACATAGGATAGTAGGGATTTCGCTCTTAGGGTCAACAGGTGATTTCGCTTATGCTTACACATGGGGTTTCGCTTATATGGTCATGCCATATGAGCGAAATCAGTTACAAGTGATTCCGCTTATATAGACATGCCATATAAGCGAAATCAGTCCAATTATAAATATCGGATATGTGATCATTCATGGTAAATTGGAGCGAGACCTGTTCATGTGCTAGGTAACCGAACTCTGTCAAATTCATTTCAGAAAGCATTAATAAAGCAGGAATTGAAAGGAACAGCTGTTGTTACGTATTCTGATTCCGCCTTTATACGTGATGATGAACTGCCAACAAGTGGTATCAGAGCTTCAGGACGAGGAGTTCATACTACTTCAGCTGATTCGACATTATTCTCTCATTTATACTCATTTTCTCTTTTATTTTTCTGAATTATACAAGTTCCTACGGACAGAATGATTTGAACTTCATGTATATTGAGCGAAATTGTTTGTTAAACAATCCGTAATAGTATCAGTTCTTAAAACAAAGTAAAAATCAATCAATTTTAACAAAATCTCAATCGGTTCACGAACAGAAACTTCATTCTCAGATCTGGAACAAATTTGTGGTCGAAATTGAACATATTTCATATCACTGTGATCGGAATTAAGTGTAGTACAACCCTTGAAAGTTTCAGATTGAAATTTGGCTTAAAAATGGGTAAAAAACGTGATTCCGCTTTTGTGAACATCGAGTTTTAAACATCTGATTTCGCTCATACGGACAAGTAGTGATTTCGCTCATACGGACATAAGTGATTTCGCTCTTGTGGACTTAGTAATTTCGCTCATAAGGACAGTCTCCTGATTTCGCTTATTTGGTCATAAGTGATTTCGCTCAAAGGGACATCATTTGATTTCGCTTATACGGACAAAAGTAATTTCGCTTTTGTGTCACATCGACTGATTTCGCTTATCAGTCATATTGAGTGATTTCGCTTTTGTGGATTTTGATTGATTTCGCTTTTGTGGTCATTAAAGCTGATTGCACTTATTTGTCACGGTTGGTCAAAATTTTGAAAATTTTTCTAACTGATAGATTGTTTGTTTGTTTGTGCTAGGTAATTGAAGATGTCAAACAACGGTGAAGAATTCTACAACACATTCTACAACGCATTCACTTCCGACTCGACAGGTAGAAGATCCGAGATGAGAGAATATTCGAAGGAGATTTCGGAGAATTTGAAGTTTGAGAACATGTACGGAAGCCAACAGAAGCCACCAAAGCTAATGAAAGTTGAAGATTATAATTGGTGGAAAAACAGATTTGAGGGTTGGGTAAAAGCTTTCGCTCCTGAAAGTTGGTTAAAACTGACAAATGGATACACTGAACCAGTAAAAGAGGGAGGAGAGTTAATAGAAGCAAAAGATTTCACAGACATAGATACAAAAAATTTTGTAGCTGAATATAAAATGATCACATTAATCAAACAGTCAGTGAGAGAGGATATTATTTCGTTACTTGAACAAGAGAAAACTTCAAAGAGTTTGTGGGAAGCGTTAGAGAAAAAGTGTGTAGGAAGTAATGAAATTGTTGCGTAAAGAGTTTGATTTATTCAGTTGTATGAAAAATGAACCTGTTTGTAGAATGATCGAAAGATTTGGGCATCTGAAAATGGAGTTAGCCAGACATGAAATTACATATTCTGAAGAGGATTTGGGGTGGATAAATTGTTTGATTCATTGCCAAATGATCAAGAATGGCAATACTTCGCTTTAATGTTGAAGAACACAGTCAAGCATGAAGATTTGAAAGTGGATTTGCTGATTGAAAGACTTGAAAGCCATGAGTTGGAGATAAAGAGATCTAAAGTCAATAATCCAGCTTATCAGCAAAATGTGGAGCTTTACTACAGAGGAAATGCACCACAGGCTGGATCTCCAAAAACAGCATTTTCTGCAGAAAGTTCAAGTTCAGTGAATAATGAAAGTCTTCACAGTGGTTTTCACAGTGGATCTTCTTCAGACACTTCAAACCAATCTGCTTCAAAGAATTTGTTTCAGTGTAATATCGCAGTGGATCTGAAGAATGGGCAGAATTTCAGCGAAGAATCGGCAAAACAACAGATGGTTTTCTTGGCATCTGTACTTGAATCGTATGAAAGCCTCGTTGCAGGGAAGATTGGTAACACCAACTTGACGAAAGAAGATTATGATCAATTAGACCCCGAGGAAATGGAACTTATGGATATAAGATGGTGCATGGCCAGTGCAGTTCGTCGGGCACAACGGTTTATGGAGATCACGGGGAGAAAGTCAATTGGTGGACCATCTACCAAACTGGGATTTGATAAATCTAAGGTGACATGTTTCAAATGCAAACAAAGAGGTCATTTTAAGCGCGAGTGCAGAAATGCGTATGCTAATGATGATTCTGCAAACCCGTTCAACGAAGATTATTACAAGAAAGCGATTTACCATCAGAACAAGTCTGAGCCACCAAGATTGAAACAGCCTGAAGAAAAATCAAGGGCTCTTGTAGTTATATATGACGATGAAGGTTACGACTGGAGTCAAGTTTGCCCTGAAGAAGATGCAGTTGGATATGCATTTGTGGCTAATGCTGATCCTGATAGATATTGGAAAGCAGATTATGCAAGATGGGAAATTGGAAAATTAAACGAACCATTCAAAGAAGCCCAGAGAGCAAAAAGATGGAATGAAGAGTTGGAATGTTATATGGATCCACGGGGTAATCCAGTTGTTGACCCATCAAAGGTGGATTTCGAAGCTGTAATAAATTTGGTCCCAAGGCAGGCTACTTTCAAGACACGAAGGTTATCTGATAAAGCATATTTGCCTGATTTGGAGAAGAAAATTAGAGAGGTTTGTGAAGCAAGTCTACCGAAGGTGGTAGAGATGAAAAAGAGAAAAGAAGAAGAATTGAAGAAGATGATTGAAGAAGTAAAGGCTATTGTGAAGATTGCTGCTGAAGAAGATCAGAAAGCTGAAAAAGAACAGAAGATAGAAGAAGCACAGAAAGAAGAAAAAGTGGAGAACAAAGAGCAAGATCAGAAAGCTGAGACAGAAGAACTGGTGCTGAATGCTACTGAGGTTAGAAAATCTTCTGATTTACCGAATGTTGAATTGGTTGATGAAAATGAAAACAAGTGCAGGAATTGCATAGAAATGTGCAAAGCCTGTACTAAAAAAGATGACATCATAAAAGTTAAAGAAATTGAAGCAATCAAATTTGAAAATGTTTTCAAAATAAAATGTAAAGAAATGGTTGAAACAGAAGAAATGTTGAAATTAAAAGTCGAAAAATTGACACATAAATGTCAAGGTCTTGAAAAGGATAATGATGTTTATAGACAACTGTGTTCTACAAAATGTGTCGATTGTGTTGAAAAAGAATCTAAATTTCAAGATTTACAAAAACAGTATGATTCTTTAAAGTGGTCGAGTCAGAGAGTACAAGAAGCTTATGATACTTTGAAGAGCCAAGTCAAAAGTTTTGATCAAAGATTGTCAGAAACTTTAGTTACTAAAGAAATGTATGAAAGAGGGTTTAAAGAAAAGCAAATTGAATTGAACAAGTGTGTTGATGAAATTGCTAATCTTAAACAAGTCTTGGCTGAAAAAGAAAAGATTGTTACAAAACTTCAAAGTTATCATAACTCTTCGTACATTCTCGAACGCATTTTCAACATCACACCAGATGACAAAGATACTGAAAATTGCAAAAAGGGTATTGGTTCAGAATTTCATCAGGTACCACCACCATTGAGAAACAATTATACTTTTTATGATGAGGAAAAGGTGGCAAAGGGTTTGAACATAGCTGAGCAGTTACCTGAAAGTATCGATGTGACTTACTCCAAATCTGATGATGCTAATGATTCAGAGGTGGTAAGTAAGGTTGTTGAAAGCGTTTTGAAAGATGAGTCTACAAAAGGTAAGTCTGAATCACAGGATGAAGATGAAGGAAATCTTTATGATGGTTATCTGAAAAACACAAAATCCGAGAAAAATTTGAATGATGACTCAAAAGGATTGGTTTATACCATGATTGGATCGGACAAATTATTCTTAGATGTTGTATTCCCGATTCAGAATGTGATTTCAGAGAAGGTCGATAAAGTTTTCAAAATGGTTGAGATTGAGAAGTCTGAGATTCCAAAGTTTGCTGGTAAAGGTCATAAATCTTTTTATAACAAACCTGGTTTTAAGAAGAAAAACATGAAGGCTGGTTTGGGTTATAAAAAGAAACGGAATTGGAATCAAAGTGAAAAACAGGATTTGCAACAAAAGATGAATTTTGTTCAAGGGAAAAGCTTGAAAGAAGAGGAAAAACTCAAATTTGGACAACAGTCTAATGAGGAATTTGATGCTATGAAAAAGAAACAACAACAGGCCAAGGATGTTTCAAAGAAAGTGTGTTTTAAATGTGATCAAATTGGACATGTTGCACGAAAGTGTCCAAATCCAAAGCCTGTTGATGTTGAAAAACAGAAATCTGAGCATGTGAAATCAAGGTCAACCAGATTTGATTCGAAACAAACTTGGAGGTACAATACAAACAAGTTTGCTTCAAATCAAAATTGGAAATCAAACCCGAACAGGTTTGATTCAAGACAGACCTGGAATTCTCACACACCCAGATTCAGAACAACACAGAGTTGGAAAATATCTGTTGATATGACAAAACCTCAAGAGTTTTGGAAACCTAAAAATGTTGTTCAAGATCAAAAGGTTCAAAAAGAGACAAATTTTTACAAAAGAGGTACTCCGAAAGGTCAAATGTGGAGTGCTAAGAAACAAGTGACGATGGTAAAAGATGAAAAAGTTGAAATCAAACTTGAAAACGTTTTAAGTGACAAAGAGTTTCCGAAATTAAATGAACATTATTGTGTTGAAATGCCAAAGGTCCAACAGACCTGGGCTAAATTGTTCAAATGATTAATAAAGTTTGAAATGTGCAGGTGCTCAACGAAGCTGAAGATTGTGAGAAGGGTAGTTGGAGCAGCCTGGCACAGGAAGAGGTTGCAGGACCCTGGTTTGGTTGAACAGGGAGTTTAGTTTGATTGTTTTATGTATATAAATAAACAATATTTTCAAAATCTTAAAAATTGAAAAATTTAAAACCAAAAATATGTTTTTAGTTTGTTAAAATTTGAAAAACCAAAAATATATGTTGTTTTTAATTTTGTTTGAATGTATGTTGATTGAATACGCCGAACCCCTCACGGCTGAACAAACATGATTACTTTCATCAGATTGAAAAACGGTTTTCAAACTGTTAAGATCAATGGGTTGTAAATCATGGGGGTACGTTATATTTTCTGCAATCAGAACATGTGAAGCAGAAAATGGATGGCGAGACAAAGCTATCAATGTTGGTTGTCAAAATTTTTTTTAAATGGTTTTGCATTTTAGGGGGAGATATATTGTTGTTAGAAAATCCAAAAACATTTGAAAAATTTTAAAAAGCCAAAAACATGATAAAATTTAAAAAAATGAGTTTTTGCGTAAAAAGAGGAAATGATAGTACATCAGTAGACAGTTACAGTATGCTAAAGAAATGTAATGATTAAAAAGCGTTAAACAGTCTCACTGATGATGTGTCGATAGATTTTTATACATTTAGTAAACTTTTTCGGGATATAAACCTAAATTCAAACACTTGCTTATTTCGTGGGGAACACTACTTGGATATATAGGCAACCCCTGAAATCTTGTTTGAAAGGTCTCATAATCTGATATAATAGGTCTTTATACTCAATGATGTCTGGGGTATTATTCCGGGACTTCTGCTGAACGGTGGTTCTGACCTAGTCCTTGGCTAATACTTGCTTCAATGCTTGAAACATAGCATTAAACCCTCAGCATGCCGATGAAACAATAAAATTGATAGTCGCTGCTGTTGTAAGCAAAAAGATCCTCTAAAGGGGACATACCGTAAAGTCGAAGCTGATATCTCTCTGCGTATACGGAAGTATCGACCTGAGATCCCTCGGCCCTCGCATACCTAATTTATATACAGATATCATTGTAGTATACTCACCTGTAAGACTGATTATTGGGATTCTGGATACGGGAGTATATTCAAGAGGTGGGACACATGAATGAGCTAAGTTCATAAGACATCTAATTCGTATCCTGAATAAGTTGAAGTTTGTATGAAAATTTAAGTGGACAAGTATATCGACAATCTAAGTGAATTGTTTAATTCTTAAAGTGAAATTATGCTCAACGGTACTTGTGACTTGTCATAAACTGATTTGATCCTCTAACGCATTCTCAAACAAAAATATTGTCTGTAAATATGTTTGTACATATTTCTTTACTGCTTTATGTTTTCAGAAAATACAAAAAGATTTTGATTTCTGCTTTATTTTCGACAACTGATGTCTGAGTGCTGAGTTTCAAAATCTAAGTAAGCTGATTGTGTTTCTGAAAATAAAACAAGTTCATTAATTTGAAACTTGAAGTTTTTCTTTTCTAAAATAAAAAACAGTTTGTGATATCTCCAAGGTCATTAGTTTGGACTTGGATGATTAACTGTGGGGGATTTGGATGCTTATATTGTTATAGAGCTAGTTTCCGATACGATTCGATGAAACTGCCAAATTCATGAGAAGTGATTTTGAGGAGATTGGAATGTTAGATTACGATATCTGGAAGATTAAAATGTTGTTACTTATTGTTGTATGAGTGATTGCAGGAAAAGTCAAGACTACGATCCCGAGAGCAGAGTCTAAGGGGGAGTCTGAAGACAAGTTGAAAGTTAGGAGAAGCTTGTAGATGAAAAGCTAGGTGTCGATCCCTAAAAGCACGGAAGCTTGACGAAAGGGGGAGCCTGATGATGATAAAGTTGTTAATGATAGAGCCAGTGATGATATCCTGGTGTAAGAGTCAAAGTGTGAAGCTGATCAAGAGAGTGGTGGATGCTTACAATGTTACAATCTGATTGAGAAGGTAAAATAACCAAGACTGAAGACTCTGAGCTGAAGACTACGTTAACATCCAAGGGGGAGTCTGTTGATGCACAAGAATGTCTGTTGACTTCATCTTCATCAAGTCTTAAGTCAAGAAAGTCAAGAAAGTCAAGATTAGGGTTTAATATTGTTATTTCGCTTATGTGTACATAGGATAGTAGGGATTTCGCTCTTAGGGTCAACAGGTGATTTCGCTTATGCTTACACATGGGGTTTCGCTTATATGGTCATGCCATATGAGCGAAATCAGTTACAAGTGATTCCGCTTATATGGACATGCCATATAAGCGAAATCAGTCCAATTATAAATATCGGATATGTGATCATTCATGGTAAATTGGAGCGAGACCTGTTCATGTGCTAGGTAACCGAACTCTGTCAAATTCATTTCAGAAAGCATTAATAAAGCAGGAATTGAAAGGAACAGCTGTTGTTACGTTACGTATTCTGATTCCGCCTTTATACGTGATGATGAACTGCCTTAACTGATCGTTTAGGGTCACGACACGGTCCAACACAACCAGAGATTCCAGTTTGGAAATGGGAAAACATTGCTATGGATCTCGTTACCAAGTTGCCACGCACTAAGAAAGGTCATGATGCCATTTGGGTAGTTGTTGATCGTCTTACAAAATCAGCGCATTTCTTGCCGATCCGTGAGGATCTATCTGCTGATAAGCTTGCCAATATCTATGTGGATGAGATTGTATCCCGACATGGTGTTCCTTTGAACATCATATCTGATAGAGATTCTCGATTTTCGTCTCACTTCAGGAGAACCATGCAATCTGCAATGGGAACCCAACTTAATTTAAGCACAACTTATCATCCGCAATCAGATGGTCAATCTGAAAGAACAATCCAGACACTGGAGGATATGCTTAGAGCTTGTGTGATCGATTTTGATGGTAGTTGGGATTCGTATCTACCGTTGATTGAATTCTCCTACAATAATAGTTATCACTCCAGCATCAACATGGCTCCTTTCGAGGCTTTATATGGTCGAAAATGTCGTTCACCAGTCTGCTGGAATGAGATCAGTGAAGCTCAGCTTACTGGACCTGAGCTCATTCTAGAGACTACAGATAAGGTTAAGAAAGTTCGCGATAACCTTCAAACAGCTCGAAGCCGTCAAAAGATTTACGCGGATAGACGACACAAGCCCTTGGAATTTCAAGTCGGTGATTGCGTTCTACTCAAGGTTTCACCTTGGAAAGGTGTGATTAGATTTGGAAAGAAAGGAAAACTTGCACCTAGATATGTTGGACCATTCAAGATCATCGAAAAAATCAAAAAGGTAACCTACAGACTTGAGTTACCTCCTGAACTTGGAAATGTTCATCCAACTTTCCACGTGTCCAATCTCAAAAAGTGTTTAGCTGATGAGAACCTCTACATACAACTTGATGAAATTCATGTTAATGACACGATGCAATTTGTTGAAAAGCCTGTGGAAATCTTGGACCATGAAGTCAAGAAACTCAAACGCAAGCGCATACCTATCGTCAAAGTTCGCTGGGAATCTAAACGTGGACCAGAATTTACTTGGGAACGTGAAGATCAAATGAAGGCGAAATATCCACATCTATTCTCACAAGTTTCCTCTAAATAAATTTCGGGACGAAATTTCCTAAAGTAGGGGAGACTATAACATTTGTGCTTGTAATCAATGTATAAACTCTAATCAGTTCAATTATTAATAAAACAATGTGATTTGACCCCAATATTTGTTTATTTATGTTTGACATTTTGCACGTTTTGATTTTGTTCAATTTTAAACTCTATATCACTTTCTAGAAAGTTATACGCAAACTGATGCGTAAACATAATCAGTTTAACGCGAAAAACACTCCAGAACACCAACATATGCTTAACATACCTTAAATAACCTTTCCATAACTTAGAAATAAGTTTTAAAGGGTTTGGTATGGCAAAATCAAGTTTATTCGCTTACATGGACTATTTGTGTCAAACTGCGAAAGTATGCCGATTCGTATGATAACGAACATTCCGGAACATGATCATAAGTTAAACATACCATAAATATCCTTTACATAGCTTAGAAATAGGCATTGAGGGGTTCAGTGTGCAAAAATAAACTTTTTGGTCAAACAGGGACTAAAAGCGTCAAAAAGTGCATAAGTTTGCATTTACGCGCATATCTTGCGTTCTGAACATATCCAGAAATCCAAAAATTTTGTAATCATTAAAATATTTTATTTTAGTGATTGGAATGCTAAAACTTCATTCGTTTCGCAATTTGGGTCGTACACGCGTTCGTTACGATTTTCGTCGTAATTAACCGAACAACGCAACCGTACAGCCAAACGAACCGACATCCGTGACATTTATGAGCATATTTCATGTTCCCTAAGTTTTGACATCCTTATGGAGCTTAAAAATGGGCTTGAAGGGTGTTAGAAGTGCCAAAACGCATCGAAAATCAAGTTTGGAGTCTCAGGGGCCTGTTCTGCCATTTTACAAAACTTACTGATCTGCAGCAAGGTCCTTACGGACCGTATGGGACTTCTTACGGTCCGTAAGCCATGCCCAGATCAGCAGAACCTAGTTTCTTCAATTCAGCACTTGTCCCTTGTTTTGATCCTTGGTTTCTTCATTCTATGGGCTAGTTTTAATCTGGTTCTAGCAAGTGTAGGGCTAAGATTATGTCTTGATCCACTCAAAGACACTTGTAATGATCTTGTGGCATTGGATTTCCTATAAATAGCTAGAACTTTTGCTCATTCACTTCCTTCTTCTCTAATCTGCTTTGGAGCTATCCCTTGACTGGTTGAAGGCTCCATTTCATCAGTTTTCTTGATCTTATTCCAAGCTTGGACCCTCTGTAAGTTTCTTTCATTCTTGGGTATGCATTTCAAGCATGAAATTCAAACAGTGTTTGACTTTCTGCTTTCACCAGTCTTTGGTCAACACAAAGTTCGTTTGAACTTTGCAACGTGAGCGTAATCACGATGGTCATAGTCCTTTGTGACTATACCTACTGATTACCACGTTGATTAGGCGTAGTGACGAGTCATAGTTTCCGTCAAAATACGTGTTTATGCGTATTTTGCAATGAAGCTAACCTTGGGTGTCAAAACACTTTGTTTTGATATCAAACATGTTTTCTAACTTAGTTAAACATGTTTTAACATGTTTAACTCGTCACTTTTAGTCTAGTGCTTATTTAGGGTCGTAAGATAAGCGGTCTAAACAACCGCTTAGACTTTCGAACCCGACCCGTTTGGTCGATCATTAGGGTCCGACCAAACATATTTTGTGACCATAGTTGTATAGGGAATAACCTTCCGAGGTTATACCTTATGGCCACTTAGTTTACTTAGTTGTATGATAGGTAGTTTATATGCCTTAGGAAAATGACCAAAATGCCCTTTTATGCATAATTTCATTTTAAGCATATGTAACTTAAATTTTGTCACATAAACTGATTATTAAACATGTTAGGGCATATAATACTTGTCATAGGACTAGTTAGGCTACTCGTTTGCGCTTTTGCGCAAATGACGTGTTAAAGTAGCATAAGCTACCTAAACGGGTCATAAGCACATAGGATAGGTTCCGTTTTAGAATGTAGGCTTTGTTAAACCATATCACATGAGTTACAATACTCATTTGGTTTACGAAACCTCATTTTATCCGATCCTCTGATTTAGGTCCAATTTATTAACATAGTTACCTATATTAGGTGCAGATTGATTCCGCGATCCTTCTATCTTTGTTTGATTGTTATTTCAAGATTACTAAGCATTATCAAGTGAGTACATAGTCCCCTCTTTTACTGTTTTGAAATATTTTGGGGTGATTCACATGTGCCTACTTGTTACTTTCGTGCTTTTCATGCTTTTATAACATATGCTTGCTATGTTCATGTAGTACACATATAGTACATGATTTCATCTATGTTTATCCTGTGTATGTTTAATTAACATGCTAGCACATTGATTTCATAAACACATTTGTTGCATATGTTTACTCAGCATATAGACACATTGATTTGCATTATATTTCTGCTATGTATGTTTACTGAGAATGCTAGCACATTGATTTCATAAACATTTCTGCTTTGTATGTTTGCTTAGCATACTTAGTACATTATTTTCATATAACATGCTTACATTTGGTATAACATTTGGTTTGTTTAACGAAACTAAAATATGTTCATTAACATTGATCACTCCGCTCGATAGTATGTAGTGGTACCATAGGAATTGACAACTCCCATTCCTAGAATCCTAGGTTTGTTTGGACGTAAGGAATGACAGAATCCAAAAACATTTTTGATAAACCTTTGATTTGTTCTAGGGTTTATCCTTCAGTCTCAAGGCTTGAATGTATACGTTTAAACATTACCGCATAAGTGTTTTTATCAATAAAGCAATTATTTTTGCAAAACATAACTTTTTGATTTAAAAGAGACTTTGTTTTGTACATTTTACCTATGAGGTTGAGTAATTCGATTATTCACCATGCATTTCATTTGATTATACATAAACATTATACATATGGTTTGAGTCGATACTTTTTACTTGCCATACATAACATTTGATTATACAAGATATGATTTACATTCGATATTGTTTACACACACCTAAACATTTTGACATCGGTTTAAACAAGACATTTTGGTGGTTAGTGATAAGTGATTTACATAACGAGGCGTGTGTAATATGATAAAAACATGGTGGATACGCCGCTGGTACTTCCTATATATAGGTGCTTTTATGATATTACATATCATAGCGTTATCTAAATCATTTCAACAAGACATGTTACATTTTATACAAATAACATATTTTCACAAGACATTGTTGTACAACCGACATTTTTCATACAAATTCATCTTTTGGTTATTCATTTAACCATGCATATTTTTTTATATCATCTGATTTCTTATCGATTTCTGTATGATTCATAAAAGAAAACATTTTCTTAAGGTTCATGACTAACTTTTTGTTAAACATTTCTTTTAACTACAAGTCATGAATCCTAAATCAACAAAACATATGTATCTCACGGTCATTTTTATGCTGACGTACCTATTTTCATATGTGTTTTTAGGAGCTGATGCATAGGGTTGATCAAGATACACTTAGGCGGACTTGGGCCTTAGTAACATAAAATGAAGCAAGAATAGTTTAATTATGTTTTGTACTCTTTGTTTCCTTTGTTTTAAGACAATGCAATCCTTTTATTTCAAATAAAACTGAACTTTAAATACCATGGTTGTGAAACAATAATTCTGTTGCTCCACTCCCCGACGTTTCCACCGCAGTTTGTTGTTTTACGCGGTCGGGGTGTGACAAGAATTGATAGAAGGAATGAGCTAAACTAAAGGAGACAAATTCTCTAAATTACATAGGAAACAGATTTACAATTAAATACATTTTAATATAGAAATTCTAGAGATTGATTGTACGTAAATATTATGGAGTTGCCTAATAGTTTGGCCTTTTAGGGACTGAGGGATCTTTAGCTCTTAATTCTTGAAGTTTCTTATAGCTCTGTTTGATTTTTGAGTCATCCCACCTGGCCGTTGATTGTATTGTGTGACATCTGTGTCACTACGACCATCAAACAAATACCAAATCAATGAAATATTGTGTTTCATACTTGGGATTTGTATAAGTATGTGTATCATTTGCACATATCAATTCTTGTTCGATTTAGAGCTTTAAATCACTTTCTGGAAGGTTATACGCGAACTGATGCGTAAACGTAATCAGTTTAATGCAACAAACACTCCGGAACAGTGACATAGGCTTAACATACCTTAAATAACCTTTACATAACTTAGAAATAAGTTTTGGAGGATTTGGTGTGTCTAAATCAAGTTTATTCGATTGCAGGGACTATTTGCGTCAAGCTGCAAAAGTATACCGAATTGAATAGTAACGAACATTCCGGAACTTGATCATAAGTTAAACACACCATAAATATCCCTTACATAGCTTAGAAATAGGCTTTGAGGGGTTCGGTGTGCGAGAAATAAACTTTTTGGTCAAACAGGGACTAAAAGCGTCAAAAAGTGCATAAGTTTGCATTTTCGCGCATATCTTACGTTCTGATTATATCCGGACATCCAAAAATTTTTTTAATCATTGAAATATTTTATTTTAGCGATTGGCATGCTAAATTTCCATTCGTCGCGTAATTTGGATCGTTTTTCGCGTCCGTTCGTGTTTCGTCGTAATTAACCGAACAACGCAACCGTACGACCAAAAGAACCGACATCTAAGATGTTTTTGAGCATATTTCATGTCACACCCTGGCTTTGCGGAAGCGTGGTTAATTTGGTGTGACTTCTTAATACCATAGCTTAATCATAACAAAGCTATATGAAAATAAAATCATGCAAGATCATCCATTGATTTAAGTCTTAAAACATAAGTAATACAACATTGACTTAAGGCGTTGACACATGCAACGGAAACTACAACCTGATAACATAAAACATTGTTCGGAAGACACAAACATCAACACGAAATAAGCGCAGTTTAAGGATTGTGACTCGTCCAGGTAAAAGTCACATCCCCTAAACTTGGATGACCTCGAAACTCTTATGCAGCGGGAAAACGTAGCATACCGTGCCAGAAACCTTAGTTCCCTGAAATACATGTAAGTTGGAAAAATCAACAAAAATTGTTGAGTGAGTTCATGTGTTTAGTATGTGCGCGCGAATAAACCTTTATAATCATTGTAAGTATGAATGTTTTGTAAACTCTGGTATGAAAGCAAATAAGGAAACTTATCAGTTAATGTGTAACCACATGGTCCAACCTGCGGGCGCATGGGAGGGGATAGGACAAGATCACCACATGGTCCAACCTGAGGGCGCATGGGTGGTGTTACGACAAGGTCACCACATGGTCCAACCTGAGGGCGCATGGGTGGTGTTAAGACAAGGTCACCACATGGTCCAACCTTAGGGCGCATGGGTGGGGTTTGTTATGCTCAAATAGGCCTATCACTTGTATCCCTCGATCGTACTACGAGGACTAATGTTCTTAAGATTTCACCTACCCAATCACATAACCTAACAGTTCCTTCCTTAGCTGACCATACCATTCGTAATTGTCCGTATCAGTATGTAACATGTATTTCACCCCCGAAGTATAAAACTAAAAACAGTTAAGAGAAAAGGGGGACATGAACTCACAGTGGTGCGTCTCTACCAAGTATATCCCCTGATCAAGCAGCTGCGCGACGACCTACACGTACTAAGTCTATTAGACGGACGGCCGTGCCTTAGCTTAAGGTTTAAGTTTTTGGGAAATAGTTAGACAACTATCTCGTGTTTATATTTTGTAAATACGTGGTAATC
Organism: Helianthus tuberosus; assembly: GCA_030545235.1. NCBI lineage: Eukaryota > Viridiplantae > Streptophyta > Magnoliopsida > Asterales > Asteraceae > Helianthus > Helianthus tuberosus. The sequence continues at coordinate 109,200,389 of CM060355.1, forward strand.
ATTCTCCTTCCCAAGGATGGGGGATTTAATACATGTGCGTTCGTATATCTTCGAAATATATTATTAAGTTTCACTTAAAAATATATTTTATTCCATTTATCCAAAATACTTTACTTTCCAAAATATAAATATTTTTTCCAAAAATTTTATATTTTATTCCATATACTTTTCCAAAATAATACTTTTGTCAAAACATGCGTTCAATAGTATTTTTCCGAAATGCGTAAGTTACCTTTGAAGTTCGGGTGGTAATAATAATACCGTTGGAACTTAATATTTATTGTGAAGGCGTTCGTATTATTTTGGAGCCGTTAATATTTAGTAATATTATTTTTACCCTAAAAATAATATTTGTATAGTTCACAAAATAATCATAAAAATCTCACAAGTGTTGTGGTGAAAAATATATACTAAATATATATTTATCAAGTTTCATTTTGTGAAAATCCCACCTCCGATATTTAGAAAATTTGTGTAAATAAGTCGTGGCGAAACTTACGCTTTGAAATCAAGTCAAAAATAGATTTACAACACTTGTAGTGAAAATATTCCCAAGTGTTAGGTTTTTAGAAAAATTTCGCCAGAGTTTCCCCTGTAACTGGAGGTGGCCACGCTTTTAAGCGTATCATTTTCTTTTATAAATCAAACCAACAATTTTCTCATTCAATCAAAACAATGTTCAAAGCATCAATTAGTCAGAATATATATAATTCGCATAAATTACATGAACTTGTGGATTACTCAAAACTTGTAGTAATTCTCATTACTTTTAGTGGATCTTTATATAAACCAACCCGGTTTTGTAAAAACCTTGTTTTTAAAGAAATTCCATCTTTACAATTTCTTGTAAAATTTGACAAAACAATTTCTTTGTCGAAACTTAGTGTTACACAAGTGTTTACACACTTGTGTGTTTAAAAATCATTCTTGTTCATGTAAGATCCGGCTTTAGAAAAATATGATTTCCTTGACACTCGGTCCTTTGAAAATACCGCTTGTAGATCCGTAGATCTACTAGTTTTAAACACTATTTTGTAAGTAAAGTCGATTTTACACAAGTTCATGTTTAGTGTGTGGTAGAGTTTCATCATTTAACCCTTTTTATATTTAAACAACTCTATGTCATGATCCATGAACATGACTAACCCGGGTTAGATGATGATCCGAGCTACCACAACATAGATCGGCACTAAATAATCACACAAAACAAATCTTACAAGATTTACACAACCCTTGTGCTATTAACCAACATTTTTAGCATTTTTAGTAGATTTTTTTTCACATCATCTTGCATGTTCTTGAACTTTAACCGTTACATATCATTTTAACCGCCATAAAATAGTTCGAGAGTGTGATTATAGTAACTTACTACTAGCTCGAGGCTAGGGAAGATTCTAGTCGAAGAACGCGTGGATAAAAGCAATGTAGTGAGGTCCTTCGCGTTCCGAATGCACTAAGCCTCCTCGTATGTGATCCTTAACACTTGTAGATACTTGGAATTGCTTGATCAAAATCGAAATGATGGATGGATGGTGTAGGGGGTTCGGCCGTGAGCTATTAGAGAGGGAGAGAGAGTTTGTTGTGATGAGTGTTGAGTGGAAATGTTCATGTGGGTTATGTGTTGATCTTATAGATAATTCTCATGGTCATTAACCAAGGGTTCATGTGTCTAATTGATATTAGACATCCAAGATTTAAATAATCCATCAAAGTACAAGGGGTGTCCCCCCTTGGGGGACAGTTTGGTTAGGGGGGGGGGGGGGGTAATCTAGTTAGTTTTCAACCAAACACTAAGTATTAGTTAGTTAAGTGTGAAGGTTAACTCGGTTATTAGTGTGTCATGCAATATAGCGGGTGTTAGGGTATTCAGGGACCCTAACCGGCTCAGAAAAGAGAAACAATGTTATTGGCAATATTTTAGTGTTCCGGGCAAAGTCCGGTTGTTCGGTTGGATAGAGATCCGTTAAAGTGCTTAACAAAGCTTTAAAGTGTCGTTATTATTATTTTTAGTGACGCAACTTATTCCCGACATTTTGGAAAGTGTCTAGTAATATTTTTCTTCATGTTTTGGCACTTCATTAGTTAACCAAATGCTGAATTATTATTTAAAATGCTGAATTTTGTACCTAGAGTACGTTTTAGGCACATCCGGTCACTGTATCTCATTCCTAGTGACGCAGTTCTACAACCCTTATATTCCTACACTCACCACTAGTGTAGCAAACTATCTCAGGCTCTTACAGGCCTTAGAGGCAGTACCTGCCTGGTGCTGGCTATAACAGCACGTTTAATAGGTTATCCGTTCATTGTGCTACTGTGCGTTTGGTGCATCAAGGTTGTCACAAAGGTGCTGTAAGCAAAACATGGAGTGACAGCAAGTAAAGTATGATGCAAGTAAGTACATGTATCAGCATTCAAGTAGCAGCTTATCCACAAATTCAAGTAAGCACAGTAATTAAGCAGTAATTAATTATTAATTAAGTCGTACGGATACCTGGTTTGGTGAGGGTTGTCACATTTCATGTTCCCTATACTTTAACTTCATTATATATCCTTGAAATGGGGTTAACGGGGCTTAAACGTGTCAAAAATGTATCAAAAACCAAGTTTCAGGCTTGCAGGGACCATTTTTGACAATCTGTCAAAGATTGCTAGGAGGGGCGCGTAAGCCTTGCCCATTTCCTATGCATCCCGCGACAGTACATCAGACAGAAACACTGAATCTGGTCCAATTCATCTATTTTGATGGTTTTGATCCTTGTTTTGCAATACCATTTGATGGATTTGAGTGTCCCATTGTATTATAAACCATGGGCTACACATGGAGGGTCAAGATCAAGGCACGAATTAAGAGAAACGATCCTAACGGTTCTCCAAAATCTATATATACCCATCATGTTTCATTCATTCAGCTCACAATTTGATTCATTCTACTCTAAGTTGAAGTCTATACTTTATACCTGAGTAATTTTGAATCAAAACTTCCTAGCTTGGACCCTTTGTAAGTTTCTTTCATGCTTTTATACGTTTTTAAGCGTGAAAGTCAAACGGTGTTTAACTTTCTGCTTTGACCAGTCTTTGGTCAACACGAAGTTCGTTTGAACTTCGCAACGTGAGCGTAATCACGATGGTCATAGTCCTTTGTGACTATACCTACTGATTACCACGTTATTTAGGCATAGCAACGAGTCATAGTTTTGGTCAAAATACGCGTTTATGCGTATTTTGCAACCAAACTATTCTTGGGTATCAAAACCCTTTGTTTTGATATCAAAACCTGTTTTCTAACTTAGTTAAACATGTTTTAACTCGTCACTTTTAGTTTAGTGCTTATATAGGGTCGTAAGATAAGCGGTCTAAACAACTGCTTGGACTTTCGAACCCGAACCGTTTGGTCAATCATTAGGATCCAACCAAACATATTTTGTGACCATAGTTGTATAGGGAATAACCTTCCGAGGTTATACCTTATGGTCACTTCGTTTAGTTAGTTGTATGATAGGTAGTTTATATGCCTTAGGAAAATGACCAAAATGCCTTTTTTGCGCATAAATTCATTCTAAGCATATGTAACTTAAATTTTGACATCTAAACTGATTAGGCAACATTATTAGACTTGTTAAGGCATATAATACTTGTCATAGGACTAGTTAGACGGTCCGAACACCTTTTACGCAAACGACGCGTTAAAGTAGCGTAAGCTACCTAAACGGGTCATAACAGGTCGTAAGCACTTAGGATAGGTTCCGATTTAGAATGTAGGCTTTGTTAAACCATATTATATGAGTTCCAACACTCATTTGACTTACAAGACCTCATTCTATCCGATCTTCCGATTTAGGTACGGTTTATTAACATGGTTACCTGTATTAGGTGTCGATTGATTCCGTGATCCCTCTAGCATTGCGTGGTTGTTATTCAATACTTCTAAGCATTCTCAAGTGAGTACATAGTTCCCCTCTTTTACCGTTTTAAATTGTTTTGGGGTGATTCATATGTGCTAAATGATTTCGATTTTTCTAAACAAATACTATGGTTTATATTAAACTATCTGAACTATTTGAACTGTTTGAACCATTAGGAACTATTTGAACTATGTGAACTATTTGAACTGTTTGAACCATTTGGAACTATTTGATCTATGTGAACTATTTGAACTGTTTGAACCATTGGGTTAGGGAAGCGATTAGGTAACAGGGCGGGTGTAATGTGATAAAAGCATGGTGGATACGCCGCTGGTACTTCCTATATATAAGTGCTTTTAACACATTATATATCATTGCGTTATCTAGATCACTTGGGCAAATGTTTTCAAAACGAAGTTACATTACAAGGTTTTTCTAACAATATAAACCATTCGAGTTTTATTACAAAAACGATTTACGATCTGGGTTTACATAAACAAATGTTTTGAGTAAAGATTCATGGCATCGAGGTTTTATAAACTATAAGTAATATGTTTTAACTTGGTTATTTCAATTTACAATACAAACATTTTACAAAACTAGGTTTTCTAATATTGATTAACAAAGTTGTTCGAGTTATTTCAACATGTAAACGAGCCATGAATCTGACACTCACACAAAACCTATGTACTCACCGGCATTTTTATGCTGACGGATTTTCACATATGTTTCAGTTACCATAGTTGATTATGTTTGATGATGATATTGGTGCATGCTCATATAGGAATGGACGAGGCCTTAGTGACTTAATAATAATGAAAGTCAATTTGTTCATGTTTTGTTTCTAATTTCAATACAATGTAATAAACTTAATTCAATAAAACGAAACTTTAAACCATGTGTTGTGAAACAATGATTCTGTTATGACACTCCCCGACGTTTCCGCCGCGGTTTGTTGTTTTAACGTGGTCGGGGTGTGACACATTGATCCAAATTTTTTTGCCACCATCTCCTCTTTCATTCTTCTTAGCTCAACATATTTTTGACCAATAGGCTTTTTACGTGCTTTCCAATTAGGAGGAGTGGGCTTGATATTTGGATTGAGCTTTAACTTCTCAATCCTTTCCAATTGGGGGTTTAAACCCTTGACGAGAAAACAAGTTTAACCACTACACTAGGTATCAACTTTGATTTTAGCATTAATCAGTTATTTTTATATGGGTCAATGTCCGAAAAAGTATTGGTCAATCAAATTTTTGTACAGTGCCAGTATACATGATGTACAAATTTTAAATATAAGTTGTGAGTGGTGTGTGTGTGAGTGAAAAGCATACCAAGGTGACGATTGTGAAGAAGAATGACGTCACTTCAAAGAAGGAGAACATGAGTGGAGGCTGTAAGCAAAAGAATAGTTGGTATTTTTGTTGGACTTTTATGTTATCTTTTTATATGATGGCTGAGTTTTCTTACGTGAGCTATATTAGTTGGACTTTCATTTCTAGTGTTTACTCTAGCAAACTTCGTAATTTGTTGCACTAATGATGGTTGTATTTACTCTAGCCAGAGCTCGAATCATTTTCCTACATAATTGGGGGGAGGGGGTACTATTATTTTTATAATGGCTGAGTTTTCTTACGTGAGCTATATTAGTTGGGCTTTAGTTTCTAGTGTTTACTCTAGCAAACGTCGTAATTTGTTGCACTAATGATGGTTGTATTTACTCTAGCCAGAGCTCGAATCATTTTCCTACAAAATGGGGGGGGGGGGTTACTATTATTATTATAATGGTTGAGTTTTCTTACGTGAGCTATATTAGTTGGACTTTAGTTTCTAGTGTTTACTCTAGCAAACTTCGTAATTTTTTGCACTAATGATGGTTGTATTTACTCTAGCCAGAGCTCGAATCATTTTCCTACAAAATTGGGGGGGGGGGGTACTATTATTATTATTATTATAATGGCTGAGTTTTCTTACGTGAGCTATATTAGTTGGACTTTAGTTTCTAGTGTTTACTCTAGCAAACCTCGTAATTTGTTGCACTAATGATGGTTGTATTTACTCTAGCAAGAGGTTGAATCATTTTCCTACAAAATTAGGGGGGGTACTATTATTATTATTATTATAATGATGTCATGACAAGAAAAGAACTTTACATCCACCAGATCCATAATGTTGATCAATCATCAAGAAATAACATGGGCTTGAATCTTTATGGTTGACTTTGACTAAAAAAATGGTGTTCATGTTCCTGATCTTCATGATCAAAGCTTTTGATGATAAAAGAAATGGGCCAGGTAGCTCGGTTTTAGATAATTTGATTAGGAAGACACTGGGGATGATGAATACGAAGATTAGAGTGAATTGCAAATTTTGTCCTTTATCTTTATACCCAATTGCAGACGGTGTCCTTTATCTTTAAAATTGACGAGTTTTGTACTTAATGTTTTAAAATATTACACGTTATGTCCTTTAGGCCTAACCTAGTTAGATTTTTTGGTTAAATCTGCTCATGTGTCTTGCACATGAGGGTAGATTAGTCATTTCCCTTGTATTCTCTATTTTCCACCAAAAATAATTATTTAAAAATATTACAATAAATACAATAAACAAACCCCCAATTAACTTATATTCTCCACCATTTCAACTCCTGAGATCTTGGTTCAATTAACCAACCCATTATACAAATTCACCATGAAAACCATAGAACTTGAAGAACTAACGATCAAAGATTTAAGCTCAACTTGAATGTACAAAATGCGGCTCACCATTCTCAAATTTTGCAAAGAAGCTAGCCTTATTATTCTCAAGATTGTTTCACCATTTTCAAAAAATTGAATACTCTCGGGTAAAACTTGCAATTCCACAAGTTTTATCTATTAAATTCTCTAATAATATTCTTCATATCTGTAAACAAACTCTCATATCTTGAATGCTCGAGATGTGAGACTCAATATTGAGTTTGAGAAATCAAAGTGTACCATGTTTGATTCAAAATTTAGGGGTTTTAAGAAAACGCTTGATTCTGACCGGTCATTTCAGATACGACGATCTAATCAGACCTGACCACTTCAGATACAACCACCATCAAGTTCGTCTGATTAGGGTTGCAGAGCCCAGTCGGAACCCTAGCCACTACTTTTTTTTCTCCTTGGCCTTTTCTCCTTCGTTGGAAGTTGGAACCCTAACCCGTTACTAACCTGCTCGATCACCCTAGATTGCTGCCATGGTTGTTCCTTCACCGCAAAGTGGTGGTGGGTGGTGCAATCTGATGGTGATGGTGGGGTGGTGGGGTGGTGGTGGAGGTCGTGTAGTGTGGAGAGAGAAAGGTAGAGAGAGGAAGAGTGGTGGAGGAAGGAGGTTGTGTTGGAAGGAGTTGGTGGTGGTGGACTGGTTGTAGATAAAGAGAGATCGATGGAGTAGAGAGAGAGAGTTGTTTGTTCAGAGAAAGAAAGAGATGAGTGATATATAACATTTGATTTTATTTATGTTTCTTATATACGTAAAAGACAATTATGCCTTCATGTGCCTTGCACATGATCAAATTTAACAGAAAATTTCAACTGGGTTAGGGCTAAAGGACAAAGCTTGTAGTATTTTGAAACATTAAGTACAAAACTCGTTAATTTTAAAGATAAAGGACACCACCTGCAATTGGGTATAAAGATAAAGGACACAATTTTTCACATCCTGACTTTTGCGAAAGCGTGTTACGTGTGACTTGCTTAATATCATTGCATTCAACCATAACAAACAACTATATGATAGAAACCATGATGTTCATCCATAACTAAGTTTCAAAATAATACAACCAACATTGTTTAACACGAAACCAAGACTTCAAGTTCATAATACAAACCGACCAATTGTTTAAAGTTCCATAAAGGACTTGACACAATACATTGTTAAAACAAGGCTTTGAAGTGTATGTCTTATCTAGGATAAGACATCCATTTCAAACCCTACAAAAGTCCGGATGACATCATTTATTGTAGACACAACTTGAAAACCTTCAACGCCCGCCAGATCCATTCTCAATTACCTGAAATACATGTAGTTTGAAAACATAAACAAAAGTTGAGCTCGTTCATGTGTTTTGTATGTGAGCTCGTAAAAAACTTTGTAACCATAGTATGTATGCATTTGTAAACCCCGGTATGAAAGCGTATATGAACAAATCAAATAATGATTTGCAAGGTCATTAATATGTGTGCAATGGTGCAGGAAGGCTCAAACCTAGCGGATTTTGTATCGGGCTTCCGGCTGGAAGACATAGTCACCACCTTCGGCCATATCCGGCCCAGGGGTGGGGCTCGCAACACCCAAATAGATCTATCACTCATGTCCCTCGTTCCTTATACGAGGATTAATGGTCTTAAGCATTGTACCCACCACTCACATGATCTAACAGTCCATTCCTTAGCTAACCATACCATATGTAAACGTTTGTAAACAATTGTAACATGTACTTCACCCCCAAAGTTATAAAACTGAAAACAGTTAAAAGAAAAGGGGGACATGAGCTCACAATCTTGCGTTCAACAAACAGGTGTAACTCGAAGCTTCTCCTCGGTCGCACGACTACCTACACACGTGCTATGGTTTATTAGACGGATGGGTCGTGCCTTGACTTTTAGTCTTAGTTGTTAGGATTTAGTGTCTTTGAGTTACGTTTCTTGGTGTCATAAATATTATTCAAAAGTATATAATTATTTGTTAAAATAATAATATTTTAACTTAAATTATATTTATTAATTATTGGAATATTTGTTAAAATAATATATTTTATCTTGTTTGTTTTGTAATCCTTCATGAATATTTTTCCCCAAGGATGGGTATACTTATACATGTATTCTTAGACTCGTGTATTTTGCCAAGTATTGGTGGCGTATTCCGGTGTGTACTTATACGTACGAGAATACGTATTCTTATGGTATTTATTAAGTATTCTTATACTTAATTTTTGTATTCAAACTTTCCGGAATATTATTTGTAAATAAAAAAATCACCAATATATATTCTTAAAATGTATATATTTTCAGAAATCTTTTTGTAGAAAATTATTTATAATTTCTCCTTGGAAAAAATAATTATATTTCCATATAAACCTGAAAAATAATATATTTTCAAGATTAACATAGAAAAATATTTATAAATCCATTTTTCACCCCAAAAATAATATATTCTAAATTTGTTTAAGAAAATATATTTCCTTCAAAATAATATATTCTCTAATAATTCAAGAATATATATATATATATATATATATCCTTTCTTTATTAAAAAATAATGTATTTTCTTCTTGACAAAAATATGATATATTTTTGTAACACTTGTAAAAATTATAATTTCAGTTTCTTGGGTTTCCAAAATACCGTTTAACTTATTTGTCAAAATACATATGAACTTAATTTCCGGAATATTTATGTAGTTCATATTCCTTGTTCGGTTTGTCCAATTTTTGGGTATAATTTATATATTTGTTTTCTTGGAATTTTGGTAATATTTTGTGTTATAATTCTTGGTATTTTGGTGATTTATATTATTTCAAGTCCTAAAATAATATAACTAATACACATAATATACAAGTAATCACACAAATTGTGACATCTAAATATATATTTTCCTAAATGCATATTTAGTCACTTTTATTTATCAAAAACAACCTCCAATATTTGTAATTTTGTAGCAAAATTTATGGCAATTTTTATATGAAAAACCATGATTAAAATTTATTCATAAACAGTTGTTTAAAAATATTTTTCTAAGTGTTTAAATTCTAGAAATTTTTTTCCATAGTTTCCCCTTAAAAATGGAGGTTTTCATGCTTTCAAAGCATATCATTTCCTTTTAAAATCATCACAAATCAACAACAATTCAATCAATACTTACCAAGAGCAAAAATCATGAAATTACACTACATCATGAACTTGAAATTTTTGTAAAAACTTGTAGTAACTTTGTATGTTGTTAAGTAAGCTTAGTTACCCTTAAAAGTGTGGTTATTTGTTTATAAATATTATCCTTGAAAATTTTAGACTTTCACAACTTGTAAAATGATTTTTCTAAAAATCATTCTTTTGAATTTTTATTGTTAACAACATATTTCTACACTTGATTTAACACTAAAACATGGTTAGTTTCTTTAAAAAATCATGGTTATGTGAATCTTGTAAATAAACTTGGTTTCTTGAGAAAATAATCTTTAAAATCATTCTTCTATAAGACTTATATCATGTTTCAAGCGTCATCATTCATAAAAACAACTTCATCTTTCAAGTTCATGTTTACATAAAGGATGATCATCTTGATTTTTCACAAGATAATCTTCTCACTTGCTAGATCATGTGTTTAATCACAATCTAGCAAGTTTCATATGATGTTTAACATCATAAACACAAGTAATCAACATTCAAGAAGCACATATACACTTAAACAACAATGATTCTTATGATTTTAAGCTTTATGTTAAGAGTTATGTTCTTGTTTCTTTATGATCTTCACATTTAGTTACTTATATCATCTTTTAACCAACATTATAAGAAGTAAAATGAGATTATGAGAGTCTTACTACTAGCACAAGGCTAGGGAAGAGATTCAAGATGATGAAGATGATGAACTTGGTGGTTAAAAGCTCTAGAGAAAGGTCCTTCCACTTCTAATGGCACCAAGCTTCTTATCCTAGCTCCTTACACCTTTGTAGCACCTTGGATTAAATGATCAAGACTTGAAAGTGACAGTGATGTGGGTGTGTGGTCTCGGTCGTGAGGGAGGAGAGGAGAGGGAGAGAGTTTGAGTGGTCTTGTGTTTGTGAAATGAAGTTATAACTCACTTGTGGTTTATAACATAACTTCTCCAACATTAGTTAGTCCTATGTGTAATATGCCTCTAAAGTGAACAACATGATCAAATAAATAAATGAAACAAGTCAAGGGTGGGCCACACCCTTGTGACCGTCACAAATGGGGGGGGTATAGGGTTGGGTTATAATGGATAGTTAGATTAGTTAGTTAAATTCTAAGTGTTTAGTTAGTGTTTTTAGTTGTTATGTTGTTATAAGACATGTTATGGTGTTCGGTGACCATTACTAGCTCGGAGATGATAAAACAGTGCTTCTAGTGAAAATTTGGTGTTTCGGGTAGTGTCTGGTTGTTCGGTTGGTTACCGGTTCGTTAAGGTGCTAAATTACGCAGTTTAGTGTGCTTTATGTTCCCTTTTGTGACAGTTTTGATTCCCGACACATAGGAAGGTATTCTGTGTTGGTGCATGAAATGTCTGTTGACTACGTCTACATTAAGTCTTTGGTCAAGATATGTCAAGATAGGAGATTAAAAGTCAAAATTAGGGTTTATATTATAGGTTTCGCTTATATGTCATAATTTGTGAGAGGTTTCGCTTATAGGTACATTAGTGAGGGGTTTCGCTCTTAGGGTCATGGGGGGTTTCGCTTTTATGGTCACATCTATAAATACCCCATGTGTGAACTTTATTTGGAACTTGGAGTGAAACCTTGTCATGCTTGTGGTGTCGAAACTCTGTCAAATTGTATTCAGAAAGCATCAATATAGAAGGATTTAAAGAGGAAAAGCTGTTGTTACTTTGCGTGTATTGATTCCGCCTTTATACGTGAAGATGAACTACCTTGACTGACTTTTTAGGGTCGCAAACCGGTCCAACAAGTGGTATCAGAGCTTCAGGACGAGGAGTTCATACTACTACAGCTGATTCGACCAAATTCTCTCATTTCTACTCACTTTCTCTCATGCTTTTTTGATTTGAATTAGTTCCTACGGTTGAAATGACCTGATTTTTGAGTATAACATGTAAAATACAGTAATAACAAACCCTAGAAAGATTCAGGTTAAAACACGGCTTAAAAATGGACCAAACCATCTTCCGAAGTGATTTCGCTTTTACGGACAATGTGTGATTTCGCTTTTAGGACCATCTAATTTCGCTCCAGTGGACATCATTTCTTGGGATTTCGCTCCAAAGTGCATCTAATTTCGCTCTTGTGACATATAACATTGAGATTTCGCTCATAAGTACAATCAGATTTCGCTCATAAGTTTAATCTGATTTCGCTCATATGTGTAAGACCCTATTTCATACATGACAAAAATCGCAGCGGAAACACGAACCATAAAATTTCTTTCATTATAAATACCTCAACTTATTAAAAATTTAACTTTAACATAGATCTTTCTCATAAATCCGTCATCCACTTATTTACTAATTAAAAACATAGCTTATGTTTAATACATTATGTACATCAACGTTTCCGTACAATCTCTCTAGTGACTCGATCCTCGATCTCCAATCCTTGGATATCCTCATGACTGATACTACCTGCGCTCACCACATAAAATTTACAACATTAGTACGCATTATAAACATAAAAGGTTAGGTTCACGTTTACTTCTCATTTCTTAGCTCTTTACATCCCAGCTTTCCCATCCTGATCATATGATCCGTAGTGAGACTTCTTTGGCATTCCTGCGTTTCGCTTCATTCACCAAGCACGTAATTATTACCGTTAGTGATCAATTTCATTAGATGCATGCGTACATACTTTCATACAAACGGATACGTACGTTTACGGTCACAAATAACAACTTTCCTATATACGTATCTACATACATACGTACGTACCTACGTACGGGCATACCTAAATACATCCATTCCTACCTACATACATACATACCTACATTCATACATACACACATACATACATACATACTTACATACTTATTACATGCCTTCACACAAACCTACATACGTGCATACCTTCGTACATACTCACTTGCGTACATACGTTCTACCTACCTACACACCAACATACATACATTTAAATGCATAAGACATACATACGTATATACCTTTCTTACATCTTTACATACATGTAAACACTCGTGCATATCTTTATACATACATAAATACACACCCGCATACATACATACATACGTTCCTACGCCTTCACATATATACATACTATCACACGTATCTTCATATATACCTAAATACGCATCTACATACACGTACAACATCTTGCATATCTCTTACATACTAATACGTTAATTACATGAGACTTAAACTTTGATTTATAGCCCATATTCATTTAAGGATCAATCAAAATCATGTTAGGAAAGTCCGCCGTAGTCCACGGATAACAAACCGAAGCCTACGATCCATAAATCAACTTAACTGACAAATTTCAGACTTTTGGACTTGGGGAGGTCGTCGGCGACGGCCCGTAGTTTTTCCCGTAGCCAAAACCCCGTAGACAGGAAGATAACCCGTCGGAGAAAAACTGATTTTCCCTAGCCCGTCGGCGACGGCCTCCTTGCCCATCGGCGGCGGCCTCTCTAAAGTGTATTTTTCTGCAGTTCCATTTCAACGTCCGAACGCACTAAAACGCGCATAACTTTCGAACCGCTTACCCGTTTAACCTCCCGTTTCTTCCTACATGCTTGTAAATTCACATTCTATCATATAAACTTAAAATCCCACATCCGGATTAAGGAAATTCTTATCTTACGCTTTATCGACTTATTGTCATTTCTTAATTATTTGACCCGTTATGGGTATTTGCGCATTAATTGATCTAAGACTAACAAAACCATACTTCCCACTTCCATACTTGTCCAAAACATTACACTAATCGTATAACTTGTTTCTAAACCTCTTATTAAGATCGTTTGCCTAAAATACCCATCAAGGGCATTTTGGTCATCTTTAAAACCCATCCTTTACGACATAAGACTACGACACATAATTGACCTCAACCATCATGTTTAGTTAATTAAAACACCATATCCCCTAACCGAACATATGAAGTGATTACAGAAATCACTTACCTTATGCGTCCGTGCTCGTATCCGATTCCTCCCCTTTTCTTGACCCGTTATCATTTCATGCTTGAGTCCGTCTTGACAGGATTCCTATACTCTCTTTTCATCAAGATCACGCTCCTATTAGCATATGCATTCGTACATTTTAACAATCATATCAATCGCATATTTCACCCTTAACTTTCATTAGTCATTTCTAACATACATAACTTATATGATTATATTCACATCCGTTTAAACTCATGTAATTCATCATATAATCACAAATAACGCATATTGACATAACATGTACCATACGACTTCCTATAATCATGCCTTTACGACAACGTGTCAATTCATGTTTCTTATGCTTAGTTGACTTCGGAAAGTCAACTATATACCATATTTCACCCTCGACCTATCATCATATACTCGTAACATCATAATCGACTATACGGACGACACTATATACATTTCATCATACACTTGATGTGAGTACTACCTTTTAAGCATAACGTACAACTATTTCATGCACAAATCTTCTAAACTCATACATAACCCATAAAAATCTACTACTAATCATCATGCATCATTCCCAAATAACATCAAACATATCATCATCACATTTCTCCTAATTCTTCTAACAAGTATTCATCATATCCCTCATAATTCATCAACAATCCATAAGAATTGAACATAGATGATCATTCAAGTCATCATCCTTACCAAAACAAGTGGGTTTCACATCTAATCATCAAATTAACACAAACCATACATAACCTATGTTCTATATGATGATTCTAACCCTTGTACATGATTAATTCCATATCAACTCACGATTTTGAACATAACCCACTTCACACATGATCACAAATCTTACGTTTAAAACATACCTTATGATCCCCTCGTGTTGGTGATCATTAATCCATGCTCGGTTATGGATTTAGACTTCATCTTGCCTTTCAATTTGAACAAAAGGATGAGATTAGGGTTTGAGGCTCCATGGGAGCCTCCTGATCGATCTAGAACACACACGAATGTGTGTTTGTGTGTGTTGTTATTTTCTTTTAATAACTCAACTTTCATTCTATACCATCTAGCCCCTCATGTTTACCATTTAACATACTTGGCACAACTTTCCTCATTCAATACTTTTGACCCTGCCCTTAACTAGGTTAAATAGCCTAGTTATTTATTTCATAACGTGTCACGTAAGAACACACGACAAATATTAACATTCAGATTTTGGGGCGTTACAAGTCTACCACCCTTAAACAAGGTTTCATCCCCGAAACCTTTCTCACTTTCATCGAACACACATTATCTTTTCTTCCAGTCCATCCATACGACCACTAGCCCATCCTAAAGAGAATCTTCTAGCTCCAAGAACCCGTTCCGGAGTTCTTATTAGTATCGCTTTCACTAGTAGCGCTAATTTCTAACAACCTTCATAGTTAGTGGTTTATTCCTCATTCAAATATTCCTTCATCATGTGCAATATATCCTTTTGTTTACTTAAATAATTCCAACATTTCATTATTAACATTCTTTCTGTTCATTTGCACATTCATATCGTTTTCGTCGACTAAACGACTTTACCTTGAATTTGAAATCTATACATACTCATATATGCTTAACTTTATTGTTAACCTTATTCTACATTTTCTACAGTTACATATACCTTGCATACCTTTATTTTATCTTTAAATCACTTCGTTCATTTCACATTACGATAGCTTTCACTTCTTGCATTACTTAATTCTCGTGTATAAATAATTCATATCTCTCCCATCATAAGTTAAGCATTTTACTAACCTCTTTTTCATTTCCCAAACCACGATCCGCACCCCAGATCGATCATCTTCTCCTCTAGTACTAGCCGTACAGGCCAGGTTTCATTCATTCGTGTAATGAGCTTCCGCTCGTGCACGTCCTTTCACCAATAAGATTGGTTTCATCACATCAATAGTTCTGCTATAGTGTACCGCACATTCTATTTCTTACATGCAATCTTTTCATTCAATTAATCATTTCACCAACTGAAGTACACACTCGTACTCCCTTCCATTCATGCTTACATGCAAAGACCTTATTACATCGTTTTTAAATATTTCTTACTAAGCTTACCATTCCCGCCCCTACTCAAGTTATTGTCCGGGTCACAGCCCTTCATCATTCTGACTTCTAAGAGTCAATTACTAGCACACCTAACACGTAACTTATACAAAACTTCGTCTATAATACTATCACCTTTTACTTTATACTTATTTCTATGACCCATTCGACTCAATCATGGTCAAACTGTCGACATCTTCTTAGGCGGATTAATTTCATCTTTTTATATTTTTGAATCCGTCTCACGGATTCAGACGCATCATTCATGCTTTTTCATTCATTGAATCCTCCTTACGGATTCAAACATTACATTCATGCCTTTCATCCTTGAATCCGTTTCACGGATTTAAACATATCATTCATGCCTTTCATTCTTTGAATCCGTCTCGCGGATTCAAACGTTGCATATACGCTTTTCATCCCTTGAATCCGTCTCGCGGATTCAAGCCTTGCATTCATATCTTTCATTCTTTGAATCCGTCTCGCGGATTCAAACATCGCATATACGCTTTTCATCCCTTGAATCCGTTTCGCGGATTCAAGCATTGCATTCATACATTGTTGATCCATACTTTCTTACGGATTCAACATTCTTCATTCTTATCATTCATGTCTTTTTCATTCCTACATAGTACTCTCAATTTCCCGAGAGTCTTACTACCCACTTCACCCGCACGCCCACTTGCTACCCAATTCTAACAGACATACCTGCGATAATTACCACGGTCTCACGAATGTCATATGCTTCTTGCGTACTGGCCAGGTGCGCAATTCACATACTAATTTCGTGCCTTCAGGTAATCATCGCCTTATGTCTGCAGTAGTGGGTCTCAGTTCGTGCTACATTTTTTTTACAATCTTATCAAGACAATATCGTTGTCTTCCATTTAGTACTTACCTTCCCAAGGAGATTTCTTCCTTTTTTTTAACACCGGTACCATACATTTTAACATTGTGTACCTGGGGTTCGTCTGTCTATTCGCATCCTTGCTTGCCTTAGCATTCATCCTAGACTGCATTCAAGGGTCATCTTCTTCAAACACTTATACTTACCTTGCACATACAAAACCGTCAGTTTCTTTATACGTACACATAAGTACCTACTTACATTAGCCTTTACCTTTGGATCTTGATCGAGTCTTAGATTGTACGGATTTCTTATCTCAAGAGCACACAAGTTTGAGTTCAAGTACTTACCTTCTCGTACTTGATTCCCTCAAACCAGGGCTCTGATACCAACTTGTAAGACCCTATTTCATACATGACAAAAATCGCAGCGGAAACACGAACCATAAAATTTCTTTCATTATAAATACCTCAACTTATTAAAAATTTAACTTTAACATAGATCTTTCTCATAAATCCGTCATCCTCTTATTTACTAATTAAAAACATAGCTTATGTTTAATACATTATGTACATCAACGTTTCCGTACAATCTCTCTAGTGACTCGATCCTTGATCTCCAATCCTTGGATATCCTCATGATTGATACTACCTGCGCTCACCACATAAAATTTACAACATTAGTACGCATTATAAACATACAAGGTTAGGTTCACGTTTACTTCTCATTTCTTAGCTCTTTACATCCCAGCTTTCCCATCCTGATCATATGATCCGTAGTGAGACTTCTTTGGCATTCCTGCGTTTCGCTTCATTCACCAAGCACGTAATTATTACCGTTAGTGATCAATTTCATTAGATGCATGCGTACATACTTTCATACAAACGGATACGTACGTTTACGGTCACAAATAACAACTTTCCTATATACGTATCTACATACATACGTACGTACCTACGTACGGGCATACCTAAATACATCCATTCCTACCTACATACATACATACCTACATTCATACATACACACATACATACATACTTACATACTTATTACATGCCTTCACACAAACCTACATACGTGCATACCTTCGTACATACTCACTTGCGTACATACGTTCTACCTACCTACACACCAACATACATACATTTAAACGCATAAGACATACATACGTATATACCTTTCTTACATCTTTACATACATGTAAACACTCGTGCATATCTTTATACATACATAAATACACACCCGCATACATACATACGTTCCTACGCCTTCACATATATACATACTATCACACGTATCTTCATATATACCTAAATACGCATCTACATACACGTACAACATCTTGCATATCTCTTACATACTAATACGTTAATTACATGAGACTTAAACTTTGATTTATAGCCCATTTTCATCTAAGGATCAATCAAAATCATGTTAGGAAAGTCCGCCGTAGTCCACGGATAACAAACCGAAGCCTACGATCCATAAATCAACTTAACTGACAAATTTCAGACTTTTGGACTTGGGGAGGTCGTCGGCGACGGCCCTAGGGCCCGTCGGCGACGGCCCGTAGTTTTTCCCGTAGCCAAAACCCCGTAGACAGGAAGATAACCCGTCGGAGAAAAACTGATTTTCCCTAGCCCGTCGGCGACGGCCTCCTTGCCCGTCGGCGACGGCCTCTCTAAAGTGCATTTTTCTGCAGTTCCATTTCAACGTCCGAACGCACTAAAACGCGCATAACTTTCGAACCGCTTACCCGTTTAACCTCCCGTTTCTTCCTACATGCTTGTAAATTCACATTCTATCATATAAACTTAAAATCCCACATCCGGATTAAGGAAATTCTTATCTTACGCTTTATCGACTTATTGTCATTTCTTAATTATTTGACCCGTTATGGGTATTTGCGCATTAATTGATCTAAGACTAACAAAACCATACTTCCCACTTCCATACTTGTCCAAAACGTTACACTAATCGTATAACTTGTTTCTAAACCTCTTATTAAGATCGTTTGCCCAAAATACCCATCAAGGGCATTTTGGTCATCTTTAAAACCCATCCTTTACGACATAAGACTACGACACATAATTGACCTCAACCATCATGTTTAGTTAATTAAAACACCATATCCCCTAACCGAACATATGAAGTGATTACAGAAATCACTTACCTTATGCGTCCGTGCTCGTATCCGATTCCTCCCCTTTTCTTGACCCGTTATCATTTCATGCTTGAGTCCGTCTTGACAGGATTCCTATACTCTCTTTTCATCAAGATCACGCTCCTATTAGCATATGCATTCGTACATGTTAACAATCATATCAATCGCATATTTCACCCTTAACTTTCATTAGTCATTTCTAACATACATAACTCATATGATTATATTCACATCCGTTTAAACTCATGTAATTCATCATATAATCACAAATAACGCATATTGACATAACATGTACCATACGACTTCCTATAATCCTGCCTTTACGACAACGTGTCAATTCATGTTTCTTATGCTTAGTTGACTTCGGAAAGTCAACTATATACCATATTTCACCCTCGACCTATCATCATATACTCGTAACATCATAATCGACTATACGGACGACACTATATACATTTCATCATACACTTGATGTGAGTACTACCTTTTAAGCATAACGTACAACTATTTCATGCACAAATCTTCTAAACTCATACATAACCCATAAAAATCTACTACTAATCATCATGCATCATTCCCAAATAACATCAAACATATCATCATCACATTTCTCCTAATTCTTCTAACAAGTATTCATCATATCCCTCATAATTCATCAACAATCCATAAGAATTGAACATAGATGATCATTCAAGTCATCATCCTTACCAAAACAAGTGGGTTTCACATCTAATCATCAAATTAACACAAACCATACATAACCTATGTTCTATATGATGATTCTAACCCTTGTACATGATTAATTTCATATCAACTCACGATTTTGAACATAAACCACTTCACACATGATCACAAATCTTACGTTTAAAACATAACTTATGATCCCCTCGTGTTGGTGATCATTAATCCATGCTCGGTTATGGATTTAGACTTCATCTTGCCTTTCAATTTGAACAAAAGGATGAGATTAGGGTTTGAGGCTCCATGGGAGCCTCCTGATCGATCTAGAACACACACGAATGTGTGTTTGTGTGTGTTGTTATTTTCTTTTAATAACTCAACTTTCATTCTATACCATCTAGCCCCTCATGTTTACCATTTAACATACTTGGCACAACTTTCCTCATTCAATACTTTTGACCCTGCCCTTAACTAGGTTAAATAGCCTAGTTATTTATTTCATAACGTGTCACGTAAGAACATACGACAAATATTAACATTCAGATTTTGGGGCGTTACAATATGTCCAATCAGATTTCGCTCATAAGAACACTGATATTTCGCTTATTTGTCAACTAGGGTTTCGATCAAAGGAACATCATTGATATTTCGCTTATTAGTCATCAAGTGTTTTCGGTTTTATGTCACAAGTGGTTTCGCTTTTGTGTCACAAAGAAACTTGATTTCGCTCAAAGTGTACCTTGTGTGCTATTTCGCTCATAGTGTCATATTTCGCTCGATAGTGAACTTTTTCGAGTCAAGATTATTTCACGACAATCGAGTGTCAGTGTATTTCAGATTACTTGATATTGTTTTAAACTGATTGAGTTTGTTTGATTGCTTTCAGGTTATTGAAGATGTCAAACAACGGTGAAGAGTTCTACAACACATTCTACATTGCGTTTACTTCCGAATCAACAGATAGAAGATCTGAGTTGAAAGAATATTCAAGAGAGATTTCAGAGAATTTGAAGTTTGAGAACATGTACAGAAGTCAACAGAAGCCACCAAAGCTAATGAAAGTTGAAGATTATAACTGGTGGAAAAACAGATTTGAGGGTTGGGTAAAAGCTTTCGCTCCTGAAAGCTGGTTAAAACTGACAAATGGATACACTGAACCAGTAAAAGAGGGAGGAGAGTTAATAGATGCAAAAGATTTCTCAGACATAGATATAAAAAATGCTGTGGCAGAATATAAAATGATTACATTCATCAAACAGTCAGTGAGAGAGGATATTATCTCGCTACTTGAACAAGAGAAAACTTCAAAGAGTTTGTGGGAAGCGTTAGGAAGAAAGTGTGTAGGAAGTAATGAAATTGTTAAAAATAAAAAGAAATTGCTGTGTAAAGAGTTTGATCTTTTTAGCTGTATGAAAAATGAATATGTTTGTAAAATGATCGAGAGATTTGGACATCTGAAAATGGAGCTGACCAGACATGAAATCACATATTCTGAAGAGGAGCTAGTGGATAAATTTTTGATTCATTGCCAAATGATCAAGAGTGGCAATACTTCGCTCTAATGTTGAAAAACACAATCAAACCTGAAGATTTAAAAGTGGATTTGCTGATCGAAAGACTTGAAAGTCATGAGTTGGAGATAAAGAGATCTAAAGTCAACAATCCGGCTTATCAGCAGAATGTAGAGCTTTACTACAGAGGAAATGTACCGCAGACTGGGTCTCCAAGAACAGCGTTTTCTGCAGAAAGTTCAAATTCAGTGAACAATGAAAATCTTCACAATGGTTTTCACAGTGGATCTTCTTCAACAGTTTCAGACCAATCTGCTTTAAAAAATTTATTCCAGTGTAATATCGCAGTGGATCTGAAGAATGGGCAGAATTTCAGCGAAGAATCGGCGAAAGAACAGATGGTTTTCTTGGCATATGTACTTGAATCGTATGAAAGCCTTGTTGCAGGGAAGATTGGCAATACCAACTTGACGAAAGAAGATTATGACCAATTAGATCCCGAGGAGATGGAACTAATGGATATAAGATGGTGCATGGCCAGTGCGGTTCGTCGGGCACAGCGGTTCATGGAGATCACGGGGAGAAAGTCAATTGGTGGACCATCTACCAAACTGGGATTTGATAAATCTAAGGTGACATGCTTCAAATGCAAACAAAGAGGTCACTTTAAGCGCGAGTGTAGAAATGCGTATGCTGATGATGATTCTGCAAACCCGTTCAACGAAGATTATTACAAGAAAGCGATTTACCATCAAAACAAGTTTGAGCCACCAAGATTGAAACAACCTAAAGAAAAATCAAGGGCTCTTGCAGTTATATATGACGATGAAGGTTATGACTGGAGTCAGGTTTGCCCTAAAGAAGATGCAATTGGATATGCATTTGTGGCTGATGCTAATCCTGATAGATGGTGGAAAGCAGATTATGCAAGATGGGAAATCGGAAAATTAAACGAACCATTCAAAGAAGCCCAGAGAGCAAAAAGATGGAATGATGAGTTGGAATGTTACATGGATCCACAGGGTAATCCAGTTGTTGACCCATCAAAAGTGGATTTCAAAGCTGTAACAAATTTACTTCCAAGGTAAGCTACTTTCAACACACGAAGGTTATCTGATAAAGCATATCTGCCTGAATTGGAGAAGAAGATAAGAGAGGTTTGTGAAGCAAGTCTACCGAAGGTGGTAGAAATGAAGAAGAGAAAAGAAGAAGAATTGAAGAAGATGATTGAAGAAGTAAAGAATGTTATGAAGATTGCTGCTGAACAAGACCAGAAAGCTGAAGAAGAACAGAAGAATGAAGAAGCTCAGAAAGAAGAAAAGGAGGAAGATCAGAAAGTTGAGTTAGAAGAACCGGTGCTGAATGAGTCTGAGGTTAGAAAATCTTCTGATCTATGGAATGTTGAATTGGTTGATGAAAAAGAAAACAAGTGCAGGAATTGCATAGAAATGTGCAAAGCCTGTACTGAAAAAGATGACATCATAAAAACAAAAGACAATGATATAGTTAAACTAGAAAAAGTTTTCACAACAAAATGTAAAGATATGATTGAAAAAGAAGAAATTTTGAAACTAAAAGTTGAAAAATTGACACAGAAATGTCAAGGTCTTGAAAAAGGATAATGACGTTTATAGACAACTGTGTTCAGCAAAATGTGTCGATTGTGTTGAAAAAGAATCTAAATTTCAAGATTTACAAAAACAGTATGATTCTTTAAAGTGGTCGAGTCAGAGAGTACAAGAAGCTTATGATACTTTGAAGAGCCAAGTCAAAAGTTTTGATCAAAAATTGTCAGAAACTTTAGTCACTAAAGAAATGTATGAAAAAAGTTTAAAGAAAAGCAAATTGAATTGAACAAGTCTGTTGATGAAATTGCTAATCTTAAACAAGTCTTGGCTGAAAAAGAAAAGATTGTTACAAAACTTCAAAGTTATCATAACTCTTCGTACATTGTTGAACGCATTTTCAACATCACACCAGATGACAAAGATACTGACAATTGCAAAAAGGGTATTGGTTCAGAATTTCATCAGGTACCACCACCATTAAGAAACAATTATACTTTTTATGATGAGGAAAAGGTGGCAAAGGGTTTGAACATAGCTGACCAGTTACCTGAAAGTATCGATGTGACTTACTCCAAATCTGATGATGCTAATGATTCAGAGGTGGTAAGTAAGGTTGTTGAAAGCGTTTTGAAAGATGAGTCTACAAAAGGTAAGTCTGAATCACAGGATGAAGATGAAGGAAATCTTTATGATGGTTATCTGAAAAACACAAAATCCGAGAAAAATTTGAATGATGATTCAAAAGGATTGGTTTATACCATGATTGGATCGGACAAATTATTCTTAGATGTTGTATTCCCGATTCAGAATGTGATTTCAGAAAAGGTTGATAAAGTTTTCAAAATGGTTGAGATTGAGAAGTCTGAGATTCCAAAGTTTGCTTGTCACACCCCGACCACGTAGAACATACAAAACGTGGCGGAAACGTCGGGGAGTGTTGTAACAGAATTAATTGTTTCAAATCCATGGTAATTGAAGTTTCATTTTATTAATCAAACATGAAAGTTTACATTGTTTTAAACAAGAAACAAAGAGTACATAACATAAATTAACTAGTTCTTGTCCCGTTTTAAGTCACTAAGGCACAGGTCCGCCTAAGTATGTCTTGATAAGTCCTATGCATCATCTCCTGAAAACACATGTGAAAATAGGTACGTCAGCATAAAAATGCCTGTGAGATACATAGGTTTTGTGAAAACAGAATTCATGACTTATGTTTGAGAAAATGTTTAGTCATGAACCTTGTAATTTGCTTTGTCTTGTAAATCATTTGAAATACGATAAGATCAGATGATATGTATAAATACGAGAATAATGTATGGTTAAATGAATAGCCATGTAAAATGAGTTTGTATAAGATAAGTTGTTTGTAAATCAATGTCTTGTGAAAAGTATGTTATTTGTATAAAATGTTATATGTCTCAAATTGAAATGGTTCAAATAACGCTACGATATGTAATACCATACAGACACTTATATATAGGAAGTACCAGCGGCGTATCCACCATACTTGTATCATATTACACACGCATCGTTACTTAAATCACTTACTCAAACCAAACCATCAAGATGTAATGTTTAACAATTGTAGAAATGTTTATGTATAGTCAAATGTCTATTGTCAAATGTAAATCATGTCAACAGATACAACTGGTTCACACGGTTCAATAGTTACAAACAGTTCATATAATCAAAGGGTTACGACGGTTCACATAGTCAAATAGCTACAACGGTTCAAAAGGTAGTTACAGTTCAGATTGGCATACTTTCGCAGTTTGTCAACTTTAGTCTCTGTAAGCGATTTAACTTGTTTTTGCCATACCAAAGCCTTCAAAACTTATTTCTAAGTTATGTGAAGGTTATTTAAGGTATGTTAAGTATATGTCACTATTCCGGAGTGTTTGTTACATTAAACTGGTTATATTTACGCATCAGCGCGCGTATAACCTTCCAGAAAGTGATTTAGAGCTTGAAATCGAATAAGAGTTGATATGTGCAAAAGATGCACATATTTATACAAGTCCAAAGTATGAAATACAATATTTCATTGGTTTGGTATTTGTTTGATGGTTGTAGTGACACAGGTGTCACAGTCTCCCCTACTTAAGGAAATTTCGTCCCGAAATTTATTCGTAGGAGTCTATTTGTGACTTTGTGTCAAATAACCACCAGAGATATGTAAAGCATAATTTTGTTATTTTCCTCAACGGATACTTTTCAGAAGCGAAAATGAACGAACGGGGTCATTTTCTTCAACGGGTTCTTCGGAAATGGAAAATAAAGGATTTTTAACTAAACGGATATACATTTCCCTCAACGGATATTCTTCAGAAGTGAAAACGAATGGATGATTCATTCTTCCTCAACGGGTCCTTCGTCAGAAACGGGAATGAAGGAAAAATCCACGGATATTCATTTCTCTCAATGGATATTCTTCAGAACAAAATGGAACAAACGGGGTCATTTTCCTCAACGGTTATTCTTCAGAATTTGAAATGAAGGAATAATCAACGGATATTCATTTCCTCAACGGATAATCTTCAGAAATGAAAATGAACTAACGGAGTCATTTTCAACGGTTGCTTCCTCAGGTACGGAAATGAAAGATTTAACAACGGATATTCATTTCCTCAACGGATAATCTTCAGAAACGAAAATGAACTAACGGAGTCATTTTCAACGGTTGCTTCCTCAGAGTTGGAAATGAAGGATAAACGGATATTCATTCCCTTAACGGATAATCTTCAGAAACGAAAATGAACTAACGGGGTCATTTTCAACGGTTGCTTCCTCAGAGTTGGAAATGAAAGATAAACGGATATTCATTTCCTCAACGGATATTCCTCAGAAGTGAAAAATGAATAGCTAGTTCATTTTTCCTCAACAGATACTTCATCAGAATTGGAAATGAATTGAGTTAACTTAGATACATGATAGAACTTGCTGTGATTTCTGTGCACTAAATTCCATAATTATGTATGCATCCATAATTACGTAATTCCTTGCACAGTCCGCACAGTTCGTTTTGTAATGTTGTGGGGAAGGAGATCAAACTTGTGATGAGGGTGACTAGACTACCATGGGGTCCTTTTTAATTAGATCGACAGAGGATCTTCTTAATTAGGCCACCAAGGAGTCCTTTCATCTATATCATCACATAATGTTCCTAACCAGATTTTTGGATCGATCAGTTTAACTAGACCACTAAAGGGGTCTAATTATGAAGTAGTACTTTATAATCCAAGGGACTTAACTACAGCGTAGAAGTCCATTAAGGATTTTAGGTAGTACCTTTGGGTATCCTACTACGAATCTCTTATACAAGGATATGTAAGATTCTACGAGGATTTGGATAACATAATTTGGATCACATGACACATAAAAGGAAACATATAAGCACTTAATCACATAATTGTTTAATTGTTATTATCTTGTTATTGATTGCTATTAACTTGGCACCTCGTACTTCGTTTCTCTTGGAAGAAACGGGTACTTAGGATTTTCGTGGAAAACGCAAATGATCATACAATGGAAGAAATTTGGGGGTAGTCTGTTCTTCAAGGAATATGGTTCCTTGATTGTTGGTATTGTAGAGGATATGTTTATACATGCAACCACATAAACATATTTAAAATGTAAATGAAAGATTTATTTATAAACAATGATAACAACAACTGTTTCATGGATCGTGACAACAAAAGAAAATAATACACAAGGCTTGATTATTTTCTAAACAGCGTTGTCTCCTGTCGGTCAGATACTCATCTCTGTGCTGGATGTGCATTAGCAAGCCTTGGGCAATTCCTACGAAAATGGCCCATCTCGCCACAGTTGTAGCAAGACCCCGGTGGAAAACGAGCTTGTGCAGGATTGTTGCCAGCTTGATTTGGTGCAACTGTGGTTGGGCAAACCCTCACTGTATGACCTATAAGTCCGCAAACTTGGCATGTGCGGCACTTCACACCAGCATGATGATGTAGGCCACATTGGTTGCACAAGGGTGCAGTTCCGTTGTAGGGTTTCCTGGCAGGGGGTTGAGCTGGTTGGTTGGGGACGGCTTGATCATTTTGAGCGACCACGGTGAAGTTCTGAGAAGCCTTTCGCTTCTTTGACTTCTTAGAGGATCCAGTCTGTTCATCCATGGTCTTTGATTCCTCAATTGGGTTCGATTCTTCGACCGGTTTCTTGTCACCTTTTCGGAAAAGTTTACCTTTCCTGATCTTTGATTCAGTCAAGGTTGCAGATAGCTCAATGGCATGTCTAACTGTAGTAGGGTTGCTACCAGTCACAATGTCTTGTATTGAGTCAGGGAGGCCATCAATGTACTTTTCGATTGCCTTATCCAAAGGCGTAACCATGTTTGGGCATAACAGACTTAACTCCTCATAACGGTCCGTGTAGGCTCGATGCTCACCGCTATCTTGCTTCAAACCATCAAACTCTCTTTCCAAAGCTCGCAGTTCATGACGAGGACAAAACTCCCTCATCATAAGAGCTCTAAGTTCAGCCCATGTCTGTGCTAGAGCAACTTCTGCACCACGGTCTCTCATAACCCCGTTCCACCATGTAAGAGCCCTCTTCTGAAACACACTCGAAGAAAACTCGACCTTGCGATTGTCAGGACACTGCACATGACGGAAAGTATTCTCAATGCTCTCGAACCATTGAAGAAGCCTAGTCGCTCCCTCAGAACCACTAAACTTGAGTGGTTTAGCCGAGTTAAAACTCTTGAAATTGCTTGGACCATTGTTGTTGTTGGCTTGGTTCCATTGAGCAAAGAGGTTTGGGAATTGAGCAGCCATTTGCTGCGCAATGATTTCTGCCAGTTCGGCAGTCGCTATCTGGTTTTCACGTCGAGGAGGCATTCTAAAAGAGGAAACATGAAAGGAAACGAGTGAGAGAATTAGACGAAAAGAATGAGATGAAACAAATCTGATGAAAGCAAGGATAGTGGTCATTTGTTCGCATTACAAAGCAAACAAACTACACACAATGACTAATCAAAGTAAATGGGTCAAAAATAATGTATCGCGAAGACATGCTCGCCTATAAGTGAACACTCATCCCAAGAATTCCCAGGTAAGCACAACTCGTCTCGCGTCTGATGAGATATATACGAAGTGCTTGCCTAGACAGAAAACCCAGAATACAGGCATTCACCCTTCCAGTTTGCACGTGTTCACATTATTTAAAACCCAAAACCTTGACGAGATTTTGAAAACTCAAAGGGGTTCAAAACCATATAACAGAGGGTTCAAAACCTAGTAATCAATCATCCTAGAACAGATGATTAGTTTTCAAAGCGGTTTTGAACTTTGTGTTCTCATAGTGGTTATCACCTAAGGATAGGTGAAGGTATCGTTTTATGACTAAACGCAAGTAAACTCGCGTTAGGGTCCTAAGAAGGTTATAGACTAGGTCAAAGCATTACTAATAACCTAATTCCCTATAACCATTGGCTCTGATACCAACTTTTCTGTCACACCCCGACCACGTAGAACATACAAAACGTGGCGGAAACGTCGGGGAGTGTTGTAACAGAATTAATTGTTTCAAATCCATGGTAATTGAAGTTTCGTTTTATTAATCAAACATGAAAGTTTACATTGTTTTAAACAAGAAACAAAGAGTACATAACATAAATTAACTAGTTCTTGTCCCGTTTTAAGTCACTAAGGCACAGGTCCGCCTAAGTATGTCTTGATAAGTCCTATGCATCATCTCCTGAAAACACATGTGAAAATAGGTACGTCAGCATAAAAATGCCTGTGAGATACATAGGTTTTGTGAAAACAGAATTCATGACTTATGTTTGAGAAAATGTTTAGTCATGAACAATGTAATTTGCTTTGTCTTGTAAATCATTTGAAATATGATAAGATCAGATGATATGTATAAATACGAGAATAATGTATGGTTAAATGAATAGCCATGTAAAATGAGTTTGTATAAGATAAGTTGTTTGTAAATCAATGTCTTGTGAAAAGTATGTTATTTGTATAAAATGTTATATGTCTCAAATTGAAATGGTTCAAATAACGCTACGATATGTAATACCATACAGACACTTATATATAGGAAGTACCAGCGGCGTATCCACCATGCTTGTATCATATTACACACGCATCGTTACTTAAATCACTTACTTAAACCAAACCACCAAGATGTAATGTTTAACAATTGTAGAAATGTTTATGTATAGTCAAATGTCTATTGTCAAATGTAAATCATGTCAACAGATACAACTGGTTCACACGGTTCAATAGTTACAAACGGTTCATATAATCAAAGGGTTACGACGGTTCACATAGTCAAATAGCTACAACGGTTCAAAATGTAGTATAATGTGTTCATATGCTGGATGAGCATATGCAACAGAAATGCAATGTAAAACAATATACTAAGTATGCACACAATGGACATACATAGTATGAAATGTAATGTAGAACGATGTACTAAGTACGCACACAATGGGCATACATAGCATGTAATGTAAAACGATGTACTAAGTACGCACACAATGGGCATACATAGCATGAAATGTAATGAAATCATGTACTATAATGTACTAACGAACATAGCAGGTATATGATGTGAGAACATGGAAAGCATGAAAGTAACAAGTAGGCACATGTGTTCCACCCCAAAACGTTTGGAAAACAGTAAAAGAGGGGTCTATGTACTCACTTGAGATTGCTTAGTAGTCCTTGAGTAACAACCAAACAATGCTAGAGATCACGGATATCAAACGGCACCTAATATAGGTAACTATGTTAATAAACCGGACCTAAACCGGAGGATCGGATAGAATGAGGGTTTGTAAACCAAACGAGTATGGAGACTCGTGTAGTATGGTTTAACAAAGCCTACATACTAAATGAAACTTAACCTAAGTGTTTGTGACCCATTACGACCCGTTTAGGTAGCTTATGCTACTTTAACGCGTCGTTCGCGTAAAACGCGTTCGGAACGCCTAACTAGTCCTATGACAAGTAAAATATGCCTTAACATGTCTAATATGGTTGTCAAATCAGTTTAGATGTCAAAAGTTATGTTACATATGTTTAAAACAAATTTTGGCATCAAAGGGGTATTTTGGTAATTTACCTAAGGCATATAAACTACCTATCATACAACTACTTAAACGAAGCGACCATAAGGTATAACCTCGGTGGGTTATTCCCTATATACTATGGTCACCTAATGTGTTTGGTCAGGTCCTAATGATCGACCAAATGGGTCAGGTTCGAAGGTATAAGCGATTTATTAGATCGCTTACCCTTACGACCCTAGACAACGTGGTAATCAGTAGGCATAGTCACAAGGGACTATAACCATCGTGATTACAATCACGTTGCGAAGTTCAAACGAACTTCGCATTGACCATAACTGGTCAACGCAGAAAGTCAAACAAAGTTTGACTTTCGGACTCGAAAAGCAGGAAAAGAACGAAGGAATACTTACGAAGGGTCCCTGAATGCTAATCTAGATCAAAATAGCTCAGGTATGAAACAAAGGTTTCAACTTAGAGCACATTAGATCAGATTCTAGTGGGTTTTGAAGTTAAGTGGGTTGGGTATTTATAGTATTTCTCGAACCGTTAAGATCGTTTCTTGAATAACGTGATCGAATCTCGTGCGTACACTTGTTGAAATGTTGTGGTGACTAAAAATGGCCCCTAATGAGCTGAAAGGGCAAGTGTGAGTGTGTGGATGAGGTTTAATCAGCTGAAATCTGCTGACTAATCAGTCTTATCTGATCTGGGAAACTGACGTGGGCCGCGTAAAGATACTCATCAACTTTACGCGGGCCGCCTGGCAATATCTGATCAGAATTAAGTTTCAGAAATGACAGTTTTGGTCCCTGCACGTGTTAAAGGCCATTCCCGACACTTCTAAGGCCCGTAAAGCCAACTTTAAGGCCCTAAAATGATACCTAAACATTGTGGACATGAAACATGCTCAAAAATATCTCGGATGTCGGTTCGTTTGGTCGTACGAGCGCGATGTTCGCTTAATTACGACGGAATGCGCATAAGCGCGAAAAAAGATCCAAATGATGCGACGAATGGATTTTTCTTATGCCAAACACTAAAATAAAATGTTTTAGTGCTTACATAAATTTTTGGATGTCTGGGTGTATTCAGAATGTAAGTTATGCGCGAAAGTGCAAACTTGTGCACTTTTTGACGCTTTTAGTCCCTGAATGACCCAAAAGTTTATTTTAACACACCGAACCCCTCAAATCCTATTTCTAAGCTATCTAAAGGATATTTAAGGTGTTTTTAACTTATGGTCATGTTCCGGAATGTCTGTTACAGTTCAGATTGGCATACTTTCGTAGTTTGTCAACTTTAGTCCCTGTAAGCGATTTAACTTGTTTTTGCCATACCAAAGCCTTCAAAACTTATTTCTAAGTTATGTGAAGGTTATTTAAGGTATGTTAAGTATATGTCACTATTCCAGAGTGTTTGTTGCATTAAACTGGTTATATTTACGCATCAGCGCGCGTATAACCTTCCAGAAAGTGATTTAGAGCTTGAAATCGAACAAGAGTTGATATGTGCAAAAGATGCACATATTCATACAAGTCCAAAGTATGAAATACAATATTTCATTGGTTTGGTATTTGTTTGATGGTCGTAGTGACACAGGTGTCACATTGCTGGTAAAGGTCATAAATCTTTTTATAACAAACCTGGTTTTAAGAAGAAAAACATAAAGGCTGGTTTGGGTTCTAAAAAGAAACGGAATTGGAATCAAAGTAAAAAACCAAATTTGCAACAAAAGATGAATTTTGTTCAAGGGAAAAGCTTGAAAGAAGAGGAAAAACTCAAATTTGGACAGCAGTCTAATGAAGAGTTTGAGACTATGAAAAAGAAACAACAACAGGCCAAGGTCGTTTCAAAGAAAGTGTGTTTTAAATGTGATCAGATTGGACATGTTGCACGAAAGTGTCCAAATCCAAAGCCTGTTGATGTTGAAAAGCAGCAATCTGAGGATGTGAAACCAAGGTCAACCAGATTTGATTCGAAACAAACTTGGAGGTACAACACAAACAAGTTTGCTTCAAATCAAAATTGGAAATCAAACCCGAACAGGTTCGATTCAAGACAGACCTGGAATTCTCACACACCCAGATTCAGAACAACACAGAGTTGGAGAACATCTGTTGATATGACAAAACCTCAAGAGTTTTGGAAACCTAAAAATGTTATTCAAAATCAAAAGGTTCAAAAAGAGACAAACTTTTACAAAAGAGGTACTCCGGAAGGTCAAATGTGGAGTGCTAAGAAACAAGTGACATCGGTAAAAGCTGAGAAAGTTGAAGTCAAAGTTGAAAAAGTTTTATGTGACAAAGAATTTCCAAAATTGAATGAAAATTATTGTGTTGAAATGCCTAAGGTCCAGCAGCCTGGCACAGGAAGAGGTTGCAGAACCCTGGTTTGGTTAAACAGGGAGTTTATCAATTTCTGTACATAAATAAACAATATTTTCAAAATCCTAAAAATTGAAAAATTTAAAACCAAAAATATGTTTTTAGTTTGTTAAAATTTGAAATTCCAAAAATATGTTTGTTTTTAATTTTGTTTGAATAAATGTTGATTGAATACGCCGAAACCCTCACGGCTGAACAAACATGATTACTTTCATCAGATTGAAAAACAGTTTTCAAACTGTAAAATATCAATGTGTTGTAAATCATGGGGGTATGTATATTTTCTGCAAATCAGAGCACTTTAAGCAGAAAATGGATGGCGAGACAAAGCTATCAGTAATGTGTTGTCAAATTTTTAATGGTTTTGCATTTTAGGGGGAGAAAAATTGTCTTTAGAAAATCCAAAAACATTAGAAAATTTGAAAAAGCCAAAAACATGATAAAAATTTAAAAAAATTTGAGTTTTTGCGTAAAAAGAGGAAATGATAGTACATCAGTAGACAATTATAGTATGCTAAAGAATTGTAATGAATTAAAAAGCTTTAAACAGTCTCACTGATGATGTGTCGATAGGTTTTTATACACTTAGTAAACTTTTTCGGGATATAAACCTAAAATCAAACACTTGCTTATTTCGTGGGGAACACTACTTGGATATATAGGTAACTCCTGAAATCTCGTTTGAAAGGTTCCTTTTTCTGATATACTAGGTCTTTATACTCAGTGATATCTGGGGTATTATTCCGGGACTTCTGCTGAATGGAAGTTCTGACCTAGTCCTCGAATAATACTTTCCGCAAATGCTTGAAACATAGCATCACCCTCAGCATCAATGATAAGACAATAAAATTGCTTAGCAATGCTGTTGTAAAAAAGATCCTCTAAAGGGGACACACCTTCAAGTTGAGTCATGATCTCTCTGCTGAACGATGGTTCTGACCTGAGCTCTCATGATTCTTCATAATTTATTAACCCCTTACAGATATCATTTGTGTTATAATTACCTGTAAGACTGAATATTGGGATCTGGATACGGGAGTATATTCAAGAGGTGGGACACATGAATGGGTTTAAGTTCTTAAAATACCTAATTCGTATCCTGAATCAGTTGAAATTTGTATGAAAATTTAAGTGGACCAGTATATCGACAATCTAAGTGAATTGTTTAATTCTTTATGTGTAATTAAGCTCAACGGTACTTGTGACTTGTCAAAAACTGATATGATCCTCTGACGCATACTCAAACAAAAATATTGTCTGTAAATATGTTTGTACATATTACTTTACTGCTTTATGTTTTAGAAAATACAAAAAGATTTTGATTTCTGCTTTATTTTCGACAACCGATGTCTGAGTGCTGAGTTTCAAAATCTAAGTAAGCTGATCGTGTTTCTGAAAATAAAACAAGTTCATTAATTTGAAACTTGAAGTTTTAAAATCAAAAATTCAAAAACAGTTTGTGATATCTCCAAGGTCATTAAGTTGGACTTGGATGATTAACTGTGGGGGATTTGGATGCTTATATTGTTATAGAGCTAGTTTCCGATATGATTCGATGAAACTGCCAAATTTATGAGAAGTGGTTTAGAAGGTTTGAATTGCCAGATTATGATTTCTGGAAAATTGAAGATTAAAATGTTGTTACTTATAGTTGTATGAGTGTTTGCAGGAAAAGTCCAGACTATGATCCCGATAGCAGAGTCTAAGGGGGAGTCTGAAGACAAGCTAAAAGTTAGGAGAAGCTTGTAGATGGAAAGAGAGGTGTCGATCCCTAAAAGCACGGAAGCTTGACGAAAGGGGGAGCCTGCTGATGATAAATCTGTTGATGATAAAGCTAGTGATGAGTTTGTGTTTTTTTTTTAAGTCAAAGTGAGAAGCTGATCAAGAAAGATTGATGGATGCTTACAATGTTACAATCTAAATGAGAAGGCAAAATGACCAAGACTGAAGACTCGGAGCTGAAGACTTCGTCAACATCCAAGGGGGAGTCTGTTGGTGCATGAAATGTCTGTTGACTACGTCTACATTAAGTCTTAGGTCAAGATATGTCAAGATAGGATATTAAAAGTCAAAATTAGGGTTTATATTATAGGTTTCGCTTATATGTCATAATTTGTGAGAGGTTTCGCTTATAGGTACATTAGTGAGGGGTTTCGCTCTTAGGGTCATGGGGGGTTTCGCTTTTATGGTCACATCTATAAATACCCCATGTGTGAACTTCATTTGGAACTTGGAGCGAAACCTTGTCATGCTTGTGGTGTCGAAACTCTGTCAAATTGTATTCAGAAAGCATCAATATAGAAGGATTTAAAGAGGAAAAGCTGTTGTTACTTTGCGTGTATTGATTCAGCCTTTATACGTGAAGATGAACTACCTTGACTGACTTTTCAGGGTCGCAAACCGGTCCAACATTCTGGACCATTAAACCATAATTCTGCATAATATTAAGTTGTTTAAATGCTGATTTTTGCTGAAAATTGCAGAATTCTGCAGTTTGGGTGAGTTTTAGGCACTTTCCGGCACTTAAACTATTACTAGGAAGGCAGTTTTATGATCCTTACTTTCCTACACACTATACTAGTGTAACTCTTGGTTTCTGGCTCATTCTGTGCTTTAACATTATGTCTGTCTGAGTACTGAACTCCCGTCAGTACTTCTGATTTGTCTGATAATTGTGCTAACTTTGTTTCGTGCATCATTTGAATCATAAAGTGTTGCATGCAATAATTATATGACATCATGTAATATGTGATGCACTTGTATGTATATGACAATAATCAGAAAGCATTCATGTCATTAGTTCAGATCTAGCACAGTCATTAAGCTACAAATTACTGTTTAATTATTGTACGGATACATGGAAATTTAACAGTTGTCACACAATTTGCAATTCACTCTAACGATTATTTCTCCATCTCGTGGAAAAAAAGATGACTCAAAGGCTGATCAAGCTTGTCCATATTGAGAAAAGTTTTGAGACGGAAAACAAACTCGAGCTAATCGGGGAAGGGAGTTGCCGGAATTTCATGGATCCCACAAGTTTGTCCTTAATTTTTTATGAGTAAGAGTATTTTTATCAATTTCTAATAATTAACATCCACTCCAGGGGGCATCCCTGATCCGTGTTACCTGTGAACAGTGAGGACCTTGATAGTTAGAAACCAAACATGCAATATGAGTAAACCATAGGGACCAACCGTGTAGCTAACTCTTAAAAATTTTGAAACTTCAAGTCTTCATCGAGTTAACAGGTCTATTAAATGGGTCAACCCGTTTATTAAAAAGGTCAACCCGAACACCGCCAGTTTTTTAAACAAGTTATATTCCAAGTGTAAAGATCAAATACAAATGGATCTTAACACGAGAGGTAAAGGAAGATTTTTTTTTCATCTACTTAAGCATGATGTTTAGTTGAAAAAATGTAAATAAAATCGTGTATTTTTTTTTTTTTTTGTTCTAGTACTAAAATACATGCCTGACAAGATGGGAAAACATTTTAAAAAAAAATCCCTTCTTCACTTCTCACGTTTAGTATGTTAAGCCCATTTGTACAATAACCTTACTCAGTATTGCAAACCAAAACCTTACTATTTCCTTATCGTGTTTCAGGTGGTGTCAGAAATTGCCACCCCCGCTCACGAGCCGAGCTCAAGCTCGCTCAAGTTCGCTCGGGCTCAACTCGCGTTCATTGATACCCCTAGATCCTATGTGCACAGGGGATCAGCACAGTTTTGTTATTGAAATTATAAGAACTTATCATCAACACAGAGATCTTAACAACCTTCATTTTGACAACTATGCATACTCGGTTCTTTTTGTTATTGAAATTTGAAATCATAAGAACTTATCATCAAGACAGGGATCTTAACAACCTTCAATTTGACAACTATGCATACTTGGTTCAAAAGACCCGTACAATCAACCATCATGCAGTTGAGTTCCCCACAAAACCATAAATGGAGTTCCAAACTGTTTCCATCCATTTGAACATAAGACCAGTTTACTACTACTATCCAAATACATCTACTAAACCTATAAATATTATAGCTAATGGTCACATATACAACTTTCTTCTACACTACCTAAAATACACTTTGTACCGATTTAGAACACCAACAAGTAAGATCCCAAACACAAAACCTTAAAATCATTCAAGTTTCTTTCAACAGGAAACCAACCTAAAAACCTACAGCGGCCATTACCCGGGATCAACTAGTATCGATCATTTGAACATGTTTGTTAGAGGAACACAAGGTATATATATTGTTTCATAAATAAGTAACTATATATAACAAACACACTGAATAAAAACAGAAAGTATATGTATAAAACAAATGCTAAGCCTCAAACTTTCAGAAGCTGCATCTTGTTCCCAAAAGCAATACCAATCCAATCCGGCATAGCAGCCGACCACTGCACCTGATTAATCTCAGCCCCAGCCGTATACATTGACACGGGATCAATCCCATTCGGCCCAGCCACATTCGGCACCTCCCAAATAAGCGCCTGCGAATCATCCCCACCCGAACAAATATGCTGGCAACTCACGGGGGCCCACGCAATGGCATTCACACTCCCTCTATGCCTCTCCAACTCCGCGACAGGCAACGTAGGCGACCGAATATCAAGAACCACAATCTTATTACTATCCATCAAAATCGTCGCCATATACCTCAAATCCTGCTTATTCCAGGCCAATCTGAGCAAGGGTGTATCCGGCTGAGGACTTTCGTATATAATCGTGGAATGCTCCTTATCCCGTAAATCAAACACCCGAACGGATCCATCGGCGGATACCGAAGCAAACACACCAGCCTCCCCCCAAGCAATATCATGAACCTCCTTATCATGGGCGATTAACTGAGTCTCCACAACTCCTTTCTCGACGTCCCATATCGTGCAAGTGGTATCGATGGAAGACGTTCCAATTCGCCTTGGCTCGAGCTCGTTCCAGTCGAAAGAAGTCAAGGGGGCGCAGAACTCGCTGCTTTTACTATTGTTAAGAAGGGAAATGGGTTCGATTGAGGTGTCACGGAGGGAGTAGAGGCGGAGGAAGTCGCCGGAGGAGGCTAGAATGTCGGCGGAGACGGTGGGGTTAGGGTGGAACATGAGTTTGGTAGGGGGGTAGGGGTGGTCGAAGGATAAGTTGGGGTTTGGTTTGATGGACAGGGTGTCTTCGTTGAAGGTTAAGATGTTGATTCGATTGGCGTATTCTTCGGTGAAGCTGCCGACGGCGATGCGGCGGTGGGTGGTGGTGGTGGTGGGGGAGATGGCCATGGAGTAGAGGGTGAAGGGGGATTCGTATGTGACGAAGTTGTCGGGTCGGGTTTCTAGGGTTGAACTGTCCATCGGTGGTGGTGGTGGTGTGGTGTGAGATTGGGAAAGTGGGAAGGGGAAGAAGGGGGTTGGAGTTTGACTTAGAAGAAGGAGAAGATTGGGGATGATTTGGTTTTCTGTCAAAAGTCAAAATGATCTAAGATTCAAGATTGTGTACTATGACTTTCAACTTTCAAACCACATGTAATGCGTTCAAACTAGTGGAATTCTCTCCATAGTTTGATCTAAGACTCTATGGGGCTTGTGTTGGAGTGTGGGTTGGCTCAAAAATCAAGATCGGGTATGGCATCGTCTTCAGTTGGGAGTTCGGGCTCGCGTAGGGGAATATACAGCGATCAGTTGGATGATATTGCATGCAAGTTAGAGATGCCCTGAAAAAACATTCAACGTATTCCAACAACAAAGGGCCGAAATTCGAAAGAGCAAAGAAGCTAGAGATGCCCTGAAACAAAAACGAGATGATTTGAAATTTCTATCTCAGCCCATTGATCACCTAGAGGGTGAAGAGTTGGAACTAATCTTGGAGATGAGCGAAGAGATAAAGAACAAATATAAGCGTTAAGAATTTTTTTATGTAATTTTCTTTATTTAAAAATATTAAAAAAATTAAATTTGTTGTTTTAAAAAATATTCAAATAGCGGTTTGGGCTGGCCACGCCCCAAACCCCCGCCCCACCATACCGTCTTCAATGTGGGTCAGCCCAGCGAAGCCCCCCCAAGCCACGTGTCAACCCATGCCCCAAACCCCCGCCCCACCATACCCCACGGTCTAACGCAAGGCTCGCAACACCATAGCAAGTTTCGTGTTTGAATTAACTTGTTTCGTGTTTTAAACATGTTAGACACGTTTAGAACACGATAAAATTCGTGTCTAAACAAGTTAAAGACATGTTACCTTGTTAGCGCTTGTTTGTTTTTTCATGCCTAATATATAAAATATAAAGTTCCATCTTTCTTTTGCTCCATTTGTTTTTCCATGCCTCATATTGATTCCGCCTGAATATGTTCCGTTTTAAGAGCTTCTTACTGGCGTCATGAATCCGTGCTATGAAGTTTGTTTGAACCGTTAGTTCCAATGCCCGCACGTGTAGAGTCTTGACCCGCTCCTTCCTACTCAAGGCATCCGCGACGACGTTCACGTTGACCGGATGTTACTTGATTTCACAATTACAGTCATTCAACAATTCAACCCAACGCCATTGACGCATATTTAATTCTTTCTAATTAAATATATGTTGAAGACTCTTCTAATCGATGAATATGGTGCACTGAGTACCACAAAGATAATGACGCCAATTTTTTAGTGCAAATACCACCGCGCCTAATTCCAGGTCGTGGGTGATATAATTCTTTTCGTGGACTTTTAATTGGTGTGACGCGTACGCGATAACTTTTTGCATTAACACGCAACCTAAGCCTTGATGCGACGCATCACAATAAACAACGATCATCGGTACCGTTTGGAAGTGATAAGATTGGTGCATCACATAATTTGTCTTTGAGTAGTTGGAATGTCGCTTCTTGTTTTTCTCCCCAATCAATTTTTTTGTCTTTTTGTGTGAGTGAGGTTAATGGTTGAGTAATCTTTGAAACTT
Source organism: Helianthus tuberosus (assembly GCA_030545235.1). Taxonomy (NCBI): domain Eukaryota; kingdom Viridiplantae; phylum Streptophyta; class Magnoliopsida; order Asterales; family Asteraceae; genus Helianthus; species Helianthus tuberosus. The sequence goes on from CM060355.1 coordinate 109,239,377, forward strand.
TCTTGATGAACTGTAACAACTCGTATCAAAATTCCTATTTATTGTATTAGTTTATCCAAAAGGAAACCCTAATTGAGACACCCAAGTAATTCTGCATAATTCCTAAAATTTTCAGAACAATCGGAATTAGGATCAGGACCCCTAAAACTCAGGGGGGTAAACCCTAATCGGTAATATCTATACAGTTTGTTGTCAAAAATTCGAAATAACACGAAACCAACTCAGCAAGCCTACTGGGACACAAGGCTACCCTAGGGTAGATTGGCACCCCTCGCGCCACGCGACAGGCACAAGGGGACCTATCGCGACACGCGACAGGGACCATTTTTCATGTATAAATAGTAGACTGTGGGACTTGGTTTCAGGCACTTGTTCGACGTAAAAACTCACAATAGACGCTGAGATATAGTATAATTACTACAAAACACACACGATTCACGAAGTGCTGCCGCAAAACAGGGTAATAACTCGATCGCTATTACGATTCATTGTCCGATCTATCAATATATCCAATGGATGTTTAAGTGTTGCCCACATTAGGGTTATACTTTGTCATTCGTCATTAATTCGATGGATGTTTAAGTATCGCACTTTGTCATTCGTTGTGAGGGTTTGATCTCGTGAGTTATCGTAAATGTTGTATTGATTACTAACCCAGTTTTGTGTGCATTGTTATTTAAATTAGGTTAACAAGGCTAATCCATAAACTAGACTCTATCCGTGTTAAATCTGCAATGTGAGTCATTCTCTTTTTATCAAATTACTTTCAAAATCATGTTTATTTTCAAAGTTATAATTACGGGGATTAAGTCTTTGTAATCACCAAGTTACAGCCGGTATGTGGGGTTTTGTATACATTACTTGATAATCGTCACCATTGGGGCAGCCAATGGGGGATATGACCATAGTCACAGATCCGGTCGAGTGACAAATACCGTGGGTAGTTGGTTTGATATAGAAACAATGTAATCACCCTTAATACTGTAAATTATAACAAACAAGTCTGTTTTATTAAATAGAATGATTCACTCAGTATTTCCCGCTGACAAAACTTTTTTCAAACATGTTTCAGGTGATCTGTTGTGATTCAGGAAAGGTGTTGTGGAGCACTACAAGCTTAAGAAAGTGGCTCATTATAAAATAAAGAAATATGTTTTGTAAAATAAAGATTTCTCCGTGAAATCATAGTATTGTAAATTACCGGGGTTTTATCCCGAGTTGTGAAATAAAATAAAAGGGAAAAATTTTAGCTTTAAAAAGATCCTGATGATAAACTTCCGCTGTTAAACTCAATTAAACAAATACCACGGGATTTCTGTTCCGTAGCTCCTGAAACGGGTCAAACCGGGTCGGGGGCCGTGACAGAAAAAGGTTGTATCAGAGCCACTGAGTTAAGCTAATTAAGTATTTAGAAATACTTAATTTTTCCTGATTACTATTATGTGATTATGTGTTTTATTAACTGACTATTTGTTAGTTACAGTATGGGTAAGCAAAAGCTTTCAAACATCTATCTTAAATTAGATAGGTCATCAAATGAAAAAGGAAGTTCATCCCAAACTCCTGAAGAAGGAATATTCGTTCGAAAAGCCCAATACGAGGAACCACTTTCTCCTGATAAAAGAAGCTTAATTATTAGAAAAAGTCAGAAAAAATTAAGGAAATCCCGAGGAAAGAAAGTTAAAAAGGAAACCCAAGAATTACTCAGTAAATCACCTTGGGAAGACAAGTTAGACGAAAAATGGGCAGATCTTTATATGTTAGCTACAGTAGCAGTAAATGCAGATCTCTAAATAAATTAATTAGCAAACCATATCTCCTATAAGCTAGAAAATCCATCCAGTAAATAAATAAATTTACAATAAAACATAAGTATGTTTTCAATTTCAGTTATTTTGTAATCGTATGGTATGCAATAATATGTGAAGGTTATTTTAAAAGTTGTTATAAAATTTTTAATTTATTTTAAACAGCATGAATGAGTTATCTGGAGCCCTATAGAATCTCAACCTCTACCCCGTAAACATAGAAGTTTCCAAAGAGTTTACTGGGTACTTTCCTGATGTGGAACAACCAATAGAATTCAACGCTCCACCTTTGGAAAAGCCAAAACCAAAGAAAAGAAGGAGTTACGTGTGGGGAAGTCGTCTACGTAGGAAAAAGCCAGCTAAGAGACTTCCTAAAATAAATAATCCCTTAGAAAAAGGAAAAGGAATTGAAACTGAGGAAAGTTCTAGACAGCCGGAATTGGAGACTGAAGTCAGGGAAGAATCTAGGCAAATGGGAATACAATTTGAGGAATACTCTAAGGAAATAGAAACTGAGGTTGGAAAAGGTACTAGACAAACTCAGATGGAAATTGGAGAAAGTTCTAAACGAAACCAGGAAATGACATTTCAGGAGGAAATAGATTTTATATTGGCAAGCTGTGATACTATTCAGCCTGTCAATACAAATGTTTTTACTCGTCCTATTGAAACCCAAATCCCTATAAATCTTGAACCAGCAATTTCAGAACCCATAATCCATACCCAACCTTTAGGAATGGATGAATGGTGGACAAATGATTGGCAATTCCAAAACATTGTCAACAGTCCTTATTCCTTTCTCCCACAATTCGATCCAGAACCCCTACCAAATCCAACGATGAGTAACGAGAATATGGCTGAACTTCGCCATTTTGGTGAAGAGCTGATGGATGCTGGGAATAGGATCCGAGAGATAGGAGGACAAATTGCCTGGAAATATGATGAAAGGGAGCTTCGTTTTTAGGAAAACAAGTGACGAGAGAGAAGTGGGTAGTAAGACTATGATTGTGTAATAGTAATATTAATAAAAATCAGTATGTGTAAAAGAAATAATAAAACGGTTGTATATAGAGGCATGATATAATCAATAAAACAAATGGAATTTTAGAAAATTTACAATTTTGTTTGTATATTCGTTTTCGTGATTATGTGCAATTAATTGTGACATTGGATTATTTCTTTTATACTAATTATTTATCTATAAATTAATTATCAGATGGCAAACATTGGTAATGAACCAGTAAATGAAGTAAATCAATCTGAGCCAATTCAGGAAGAACAATTGTTAAATAGGCAAGATATAGAGGATATTGTTGCACAAAGAATAGCCAATGCTATTCCAGCAATTGTTGCTGCTGTTTAAAAACCTGTTAAACCTCAATCAATCATTCCTAGTCAACGTACTCAAGGCGACAATTTTAGTAACAGTATAAACGGAGGCGGAAATCATGTTAATAACAATAATGATCTGCAAGCCCCAATTTTCAAGAAAATGAAAGCTGCAACACCTGGTTGCACTTACAAAGAATTCCTTGCCTGTAAACCAACTGAGTTTGCAGGTAACGAAGGGGCTATTGCAGCATTACGTTGGTTAGAGAAAACTTAGGCAGTAATTGCTATAAGTAAATGTGTTGAGGAAGATCAAGTTATGTATGCTTCCAATCTTTTTAAAGAAGGGGCGTTAGAATGGTGGAACACTGTGTTACAAGCTAAAAGAAGGATTGAGGCATATGCCATGAAATGGGAAGAATTTAAGAATCTTGTAGAAAGAAAATTCTGCCCCGAGTATGAAAAAGATCAAATGGCAAATAAGTTCCTAAACCATCGGATGGTGAATGTGGACTGTCGAGGGTATACTTCGACATTCTTCGAATATGCTAGAGTGGTACCAACACTGGCTTCTCCAGAACCGGTACTCATTTCTCGCTACATTTGGGGATTAATTAGCGAAATCCGTAACATTGTTAAGGCTGCGAGACCTCGTACGATTGACGATGCTGTGGAATTAGCCAATACCTTAACTGACGAACTGGTACGCACGCAAGATGAAAACAGGAAGAAGGAACTGGCTCAGAAAATTACCCAAGGATTTCATACGGGTAATAATAACAGCTTCAAGAGAAGAGGATTAGGGCAATCTCCAACTCCATCATACTGCAGGAAATGCAAAAAGAAACATTATGGAAGATGCGATATAACCTGCAATTTTTGCAAAACTGTAGGACATCGTGAAGAAAATTGCAGGAAGAAATCCACAATTTGTTATAATTGTGGAGAAGCCGCACATTTCAAAACAGAATGTCCTAAATTGGTCAAACCTACAGACAACAAAACCAAGGCGACCGACGGAGCTACTAAGAAGAATGTCGGAGCATTCCAGCTAACCACTCAAGAAGCAGAACTCATTCCAGATGTGATAGCTGGTACGTTCTTAGTTCACAACGTATACGCAAAAGTATTATTTGACTCTGGTGCAAACCAAAGTTTTATTAATACTTTATTCTGTCAAGCTCTTAAGTTACCTTTAACCAACATTAGGCAGATTTTTACAGTCGAAACCGCAGATGGGAATTCAGTTAAAATAGATCAGGTTTTGCAAAAAGTAGAAATAGAACTTTCAGGTCATAAATTTTCTGCAAATCTGTTACCTATGAAATTAGCTGAATTTGATATTGTGTTAGGAATGGATTGGTTAATAGCCAACCATGCTCGAATTCTTTGTGATAAGAATTCTGTAGAAATTCAGGCACCTACTGGAGAAGTAATCACGATTACCGGAGATAAACCACGTAAGCCCATGAAGTTCATATCAGTAATGAAAGTTGCTAGTTATGAACGAAAGCAAGGAATAGTATATATGATTTCGGTAATCATTAATACTAAGAACAAAGAACTTAAGGAGATCCTTGTAGTCTCAAGATACCCGGATATATTTCCAGAAAAGTTACCAGGATTACCACCAGACAGGGAAGTAGAATTTAGGATTCATCTAATTCCTGGAACTACACCGATAGCTAAGGCACCTTATCGGTTAGCTCCTACCGAAATGTTAGAACTGAAAACACAATTAGATGAATTATTAAGTAAAATATTCATACAACCTAGCTCATCCCCTTGGGGAGCTCCAGTGTTGTTTGTAAAGAAGAAAGATGGTTCGATGAGAATGTGTATTGATTATAGAGAATTGAATAAGGTTACAATTAAGAATCGATACCCATTACCTAGGATTGATGATCTTTTTTATCAACTCCAGGGAGCTAAATATTTCTCTAAGATTGACTTACGCTCTGGATATCATCAATTGAAGGTACAAGAAGAAGACATACCTAAAACTGCTTTCAGAACTAGGTATGGTCATTATGAGTTTACAGTCATGCCCTTTGGGTTTACAAATGCACCTGCAGCATTCATGGACATGATAAATAGGATCTGTAAACCGTACTTGGATAAATTTGTAATTGTTTTCATAGACGATATACTTATTTATTCAAAAAGTCAGGACGAACATTGTCAGCACTTGCATATACTCTTAACTCTGTTAAGAAAAGAAAAGCTTTATGCCAAATTCTCGAAGTGTGAATTTTGGCTAAAGGAAGTGCAATTTTTAGGACACATGGTGAATTACGAAGGGATTCATGTAGATCCTGCAAAGATAAAAGCAATTACCAAATGGAGGGTTCCACAATCCGCAATGGAAATTAGAAGTTTTATAGGTTTAGCTGGGTATTATAGACGGTTTATTAAGGATTTTTCCAAAATAGTTGTACCATTAACTAAGCTAACCTGTAAGGCAGTTAAGTTTGAATGGGGACCTAAGCAAGAAGAAGCCTTTAGAATTCTAAAGCAAAAGTTAACCAATGCTCCAATCTTAGCCTTACCAGAAGGAACTGAAGATTTTGAAGTATATTGTGATGCTTCAAAACTAGGCTTAGGATGTGTGCTTATGCAACGCAAGAAGGTAATTGCGTATGCCTCAAGACAGTTGAAAAAGCACGAGGAAAATTATACAACTCATGATTTAGAATTAGGAGCTGTAATTTTTGCCCTTAAGATTTGGAGACATTATCTTTACGGAAGTAAATTTACTGTCTATACAGACCATAAAAGTTTAAAATATATTTTTGGGCAAAAAGAGTTAAACATGAGACAAAGAAGATGGATTGATGACTTGTTGGAACCTTTGTTGTTACGAGTTGCTTGATTCAAGTTTGCATATTTCCTTTTCTTGTCGCCAGACGACTCAGCATGCGTCTCGGCATTTTCTGTTGGGTTCAGTGATAGCTTCTTCATCCGAACACAGTCTTCAGTAAGGCTGACAGCCAGAGTTACAGCCTCGGTGATTGTTTGTGGTTTGGCCGACGTCACCATGCCACGAAACTCTGAGGCCAGTCCCCAAATGTAACATTCAACACGCTTGAATTCGGGAGTCACCATGTAGGGAAGCACTCTGGACAGATCATGGAACCTTCGAGTATATCCATTGATGTCAGCACCTTCCATGGTCAAGTGCCAGAACTCCGTCTCCAGCCTTTGGAGTTCAGCACGAGAGCAGTACTTCTCTCTTATTCTTTCCTTCAGTTCCTCCCACGTTAAGCCATAAGCGGCATCATCGCCCAAGGTTTGGAGTTGCAGGTTCCACCAAGTCAGAGCTTCATCGACAAACAACCCAGTAGCAAAGGTGACTTGTTGATCCGCGGTACACTTGCTCATGCGGAAAGTAGCTTCAGTCTTCTCCGTCCAGTGCACAAATGCAACTGCACCTCCTGTGCCATCATAGTTCATCGGCTTGCAGTCGAGGAACTGCTTCACACCCTGGCTTTGCGGAAGCGTGGTTAATTTTGGTGTGACTTCTTAATACCATAGCTTAACCATAACAAGCTATATGAATTAAAAACCATGCAAGTCATCCATTAAGTTTTGAAAATCAAACACATTACCATTGTTTTAACATACAACCATAACCTTGTTCAGTAGACATTACAACTTATAACATAACATAAACGTGGTTTAAGGACTGTGTCTTGTCCAGGAAAGAGACACATCCCCTAAACCCTGATGACTTCATGACAAGTGCAGCGGAAAACGTTCCATACCGTGCCAGATCCGTTTTAATTTCCTGAAATACATGTGAGTTGAAAAATCAACAATAATGTTGAGCGAGTTCATGTGTAAGTGAGTATGTAAAACACTTGTGAGTATAAAATAGTTGTGGTATGTAGCAGTGTAAGAGGACTTGTGATCACCAATGGTTTGCAAGGCCACTGACATATGTGAAGTGCAAATAGGGAGACTCAAACCTAGCAGATTTCGCCACGGCAAAGTATGTGGACAAAGTCACCCCACGGTCCGTTTCTAGTTTGGCCGGGGGCTGGGCTCGCTACACCCAGATAGATCTACCGCTCCTGTCCCTCGGTCCCTCCATGAGGACTAATGGCCCCATGTTGTTCCTATCCACTCACATGATCGTATAACACCTCCTTACGTTAAACATACCGTTGTAAAGTACTCGTAAATCATAGTAACATGTATTTCACCCCCGCAGTTAAGTAAACTGAAAACAGTTAGAGAAAAGGGGGACATGAACTCACAGTGAATGCGCGTCTCTACCAAGTGTCTCCAATACAGTAAGCTGTGCAACGACCTACAAGTGCTAATTCTATTAGACGGACGGCCGTGCCTTAGCTTTACAGTTTATGTCTTTGGGAAATAGTTAGACAACTATTTCGTGTTTATGTTCCGTATACACTTGGTAGTTATTCTTCTTCCCAAGGATGGGGGATACAATACATGTGCGTAAGTTACGTTTTATCAATCTTGTGGTAATGTAATTACCGGTGTAACTTATATGTTTGTGGAAGCGTTCGTAAAGTTTTGGAATCATTAACGCTTGTAAATATTATTTTTACTCTAAAATAATACTTATGTATTTCACAAAATAATCATAAACAGTGTTGTGACAAATATATTTATCACGTTAATCTTTGTGAAAACCCCACCTCCGAATATTTAGTAAAATATAGTGCCGGCGAAATTTATGTTTTGAAAATATGTCCAAAAATAGTTCTAACACTTGTTGTGTAAATAATTCTAAGTGTTAGGTTTTTAGAAAATTTCGCCAGAGTTTCCTCTGTAACTGGAGGTGGCCACGCTTTCAAGCGTATCATTTTCTTTTAACAAATCAATTCAACAACTTCTTTAATCAATCAAACAATTTCCGACACATCAAACTAGTCGACAAGTATGTAAATCGCATAATCGCATGAACTTGCAGTTTTTCCGAATCTATAGTGTAAATCCCCTTTATATATGTAGATCTTTATATAAAGTAACTTTAATCTTGTAAAAACCTCTTGTTTAGAGAAATCCGTCTTTACAACTTCTAGTCATTTTTCCCAAAAATAGTTATTTGTCGGATCTTTTCATTTCACAAGTGTCTACACACTTGTGGTTTATAAAATCATGTTTGTTAGTGTATGATCCTTTCTTTAAAATACATGATTTCTTAAATGTGTGGTCCTTCAAAAATACCACTTGCAGATACGTAGATCCGCTAGTTTTAAACACCATTGTACCGGTTAAATCACTTTTACACAAGTAAAATATTTTTACACAAGTTCATGTATCTTGTGTGGTAGAGTTTCGCCTTTTAACCCTTGTGGTTACCAAAAACGAGCTTATGTGAAGATCCATGATCTTACAAAGTCGGGTTAAACGGAGATCCGAGCTACCACATCATAGATCGGGTCTAGATAAACACAAATTCCAATTACTACAACTTTTACACAAGTTGTAAGCTATTAACCACCACTTTTATAGTTTTTAGTAGACTTTAACACATCAAAATGTATGTTATCGATATTTAACCGTCAATATTCCTTTTAACCACCTTAGATGAGTGTAAAAACAAGTTTTAAACATTATACCTCTAGCTCAAGGCTAGGGAAGATCTTTGATGAAAAACGCGTGGATAAAAGCTAACGAAAGAGGTCCTTCGTGTTCCGCTTGCTCCAAGCTTCCTAATATGCGACTTGTGAAGTGTGTATGATCTTGGAATGTAGTGATCAAGGGCCGAAGGTGGGTATATGGGTGGTGGGGTGTTCGGCCGAGAGTGGGAGGGCAAGAGGGAGAGAGTTTTGATGAGTGGTGTTTAGTGAAAATTATGGTGTGAAATCTCTAGTATTTATAAGTAAATCAAGTGTTATTACCCAATGGGTTTTATGTCTTCATGATATTAAACAACCCTAGATTATGATAATCCATCTTGTACTTGCATGTTCCCTTCTAGTTACAAAGGGACCGAAATCGGTCATGGGGGGTGGGGGGTCTTGGTTCGATTATAACCAAGTAATTAGGAGGGTAGTTATGTTAAATAGGTTAACTAAGTATTTAACTTAGTTAGTTGTCTGTTATGTGTTATGACGGGTGTTAGGGTAATCAGAGACCCTAACTGGCTCAGAAAAATATAATTAGTGAAAATAGTAATATTTTCATGTTCCGGGTAAAGTCCGGTTGTTCGGTTGGATAGTAATCCGTTAAAGCGTTACAAAAGCTTTAAAGTGTCGTTATTAACATTTGTAGTGACACAATTTGTTTTCCCGACACTTTAGAAAGTGTCTGGTGTTATTTTCTCATTTTCTGGCACTTTACTAGTTAGCTAGAAGCTGGATTAATTATTAAAGTGCTGTGTTTGGTACTTAAAGTACGTTTTTGGCACATCCGAATCAGTGTATCTTATCCCTAGAGACGCGGTACCACAACCCTTATATCCCTACACTCACTACCAGTGTAGCCAAAATATATGAGGCTCTTAACAGGCCTTAGAGGCAGTGTCTGCCTGATGCTGGTTATATCAGCATGTTCACTGTGTATCCGTTTAGTGCTACTGTGCTTTTTGTGCATCATGTTTGTCACTAGGGTCCAGTATGTAAATAATGTAGTGACAGCAAATAAAGTATGATGCAAGTAAGTGCATGTATCAGTATGCAGGTAGCAGTTTATCAGCTAGTTCAAACAAGCACAGTAATCAAGTAGTAATTAATCATTAATTAAGTTGTACGGATACCTGGTTTAGTGCGGGTTGTCACAAAAGTGCATCCTGGAATTGATTAAACCAATTCACATGTGAGCAATCGAAGAAATAATGAAACAAAGACCGTTCATAAATTTCCTCATGCTTAGCACAGTGTCTTAAGGTTACCTTGAGCTGCATTGCCTCCAGACGAATCTCCATTCCCATTACGCCTAGCGTTGCTTGGTCCTCCACTGTCTTGAGTTCGGTTCGCCTCGTACTGGGAGATAGCAGCGGAGATCCTTTCCTCCAGTAGAGCGTTCAGCTCATCAGCAGTTCTTGGCAGTGGGGGAGGAGGAGGTTGGTCATGAGCGTTCACAGCTCTTCTGGGTGCCATGTTCTGACGAACACAACCCAATAGGTTTAGGCATTTGTTTGATATCGTCATACTAGGCCGTAGTAGTATATATATACACATGCATATACCACATAAGTGACGTCAAACAATTATTACTCTAGCAAAGTATCTAGTAGGCTTGCACTGAGGGAATCTACACGTGACAAGACTTGCTGTGGTTTCTGTGCACTGAATTCCATAATTATGTATGCATCCATAATTACGTAACTCCTTGCACAGTCCGCACAGTTTGTTTCATCCTCGTATCTCTTCCTTCAGATAGGCCATTGCTTTTCGGTAGAGTCACGTATACTTGTGACATTCTACTTCTAGTACATGCTAATTATCACACATAATTGCAAGTAATTTCTAGTCAACGACAAGTGCTACTCAAGTGCACTCTAAGTCTCGTAGTGTCTTTTCTAGACTCATGTAACTAGTTTCAGGTAGTGGATGTCGCGGGACGTTTTATGCAATGAAAACTCTTTGAAAATTGTTTTTGTGAAAGGATCCTAGAGATTGTAGACTAGACTCGAGAAGGAATCCTAGTTCACTACAATCGCAGCTCTGATACCAATCTGTCACACCCCTTTCTGCGGCGGAAGCACGAGGTGTGATCATGAAAGGTTCTCATTGCATACGAAGAGTAAACATACTACATGCTCAAAAATAACTTCGAATATTACATTACCAAAAACATATGTCAAGTGTTTACAACACTAGATAACACATTGTCTTAAAAGTCAAGACTTTATTTAAAGATAAACAAAGCGACATCCACGAGCATGAGTAAGACCACGCGCACATCCATCCTAGTTACCTGAAATACATGTGAGTTTTGGAAAAACGTCAACATAAAGTTGGTGTGAATTCATGCAGTTTTTGTATTTCACGTTTGTATACTTTGTATGAAAACATAATTTGTCTTTTGTATAAATCAAGTCTTTTGTGTACACCACGTACTCATGTATAAGTCAAATATTTCTGTATGTATCAAGTGTTAATGGGTTGCAAAGCCAATAACATGTGACACGACATAGGAAGTCACCAAACCATAGGCATTTTTCTGTAGTCGATTTACGACTGAGACACAAAAACACTGCTTGGTAAAAGAGTGGCCAAGACTGAGACACAAAAACACTGCTTGGTAAAAGACACAAAAACCATAGGCAGTTCAGCAGGTAGTTCCAACTTGTATGCTACTGTCCCAATTCTTTCCAGAATTCTGAAAGGACCAATGTAGCGCGGATTTAACTTCCCACGCTTTCCAAAGCGTGCCACCCCTTTCCAGGGTGATACCTTCAGTAAAACCATTTCTCCAACTTGAAAATCCGCATGTTTTCGGTTTGGATCCGCATAGGCCTTTTGTCTGTGGCGAGCTGCTTCGATGCGTTTAAGAATTTGCGCGATCTTGTCTGTCGTCTCTTGGACGATTTCGGGACCAGCAAGCTGCCTATCACCTGCGTCAGACCAACATAGTGGTGATCGGCACTTGCGTCCGTATAGGGCCTCAAACGGCGCGACACCAATACTGGTGTGGTAGCTGTTGTTGTATGAAAATTCGACCAAAGGTAAGTGTTTATCCCAGCTACCGCCTAAATCCATAACACATGCCCTCAGCATGTCTTCCAAAGTTTGTATCGTTCGCTCGCTCTGGCCGTCAGTTTGCGGATGGAATGCAGTGCTCAGATTTAATTGTGAGCCAAAAGATTCTTGGAAGGATTGCCATATCCTTGACACAAACCTTCCGTCTCTATCAAAGATGATCGAGAGAGGTACTCCATGACGTGCTACGATCTCTCTCAAGTAAATTTCTGCAAGTTTACTAGTACTGTCTTTCTCCTTGATTGGCAGAAAGTGTGCGGACTTTGTTAGGCAGTCAACAATCACCCAAATCATATCATGGCCTCTTGGCGTTCTTGGCAGTTTTGTAACAAAATCCATTGAGATTTGTTCCCATTTCCACTTGGGAATCTCGGGTTGTTGCAGAAGTCCCGAAGGCTTCTGGTATTCCGCCTTGACCTTAGCGCACGTTAAACATTTGCTCACGTAAACAGCAACGTCGCCTTTTATCCTAGGCCACCAATAGTAATCTTTGAGATCTTGGTACATCTTATCCGATCCAGGGTGGATAGAGTACCGTGACTTGTGCGCTTCGTCGAAAATAACTTCCCTTAATCCACCAAACAGAGGAACCCAAATCCTTTTCTCAAAACATAACGTCCCTTCCTCGTTTGGTACCAAAAGCTTCTCCATTCCACGGAGATATTCTTCCTCAAGGTTTCCCTCCTTGAGAGCTTCCTTTTGTGCAGCACGAATGCGCAAGGAAAGGTCGGTTCGTATAATCATTTCCAAAGCCCTAACCCTTATGGGCTTGATTCTTTCTTTACGACTTAGGGCATCGGCGACTACATTCGCCTTCCCTGGATGATATTTTATCTCGCAGTCGTAGTCGTTTAACAATTCAACCCATCGTCTTTGCCTCATATTCAACTCTTTCTGGTTGAATATATGCTGTAGGCTTTTGTGATCTGTGAAGATTGTGCACTTCGTACCATACAGGTAGTGTCTCCAGATCTTTAGTGCAAAAACCACTGCGCCGAGCTCCAAATCGTGTGTGGTATAGTTCTTCTCGTGCACTTACAACTGACGCGATGCGTAAGCAATAACCTTTTGGCGTTGTATCAACACGCAACCCAATCCTTGGCGCGATGCGTCGTAGTATACCACAAAGTCGTCAGTACCTTCCAGTAGAGCTAAGGTTGGCGCATTGCAGAGCTTATCTTTCAATACCTGAAACGCTTCTTCCTGTTTGATTCCCCAATCGAACTTCTTATCTTTCTGGGTGAGGAGCGTCAACGGTTGAGCGATTTTCGAAAAATCCTCGATGAACCTTCGATAGTATCCAGCCAAACCCAAGAATTGTCGAATTCTCGGTTGGCGTTGTAGGCGTTTCCCAATTATTGATTGCCTCGATCTTTGTGGGATCAACATGGATTCCATTTCCATTAACCACATGTCCAAGAAACTGGACTTCGCGTAGCCAAAACTCGCACTTAGAGAATTTGGCATACAGCTGTTCTTTCTTCAGCAGCTCCAAAATAGCTCTTAGATGCTGTTCGTGCTCAGCCTTTGTCCTTGAATAAATCAAGATGTCGTCGATAAACACAATCACGAACTTGTCCATGTATGGCTTGCAAACTCTATTCATTAGATCTATGAATACCGCAGGTGCGTTCGTCAACCCAAGTGGCATAACGAGGAACTCGTAGTGTCCATAACGAGTTCGGAAGGCTGTTTTCGGGATACTTTCCTCCTGTATCCTTAGTTGATGGTATCCAGATCGAAGATCGATCTTAGAGTAACAGCTTGAACCTTGAAGTTGGTCGAACAGATCATCGATTCTTGGCAGAGGATACCTGTTCTTGATCGTCAGTTTGTTCAATTCTCTGTAGTCAATACACATGCGGAAACTTCCGTCCTTCTTCTTGACAAACAAGACCGGAGCTCCCCAAAGCGAGAAGCTTGGTTGGATAAAACCCTTGTCTAACAACTCTTGAAGTTGTGTCGACAATTCCTGCATCTCAGACGGAGCAAGTCTGTATGGTGCCTTAGCCACAGGCGCTGCGCCTGGAACTAAGTCAATGTGAAACTCCACTTGCCTCTGAGGTGGCAGTCCGGGTAAATCTTCTGGGAAGACTTCTGGATACTCTCTTACGGCAGGGATGTCTTCGATCCTTGGCTCGGCAGCCTTCTTATCCACGATGTGTGCCAGAAAAGCAACACATCCTTTCTGTAAACACTTCCTTGCTTTCAAGCAGCTGATAATCCTTAGTGGTGTGTCACGCTTCTCTCCGTGAATCACAACTGTCTCAGCATCATCGGTTGAGATACGAACATCTTTCTCGTGACATACTATCTCAGCCTTGTTGCCTGATAACCAATCCATTCCTACTACCACGTCGAAGCTTCCCAACTGGACTGGTAGTAGATCTAGAGCGAATTCACGTTCTCCTAATTCTATCACACAACCTCTGATTACTTCGTCGGCTCCAACTAACTTTCCATTAGCTAATTCGATCGAGTAGGGAATGTCTAACTTATTAGCAGCTAACCCAAGCATATTCTTAAATTCTAACGATACGAAGCTATAATCGGCACCCACATCAAACAAAAATAGATGCAAAAGTTTTGGTTGTTAGAGAACGTACCAGAAATCATACCTGGATCCTGGCATGCCTCACAAGCTCCGATGTTGGATTTTCTCTCACGGTCTTGTTTCAACTTCAGGCATTCCCTCTTGAAATGTCCAACTTCCCTACAATGGAAGCATCCTATCATCCGGCCATTTCCTTTCCCATTTCCTCCTAGAGCGTTGTTACTGTTTTCTCCTTGTATGGGACTCTTCATCCCACAACCTCCTTTGTTGTGTCCTTCCCTCCCGTACCTAGGCTTCTGACATCCACAATCATGGTGACACTTGCACCCAGCACATCTTGGTTTAGTTTCTAAGTAAATCTTATCATTGGCTTGTTTGTTGTTAGGACAATCTTTCTTGAAATGCCCTTTGTCCCCGCAGTCAAAGCAACCTCGAATAGATCTTTGTTCATCATTATTCGTTCGGGTATCTTCGGTGAGCTTCCTTTTGTTCTTTCCGGACGACTCTACCTGAGTCTCCTTGTCAGGGTTTGCAAGTTTTTCTAGTCTAATTGCTTCCTTAACGAGTGCCAAACCCATCTTACTTGCAACAATAGTTGTTGGTGGTGTAGATGCTGTCATCAAGCTCAAGACTTGAGGCGCCAGTTCCCAAATGAATTGTTCCAATTTCTTCAGTTCTGGTTTTACCAGGTACGGAACAATTCGTGACAGATCATGAAGTCGTTGCACGTACTCCAACACCTTCGGACCTTCCATCATTAGGCTCCGAAATTCATCTTCCCACTTCTGGGTTTCCGTTTGGGGGCAATACTTCTTATGCATCATTCCTTTCAACTCATCCCAAGTTAACGCGTATGCTGTAGTTAGGCCCATTATTCGAACCTGAAGATTCCACCATAATCGAGCTCCATCTTGAAACAACTCAGAAACGTATGGGACCTGTTGTTCTGGCGTACAGCCACTCATTCGAAAGATGGATTCCATACTTTCAATCCATTTTACAAAAGTTATGGCACCCCCAGTGCCGTCGAACTTCCGAGGCTTGTAGTTGAGAAAGTGCCAGTAGGAACAACCGTTATTTTCTGAGGTACCTTTGATTGGTTTGGAGCGTAGGGCCTCGTGCTGTGCTATCGCTGCAGCAATTATCTCTTTAAGTTCTGCCTCAGAGGTGGGCATGCGCATTTCGCGTCTTGGCGGCATTTTCTAAAAGATGTTTCACATAGGTTAGGTCATAGCAAGTGTATGCATTCAACAATATCAACACATAACATCTCATGTTATCAACAAGTCAATCACATAACCTCTTATGTTATAGGACATAAACAATTGATTGGACATCGCATGTGATGAGAATACTGCGATTGTATTGCCACAATTCGAGGCCACAATGTAAAGCTTACAAGTACACCATTATATCATACTACATCAATGACTTAGTAGGGGACGACCCTAGACAAGTCGTGCGATCGCTGGACATGTTCAGGAGTCTCTGGTTCGTCCATTCTCAAATTTCAGGACTCCACGTCAAGTTTCTGAATTTCTGTCCTAAAACAACATTTCTTCTTAATCGCTTCCTTGAGCTCGTCCCAGCTCAGTGCATAAGCAGCGTCTGTGCCAAGGGTTTGAACCTAGAGGTTCCATAAGAGAGTGTGCCATTTAGCAATATCCCCGAGATATAGGTAACACTCTGTTGGGGCGAACAGTTACTCGTTCTTAGAATGGAGTTGGTCTCTTCGGACCAACGAACAAATGCATCGGTGCCTCCTGTCCCGTCAAAGTTTAAAGGCTTGCAGTTCAGGAACTGTTTATTGGTGCAGCCAGTTGGAGGGTTATCTCCAGTAATGCCATCGTTGTACTTAGAGTGGAGGGCTTCATGTCGTGCATTTATCTGTGAGATGCGTTCTTGCAGCTTGTCTTCTGTTCTTAGTAACGTACTGGTGTTTGTGTCACGTCTGGGTGACACTCCCTTATGACGAAATAGTGTGAAGCGGGTCGTTTCAAATTTTCTATGAGGTATATATAGCAACATAAGCCATCATGTAATCACCCAATTTCACACGCACATATACCCACTGTATGAGTGGGGAGGTAAATTTCTGAGCCTTCACATAGGCTTGCCAATTTGGCTTGTTGCTTGTAATAGAATGAACTCGAGGCTACATCGCCTTGGTCATTCGTGTTTAGGTTATTTCCTGCTGCATGGGTTATCATTAGCTTGACCCGCAGAGTCCACCAGGATTCCTGTGCACTACAAATCGTTATTACGTGGGCCCCCGTAATAATAAGTTGTCTTGCACAGTTACCCCCAAATTTTCTCTCGTCCAAGCAGGTGATCAATCAAAGAGCAACAGTAGGTGCATTGGCATGAACAGGGTCATGCTCCAACGCGGGGTCAGGAGCAGCGCCTGGCTCAGGGGCCACGGCCGGCTCCATCTCAAGATTAGCTGGATCAACAAACACAGGGGTCGACAGGGCTACAGGATCCCTCAAGGGCTGGTCTAAGTGCATGAACTCAATGTCATGGTCTGGATCATCACCAGGTGGAAAAACAGAATTGTCCTCATTATCGCGATCAAACTCGAATCTGTGTGCGGGATCCGGTGCAGCTGATGATGCCATGTCAAGGTCGGCGTCGTGTAAGTGGTGCTGCATTCCCTGTATGTGCGAAGGTGCGGGTGTCAGAAACTCAAATGAGTCTGGGATAGGGGAATGGTCACGAGTTTCCCCTATAGGAGCGTCCGCATGCAGTAGTCTAATACCAGCAGTAATAAGGCCCTGCCCTCGAATGGGTCCTCCTTCAGTAGATCGTTATCGTTTTCAGAGGCCACGTTGGGAGGGCGTATCATCAACGGGATAAGCGGCAAGGGGGCAAGTTCCCAACAAGATGGCCATCAGTAGGCTCTGTTACGACCTCAGGCAGCGCAAAAGGGCTGAAAGTCGTCATTGTCTGTGCCGGTAGTATCGGAAATGTACACCTCGTGCTTCGATGAGACTATGTCGTCTGATACTATGGCCATGGGATTCGTAGTGTCCATCTTTCTAGTACTTGATGAAAGCATAACGTTTGTAACACAAACACATATACGTATAATAATCAATCATATAATCAGTTAATCACATAGTCACCAAGTAAGGTATCACGTAATTCTCCTAGTCTTACTAGCCAATTTCATCCAGGCTATGAGACTGCTCTATCCTTCACTTAAACCAAACCTCGATCCTCCAGATCGATCCTATAATAAACCGACGTGCTCAACTACCTTGTTCACCTCGATCCTCCAGACCGATCCTCAGCCCTCCAAGCTGAGCCTATAATAAATAAAATGTGCTCAACATTTGTTTGTAAAAAGTTTTGGATCTGGACTTAAGTGGTATGCAGTAAAAATGTTTTCGTGAGAGCCCTAGTGATCATAGTCTAGACTCGAGAAAGAATCCTAGTTCGCTATGATCAGAGCTCTGATACCAAGCTGTCACACCCTGGCTTTGCGGAAGCGTGGTTAATTTTGGTGTGACTTCTTAATACCATAGCTTAACCATAACAAGCTATATGAATTAAAAACCATGCAAGTCATCCATTAAGTTTTGAAAATCAAACACATTACCATTGTTTTAACATACAACCATAACCTTGTTCAGTAGACATTACAACTTATAACATAACATAAACGTGGTTTAAGGACTGTGTCTTGTCCAGGAAAGAGACACATCCCCTAAACCCTGATGACTTCATGACAAGTGCAGCGGAAAACGTTCCATACCGTGCCAGATCCGTTTTAATTTCCTGAAATACATGTGAGTTGAAAAATCAACAATAATGTTGAGCGAGTTCATGTGTAAGTGAGTATGTAAAACACTTGTGAGTATAAAATAGTTGTGGTATGTAGCAGTGTAAGAGGACTTGTGATCACCAATGGTTTGCAAGGCCACTGACATATGTGAAGTGCAAATAGGGAGACTCAAACCTAGCAGATTTCGCCACGGCAAAGTATGTGGACAAAGTCACCCCACGGTCCGTTTCTAGTTTGGCCGGGGGCTGGGCTCGCTACACCCAGATAGATCTACCGCTCCTGTCCCTCGGTCCCTCCATGAGGACTAATGGCCCCATGTTGTTCCTATCCACTCACATGATCGTATAACACCTCCTTACGTTAAACATACCGTTGTAAAGTACTCGTAAATCATAGTAACATGTATTTCACCCCCGCAGTTAAGTAAACTGAAAACAGTTAGAGAAAAGGGGGACATGAACTCACAGTGAATGCGCGTCTCTACCAAGTGTCTCCAATACAGTAAGCTGTGCAACGACCTACAAGTGCTAATTCTATTAGACGGACGGCCGTGCCTTAGCTTTACAGTTTATGTCTTTGGGAAATAGTTAGACAACTATTTCGTGTTTATGTTCCGTATACACTTGGTAGTTATTCTTCTTCCCAAGGATGGGGGATACAATACATGTGCGTAAGTTACGTTTTATCAATCTTGTGGTAATGTAATTACCGGTGTAACTTATATGTTTGTGGAAGCGTTCGTAAAGTTTTGGAATCATTAACGCTTGTAAATATTATTTTTACTCTAAAATAATACTTATGTATTTCACAAAATAATCATAAACAGTGTTGTGACAAATATATTTATCACGTTAATCTTTGTGAAAACCCCACCTCCGAATATTTAGTAAAATATAGTGCCGGCGAAATTTATGTTTTGAAAATATGTCCAAAAATAGTTCTAACACTTGTTGTGTAAATAATTCTAAGTGTTAGGTTTTTAGAAAATTTCGCCAGAGTTTCCTCTGTAACTGGAGGTGGCCACGCTTTCAAGCGTATCATTTTCTTTTAACAAATCAATTCAACAACTTCTTTAATCAATCAAACAATTTCCGACACATCAAACTAGTCGACAAGTATGTAAATCGCATAATCGCATGAACTTGCAGTTTTTCCGAATCTATAGTGTAAATCCCCTTTATATATGTAGATCTTTATATAAAGTAACTTTAATCTTGTAAAAACCTCTTGTTTAGAGAAATCCGTCTTTACAACTTCTAGTCATTTTTCCCAAAAATAGTTATTTGTCGGATCTTTTCATTTCACAAGTGTCTACACACTTGTGGTTTATAAAATCATGTTTGTTAGTGTATGATCCTTTCTTTAAAATACATGATTTCTTAAATGTGTGGTCCTTCAAAAATACCACTTGCAGATACGTAGATCCGCTAGTTTTAAACACCATTGTACCGGTTAAATCACTTTTACACAAGTAAAATATTTTTACACAAGTTCATGTATCTTGTGTGGTAGAGTTTCGCCTTTTAACCCTTGTGGTTACCAAAAACGAGCTTATGTGAAGATCCATGATCTTACAAAGTCGGGTTAAACGGAGATCCGAGCTACCACATCATAGATCGGGTCTAGATAAACACAAATTCCAATTACTACAACTTTTACACAAGTTGTAAGCTATTAACCACCACTTTTATAGTTTTTAGTAGACTTTAACACATCAAAATGTATGTTATCGATATTTAACCGTCAATATTCCTTTTAACCACCTTAGATGAGTGTAAAAACAAGTTTTAAACATTATACCTCTAGCTCAAGGCTAGGGAAGATCTTTGATGAAAAACGCGTGGATAAAAGCTAACGAAAGAGGTCCTTCGTGTTCCGCTTGCTCCAAGCTTCCTAATATGCGACTTGTGAAGTGTGTATGATCTTGGAATGTAGTGATCAAGGGCCGAAGGTGGGTATATGGGTGGTGGGGTGTTCGGCCGAGAGTGGGAGGGCAAGAGGGAGAGAGTTTTGATGAGTGGTGTTTAGTGAAAATTATGGTGTGAAATCTCTAGTATTTATAAGTAAATCAAGTGTTATTACCCAATGGGTTTTATGTCTTCATGATATTAAACAACCCTAGATTATGATAATCCATCTTGTACTTGCATGTTCCCTTCTAGTTACAAAGGGACC
Organism: Helianthus tuberosus; assembly: GCA_030545235.1. Classification (NCBI taxonomy): domain Eukaryota; kingdom Viridiplantae; phylum Streptophyta; class Magnoliopsida; order Asterales; family Asteraceae; genus Helianthus; species Helianthus tuberosus. The sequence continues at coordinate 109,259,711 of CM060355.1, forward strand.
GAAATCGGTCATGGGGGGTGGGGGGTCTTGGTTCGATTATAACCAAGTAATTAGGAGGGTAGTTATGTTAAATAGGTTAACTAAGTATTTAACTTAGTTAGTTGTCTGTTATGTGTTATGACGGGTGTTAGGGTAATCAGAGACCCTAACTGGCTCAGAAAAATATAATTAGTGAAAATAGTAATATTTTCATGTTCCGGGTAAAGTCCGGTTGTTCGGTTGGATAGTAATCCGTTAAAGCGTTACAAAAGCTTTAAAGTGTCGTTATTAACATTTGTAGTGACACAATTTGTTTTCCCGACACTTTAGAAAGTGTCTGGTGTTATTTTCTCATTTTCTGGCACTTTACTAGTCAGCTAGAAGCTGGATTAATTATTAAAGTGCTGTGTTTGGTACTTAAAGTACGTTTTTGGCACATCCGAATCAGTGTATCTTATCCCTAGAGACGCGGTACCACAACCCTTATATCCCTACACTCACTACCAGTGTAGCCAAAATATATGAGGCTCTTAACAGGCCTTAGAGGCAGTGTCTGCCTGATGCTGGTTATATCAGCATGTTCACTGTGTATCCGTTTAGTGCTACTGTGCTTTTTGTGCATCATGTTTGTCACTAGGGTCCAGTATGTAAATAATGTAGTGACAGCAAATAAAGTATGATGCAAGTAAGTGCATGTATCAGTATGCAGGTAGCAGTTTATCAGCTAGTTCAAACAAGCACAGTAATCAAGTAGTAATTAATCATTAATTAAGTTGTACGGATACCTGGTTTAGTGCGGGTTGTCACAAAAGTGCAGCCTGGAATTGATTCAACCAATTCACATGTGAGCAATCGAAGAAATAATGAAACAAAGACCGTTCATAAATTTCCTCATGCTTAGCACAGTGTCTTAAGGTTACCTTGAGCTGCATTGCCTCCAGACGAATCTCCATTCCCATTACGCCTAGCGTTGCTTGGTCCTCCACTGTCTTGAGTTCGGTTCGCCTCGTACTGGGAGATAGCAGCGGAGATCCTTTCCTCCAGTAGAGCGTTCAGCTCATCAGCAGTTCTTGGCAGTGGGGGAGGAGGAGGTTGGTCACGAGCGTTCACAGCTCTTCTGGGTGCCATGTTCTGACGAACACAACCCAATAGGTTTAGGCATTTGTTTGATATCGTCATACTAGGCCGTAGTAGTATATATATACACATGCATATACCACATAAGTGACGTCAAACAATTATTACTCTAGCAAAGTATCTAGTAGGCTTGCACTGAGGGAATCTACACGTGACAAGACTTGCTGTGGTTTCTGTGCACTGAATTCCATAATTATGTATGCATCCATAATTACGTAACTCCTTGCACAGTCCGCACAGTTTGTTTCATCCTCGTATCTCTTCCTTCAGATAGGCCATTGCTTTTCGGTAGAGTCACGTATACTTGTGACATTCTACTTCTAGTACATGCTAATTATCACACATAATTGCAAGTAATTTCTAGTCAACGACAAGTGCTACTCAAGTGCACTCTAAGTCTCGTAGTGTCTTTTCTAGACTCATGTAACTAGTTTCAGGTAGTGGATGTCGCGGGACGTTTTATGCAATGAAAACTCTTTGAAAATTGTTTTTGTGAAAGGATCCTAGAGATTGTAGACTAGACTCGAGAAGGAATCCTAGTTCACTACAATCGCAGCTCTGATACCAATCTGTCACACCCCTTTCTGCGGCGGAAGCACGAGGTGTGATCATGAAAGGTTCTCATTGCATACGAAGAGTAAACATACTACATGCTCAAAAATAACTTCGAATATTACATTACCAAAAACATATGTCAAGTGTTTACAACACTAGATAACACATTGTCTTAAAAGTCAAGACTTTATTTAAAGATAAACAAAGCGACATCCACGAGCATGAGTAAGACCACGCGCACATCCATCCTAGTTACCTGAAATACATGTGAGTTTTGGAAAAACGTCAACATAAAGTTGGTGTGAATTCATGCAGTTTTTGTATTTCACGTTTGTATACTTTGTATGAAAACATAATTTGTCTTTTGTATAAATCAAGTCTTTTGTGTACACCACGTACTCATGTATAAGTCAAATATTTCTGTATGTATCAAGTGTTAATGGGTTGCAAAGCCAATAACATGTGACACGACATAGGAAGTCACCAAACCATAGGCATTTTTCTGTAGTCGATTTACGACTGAGACACAAAAACACTGCTTGGTAAAAGAGTGGCCAAGAGTGGGGCTGCCCGGAACCCATTAGATCTAACCTTTTGTTCTGCGGTCTAAGTATGTACACGATTAATGGTGCTTATGGTACCCTATTCGTGACACGATTTCTCGTATCATTCTTGTATCCATCATACCATTTGTAAACATTGTAATATTTGTAACATGTATTTCACCCCCGAATGTATAAAACTGAAAACAGTTAAAAGAAAAGGGGGAGCATGAACTCACAACTTTGCGTTCCTGTGCGTCGTAAACTTCACCGGATTTGCTTACTTAACGTCGTAACCTATACGCGTTTTCTTAACGTTAGTCACTAGACTTGTATCGCACAAGTACAGTCACTCTCTTTTGTATTTGTATTGTTGTGTTAAAAATATTTCATATTTTTAACTACGTATCTTACTTATATTATTTCCTCTAAAATAAATATAAGTCTTTTGTGTTTTGCACTTCGCACCCGAATTATGTATCTTGTATTTTGTATGTGTATTTTTATGTTTATACTCCTCACGAGTATTTAGTGTATTTTTAAGTCTTAATACACTAGTACGTATAACACATACTATATACACTTAGCACATAAGTTGGTGATCAAATAATATATATTTTTCTCTCAAAAATATACATACTTATATCCATTTTTATTCTTGAAGAAATCCTCATTTCTTATCACCAAAGATTAGGGAAACCTTGGTAATGCTTTTAAACACATTTTTAGGGAATAAGTTTCTCAAAAACTTATATTTTTCTAAGTGTCAAATTTTATAAAAATTTTGACAGAGTTTCCCCTAAAAATGGAGGTTTCCCATGTTTTCAAAACATGTGTTTATTTTCTTTTAAATCGTCAACAATCTCCTCATTCAACAATAAACAATATGCAACTAGTTAAAATAGATATAATCGCAGGAATACATGAACTTGTGGTTTTTCCAAAATAGGTAGTATCCTTCCATTATTTTTAGTGGATCTTTGTATAGATCAACTTTGTTTCTTGAAAGTCTCGCTTTTAAAGAAGTTACATCTTTACAACTTCCCGTCATCATTTACAAAAATAGTTATTTTGTCGAAACTTTGTGTTACACAAGTGTTTACACACTCGTGTGTTTGCTAAAATCATTCTTTTTCATGTGAGATCCGGCTTTAGAAAATATGATTTCTTGGACACTTGGTCCTTTGAAAGTACCGCTTGTAGATCCGTAGATCTACTAGTTTTGAACACCATTTCACAAACAAAATCGCTTTTACACAAGTTCATGATTCTTGTGTGGTAGAGTTTCATCTTCTAACCCTTGTTATACTTAAAAAAGCTTCATGTCATAATCCAAGATCATGACTAAACCGGGTTAAATGATGATCCGAGCTACCACAACATAGATCGGGTCCAAATAATCATATAAATCAAATACTACATGATTTACACAACACATGAGCTATTAACCACCATTTTTAGTGTTTTAAGTAGACTTTTATGCTTCATCTTGTAAGTTATCGAGTTTTAACCGTCATATATCGTTTTAACCACATTAGAATAGTTCAAGAAGGTGATTTAAGCAACATACCACTAGCTCAAGGCTAGGGAAGAATCTATGCGAAAAACGCGTGGATAAAAGCAAGATAAAGAGGTCCTTCGCCTTCCGATTGCACCAAGCTTCCTCGTATGTGACCCGTAACACTTGTATGGACTTGGGATTGCTTGAACTAAACTCTAAAATGGGTGGATGGTTGTAGGGGGGTTCGGCCGTGAGTAGTAGAGAGGGAGAGAGAGTGATGAAGTTCAAGTGTGGGTGGTGATTGGTATGTTGTGTTTAGTGTGGACCTTATAGGCAATTCATAAGATCATTATCCAGTGGTTTCTATGTCTAGATGATATGGGACAAGAAGGATTAGTTTAATCCAAAATAGGACAAGGGTGTCCCTTGGGGACCGAATTCGTTGGATGGGGGGGGGGTCCTTAGTCCAATTCTAACTAATAGTTAAGTATGTAGGTCCCTCTCGAGGATGAGATAAAACCTTTTCCTTGTTATATCAAACACACTAGCGAGTGCGGAATCCAAGCTAGCATGCAACCGAGAATGTATACGAGAACAAGCACAAACACAACACACAAGATTCACCGATTAACACCACATGTATTAATACGAATGAAGGGTCCGGTTACAAGCTCAATGTTTACAGATATGTTCTATAAACTCTCAAAGTGTGTGTGTGCTCTCAACAGAATGCTCTCTCTGTTTCTCTTGTGTCAACTATGTCTAACTCTTTCACACACCTCTTTCGCTCTGACTATCGAAGAGAACACAACACACGGGTATTTATACCCGACACAGCGGGTCTGGTCGAAGGATCAGACAGATTGATCGAAAGATCATCTGTCGACCAGAAAGCCCATCGAAAGATCACATTCACCACGAAGGATGATATCCTTCGTGGTCTATCCTTCGAGTTCATCCATCGAAGGTTATGTTTCGAACTCATCTATCGAGGTCCATCTTTCGAGCTCATCATCATCGAAGGATATAAGTAATCCTTCGATGACCATCCTTCGACTCAAACATCTTTCCACCATGTGCTAACTGTTTGGCCAAGTCAAACCAGGAGGATGGTTGACTTGGTCAAACTTACATCGAACGCACATTGTAACAAACTAAGACGTAACCCAGACTAACATAAGACATCGTTTTGTATCATGACGAAATACAGACAAAGTACAGACACAAGTGCACCAACAAACTCCCCCTTGGCTGTAGCTTTGTCTCGATCTTCGTGTCTTCAAGTCTTCAAGGCCGAGTCGAACCGAGCCGAGTCGCGTCCACACAAAGTGCATCAACAAACTCCCCCTTGGACGCTACTCGTGATGGTTCGTCTTCTATGTCTTTCATGTCGGAGGATCTTCAAAGTTTTCACGCGTCGTAAGCAGAAAGTGTATCAACAAACTCCCCGTTTAATGTAGAAAGTGTGTTGACAAACTCCCCCTTAGATTGAACTCTCCATTGAGTCATGCTCGTGAATCTTTTGACTTGTCAATTCTTCAGATCCTTGTGGTGTTGATGAAGGGACATCGGCAACTCGATCATCTTATCCTTTGAGTGCCTCCACTTCGTGTCTTCATTCCAAAGCTTTTCATCGAACATGTTCTCCTCGCCTTTAGCATCTGCACATGCAAGAAAGCTAAACGCATAATGAGAACAACCGCTTGGAATATAGTTAACATTTAAGCTAATGACACATATGAGATCAAATCTCAATCAAACACCAACCGACAGCAGTTTGAAAGTTTAGAAAAATATTCATTTTAATCCTTTAACTTTCAAAACTCGTTAACTTCGACTGTTTATGAAGATGCAATTGTTTTCCAGCTTACGATCAGGATTTTGGGTAGGATAGACTCGAGTTCCAACATCAGTCAATCAAAAAAATAAACTTGAAGAAAAATCTTTTTGGATTTTATAAAGTTTAAATTAAAACACACCTAAAATCTTTTTGAAATTTTCATTTTTCAAAAGTAAAAACGGAAAGCAATAAATAAATATATACAAAGATGCATAAACAGAAAACATTAAATAAATATTTACAGACATTCTTTTTGCGAGTTTCGAGGGTAAGAGAATCATATCAGTGTACGGTCATGCCAAAACGCTCTTGTTGTTCTTTTAGTTAACATTAAGATAAGCATCCTATAACAATTATCGGTATTGTTGTCCACTTAAGCTCAGCTTATCATTTGTAATCATGGCGAGGGGATACGTTACGGTATAATTTATACTTACCGACCGGTGTTCATCCACATCACGACACATTCCCGTATCAAGGTATGCACGAGGATTCATCTTACCGGTGAGTATACCGATTATCATCTGTTTGACCGTATATGATGTGAGATTCTCACTTATTTTGATTGAAAACAAGCCCTATGTGATATAATCACTTATTGAGGAGGAACTTGATTTTCGAATGCATGAGGGCACAGGAGCAAGTTCGTGAACAGGTCAGTACTTTCGTACAGCAGAGAGACGAACTTGACACCCGGAAATAATTTGTGATATATTATCACTTATTTGTTTGGACATGTGATTGTTGATCACTTATTGAGGTCGTATGCAGTATGTACACGTATGTATAGTATCATGGAAGATCTAGACTTGCGTCCCCGTTATTTTTCGGTAAAAGATACAACCATGATACCCAGATGATAAGCAGCATAAAGACCGAATATCTCAGAACCTCGGCAATCTCTCAAACGAAATTTCGGTACTAAGACCATATGCCAATGAATGGTTCCCACCCAGTCTTCAGTCGATTTAAGTTTATATCACCCTGCACACTTTAAAATGATTGTGAGCCTACCGATACATCTTATATAGAGCTGCTTATCGTTTTTCATATTGGGTTTAAAGAGGTTTAGACAGACCACTGATGTACTATCATTTTCTCTTTTTCTCGCCAGGAAACTCATTTTTGCTTTTCTATTGTTTTTGTGTTTTTGAAATTTTTCAATGTTTTTGGATTTTCAAATTTTGGATAATTTTGGATTTACTCCCCCTAAAATCAACAAACTAAAATAAATTTAAAACACAAAGGTATTTACAAAAATGATTTTCCGATGTTGGTTAACTCATGTTTTACCTCAATGCCGTTTACCAAAATTATGTTTTAATCAGAAATGATTTAGCGAATTTTGGAAAAATCAGTTGGCATGTCGGTAAGCGGTGCGGACCATGACAACATTGTCTGGCCAAAGAGTGCTGAACGAGATAATAATTCACAAAGCAGCTTAAATATCGACAAGTATAGGAGAGATTAGAAATTTAAAACCGTATCCTGCAACTGCATCGTGCATTGCAAGGAATCTGAGTGCTCTCCCAAACTGAATATCCACCCGGTGTGGATTTCAAAGTCGATTCTTTGTAGCTACTTAGAAATCTCTTGACAGCAACAAGATCAGAAACCTTTGGGTCCGGCTGGTCGTCCACATTGCACCAGCGAAGGTCTTTGTCTTTCTCTTTCAGAAGTATTGTGCGGTTGTTCAACCCATGCCAAGGCGTCCGCACACCTGGTTGGTTTGTTCAACAAACACATTTTCTTCAATCACACCACGAAGAAATGTACACTGCACGTTCATCTTGTAGATTGTTGAACTTCAGACGTGCTGCAGGTGCGTACATTTTGATTTGAATCTATCCCGGGGACCCGATCAAAGCTTTGAACATTCACATTTTTGAAATGATTTTCATTTTGTCGAAGCTTCCAATTACTTTCATCAGACATTTCTTTTTCCCTTTTCTCTTCCTCTCCATCAAAGGCAACAATTTCTTCTGTCGCCTATCTTGTGCAAGGACGCTCCACTATCAACAATCTTACGACTATCGAAAGTTCCTCCTGGAATATCCTACACACTCACTCAAAAATTAGTTGGAGAGTGGGACCCAAGCCTTTGTGGACTTGGGTCGTCCTTGATCATCAAGAAAAGTGATTTCAATCATTTGATGATTAGGAAAAAGAACCTGTGGTGCTCCCCCTGACTGAATTACCTGTTTTTGTTTCCAAGTTGTTTGTTCTTTACCAGTATTTGCATTAATTGTTTTAGCATTTACTGGTTTTACAGTTTTAGGTTTTGCTTGAACAGGTTTTTCTTCTTTGACCTCTGATTTTAAGGCCCTTTCAATTACCTTTTGATTCTTTTGTTTTAACTTCTTTTCCCTTTCTTTCAAGACACGAGGGTCTTGTTTCGGGGAAAATGATCGTTTTTGGTAATTGGTTTCTTGGGGAGCACTTGTTTTTGCCTTCAACTTTTGCAGGTATGGGCAGTATCTTACAATATGCCCAATTGTGCCACACTCAAAGCACATTCTCCGCTCTACAAACCTCGGAGAAACACGTTGATGACCAGACTGAGAACCAGACAATGAACTTTGTGATCTAGATGTGCTTGGACCTAAATCACATCCGTTGGTGTGTTGGGTGTAATTATTCTGATCATTTCGTTTTAAAATTCTAACTTGTTTTATAAAATCAAGGTTAGATTTATCCTGAAATGTTTCAAGTTTGTCTGAACCCGTGGATCCAACAAAGTTCACTTTCGGTTCTCTTTTCTTAACAGGAGCTCTTTTGTTTTGCACCCATTGTTGTTGAACCTTAGGTGCTTGTACATTCTTGTTCTGAGCCTTCTTTCCCTGTACCTTACCCTTTCCGGAGTTGACTTGTTGTTTTCGCTCAACTTGTAGTTTTTGGTTTCCGTACTGTTTTCTAATTTGTTCACACGGAATTGGATCACATTGAGTGACAGTAACTTTGCCACCTTTGTTCCCCAAAAACTTATCAGTACATCCTTCAAAAATTTGCTCAATTAAATCTTGATTTACATTTTTAATTGGAAAATCTTTGTTAGAGTAAATTTTGTCATCTCCTTTGAGCGTGTACAACAAGTTACTTCCTTCAAAACTTGATGCAATCGACTCCATTTCTTTTGTCATTTCAGTCTTACTCGGTTTCACTGGTGGATCACACAGGATGTGATTCTCGATTGGAATATCTGTTGTAACCGAGTTAGACTGTTGTTTCACAATCACTTCAGATTCATCATCCGAAGAATCAGCATCCTCAACAGTGGGAGGACTCTGTTCCTTAACACATGATGAATCTGTCACATTCTCAGATTCAGATTCAGTTTCAGATTGACCTGAGGATGATGTACCAGTTGTGAACCCGAGGCCTGCTGCAAAGTCATCTAGACCGAGTGGCACAGTAGGTTCAAAACGGGGCATATCCTCGTCATCAGGCAATTTTGAGTAATTGTGATTCATTGGGGGAGGACATGATTTGAATCCCATACACTTCTTATCCCCCTTTTTCTTTTGAACATCAATAATGTGATCCAATACATAGCGGGAATTGGAATAACTTTCCAATTTCTGCTTGATTGTTTCACATTCACATCGAGCGGTTGCCAATTCTACCATCTGCTTTTCAATTGTGTCTATAAGATCATTGTTAGCATGTTGTTTTCGCAAAACAGCTTTTTGTAATTCTGAAACATCATGTCTTAATGACGCAATTGTTGTTTTAAATTCCTTTTCATTTCTGGTTAAAAACACGTTAGCTTCAGCTGCTTTAGAAAGATCTACAATCAATTCTTGATTGTGTTTGGATAGGATTTCAATCTGACTTTCCTGTTCAGCATATTTAACATTTAAACTATCACAATTTTCACAGCTAACTACAGTGGGTTCATCGACACATACCTGACCTGATGAACTGTCGACATTAGCCATAAAGGCTGAATGGAGAGAAGACGAAGAATGAGCAGTTTGATCCACCAAATTAGATCCTCTTTCAGTTACTGCTGCAGCTTCCTCCAAAAGCTCATCAATATCTGCATCGACTGACGCACGTGATGTCTCATCCACATGATCATTTCCTGAAGTGGAGAATTCTTCATCTGAGCTTCCACTATAACCAGAACTTTCTTCATCCTCAGAAGTTGCAACACCATTAGTGGAAGATTCTCCACCACTGGCGTGCTTTAAATCCTTTACTACTTCAGCAAAACATGCTGTTCCACCATTTCCTCCTTCTCCAAGCTGAAGCGACCAATCACAACCCTCATCTATTTGAACCACCAGCCCCCGGTTGGCATTTGATGACCCTGCTTGGCCTTGGTTGTTGACTGGTATCAACGTTCGAACATTGTTCCCGTTCTGGTTCTGCTGGTTGCCTTGATTTCTGAACGGATTTTGATTTCCATGCTGAGCTGGTCTTGTGCATTCCCTTTTGAAATGGCCACGTTCACCACAGTTAAAGCACGTTACAGCTTGCTTGTCGAACCCATACTTGGTGTCTTTCTTGCTATCCAAGTTGGTTCTCCCCGTCCTTTCCATAAACTCCTTAGCTCTTCGAATTGCACTAGCAAGAGCCCATTTGATATCCATCATTTCAAACTCTTCTTTATCCACTTGCTGATAATCTTCATTGGTTAGATTGATATTCCCAATCTGACCTGCAACTAATCCACTATAAGCACTAACCAAGGTATTCAACATCTCCATATGCTCCTTGGCTACTTCGACACTGACTTTGGAAAAGTTGGAAGTGTCTAATCTGACTGTGTTAGGATTGGAAGTGGCTTGAAAGTTTGAAGAGCTTCCATAAAACCCTTGCTGTTGTGGTTGTTGCTGCTGAGCTGTCGGTTGCACATTCGGTCTTGAAAACATCGTGTAGGCTGAAGGATCAAACTGATCTGTTGTTGAAGGTCCGGTGTTAGAAACGAAAGCTGTTTGAAGCTTTGCGTGTTGAGAGACTGGTTTTTCTCCACTGATACCTCCTGCAATCCCAAAGTACATCTCAGGATTTTGAGGAGTCAATGTTCTTTTCGCCTTAAGCTTTTCTTCCACATCCTTGTTCTCCAATCTTTGAATTAAATCATAAATGGTGATTGTGTCTAGAACACCGTTTTCTTTGAGAATTTCAAGATAACTGCTCCACTTTGCTGGTAAGCTATCAGCGAATCTCTTCACCATTTCTTGTGGAGTGGCAGTGACTTTAAAAGCAAACATCTCGCTCAACAAGTGATGGAATCTTGTGGATAAATCTGCCAAAGCCTCATTCTCCATACACGTGAATCCTTCAAACTCTTTCTTCAGTAAATCTTGCTTGATCTTTCTAGATTGAGCATTTCCTTCACATCGTAACGTGAGCATATCCCACAAGCTTTTAGTAGTCGTGCAGTAAACAAACTGGTGGTATATGTCTCTGTGAAGAGCTTGCGTGAGAATCATGAATGCTTTCTTTTCTAACTCAAATTTCTTCTTATCTTCTTCAGACAAAGTGCTGTAAGTTTCTGGATTAGATCCTGCAACTTCCAAATCATGTTCAAATGCTGTGAAGAAGCACATCCATAGGTCTTGACCTTACCCCTGAACATAAGTTCTCAGCCTTTCTTTCCACCATCCCCAATCATTGATGTCATTTAACTTTGGCGGTTTTGTGCTTGTACCAGTTTCACTGTCGTTCTGCATCATAGATTGAATGCTGCTGTTTTGATTTGTGACCAGTGCCCATTGATTTGCAGTGATCATTGCAGCTTGAGGTGGGACAATAGCTCGCATCCATGCCGTTTTGTTGAAATCTGACGTAGATTGCGTAGATTGCATAGCTGATGATTGTGGAGTCGAAGTTATTTGAGTCCACGCGGTTGGATCCCACTGACCGTTTGTTCCCATTTTATGAAAATTAATATATTAAGTGAAAATTGATTTAAAAATGAAAACAAGTTTTCTGTTTAAAAATAAATTTTCACAAACTATGTTAACTTCAAATGATAACAACCAGCCGAAAGATCCTTGATCGAAAGACCTGAAAACACAAACTGTTAAACTAAAACAAACAAGGATCGAAAGATCAAACTTTGTTCGAAGGATCAACAGTGTTCGAAAGATCACTGTTGAGTTTCGAGCAATGACTTCGAAAGACTCTCCAATCGAAGGATCCTTGTCTTTCGAATAAGACCTGTAGACCGAAGGATGAACACGAAAGATGACTTCGAAAGACTCCCCAATCGAAGGATCCTAGTCTTTCGAAAATGAGCAGAAGACCGAAAGATGTATGTTTCGAAAATATTCCTTGGTTCGAAGGATAAGTCTCACACTTCGAAGGATGCTCGAATGATGCCTATCTGTCGAACCTCCTTTGGTCGAAAGATGATCTTTCGACTTCGAAGGATATCTTTCGATCGGTTCTGACACAGTTGACAAAGAGTGACGGGTTGGTGAAAAGTTGACGAGTTGGTGAGTACTTTCGGCAGAAAGTATGTTCAGACCATATCTTCTGAACATGCAGGTTTCACCAAACAAGTAATGTCCAATATTTTAATCAGTTTACTCTTTTCAAAGCACAAACACTTTGAAGTTTCAAATTTTTAAGATCAAAAGTGTAAAATATCAAGAACACTTAAGTTATCGGTTGAAGATAAGAAGAACAAACCCAGAAATATGAATATTTCTGCAAACCGACAACAAACCGAAATCCGATTTTAACAAGTTTTTCAGAAAATATAAACTACAAACCACCGGAAAACACCCGAAAACACTCGATTTTAACAAGGAAAAGAGCCAAAGCTCTGATACCACTTGTAGGTCCCTCTCGAGGATGAGATAAAACCTTTTCCTTGTTATATCAAACACACTAGCGAGTGCGGAATCCAAGCTAGCATGCAACCGAGAATGTATACGAGAACAAGCACAAACACAACACACAAGATTCACCGATTAACACCACATGTATTAATACGAATGAAGGGTCCGGTTACAAGCTCAATGTTTACAGATATGTTCTATAAACTCTCAAAGTGTGTGTGTGCTCTCAACAGAATGCTCTCTCTGTTTCTCTTGTGTCAACTATGTCTAACTCTTTCACACACCTCTTTCGCTCTGACTATCGAAGAGAACACAACACACGGGTATTTATACCCGACACAGCGGGTCTGGTCGAAGGATCAGACAGATTGATCGAAAGATCATCTGTCGACCAGAAAGCCCATCGAAAGATCACATTCACCACGAAGGATGATATCCTTCGTGGTCTATCCTTCGAGTTCATCCATCGAAGGTTATGTTTCGAACTCATCTATCGAGGTCCATCTTTCGAGCTCATCATCATCGAAGGATATAAGTAATCCTTCGATGACCATCCTTCGACTCAAACATCTTTCCACCATGTGCTAACTGTTTGGCCAAGTCAAACCAGGAGGATGGTTGACTTGGTCAAACTTACATCGAACGCACATTGTAACAAACTAAGACATAACCCAGACTAACATAAGACATCGTTTTGTATCATGACGAAATACAGACAAAGTACAGACACAAGTGCACCAACAAAGTATAGTTAAGTGAATTAGGAAGTGTAACCATTTACTAGTATGTTATGCGTTATAGCGGGTGTTAGGGTATTCGGGGACCCTAAATGGTTCAGAAAAAGATAAGAAATGAAAATAACAATATTTTCATGTTCCGGGTATAGTCCGGTTGTTCGGTTACATACCGATTCGTTAAAGTGCTAAATTGCACCTTTTAGTGTTTAATAAGTATCTTTTTGTAACACTATCGATTCCCAACACTTAGGGAAATATTCTGGATAATAAAACGACATTTCTGCATAATATGTATATGTCTAAATGCTGATTTATTGCTGAATTATGTAAATTCTGCACTTAAAGTGCGTTTCGGGTGCTTTTTAGTGCTTATTTTTGCTTTCGTATTGCATATATATTAAACCCTTGTATGTACTCTGGGTTTTAATGCATTCTTGTTGTCGGACCTACACCTAGGCCTCAATTTTATTGTCTGACTGCTTTCTGCAGTTCCGTTGACACATAGTGTCTTACCGGTGAGTTTACTTAGTATTTTTGACGCAACACTCTTGTTTATGCATAAAGCAATATTTTGTAGTATACAACGTGCATGAATTCACTTGTTTAGTACGAAATCAGACATGGCTGACAATTAAGCACATAATTGCAGTCATTAAGCAATAATTAATGTGTACGGAAATTACCGGTTTGGGCCAGTTGTCACAGTCTCCCCCCGTTAAAAGAATTTCGTCCCGAAATTCAGGTTGAACTAACTCTCGCAGGAGTCTTCTTGAATAGGTGGGGATACTTTTTCTTGAACTGGTCTTCACGTTCCCATGTGTACTCGGGTCCGTGCTTAGAGCTCCAACGTACTTTGACAAGCTTCACACTGCTCCTCCTGGTCTTGTTGACTTTCCAGTCGGTAACCTCAACGGGTTGCTCGGTAAATCGGAGGGCTTCATCAATATGCACTTCATCCATCGGGATGATCACGCTTTCTTGTGTTGGACTCTTCTTCAGGTTGGATACATGAAACGTATCATGTACTCCATTAAGTTCTTCCGGTAACTCCAACTTGTATGCCACGGTACCAATTCTCTTCAAAATTTTGAATGGTCCGATGTATCGTGGATTCAGCTTTCCACGCTTTCCAAACCTGACTACGCCCTTCCATGGTGAGACTTTTAACAACACTTTGTCTCCCACCTTGAATTCTACCGATTTTCTATTCGGATCAGCGTAGCTCTTTTGTCGCTCTCGAGCCGCCTTAATGCGCTCTCGGATCTGCGCAATCTTGTCGGTTGTCTCTTGTACAAGTTCAGGACCAACCATACGCTTATCTCCGGCATCTGCCCAACATAAGGGCGATCAGCATTTGCGGCCATACAGAGCTTCGAACGGTGCAGCTTTTATGCTCGTATGATAACTGTTATTGTAGGAAAACTCAACTAAAGGTAGATGAGTATCCCAGCTGCCGCCTAGATCCATGATACATGCGCGAAGCATATCTTCTAACGTTTGTATAGTCCGTTCGCTCTGGCCGTCTGTTTGCGGATGGAATGCCGTGCTTAGATCTAACTGAGATCCAAAGGCTTCCTGAAATGATTGCCAGATTCTTGAGACAAAGCGTCCATCTCTGTCTGAAATGATTGAGATTGGCACTCCATGACGTGCCACAATTTCTCTTAAGTATATCTCTGCAAGCTTTCCAGTGCTATCCTTCTCTCGGATTGGTAGGAAATGCGCAGACTTCGTCAATCGATCAACTATTACCCATATCATATCGTGCCCTCTAGGGGTCCTGGGTAATTTCGTTATGAAGTACATCGAGATTTGTTCCCACTTCCACACGGGAATCTCTGGTTGTTGTAGTAGGCCGGACGGTTTCTGATATTCTGCCTTAACCTTAGCACAGGTTAGGCATTTTCCAACATAGACAGCAACGTCGCTTTTGAGTCTCGGCCACCAATAGTACTCCTTCAAGTCTTGATACATTTTGTCCGATCCTGGGTGGATCGAATATCTCGATTTGTGGGCTTTATTAAGGATGACTTCTCGTATGCCACCATAGAGTGGAACCCAAATACGCTTCTTGAAGTATAAGGCTCCCTCTTCGTTTGGCACCATGTACTTCAACATACCCCGTAGGTATTCAGCTTTACGGTT
Organism: Helianthus tuberosus; assembly: GCA_030545235.1. Taxonomy (NCBI): domain Eukaryota; kingdom Viridiplantae; phylum Streptophyta; class Magnoliopsida; order Asterales; family Asteraceae; genus Helianthus; species Helianthus tuberosus. Next base: position 109,274,944 of record CM060355.1, read on the forward strand.
CTCTTCTTTAAGAGCTTCTTGTTGTGCATCTCGAATGCGTGCAGTGAGGTTCATTCGAATGGTCATTTCCAATGCTCGAACCCTTAGGGTCTTAACCCTTTCTTTTCGGCTCAACGCGTCCGCTACAACGTTTGCCTTTCCAGGATGGTACTTAATCTCATAGTCATAATCGTTCAGCAGCTCGACCCAACGTCGCTGACGCATATTCAATTCCTTCTGATCAAATATGTGTTGTAAGCTTTTATGATCTGTGAAGATTGTACATCGAGTACCATATAAATAATGTCGCCAAATCTTCAAGGCGAATACCACTGCACCCAGCTCCAGGTCGTGAGTGGTATAATTTCTCTCGTGAACCTTCAGTTGCCTTGAAGCATAAGCGATGACTTTTTGGCGTTGCATGAGCACGCAACCCAAGCCTTGTCGTGAGGCGTCGCAGTATACCACGAAGTCTTCAGTGCCTTCGGGCAATGATAGTATTGGTGCATCGCATAGCTTGTTCTTAAGTAACTGGAAGGCTTCTTCTTGTTTGTGACCCCAGTCGTATTTCCTATCCTTCTGTGTAAGGGTCGTTAGCGGTTGAGCTATCTTTGAGAAATTCTCGATGAATCGCCGATAATAGCCCGCTAAGCCCAAAAATTGTCGAACTTCAGTTGGGGTCTTGGGAGCTTCCCAATTCTTTATTGCTTCAATCTTGGACGGGTCTACATGAATGCCCTTCTCATTCACCACGTGACCAAGAAATTGTACTTCGCGAATCCAGAATTCGCATTTCGAGAACTTTGCATAAAGTTTCTCTTTCTTCAGTAGCTCCAAGATGGTTCTGAGATGTTGCTCGTGCTCTTCTTTCGTTTACGAGTAAATCAGGATATCATCGATAAATACAATTACGAATTTATCGAGATATGGTTTACATACGCGGTTCATTAGATCCATAAAGACCGCTGGCGCGTTCGTCAATCCAAATGGCATCACAAGAAATTCGTAGTGCCCATAGTGTGTTCCGAATGCAGTCTTTGGCACGCTTTCATCTTGGATTCTCAGCTGATGGTATCCAGATCGAAGGTCGATCTTGGAATAGTAGCTTGATCCTTGCAGTTGATCAAACAAGTCATCAATCCTCGGTAGCGGATACCGATTCTTGATTGTGAGCTTGTTCAGTTCCCTGTAATCGATACACATCCGCAGTGATCCATCCTTCTTCTTCACAAACAATACTGGAGCTCCCCAGGGTGAGAAGCTTGGCCTTATGAATCCTTTATCCAACAACTCCTGAAGCTGTGTAGATAATTCTTGCATTTCGGATGCCGCAAGTCGATAGGGTGCCTTGGCTACAGGAGCAGCTCCTGGAACCAAGTCTATACGGAATTCGACTTGTCGTTGCGGAGGTAGTCCTGGCAGATCTTCAGGGAACACATCAGGAAATTCCTTCACCACAGGAATGTCTTCGAGTTTCGGCTCCTCAGCCTTCTTGTCTATAACGTGTGCTAGGAAAGCAACACATCCTTTCCTTAAGCACTTCTGTGCCTTCATACAACTGATGATTCGTAGAGGCGCGTTTCGTCTTTCTCCATGTACGATGATAGTTTCATCATTCGCCAGAGGGATGCGAATGATTTTCTCGTGACAAATGACTTCAGCTTTGTTCTTGGACAACCAGTCCATGCCGACTACTACATCGAAGCTACCTAATTGGATAGGTAAGAGGTCGATGCTAAATCTTCGTTCACCAAGTTCTAACGTGCAGCCTCTAACAACTTCGCTCGATTCAACGAGTTTACCATTGGCTAGTTCTATGGAATAAGGAATTTCTAATCTACTAGATTCTATTCCAAGTATGCGTTTAAATTCCACAGACATGAAGCTATAATCGGCGCCAGTATCGAATAATATGGATGCAAAGTGATTGTTAATGAGGAACGTACCGTTGACCACATTAGGGTCCTCGCGTGCGTCCCTTGCTCCAATCACAAATGCTCGGGCCTGAGCATTGTTTCTCTCTGGGCAGTCCTTCATGAAATGATCTTTGCTTCCACATCTGAAGCATCCTTGGTTTCGCCCATTCTCGTTGCCAGCACCGTTTCCATTTCCACCATTGTTCCTATCATCAGCCCCATTACGATTTCCATTCCCGTTCCTCTTACTCCAGCAGTCTTCCGTGCGGTGACCCAACTTTCCACACTTGTCACACCTTGGGATGCGACAAGCTCCCTCGTGATGGTGTTTACACCGATGGCATTTGGGCAAGTTGCCCCGGTATCCCCTTGCTGGTGCGTCGTTCATGGCTGCAAGAGGTTTCGCCCCTTGAGGCGGGTTAGGGTCACGCTTCTTGTTGGAACCTTTGTTGTTACGAGTTGCTTGATTCAAGTTTCATATTTCCTTTTCTTGTCGCCAGACGACTCAGCATGCGTCTCGGCATTTTCTGTTGGGTTCAGTGATAGCTTCTTCATCCGAACACAGTCTTCAGTAAGGCTGACAGCCAGAGTTACAGCCTCGGTGATTGTTTGTGGTTTGGCCGACGTCACCATGCCACGAAACTCTGAGGCCAGTCCCCAAATGTAACGTTCAACACGCTTGAATTCGGGAGTCACCATGTAGGGAAGCACTCTGGACAGATCATGGAACCTTCGAGTATATCCATTGATGTCAGCACCTTCCATGGTCAAGTGCCAGAACTCCGTCTCCAGCCTTTGGAGTTCAGCACGAGAGCAGTACTTCTCTCTCATTCTTTCCTTCAGTTCCTCCCACGTTAAGCCATAAGCGGCATCATCGCCCAAGGTTTGGACTTGCAGGTTCCACCAAGTCAGAGCTTCATCGACAAACAACCCAGTAGCAAAGGTGACTTGTTGATCCGCGGTACACTTGCTCATGCGGAAAGTAGCTTCAGTCTTCTCCGTCCAGCGCACAAATGCAACTGCACATCCTGTGCCATCATAGTTCATCGGCTTGCAGTCGAGGAACTGCTTGAAAGTGCAGCCTGGAATTGATTCAACCAATTCACATGTGAGCAATCGAAGAAATAATGAAACAAAGACCGTTCATAAATTTCCTCATGCTTAGCACAGTGTCTTAAGGTTACCTTGAGCTGCATTGCCTCCAGACGAATCTCCATTCCCATTACGCCTAGCGTTGCTTGGTCCTCCACTGTCTTGAGTTCGGTTCGCCTCGTACTGGGCGATAGCAGCGGAGATCATTTCCTCCAGTAGAGCGTTCAGCTCATCAGCAGTTCTTGGCAGTGGGGGAGGAGGAGGTTGGTCACGAGCGTTCACAGCTCTTCTAGGTGCCATGTTCTGACGAACACAACCCAATAGGTTTAGGCATTTGTTTGATATCGCCATACTAGGCCGTAGTGGTATATATATACACAGGCATATACCACATAAGTGACGTCAAACAATTATTACTCTAGCAGAGTATCTAGTAGGCTTGCACTGAGGGAATCTACACGTGACAAGACTTGCTGTGGTTTCTGTGCACTGAATTCCATAATTATGTATGCATCCATAATTACGTAACTCCTTGCACAGTCCGCACAGTTTGTTTCATCCTCGTATCTCTTCCTTCAGATAGGCCATTGCTTTTCGGTAGAGTCGCGTATACTTGTGACATTCTACTTCTAGTACATGCTAATTATCACACATAATTGCAAGTAATTTCTAGTCAACGACAAGTGCTACTCAAGTGCACTCTAAGTCTCGTAGTGTCTTTTCTAGACTCATGTAACTAGTTTCAGGTAGTGGATGTCGCGGGACGTTTTATGCAATGAAAACTCTTTGAAAATTGTTTTCGTGAAAGGATCCTAGAGATTGTAGACTAGACTCGAGAAGGAATCCTAGTTCACTACAATCGCAGCTCTGATACCAATCTGTCACACCCCTTTCTGCGGCGGAAGCACGAGGTGTGATCATGAAAGGTTCTCATTGCATACGAAGAGTAAAAATACTACATGCTCAAAAATAACTTCGAATATTACATTACCAAAAACATATGTCAAGTGTTTACAACACTAGATAACACATTGTCTTAAAAGTCACGACTTTATTTAAAGATAAACAAAGCGACATCCACGAGCATGAGTAAGACCACGCGCACATCCATCCTAGTTACCTGAAATACATGTGAGTTTTGGAAAAACGTCAACATAAAGTTGGTGTGAATTCATGCAGTTTTTGTATTTCACGTTTGTATACTTTGTATGAAAACATAATTTGTCTTTTGTATAAATCAAGTCTTTTGTGTACACCACGTACTCATGTATAAGTCAAATATTTCTATATGTATCAAGTGTTAATGGGTTGCAAAGCCAATAACATGTGACACGACATAGGAAGTCACCAAACCATAGGCATTTTTCTGTAGTCGATTTACGACTGAGACACAAAAACACTGCTTGGTAAAAGAGTGGCCAAGAGTGGGGCTGCCCGGAACCCATTAGATCTAACCTTTTGTTCTGCGGTCTAAGTATGTACACGATTAATGGTGCTTATGGTACCCTATTCGTGACACGATTTCTCGTATCATTCTTGTATCCATCATACCATTTGTAAACATTGTAATATTTGTAACATGTATTTCACCCCCGAATGTATAAAACTGAAAACAATTAAAAGAAAAGGGGGAGCATGAACTCACAACTTTGCGTTCCTGTGCGTCGTAAACTTCACCGGATTTGCTTACTTAACGTCGTAACCTATACGCGTTTTCTTAACGTTAGTCACTAGACTTGTATCGCACAAGTACAGTCACTCTCTTTTGTATTTGTATTGTTGTGTTAAAAATATTTCATATTTTTAACTACGTATCTTACTTATATTATTTCCTCTAAAATAAATATAAGTCTTTTGTGTTTTGCACTTCGCACCCGAATTATGTATCTTGTATTTTGTATGTGTATTTTTATGTTTATACTCCTCACGAGTATTTAGTGTATTTTTAAGTCTTAATACACTAGTACGTATAACACATACTATATACACTTAGCACATAAGTTGGTGATCAAATAATATATATTTTTCTCTCAAAAATATACATACTTATATCCATTTTTATTCTTGAAGAAATCCTCATTTCTTATCACCAAAGATTAGGGAAACCTTGGTAATGCTTTTAAACACATTTTTAGGGAATAAGTTTCTCAAAAACTTATATTTTTCTAAGTGTCAAATTTTATAAAAATTTTGACAGAGTTTCCCCTAAAAATGGAGGTTTCCCATGTTTTCAAAACATGTGTTTATTTTCTTTTAAATCGTCAACAATCTCCTCATTCAACAATAAACAATATGCAACTAGTTAAAATAGATATAATCGCAGGAATACATGAACTTGTGGTTTTTCCAAAATAGGTAGTATCCTTCCATTATTTTTAGTGGATCTTTGTATAGATCAACTTTGTTTCTTGAAAGTCTCGCTTTTAAAGAAGTTACATCTTTACAACTTCCCGTCATCATTTACAAAAATAGTTATTTTGTCGAAACTTTGTGTTACACAAGTGTTTACACACTCGTGTGTTTGCTAAAATCATTCTTTTTCATGTGAGATCCGGCTTTAGAAAATATGATTTCTTGGACACTTGGTCCTTTGAAAGTACCGCTTGTAGATCCGTAGATCTACTAGTTTTGAACACCATTTCACAAACAAAATCGCTTTTACACAAGTTCATGATTCTTGTGTGGTAGAGTTTCATCTTCTAACCCTTGTTATACTTAAACAAGCTTCATGTCATAATCCAAGATCATGACTAAACCGGGTTAAATGATGATCCGAGCTACCACAACATAGATCGGGTCCAAATAATCATATAAATCAAATACTACATGATTTACACAACACATGAGCTATTAACCACCATTTTTAGTGTTTTAAGTAGACTTTTATGCTTCATCTTGTAAGTTATCGAGTTTTAACCGTCATATATCGTTTTAACCACATTAGAATAGTTCAAGAAGGTGATTTAAGTAACATACCACTAGCTCGAGGCTAGGGAAGAATCTATGCGAAAAACGCGTGGATAAAAGCAAGATAAAGAGGTCCTTCGCCTTCCGATTGCACCAAGCTTCCTCGTATGTGACCCGTAACACTTGTATGGACTTGGGATTGCTTGAACTAAACTCGAAAATGGGTGGATGGTTGTAGGGGGGTTCGGCCGTGAGTAGTAGAGAGGGAGAGAGAGTGATGAAGTTCAAGTGTGGGTGGTGATTGGTATGTTGTGTTTAGTGTGGATCTTATAGGCAATTCATAAGATCATTATCCAATGGTTTGTATGTCTAGATGATATGGGAAAAGAAGGATTAGTTTAATCCAAAATAGGACAAGGGTGTCCCTTGGGGACCGAATTCGTTGGATGGGGGGGGGGGGGGTCCTTAGTCCAATTCTAACTAATAGTTAAGTATAGTTAAGTGAATTAGGAAGTGTAACCATTTACTAGTATGTTATGCGTTATAGCGGGTGTTAGGGTATTCGGGGACCCTAACTGGTTCAGAAAAAGATAAGAAATGAAAATAACAATATTTTCATGTTCCGGGTATAGTCCGGTTGTTCGGTTACATACCGATTCGTTAAAGTGCTAAATTGCACCTTTTAGTGTTTAATAAGTATCTTTTTGTAACACTATCGATTCCCAACACTTAGGGAAATATTCTGGATAATAAAACGACATTTCTGCATAATATTTATATGTCTAAATGCTGATTTATTGCTGAATTATGTAAATTCTGCACTTAAAGTGCGTTTCGGGTGCTTTTTAGTGCTTATTTTTGCTTTCGTATTGCATATATATTAAACCCTTGTATGTACTTTGGGTTTTAATGCATTCTTGTTGTCGGACCTACACCTAGGCCTCAATTTTATTGTCTGACTGCTTTCTGCAGTTCCGTTGACACATAGTGTCTTACCGGTGAGTTTACTTAGTATTCTTGACGCAACACTCTTGTTTATGCATAAAGCAATATTTTGTAGTATACAACGTGCATGAATTCACTTGTTTAGTATGAAATCAGACATGGCTGACAATTAAGCACATAATTGCAGTCATTAAGCAATAATTAATGTGTACGGAAATTACCGGTTTGGGCCAGTTGTCACAGTCTCCCCCCGTTAAAAGAATTTCGTCCCGAAATTCAGGTTGAACTAACTCTCGCAGGAGTCTTCTTGAATAGGTGGGGATACTTTTTCTTGAACTGGTCTTCACGTTCCCATGTGTACTCGGGTCCGTGCTTAGAGCTCCAACGTACTTTGACAAGCTTCACACTGCTCCTCCTGGTCTTGTTGACTTTCCAGTCGGTAACCTCAACGGGTTGCTCGGTAAATCGGAGGGCTTCATCAATATGCACTTCATCCATCGGGATGATCACACTTTCTTGTGTTGGACTCTTCTTCAGGTTGGATACATGAAACGTATCATGTACTCCATTAAGTTCTTCCGGTAACTCCAACTTGTATGCCACGGTACCAATTCTCTTCAAAATTTTGAATGGTCCGATGTATCGTGGATTCAGCTTTCCACGCTTTCCAAACCTGACTACGCCCTTCCATGGTGAGACTTTTAACAACACTTTGTCTCCCACCTTGAATTCTACCGATTTTCTATTCGGATCAGCGTAGCTTTTTTGTCGCTCTCGAGCCGCCTTAATGCGCTCTCGGATCTGCGCAATCTTGTCGGTTCTCTCTTGTACAAGTTCAGGACCAACCATACGCTTATCTCCGGCATCTGCCCAACATAAGGGCGATCGGCATTTGCGGCCATACAGAGCTTCGAACGGTGCAGCTTTTATGCTCGTATGATAACTGTTATTGTAGGAAAACTCAACTAAAGGTAGATGAGTATCCCGAAGGAAAGCTAAGTCCCAGATACGTAGGACCATTTTTAGTGATCCAACGTATAGGACCAGTTGCTTATCGTTTACAACTACCCGAAGAACTAGCTGGAGTACATGATGTATTTCATGTATCCAATCTCAAGAAATGTCTATCAGATGAATCTTTGGTAGTACCTCTCCAAGATATAGAGGTAAACGAAAAATTTAAATTTGTAGAAAAACCTCTGCAGATAGAAGATCGAAAGGTTAAATTTCTCAAGCACAAGCGACTAGTTCTAGTTAAAGTCAAGTGGAATTCAAAGAGAGGAGCTGAATACACTTGGGAGCTGGAATCAGAAATGAAGCGAAAGTATCCTCATTTATTCCAGTAAATCTCGAGGACGAGATTTTTATTAAGGTGGGGAGAATGTAACAACCCGTATCAAAATTCCTATTTATTGTATTAGTTTATCCAAAAGGAAACCCTAATTGAGACACCCAAGTAATTCTGCATAATCCCAAAAATTTTCAGAACAATCGGAATTAGGATCAGGACCCCTAAAACTCAGGGGGGTAAACCCTAATCGGTAATATCTATACAGTTTGTTGTCAAAAATTCAAAATAACACGAAACCAACTCAGCAAGCCTACTGAGATACAAGGCTACCCTAGGGTAGATTGGCACCCCTCGCGCCACGGGACAGGCACAAGGGGACCTGTCGCGACACGCTACAGGGACCATTTTTCATGTATAAATAGTAGACTGTGGGACTTGGTTTCAGGCACTTGTTTGACGTAAAAACTCACAATAGACGCTGAGATATAGTATAATTACTACAAAACACACACGATTCACGAAGTGCTGCCACAAAACAGGGTAATAACTCGATCGCTATTACGATTCATTGTCCGATCGATCAATATATCCAATGGATGTTTAAGTGCTGCCCACATTAGGGTTATACTTTGTCATTCGTCGTTAATTCGATGGATGTTTAAGTATCGCACTTTGTCATTCGTTGTGAGGGTTTGATCTCGTGAGTTATCGTAAATGATGTATTGATTACTAACCCAGTTTTGTGTGCATTGTTATTTAAATTAGGTTAACAAGGCTAATCCATAAACTAGACTCTATCCGTGTTAAATCTGCAATGTGAGTCATTCTCTTTTTTATCAAATTACTTTCAAAATCATGTTTATTTTCAAAGTTATAATTACGGGGATTAAGTCTTTGTAATCACCAAGTTACAGCCGGTATGTGGGGTTTTGTATACATTACTTGATAATCGTCACCATTGGGGCAGCCAATGGGGGATATGACCATAGTCACAGATCCGGTCGAGTGACAAATACCGTGGGTAGTTGGTTTGATATAGAAACAATGTAATCACCCTTAATACTGTAAATTATAACAAACAAGTCTGTTTTATTAAATAGAATGATTCACTCAGTATTTCCCGCTGACAAAACCTTTTTCAAACATGTTTCAGGTGATCTGTTGTGATTCAGGAAAGGTGTTGTGGAGCACTACAAGCTTAAGAAAGTGGCTCATTATAAAATAAAGAAATATGTTTTGTAAAATAAAGATTTCTCCGTGAAATCATAGTATTGTAAATTACCGGGGTTTTATCCCGAGTTGTGAAATAAAATAAAAGGGAAAAATTTTAGCTTTAAAAAGATCCTGATGATAAACTTCCGCTGTTAAACTCAATTAAACAAATACCACGGGATTTCTGTTCCGCAGCTCCTGAAACGGGTCAAACCGGGTCGGGGGCCGTGACATGAACCTCCTATAATAGCCCGCTAACCCCAAGAATTATCGCACTTCTGTTGGGGTCTTTGGTACTTCCCATTTTTTGACCGCCTCAATTTTTAACGGGTCTACATGAATACCCTTCTCATTCACCACATTTCTGAGAAAGTCAACTTCGCGAATCCAGAATTCACACTTGGAAAACTTCGCATATAACTTTTCCTTTTTCAGTAATTCCATAATGGTCCTCATGTTGCTAATGTTCCTCCTTAGGGGTTTGTGTATATATCATGTTGGACATGATTATAAGTCTTATAGTCGACGTTTAGGGGAGTATCGGAAACGTCTGGACACGACTAGTCTAACCGAATAATTTACCAATGGTCTTTGTAATAATTTATACAACATTGCGACACGGTGAATACTATTATGTGATATGCAAATGTAAATGCATTTATCGGGATTGCTAGACTTATGAGACTCAATCATTACGTAATTAAGTCTAATGCACGTAATTTATATTAATTCGGTGATTAAGTTGTACGGAATTACCGGATATTTTGCCATTTGTCACACGGTTAACCAAAGCTTCATAACCATAATCATCGGTTATGTTGGTTATCGACAGTGTTGTAGAAGTCGCTAGGCGCTCCCTAGTCGGCCGAGTGGGGAGTTGGGAGTACTCGGACATGTTAAATATAAAGAAATTAATTATTGGATATTTTATATGTGTCAAAATAAGCGTAATTCGTGTCAAAACTATCATTATTCATGTCAAATTAGCATAACTCATGTCAAAATTAGCATAATCCCGAGTAGTCGCCAAGTAGGCCGAGTAGTTGTCCGAGTAGTCGTTGAATATTCCAAGGTTCCCACCAAGTATTTGCCCAAGTATTCCGAGTAGTTGGCCGAGTATTCCGAGTAGTCGCCGAGTAGGCCGAGTTTGACCGCCTCCGACTTATAAAGGCCGAATTGAAGTATATTGGTGCATTTATGTCTATCGCCTCCGTCAATACAAGTCGTAGCAGAATCAGATTTATTCTAGCCTTATATTGTTATAATTAGATAGAAAAGGCAAGGTGGCAATATTGTAAATAAGAGGAAAGCTCTTATAAGCCTTGGCCTATAAATAGAATCCTTAGGGTTAGGATTTAAGACTTTTAACACTTTTGAGACTTTTGCTCGTTTGGAGACTTGGAGAGCTCTAGTGTTAGAGAGAGAAGCTAGAGAGAGAAAGTGCTCCATGTGATTCAGGTTCTTGTATGATTTCATATCTTTCAATAGAATCACAGTATATAGTACGTTCTCGTGTGTTCGGTCACGTTCGTGTACGGATTCCGCACGTCACACGTTCGATTCGTAATCGTTACGGAGTCAAAACCGGTCCTAACAAGTGGTATCAGAGCAGGAGCTCGATTGCACGGATCAAACACACAAATTCGCATGGAAATTCATCAGATTCAGATCAAAAATCGAATCACATTTGCTCAATCTCTTCATCTTTTTCATTTCGTCACGATTCTAACTGAAAAATGCCAAATTAAACAAGATTTTACGGTTAAAAATTGATGATTTTTGGATATGTTGTGCAAAAACACTTGATCTATAAGCCTACAAATTTTCAGAACCTAATTCTAAGCCGTTTAAGAGAAATCTAAATTTTTTGTGTTCGAAAAAGTTGTGAAAATGCTTGCTGATAATGTTGGTGTTCTATTGGATGTCACCCGATCGGAGTACAACTCGATCGGGCGGTAATCCGATCCATTGTCCCACTCGATTCATAACTTTGGATTAAAATGTTGACTATGTTGACTGCTACCCGATCGGAGTATAACTAGATCGGGCGGTAGTTCGATTCAAGCGACACCTCACTCATTTCATTAAAGTCAACTGATTCTGTCAATCATTCAGTTCGTTCATTACATCACGTGAATTAATACATCAGAGCAGGCCATTAATATTTGCATGTAAAGCTATTGATTGTTGTAGGCTATTATTTTTAATCATATCATCACGTGATTTGATTCAAGTTTGCATGTGTGTTTGATTGAAAATCATATTATTTTGTGGTGTGACTCGATCGAACAGCAACTCGATCGAACAGCATATAACTTTTCTCGTGTAGTGCCATCGATCGAACATCAACTCGATCGAACAGCATATAACTTTTGTCGTGTAGTGCCATTGATCGAACATCAACTCGATCGAACAACAATTTTGTGTCACTCAATCGAGTTGCCACTTGATTCAAAAGTTTCTATCTGATCGACGAACCTTATTGCCGTTGACGAACCTTATTGCTGTTGACGAACCTTCATTGTTGTTGACGAACCCTTATAAAATTTGCATGTGAATTCATTATTGCTGCATGTGATAAACAATATTGTCAGCCTTTTTGAACTTTGATTGTCACGTGAATAGAGTAGATATTGCATGTGATCTGATACTCTCTGTACATTGAAAATTGTTTGGATATTTGTGGTCAAATTAGAATTTGTTTCAAATAAAGGTTGTTGGCCAAGAAATAAATTTCATCAGTTTGCAAGTGAGATCATTACACTTTTAAGAAGTTGCATGTGAGATAATCTTGTAAGTCATATTTCTTTATTGAGGTCAAATAGTCAAACAGCTACCCGATCGGATCACCGTCCGATCGACCAGCATTACATTTTTGTCGTGTAGTGGCATAAGCATCGAGTGGTGACTCGATCGAATCACCACCCGATTCATTGCATTTCATAAGATTTAACTTCGTTGACCCACCCGATCGGGTCACAATCCGATTCAAGGGAGTTTGCTTGTTTGAAAGTTTAAAGTGCAGCGAATCGAGTGGCAATCCAAACGGATTACCACCCGATCCTAATCTTCTTATTTGTTTGTGATTCAGGTGATTGTCAAAGTATCGCATCCCACCCGATCGGACATCATTCCACCCGACCGGACAGCATCCCCACCCGATCGGACAGCACTGTCACCCGATTATTATCACTGTTACCTTTTGTTGACTCACTCGATCGGATACTCGTCCGATCAAGTTGTTTGATAGTAATTGAACTAATCTTGTTTATTTATATTCAGGTGATTCAATGAGATAAAATCATGGCTGAGATAAAAGTGAGAACGAGAGAAGAGATTCTGAAAGAGAAAACTTACAGGGAAAGATGCATTGTTGGATACAGAATCGAAGATATGGAAAGAGGGTATGGAGAAGCAATAAGCAACAAAAGATGGGATAAGAAGAGAGAGTGTTATGTGAACAGGGATGGTGAACCGGTTGTTCATCCAAGTGAAATAGTTTTTGATGAAGTTCTTGCAGTAATTCCTCTATCCGGCGAGTATTACTCAAATGCTAAAAAAGAAAAAACCTACAAGAAAAGGCTGGATAAAATCATCAGAGATGCTATGACATCAAGTCTGAGGAAGAGGGATGAAGCAAGAATGAAGAAAAATGTTGATGAATTGGTGAATGATTAGAAGAAAGTGGCTGAAGAAGTGAAGGAAGAGAAGATTGAAGAACAAGTTGTTGTGAATGAAGTTGTAAAAGAAGCTATTACTGAAAAACAGCAGGTTGTTGAAGAAGAAAGAAGAAGGAGAAGTAAAGGATGAGAGTTTGGAAGTTGGTGCTGGCACTGGTAAAGAAGAACAGAAGAAAGATGCTGATCAGACACAGATGGAAGCAAAAGCCGAAGTGCCAATCACTGAGGTAAAATCTGATTCTGAAATCTTAAACAAAAATGTTGAACAGTGCAAGAAATGCATGGAAACATGCAGTGCTTGTACTGAAAAAGATGAAAAGTTCAGAACAAGAGATCTAGAATTTACTAAAATCGAAAATGTTTTCAAAGAAAAATGCAAAGAAATGTTAGAAAACGAAAAAGTTTTGAAAGATAATGATGAAAAGCTTACACAAAAGTGCAAGAGTTTAGAAAAAGAAAATGAAATTTTGAAAGATAAAGTTTCGAAAATGACAGAAGAATGTGTTCAAAAAGAAAATGGATGTCAGGAAATGAAAAAGGAATATGATTCAATAAAATTGGCTTACCACATTACAAAACAATCACACGAAGATGTGAAGAGTCAAATGAAACTTGTTTAATCTAGATTGAGATACTGTTCTGAAACAACTGATACGCTAAAGAGACAATATTCAATAAGCAACAAGTTGCTAATTCTTATATTGAGGAAGTTGCTAAGCTAAAGCGTTAAATAGCCGATTTAGAACAGGATAACAACAAGTTAAAAAGCTATCATGTGTCATCATATGTGCTTGAAAGAATTTTTAACATAAAACCGGGTGATGATGATTCTGAGAAAAACAAAAAGGGTATTGGTTCTAAGTATCATCAACTTCCTCCACCGGAAAAGTTTGAATTCTATGATGATGAAAAAGTCGAAAAAGCTTTCAACATGGTCGATCAATTTCCAGATAACATTGACGTAACCTATTCTAAATTTGATGATTCAAGTGATTCAGAGGTGGTAGGTAAGGTCGTTGAAAGTGTGTTGAAAGAAGAGTTGGTTGAAACAGGTAAATCTGAATCACAGGATGAAAATGAAGGTAGTTTTCATGAAGAATATCTGAAAAACTCAAAATCTGAGAAAATTTTGAATGATGATTCAAAAGGATTGGTTTATACCATGATTGGATCGGACAAATTATTCTTAGATGTTGTATTCCCGATTCAGAATGTGATTTCAGAAAAGATTGACAAAGTTTTCAAGATGGTTGAGATTGAAAAGTCTGAGATTCCAAAGTTTGTTGAAAAGTGTCACAAAACTTTTTATAACAAACCTGGTTACAAGAAGAAAAACATGAAGGCTGGGTTGGGTTATAAGAAGAAATAAAGTTGGAATAAAAATGAAAATCCAAATTATCTGACAAAAATGAATTTTGTTCATGGAACAAGTTCCGAAGAAGAGAAAGAACTCCAATTTAGACGACAGTCTAATGAAGAGTTCTACGCTCAAAAGAAAACGCAACAACAACTGGTCAAAGATGTGTCCAAGAGAACATGTTTTAAATGTGATCAAACAGGACATCTTGCACGCAAGTGTCCAAATCTGAAACCTATTGATGTTGAGACGAAAAAGAAGTCTAATGATGTTGAAAAACAAAAATCTAAGGATGTGAAACAAAGGTCAACCAGATTTGATTCAAAACAAACTTGGAGGTACAATACAAACAAGTTTGCTTCGAATCAAACCTGGAAATCAAACCCAAATAGTTTCAATTCTAGACAGACCCGAAATTTTCACACACCCAGATTTAGAACAACACAAAGTTGGAAAACAGTTGTCGATGCAACAAAACCAAATGAGTTTTGGAAACCAACTGTTGTTCAAAATCAAAATGTTCAAAAAGAGTCACATTTTTACAAACGAGGTACTCCTAAAGGTCAAACATGGAGTGTTAAGAAACAAGTGACTTCGGTAGATGATGCTAAAATTGAAAAAGTCTTTGTACAAAATGACAAAGATTTTCCGAAGTTGAATGAAGTATATTGTGTTGAAATACCTAAGGTCAAACAGACCTGGGCTAAATGTTCAAGTAATTGAGTAAGTGTGAATGTGCAGGTGCTTCCGAAGAAAATGGAATGTCAGTTAGAGGAATGTCGGAGTAGCCTGGCACGAGAAGAGAAGGATGCTGAACCCTGCGATTGTTGAACAGGGAGTTTGTTTATTTCTGTAAATAAATAAACAATATTTCTAAAAACCCTAAAAATTTAAAATTTAAAAACCAAAAATTGTTATGAATAAAGGTAGATGAATTTAATGTGACTATCCATGTTCTTAACCCCCATATCATACCCCCATTGCATTTATGTCCCCCATACGTTTATGTTTGTAATAAATGATCTTAGAGCCCTATAAATAGTTGCCATTGTATTGGTTTGATACATCTCAATATATAGAATGTTCTCATTCTTCATTCTCTCTATATCTCCATAATCTTTGGTTTGTTAACCGTTATTATAAAACACGTTATCAGCACGATCGATCTATTCATTAGGGAATTTACCGGCTTCGAATCAGATAATGGTCGTTCATCAAACCTGGGCCATCTGGAACCACACGCACGAATTCATCAACATCGCTTTTAGATTCCGAACATCTTCGTTCCTCATAATCCGGGTACACATCCATTCTTCACAATATGATATATAAATTTCCCGTTCTACTGGATAATATCTATATACCTGTATTTCAAAAGTAAGATGCACAAATTTAGATTTCACAAAGTGATAACTGAAAATGGATATATTTTGTATGCTTCTAGGGATTTTTTTTTCTTTTTCACATACTGAAAAGGATGCAAACAATTTTGTTCCTCTATTTTTTAAATCGAATTATTTTGTAGATATCATTCTTTGGATCTATAGAAATAGGATTTTCTTTATGTGAACTTTAGTACACTTCGGCGACTGTCCTCAATCGCCAATCTGCACAACGGCGGTAACTACCGCCACAAACAACCGAATAAAACACATCATAAATAAATTTTCTGACCTGAAAATTTTTCTCCGGTGATCGGCGATGCAAGGTGGACCATTCGTAACTTTCAAATCCTTGTTTGGTAAGTATTAACACCCAAACCAAAAACCCGATCGGCATCTTGTTCTTGCTTTCTGTTACCGAGCACCAAAAGCCTTGTTCTTGTTTTTTTTCTTTTCCGACGGACCACCACCGTGAAACCCAAACCGTTGACGTTTAAATCGACACGACCATCCCACCGGAATGAAACCTGCAACTACCACCCTCTAACCTCTCATTGCAGGTTCTTGTTCTCTGTTCACCAGTCGATCATTACTCTAGAATCGGACATAGCCAGAGATCTGGTGGGTATTTTTTTTAAACAAGATGAATAAAAGGATTGAAAGGGGTTTAATTTATAAATGTAATTATTGCCGACAGCATTTTCCATATTTCCTTTTCATACTTTTTCTTTTCAATGTAAGTTTATGATGGGATACGCACTACTAAAAATCTTTAACAATATTATATAAAAAGTGGCTTCAAATATTTTAGTTGTGTTGTCCCACCCAGGAGACTTTGTTGACCATTTTTAAACATTTTCATATCACAGTTGTAAACACGTAGTAAATGAAATTTAAAGAAGGTAAAAAGGTTGTACCGTCAATGTCTCTTAAAAGACTGTAGTCTTGGGTAGGTGAAAAGCATTCACAGAAAAGAGGCATTATTTAATTATGTATTAAATATATAGTATTATATATATAACAGACATCACTATATTTATTTAGTGGTCCAACAAAACTACAAGTCTTGTTGAATAAAACAATCTACAATAAATAAATAATAAATGTTTAGTTTTTATTTCTAAAGACAAATATGAACCGGAAGTCACGGGTGGGTTAAAATGAATGGGTGGGGTAGACTCACCACAAATGGACACATTTTTCTTTATCTCTCATGAAAGACAACCAATAAGGTTAGATATGACACTCGAAGTGTCATACTACTTAAATCTCATTATGAGTTTGTAGAAAGTCGTAAGATTTAGACCTTACATAACTTGGACACTTAATTACTTCTCTATTCATGTTATGCAAAGAGAAGATTGTTTACAAAAAAAATCGGATAAAACAATTTTCATTTGTCATATATAAAATATGCTAAAATAGCAATATTATGTAACGAGTATAACAATATTGAAATGATTACATATTTGTTTGTCCAAGAAACTAATGATAAACCATGAAGCTTTGTTGGTTCTACTTCATTGAGAATATGATTGTATATCTATCATTGAAAATCTCGTAATCATGGATATGACTTAGAAACTTATAATGATGATCATGTTTCGTATGCCCTTATATTTGGCATGATATCATTTATTTATAAAGATGATATGGAGAGAACAACCAAACCAAAGTTCTGATCTATTATTACTATCATGAAAGAATACAACTATTCTTAGATATGACACGAAGTGTCTGACTCACATATCTCATTATCAAGTTATGAAAGACCGTAAGATGTCAGACCGATAATATTATATAATTCGGATATACAATTATTACTCAACTAATGTTATGTGAAGAGAAGTTTATTTATAAGAGAAAATAAGATAAAACAAATTTTGTTTGTCCCTCAAATATGCTTCCGAGGTAGTAAACTTATTAAAATGGTATGAAAGGTTTGAAGTAACTTTATATCCGTATGTCCGAGAAAATAATGGAAAAACATCAAACTTGTTTGGTTTTACTTTGATCCATGAAATGAATATATAATGATCATTGTGATCATGGACATCATTGAGAAATTGTAATGATGGTCATATTAATAATGAGATCAAACATCTAAAATGCAACGGTGATCATGTCAATAACGAGGTAGACCCCTAAAAGTGTCATAACATGATTGTCGAACTTTGAAGTTATAATACATTTATTGTATCTTATATTTTGTATTACATACATGCAAGTAATACATATACGATCATAAACCAGAAGTTTATGGATCATGATTATTTACTTTATTGGCATGACCGGTTAGACCACACCGAGTCAATGATGATGTGAAACATAATGAAGAACTTGAAGATTCTTCTAGATTGATAGCATGTATTGTTTGCTATTAAGGGAAATTATGTATTTGTGAATTAAGGGTGTGTAACCCTAAAATATTCTGGAAGTGATTAAGGGATATGTATATCCCAACATGATACCATTTAGTGTTTTAAATCGATGCATCGTCTAAATGGTTATCAAATCCACAACATGAAGTTTGTGTGATTAAGGCTTAGCTAATGTGATAGCAAGCATATTGTTCCAGATTGATATAATGATTTTGAAAATAAATCAATTTCACATAATGATCATTGCAATACACGTATAACTTCATCTAGTTTATACATGATTTATTGAGACAATCACTGGATGTGTTTGCTAAGTGTATGATCATGAGAGCAAACGTTCATTCATATAATGCCAATATATTGTAATATTTTCTCCCCATTATAATTGGGTTTTTGGTCAGAAACCAAATATGTCCATTCTAAGATTTTGGTTGTGCGATATATATTGAAACTCATCCACCACACCGCACAAAGATAGGACTTCTAAAAGGTTTGAGAATATGTTGGGTATAAGTAATTGTCTATGATTTAATACTTAAAGCCATTAGTGAGAAATTTGTTTATGGCTCATTGGTTTTCACTTTAGTGAATGAATGAGATAACAAGCAGTTGGAAAGTAAAAGGTGAAATGAATTATCATATCATCTTGATCCTCAGACTATAAACTATGAACTAGAAGTTCAAAGGATAATTCATTTACCAATATTAAAGAACAAATTACCAGACAAATTCACTGGCCTAAATAGAGTGACTAAGTAAGTCACATAGTCAACTGCTTATGCTCCAGTTATATTTATATCCCAAGAGGACAACCACATATTTTTTGTAATGAGTCTATAGTACGCCTAAAGCGTGGTAGACTAGTTGGTTCCAATAATAAAATTCCTCAAAAATTGGAGCAAGTAATTAAGATGGTCAAGTCGAGGGAATAGTAATAAGATCTCCTGAAGAGACAATAGACATGATGGTTCAAGAAGAACCTCATGTACCTGAAAATAAAGAGATCTCGATAAGTTGTATCATGTCTAAGATATGTATGGAATCGAAACAAAATCGACGTCGTTATAATTTTGTATATAATATAGCGCTTGAAATGAAGTAATGACGAGGATCAAGATTAAGATATGCCTATGAATGAATAGAAAGACGCAAATAAGACAGAGTTTAGTTCTCTAATGAAATGGAAAGTTTCTGGACCAACAGTCCATACAACTGAAGTTGTAAAATATGTTGGATACAAAAGTATCTTTTACGCGAATCATGTGAAAATCAAATTAAGTGATATAAGTCAAAAATTGGTGGCACAAGTATTTTCACAAAGACCTGTGACTGATTATAAGGAGATGTATTCTCCAGTGGTGGATGTATTGGATTTCCAATATTTAATTAGTCTGATAATAAAAAGAGAGAATTGATATGCGTCTTATAAAATTATGAATCATTGGATACTAAAAGTTTACATGAAAGTCCCTCAAGGATTTAATTTATTAAAATCATGTAAAATAAGTTCTCGAGAACGATATGATTGTTGTATACAGATTCATATTTGAATACATTGAATATAATTGGAACTCCTGCTGAATATCCTAAAGCATTTAAATGCTTATAAGGTTAGTTGAAACATCTTATGGATGTAATTATAATGCACCAATACTCCAATAAACATACATAGAAAATGTGTAACTGGTTATTATGGCATCTCAATGTACAGTGTACAAGCATGGTACAATATGTATTATACAAATAAAGCAAGTGTTCAAGACATCCTTGCATATGATATAGAAATCAATGAGGAGGTTTATGTAATAGAACTCCTAAAGAGTGTATGCACATACATTATTTTTCAAAGTGGAAAGAAGTAAGTGAATGATTGTAAATGCCTGAAGCATTGATTTCAAAACCTGATGAATGTATCTTTATAAACTTAAAAGGATAGCATGGATAAAATAGTTGGGTTGAGTGTTGTACAACTCATGAGATATTCTGATAAAAAAGAGCAATATGAGTTTGATAATATCATCCATCTTTATCAAAAGTCATCTCCTAAAAATTCACTATAATCACAGTTTACGGTAATGATGTCTAGGCACCATCAAGAGAAACTGTCGAGCTTTTAGAATGGGGATTTTGAATGACCCTAGCTCAGTCTAGTTACTACTCAACCTAAAGTTCGAGTATATTTGTGATCATATTTTATCCATTAATCAAACTACATCCAGAAGATGCTGGGACATTATAGTGTGGATAAAACTGAACCTTAAAGTATACTAAAGGCTGTTCAGACACTTTTTATAAGAAATGACTATTATCATCTCCTACCAAAGTAAGGATTCTCATTCCAAAAGTACCATGGCTAAAGTGTAATTGTGCATTGATATTTCTTCCTAACCATGCATGATTATATATATCTTTTATTTGAATTTATAAACATGATATAGCACATGTCTAGTGTGGAGACATTCGAATGGTAAAGAAGATATGTCGATACTCTAAAGGTAAGAATGATATGTGCCCAGATTTTACTAACCCATGAAAACTAGTTTTGTTAGTTTGGCAGATGCAGGGTATTTGTCTGATCCTCACACTAGACGATCTCAAACTAGGATATTTATTTACAAGTGGAGGTACTGCTATTTCATGGTGTTCTGTAAAGCAAACCATCACAGCCACATCATCTAATCATGCAGAAATATTGGCGATTCATGAAGCTAGTCGAGAATGTGTTTGGTTAAGAAGTGTAATACAACACATTCGTGGGTCTTGTGGTATTTCTACGAGAAATGAGGGACCGACAATTTTACATGAAGACAACGCAACATGCATTGCTCAACTTAAGGAAGGATATATCAAAGGTGACAGAACGAAGCACATTTTACCAAAATTCTTTTTCACACATGATTTGCAAAAGAATGGAGATATTACTGTCCAACAAATTCGTTCAAGCGACAATTTGGCAGACTTGTTTACTAAAGCACTTCCGACCTCTACATTCAAGAAACTGGTTCATGGGATCGGGATGTGTCGACTCAAGGAGCTGAATTGATCATCATCAGGGGGAGAAAATACGGGCTGCACTCTTTTTTCCTTAGTTAAGGTTTTGTCCCACTGGGTTTTCCTTGCAAGGTTTTTAACGAGGCAGCATCTAAAAAATGTATGAAATGGATAGTGAAGGGGGAGTGTTATGAATAAAGGTAGATGAATTTAATGTGACTATCCATGTTCTTAACCCCCATATCATACCCCCATTGCATTTATGTCCCCCATACATTTATGTTTGTAATAAATGATCTTAGAGCCCTATAAATAGTGGCCATTGTATTGGTTTGATACTTCTCAATATATAGAATGTTCTCATTCTTCATTCTCTCTATCTCTCCATAATCTTTGGTTTGTTAACCGTTATTATAAAAAAATATGTTTTTATTTTGTCAAAAATTGAAAAATAAAAAATATGTTTCTTTTTTAAATTTTGTCAAAAATTCAAAAATTTCAAAAATACGTTGATTGAATACGCCGAAACCCTCACGGCTGAACAAACATGATTACTTTCACAAGATTGAAAAACGGTTTTCAAAATGTAAAATATCAATGTGTTGTAAATCATGGGGGTACGAAATTTGACAACCTGATAAATAGAAGTGTTATATTTTCTGCAAAACAGAGCATGAAAAGCAGAAAATGGATGGCGAGACAAAGCTATCAGTATCGGTTTATCAAATTTTTCTTTAAATGGTTTTGCATTTTAGGGGGAGTAAGAAATTTTCAGAAAATCCAAAAACATTAGAAAATTTGAAAAAGCAAAAAACATGATAAAATTCAAAATGAGTTTTTATGTAAAAAGAGGAAATGATAGTACATTAGTAGACAATCACAGTACGCTAAAGAAATGGAATGTTAAAATGTGATAAACGATCTCACTGATGATATGCCAGTAGGTTTTTACACGCTTAGTAGATTGTTTTCGAGATATAAACCTAAATATCAAATACTTACTTATCTCGTGAGGAACATCTCTCGGATATATGGGTAACCCCCGAAATCTTGTTTGAGAGATTGACTGATTCTGAGATACTAGGTCTTTATACTGTTTGATATCTGGGGTATTATACCTGGTCTTCTGATATTGCGGAAGCAATGGCCTAGACCTAGTATAATACTTTACGCGCTTTTAAAGCTCACCCTCTGCATAAAATTGATAAAATATCGAAAGATACGAATCAATTGCAGTTGAAGAAAAGATTCCCTAAAGGGAACACACCTAAAATCGAGCCTTCATCTCTTTAACTGAACGGAAGTTCATACCTGAGCTCTCAAGGTCTCGCACTAACCCAGAATACATATATCAGATTGGTATACTCATCTGTAAGACTGAATCTAGGGAATTTTGATACGGGAGTATATTCTGAGGTGGGACACGCGAATAAGTTTAAGTTCTTAAAACGCTAATCCGTATCTCGAATCAGTTGAACTTTGTGTGAAAATTTAAGTGGATCAGTATACTGACAATCTAAGTGAATCGTTTAGAACTTAAAGTGTTTAAAGCTCAACGGTGCTAGTGATTTGTCATAAACTGATATGATCCTCTGACTCAATAAAAAATATTGTCTGTAAATATTTCTTTACTGCTTTATGTTTCAGAAAAATACAAAAAGATTTTGATTCCACTTTATTTTCGACAACCAATGTCTGAATGCTGAGTTTCAAAATCTAAGTATGCTGATCGTGTTTCTGAAAATAAAACAAGTTCATTAATTTGAAATTTGAAGTTTTAATAAAAAATCAAAAACAGTTTGTGATATCTCCAAGGTCATTAATTTGGATTTGGATTCTTATATTGTTAAAATTTGTAAAAGAGTCAGTTTCCAATTCTGTTCGCTTAAAACTGCCAAATCAATGAAGATTGTTGATAGGGGGAGTGAATCAAGTATTCCTGGATATATTCATATTATTATATTAAGAGCCAGGATCTTGATTTAGAAAGTTTAATAGAGCCAGGTTACGATTCCTGGATATCTAAAATGCTTTCATTGTCGAAATATTTTAGCTTATGCTGAGAGAGCCAGGATTTTCAATCTTGGATGATCAAAACATTTTTACTTATAAATGTTTGAGAGATTGCAGATGATATTCCAGATTACGATCCCGATAGCCGAGTCTAAGGGGGAGTCTGAAGACGAGCTCAACGCAAGGGGGAGTGTGCTTTCAAGGAGCTAGGTAACTATCCTGGAAGAGCTTGTACACGAAAAGTCAGGTGTCGATCCCAAAAGCACAGAAGCTTGACGAAAGGGGGAGCCTGAAGATAGAGTCTAGTGAAAGGGGAAGTTGAAGCTGAAGACAGATCCACGGGGATTCTGTTCGAGCAAGAAGGAGTCTACGTTGATGAAAGAAAATGATAAAGCTTCAAGAAGACTCAAGAGAGAGAGAAAGACAAGTCGCTACGAGTTTGACTACGGATTGACTGCGGCAATATCCAAGAGGGAGTTTGTTGGTGCATTTATGTCTATCGCCTCCGTCAATACAAGTCGTAGCAGAATCAGATTTATTCTAGCCTTATATTGTTATAATTAGTGAGAAAAGGCAATGTGACAATATTGTAAATAAGAGGAAAGCTCTTATAAGCCTTGGCCTATAAATAGAATCCTTAGGGTTAGGATTTAAGACTTTTGCCACTTTTGAGACTTTTGCTCATTTGGAGACTTGGAGAGCTCTAGTGTTAGAGGGAGAAGCTAGAGAGAGAAAGTGCTCCACGTGATTCAGGTTCTTGTACGATTTCAGATCTTTTAATAGAATCACAGTTTATAGTACGTTCTCGTGTGTTCGGTCACGTTCGTGTACGGATTCCGCACGTCACACGTTCGGTTCGCAATCGTTACGGAGTCAAAACCGGTCCTTACATAGTAACTCTCCAAGGTAAGGTCCGAGTAGTTGCCGAGTACTCGGCCTTGGAATCCGACTTTTACAACACTGGTTATAGGTTAAAATCGATTCAGTTATGTTGGTTATGATTCGATTATCAATTATGATGGTTAATTTACTCACCCGGTGGATAGGATGTGAATGCGAGTATAAACTTTAAAGATGTTAAATGGGCCAGATGCTAGTTCGGGCCATAAAATGTCTTAGGCCCAGTTAAAACACATGAAAAAAGAGAGGGATAAGACAATCAACACCGACGGTATCTAACAATGGCAGCATCCGCCATGGACGGCGTTGCTGCGACGGCGCTCCGGTCAGTTCTTCAACGCGTGAAACAAGCAGCTGAAAGATCATCTCGTGCATCCGATCGGATAAGAGTGGTCGCAGTGAGCAAAACGAAGCCCGTTTCACTCCTCCGAGAAGTATACGACACCGGTCACCGTTGTTTCGGTGAAAATTACGTTCAAGAAATCGTTGAAAAAGCACCTCAGGTTTTCATTTCAATCTCATCAATTATCAAAGTGTAGAAATTAGGGCTCACATATTAGAACACAAATTCGATATCTAATTAGGAAGTTGTTGAGTTGAGTTAATCAGACATTGCGTCCTGACGATATTGGAATATTAATATTGGACCAGGTAGGTTTTTTTTGGGTGTCGTCGGGTCGGGTTACATAAATAATAATGACTTGTGGTTAAAATGAAGAGGTACATTTTACCGACTGAATTTGCAGCTTCCTGAAGATATAGAGTGGCATTTTATTGGAAATTTGCAGAGTAACAAAGTGAAGCCTCTGTTGAGTAAGTTTCTTATGTAAGAATGCAACTTTGCAGACATTACAAGTCGGAAGATATGTTGGTAAAAAAGAGAGGGAGATACAGATTGTATATTATGTCTTTTTTTTTTGGAGTAAAGAAGAATGTTGTTATGATGAGCATGTTCTTATTAGTATAATTTATTATGTGCAGCTGGGGTACCGAATCTTGCCATGGTGGAGACTGTAGATGATGAAAAGGTAATCTCAGTTTTGTTTCTAAATTGAGAGGTCTTTGATGCAAATTGGATATAATGTCTGGCTCATGCTTGTAAATGTTTGGGGAACTCATGCTACTTTCAGAATTATTAGATCTTGAATAGTAATCGTTATCTTAAACCATTGGAAGTTTGCCTTTGGATGGATAAGTTGTTAAGGATACACAGGTGCCATATAAAGTCTAGTTCCTGCTTGCAAGGTTTAAAAAAACGGAAACGAGTTTCGAGGCGTTTTCCCTTCGCCTCACGAGGCGTAAGCCTCGAGGCGAACCGAGGCGTAAGCCTGAGGCGGAGTTAAAATATAAATATAAATATTATATATCTTATAAAATAGTAATACTAACTGAATTCATCATCAAATTCATCAAAATAATAAAAAAACACACATAAAAAAAGACATAAATTGCTTGAAATTGACACAAAAACTCAAAAACATCAAAAACAAATATCAAAAACCCCTGAGGCGCAGCCTTTTAAGCGCGTCAGCCCGGTGAATATTAGAATGGATGCAAATCAGGTAGCTTTGCACCTCCTAGTGAAGTTCTATTCTGGCTGCTTATAGGAATCGAATTTAACAGATTCCTTAAGGAGATAAGATTCTGTAGGTTGCTTGTTTATCTTCTTGGAGATAATGCTGATTTTTTACAAAGTTGGCATCCTCTTTATCTTTAGAGTTTTGTAGCAATTGTTTCCGCCAAATTTTAGTGTGGCCTTGGATAGTGGTGGCATTCTTATGGCTGCTTAACCACCATTGTTTAGGTTGAATATGTGTGGTTCCTCTTAGTTGAATAACATGTGGGAAGAAGAAAGTAGAATTTGCAACACAGAAATGAGAGATCCTGAACGAGTACTTCATTAGGAGAATTTTGTTGCCTGTCAAATAAGTGGAATTTGAAGCATATCTTATACTACCGGGATGGCATAACTTTCTAGTGCTTCTTACTTTTTCCTATATGATGTCTTGGATCATTAATGTTTTTTTTTTATTGTCTAGATCGCAAATAATCTTGATCGAGTTATTGGGAACATTGGCAGGAAGCCTTTGAAGGTGTTGGTCCAGGTGAATACAAGTGGAGAAACATGTGAGTCATATGTTGTTGATAAATTTGTAACTAAGCTTCTTAACATATACAAATCCCATCATTGCAGCAAAATTCGGAGTTGACCCCGATGGGTGCTTGGCGCTTGTGAAACATGTTACTTCAAACTGCCCGAACCTCGAGTTTTGTGGCCTAATGACCATTGGGATGCCAGATTATACTTCAACTCCAGATAACTTCAAGGTGATATCCAGCAGATCTATTTTATATTTTGACATTTTATGTTCTTCACGTGATAACAGTTTAGTTTTTGTGTGTCTTGATGATGTCAGACATTAGCCAATTGCAGAACGGAGGTATGCAATGCTCTTGAAATACCTGAGGAGCAATGCGAACTGTCAATGGGCATGTCTGGTGACTTTGAGCTAGCTGTAAGTGGAACTTTTAATCTCAGCAATCTATTTACATAATAATATAGATGCATGAAAATTTTAATGAATGACAGCATGGTAACGGGTTAAAGTGAGCAACTTTTTACTGTGAAATAGGTTAGGTTGGGTTGCATGTGTAGTTTGTCCAAATTTTAAAGTTTTAATCGTGACTAGTTAATATCTAAATATGACTTAACATGTATAATCTATCTATTCTACTAAGGGTCTGTTTGGTATGAGGTAATGGAATGGACGAAGGAAAGGAATGGACAGTGGATCATTACCATTCCATTGTCGTTTGGTTACCCATATGAAAATGGAATAAATCATTACTTTGCAATGTTTGGTAAACGATAAAAGACGAAAGAATGGAATACAATTAATTAAATTGACAAAAATACCCCTGACTGGTTGTGTTAACATCGCTATGGTTTGAAAGTACCATATCAAATTCAAAGTTAATCATCTTTTTCTCATTCAAAACGAAACAATAATTACTTGTACAAGAAAAAAAAACCATTGTTTTTGAATTAGTTAAAAAATAAAATGAGATGAAAAAGTTCATCATCATGTGCAGACATCACCGATAAAAGGAGAAATGATAAAATAGTGAGGTATGTTCCCAATAAATATTTGAATGGAAATTAAACATAAAGAGAATTAAACAGATTTAGCTTTATGATTTCTAATTCGATAAACTCCATTAACATCCAATGCAGTTCTGACACGATTATAATAGGAATTGTTTGGAGGTGTTTAGAGAGATTTTGATTCCATGTAGAATGCTTGATTTCATTACATTGTCCAACCAAACATTCTTATTTTCATTACCCATGAATGGAGTATTCCATTCTCTCCTTCATTATCTCATACCAAGCACTACCTAAGCGAATTATGAGGTATGCAATAGAAGTTAAATTTTGGCGACTTTTGACTAGTTTGACCCCATTTTCTTTTGAGCTAAATGTGTTGATTTGATCAATTTGACCCATTACAAATCAAACATGGCCCAAATTGATCCGTCTCTTAGAAGTTGATAAATATTTTTCTAAATTATATACTTGTTTTCCGTCTTTTTACAAATCTGATTATTAGGGTTCTTTTATTTCTTCTGTAGATTGAAATGGGCAGTACCAATGTGAGAGTCGGATCTACCATTTTTGGAGCAAGGGAGTACCCAAAAAAACAATGAATCAAATCATTTTCGTGTATTCATAGCGATGAATTCAACCTATAAACATATGAATAAGCCTGAAAGAGGAGGGGGGGGGGGGGGGGGGGGGGGGGGGGGGGGAGGGAAAGGACTCATGCGAGGCATATATGGGCATATTTGAATAATGCTTTGAATCTTACATGTTCATGCAGAGGCTGTGGCGTCTGGAAACAGCTAATTGTTTTATTGTGTTTGAAATGCTCGGTTTTTAGTCCTACGGATTTGTCAACGATGGTATTGTATTTAACATATAAATATTTGAAGGTATGATGTTGTGGTAGTTTCTTAATGGGGCGTGACAAAAGGTGATTTATTATAGAACGCTAAAACTACAATGTATACCATTAAACATGTGAAAATGTTTGTGTTGTGTAGCGGCGGAGCCAGAAACTTTTTGTAGAGTAAATTACGAAAATCGTTCTTTATGTTAACACCAGATTGCAAACTGTATCCTTTAGCTTCAAAAAATACAAAAAACGTACTCGATGTTTGCAAACTCTTGTAGGTTACGTCCTTTAGTTTTAACTTAGTTAATTTTTATGGTTAAGTCTATCTATATTATATAAATACTCCTTTCTTTCTCTCTACCCCTCTCTTATGAGTTCCCTACCACCACCATCAACCACCACCTCCCCCACTTGCCACCACCCCCTTTCTCACTCTCTATAAATCCAGAAATACTCATATCTTACTATCTCTAAATCCATAAAAGGCCTTCACCTGCACGCTCTATCTCTCTCTCTCTCTAAATCCATAAATCCATAAAAAGCCTTCACATGCACGCTCTATGTCTCTCTCTCTCTCTCTCTCTAAATCCATAAAAGGCCTCAATCCAGAAAACACTAGCAAACACTTTATCAAATTATGTATGATGCATTCATCATTAGAAATTAAAAAAACCATTTAATTTGTTTTTTTTGGTTTTGTAAAGTCTCTTTTCTATAATTGCAATTCTGCACCATTCTATAATTACAAACACTAACAACCCATTCGCCATTCTTGTGACCACCTGTGACCATGTCACACCCCAACCGATGGTGGAATCATCAGGGCGCGGCACTAGGCGAATCAGATTGCTCAAGAGTGTCCATAACAACTATTTGATGAGAATATTTAAAGCGTTCATTATCCCATACTAATAAACAATATATCAGCAAACAGTTATACAGATTTCATGTTCTCTCAAACAATACAAATCCGACAACCTAGATTTAGTGTGAGGTTCTAGACTTCCTAGCTTGATTTCGAGATAGTCTGCGATTAACCTGCAACATACGTTAAAATATTGTCAGTACAAAAATGTACCGGCGAGTATACAGGTTTGATATAACATGAAGTAGATAAAAGCGCTGTGAATTTCCACATACATAAACGTGATACACCACATATACACTACCAAACAAATACTACCAGCTAAGTCACTCGATGCTAGCTAAGGTGGGACGTCGCGAGTAAAAGTCCTAGCACATATGTATCAAGCATCTCGCGCAAATACGTACGTTAGCAATTCGCATGTGATATTAGTTTAGAGTATAGACTGCGTTTGATAAGTGCGTTTTAGTTATGAACGTATGTTACACCCCAAAGTGTGTTTAAAGCGTTTAAAAGGGAGTCAAGTATACTCACAGTGGGTGTTTAACTAGTAAACACAACTTGATTGAATTGAATGAGAACGCGTTGGAGTTAGCCTGTAAACAGTAGCGTAAGCGTTGAACAACGTGTAAACAGTGCGTTTGGCGAGATGAGTGATCGGATGATGATTCGATCGGATGGCCGTCCGGACGGATGGTCATCCGGACGGATGACCATTCGGTCGATTAGTCATTCGATTGAGGAAGTGTATTTGTAAATGTTTGAACTTTTGAAGTTTTCGTTGTGGTATGAATAAAGTCATTCGATCGGATGGTCATCCGGACGGATGACCGCTCGATCGGATGGCTATTCGATTGAAAAGTTAAAGTGTGGAAAGTTGTAAAGAATAAGCCTTCTGGTCGGATAGTCATTCGATCGGATGGTCATCCGATCGGATGACTATTCGATTGGAAGTGTGACATTCCTTGAAGTTTTGAGAAATTGTTTAACTGTGGATAGTCATTCGATCAGATGACTATTCGATTGGAAATGTGATATTCTTTGAAGTTTTGAAAAATTGTATAAGTGTTGAACTTACAGGTCACTTGGTCGAATAGTCGTTCGATCGGATGGTCATCCGATCGGACGACAATTCGATCGGCGATCTGATGTTTTGCAAATTTTGTAAAATCAGTTAAGTTGAAAAGTTTTGCGGTTTAACTGAGACGGCGTGACAACGTGCTAAACAACGGAAACCACTCCAAGTTTAGTTCAGTTGATCGAATGGGAATCACCCCGTTCGATCAGACTTAACTGTTCTTGACGGAGTTTCATGCTCAACCCGTGAATCGGTCGTCTCTTCGATAGAAATCCGTTCTCAGATCGGTCTTCCACTAGAGAATGAGTAGGAAGCCGGAACGAGTCTAGATTCTAATGGTTTTGAGTAAAAAGTGATGAATGTTGAAGAAATGTTTGAATCAATTGTTAAATGTTTAGATTTAGATGAAATCAGTTTAAAAACATGTAGAAATCATTTAGATCTGAACCGTTCTTGATAAGATGAGGTCACACTTCAGTGTTCATAAGAACCCAAGGTGACGTCACTCTAAATCAGCCCAAATCAGGTGATTTCATGGTGAAAGATGTAAGATTTAGTGGAGAAGATGATGAGAAAGTGTGTGCTGATGATGGGAGTACAAGATTTAGAGTGAAAACTTATAAGAATCGCGAGGAATCGAGAGAAAAGAGCCTGAGAGTGTGCTGGTCGGATAGGGTTGTCACATCAATGAATAGTTGATGTGACAGGTGAGTATTTATAGTGTGAGAGGGTGAAAGGCGGTGTAGGGTTAAGTGGGTCGGATGGCCGTTCGATCGGATGGTCATCCGGTCGGATGATCATTCGACCGAATGGTCATTCGATCGGCGGCTTGCGCGAGTTGCTTTTCCGACTTTTGTTTCGTTCGACGTGTTATGTTGCGTTAAACATTGTGGACACATTAAGCGTTTTAGCGATATAAGTAGCATCGTGTTAAGTGCAATAGATTGGGTTGCGCGTGCCTGCGAGTGCGCGTTTAGATAGTTCCAACATTTTTTTTATTATTACTATTTTTATATATATAACAGGTCATAGCAAAAGTAATTGCGTTCTCGAGTTTGCGTTTGAGTCGCTTCATGACGATCGAGGGGAACTGCTTAAGTATTCACACGATGTCGTCGTTAGCGTGATTGCGTTGCATCACGAAGATCGGGGGGAGTAGTTTAAGTGTTCACGCGATGTCATCGTTAGCGTTAGTGTATGCGTTGTGATGTGCGATACAGTGTGTTGAAAGTATACGATATATACGATGTAGCGTTGTAAGCGATATAGTTACATTATGATCCAAATCTCTGGTGCTAGGCGTAACGAGTGTAACGAGAGTAACAAGCATGAATGTGCGGGTTGTTACAGTCTCCCCTGCTTTAGGAAATTTCGTCCCGAAAGTAATCCACAAGGAGGGTTGCGAGAGTTGATACGAGAACGAGTAGCAAGTATTGACATGAGTAAGCAGCGAATATGCGTTAGGGTATAAGAAAAGTGAACGAGCGATCGATCGAGGGTTGACTAGCGAGAGCGTCTTGGTGACATGAGAAAGAGATGAGTAAGGCGATTCGATCAACTAAAGGTTGGTAATGCACGAGTTAGCGATCCGCAAATTTGTTTTGAGTACTCGAAAAGTTTATGGCAATGAGATTTTAAAGTAAAGTTTGGTTTTAGGAAAATTTCCGTACGGTGTGGCGTTGAACTTGAGTCGATGTTCATGCTAGCGTTGTCGAAAAGGTTTTATTGAGTTATTAAAAGGTCTTGTGGAAAACTTGATTGTTACGAAAAGTTCTTATGAAGTGGTGTTAACTTGAGTCGATTGTTAAACCAACGTTACAAGAAAGTTCTATTTTGTCAAAAAGGGTTTTAATTAAAAATCTCCAGAAAATCTCCTTTTATTCTCAAAAATTTTATTTTCACAAAAAGCTTTAAACGATCCAAAATGTTTTAATTATCGTCGAGCCCCACATGGCATCTTTCCACAAAAGTTTGCCAATATGGCTAAAACATTTATATATAGGAAGTACCAGCGGCGTATCCACCATGTTTTAGCCATATTGCCTCTGTCCCGTGAAGCAATGTCATGCGTGTCGATATGGTACGGATAGTCTTTGCGTCCTTGGTCCAAGCGATTAGTAGTTGGACCAAGTTTGGAAGGAAGATTGAGTAAACTGAGTGATGAAGTTGTCTACCAACTCAGTTCTAGCGATTACGAGCATGCGTGAATGAGTCGGCGATTAAAGCATTGAGGTAGCGATAAGCGGTAAGCGGCAAGCGATAATCAGTAAGCGTTAGTCGATAGTCAGCGAACGATAAGCGAAAATCGTTACGCGATACGCGATGAGCGACACGCGATGGGCGAAAAGTAATAAGCATAAGGAGATAGGCGATACGCGAAGAGCGACACACGAACAACGATGAGCAAAAAGCGAAAAACCATACGCGACAAACGATGAGCGAACAACGGTAGGCGATAAGCGAGACACGAATAACGATAAACAAAAAACAAAAGGTGAAAGTGATACGCGAACTGCGATGCGCGATAAGTCGATAGGCGAGTATTGAAACGTTGAGATTGACACATGCGAAAAGCGTTTGAACGTTCAAGCGGATGCGATAGCGAGTGCGAGTTAGATTCCAGCGAAGTGCTATTGCGTGCGGGTAGACTTACGAAAAGTCTAGTGATGACGCGTTTGAGATGCGATGAGATGTTACGCCTTGCGATTGAGTTTAGCGTGTTGAAAATAATATTAATAGTATAAGATGTCTAATAACGTTTAACTCTGCATGGCACTTTCTTCACGAGAAATTGGTAAGCATGGCGAAGCACTTATATATAGGAAGTACCAGCGGTGTATCCACCATGCTTCAACCACACGCCTCTGTCCCGTGAATAGTTGTCACACCTTGTCGACATGGTTAAGACACTTATATATAGGAAGTACCATCGGCGTATCCACCATGCTTAACCATGCTTTTAACGTTATGGCATCATTGGAACTTACTGCGATCTCCGTGCACTGACCAAAATAATCCCGTGTGCACCCTTGATTAGGTTCCTTGCATGTTTATTGTAACTTATTTCACGGACGCGTAGTGAGGGTAAAACACATTACATCGTGATATAGTTTATAGTACTAGTATTATAGTCTGTATTATGATCTTAGACTAAGTGCAAGAACGAGAGTGAGAGAGCGAAAGAGAGGGTCAACGTTGCATCGAGTAATAGAATAAGTACACTAGAGTTTTCATCGGGTATAGCATCATTACAACATTCTTCTACGCCGGGTTGGTGTTTGGTGTTGTAGACTCCTACTGGAATTGCGGTTCCTGCTGGAGCTATGGGCTGCGTTGGTGGTGCGGGGAGTGCTATCGTGCCTTAAGTTCGTGGCCCGGTGCGGTAGTGGCAGGTATGGTGACCAAGACAGTTTCAATTTGCGCAATAGCGACAATCGGCTTTTGGCTGGTGGTGATAGGTATACTTCAGACACAAAGGGAGAGTTCCAGTATAGGCGCGCTTTGAGCGAACCAGAACTGCTTGAAGAGGTTCTGGCTGTGGTAGTTTAGTTGTTGAAGAGTTTAGGCTCAGACCCCTTCGTTTGCCGCTGGGCTGAGCGTCTTGTGGCGGTGCGGTGTCATCAGGGGATTCACCTGAGGATTCGCTGGAAGAATCGTCGGAGGAATCATCAGAGGAATCATCGGAGGAATCGATGACGATTACTTGATTAGCCTTTTTGATAGGATTCTTGGAGAAGAATCCATTCAAGACTCGTTTGTCGTTGATTTCTGCAGCCAAGCGATAGGCTTCTTCGATGGTAGCAGGT
This sequence comes from Helianthus tuberosus, assembly GCA_030545235.1. NCBI lineage: Eukaryota > Viridiplantae > Streptophyta > Magnoliopsida > Asterales > Asteraceae > Helianthus > Helianthus tuberosus. Next base: position 109,308,695 of record CM060355.1, read on the forward strand.
TTTGCAGCTTCGACAAAATCACCCACACACTCAGGCAAAGCATGGATGTACTTCTTGATAGCCTTTTCAGGAGTGTCAACTTGGCTTGGGCAGATAATGCTAAGCTGTTTGAACCTTGCTGTGAGGCCTGCGTTATCACCGTCAACTTGTTTGATTTCCCGAAATTCGTTCTCTAGCTTCTGGAATTCGTGGGGAGGGCAGTACTCTTCCTTCATGAGCTCTTTCAGCTCATCCTAGGAGAGAGCGTAAGCTGCGTCGTTCCCGCGTTTGTTACGTTCGGCTGTCCACCAATCGAGGGCTCTTGATTGAAATACTCTTATAGCACAGGTGGTACGGAAATGCTGGTGGCACCCACACTGAAGAAGGGTAACATCGATAACATCGAACTACTGGAGTAGTTGAGATACACCTCCTTCACCTGTGAAGACCATTGGGTCACAGGCTTTGAAGTTCTTGTAAAAGAAGGCAGGCTGCGCTGCGTTGCTCATAGAGTCTTCCGGGGTTCGAGGGCTGCTAAGAGATTGAACATGTGCTACGATTTGAGGAATGACCCTGGCCACTTCCTTGGCCACGAGTGAGGCGATCCTCTTATCAGCGCTTCATCTGGCTCTTCTCTTGGCTGTACGTCTCGAGGTGGAATCGGTCGAAGACATCTAAACGAAAAGAGGTTTGGAGTGAGATTCAATCATAATGATTTTTGAGTATGCGATGCGATTTAGCGCGTTTAAAATTCGTTGCACCTAGCATAGTAATACGTATTCACATAGGAGCCACATAGGAGACACGAGATTCCTAAGTTGATCTGACAGGTGAGCATTTATAGTGTGAGAGGGTGAAAGGCGGTGTAGGGTTAAGTGGGTCGGATGGCCGTTCGATCGGATGGCCATCCGATCGGAGGGTCATCCGGTCGGATGATCATTCGATCGGCGGCTTGCGCGAGTTGGTTTTCTGAATTTTGTTTCGTTCGACGTGTTTTGTTGCATTAAACATTATGGACACATTAAGCGTTTTAGCGATATAAGTAGAGTCGTGTTAAGTGCGATAGATTGGGTTGCGCGTGCCTGCGAGTGAGCGTTTAGATAGTTCCAACACTTTTATTATTATTATTATTATTATCATTATTATTATTATTGTTATTGTTATTATTATTATTATTATTATTATATATAACAGGTCATAGCATAGTAATTTTATCAGAGTAAAACACCAAACCTTTTATAACAAATCATTGGGATAAAGCCCAAGTTTAGTTGACAATACATTGGTAGGGATAAACCCAAATTATTGAAAATAAAAACTCCTTTTTATTTAGGTAACTTTTTGTCACACCCTGACTTTTGCGGAAGCTTGGTTATTGGTGTGACTTCTTAATACCATAGCATTCAATCATACCAATTCTATATGATAAAACCAAAAGATATTCATCCATAGAAATTGGGATTGAAAATACCACAACATACTTGTTTGAAACATCGACACCCAATTCAAATTACAAACCATAACATGTTTTAAGAAGTTCACTATGACTCGACAAAAGACCTTACGCAAACCCGAGCTTAGAACCATGTATCTCGTCCAGGAGTAAGATACATCTCCTAAACTCTAAAGACTTGGATGACATCTTTTATTTAAACGCAGCTTGAAAACATGCAAACACCTGCCAGATCCACTTAGTTCCCTGAAATACATGTAGTTTAAAAACATCAACAAAAGTTGAGCGAGTTCATGTGTTTGTGTATGAATAAACCTGTAAAGTATGTTTGTATGTATGCATGTCCCTGGTATATAGCAATAAGGAAAAACAGATCACCAATGGTTTGCAAGGCCATTGATATATGTGAAATGGTGCAGGAAAACTCAAACCTAGCGGAATTCTGCCACGACATTAGTATGTGGACATAGTCACCACATGGGCCACCCTTGTCCTCATGGGTGTGGGCTTGCTACACCCAAATAGATCTATCACTCATGTCCCTCGGTCTTACGAAGAGGATTAATGGCCTTAAGTGTTATACCCACCTTTCACATGATCAAGCAGTAACCCTCCTTAGCTAACCATACCATGTACAAAACTTTTGTAAACAATTGTAACATGTATTTCACCCCCGAAGTTATAAAACTGAAAACAATTAAAAGAAAAGGGGGACATGAACTCACAGTATTGCGCCTTCAGAATCATAACTCAAATCTCTTCAGCAAACACGACTACCTACATGTACTAACGTCTATTAGACGAACGGTTCGTGCCTTGTCTTAGTATTGATGTTTTCGAGTTACGTTCCTGATATTATTCCAGGTTATATAATTATTATCAAAATAATTTATATTTCAACTTAAATTATATTTAATTTTGGAATAATTGTTAAACAATATTTTTGTAACAATACTTCTCAAGTATTTATTTTCGTATTTTCTTCCCAAGGATGTGGGTATTTTATACATGTATTTTCGTATTCTTGTATTTGTAGTTTCAAATTAATATATTTTCAAGTCTCACTTTAGAAAATATATAATAACTTATTTTGTCCAAAAATAATGTGTTTCAAGTTTATCCAAGAAAAAAATATATATATATATATTTCTCCCAAAAATATTATATCTTCTAAAATTTCCAAGAAAATATATTTTAACTTCTCCAAGATAATATTTTCCCTTGTGAAAATACGATATAACTTTGTAATATTTACAAAAATCATATTTTTGTTTCTTTCGTATCCAAAATAATATTTACCAGAAATATATTTATAACGGTATTTTCCGGAATAGTATATAAGTTATGTTCCCGCGTTTGGTTTCACAATATTAAGTGGGTAACTCATTTTTTATTTATTCCTTGTGATTTTTGGTATTTTGTTAAGTTATATTATTTTATCCTAAAATAACATAACTATTTCACAAAGTATACAATTATTCACACAAGTGTCTTTAATATATATATTCTAAATATATATTTACCCATTTTTATTTATAAAAACCAACCTCCAATACTTGTATTTTTGTAACAAAGTCTATGGCAAAGTTTATACTGAAAACCATAATTAAAATACACTTGTAAATATTTGTTAGAAAATATTTTTCTTAGTGTTTATATTTTTATAAAATTTTTCCATAGTTTCCCCTAAAAATGGAGGTGTCCATGCTATCAAAGCATATCATTTTCTTTTTAAAATCATCACAAACAATCAACAATCAATCCCTAAACAACTTACACTTACCAAGTGCAAAAACAATGTTATTTGCACTACAACGTGAGCTTGAACTTTTCTTAAAAACTTGTAGGAACTTGGTAGGGTGATTAGTAGGTTTAGTTACCCTCCAAAATGTATTTATTTCTTGATAAACTTCATTCTTGAAAGTTTTAGATGTTTATAACTTGTAAACATATTTTACATAAATGTTTCTTTATGAATCTTCTTGTTTCTCTAGTGTTTCTACACTTGTTTTATCACCAAAAATAGTGTAGGTTTAAGTAAGAACCAAGATCTTCTAAAAATCATATTTTGAACTTGGTTCTTTTGGAAAACCACCCATAAATCTTAGATCAACATGTTTATCAACTCACTTTGATTATCATTTTTCAAGAAATCACTTTATTCATCAAGTTCATGCTTACACATAAGGATGATCATCGTGTTTCATCACATAATCATCATCTTACTTGCTAGATCATGTGTTTAATCATAATCTAGCAAGCTCCTTATGATGATCAACATCAAAATCTCAAGAAAATAACAATCAAGTATCATTCATACACTAAACAACATAGTTTCATCCATATTTCATCATATATAAAGCTTATGTTCATGCTTCTTGATTATGTTTCTTTAGTGTTCTTGTGATTTACAACATACTACATCTTTTAACCAACTAAATTAGACGTAACAAAGGGTTATGAGAGTCTTACAACTAGCACAAAGGCTAGGAATGAACACAAGAGATGGTGATGACAAATGTGAAGGATAAAAGCAATCGGGAGAGGTCCTTCAAGATCCAAGACCATCAAACCTTCTTATATGGCTCCTTACACCTTGAGTACCACTTGGAATGAACAAATGATGATGATCGTGGTGTGGTTGGGGTTTGGCTGAGAGCTAGATGCAGGGAGGAAGGAGATGAGTTCTGGTGAAGTGTGTGTGAGAATGATCCACCAAGTTTCTCTTATAACCAACTAATTTCTTTACCCATTGGATCTTATGTTTCTTAAGTACACCACATAATCCTTTGCAAATCTAAGGAAGATTGGGCATGATCTTGGTGGGCCACCTTTAGTGACCGATTACTAGCATGGGGGGGGGGGTCTAATTGTAAATTTTAACCATATAGTTAGAATAAGGTTCAATTTCAAGTGTTAGTTGCAAGTGTTATTTACTAGATATTTTTAGTGGGGTGTTATGATGTTCGGGGATCTTAACTAGCTCAGAAACATTAAAACAATGCTTCTAGTATAATTTTGGTGTTTCGGCTAGTGTCTGGTTGTTCGGTTAGATGCCGGTTCGTTAAAGTGTCAAACTATTCCGTTTAGTGATCTTTAAGTATCCTTTTGTGACACTTTTGATTCCCGACACTTAGGAAAGCATTCAGGACCATTTAGTCATACTTTTGCATGTTACTAGCTTGTTAAATTGCTGAATTTTGCTGAAATATGCAGAATTCTGCACTTTATGTGTGTTTTAGGCACTTTCCGGCACTTAAACTATCACCTAGTGAAGCAGTTTTATGGTCCTTACTTCCCTACACACCATACTAGTGTAGTACCTTGTCTCTAGCCCTTACGGGGTCTCAAAACACTGTTCTTCTATGTACTAAACTTCGTCAGCATTTTTCTGAGTTATACGCTAACTGTGCTAGCTGTGCTTTGTGCATCGTTTATGTTACTAAGAGTTCGTGTGTAAAGATGATGTGACAGTATGAAATGTGATGCACATGTATGTATGATGTAGTAATCAGAAAGCAATTAATTGTAATTCAGCACAGTCGTTAAGCACTTAACAAGATTAATTAAATTGTACGGATACCTGGATTTTTGACAGTTGTCACATTCTCCCCCTGTTAAGAAAATTTCATCCTCGAAATTTGTACTACCTTAACTCCTTAGGGTTTCATTATGCGTGTAGGTATATGAATGATACCGAGGTAACTACAAAACCGAATCCAACCTTATTCACATCAGGTGAATTCCATGTATATATATTTTAACAACATGAGCCCAATGGTTACAAGACATGTGTTCTAGCATTTGATGTCAAAGGACTCGAGACGTATAGATGTATATCCTAGAGTAACTCAGTTAACGGAGGTGTGACGAAGGAGTTTTGATCCATGGATTCTCAAACAGTCAGCCACAATGTGCAAATGAGTTTTCACGAACCATAGCATCCGCTATACGAACTCAAAATCAACAACTTGAATATGAAAATGATCTGTCAACTTTCGAATAAATAAATGGTAAGGATTTGTGTGTTGACATTCTTGAATTGTGAAAGTTCACCGAATGAAATACAAGCGAATCTGGTGTATCATTGTCTTGACTCGTAGTTGTATCTGAAATGTTTAAATGACAAGTCAAACGAAAGTTTGTGTAGTTTTATGTGAAACGGTTGACCATGGTTAGCACAAGCTACAAATTTGTAATGACGCCACAAGGTGTCGTAATTGACATATTTCAATATTAGTGGTGATTGAACAAGTTCACCGTGTTTGAAATCAAAGGAAAGTGTATTGAAACAATTCTGAAAGTTTAATTTAAACAGTGTCGTGGGGTTTTCAATCAAATGTGGAACATTAAAGAGCTATTGTTTCTGATTGAAGGTGGAAAACAATAAACACTGCAAGGTATTCAATTTGTAACGAAAGAATCGTTAGGAGGTACATCGTGATATGAAATGAATCTGGGTACCATTGTCTTAACACACAACTGTGTTGAGACCGCTTTAATCGTGATAAGCAAAATGGATTTAGAACAAATGAATAGACAACCAAATCCGTGTATGAGGCGTGCAACCAAATTAGCGCAAGCTTCAATCTTTGTGAAAGTATTACCGCAAGGTATCGAAATCAACAAACGGTTTGGTGGAGTCGTAGACCAACCAAGTCCACTACGACTTGAAACAAAAGAACTTTTGCAAAAATATTTGAATATGATGCTCCCAATACATCTTATGATGTTTTAAATTGAATATGCGAAATGGATAAGTTCAAGCAATTGAACTTGGTTTCAGCGTAACCTGACAATGAACGTATGTATCAACAAGGGAATCTCAGCGTGGTTACGGAGACAGACCATGAAAGCAATCTTGAAATAAAAGGAGTTTTAAGAAAGTGTGTTGGCTTGATAACAAAAGTGCCAACAATTACGAGGATGTAGGTTATTCAAATCATTGACCAATAGTTAGCTTTAGCAAGATAACATTTGAACTTTAATGAAGCGTTTATTCGAAATGAGACCACATGTGTAGCAATGGTGCGTGTGTGACATATAAGTTTCCGTGTACTGAACAATGAGTATGAAGGAATGACCAAGTATCGAAGCAGTGTGTGTTGGCTCTCAGCGAACAAAATTAACATGATGCAATTACCATTAAGGGGAGTAGGGGTACGAACATCCACTTGCTAGAAGCAAAAGTGGGGATTTTAACAAAAGAAGTTTTGAGTACTTTCTGTTTGGTTAACTGAATTAGCATATTGGTCAGGATAACGGGGTTTGTTTAAGTTTAACATGTGTGATTCCTAAGCGACAACCTTTACGAGTTTTGACCTGGGTTCCCAAAGGATTAAGCACATGTTTTCTAGGTTCAAAGTCTCGCATTCTGTGTAAAACTGATTTGTGCGTTGCACAGAAATCCCAATTTCTGTGCAGGTTTAAAACAAGTTGTTGTCCCACAATTCCCTGGTATACTTTCTTCCTGGATTCACATATAATGACACTCAATCATCGATCAGTCTTAAAATAGTAGTTATGTCCCCATGGTTAGTTAAATAAATAACTCGTTAATCCTTGGCAAGAGTTGCCAACCCTTGTTGGTTAGCTCGTTCGGCTCCTGGTAATTGATGCTCATTTGAAAATCATCGTCCTTCTACTTGACGAGCAGAACTGGTGTTACTCAAAACGGGAAGCTTGGCCTGTTAACTTCCTTCCCTATCAACTACTGAAGCTGTACTGATAATCCTTGTATCTCCGCAGGTGTAAGTCGAAGTTCGACTTGTCGTTGGAGAGATAATTCAGGCAAGTCTTCGGCTTCTTTGTCCATGACATGAGCCAAGAAGGCAACACATCCTTTGCGCGAAATTCTCATGCCTCCAAGCACTAGAAATTTGTAGAGGCGTACCCTGCTTCATGAATCACGATTGCTTCATTGTTCGTCATCGGGATGCGGATAAAAACCTCCGCTCAATTGCTCGACAACCGGTCCATCCTAATTATCACGTCGAGGCTTCCTATTAACTAGTTTCTATTGAGTGCGGGTTATTTAACTTACCCCTTTTTCTAAACCAAGTATATTCCTAATTTCAGGAGATACGAAGCTATGGTCGGCACTGGTGTTAAATAACATAGGTGCGAAATTTTTGGTTGATAGAGAACGTACCAGTAATCACATCTGAATCTTGGCATGCTTCACGGGCTCCGATGATGGATGCCCCTTCATGGTCTTGGTCAATCCTCCTTGGGCAATCTTTCCTAAAGTGCCCCATGTTCCCACATCTGTAGCAGCCCGGTATTTTATCATTGTTATTTCCGCCTTGGTTATTGTCATTATTTCCTCCTTTTATGGGACTCTTCGCCCAACAGGAATCTTTGTTGTGTCCTTTCTTTCTGCACCTACCGCACTTAGGCTTCTGGCATCGACCTTCATGGTGAAACTTACACTTATCACATCTCGGCTTAGTCCCCAAGTAATTCTTTATATCGGCTTGATTGTTGTTAGGGCAATCTTTCTTGAAATGCCCTTTGTCCCCACAGTCAATACAAGCTCGAATATATTTTTGTTCATCGTTAGCCCTACTTTGATAGTCGTTCTTAACGTTGCTTCCCCCGTGATCTCCGTTACCAACTTGTCCTTCATTTCCATGTCCTGTTCCGATCTGATACGTTTCCTTGACATTCCCTAATTCGTCGCAAACATCACTTCTTCCATACCTACATGGCGCAGCATGAGGAAATAGGCAGTCATCGCACTTAGGTAGGATACCCATGTACTCCTTTCCTTTTTTGGCTTTGTTCGTTTGGGTATCCTCCTGGAAGTCAGTGAGCTTCCTTTTGTCCTTTCCGGATGACTCTACCTGAGTTTCATTCTTCTTGTCAGGGTTTGAAAGCTCTTCCAGTCTAATCGCTTCTTTACTGTGTGCCGCACTTAACTTGACCGCATCGATGGTTGTTGGCGGAGCTGATACCATCATTAAGCACATGATCTGAGGCACCAGTCCCCAGATGAATGGTTCTATCCTTTTCAACTCTGGTTCCACTAGGTATGGAACAACCCGTGACAGATCATGAAGTTTTTGCACGTACTCCGCCACATTTGGACCTTCCATCCTTAGCTTCCAGAATTCAAATTCCAGCTTCTGGATCGCCATCTGAGAAAAATACTCCTTACGCATCATTTCCCTCAGCTCACCCCATGTAAGCATTCGTAGCAGCTCTGCCCATTATTCGAATCTGAGAGTTCCACCATGACCAGGCCCCATCTTGAAACAATCCTGACGCATATGGGACTTGTTGCTCTGGCGTACATTCGCTTATTCGAAAAACAGAATCCATATTTTCGGTCCATTTCACAAAGGCTATGGCACCTCCAGTTCCGTCGAATTTCGGAGGCTCGCAGTTGAGGAATTGCCAGTAGGTACAGCCATGAGGTGGGTTGTTTCCTGAGGTACCCCTGCTGGGTTCAGAGCGCAGGGCCTCGTGCTGTGCTATCGCTTGTGAAATCAGTTCTTGTAACTCAGCCTCTGTTGTGGGCAATCGTGTCTCTCTTTGTGGAGACATCTTCTAAAAGAAGATGGCGTTGGTCAGGTCATAACAAGTATAGTAAGTACATGTAATAATATTTATCAACGCAAGTAAAGACATAACATCCCAATCATAACGTAAACAAGTAATTCAACAATGTATGTAATGAGAATGTTGCGATTGAGCTTTCATATATCAATGACCACAAATACAGTTTTACATGTTTCACAAATGTACCATATATCAAAAGGGACTACAGGGTCACATCACCCTCGTCCAAATCGTCTATCCAACTACAACAGTCATAAAGTCAAAAAGTGGTCTTCAAAAGGCTGTGCAATCTGGGCTCAATTGCGACACTCTCACCAAAAGTATGCTACCTGCATAAAACCAAAAACTGCTATGCTGATGGTGGAGGAGGAGGAGGTGGAGGAACGAATAGCAAACTGCGCAGATGCGCTAACTCTTCCTCGAGAGCATAAACGGTACGCAACAGGTAACTAATCTGCTGCTCCATAGTAAGAAAACGAACGTCAAAATCTGGGTATGGTAGAAGTGGAGCGGGTGGAGTCGTGAACGGTGACTGACAAGGACAAGGCGGAGGACGTGGAATCCTCTCTAATTCCATGACTCTACGGCACAACAACTCCTGCTGGAGCTGTAACGACAAAAGGAGGTCATCCCTCGTGTATCCAGTGTAATGTGAAGGATGATATAGATCAGAAACAGGCATCGTGTTGGGCGGAAACCAAATCAGTGGCTCGCCCAATGGTGCAGAAGCAGAAGGAGCAGTGTGTGTAGCAGGTGCAAATGGTGGCATGAAAGGAAGGGCTACTGACTCAGAAGGTATATGGCTGGGCTGCTAACTCGATGGACCTTCCCCTGGACGGGGTGGAGGGATGTCCTGAAGGAATGTGACCGGCAAGTCTGTGCGGTGTGTGTCAGACACATGTGGGTGAAATGGGGCAACGTCAACAGGTGCATGGGTGAGTGCAGGTGGGGGAGTAACAGGTCTAACAAAAAGAGGAAAGTCATCATCATCCTCTATTCACCCATTGCGGGTGAATGCATATCTGGGGTCTATATGGGCAGCAAAAGGAGCATGGTCTGCGGGTGCAGGTAGAGGGTCAGGTGACAGTGGTGCAATAACTGGTATGTCAACAGGTGCAGGGTCATGCTCAGGCAGAGGGTCGTGTGCAGGTATAGGCTCGGGTGCAAGCATAGGCTCAGGGTCAGCTGGTGCAAGCTCAAGGTCAGCGGGTATCATGTCAGGATCGACAGGTGCTTCAAAAGGCTGATAATCGGGGACAAACTCAATCTCATACTCAGGGTCAAAGTCGTGTGGAAAGACAGGTGTGGCAGACATAGCCATGTCAGAATCAGAATCGGTGGGATATCGCTGCAATCCCAGTGCGTGGAAAGTAGTAGATGACACAGACTCGAATGAATCAGGATCAGAATGGTCAGATGAAATCTCAATGACAGGAATCTCGACAAGTGGAATAACAATGACATCGGCGACTGGAGCCCCATCATCCTGGGCACCCTCAGGGGGACCCTCAATAAAAAGATCGACGTCATCGCCAGACAAAGCATCAAAAGGCAGATCCTCGAGAGGAAATGCAGCAAGAGGAAAAGGAGCAGGGATCTGAACAAGAAGTAGATCCTCGCCAGGAAGACCATCCGCTAGCGGTATATCATCGCCAAAATCTGGTAAAGCAAACGGCTGGAAATCATCATCATCATCACTCGTAGTGTCAGAGGTGAAAACCTCAGGGTCTGTGGCTATCTCATCATCCGAAACTATGGCCATAGGGTCTACCGTATCAGACACTCCTCTCACAGAGGAGGACATGGTGTCTGTAATAAATCTATCACAACATATGCACATACATCAACAATCATCAAATAAGCATGTAAGTAGTAACAATGTAAGCATGTATACATCCTAGTCTTCCCAAGACTATCCTACCCAGCCTCTCAGACTGAACTACTTAGTCTCTCAGACTAAACCTCCTAGTTTCTCAAATTGTCCCAACTAGTCTCTCAGACTACCCAGTCTCTCAGACTGAACCACCCAGTCTCTCAGTCTAAACTTTCCCAGTCTCTCAGACTACCCAGTCTCTCAGGCTGCCCCAGGTAGCCTCTTAGACTAACTTCACAGTCTCTCAGACTGAATTACCCAGTCTCTCAGACTGCACTACCCAACTAGTCTCTCAGACTAACTCCTCAGTCTCTCAGACTGAATTATAAACGAATTCTTTGAAATGTATTTTGTGTTTTTTATTTGTAAAAATATTTGTTTCCTGGATCTGGACATTTTCTGTATGCAATGAAAACATTTTCGTGAGAGCCCTAATGATCGTAGTCTAGACTCGAGAAAGAATCCTAGTTCGCTACGATCAAAGCTCTGATACCAAGCTGTCACACCCTGACTTTTGCGGAAGCGTGGTTATTGGTGTGACTTCTTATTACCATAGCATTCAATCATAACAATGCTATATGATAAAACCAAAAGAAATTCATCCATAGAAATTGGGTTTGAAAATACCACAACATATTTGTTTTAAACATCGACATCCAATTCAAATTACAAACCATAACATGTTTTAAGGAGTTCACTATGACTCGACAAAAGACCTTACACAAACCCGAGCTTAGAACCATGTATCTCGTCCAGGAGTAAGATACATCTCCTAAACTCTAAAGACTTGGATGACATCTTTTATTTAAACGCAGCTTGAAAACATGCAAACACCTGCCAGATCCACTTAGTTCCCTGAAATACATGTAGTTTAAAAACATCAACAAAAGTTGAGCGAGTTCATGTGTTTGTGTATGAATAAACCTGTAAAGTATGTCTGTATGTATGCATGTCCCTGGTATGTAGCAATAAGGAAAAACATATCACCAATGGTTTGCAAGGCCATTGATATGTGTGAAATGGTGCAGGAAAACTCAAACCTAGCGGAATTTTGCCACGACATTAGTATGTGGACATAGTCACCACATGGGCCACCCTGGTCCTCATGGGTGTGGGCTCGCTACACCCAAATAGATCTATCACTCATGTCCCTCGGTCCTACGATGAGGATTAATGGCCTTAAGTGTTATACCCACCTTTCACATGATCAAGCAGTAACCCTCCTTAGCTAACCATACCATGTATAAAACTTTTGTAAACAATTGTAACATGTATTTCACCCTCGAAGTTATAAAACTGAAAACAGTTAGAAGAAAAGGGGGACATGAACTCACAGTATTGCGCCTTCAGAATCATAACTCAAATCTCTTTAGCAAACACGACTACCTACATGTACTAACGTCTATTAGACGAACGGTTCGTGCCTTGTCTTAGTATTAATGTTTTCGAGTTACGTTCCTGATATTATTCCAGGTTATATAATTATTATCAAAATAATTTATATTTCAACTTAAATTATAATTAATTTTGGAATAATTGTTAAACAATATTTTTGTAACAATACTTCTCAAGTATTTATTTTCGTATTTCCTTCCCAAGGATGGGGGTATTTTATACATGTATTTTCGTATTCTTGTATTTGTAGTTTCAAATTAATATATTTTCAAGTCTCACTTTAGAAAATATATAATAACTTATTTTGTCCAAAAATAATGCATTTCAAGTTTATCCAAGAATATATATATATTTCTCCCAAAAATATTATATCTTCTAAAATTTCCAAGAAAATATATTTTAACTTCTCAAAGATAATATTTTCCCCTTGTCAAAATACTATATAACTTTGTAATATTTACAAAAATCATATTTTTGTTTCTTTCGTATCCAAAATAATATTTACCAGAAATATATTTATAACAGTATTTTCCGGAATATTATATAAGTTATGTTCTCGCGTTTGGTTTCACAATATTAAGTGGGTAACTTATATATTTATTCCTTGTGATTTTTGGTATTTTGTTAAGTTATATTATTTTACCCTAAAATAACGTAACTATTTCACAAAGTATACAATTATTCACACAAGTGTCTTTAATATATATATATATATATATATATATATTCTAAATATATATTTACCCATTTTTATTTATAAAAACCAACCTCCAATACTTGTATTTTTGTAACAAAGTCTATGGCAAAGTTTATATTGAAAACCATAGTTAACATACACTTGTAAATATTTGTTAGAAAATATTTTTCTAACTGTTTATATTTTTATAAAATTTTTCCATAGTTTCCCCTAAAAATGGAGGTGTCCATGCTATCAAAGCATATCATTTTCTTTTTAAAACCATCACAAACAAGCAACAATCAATCCCTAAACAACTTACACTTACCAAGTGCAAAAACAATGTTATTTGCACTACAACGTGAGCTTGAACTTTTATTAAAAACTTGTAGGAACTTGGTAGGGTGTTTAGTAGGTTTAGTTACCCTCCAAAATGTATTTATTTCTTGATAAACTTCATTCTTGAAAGTTTTAGATGTTTACAACTTGTAAACATATTTTACATAAATGTTTCTTTATGAATCTTCTTGTTTCTCTAGTGTTTCTACACTTGTTTTATCACCAAAAATAGTGTAGGTTTAAGTAAGAACCAAGATCTTCTAAAAATCATATTTTGAACTTGGTTCTTTTGGAAAACCACCGATAAATCTTAGATCAACATGTTTATCAACTCACTTTGATTATCATTTTTCAAGAAATCACTTTATTCATCAAGTTCATGCTTACACATAAGGATGATCATCTTGTTTCATCACATAATCATCCTCTTACTTGCTAGATCATGTGTTTAATCACAATCTAGCAAGCTCCTTATGATGATCAACATCAAAATCTCAAGAAAATAATAATCAAGTATCATTCATACACTAAACAACATAGTTTCATCCATATTTCATCATATATAAAGCTTATGTTCATGCTTCTTGATTATGTTTCTTTAGTGTTCTTGTGATTTACAACATACTACATCTTTTAACCAACTAAATTAGAAGTAACAAAGAGTTATGAGAGTCTTACAACTAGCACAAAGGCTAGGGATGAACACAAGAGACGGTGATGACAAATGTGAAGGATAAAAGCAATCGGGAGAGGTCCTTCAAGATCCAAGACCATCAAACCTTCTTATATGGCTCCTTACACCTTGAGTACCACTTGGAATGAATAAATGATGATGATGGTGGTGTGGTTGGGGTTCGGCCGAGAGCTTGATGGAGGGAGGAAGGAGATGAGTTCTGGTGAAGTGTGTGTGAGAATGATCCACCAAGTTTCTCTTATAACCAACTAATTTCTTTACCATTTTATCTTATGTTTCTTAAGTACACCACATAATGCATGATCTTGGTGGGCCACCTTTGGTGATCGATTACTAGCATGGGGGGGGGGGGGTCTAATTGTAAGTTTTAACCATATAGTTAGATTAAGGTTCAATTTCAAGTGTTAGTTGCAAGTGTTATTTACTAGATATTTTTAGTGGGGTGTTATGATGTTCGGGAATCATAACTAGCTCAGAAACATTAAAACAATGCTTCTAGTATAATTTTGGTGTTTCGGGTAGTGTCTGGTTGTTCGGTTAGATGCCAATTCGTTAAAGTGTCAAATTATTCCGTTTAGTGATCTTTAAGTATCCGTTTGTGACACTTTTGATTCCCGACACTTAGGAAAGCATTCAGGACCATTTAGTCATACTTTTGCATGTTACTAGCTTGTTAAATTGCTGAATTTTGCTGAAATATGCAGAATTCTGCACTTTATGTGGGTTTTAGGCACTTTCCGACACTTAAACTATCACCTAGTGAAGTAGTTTTACGGTCCTTACTTCCCTACACACCATACTAGTGTAGTACCTTGTCTCTAGCCCTTACGGGGTCTCAAAACACTGTTCGTCTAAGTACTGAACTTCGTCAGCATTTTTCTGAGTTATACGCTAACTATGCTAGCTGTGCTTTGTGCATCGTTTATGTCACTAAGAGTTCTTGTGTAAAGATGATGTGACAGTATGAAATGTGATGCACATGTATGTATGATGTAGTAATCAGAAAGCAATTAATTATAATTCAGCACAGTCATTAAGCACTTAACAAGATTAATTAAATTGTATGGATACCTGGATTTTTGACAGTTGTCACACTTTTATAGCCACGTTTCGAAGCCTTCATTGCTCTCCAGCTGGCTTCTATTGGATTTCACATTTTGTTACCTGAAACGCGTTTTACAAAGATTGTATCAGCAAGAAATACTGGCGACTGCATCTCAGTTTAATCAAAACAACTTTTATAATTTCACAGTATTGAGAGCAATTACAATGTTTATATCTACACAGTTACTCATTCAGTACTGTCAATCCTGATTGGTGGGTCATATTACTCATTGGCAACTCTTTGTCCAATGGTAACGTCTTTCACATTTTGTATACAAAACCCCAACATACCGGCCTAATTGTAGAATACATAGACTCAATCACTGTTAATTATATTTTAAAACATTTGAGGTTTTGTAAAAACAATTTACAAAAAGGTGACAAAAAGTAAGATGTACTAACTAATAGTGAGGAAAAAGAGAATGTACTCACATTGTTGACTTAGGTGATACTACTATAGCTTCCTGGTGATTCTCCTGGTTATTATCTATTAAAATTAAACAATGTACACATGTTAGTAAAATAACCCAAATCACATTAACCGTACAACTCGAGACAGAATTCCAATGACTGAGTCAGGCAGAGCCTTGACATGCATTACGGAATCCTAGATCAATCGGGTGTAACACGAGATAGAACTCCAACGACTGAGTCAGGCAGAGCCTTGACATACGTTACGGAGCCCTAAATCGATCGTGTAGGGTAATAGCAGGGTTATAATAGTTACAACGAGGCAGAGCTTCGCTTTATAGGGGTATAATCCCCGGGTATAATAATAACTATCAGAATTTGAGAGAGAGAATTCGATTTTGAACGACTGAACAAATGAGCCAATCGACCTCTATTTATAGGCTCATCAAAGGCGGCTCGCGGCCCGCGACAAACTTAAGGTCAGCCTTCGCGGCCCACGACAAATGTAGGTTAGGCCGTAGGCTTGGCCAGTCAGCGTATCTAGCCCTGCCACGTGTCGACATGTGGAGGCCTGGGTGTCCGGAAAGCAATCGGGGCTTGCGCCCTGCGAGAGACCAAGGGGGTCTGGGTCACGGCCCGTGACAACCCTATAATTTTTGTTTTTCTTGTTTTTTTTATAAATATAAGGGTATTTCAGGCTCGTTTTTCGCATACTGGGTATATTAGGAACGTTTAGGGTCACGTTTTAAAGGTTCTAGGAGGGTTGTTATATCCTCCCCACCTTGTTTTAGATCTCATCCTTGAGGTTTACTGGAACAGGTGTGGGTATTTGTTCTGCATCCCCGACTCGAGTTCCCAAGTGTACTCTGGTCTTCTCTTGGAATCCCATTTCACTTTGACCAGAACTAGTCTATTGTGTTTGAGATTCTTGATCTTTCTATCTTCAATCTGAATGGGTTTCTCGATAAACTTAAGTTTCTCATTTACCTCTATGTCCTTAAGAGGTATTACTAATGATTCGTCTGCTAAACACTTTTTGAGATTGCAAACATGAAACACATCATGGATTCCTGCCATTTCCTCTGGCAGTTGTAGCTGATAGGCTACGGGTCCTATTCTTCTAATAATCTCAAAAGGTCCAACATACCTGGGGCTTAGCTTTCCTCTTTTAATGAATCTGACTATTCCTTTCCATGTAGAAACTTTTAATAATACTTTATCTCCTACTTGAAATTCTAAAGGTTTCCGTCTGTTATCTGCATAACTCTTTTGACGATCTCGTGCTGCTTTTAGTCTTTCCTTGACTTGAATTATCTTATATGTTGTTTCTTGCACTATTTCTGGTCCAGATAATTGCTTTTCTCCAATCTCTGCCCAACAGACTGGAGTTTGGCACTTTCGTCCATAAAGTGCTTCAAAAGGTGCAGCATTAATGCTAGTATGATAGCTGTTATTGTAGGAAAATTCTATTAATGGTAAATGATCGTCCTAATTTCCTCCGAAATCAATTACACAGGCTCTAAGCATATCTTCCATTGTTTGTATTGTACTTTTGCTTTATCCGTCCGTTTGTGGATGATACGCTGTGCTTAGATTTAACCTGGTTCCCATTGCTTTTTGGAAACTTGTCCAAAAATGAGAAGTAAAATGGCTATCTCTATCGGATACAATAGATAAAGGAATTCCATGTAATGAAACTATTTCATTTACATATAGCTTGGCTAATTGTTCCATACTGAAAGTTTCCTTCATTGGTAAGAAATAAGCAGATTTGGTCAATCTGTCAACGATCACCCAGATTGTGTCATTTTTTTTCTTGTTTTGGGTAATTTGGTAACAAAGTCCATTGTTATCAATTCCCATTTCCATATTGGCATTTCTAACTGTTGCAATAATCCTGAGGGTTTCTGATGCTCAGCTTTAACTTGTGAACAAGTTAGACATTTAGCAACGTAGTTTTCTATATCCTTTTTCATTCCTATCCACCAGAAATTCTTTCTTAGATCTTGATACTTCTTATCACTTCCGGGATGTATCGTATACTTAGACTTATAAGCTTCTTCTAGAATTCTGTGGCATAGGTTTCCTTGTTTAGGTATCCACATCCTTTTCTTATGGAACTTCCAAATTCCATTTGTTCCTTGTTCTAATTCCTTAATCACTCCTTTTAAACTTTCAACATCATCCTTGATTGCTGTTTCCTGTACCTCTCTGATTTGCTCATTTAAATCTACTTGTAGATTTATCCTGAGAGAACGTACTCGTTTCGGTTTTTCATGATACTTTTGACTTAAAGCATCGGCTACTATATTAGCTTTCCCAGCATGATACTGGATATCACAATCATAATCACTAAGAACTTCCATCCAACGTCTCTGTCTCATATTTAATTCTTTTTTGCCCAAAAATGTACCTTAAACTCTTATGATCGGTGAAGACAACAAATTTATTTCCATATAAATAGTGTCTCCAAATCTTAAGGGCAAATACTATGGCTCCTAACTCTAGATCATGGGTTGTATAATTCTCTTCATGTTTCTTAAGTTGTCTAGAGGCATAAGCTATAACCTTTTGACGTTGCATCAACACACATCCATATCCTAATTTAGACGCATCACAATAGACTATAAAGTCTTCAGTTCCTTCTGGTAATGCGAGTATGGGTGTGTTGGTTAACCTTTGCTTAAGAACTCTAAAAAGCTTCTTCCTGTTTTGGTCCCCATTCAAACTTAACTAATTTGCAGGTCAGTTTGGTTAATGGAATGGCTATTCTAGAGAAATTTCGGATAAACCGTCTATAATATCCTGCCAGTCCAAGAAAACTTCTTACTTCTGTTGGCGATTCAGGGACTTTCCACTAAGTAATTGCCTTGATCTTTGTGGGATCCACATGAATTCCTTCATAATTAACCAGATATCCAAGGAATTGTACTTGTAACCAAAATTCACATTTTGAGAATTTAGCATAAAGCTTCTCTTTTCTCAACAATGTTAGAAGTGTATGCAGATGCGCTGCATGTTCCTCTTTGCTCTTAGAGTAAATTAGAATGGCATGACGGTAAATTCATGATGATCGTACCTTGTTCTGAAAGCAGTTTTAGGAATGTCCTTTTCCTGTACTTTCAGTTGATGATATCCTGAGCGTAAATCGATCTTAGAAAAGAATCAAGCTCCTTGAAGTTGATCGAACAGATCATCGATTCTTGGTAGTGGGTACCGATTCTTAATCGTAACCTTGTTCAATTCTCGGTAATCAATGCACATACGCATCGATCCGTCTTTCTTCTTAACAAACAACACCGGTGCTCCCCACGGTGATGAACTTGGTTGTATAAAACATTTGTCAAGAAGTTCGTCCAATTGTTTCTTTAGTTCCTGCATCTCTGTTGGTGCTAGTCAATATGGTGCTTTGGCAATCGGTGCCGTCCCTGGTATTAGGTGAATCCTAAATTCAACTTCTCTATCTGGCGGTAATCCAGGTAACTCTTCTGGAAAGACGTCTGAGAATTTAGATAGTACAAGAATATCTTTTATTTCTTTTCCTTTAGTATTAATGATTACGGAAACCTTATATACTACTCATCCTTTCCTTTCATAACTTGCGGCTTTCATCACAGAGATGAACTTTGTCGATCTGGTTGGCTTATCTCCTTTAATTGTGATCTTTTCACCTTCTGGTGTACTTACTTGTACTGACTTTTGATCACATAAAATACTGGCACGATTGGCTACTAACCAATCCATTCCTAATACAACATCGAATCCGGATATATTCATTGGGTAGGTTAGAAAAGAAATGATGGTTCAGGATTTCTATTCTTGCTCCCTGCAAGATCTCACTAATCTTAATAGATTCTCCGTTGGCTGTCTCTACCAGACAATCTTGATGAAGTTTGGCTAAGGGTTGGTCAAGAAGTTTGTAGAAATAAGTATTGATAAAACTTTGATTTGCACCAGAGTCAAATAATACTTTGGCAAATATATTATTAACTAAGAACGTACCGGCAATCACATCTGGAATCATCTTGGCTTCCTCAGCTGTCAGAGCAAATGCCCTTGCATTTTTCTTAGGTCCTTCAGTTCTCTTAGCCTTGTTGGTTGCTGCTAGAGCTAGTTTCGGACAGTTCGGTTTGATGTGCCCAGTTTCTCCACAATTGAAGCATATCCTATTGCTAGGTTTATCCTACAGTCTTCTTCCTTGTGTCCAGATATTTTGCAAAGGTTGCAATATATGGAACATCTTCCAGAATGCTTTCTTTTGCAATAGCTACAGTAGGGTGTAGAGGAAGAACCTGTACCTTTCCCACGGTTGGAATTACCGTAGCGAAATTCCTAGGTAAGCTTTTGAGCTAGGTTCTTTCTCTGGTTTTCCTCTTGAGTGCGTACCAATTCATCGGTCAGGGTATTGGCTAGTTCTACTGCTTTTTTATGGATTGTGGTCTAGCTGCCTTAACTACGTGTCTAATCTCACTAATTAATCCCCAAATATAACAGGAGATTAACACTGGTTCAGGTGAGGCTAAGGTTGGCACTATCCTAGCATATTCGAAGAATATGGTAGTGTAACCTTTGCAGTCTATTCCAGTCATTCTAAGATTTAGGAACTTATTGGCGATTTGTTCCTTTTCATTGGGAGGACAAAATTTTCTTTCAACCATTTCCTTAAAGTTGGTCCATTCCATATTATAAACTCTGTCACTTTTCCTAGACTGGAGAATAGTATTCCACCATTCTAAAGCTGCATTTTTGAAAAGATTAGAAGCAAACATTGTTTTGGTCAAAAATTACCGAAGCAATTAAGTGATCAAATTAGTTAAGTGAGGTAGTGTGCTAAGAATGTGTGTTGAAAAATATGTTGGCTTATTAGTTTGCAAGAACAATTCCAGGATATAGCTCAGGATATTGAGCTATATCTACGATCAAACAATGAGCAGAAAGTAAAGGGGTGACACGAGATATACGAGGAAAGCCCTTGATCAATCTAGATCGCCGGCATAAAACCTCGGGAGCTGACAATCGCAACTGCCTTGTTCTTCTTATTACTTCAAACATCAGGATACAGTGCAGGATATTGATCAGATCGCTAAGTGTTACAATGCTTTTTGTGAAAGTGAGAGTTGCGAGAGAGTTGAAGTGTTTGAGAGCAGTGAGTGTTGTTGTGTCATATTCGATCTGATTTATCCATCTATTTATAGCTAAGAAATGAAAACAAAGTTTCCTATAAATAGGGGATACCTTTGAATATTCCTTAGTAAAAGTTGGAGACCAAGTAAAGCGGGTTCAACGTCTTTCTTCGAACAACTTGGACCGAGTCTTCCGGGGAAAAGGTCTTCATGAACGTTGCAAGATTGGACTTGTATTCCTGCACATAATCCGTTAGTGATCCTCAGGATACCATGTCAGGATGTTACCAATATCCTGAACCAGCATCCCGGGCATGAACATACATCATATAATCAAGATATAACTTAAGATATTATCCAGGATATGGGCTCAGAAATACACCCATAACAAACATAATCTTATCTTTATCTACACATTTACTTATTTTTATGACTGCTTCTGTCTTTTCTATCTAACGTAAGGCTGCAATGGCTCCTTCATTGCCTAAGAATTCTATTGGTTTGCAGGCCAAGATTTCTTTATAAGAACAATCGTAAGAAGCGGTTCTTCTTCTTTTAGGAATTGGAGCTTGGATTATTGGTCCCTTATTATCGTTCACACTGTGACTTGGCTCAGTGTGTTGGCGTTTACTTCCATTTGCAGATTTATTATTTTCTGCCTCTTTAACAATCTTGATAATATAAGGCATAGCATCTATAATTCCATGTGCTACTATATATGTTGGATGGCACTGTTATCTATTTGGTTTCCGTTATTCTCATTATTCTGGCTTTCCTGATTTACTTCGTTGTCCATCTGAATTGTGAACATTTTATCAAGTATTAATTATCATAAAATACATTTAGTACAAATATTTATACACAATTACTCACACAATTTTATCAAAAATATCGATCATTGTGACTTTTACTCTTTATATATATACACACACACACACACATATATATATATATATATATATATGCATCGGTTACATACTACAACTGTGTTGGTGCATTCATCTGTAGTCTTCGTCTTATGTCGAGTCTCGGGTTAATTGCGGATCAGTTCAAGCATGATGTCATAATACTTAATGATGACATCATATTATGACATCATCATTAGCGTCATGACTACACAAGACACAAGTGGACAAAATCATTTATGAAGATAAGATGCTGATTTCGTGAATTATACATATAGAGAGTGTTTTCGTCCATTTATATGTGATTTCGGTCAAATGGTCAAAGTCTGATTTTGTCCGTAGTATCTTAGGGTGATTTCGCTCTTTAGTCAATCATATGATTCCGCTTATGTGTCATAGTGTAATTCCGCTTTTGTGTCATGTATGTATGAGCGGAATCACGTTATCTATAAATAGGGTCATAAGAGCGAAATCAGTAAGAGTGTTAGAGGTGTGTTCTTCCGGTAAGCCACGAAGTGCTACCGAAGTGTTGTCTGAACGTGTACTCGTATTATTGATCAATACAACAACAGTTTAAATTGAATTCTCGCTGAATTGTACTCGGTTTGTCTGTTTCCGCCGTTCAAACTGAGATAAACTCTTCTAAACGACTCGTTTAGGTCCGAATTCGATCCTACAATTGGTATCAGAGCCAGTGAAGAAGAGTTCTTTACAATTCAGCTGATAATTCTGTTTCTACACCTTTCTTTTTCGAAAAACAAAACTTTTTACGGTCAAAATCGCTTCAAATTTACACAGTATACTCGTAATCATGTTCTAGTAAAGCCTTGAAATTTTCAAAGTTAAAAACGATTTAGAACATAGGAATTTTGAGATTTCGCTTTTACGGTCTCATACAAAAAGTGACATCAGCAGGTTTACTTGTGATTTCGCTCTTTTGAACATCGTGATTCCGCTATTTTGAACAATCAGATTCCGTTTTTGTGACAAGTAGATTTCGCTCTTGTGTCACTTGAGGTATCGCTTTTGTGACAATCTTGGGATTTCGCTTATAGTGACAACAATGGTTTCAATTTAGTGACACTTAGGAATTCACGTGATTGTTCATCGAGTATTGTGAAACATTAAACGAGGATGTCAGGTTGTGTCGGATAATCAGAATTGCATGTGTTATTTGCCGAGTTTACATGTGAACACATTTAAAGGATCACATGAATAAAGTTAGGTGACATTATCAAAGGTGTCAGCACTTGATATATTCACAAGGTTAAGTCAAAGCGTGGTTATGAAATTGATGAACTTGTTCGGTCCAATCAGATTTTTTTTAAAACAGTTAATTGAATTGTTGTCGACATAGTGGGATTGTGGTCCAATCATCTGATCTTAATACTTGTAGTTGTCGGATAATTTTTGCTTCATCCCACGTGATCGAGATAAGGTGGTCCAATCAGATTTTGAGTAACATAATTTTTGTCGATTCATGAATACAAGAGCATGTGTTTGCATGTGAATACTACATTTGAGGTCAAATTATCTTGTATGGTGAATTAAAGGTGTGTTAGCCCACTACAGAAGTTGCAGCCCAATCAATACTCAAGCTTGTCAGCCCATGTGATATTGCGTGTGATCATACATCATTTGAGGTCTAATCAGATTTAAGTGAAAGTGTGTTTTTGTGAGAAATTTTGTCGGGACAGTTTGAAAAATGGCAATGATGTTTGATGAAAAGGAAAACAATGATCTTGAAAGGTTAAATAATTGGTATCGAGGATATTTGAGTAGTTATTATCATGGTTTGCCCAAAAAGGTTTGGAGTACTCGGTTCGAATGTTTTCTGTGTATGAAAGATGAAAAATTGGGTGATTTGGAGAAGCGTTTTGATCGTTTGATTGACTATTTGAAAGAAAATCAAATAGTAATATCAGAAGCTGAAATGGTATCAAAGTTTGCTAATGGATTACCAGCTGAATGGGATGATTTTTTGAAAAATCTAAGAGAAAATTCAAGTTTTTCAAAATTATCTTTGACTAAATTCATCAGTGAACTTAAAAATCACGATTATGAAATTTATCAAAAGAAGAGAGATGTGATGGATAAAATAAAAAAGAATTTAGATGAGTTGAATTTAGACGTGATAAATGAAATAAACAAAAGAATCAACGTTTGTTGGGCAGCAAAAAGAAATTTGATATATGATATGAAAAGGGGTTGTTATATTGATGATAATGAAAATCCTCTTGATTTCGTTAAAATCTTTTGTGCAGGAACATACAAGATGGAGACAGAGCAAGTTAAAAAGAATGAAGAATCTGTGAAGATTGAATCCTCAAGTTCTGACTCAGGTTGCTCCAAATGTGACAACTTTAAGACTGACAATGACAAATTCTTGAAGAATGTGGAAAGTTTGAAATCGGAAGTCGAGAAGTTGAAAGATGAGAAGCAAACTGATGTAAAACAGATTCTGGATTTACAGGGAAATTGTGAAATACTGAAAGCTGAAAATGTTAAACTGTTAAATGACTTGAACAGTTTGACATTAGAAAACAAAATTTTTGAAGAAAAAATTAAAAGTTTTGAAAATGAAAAATCAAAGATTGAGAAAGATTTTCAAAGTCAAATAAAAATTTTAGAAGATGAGAGAGATTTGTTTGGTAAAAACAATCTTGAAAAACAAATTGCAATCAATTCTCATCTTGAAAAGATTATTCGACTTGAAAAAGAGGCAGAATGTGCTCAAAAGAAAATCAATGAATGGGAAGAAAAGTTGAAGGTGTTTGTGAATACTTCAACTATTCCTTGCCCAAAACCTTTAAATTCAGTTCCAATAAGTGACGATGTCACAAACTTTGACAAAGTCATAGTTGAAGATTGTGATGAGAAATCTGATGATGAAAATAAAAAATTCGAAAAACAAAAATTGTTTTTGAAATTAAAAGAAAAGTTTCAAGAAACTGTTCCACAATCAACTGAAAAGGGAGAATGCTCTAAGCAAAAACCTTTGAAGAAGAAAGTGGAACAAAAACAAAAAGAGAAAATTTTGAAAAATGTTCAAAAAGATAATAAAAGCTCATCAGATCGATCATCCAATCGCAATGAAAAATTACAAAAATCGAAAAATGAAAGTTCTAAAATTGTTGGCAATAAGTGGTGCAGGTCGGACCACAGTGCTCAAAAGTCAAATCCAGCAATCAAAAGGAAGAAAGATTATCACCAAGCCAAACAGTGCTTTGATTTGAGCATTTGGGCTGAAAATGGTGATTGGTACGATAATAGAGTGTGTTACCGATGTGGATATCAAGGACACATTGCTGTTAACTGCCAAAGTTGGAGTTATGAGACGAGGAGATGCTTTAATTGCAACATTAGAGGTCACATTGCCAGAGATTGCCCAAGGAGATCAAATGAAAGATTGAGGGTTAATTCTCAGAAGATGGCAAAGAAATCAGTCAATGTCAAGCCCAAAGAACAGAAGGTTCAAGAACAGAAAGTTTTAAAACCGAAAGTGAAGCTTTCACAGGGGCAGAGAGACAGACTGAGGAAAAAGAGGAAGAAGGCTAGAGAGTATCTCGAAAGAATTTTGTCCTCGGATACAACTGGTAAAACATATAAAAGTTCTGATAAATCGTCTTGCTCCCCAAAGACTGACAAATCAAACGAAACGAATTCATCAGATACAAATATGAGGACAGAGGAGAGAGTAAAGAAAGAGGGAAAGAAGAAAAAGAAAGTTATCGGCAATAAATCTGTTTCTTCGGAAACAAAGGAGCCAAGTGTTGGTGATGAATCTGGCTCATCAAAGTCAGACAAGCCACGTTCAAGCGATGAATCTGGTTTGTTAAAACCAGAAGAGCCATGTGTTGAGGTAAAAGGTAATATTTCCTTTAAGGCAATGGATGATGCAAACTTTCCATCATTGTCAAATGGAAATTCAAAACAAAAGGTTGAAAAGAAAGTGAGTGATGATTGCTCAAAAACACCCAAGGTCAGTCAGGCTTGGGTGAATCTGTTTAAATGAAAAACCTGACTTGCCGGAGATCCCAAGTTGGTAATCGTGGATCATGAATCGGCATCATTTTTATCATGTTTGTATAATTTGTGTTTGAGAAGTTTTGCAGGTCTTCCCGGAACTCCCAGGTTGGTAAGCGAGGAGTAGGAATCGGCACCTTGAGAATTCAACCAACAGATGATGATTGGTTGAAAATGCTTGTTTGGATTGATTGTATAAGTGGTAAATCAGGGACATTAAGTTGTATCTGATTTCCTACAAGTGGTTGAAAAACAATGTGATGAACCAAATCCCTAACCTACAAATGGTTTTACAAAATCAACAAAACTTATTTTCCGGAAAAACCATTTTGATTAAAACAAACTTGAGTGTTTTGAGATCATAATGGGAAAATAGTTTGTTGTAAGGGGGAGTTCTGATTGTTTATGCCAAGTGGATGGCGAATTGAGGCAATTCGATATCAGTTGTCATGTTCTTGTACAGTTTGTTTTCAAATTTCCTAAAATGTGTTTGCATTTTAAGGGGAGTAAGAAATTTTAGAAAATCCAAAAACAATTGAAAATTTGAAAAAGTCAAAAACATGATAAAATGAAAAATGAGTTTTGTTGTCAAAAAGAGGAAATGATAGAAAATCAGTGAGACTGTCACAGCATGCTAAAGAAATGGAGAGATAAAATGTGACAAACGATCTTACTAACGATGTGACGATAGGCTCAGCTAGACTAGTAGATTTGCGAGAACGATACAAACTTAAATGAAAAAGCCTAGTTCTAGTGGGAAACACGGTTGAAAGCATAGTACTTGGTTTTGTCCTTCTTGATTGTGTGCCTACTCAGTAATCGCTGATTGTCGAAAGACATAAAACTGGTTAAGTTTGTGAACTTTCACAACTTTACTAAAAAGTCGCTGTGATTGTGCATTCTATTTTGCAAAGATTTAAACTTGTTTTATTTCTTTATTTTGTTTAAGCATCGGACATCCTCTGCGTATACGTGAGTATCGACCTGGATGTTGTTGCCTAAACGTTCTGCTTTATTTTCTTTGGTGTTTCGTTTAAGCTTTGGACCTCCTCTGCGTATACGGAAGTATCGACCTGGTGGTTAAAGCCTAAACAACTTCAACTTGTTTTATTTTCTTATTTTGTTTAAACATTGGACTTTCTCTGCGTATACGGAAGTATCGACCTGATTGTTAATGTTTAAACATTCTGCTTTGTTTTCGCACAATTCACAGTTGATAAAGTTTAAAGGCATTCCTTGAGTTAGTGTATTGCATGATGAGGGGATATGTTGAGATCGTGGGGTCCATAAGAATTTAGTGCTATCTAAATATACCTAATCGTATCGGTAAGCATTTCAAAAGTTTTTAGATTGAGCTTAAGTGGACAACAATATCGTCAATCTACGTGAATCGTTTAGAACTTAATATGTTTAAAGCTTAACGGTGCTAGTGATTGGTCACATAAACTGATATGATCCTCTTACACAAGCTCACAAAAATAGTGTCTGTATATATTTTATTTCTGCAGTTAATTTCTGTTATTGCATTCATGTTTCATTATTTTGAAAAGTCCAAAAAGATTTTCGACAACTGATGTTGGAAAGCTGATATTCAAAATTTCAAGTGCTGAACATGATGAACAGGGTTGGGAGTGAGTGCTTAAATGAAAGAATTTATTTTGAGAAAGAAGTTTGTTTAGTTAATCAGGGTCATTAATTTGAACTTGATGTAACTATTTCTAGTAAGTTTTTCTTATTGATTTAAGTAAAAACTTATGTGTTTGTGAGAAGATTGTGCAGGAGATGAGCTGATCAGAGATAAAGCCAGGGATTGATCTCTAGATGATAGCTAATTCCCGACAGCGATCCCATCATGATGAGAGGGGGAGTCTGACGAGGTTAGAGCCAAAGAGAAGATCCTGGTATATGCCAAGAAAGAAAAGAGACTGATAAAGACTGAAGATGCAAAGACTCGACACTTAAGACTCGTCAACATCTGAGGGGGAGTCTGTTGGTGCATTCATCTGTAGTCTTCGTCTTATGTCGAGTCTCGGGTTAATTGCGGATCAGTTCAAGCATGATGTCATAATACTTAATGATGACATCATATTATGACATCATCATTAGCATCATGACTACACAAGACACAAGTGGACCAAATCATTTATGAAGATAAGATGCTGATTTCGTGAATTATACATATAGAGAGTGTTTTCGTCCATTTATATGTGATTTCGGTCAAATGGTCAAAGTCTGATTTTGTCCGTAGTATCTTAGGGTGATTTCGCTCTTTAGTCAATCATATGATTCCGCTTATGTGTCATAGTGTAATTCCGCTTTTGTGTCATGTATGTATGAGCGGAATCACGTTATCTATAAATAGGGTCATAAGAGCGAAATCAGTAAGAGTGTTAGAGGTGTGTTCTTCCGGTAAGCCACGAAGTGCTGCCGAAGTGTTGTCTGAACGTGTACTCGTATTATTGATCAATACAACAACAGTTTAAATTGAATTCTCGCTGAATTGTACTCGGTTTGTCTGTTTCCGCCGTTCAAACTGAGATAAACTCTTCTAAACGACTCGTTTAGGTCCGAAATCGATCCTACAAACTGGAAATCAAATATTCTAGTAGCTATGCATCTATATCTATGTTAGTCTATCTATAGAGATTTTTTTATCAAAATACAAAATTACACATATATCAAGGCATTTTCTAAGTACCTTGATCTCTCACCACTCTGTTCCACCACGTGAGCGCCCTCTTATGGAATACACTTGAAGCAAACTCGACTTTACGATTGTCAGGACACTGAACATGGAGAAATGTACTCTCAAGACTCTCAAACCACTGTAGGAGCCCAGCTGCTCCTTCAGAACCACTGAACTTGAGTGGTTTAGCCGAATTAAACTGTTTAAAGTTGCGCGGAGCAGGTGCATTGTTGTTATTGTTGTTGGCTTGGTTAATTGGAGTAATGAGATTTGGTAGCATAGCAGCCATCTGCTGCACTCTAATAGTTGCTAGTTTGGCATCAGGTTGTTGTACGTTTCATCGAGGAGGCATTCGAAAAGAGGAAAACATGAGAGAAAACGAGTGAGATGATATGATGAAAATGAGATGTCATAAATATCGACAAAATGTAAGGATGGTGGTCATTTGTTCGTTATCTCAAAACAAACAAACGACACACAGTGACTAATCAAAGTAAATGGGTCACAATAATGTATCGCGAAGACATGCTTTAGCCTATAAGTGGAAACTCACCCCAAGAGTTCCCAGGTAAGAGTGACTGGTTCGATAATGAGGATTTTTATGAACACTCTAGCCTTAGACAGAAAACTTAGGGTACAGGCACCCACCTTTCCAGATACCACATGTTCACATTATAAAGACCCAAACCTTGACGAGATTTTGAAAACTTGGAAGGCATGTAGCCAAAAAAGAATCATCCAAGAATAGATGATTGATTTTCAAAATCATTTTGGAATTTGTGTTCTTGTTTTTGGTAATCACCTAAGGATAGGTGATGGTTATTGCTTTAAGTTCTAAACACAAGATAACTTATGTTAGGGTCCTAGAAAGGTTATAGTCTAGGTCAAAGCATTACTAATAACCTAATTCCCTATAACCATGAGCTCTGATACAAACTCTTCTGTCACACCCCGACCGCGTAAAACAACAAACCGCGACGGAAACGTCGAAGAGTGTCGTAACAGAATCATTGTTTCATAACACATGGTACTTAAAGTTTGGAAATAACAGAACATAACATGAATTAAACTGTCTATCATTGTTTTAAGTCACTGAGGCCCAAGTCCGCCTAAGTGTAGCACGATCATCATCATACATTAGCTCCTGAAACACATGTGAAAATAGGTACGTCAGCATAAAAATGCCTGTGAGATACATAGGTTTTGTTGATGAAGGATTCATGACTTGTAAATTAAAAGAAGTGTTTAACAAAAAGTAGTCATGAATCTTGTAAAAGGTTTTCTTTTATAAAGTCATGTGAAAATCGATGTGAAAATTAGATGATGTAAAAGAATGATGTATGGTTAATAATTAACCAAGTGAAAATGAATTTGTATAAAATATGCCATTTGTAAAACAACGTCATGAGAAAAATATGTTATTTGTATAAAAAGTGACATGTCTTTGTCTTTGTCGAAGTGGTTTAGATAACGCTACGATATGTAATATCATAAAAACACTTATATATAGGAAGTACCAGCAGCGTATCCACCATGCTTTTATCATATTACACACGCCTCGTTATTTAAATCACTTACCAATAAACCATCTAATAAATGTCTTGTCCAACCAATGTCAAATGTCATGTATAAACAATGTATAATGTCACAATGTCTGGTATAAACCATGTCTTGTATAATCGAATGTCAGATAACAACCAATGTCTTGTATGGTGAATAAAAAGTCTTTACTCAAACTATATGTATAATGTCATGTATAATCAAATGTCATGTGTAACCAAATGTCATGTACAAAACAATGTCTTTGAATAAACCAAAGTTTAAATCAAAAGTTATGTTTTGCAAAACCAATGCTTTATTTGATATGAACATTTATGTGGTTGTGTTTATTGCATACATTCAAGCCTTGAGACTGTCGGATAAACCCTTAACAAGTCAAAGGTTTATCAAAAATGTATTCGGGATCTGTCATTCCCCACTTCCAAACAAACCTAGGAAGCAGGGAACGAGATTTGTCAAGTCCTATGGTACCATTACATACTACCGAGCGGCGTGATCAATGTTAATGAATGTATTCTTGTCCCGTTAAACATACCAAATGTCATAACCAACGTAAGCATGTCATGTAAAAACCGTGTACTAAGTATGCTAAGTGAACATACGAAGTAGAAATGTCCATGAAATCAATGTGCTAGCATGCTCAGTCAACATACATCACAAAATGCAATAATGTGCTCATATGCTGAGTAAACATATGCCGCAAAAAGTATCTTTGAATTCAATGTGCTAGCATGCTCAGTCAACATACATAGCAAAACGTAATTGAAATCATGTACTATATGTCTACCAGATGAACATAGTAAGTATATGTCATGAAAAGCATAGAAACATGAAAGTAACATATAGGCACATGCGTATCACCCCAAAATATTTGCAAAAATTAAAAGAGGGGACTATGTACTCACTTGGGATTGCTTAATAGTCTTGGAATTAAGACCAAATAAAGCTCGAAGGATCACGGAATCAAACGACACCTAATATAGGTAACTATGTTAATAATCGGATCCTAAACCGGAGGATAGGATAGAATGAGGTTCTATAAATCAAATGAGTATTGGAACTCATATGGCATGATTTAATAGACCTAACATTCTGATTAGAAGGTTATCCTAAGTGCTTTTGACCGGTTTCGACTCGTTAAGGTAGTTTAAGTTACTTTAACGTGTCGTTTGCGTAGTATAAGGTCGGATGGTTATTTATGTTATATGTTAAGTCTTATACGCCCAGATATATTTAAAAATGTTATTAAATCAGTTTAGATGTCAAAAGTTTGATTACATATGTTAAAAAATGAAGTTATGCTCAAAAAGGGCATTTTGGTCATTTTTAATGGGCAGATAAACAACCTAACAAATAACTAACCAAACGAAGTGACCATAAGGTATAACCTCAGTAGGTTATTCCCTATACAAATATGGTCACAAAAGTCTAAGCGGTTGTTAAGACCGTTTGACTTACGACCCTAAATAAGCACTAAACTAGTAGTGACGAGTTAAACATGTTAAAACATGTTTAACTAAGTTAGAAAACTGATTTGGTATCAAAACAAATTGTTTTGATACCTAAAAATAGCTTCATCATAAAATGCACTTTGACCGAAACTTTGACTCGTCACTACGACTAGTCAACGTGGTAATCAGTAGGTATAATCGGTAGGGATTATAACCATCGTGATTATGATAACGTTGCAAAGTTCAATTGAACTTTGACTTGATCAATTCATGGTCAAAACTAAAAGTCAAACGGTAGTCAAACTATTTGACTTTCAGCTTAAATTGCTGAAATAAATGAACAAGACTGGATAAAACACTTACTTGTCTTCTTAGGATGCAAGATTAACTAGAAAACTCAGATATGAGGCATGCAAAAGATGGTAGCCTCCACTTAGAGTTAAAGAGATAAGAATGAGCAAGGAAAGAATGGAGTGAAGGTGGGTATTTATAGTATTCTTGAACTTGTAGGATCTTGACATGTGTATGAGTGATCACCAAGGATTAATCTTGTCCATACAAGTGTGTGGATGTGAATCAAAGCCTTGGAGAATACTATACTTGGCCTCCAAACAATGAAAACCATCAAACAATACATGTTGCAACCAGCTAAGAGCTAGTAATCAGCTTTCTGTCGACACAAAGGGGTCGCGTGACGCGACAGAGACACCTCCATGGTGTCGCGCGACGCGAGGACATGTATCAGACTTTCTTGTTCTGACAGTTCTAGTCCCTGCACACATTTAAGCTAGTTTTCGATATGTTTAACCCAGGTTAACCTCAAATTCAGGTACTTTAAGAATGTTACAACATAGGGGATTTGAAATATGCTTGGAAATATCATGGATGTCGGTTCATTTGGTTGTACCATCGCGTTTTTCGGTTAATTACGACGAAACTCGAACGGACGCGAAAACGGTCCAAATTACGCGACTAATGGTATTTTTGCATTCCCATCACTAAAATATAATATTTTAGTGATTACAAAAATTTTTGGATGTCCGGATATGGTCAGAACGCAAGATATGCACCAATTTGCATACTTTCGCAGTTTTGAAGCTTTTAGTCCCTATGATCAAATAAGTATATTTTCACATACCGAACCCCTCAAAACTTATTTCTAAGATATGTAAAGTGTATTTAGGGTATGTTTAGCTTATGACCTTGTTCCGGAGTGTACGTAGCTACGCGAATCGGCAGACTTTTGCAGTTTGTCGCAAATAGACCCTGTGATCGAATAAACTTGTTTTTGCCATACCAAGCCCTTCAAAACTTATTTCTATGTTATGTAAAGGTTATTTAAGGTATGTTAAGCTTAGGAAGCTGTTATGGAGTATTTTTCGCGTTAAACTGATTGCGTTTACGCATCAGTTTGCGTATAACTTTCTAGAAAGCGTTTAAGAGTTTGAAATCGGACAAAAATAAAAACGTGCAAATGTCGAACATAAATAAAAAAAATTTGGGCTTAAAACACATTTTTTATTGATAATTGAATTGTTTAGAGTTATACAATGATTACACAAGCAAAGATGTCACAGTCTCCCCTACTTTAGGAAATTTCGTCCCGAAATTTATTTAGAGGAAACTTGTGAGAATAGATGCGGATATTTCGACTTCATTTGATCTTCACGTTCCCAAGCAAATTTTGGGCCATGTTTAGATTCCCAGCGAACTTTAACAATTGGTATGTGTAACATCTGTGCTTGTAATCATTATGAACAGTACAATTATCAATAAAACAATGTCATTTGATCCCAATGTTTGTTTGGTTATGTTTTACATTTTTCATGTTTTGACTTTTATTCAATTTCAAACTCTATATCACTTTCTAGAGAGTTATACACAAACTGGTGCGTAAACGTAGCCAGTTTAATGCGACAAATACTCTGGAACATCAACATATACTTAACATACCTTAAATAACCCTTACATAACTTAGAAATAAGTTTTGAAGGCTTTGGTATGGCAAAAACAAGTTAATTCGCTTACTGGGACTAAACATGACAAACTGCGAATGTATGCCAATTTGAACTGTAACGAACATTCCGGAACATGACCATAATTTAAACATACCATAAATATCCTTTACATAGCTTAGAAATAGGCTTTGAGGGGTTCGGTATGCTAAAATAAACTTTTGGGGTCATTCAGGGACTAAAAGCGTCAAAAAAAATGTGCACAAGTTTGCATTTTCGCGCATAACTTACGTTCTGAATACATCCGGACATCCAAAAATTTGTGTAAGCACTAAAATATTTTATTTTAGTGTTTGGCATAAGAAAAATCCATTCGTCACGCCATTTGGATCATTTTTCGCGCTTATGCGCATTCCGTCGTAATTAACCGAACAACGTAACCGTACGGCTAAACGAACCGACACCCGAGATATTTTTGAACACATTTTAAGTTCCCTATACTTTAAATTCATTTTAGAGCTTTGAAATGAGGTTAACGGGGCTTAAATGTGTCAAAAAAACGCATCGAAAACCAAGTTTTGAGGTTGCAGGGACTGAAACTGTAAATCTGCCAAACTAGGTCCGTAAACAGGGGCCAGATGCAGCAAAACGTTTTTTTTTCAGCTTTTAACAGCCCTTAACACTCTCCAAAGGCCAAGTGCCAAGTGTCAAACTCTTATGGTGGATGACAAATGAGTTACCACAACTTTCCAACAAGTGTACGGCTTAGATCGTGCCCCCTTTTCCAAGAAATGATCCTAACGGTGAACCGAAAACTATAAATACCCACCTCCACCCTTCACTTTTCCTCACAAGAATCTGATCTTATGTGCTCTAAGTTGAAACCTTTGTTTCATACCTGAGCTATTTTGATCTAGATTAGCATTCGGGGACCCTTTGTAAGTGTTCCTTCGTTTTTTTATTGCTTTTCGAGTCCGAAAGTCAAACTTTGTTTGACTTTCTGCATTGACCAGTTTATGGTCAATGCGAAGTTCGTTTGAACTTCGCAACGTGATTGTAATCACGATGGTTATAGTCCCTTGTGACTATGCCTAATGATTACCACGTTGTCTAGGGTCGTAAGGGTAAGCGATCTAATAAATCGCTTATACCTTCGAACCCGACCCATTTGGTCGATCATTAGGATCCGACCAAATACATTAGGTGACCATAGTATATAGGGAATAACCTTCCGAGGTTATACCTTATGGTCGCTTCGTTTAAGTAGTTGTATGATAGGTAGTTTATATGCCTTAGGTAAATTACCAAAATACCCCTTTGATGCCAAAATTCGTTTTAAACATATGTAACATAACTTTTGTCATCTAAACTGATTTGACAACCATATTAGACATGTTAAGGCATATTTTACTTGGCATAGGACTAGTTAGGCGTTCCGAACGCGTTTTACGCGAACGACGCGTTAAAGTAGCATAAGCTACCTAAACGGGTCGTAATGGGTCACAAACACTTAGGTTAAGTTTCGTTTTAGTATGTGGGCTTTGTTAAACCATATTACACGAGTCTCCATACTCGTTTGGTTTGCGAACCCTCATTCTATCCGATCCTCCGATATTAGGTCCGGTTTATTAACATAGTTACCTATATTAGGTGCCGTTTGATTCCGTGATCTCTAGCATTGCTTGGTGGTTATCTTAGGACTTCTGAGCAATCTCAAGTGAGTACATAGACCCCTCTTTTATTGTTTTCCAAACTGTTTTGGGGTGAAACACATGTGCCTACTTGTTACTTTCATGCTTTTCTGTTTTCACATCGTATACTTGCTATGTTCATTAGTACATTTATAGTACATGATTTCATTGTGTTCATGCTATGTATGCCCATTGTGTGCGTACTTAGTACATTGTTTTACATTATATTTCATGCTATGTATGCCCATTGTGTGCGTACATTGTTTTACATTACATTTCATGCTATGTATGCCCATTGTGTGTGTACTTAGTACAGTTGTTTTCATCACATGCTTACATTTTGTTATGACATTTGGGTTGTTTACAATGGAACAATACATTCATTAACATTAGCTACGCCGTTCGTTAGTAGGTAGTGGTACCATAGGAATTGACAACTCCCGTTCCTGAAATCCTGGGTTTGTTTGGATTGGAAGGAATGACCGAATTCGATATACATAACTTAGATAAACCTTTAATTTGTTTAAGGGTTTATCGCCACAGTCTCAAGGCTTGGATGTATGCATTTTCACAATACCGCATAAATGTTTATAACAGTATAGCATGCATTTGTTCCACAAAACATAACTTTGATTTAAACCATGTTTTACTTCAATACCTTGTTTTTGTGCATTTTACATATGGTTTAGTTGATATATTTCACTTACCATACATGATATTTTTGGGTAAACATTACATGATCTACATTAACATAAACATTTTGACATTGATATACACATTTAGTGGATTACATTGGACATAGACATTTCAATATGGTTTACACATTAACACATGACAATTCATTTATACATGAACAACTTACATTGATGGTTGGTTTGGGTAAATGATTCGAGTAACGAGGCGAGTGTAATATAATACAAGCATGGTGGATACGTCGCTGGTACTTCCTATATATAAGTGTTTGTATAACATTACATGTCGTAGCGTTACTTAAATCATTTCAATATTTGACATATTACATAAACAACTTATTTTCACAAGACATTGATTTACAAAACAACTTATCTTATACAAACTCATTTTTACTTGGTTATTCATTTAACCTTACATTATTCTCTTATTTATACATATCATTGCTTTGAATGATTTACAAAACAAAACAACTTACAAGGTTCATGACTGACTGTTATTAAACAATTTTTCCTAAACTTATAAGTCATGAATCCTATTTTCACAAAACCTATGTATCTCACAGACATTTTTATGCTGACGTACCTATTTTCACATGTGTTTTCAGGAGCTTTTCCGTAGGATGATGATTGTGACACTAGGGCGGACCTGTGCCTTAGAGACATAAAATGAAGATAGACTTAGTTTAATTATGTTCTGAACTCTTTATTTCCTGTTTAAGACAATGTAACTCTTATGTTTATAAATAAAATACAAGTTTGAATGCCATGGTTATGAAACAATTAATTCTGTTACAACACTCCCCGACGTTTCCGCCGCGGTTGCATGTTATACGCGGTCGGGGTGTGACAGAAGAGTTGGTATCAGAGCCAATGGTTATAGGGAATTAGGTTATTAGTAAATCTTTGACCTAGACTATAACTTTTCTAGGACCCTAACACAAGTTATCTTGTGTTTAGATCTTAAAACATGCACATCACCTATCCTTAGGTGATTATCAAAACAAAAACCAAATTTTTCCGAAATGATTTTTGAAAAACAATCATCTGTTTTTGGATGATTTATTACAAGGTTTTGAACCTTCTATTGTAAGGTTTTGAACCCTTCCAGTTTGGTTTTTGGCCTTGTGCCTTCAAATTTTCAAAATCTCGTCAAAGCTTTGGGTTTTAAATAATGTGAACACGTGCAAACTGGAAGAGTGAATGCCTGTATTCTGGGTTTTCTGTCTAGGCAAGCACTTCGTATACATCTCATCAGACGTGAGACCAGTTGTGCTTACCTGGTAATTCTTGGGATGAGTGTTCACTTATAGGCGAGCATGTCTTCGCAATACATTATTTTTTATCCATTTACTTTGATTAGTCACAGTGTGTCGTTTGTTTGCTTGGTAATGCGGACGAATGACCACCATCTTTGCTTTTGTTGATTTTGTTTCATCTCATTCTCTTCATCCAATCATCTCACTCGTTTCCTTTCATGATTTCCTCTTTTAGAATGCCTCCTCGACGCGAGAACCAGATAGCGACTGCCGAACTGGCAGAAATTATTGCGCAGCAGATGGCTGCTCAATTCCCAAATCTCTTTGCTCAATGGCACCAAGCCAACAACAATAACAATGCTCCATGTAAATACAAGGATTTTAACTCGGCTAAACCACTCAAGTTTAGTGGTTCTGAAGGAGCGACTGGGCTTCTTCAATGGTTCGAGAGCATTGAGAATACTTTCCGCCACGTGCAGTGTCCTGACAATCGCAAGGTCGAGTTTTCTTCGAGTGTGTTTCAGAAGAGGGCTCTCACATGGTGGAACGGGGTTATGAGAGACCGAGTTGCAGAAGTTGCTCTAGCACAAACCTGGGCTGAACTTAGGGCTCTTATGATGAGGGAATTATGTCCTCTCCATGAACAGCGAGCGTTGGAGAAAGAGTTTAATGACTTGAAGCAAGATAGTGGCGAGCACAGGGCATATACCGATAGGTTTGAGGAGTTGAGTCTGCTATGCCCAACAATGGTTACCCCACTCGACAAGGCTATCGAAAGGTACATCGACTGCCTACCTGACTCAGTGCAAGACATCATTACTGGTAGTAACCCTGCCACACTCCGTCAGGCTATCGAGTTATCAGCGACATTGACTGAGTCGCAGATTCAGAAGAATAAGTTACACAGGAAGGGTGACAAGGGCAAGAAACAATCGTCTGACAAAAAGGATAGCAAGAAAGGTCAAAACAAGAATGGAAAGGATTCTGGTTCATCGAAAAGGGCAAGGAAGCATAAGGCTTCCCAAAACTATGCTGTCACTGCCCAAGCTAACCAGGCAGCTCCCAACCAACACGCACAGCCTCCAGCAAAGAAGCCTTATTCAGGGAATGCACCTTTGTGCAATAGATGCAACAGTCACCATCAGCCGCAACATCAGTGCCGTTTCTGTACTAACTGTGGGAAGTCAGGTCATCTTGCCGATGTTTGTCGGTTTGCTCAGAATCGCACAGTTCAGAACCCGGCTCAACAAGTTACTCAGCATCCTGCTCTGCAACAGGGTCAAGCTGCACGACCACCCTACCCACCAGGTGCTTGTTATAACTGTGGGGATCTGACCCATTATAGAAACCGGTGCCCAAGGCTAGCTAACCAGAATCAGAATCCAAATCAGAATCAGGCTCCGGCTCGAGGGCGAGCTTTTAACTTGAATGCCCAAGAGGCGCAGGTGGACGATAATGTGGTGAACGGTACGTTCTTTATTAATAATCAGCCTGCATCTGTTCCTTTTGATTCGGGTGCCGACAAGAGTTTTGTGTCATTGTCTTTTGAGCCAATGATTCGCGTGTCTAGAATGAAACTAGGAAAACCCTTGACAGTAGAAGTTGCTAGTGGTGAACCCATTGTTCTTGATTCTGTTCTACGCAACTGCCAGTTGAATCTTAACGACCATCTTTTTCCTATCGACCTCACTCCTATGCAACTTGGAAGCTTCGACGTTATTGTGGGAATGGATTGGTTATCCAAGCATCGCGCAGAGATAGTTTGTTCTGAGAAGATTGTTCGTGTTCCGCTTTCGACAGGCGAGATCCTACAGGTTCAAGGTGAGAAACCGTCTGGTGGTCTCAAGCTCATGTCTTGTTTTAAAGCTCGAAAATATCTGCGGAAGAACTATGTGGCTTTCTTAGCACATGTTACAGCAGATAAAGGAAATGGTAAGTCTATTTCAGATATTCCTGTCGTTCGGGATTATTCAGAAGTATTCCCTGAAGAGTTACCTGGTCTACCCCCAGCACGCCAAGTCGAGTTCTGCATTGATCTCGTACCTGGTGCAAATCCCATTGCCAGAGCTCCATATCGTCTTGCACCATCTGAGATGCAAGAGTTGTCTAAGCAGCTTTAGGAGCTCTCTGACAAAGGTTTTATCCGTCCTAGCTTTTCACCCTGGGGTGCTCCCGTTCTTTTTGTCAAGAAGAAGGATAGATCCTTTAGGATGTGTATCGATTATCGTGACCTTAACAAGCTTACCATCAAGAATCGGTATCCCCTACCTCGCATAGATGATCTCTTTGATCAGTTACAGGGCGCTTCTTATTTTTCTAAGATTGATCTACGTTCCGGATATCATCAACTTCGTGTGCATGAAGAAGATATTCCCAAGACGGCGTTCCGCACTCGGTATGGGCATTACGAGTTCACAGTCATGCCATTCGGTTTGACTAATTCTCCTACTGTTTTCATGGATTTAATGAATAGGGTCTGCAAACCTTATTTGGATCAGTTCGTCATTGTTTTTATTGACGACATCTTGATTTATTCTAAGACGCGAGCTGATCATGAGCAACATCCTCGTCTTACTTTGGAACTCCTAAAGAAAGAGCAACTTTTCGCCAAATTCTCCAAGTGCGAATTTTGGCTTAAAGAAGTTCAATTTTTAGGACATATCATCAACGAACAAGGTATTCATGTAGATCCCTCCAAGATCAGTGCGGTTAAGGATTGGGATACGCCTACTACTCCCACTGAGGTTCGTTCTTTTCTTGGTCTAGCGGGTTATTACCGTCGCTTCATTGAGAACTTCTCAAAGATTGCAGTTCCTCTAACTGCTCTAACTCAGAAGAACAAACCCTTTGACTGGGGATTCAAACAAGAGGAAGCTTTTCAACACTTGAAGCAGAAGCTTTGCGACGCGCCTGTTCTAACTTTGCCTGAGGGCAATGATGATTTCGTCGTTTATTGCGATGCATCTAAATTGGGTCTTGGCTGTGGCTGTGTCCTGATGCAAAGGAACAAACTCATAGCATATGCAACGAGGCAGTTGAAGATACATGAGAAGAACTACACCACTCATGATCTTGAGTTGGGTGCAGTTGTCTTCGCTCTTAAGATCTGGAGACACTATTTGTACGGTACAAAATGTGTGGTTTTCACGGACCACAAAAGTCTTCAGCATATCTTCAACCAGAAAGAACTCAACATGAGGCAACGACGTTGGGTTGAGCTACTAAACGACTATGACTGCGAAATTCGCTACCATCCTGGTAAGGCGAATGTCGTAGCCGATGCATTGAGTCGTAAGGAACGTACTAAGCTTCATTGTGTACGTGTTCAATCTGTTATTCAAGCTCGATCCGATATCCAAGCACGTATTTCTCAGGTTCAACAATCTTGTGTTTCACAAGGTTTGATGGATAAGGAATTTCCCTATCACATAACACCTGATCTGGAACTGAAGGACAATGGATCGTATTACTTCATGGACCGTTTGTGGGTCCCAAGCCAGGATGATCTTCGTACCTTGCTTATGGATGAAGCCCATAAGTCTCGTTATTCTATTCATCCGGGCTCAGATAAGATGTATAAGGATCTTCGTATTCATTATTGGTGGCCAGGTATGAAGAAAGACATTGCCTTATACGTATCAAAATGCCTTACTTATCTTAAGGTTAAGGCTGAACATTAGCGTCCTTCTGGTTTATTGGTGCAACCAGAGATCCCAGTTTGGAAATGGGAAAACATTACTATGGATCTTGATACCAAACTTCCACGCACAAAGAAAGGTCATGATGCCATCTGGGTAGTCGTTGATCGTCTTACTAAGTCAACACATTTCTTACCAATTCGTGAAGATTTTCCTGCTGACAGACTTGCTAAAATCTATGTGGATGAAATTGTAGCTCGACATGGTGTTCCTTTGAACATCATTTCTGATAGAGATGCTCGTTTCACTTCTCATTTTTGGAGAACCATGCAATCTGCTATGGGGACCCAACTTAATCTGAGCACAGCTTATCATCCGCAAACGGATGGTCAATCTGAAAGAACAATCCAGACTCTGGAGGATATGCTTAGAGCTTGTGTGATCGACTTTGGTGGTAGTTGGGACTCACATCTTCAGTTAATTGAATTCTCCTACAACAACAGTTATCACACCAGCATCAAAATGGCTCCTTTCGAGGCTCTCTATGGTCGAAAATGTCGTTCACCAGTCTGCTGGAATGAGATCGGCGAGGCTCAACTTACTGGACCTGCCCTCATTTTAGAGACAACTGACAAGATCAAGAAAGTTCGTGATAACCTTTAGACAGCTAGAAGCCATCAAAAGAGTTACGCGGATCCAAAACGCAAACCCTTGGAATTTCAAGTCGGTGATCGAGTATTACTTAAGGTCTCACCTTGGAAAGGTGTGATCAGATTTGGAAAGAAAGGAAAACTTGCACCTAGATACGTTGGACCATTCAAGATCGTCGAAAGAATCGGAAAGGTAGCCTACAGACTTGAGTTACCTCCTGAACTTGGAAATGTTCATCCAACTTTTCACGTGTCCAATCTCAAGAGGTGTTTAGCTGATGTGAACCTCCACATACCACTTGACGAAATTCGTGTTGGTAAAACACTGAAATTTGTTGAGAAACCTGTGGAAATCATGGAACGTGAAGTCAAGTGGCTTAAACGCAAGCGCATTCCTTTGGTCAAAGTTCGCTGGGAAGCTAAACGTGGACCCGAGTTTACTTGGGAACGCGAAGATCAAATGAAGGCAAAATATCCGCATCTTTTCCCACGAGTTTCCTCTAAATAAATTTCGGGACGAAATTTCCACAAGTAGGGGAGACTATAACATCTGTGCTTGTAATCATTATGAATAGTACCATTATCAATAAAACAATGTCATTTGATCCCAATGTTTGTTTGGTTATGTTTTACATTTTTCATGTTTTGACTTTTATTCAATTTCAAACTCTATGTCACTTTCTAGAGAGTTATACGCAAACTGGTGCGTAAACGTAGCCAGTTTAATGCGAAAAATACTCCGGAATATCA
This sequence comes from Helianthus tuberosus, assembly GCA_030545235.1. Lineage (NCBI taxonomy): Eukaryota > Viridiplantae > Streptophyta > Magnoliopsida > Asterales > Asteraceae > Helianthus > Helianthus tuberosus. Next base: position 109,350,565 of record CM060355.1, read on the forward strand.
ACATATACTTAACATACCTTAAATAACCCTTACATAACTTAGAAATAAGTTTTGAAGGCTTTGGTATGGCAAAAACAAGTTAATTCGCTTACAGGGACTAAACTTGACAAACTGCGAATGTATGCCAATTTGAACTGTAACGAACATTCCGGAACATGACCATAAGTTAAACATACCATAAATATCCTTTACATAGCTTAGAAATAGGCTTTTGAGGGGTTCGGTATGCTAAAATAAACTTTTGGGGTCATTCAGGGACTAAAAGCGTCAAAAAAAATGTGCACAAGTTTGCATTTTCGCGCATAACTTACGTTCTGAATACATCCGGACATCCAAAAATTTATGTAAGCACTAAAATATTTTATTTTAGTGTTTGGCATTAGAAAAATCCATTCGTCACGCCATTTGGATCATTTTTCGCGCTTATGCGCATTCCGTTGTAATTAACCGAACAACGTAACCGTACGGCTAAACGAACCAACACCCGAGATATTTTTGAACACATTTTAAGTTACCTATACTTTAACTTCATTTTAGAGCTTTGAAATGGAGTTAACGGGGCTTAAACGTGTCAAAAAAACGCATCGAAAACCAAGTTTTGAGGTTGCAGGGACTGAAACTGTAAATCTGCCAAACTAGGTCCGTAAACAGGGGCCAGATGCAGCAAAACGTTTTTTTCAGCTTTTAACAGCCCTTAACACTCTCCAAAGGCCAAGTGCCAAGTGTCAAACTCTTATGGTGGATGGCAAATGAGTTACCACAACTTTCCAACAAGTGTACGGCTTAGATCGTGCCCCCTTTTCCAAGAAATGATCCTAACGGTGAACCGAAAACTATAAATACCAACCTCCACCCTTCACTTTTCCTCACAAGAATCTGATCTTATGTGCTCTAAGTTGAAACCTTTGTTTCATACCTGAGCTATTTTGATCTAGATTAGCATTCGGGGACCTTTTGTAAGTGTTCCTTCGTTCTTTTATTGCTTTTCGAGTCCGAAAGTCAAACTTTGTTTGACTTTCTGCATTGACCAGTTTATGGTCAATGCAAAGTTCGTTTGAACTTCGCAACGTGATTGTAATCACGATGGTTATAGTCCCTTGTGACTATGCCTAATGATTACCACGTTGTCTAGGGTCGTAAGGGTAAGCGTTCTAATAAATCGCTTATACCTTCGAACCCGACCCATTTGGTCGATCATTAGGATCCGACCAAATACATTAGGTGACCATAGTATATAGGGAATAACCTTCCGAGGTTATACCTTATGGTCGCTTCGTTTAAGTAGTTGTATGATAGGTAGTTTATATGCCTTAGGTAAATTACCAAAATACCCCTTTGATGCCAAAATTCGTTTTAAACATATGTAACATAACTTTTGTCATCTAAACTGATTTGAAAACCATATTAGACATGTTAAGGCATATTTTACTTGTCATAGGACTAGTTAGGCGTTCCGAACGCGTTTTACGCGAACGACGCGTTAAAGTAGCATAAGCTACCTAAACGGTTCGTAATGGGTCACAAACACTTAGGTTAAGTTTCGTTTTAGTATGTGGGCTTTGTTAAAAAATATTACACGAGTCTCCATACTCTTTTGGTTTATGAACCCTCATTCTATCCGATCCTCCGATATTAGGTCCGGTTTATTAACATAGTTACCAATATTAGGTGCCGTTTGATTCCGTGATCTATAGCATTGCTTGGTGGTTATCTTAGGACTTCTGAGCAATCTCAAGTGAGTACATAGACCCCTCTTTTACTGTTTTCCAAACTGTTTTGGGGTGAAACACATGTGCCTTCTTGTTACTTTCATGCTTTTTTGTTTTCACATCGTATACTTGCTATGTTCATTAGTACATTTATAGTACATGATTTCATTGTGTTCATGCTATGTATGCCCATTGTGTGCGTACTTAGTACATTGTTTTACATTACATTTCATGCTATGTATGCCCATTGTGTGCGTACTTAGTACATTGTTTTACATTACATTTCATGCTATGTATGCCCATTGTGTGCGTACTTAGTACAGTTGTTTTCATCACATGCTTACATTTTGTTATGACATTTGGGTTGTTTACAATGGAACAATACATTCATTAACATTAGCTACGCCGTTCGTTAGTAGGTAGTGGTACCATAGGAATTGACAACTCCCGTTCCTGAAATCCTGGGTTTGTTTGGATTGGAAGGAATGACCGAATTCGATATACATAACTTAGATAAACCTTTAATTTGTTTAAGGGTTTATCGCCACAGTCTCAAGGCTTGGATGTATGCATTTTCACAATTCCGCATAAATGTTTGTAACAGTATAGCATGCATTTGTTCCACAAAACATAACTTTGATTTAAACCATGTTTTACTTCAATACCTTGTTTTTGTGCATTTTACATATGGTTTAGTTGATATATTTCACTTACCATACATGATATTTTTGGGTAAACATTACATGATCTACATTAACATAAACATTTTGACATTGATATACACATTTAGTGGATTACATTGGACATAGACATTTCAATATGGTTTACACATTAACACATGACAATTCATTTATACATGAACAACTTACATTGATGGCTAGTTTGGGTAAATGATTCGAGTAACGAGGCGAGTGTAATATAATACAAGCATGGTGGATACGCCGCTGGTACTTCTTATATATAAGTGTTTGTATAACATTACATGTCGTAGCGTTACTTAAATCATTTCAATATTTGACATATTACATAAACAACTTATTTTCACAAGACATTGATTTACAAAACAACTTATCTTATACAAACTCATTTTTACTTGGTTATTCATTTAACCTTACATTATTCTCTTATTTATACATATCATTGCTTTGAATGATTTACAAAACAAAACAACTTACAAGGTTCATGACTGACTGTTATTAAACAATTTTTCCTAAACTTATAAGTCATGAATCCTATTTTCACAAAACCTATGTATCTCACAGGCATTTTTATGCTGACGTACCTATTTTCACATGTGTTTTCAGGAGCTTTTCCGTAGGATGATGATCGTGACACTAGGGCGGACCTGTGCCTTAGAGACATAAAATGAAGATAGACTTAGTTTAATTATGTTCTAAACTCTTTATTTCCTGTTTAAGACAATGTAACTCTTATGTTTATAAATAAAATACAAGTTTGAATGCCATGGTTATGAAACAATTAATTCTGTTACAACACTCCCCGACGTTTCCGCCGCGGTTGCATGTTATACGCGGTCGGGGTGTGACAGTATGCGCTTGCGTTTGAGCTTTTTGACTTCACGGTCCAATATTTCCACAGGCTTCTCGACAAAGTGCATCGTGTCATCAACATGAATTTCATCAAGTGGTATGTGGAGGTTCTCATCAGTCAAACACTTTTTAAGATTGGACACGTGGAAGGTTGGATGAACATTTCCAAGTTCAGGAGGTAGCTCTAGCCTGTAAGCCATTTTTTCAATTCTTTCAACGATGTTAAATGGTCCAACATATCTAGGTGCAAGTTTTCCTTTCTTTCCAAATCTAATCACACCTTTCCAAGGGGATACCTTGGGTAGGAAGTGATCACCGACTTGAAATTCCAAGGGCTTGTGTCGTCTATCCGCGTAACTCTTTTGACGACTTCTAGCTATCTAAAGGTTATCGCGAATCTTTTTGACTTTGTCTGTAGTCTCTAGAATGAGTTTAGGTCCAGTAAGCTGAGCTTCACCTATCTCAATCCAGCAGACCGATGAAAGGCATTTTCGACCGTATAAAGCTTTGAAAGGAGCCATGTTGATGCTGGAGCGATAACTATTGTTGTAGGATAATTCGATCAACTGTAGATGCGAATCCCAACTACCACCAAAATCGATCACACAAGCTCTAAGAATATCCTCCAGTGTCTGGATTGTTCTTTCAGATTGACCATCCGTTTGAGGATGATAAGCTATGCTCAAATTAAGTTGGGTTCCCATGGCAGATTGCATGGTTCTCCAAAAGTGAGACGAGAATCGAGCATCTCTGTCAGATATAATGTTCAAAGGAACACCATGTCGGGATACAATCTCATTCACATAGATCTTAGCAAGTTTGTCAGTAGATAAATCCTCACGGATTGGCAAGAAATGTGTTGATTTGGTTAGACGATCAACGAGTACCCAAATGGCATCATGACCTCTATTTGTGCATGGCAGTTTGGTAACAAGATCCATAGCAATGTTTTGCCATTTCCAAACCGGTATCTCTGGTTGCTCCAATAATCCTGGGATGTTGATGTTCTGTCTTAACCTTAAGACAAGTAAGGCATTTGGACACGTATAAGGCAATGTCTTTCTTCATACCCGGACACCAATACTGGGTTCGAAGATCCTTATACATTTTGTCTGCACCAGGATGAATTGAATAACAAGACTTGTGAGCTTCATTCATTAAAAAGGTGCGGAGATTGTCTTGACTTGGGACCCACAAATGGTCTATGAAATAAAATAGCCCATTGTCTTTCAGTTCAAGATGAGGCTCAAGATGATATGGTAATTACCCATCAAGTCTTATGAAACACAAGTACGTTGAGCTTGCGAAATGCGAGTTTGAATATCAGATCGAACCTGAACACAATGAAGCTTGACGCATTCCTTACAACTCAATGCGTCAGCCACGACATTCGCCTTACCAGGATGGTAGCGAATTTCTCAATATTAGTCGTTTAGAAGTTCAACCCATCGTCGTTGCCTCATTTTTAGTTTTTTCTTATTGAAAATATGCTGGAGACTTTTGTGGTCAGTGAACAATACACATTTTGTACCGTACAGGTAGTGTCTCCAGATTTTGAGAGCAAAATCTACTGCGCCTAACTCAAGATCATGAGTCGTGTAGTTCTTCTCGTGTACCTTCAGCTGTCTCGATGCATAGGCTATGATTTTTTTTTTTGCATGAGAACACAGCCTAGGCCTAAGTTGGATGCATCACAGTATACGACAAAATCGTCGTTGCCCTCAGGTAAAGATAAGATAGGTGCATCACAGAGTTTTTTTTCAAGGTCTGAAAAGATTCTTCCTGTTTGGGTCCCCACTCAAAAGGTTTATTCTTTTGAGTTAAAGCTGTGAGAGGAACCGCAATCTTGGAGAAGTTTGCAATAAAACGGCGGTAATAACCCACGAGACCAAGAAATGAACGAACCTCGGTAGGAGTAGTAGGTGTATCCCAATCCTTAATCGCACTGATTTTAGTGGGATCTACATGTATACCTTGTTCGTTAACGATGTATCCCAAAAATTGAACTTCCTTAAGCCAAAATTCACACTTGGAGAACTTGGCGAAGAGTTGTTCTTTCTTTAGGAGTTCCATTGTAAGATAGAGATGTTGTTCATCATCGGCTCATGTCTTGGAATAGATTAAAATATCATCAATGAAAACAATAATGAACTTGTCCAAATAAGGCTTAGAAACCCTATTCATCAAGTCTATGAAAACAGCAGGAGCATTCGTTAGACCAAAGGGCATATCAGTAAACTCATAATGACCATATCTTGTGCAAAAAGATGTCTTGGGAATATCTTCTTCAAGCACACGAAGTTGATGATACCCAGAACATAGATCAATCTTTGAAAAGTAAGTAGCACCCTGTAACTGATCAAAGAGATCATCAATGCGGGGTAGGGGATATCGATTCTTGATGGTGAGTTTGTTGAGCTTACGATAATCGATACACATTCGGAAAGATCTGTCTTTCTTTTTCACAAATAGGATTGGAGCACCCCACGGTGAAAAGCTTGGATGGATGAATCCTTTATCAGAAAGTTCCTGAAGCTGTTTAGACAATTCTTTCATCTCAGACGGTGCAAGACGGTATGGAGATTTAGCAATAGGATTTGCACCAGGTATCAGATCAATACGAAACTCAACTTGGTGTGCTGGGGGTAAACCAGGTAATTCTTCAGGAAATACCTCAGGATAATCCCGAACAATAGGGATTTCTTGAATAGTCTTACTTTTGCCTTTCTCCTCTACGACATGTGCCAAGAAGGCCACATAGTTCTTTCGTAGGTATTTTTGGGCTTGGGTACATGTCATGAGTTTAAGACTACTAGCAGGTTTCTCACCATGAACCTCTAAGATTTCACCAGTCGAAAGCGGTATACGGACAATCTTTTCAAAACAAACCACCTCTGCATGGTATTTGGCTAAACAATCCATTCCTACTATAACATCGAAGCTCCCAAGTTGCATCAGCGTGAGGTCAATAGGAAAAAGATGGTTATTAAGGTTCACCAGCGTATTGCACAAAGGCGTATTGCCAGTCAAGAAAGGCAATTTCGAAGGACAGAATCGAGTACAACTGGTTCACCACTAGCTACTTCTACTGTCAAGGGCTTTCCTAGTTTTGTCCTAGTCATAGAAAGCAAAGGCTCAAAAGCTAAGGACACAAAACTCTTATCGGCACCCAAATTAAAAAGAATAGAAGTAGGTTGGTTGTTAACAAAGAACGTACCATTCACCACCTCATTGTCTGCACGTGCCTCATTTGCATTCATGTAAAAGACTCGTCCATGAGCCTGATCCTGATTTTCATTTGCCAACTTCGGGCATTGGTTCCTGTAGTGGGTCAGATCCCCACGATTATAGCAAGAACCGGGCGGATAATAAGGTCGTGCAGGCTGCTGAGCAAGCTGTTGTACAAGGTTTTGTGCTGTCTGATTTTGTGTAGGAGTAAAACGGCATGTATTGGCAAGATGACCAGATTTCCCACAGTTAGTGCAAATGTGGCACTGTACATGTGGTTGAGGGTGGATGTTACACTTTTTGCACAAAGGTGTATTGCCAGCGTATTGCTTCTTGGCAGGTGGTTGTGCGGGCTGATTTGAAGCTGCCTGATTTGGTTGTGCCACCACAGCAAAGTTCTTGGAAGCCTTTCGCTTTCTTGACTTCTTTGAAGACTCCGCTTTCTTACCCTTTTGTTTCTCATTTTTGTCAGTCTGTTTCTTGTCACCCTTTCTGTGGAGTTTACCTTTCTTGACTTGCAAGTCATTCAAGGTTACAACTAGCTCAATGGCCTGTCAGAAGGTAGTAGGGTTGCTGCTAGTGACAATATCCGGAACAAGATCTGGCAAACTGTCAATGTATTTCTCAATCGCCTTGTCCAAAGGTGTGACCATTATCGGGCAAAGCAAGCTTAACTCCTCATATCTGTCGTATAAGCACGGTATTCTCCACTGTCTTGCTTCAGGTCATGGAACTCATTTTCAAGCGCCCTCTGCTCGTGACGAGGGCAGAACTCTTTCATCATAAGAGCCCTGAGTTCCACCCATGTTTGACCCATAGCAACATCAGCACCTCGATCTCTCACCACTCTGTTCCACCACGTGAGCGCCCTCTTATGGAATACACTTGAAGCAAACTCGACTTTACGATTGTCAGGACACTGAACATGATGAAATGTACTCTCAAGACTCTCAAACCACTGTAGGAGCCCAGTTTCTCCTTCAGAACCACTTAACTTGAGTGGTTTAGCCGAATTAAAATGTTTAATGTTGCACGGAGCAGGTGCGTTGTTGTTATTGTTGTTGGCTTGGTTAATTTGAGTAATGAGATTTGGTAGCATAGCAGCCATCTACTGCGCTCTAATAGTTGCTAGTTCGGCATCAGGTTGTTGTACGTTTCATCGAGGAGGCATTCTAAAAGAGGAAAACATGAGAGAAAACGAGTGAGATGATATGATGAAAATGAGATGTCATAAATATCGACAAAATGTAAGGATGGTGGTTATTTGTTCGTTATCTCAAAACAAACAAATGACACACAGTGACTAATCAAAGTAAATGGGTCATAATAATGTATCTCGAAGACATGCTTTAGCCTATAAGTGGACACTCACCCCAAGAGTTCCCAGGTAACAGTGACTGGTATGATACTGTGGATTTGTACGAACACTCTAGCGTTAGACAGAAAACTCAGGGTACAACCACCCACCCTTCCATATTGCACGTGTTCACATTATAAAGACCCAAACTTTAACGATATTTTGAAAACTTGGAAGGCATGTAGCCAAAAAGAATCATCCAAGAATAGATGATTGATTCCAAATCGTTTTGGAATTTGTGTTCTTGTTTTTGGTAATCACCTAAGGATAGGTGATGTTTATTGTTTTAAGTTCTAAAGACAAGATAAATTGTGTTAGGGTCCTACAAAGGTTATAGTCTCGGTCAAAGCATTACTAATAACCTAATTCTTTATAACCATGAGCGCTGATACCAACTCTTCTGTCACACCCCGACCGCGTAAAACAACAAACCACGGTGGAAACGTCGGGGAGTGTCGTAACAGAATCATTGTTTCATAACACATGGTACTTAAAATTTGGTTTTATTAGAATAGATGTTTACATTGTCTTGGAAATAACAGAACATAACATGAATGAAACTGTCTTTCATAGTTTTAAGTCACTAAGGCCCAAGTCCGCCTAAGTGTAGCATGATCATCATCATACAATAGCTCCTGAAACACATGTGAAATAGGTACGTCAGCATAAAAATGCCTGTGAGATACATAGGTTTTGTTGATGAAGGATTCATGACTTGTAAGTTAAAAGAAGTGTTTAACAAAAAGTAGTCATGAATCTTGTAAAAGGTTTTCTTTTATAAAGTCATGTGAAAATCGATATGAAAATCAGATGTTGTAAAAGAATGATGTATGGTTAATAATTAACCAAGTGAAAATGAATTTGTATAAAATATGTCATTTGTAAAACAATGTCATGTGAAAAATATGTTATTTGTATAAAAAGTGTCATGTCTTTGTCTTTGTCGAAGTGGTTTAGATAACGCTACGATATGTAATATCATAAAAGCACTTATATATAGAAAGTACCAGCGGCGTATCCACCATGCTTTTATCATATTACACACGCCTCGTTATTTAAATCACTTACCAATAAACCATCTAACAAATGTCTTGTTAAACCAATGTCAAATGTCATGTATAAACAATGTATAATGTCACAATGTCTGGTATAAACCATGTCTTGTATAATCAAATGTCAGATAATAACCAATGTCTTGTATGGTGAATAAAAAGTCTTTACTCAAACCATGTGTATAATGTCATGTATAATCAAATGTCATGTGTAACCAAATGTCATGTACAAAACAATGTCTTTGAATAAACCAAAGTTTAAATCAAAAGTTATGTTTTGCAAAACTAATGCTTTATTTGATATGAACATTTATGTGGTTGTGTTTATCGCATACATTCAAGCCTTCAGACTGTCGGATAAACCCTTAACAAGTCAAAGGTTTATCAAAAATGTATTCGGATTCTGTCATTCCCTACGTCCAAACAAACCTAGGATGCGGGGAACGGGATTTGTCAAGTCCTATGGTTCCATTACATACTACCGAGCGGCGTGATCAATGTTAATGGATGTATTCTTGTCTCGTTAAACATACCAAATGTCATAACCAATGTATGCATGTCATGTAAAAATCATGTACTAAGTATGCTAAGTAAACATACGAAGTAGAAATGTCCATGAAATCAATGTGCTAGCATGCTCAGTCAACATACATAGCAAAATGCAATAATGTGCTCATATGCTGAGTAAACATATGCCGAAAAATTTATCTTTGAAATCAATGTGCTAGCATGCTTAGTCAACATACACAGCAAAACGTAATTGAAATCATGTACTATATGTGTACTAGATGAACATAGCAAGTATATGTCATGAAAAGCGTGGAAGCATGAAAGTAACATATAGGCACATGTGTATCACCCCAAAATATTTTCAAAAAGTAAAAGAGAGGACTATGTACTCACTTGGGATTGCTTAATAGTCTTGGAATTAAGACCAAATAAAGCTCGAAGGATCACGGAATCAAACGGCACCTAATATAGGTAACTATGTTAATAATCGGATCCTAAACCAGAGGATAGGATAGAATGAGGTTCTATCAATCAAATGAGTATCGGAACTCATATGGCATAATTTAATAGACCTAACATTCTAATTAGAAGGTTATCCTAAGTGCTTTTGACCCGTTTCAACACGTTAAGGTAGTTTAAGCTACTTTAACGTGTCGTTTGCGTAATATAAGTTCGGATGGTTATTTATGTCATATGTTAAGTCTTATATGCCCCAATATGTTTAAAAATGTTATTAAACCAGTTTAGATGTTAAAATTTTGATTACATATGTTAAAAATGAAGTTATGCGCAAAAAGGACATTTTGGTCATTTTTAATGGGCATATCAACGACCTAACAAATAACTAACCAAACGAAGTGACCATAATACCTATACAACTATCGTCACAAAATATGTTTGGTCGGATCCTAATGATCGACCAAACGGGTCGGGTTCGAAAGTCTAAGCGGTTGTTAAGACCGCTTGACTTACGACCCTAAATAAGTACTATTCTAGTAGTGACGAATTAAACATGTTAAAACATGTTTAACTAAGTTAGAAAACTGATTTAGTATCAAAACAAAGTGTTTTGACACCTGAAAATAGTTCCGTCGTAAAATGCACATAAACGTGCATTTTGACCGAAACTTTGACTCATCACTACGACTAGTCAACATGGTAATCAGTAGGTATAATCGCTAGGGATTATAACCATCGTGATTACGATCACGTTGCAAAGTTCAATTGAACTTTGACTTGACCAATTCATGGTCAAAACCGAAAGTCAAACGGGATTCAAACTGTTTGACTTTCAGCTTAAATTCCTGAAATAAATGAACAAGACTGGATAGAACACTTACTTGTGTTCTTAGGATGCAAGATTAACTAGAAAACTCAGGTAGGAGGCATCCAAAAGATGGTAACCTCCACTTAGAGTTCAAGAGATAAAAATAAGCAAATGAGAAAGGAAAGAATGGAGTGGAGGTGGGTATTTATAGTATTCTTGAACTTGTAGGATCTTAACATGTGTATGAGTGATCACCAAGGATTAATCTTGTCCATACAAGTGTGTGGATGTGAATCAAAGCCTTGGAGAATGGTGTGTGCAAAGTGTGATATGATCTTATTAATATTTTGAGCCCATTTTACGCATTAGTCAAGTTTTAAATTTATAAAACACGATATTCTACTAACACTAAACACACACTTGGGCAAGTGCACCCATCGTGAGCGTAGTATAGCGTTGGTAAGATACCGAGGTCGTCCAAGGACACAAGAGCTTTTAGTACCGGTTTATCCTCAACGTCTAATCAATCTAAATTGTTTTGAGAAAATATTTGAAACATGAAAATAAAAACTAAAAATGCAGAAATAAAAAAAAAACAGATAGACAAGATGAATCAATTGGATCCGACTTGCCTTTAATGTATCCTTTGATGTTTTTTGCACTTTCAGACTTATTAAGAAATTATCTTAGTTATAGTAGTAGGCCCCTCTTTTGAAGGTGCCATTACCCTCAACCCAGTGGTTTGAGTCAGCAAGGATACAATCCCAAAGGGTCGGTATATTGAAAGATAACTAATTAAGTTATTAATGCGAAAAGTGGTAGGCTCCTCTTTTGAAGTTGACGTTACCCTCGGCTAAGTGGTTTGAGTCAGCAGGGATACAATCCCAAGTAGTCAGTTTAATGTATTACATATGAGGGGTTCAAGCAATTCGCACCCCCGCCATCCAATACCAGTGGGTATTGAAGGAGGTCCTAGTAAGCTTGAACCAGTTCCTTGCAGGATCTATACACTGAACAAGGCAAGAACCTTACTAAACTATTCTCTTAACCCCCGAACAGGTAGCCAATATGCCTCTATATAGACCGTAGAGACATGAATGATGCAATCTTTTACTTTATATAGACAGTAAAGTAACGCCAAGACACCACGGACAAATGATAAAGAAAATACCTTCAACATAAGAAACTAGTTATTAAAGTCATTAATACAAAACCAAATAAAAAGTGCCAAAAGATTAAAAATCAAAAGTAATACATACAAGACTTGTCTTCACCAAGTGATGTAAGAGGCTTAACCAAACATGGCCTTTGATTGCAAGAACCCTTACGATCAATCTTGGATCCCGAGATTACTACACATTCTAACGATGGATGATGGATAATGGTGGTGGGTGTTGGTGATGTAGTGGTGGCAAAGTGGGAGAGTAGTGGTTTGCCAAGGGATACCTTTGAAGTGAACCAAGCACCCCTATTTATAGCCTTCATAGATCTTTGGCTACGGCCCCATGTCCAGTGGGCATGCCCCCGTGTTCAGCCTTTTCTTTTCCTTCATTAAATGCAGTTGTCAGCAGAGGGTCCCACATGGCCCCGTGTCCAGTGGGCACGACCTCGTGGTTAGCATCGTATCTGTACTATCAAGAGTTTGCAAGATTCTGCGTATCTTTGCGTTGACCACACCCCGTGTTGATCTGGGCACGCTCCCTTGGTGGGCGTAGAAGCTTCTACAGGTTTGTCTTTTCTGCAGGCATTTGACCACGCCCCCATGTCTGACTGGGCACGACCCCATGGTCAGTCTTCTGTTGTCTTGTTTTTGCTTTGGGGATGCTGCCGAGGGGTTGGGCATGTCACGTTTATTCCTTTCCTTTGTATTTATGTTGGTTTTGGCTGTATATTTGTTCCTTTTGTTCGTTTAAGCTCATTTGGTCCTGTAATTTCAAAAGGATGGCAAAACACGCTTTTTCCAACATTAGTACTAAAAAAGGGTTAGTTTTATGCCTTATTTGATGTAATTTATATGTTACATTTTGCACACATCAAATACCCCCACACTTGAATCTTTGCTTGTCCTCAAGCAAAACTCCTTACTATGTGGCTTTACACACCCAAATGGAAGAGATAGAAGAGAAGTTTTGGGCTTGTCTTGACTGTCGGGAATCCAAGATCTTTTATTGGGTTTTATTTTTATTTTATTTACAATCCTATTCGTCATGATCTAATTTTAGAACATTTTATAAGAAAAATTACTTATTTGGGCATAACATGCCTTTTTAAAATTCTATTTATATATAAATTCACATACCTCACGGGAGATCACTCAACACTTGCCCGAAGATGTATTTTTGTGAAACACTCGAGACCGGCATGGAACTTACTTCTACCATATGCTTTCCAAGCAATCAAACATCCCCCTTTTAACTATAAACCTTCGTAAATATCAAGAGGACTTTGGCAAAGGGTTAGGCTTGGGCTAAGGGTAGGTGGTTTTGGTTAGTGGTTAGTAAAAATGGCTAAAAGTGTAAAGAGCGTCGGTCATTGTAAAACTTTTTGTTTTTGTGACTTTTATTCAAACTAAGCATATTCAAACAAGGTTTCTTTGAGGAAGTTGTTTGTTTATTGCAAGACTTTCATTTTTTATAGGAAATGTCAAAAGATAACCGAGCTTTTTACTAAAAGAAAGGGGTTGAAAAGAAAAAGGTTTTGGTAGGTAAAGGGTGTTTGTTTTGTGGGTTTATAAATGCAAAGGTTTAGGCTCAAAGGGGTTAACTAGGGGGATTTTGGGTAGGTGATAAAAAAATGAAAAATAATGGTGTTGAAAGGAAAATGGGTTAGTCCTAATGCCTCCATCATTTACTTACCTGGGTTTAAGTTGGTAAGGACTGGGAATGTATCGTCGTGGCAAGTTCTAGAGTCGTAAGAACCAAGCGGCTATTCACACAAGAAACAAAAAATTAGCATTTAGTTTAAAGATATATGTTTGTATGCTCAATAAAGGCTCAAAAACTCACTTGTTGTGGATGGGTTTATAATGTGATCAAGTATATACAATCAAATTTTGTTGGACCGTGTCGTGACCCTAAACGATCAGTCAAGGCAGTTCAACATCACGTATAAAGGCGGGATCAGTATACGCAACGTAACAACAGCTTATCCTTTCAATTCCTTCACTTTATTAGCTTTCTGAGATCAATTTGACAGAGTTTGGTTACAGCAGCTATGATCTGATTTCGCTCCAATGTCCTAACTAATGAACACATATGTGGTATTTATAGTAAGGCTGATTTCGCTCCAATGGCATGCCATATAAGCGAAATCACATGAAACTGATTTCGCTTTTATGTCATGACCACATAAGCGAAATCCCATGTGTCCCTAAAAGCGAAATCACTTCTAACAATGTACATTAAAGCGAAATTAACATTAAAAACCCTAATCTTGACTTTCTTGACTTTCTTGATTTAAGACTTGATGAAGATGCAGTCAACAGACATTCTTGTGCATCAACAGACTCCCCCTTGGATGTTGACGTAGTCTTCAGCTCCTGAGTCTTCAGTCTTAGTCTTTTCTCTAACTCTCTGTCTTTACAAACTTCAGAAACACAACCTGTCTCTAACTTCCATCTTCCCTTTAACTGTTGATCCAGACTCCCCCTTTCACAGACTCCCCCTCTCAATATACTAGAATCTGAGAAATCTGGTTCAAGCTTTGACAATTAGCTTCCATTGGGAATTATGAAGTTCAAACCTGTTACTCAACCAATAAACATTACAAATCTTTCTTTCAAACATAACTTATAAACTTAATCAGCTTTAGAAATCCACTCAAGTATTCAGGTCCAAGTTAATGACCCTGATCACTTGATTAATCTACCAAGTCCAAATTAATGACCTTGGTTGATCATTTGACGAATCAAACTGATTTAAAACAACAATTTCAAACAATTTCTGAAAATAATAAGTATCAAATTAATGAACTTGTTTTTGACTTTTCAAACAAATCAAACTTCATCAAAGTAAGCTCTCCTCATTCTTCAGTCCAGAATCTCCTGCATCTGCTTCAAACATCTGAGAATCCAACAATCAACTCTCCACTTTGGTTTGTCGGAAAATAAAGCAGAAATAAAATCTTTTTGGATTTTATAAAGTGTTCTAAACTAAGAAATGAAATACAGAAAACTTAAATTGCAGAAAGTAAACTAAGTAAACTATTTACAAACATATTTTTGGCGGGCGTGTCAGGGAATCATATCAGCTTTTCAGACAAATTACAAGTACCGTTAAGCTACATTTCATACTCAGACTTAAACAATTCACCTCAATTGTCGATATACTGATCCATCTTAAATTCTCACACAAATTTCAATCTACTCAGGATACGATTTAGATGAATTATGAACTTAGATCATTCATGTGTCCCACCTCTTGAATATACTCCCGTATCCAGAATCCCAATAATCAGTCTTACAGGTGAATATACTACAATGATATCTGTATATAATTTAGGTATGCGAGGGCCGAGGGATCTCAGGTCGATACTTCCGTATACGCAGAGAGATATCAGCTTCGACTTTTCGGTGTGTCCCCTTTAGAGGATCTTTTTGCTTACAACAGCAGCATTTATCAATTTTATTGTTTCAGCATGCTGAGGGTTTAATGCTGTGTTTCAAGCATTGCAGCAAGTATTATCCAAGGACTAGGTCAGAACCACCGTTCAGCAGAAGTCCCGGAATAATACCCCAAACATCATTGAGTATAAAGACCTAGTATATCAGATTAAGAGACCTTTCAAACGAGATTTCAGGGGTTACCTATATATCCAAGTAGTGTTCCCCACGAATTCACAAGTTTGAATTTTAGGTTTATATCCCGAATAAATCTACTAAATGTGTGAAAACCTATCAACACATCATCAGTGAGATTATTTAACTCTTTTATACTTTACAAATCTTTAGCATACTGTAATCATCTAGCCGATGTACTATCATTTTCCCTATATACACAAGCTCTTTTTCATTTTATCATGTTTTTGTATTTTATCATTTTTACTGTTTTTGTATTTTCTGAAAAATAACTATGTACAAACATCTACTCCCCCTAAATACGAAAACAAGTAAAAATTCGACAAACCATTGCAGATTGTTTCTCGTCTTCATCTGCAACAGTACTCTCATCAACGCCAATAATGCCATCCGACACTGAAAGAAGCTTCATACCGTTCAGTTTTAACAAATATTTAAACCGATTTTTATCAAAAGCTTTGGTATGTAAATCAGCTTTCTGTTCGTCAGTGTGGATTTTCTCAATTCGTATCAACTTTTTCTCAAAACAATCACGAATAAAGTGATGACGAATTTCTATATGTTTAGTTTTAGCGTGATGTACTGGATTCTTTGTTATATTTATTGCGGCATCATTATCAACAAAAAGAGGTGTGTTAAGAAACTGCAAACCGTAGTCGCGCATCTGTTGCTGTATCCACAAGATCTGAGAGCAGCAACTGCTAGCAGAAACATACTCCGCTTCACATGTAGATAACGCCACACACGTTTGTTTCTTACACTGCCAGGTAACCAATCTAGGACCAAAGAACTGGCATCCTGCAGTTGTTGATTTTGAATTGACTTTGCAGCATCCGAAATCCGAATCGGAATACCCTTCGAGCGTAAAGTCGCCTTTTCTAGGATACCACAACCCCAATGAAGGAGTTCCTTTCAGGTAGCGCAATATCCTCTTCACAATGATCATATGCGATGCTCTCGGGTTAGACTGAAATCTTGTTGCGAGGCACGTTGGGTACATGATATCAGGACGTGAAGCAGTTAGGTACATTAAAGAACCTATCATGGAACGGTAAAACATTTCATCAGCACTGTCTCCGGTGAGATCTGGGTGAATCCCATGATTTGTTGCAAGTGGGGTAGCAGCTGGAGTAGAACTTGACATCCCAAATTTCTCTAGAATATCATGAACGTACTTTGACTGATGAATGAAAATTCCCTCAGGAAGTTGTTCAACTTGTAAACCCAGAAAGAATTTCATCTCCCCCATTGATGACATTTCAAACTTTTGCTTCATCACTGATTCAAAATCTTTGCATAGATTTTAATTTGTCGACCCAAATATTATATCGTCCACATAAATCTGAACTATCAGAAGATGACCATCGACCTCTTTAGTGAAGAGAGTGGCATCCACTTTTCCACGAATGAACTTGTTGGCTAGTAGGTGTTGAGACAAAGTCTCGTACCAAGCTCTCGGGGCCTGGTGTAAACCATACAGCGCTTTGTCCAATAAGTGGACCTTGTTTTTATGGATTGGATCGGTGAAGCCTGGTGGCTGACCGACATAAACCTCCTCTTTGACCTTCCCGTAGAGAAAAGCCGATTTAACATCCAACTGATAAACTTTAAAGTTCTTCCAAGACGCAAATGCTAGGAAAATTCTGATTGCCTCTAGTCGTGCTACAGGAGCATATACTTCGGTAAAATCAATTCCCTCCTGTTGACTAAATCCCTGAACAACGAGTCGAGCTTTGTTCCTTACAACAACTCCTCTATCGTCCCTCTTACACTTGAACACCCACTTAGTATTAATTTTCCTATGACCATATGGCAAATCAACTAACTTCCACACTCCTAATTTCTCGAATTGACTAAGTTCCTCCTGCATTGCATTGACCCAAGAGTCTTCAGTAAGTGCCTCTTTGTAAGTTCTTGGCTCAACCTGCGATATAAAACAACTCAATGAGAATTCAGTTTGCAAAGGAGCAACTTTTGTATAAAAACATGTAAGCCCTTTATCAATCTGATTTCGAGTGCGAACGCCTGTCTGCAATTCTCCTATGATCAACTCCTCTGGATGATATGAAAAAGTTCGCGGCATCACTTCGCTTGGAACATCTACATTTCCCTCCAGATTAGTAACATTCTGCTCTGCATCTTGTTCACCAACTTGGTTTGTTTGACTTGAAATCTGAATTTGCTCCCCCTCAGAATTTGAATCACCATGATAAAAAACTGGCATGTTTTCAGCTTCTAGATTATCATTCTGAGCCGACTGATTATCCTGAGCAACTTCATTCTGTTGGACATCATCATGTTCACCAGCATTACTTGGACCTGCTTCATCATCATTTGAAGTTTCCCGTGGTCTCCTCGAATACTCAGCTGGGAACCTTAACTGCGACTCATATTCACGCAAAATATCAAACTCATCAAAGAAATCTTCATCATCCTCTGATTCTTCTCTCATGTCAAACGAATCCCAAAGTTTTTCATAATGATAACGCCATGAATCACCAGGATTCTGCAGCGGCATAGTATAACCTTGACATTCAACATTTGCAGCTTCAATAATCCGCTTCTCACTTGGAACGAAGACACGTCGCAACGGATTTGCATAACCAACAAATATTCCCTCAATGCACTTCGGACCAAACTTTCCAAAAGGCTCTATAACTGTACAGGGTGACCCGAACGGTTCTAGATACTTTAAATTCGGTTTGCGGTTATTGATTAGCTCAAAACATGTTTTGTTGAATTTCTTGACAGTGAGAACCCTGTTGAGCGTATAGCATGCAGCAGAAACAGCTTCAGCCCAAAAATTAATCGGTAACTTTGAATCTGCGAGCATAGTTCTAGCCTTCTCGATTAGTGTCCGGTTTTTACGTTCTGCGACTCCATTCTGTTGCGGAGTATACGGAGCACTAAACTCATGCAAAATACCTCTTTCATCACAAAATTCTTCCATCTTGCTGTTCTTAAATTCAGTACCATTCTCACTTCGAATTCTCTTAATACGCCTTTGGTACAAATTCTCAATCTTCCTGAACAGCCCCATCAAACTGTCAAATGTTTCATCTTTCGTCTTCAAGAAAGAAACCCACGAAAATCTGGAATAATCATCAGTAACGACCAAACAATAGTAATCTCCTGTAATACTTTTGACATTCACCGGACCAAACAAATCCATGTGAAGTCTTTCCAAAGGTCTCGAAACTGAATTGACTTGCTTTGCTTTGTAGGGTGTGACTTTTTCTTCTGCTTGCCTTTGATGCAGCTAATGCACTCCCCTTCCAGATGAAAACCTTTGATATTAACTCCCAATACCAAATCATTGTGCACCAAATGATTCATTTTTCTAAGATGTATATGCCCCATCTTTCGGTGCCACAATCTTGATTCTTTCTCAGTTGCTCTAGACACGAAACAATGTGCTTGACCAGTAGTTGTAGTTGCTACAGACATATCTAACACATATAAATCATTCACTCTAGGTGCCCTCATGATAATCCATTCTTCAGGGATAACAAAACCTGGTTTCAGAATCAAACATTCTTTATCAGTGAATTGAGTAGTATACATGTTGTCACAGATCTGGGAGATACTAAGCAGATTGTTCTCCAGCTCAGTGATGTAGTTAACTCTCTCAAACGTCACAATCCCATTGGATAACGTTCCTTCACCAACAATTCTACCTCCTTCATGACCAGCAAATCCCACATAACCACCATTAATGTTTCTCACATCATATAGCAACGCGGTTTTTCCTGTCATATGTCGAGAAGCGCCACAATCCATAATCCATCTGGATACCAGTTGTGGAAGATCCTGCACAAAACACACTTCAATTTAACCAACTATAATAAAGATGCCGATTCATGCTTCGCGAACAAGGAAGCTCCGGCAATTCAAACTGCTTATTCGAATATGGTGTCCACCCAGGCCTCATCAGCCTTAGGTGTAACCTTGACTCTCGCAATTTGAATTTTGAAATTTTCATCCTTCAAAGGTGGAAAATTTGCATCATAATCAACCGAAATTGATTCTTCAGCCTTTTTCACTTCAGAAGTTGAAATTTTCATTTCAGTTTTTGGTTTCCAAACCTGTTGAGATAATGCAACCCGCTTATAAAATTTGTCATCTTTAGTTACCACTTTCATTACGGGTTCATTTTTCACTTTGATGTTGTCATTTTTCACATTCTTTTTCTCAACAACGATTGGTGCTTTACCCTTCACATCAACTTTCTTTTGTTGAATCTTCACAGTTTCAGTCTTAGGCTTCACATTGGTACACTTCCGTGCAATGTGACCAACTTGATTACATCTAAAACGTGTTCGAGTATCCACACCCCGACTTGTGCCTTCAGACCGATAATGTGAAGCTCTTTTCTCAAAGAACTCTTTATTTGATTTTGAAAAAATTTCATTTTCCTCATCAGAAAGTGAACTCGAACTGTTCACAAACACCTTCTTTTCAGCAAACCTTTTGTTTTGAAAACTCTTTTTCTGATAACTCTTACCATCCCTATAACCACCCGACCAATTGTTTCGATTGTTATTATAAAACCTTGGTGGAACAACAGGCTTTTTGTAGTAAGCTTTATCTTTCTCAAAATTCATTTGCCTTTTTGTTTGTTTCAAACTGTTCACTTCTGACAACTCAACTTCAACCAATTTGAAAACATTTGTCAACTTTTTAACATTAACATTCTCAATGGGAAATTCAGAATCCGAAAACAACTTATCATATCCAGCCATCTTGTACATCACAAGACCCGGTTCATCACTTAAGTTGTTTTTGGACTTTGATTTCTGAATGTATTTGTCCAAGAAACACCCATCATCTTCAGGTGAATCAGATATCAAAACATTTTCAGCTGTGCTCTTAACAATCTCTGTCTGAACACTATCATCAGATGATGTAAAAGTAACATCAATGTTTTTCAGGAAGTTTAACTACACTTTCTTCCTCAATTTCAACCAAACCAGATTGCTTTTTCGTGTAGTTAGCCAGAACAGGTGGTGGAACTTGATGAAACCCCACCCCAGTTCCATCACAATACACATCTTCGCCCGCTTTGTCTTTCCCAATGGGTTTAGGAATGATATGTTGCAAAACAAAGCTTGCAGAACTGTAACTGTTAAGCTTCAACTGGATTCGCTCGTTTTCAATTACAGCCTCTTGAACTTTAAGTTTCAATTTAGCGATTTCATCCAGTTGTTGGTTGATTGATTCTTCTTTGACTCTAAGCACTGCTTTCAAATGTTCATTTTCTTTAAAAGTTTTACCATTTCGATCATCACAATCTTTCATTGTGCTTTTCAGTTTTTCAAATTTTTAAGAAATCTGACGGTTTTCAAGAATCAACTTTTCATTTTCTTGTTTAATTTTGTCATGATCAATTTTATCAGTTTCAATTTGAGTAGTTAATTCTTTTATCCGTTCAGTTGAAGCTTTAACTGTTTTGTCACGACCAAGAATCTGATTCTCAACGCTTCTGACCTTTGCTGTCAGATCTTTAATTTTCTCACTGTTGAGATACGTGACAGTATTACAAAATTTGCACTCTTTGTTGCAATTTTTGCAATCAGCATTTCCTTCGATCTTTTTACCTGACGCATTTGTTGACGAGTTTGGACTGACCTGGCCTTTTGACTCAGACACGGAGTTAGAATCTACCTCAAGTGCTTTGGCAGCCAGCACTTTGTCAGCCATTTTTCCCAGGTTCTCTGCAGTCAACTCCTGCATTGTATCGATAACTCCAGTATCAATCTTCTTTGATTTTTCGATCTCTTCTTTCTCTTTCATCTCTTTTTCTTCTTTTTCTTTCTTCGCTTCCTCTTTCATTTTCTCTGTTGGAGTTCCCCACCATTTGTGTTGCCAATACTCGTCATTTTCTTTCATTTCTTTGATTAAGACTTCCAGATCAAGAGTTTTGTGATCAATCGCAATATTTCCATACTCATCAAGATAACACTCCCTGTCTGGATCCCATCTATTGGCTCTCTTTGCTTCCAAATAGATACTAGAAAGTCTAGTAATTTTGTTTTCCGAAATCATTTTTCTGTATCTATACTTCTGCTCTTCAGTTCTATCATCTTTCCATGGAATAGGTTCATTTTTCGCCATGAATGCGTAACCAACCGCATCTTCTTCTGGTAGAACCTCTTGACTCCAATCATACCCCTCATCATCGTAAATCACTGCAAGAGCTCTAGATTTCTCTTTGTTGTCTTCAACCTGCTTCAATCTAGGCGGCTCGTATTTATTCTGATGATAAATTGCCTTCTTGTAGTAATCATCTCTGAAAGGATTCTCCGATTCATCAGCATAAGCGTTTCGGCATTCTCGTTTGAAATGACCCTTCTGCTTACATTTGAAGCAAGTCACCTTCGATTTATCGAATCCCAGCTTGGTAGAAGCACCACCAATTGTCTTTCTGCCAGTGATTTCCATGAATCTTTGTGCACGACGAACAGCACTTGCCATAGCCCAACGAATATCGATCAGTTCCATTTCCTCCGGATCAATCTGATCGTAATCTTCTTTCGTCATATTTGTGTTGCCTATCTTCCCAGCTACTAATCCTTCATACGATTCCAATACCGATGCTAGAAAGATCATCTGCTGCTTGGCCGATTCCTCATCAAAATTCTGAGCATTTTTCAAGTCTATTGCAATGTTGCATTGAAAACGATTCTTTGCATCAGAATGACTTCCAGAAGATCCACTGTGATAACCACTATGACTTCCACTGCTTTGACCACTTTGATTTTCTTTGCCGGCTGTCGACACATTTTCAGCAGAAAACGCAGTTTTTGGAGAAGTTGCTTTTGGCATCATGCTTTTTGGATAATACAAATCCAAATTTTGTTGATAAGATGAATGATTAACTTTGTAAGTCTTCATCAACTCTAGCTCATGACTTTCAAGTCTCTCAATCACCAAATCTGGTTTCAACATTTCAGGAATAATAGTATTCTTCAGCATCAATGCATAATATCTCCAATCCATATCTTCTGGTAATGAATTGAACAGTTTGTCAACAAGTTCTTCATCAGAATATCTGATATCATGTCTTGCTAATTCCAGCTTCAAATGACCGAACCTCTCTATCATTTTACACACTGACTCATTCTTAAGACAACCAAACATATCAAACTCTTTCCTATGAAGTTTCTTTTTGTTTTTCACTATCTCTGTACTTCCTAAACATTTCTGTTTTAACTTTGCCCAGAGGTCTTTAGCGTTTGAATAGTCTATCAATGAGATAATATCCTCCCGAACAGATTGAAATAACAATGCCACACACTTTTCTTCGGCTACAAATGATTCAATCTCATCAGATGCTATTAAGACTTCACCATTCTTGTTTCCTTTATCATAACCATTCTTCAGACTTTTCCAACTTGGAAATGCGAATGCCATCATCCAATCTTCAAACTTTCTGGACCAACGACTGTAGCCATTAGCTTTGGGGGTTTATTGAACGTTCCAAAAGCACTTTCAGATTCCCAAGCTTCCTTTTTATTCTCTTTCGGTGGATTCTCGTTCTCATTGCTTGTAGATGAAATGTCTCCCGAGTTTCCAGCAAACGCGTACATGTCACTGAACGGGTTCATGAAAAGATCATCCATCGTGAATGTACCTGCAAGATTATCAAACACTTAGACAAATTTTGAAATTTTTGACAAACACTGACACTGAAGCGAAATTAGTCAGATTGACTGATAAGCGAAATCACTCAATGTGACACAAAAGCGAAATCACTTTTGTCCGTATAAGCGAAATCAGAATGTCCCTTTGAGCGAAATCACAATGTCTGAATAAGCGAAATCAGACTAAGTCCACAAGAGCGAAATCACTACTCGTCCGGATGAGCGAAATCAGTAGTGTTCGGATGAGCGAAATCAGCTAAGTCCGTATGAGCGAAATCAGATGATTAACTCTCGATGTACACAAAAGCAGAATCACGATTTTACTCATTTTTACGCTGAATTTCAATCTGAAACTTTCAAGGGTTGTTCTACACTTAATTCCGATCACAATGATATGTTTAAAGTTCAAATTTGACCGCAAATTCGTTCCAGATCTGAAAATGAAGTTTCTGTTCGTGAACCGATTGAATTTTTGTTAAAATTGATTGATTTTTACTTAGTTTTAAGGTCTGATATTATTTCGGATTGATTAACAGATAAATTCGCTCAATATACTTGAGATTCAACTCATTTTGTCCGAAGGAACTTGATAAATTCGAAAATATAAAAGAGAAAGTGAGTAGAAATGAGATAATAGTGTCGAATCAGCTGATGTCGTATGAACTCCTCGTCCTGAAGCTCTGATACCACTTGTTGGACCGTGTCGTGACCCTAAACGATCAGTCAAAGCAGTTCAACATCACGTATAAAGGCGGAATCAGTATACGCAACGTAACAACAACTTATCCTTTCAATTCCTTCACTTTATTAGCTTTCTGAGATCAATTTGACAGAGTTTGGTTACAGCAGCTATGATCTGATTTCGCTCCAATGTCCTAACTAATGAACACATATGTGGTATTTATAGTAAGGCTGATTTCGCTCCAATGGCATGCCATATAAGCGAAATCACATGAAACTGATTTCGCTTTTATGTCATGACCACATAAGCGAAATCCCATGTGTCCCTAAAAGCGAAATCACTTCTAAACAATGTACATTAAAGCGAAATTAACATTAAAAACCCTAATCTTGACTTTCTTGACTTTCTTGATTTAAGACTTGATGAAGATGCAGTCAACAGACATTCTTGTGCATCAACAAATTTTAATTAGATTTGTTATGCCTTTTTATAATTTTCTTATTTGGTTCTTTTTATCACGACGCTATCGGTTGTAAATTTGTAAAAATATAACCTTTTTTGAACTTGTTATTCCCAAATTAAACCAAGATAAGGAAAAAAATATGATTTTTTTTTAAATTTGGGGTGATTAGCGGTTCCAATAGAGTTGTGTGTAAGGCTTGTTATTAGGACTTGCGAGATTCAAGGTTTTAGCATCCCCCCCACACTTAAATTACACATTGTCCTCAATGTGTCCTAAAAATAAGTTTTTAGGTTGATTGAATGTGTAAAAGGGTGTTGAAAAACAAATTTTTATGTTAACGGGCGTCTGGCCACGACCCCGTGGTCAGATCGCCAGTAACAGAATTTAACAGAAGGCTGGCCACGGGGCGTGTTCAGCGAGCACGGCCCCGTGGCCAGTTACCTGAACTGGGAAAATTTCTGTAGAGCCTGGGCACGGGGCGTGTTGGGCTGAGCACGGCCCCGTGCTGAACTTGCTGTCATGCTGGAAAAGTTATCGGGAGGCTATGTTTTCGTGCATGGGATGTGGTTTTAACATTCCCTTGGTAACCTCCACCTTTTCGAGTGTGTTTTATTCCTGAAAAGTAAAGCTAAACTAGAAAATATAAAAGTTACACTAAACTAAAAACTACAGATAGTTCCGCAAAATGCCTCCATGGTGCGCCACGTTTATAAGGGTCCTTGGCTAGAACCTAAGTCAGTCATATGTTACCCGAGCGGGATGTCTCGCATCCCGTGTTGCACCGTCGAAGAGTGGTATCCAAGCTTGAGTCTATGACATCCATGTAGTTGACCGGGTCGTCCTCTACTCTTTTCCCAACCCCGAATTTCATCTATTTGTCTCCGACCCTCAATGTTAACTTCCCATCACTCATATCCACCATTGCGTGAGCGGTGGCAAGGAATGGTCTTCCTAGAATGAGTGGTACCTCGGTGTCTTCCTCCATGTCGAGTATGACAAAGTCGGCCGGGAAGACAAAGTCTCCGACTTTTACCAATAAACTCTCGAGCCTTGCAGGTATTTGATAGACCTATCGGCGAGTTGTATGCTCATCTTTGTGGGGCTTGTCTTACCTAGTCCGAGTCGGTCAAACATTGATGCGGGCATGAGGCTGATGCTAGCCCCAAGGTCAGCTAGTGCATTGTGTACAGGTGATCCACCAATGGAACAAGGGATGGTGAAGCTTCCGGGGTCGAGCAGTACGGAAGAGCATTCTTCACTTAAATTGACCAATTGCAATGTTTCAATCTTCCTTTTGTGAGTGAGGAAGTCTCTCATAAATTCTGAATATTTTGGCATTTGAGTGAGGACTTCCATAAATGGAAGATTGATACTCAAGTTTTTTAGTAAATTTATGAATTTTGTGAATTGCTCGTCGGTCTTTTGACGAAGTAACCGACCGGGGTAGGGTACCGAGGGGTTCTTGGTAGGTTCGGGATTTGGCGGAGGAGTTGTTTCTTTATGGGTTGGTGGTGAGGTTGTGGTTTGAATGGGTGGATTTTTTTCGGATGGGGGTAGTAGGGCCTCCTCGGGACCTATGGTCCGGTTTCTTAGTGTTGTGAGATGTACTTGCGCCTTTGGGTTGGTTTCGGTATTGGTAGGTAATGCGCCTTGTGGCCTCTCGGGGAAATTTTGGGCTAGTTGATTTAGTTGTTCTTCAATGTTTTGAATACTAGCTTGTTGATTTCTAAAGTTTGATTCCGCTTGTAGGAATCGATCCGAGTTCCTTTTTTCGGTTTCGGAGATGAGGCGTGAAACAATCTCTTCAAGCCTCCCCCTTCCCCCCTGTTGTTGTTGAGAGAATTTTTGTGACTCATTTCTTGGTTTTTGTTGAAAGTTTGTTCGTTGGTTTTGGTTTTGGTTTTGTTGGTTACTACTATTGTCGGGCTCCCTCCAACCAAGGTTAGGGTGGTTACGCTATCCTTGGTTGTAGTGCCCGTTGGGGGACCCGACGGCCTATGTCTATTATCAATGTAGTTTACCATTTCTGTTTGATTATCCATTTCTTTCATACAACTCCAATTTTCATGTGGGCCACCACACCCTTTGCAAGCCATAACTGAGGCCGTTTTTGCCATTTCTAACTTTTTGATTTTTGAAGATAGGGCCTCGATTTGGGCTTGTAAAGAGGTGTTTTCATCCACTTTTGGGCGCCCGGGGTGATAGATTTTGTGCCTCAGGGAGTGTGCCATTGAAAATTGTTTTGAGCAATTTCCTCAATTTGATTACCTAGGAGTCCCCCAGAGCTAGAGTCGAGTGTTTGTCTTGTGTGTGGCAACAACCCATTATAGAAAGTGGATACTTCTTGCCACACTACGAGACCATGATGAGGACATTTCCTCAATAACTCCTTGAATCTTTCCCAAGTTTCATATAAGGATTCCCCGTCCTCTTGTGAATATGTATTGATTTCATTCATTAATTTAGCGGTGTAAGAAGGCGGGAAATACTTATATAGAAACTTTTGGGCAAGTTCATCCCAAGTGTTTACCGAACCACTTGGGAGGGTGTTAAGCCAAGCCTTAGCTTAGTCTTTTAGTGAAAACGGGAACATTTGGAGGCGGATGGAGTCGTTTGATGCTCCGTTGATCCGGAAAGTATCACATATTTCCAAAATGTTGGTAATAAGTAAATGGGGATCTTCATCAGCTAGGCCATGGAAGGTTGCAGAATTTTGGAGCATTTGAATCAAATGCGGCCGAAGTTCGAAGTTGTTGGCATCGACATTTGGTGCATTGATGGCGACTCCGAGATTACCTATAGTGGGCCGTAGATAATCCATCAAGGTACGCTCATCCGCCTTTAGAAGTTGGTCCCCCGAAGCTTTCTCTTGATTTTTAGCTTTTAATCTCTTTCTTAGAAAGCGTTCGGGTTCGTCTAGAGGCTCTTTTATGTCTTTGTTGGAACTGGAGCTCATACACTGCTGTAACACCTCGAAAATTTATGTCCAATAATGTATTGACACGTGTCATAAGCTTTGAACGTATGAAAGAATGCTTTAGAGGGACTAAAGTTGACAAACAAGGAAACTATGTGAATATAAGGGTCCAAAGTGTCAACAATGGATAAATATATTTTAAAATAGCCCTACAGGATGTTTATACCTTCAAACGAATAAATCATGGATCATACGAAGCTAAATATGAAAGAAAGTGAGAGATTACAAACTACAGGGGTTAAATGTGTCAACATGTCTAAAGTAAACCTCTGAGTGACCTTTTAGCAAACCCGAAGCTTTGTAACGGTAAAATATGCTCACTAGAATATGTGATAAAAATTTCATAAAGTTTCGTTGTCGTATGAGAAAGTTATGATCAAATTCGTATGCGAGGGGTTAAAGGCGTCAACATTGGAAATTATGACTTTTCGGGTGATTACAAAGTGAACCAAGGACTTGCCAATGTTTAAATATGTCATGGAGCCCTTAAAAGTAAGGTTAGAGGGCCAAAATTGCAAGAACAAGACTTAAAACCACGTTACAAAGGACCAAGGACCAAAAATGCAAAGTTTGAAACTTGTTTGGCAGGTTATAGGAGGCCAGGCGGCCCGCGTAGGAAACCCTTATTGGTTTACGCGGCCCGCGAGGGAGTGCCAGTGTCAGAATGTCGCGACAGTTGCCTGTTGCAGGTCTGTAACCGACTTAAAAGTGTTGTTTTCTTATACCAGGGGCTCCCAAATGGTATTTCATGCATAGGGGGCACTTGGCTTCATCTGGAAACATTCATAGACTATCTTAGCACCATCTTGTGAGATCAAAATGTGTATAAAAGAACCTACTTTGGTTGCAACTTTGCTCACTTGCATTTGCAACATTCACAAGTGTATTTCTGGAGCTTCTCTGGACAGCAACCAACTTCCTTAGGCTTCCTAATCGTGCTTAGGACTTTTGTAAGTATCCTTAACCCTTCATAATGCAGTTTAGCCTAGTTAATTAGCTAAAAGTCAAACCGTCGTAATTAACATTTGACTTCGAGATTAGATAAAATTTACTCAGTCAATTCTCGAATTGAAAGTACCTATAAGTAGGTAATTATGTGGGTAATAAACCCTTAAAAGGGTACTCTCTGATTCCCACTCTAACTAGGTCAATTGTCGGGTCAAACTTGTTATTAAAAAGTCAACAAAATGCTTATTTTCAAATTAATGCATAATTAGCAATGTAGGAGGCATGAAACCTGTTTGATCACTTATATAACTTGGTAATTAATGTAAGAACATGTCTAAACATGTTCAACCCGACAATTTTCAGTTTAGACCCGGATCGGAACCGAAAGTCGCATAAATTGACTTTTGCTTTGACTTTCAGTTCTGACCCGTTTAAGCATGTTTTAGAATTGCCTTAGAGTTTTATTTGGACCAGGTTTCATATAAGTATAACTCCCTAAGATTATACACCTTGGTTCAATAGATATCCGATTCACATGCATGTTTCCGTTAATTGCTTATATGTTGACTATTATGCCCTTTTCACCATAAAACATGATTTTTGAAAATGTAAAAGAGTAGAAACCTTAGTTACTGATTTATAAACTTGCACCCAAAATTTGATATCAGTTTGAGGTCTAGATTAAGAGTTATGCTCAATAGCGTAATTAGAAAGCTTTTTAGTAATTAAATGGCGTAATTAGCGTATAGCCTATCTAAACCCACTTTTTGATATCAAACTTTTTACCCACTGATGTAATATAATATTTTAGGATTTTTGAAGATTTTTAATTAATTTTAGGCTGAGCATAACTTAGGGTCGTAACTTTATTTCGGTTAATGCCGGTTTTACCCTTTTAAGCTATAAAATGAGTTTTACAAATCCTTTTGACCCCAAACCTTTTTCTACTGATTTTATTTAATAAATAAAGTATTTTGAGCCTTCTAGAATTATAAAAATATCAGCTTTCCTTTGAAAACCCGGAAATGGCTCCAAATCGCCTTTTTAAGCGTTTTTAACGCATAGTATGTACTAAAGCTATTTTAAACATATAAGATTGATACCTACTTATATTTTTAGTATATTTTTATATATTAACAGTAAGTAAAAGTTTTTAAACTCAGGTTTCCAGTTTTGACCTTTTAAGCCTAAGTGAAATTACCGAAATACCCCTAAGGTGCATAGTTTGGTCTTAAATGATAAATTTCACATATAGGTCATACCCTACTGATATAACTTAGTAAATTAAGTATATTTACTAGATAAATCAGACCTGTAACTCAGATTACAAATTTAACTCTTTTATAACCTTTTAAATGACCAAAATACCCCTACGGGGCATAATTTGAGTTTAAATCCGTTTGGGGCATAATAGAACATATCTTTCTGATATCACAACATAATTAAAGCATACTAACTTAGGAAACTTGCATATGACTCATTTGGTTACCCGTTACGCACTTTTCGCGTTCGGAACGGCTTATGTAACTAGTTTGCTTATATTAGCCGAAACGGGTCAAACCTTATCATCTTTGTCTCAATATCCAGAATGTGTTTAGTATACCCATATTATACAAGTTTTCAAACTTGTCGAGTCTAAATCACATTCTGTCCGGTCTTCGCTTAATCGTGCGTTTGAACCATATCTTTCTTTAAAACTGACCGGTCTAAGCTTAAGCTTAATTAAAGACACGTTAGGATTCTAATAGGATAATAAAAACCTTTGTTCCAGATTAGGAGCCCAGTAAAAGCCATCTGTACTTGTTTTATTTGACTTATACATTGCTCAGGTAAATACTCTTAACTTATTTTCCCTATACGGGCTTGGGATACGGTATTATAATAATACCGCTTGGTTGGGTATGTAATCATTTAAATCGGATTGTGATTAATGTATTTACAAAACTCGTTTAATATGTATTATTTGGTGTATGGCCTTTGGGGGTTAAATGACCATGTCCCGGATATCCTTGGCATCATTCAAAGAAATGGCCACGACCTAAGCACGGGGTGTAGGCGTACACCTGACAGATGCATTATGTAAAAACTGGTAATCCACTTAGAGGAATAAATCCTTGTGGGCATTATACCTGTGGCGTGTCAATTAATCTAGTCCGGCCCTACAAACCGGCCCTAATGGACGACAAATAAGTAAAACTGTATACATGATTATTTAATAATTGTCCCAAGTTATAAAAGATATTTTTGCCGAAGTGCATTCAAACCAATTTTCAAACTCTTTTCAAAATGAGTCAGTTAAGTTGTATTTACCAGTGTAAACTGACGTATTTTCCAAAAAGGTTAAGTGCAGGTGCTACACGTAATAGGCTGGATACTCTAGGCACCAGTAATCAAGTCTCGCAAAGATTTAGGTGTCAAAGTCTGTTGAACAGTTTTCCTCTTTATTTTGATCCGCCTGTGGATATGTTTCAACTACATTGTGATACTTTATATTACAATTTATTTGGTTGAGATAAATGTATCTTTTGCTTCCGCTGTGCATTTAAATATTGTGTTGTTTGACTATGATGATATCAACTACGTCACGATACCCCCCACCGGGCCCACCGGTAATACGTGGAAATATCGGGGTGTGACAACTGCGTATAAAGTTAAGGTGCTGCGACTGGGTTCCAAGTCCTGTGATAAAAACAAGATGAATCACTTGGATCCAACTTCCCTTTAATGTATCCTTTGATGATTTTCGCACTTTCAGACTTATTAAGAGATTATCTTAGTTATAGTAGTAGGCCCCTCTTTTGAAGGTGACGTTACCCTCAACCCAGTGGTTTGAGTCAGCAAGGATAGAATCCCAAAGGGTCGGAATATTGAAAGATAATTAATTAAGTTATTAATGCGAAAAGTGGTAGGCCCCTCTTTTGAAGGTGACATTACCCTCGGCTAAGTGGTTTGAGTCAGCAGGGATACAATCCCAAGTAGCCGGTTTAATGTATTAATAGTAGTTTACAAATGAGGGGTTCAAGCTATTCGCACCCGTCATCCAATACCAGTGGGTATTGAAGGAGGTTCTAGTAAGCTTGAACAAGGTCCTTGCAGGATCTACACACTGAACAAGGCAAGAACCTTACTAAACCATTCCCTTAACCCCCGACCAGGTAGCCAACATGCCACTATATAGACCGTAGAGACATGAATGATGCAATCTTTTTTTTTTATATAGACAGTAAAGTAACGCCAAGACACCACGGACAAATGATAAAGAAAATTCACCTTCAACATAAGAAACTAGTTATTAAAGTCATTAATACAAAACCAAATAAAAAGTTCCGAAAGATTAAAAATCAAAAGTAATACATAAAAGACTTGTCTTCACCAAGTGATGAAAGAGGCTTAATCAAACATGGCCTTTGATTGGCAAGAACCCTTACGATCAATCTTGGATCCTGAGACTACTACACACTCTAAAGATGGATGATGGATAATGGTGGTGGGTGTTGGTGTTGTAGTGGTGGTGGAGTGGTGGCAAAGTGGGAAAGTAGTGGTTTGCCAAGGGATGCCTTTGAAGTGAACCAAGCACCCCTATTTATAGCCTGCACAGAGCTCTAGCCATGGCCCCATGTCCAGTGGGCACGCCCCTGTGGCCAGCGTTTTCTTTTCCTTCATTAAATGCAGTTGTCAGCAGAGGGTCCCACACGACCCCATGTCCTGTGGGCACGACCCCGTGGTCAGCATCATATCTGTACTATCAAGATTTTGCAAGATTCTGCGTATCTTTGCGTTGACCATGCCCCGTGTTGATCTGGGCACGCCTCTGGGGTGGGCATAGAAGCTTCTACAGGTTTGTCTTTTCTGCAGGCATCTGACCACGCCCCCGTGTCCGACTGGGCACGGCCCCGTGGTCAGTCTTCTATTGTCTTGTTTTTGCTTTGGGGATGCTACCGAGGGGTCGGGCATGTCACGTTTATTCCTTTCCTTTGTATTTATGTTGGTTTTGGCTGTATATTTGTTCCTTTTGTTCGTTTAAGCTCATTTTATCTTGTAAATTCAAAAGGAAGATAAAACACACTTTTTCCAACATTAGTACTAAAAAAGGGTTAGTTTTATGCCTCATTTGATGTAATTTATATGTTACATTTTGCACACATCAGAGAATACTATACTTGGCCTCCAAACAATGAAAACCCTCAAACAATACATGTTGCAACCAGCTAAGAGATGGTAATAAACTTTCTGTCGACATAAGGGGGTCGCATGACGCGACAGAGACACCCCCATGGTGTCGCACGACGCGAGGTCATGTATCAGACTTTCTTGTTTTGACAGTTCTAGTCCCTGCACACATTTAAGCTAGTTTTCGACACGTTTAACCTTCATTAACCTCAAATTCAGGTATTTTAAGGATGTTACAACATATGGGATTTGAAATATGCTTGGAAATATCATGGATGTCGGTTCGGTTGGTCGTACGATCGCGTTTTTCGGTTAATTACGACGAAACTCGAACGGATGCGAAAACGATCCAAATTATGCGACGAATGATATTTTTGCATTCCCATAACTAAAATATAATATTTTAGTGATTACAAAAATTTTTGGATGTCCGGATATGGTCAGAAAGCAAAATATGCACCAATTTGCATACTTTCGCAATTTTGACGCTTTTTGTCCCTATGATCAAATAAGCATATTTTCACATACCGAACCCCTCAAAACTTATTTCTAAGCTATGTAAGGGTATTTAGGGTATGTTTAGCTTTTGACCTTGTTCTAGAGTGTACGTTGCTACGCGAATCGATGGACTTTTACAGTTTGTGGTAAATAGTCCCTGTGATCGAATAAACTTGTTTTTGCCATACCAAGCCCTTCAAAACTTATTTCTAAGTTATGTAAAGGTTATTTAAGGTATGTTAAGCTTATTTCGTTGTTCCTGAGTGTTTGTCGAGTTAAACTGATTGCGTTTACGTATAAGTTTGCGTATAACTTTCTAGAAAGCGTTACAGAGTTTGAAATCGGACAAAAATCAAAACGTGCAAATTTCAAACATAAATAAACAAATATTGGGATTAAAACACATTGTTTTATTGATAATTGAATTGTTTGGAGTTATACAATGATTACGCAAGCACAGATGTCACAAAAACCGAAGTTTAGTTGACAATACATTGGTAGGGATAAACCCTAATTATTGAAAATAAAAACTCCTTTTTATTTAGGTAACTATTATAGCCACTTTTCCAAGCCTTCAGTGCTCTCCAGCTGGCTTCTATTGGCTTTCACATTTTGTTACATGAAACGCGTTTTAAAAAGATTTTATCAGCAAGAAATACTGGCGAGTGCATCCCAGTTTAATCAAAACAGCTTTTATAATTTCACAGTATTGAGAGTGATTACAATGTTTATATCTACACAGTTACTCATTCAGTACTATCAATCTTGACTGGTGGGCCATATTACTCATTGGCTAACTCTTTGTCCAATGGTAACGACTTTCACATTTTGTATACAAAACCCCAACATACCAGCACTAATTGTAGAATACATACACTCAATCACTGTTAATTATATTTTAAAACATTTGAGGTTTTGTAAAAATAGTTTACAAAATGTGAAAAAAAGTAAGATGTACTCACTAACGGTGCGGAAAAAGAGAATGTACTCACATTGTTAACTTAGGTGATACTACTATAGCTTCCTGGTGATCTCGTGGTTATTATCTATTAAAATTAAACAATGCACACGTGTTAGTAAAATAACCCAAATCACATTAACCGTACAACTCGAGACAGAATTCCAATGACTGAGCCAGGCAGAGCCTTGACATGCATTACGGAATCCTAGATCAATCGGGTGTAACACGAGACAGAACTCCAACGGCTGAGTCAGGCAGAGCCTTGACATGCGTTACGGCTAAATCGATCGTGTAGGGTAATAGCAGGGTTATAATACTTACAATGAGGCAGAGCTTCGCTTTATAGGGGTATAATACCCAGGTATAATAATAACTATCAAAATTTGAGAGAGAGAATTTGATTTTGAACGACTGAACAATTGAGCCGATCGACCTCTATTTATAGGCAGATCAAAGGTGGCTCACGGGCCGCGACAAACTTAAGGTCGGCCTTCGCGGCCCGCGATAAACGTAGGTTTGGCCGTAGGCTTGGCCAGTCAGCGTATCTAGCCCTGCCATGTGTCGACACGTGGCGTCCTGGGTGTCCGGAAAGCAATCGGGGCTCGCACCCCGTGAGATACCAAGGGGGTCTGGGTCGCGGCCTGCGACAACCCGATAATTTTTGTTTTTCTTGTTTTTTTATAAATATAAGGGTATTTCATGCTCGTTTTTCACATACGAGGTATATTAGGAACGTTTAAGGTCACGTTTTAAGGGTTCTAGGAGGGTTGTTATAGTTTCGGTTCTTCGTTTCTTGTTGGATGCTTGTTCAGCATCATCTATCGAATCATCTTCAATACGAACTTCTATTTCAGGAGAGGTACAGAAGGAGGGTTTCCGACACTATTCTTCAAAGATTCAATCAGGGCTTGAAGGTTTTCAGCAGTAGTTAACATTGGTTCTCGAACGAGTTCTTCAGCTTTCTCAGAGACAATCACTTCCACATCAATGTCGTTGTCAGATTCTTCTTCGTCTGAGTCTGAGTCAAGAGCTTTCGTAGCCGCATTCGTGAGTTGCTCGCCATGTTCTTCGGCAAGTGTGGCATTCAAAGGCTTTGGTTAGAAAAGTATAGGAACCTGCAAACCTTGTAATTCGAATAAGTGGTCTGGGAAGACAATGACAGAATCTGAAATGTGTAAGAAACGAGATTAGTCCGAAATGTGGCTCGAATGAGAAATGGTTGACTATTTATAGTGTTTCGGATTAGGCCTGAGATCAAAAGGCCAAGCCCCAACTCGGGACAATGGTCTGAATTACATTAGAGAGCAATGGATCGGATCTGATTCGTTTTATCTGAAACAGTGGGCTCCAATCCGAAACAGTGGGCCAGGCTATTACTTTAATGTTTTGCTTTTTCAAGACAGAAAACATCTTTCTCAAAATCAACGATCCAACCAACCGAGCAACCTTTTTTAATATAGACATAAGAAAAATAATGATAACAAAATAAAATAATAATAGAATAATAGTAGAGGGGTAATATAAAGAGGAGCTGCCATGGGATCAAATCGTTCTCGAACTGATTAAGGAACATTTTTCAGCACATGCTTACTTGGACTGGTCCACGCTATTGTTAATATACTTGTCCTCTTAAATCTAACGCTCAACCTTCAACTTTCAACCTTGTGATACACTTAAGGTAGAATTATACTGTGACATCTGTGTGTCCCATTCCAAAGCATACCCCCGCGATCAAGGTAAGCACAACGGTTCATCGTAGCAGGTGAGTATACAGAGTCCATCCTTTGTTTTTACAACGCCAGACTTTCTGGTGAACAGGTCAGTACTTTCGTATAGCAGAGAGACCAGAGAAGTCTGACTATGGCGAGGTTGATACCTTTAACGGTACGAATTTGGCTTTTAAAAGCGCACGGAATTCTCTTTTTGAGATTTTCTTCTGTTTCAGGTTTTGGCCCTCTTTTGCAGCTCTTTTAAGATATCCTGACTGTGCCTAGGTCTGCATATAATCTGGATGCAACAGAAGGACAGTCCTGATATCCTGGATGACTCATCAGTATAAAGACCCGAAACCTTAGATGTTGGCTATCTATCAACACAGGATTTAATACCATGAAATCATACGTCGTTTATAACAACCCTCCTAAAATAATTATAACACCCCTATACGCCCTAAAATACACCCCGTATATTTTATTTTAATAAAAATAAAATAAAAACAATATTTTAGGTCTGTCACGGGGCGCGACAGACTACACTTACTCCGTCGTGGGGCGCGACAGCCTGGACACCAGGTCGCACCCCATGTTGCCACGTGTCCCCACTCGTGTCGAAGCTAACCTGTGACGGGCCAAGGCTAGGGCCTACCTAACCTAGCTCGCGGGGTGCGACGACCCCTTGTGTCTCTTTCGTGGGCCTCGAGAGACCGTCGATCAGGCACTATAACTAGATGGGATCGGCTTCAGTCCCAAATCGTTCAAAACTTTCTCAATCTCTCTCAAATCTTAATAGCAATTATAATTTCCAGGTACAATACCCCCTATTTAGCGAAGCTTTGCCTCGTTATAAGTATTATAACCCCAGGTTACGTATTAGATACGATGCCCGATTGATCTAGTGCTCCGTAACGCATGTCGAGGCTCTGCCTGACTCAGTCGTTGGAGTTCTGTCTCGGGGAGGGTATAACTAATCTAAATTTGAGTTATTATACTAACGCGTGTGCATTATTTGTTAACTAGATTATAACCAGGAAATCACTAGGACAAACCTAAAATAGCAATGTGAGTGATTCCTCTTTTACAAATTGTTTTTACAAAACCTCAATTGTTTTAGATTATATTAAACAGTGATTGAGTATTTGTATTCTACAATTATCGTCGGTATGTTGGGGTTTTGTATACAAAATTTGTTACTACATTGTGAGTAGTAACATTACCACCAGTCAGGATTGACAGTACCGTGGGTGGTAATTAAAGTAGAAATATAAATGAATGTAATTGTGAGATCGCCCTCAATGTTGTACAATGATAAAAACTTGTTTTGATTAAATTGGGATTCACTCTCCAGTATTTCTTGCTGATAAAATGTTTTTAAACGCGTTTCAGGTAATAAAATGTGAAAGCAAAATAGAAGCCAGCTGGACAGCACTGAAGGCTTGGAAAAGTGACTATAAAAGTTACCTAAATAAAGAAGATGTTTTATTTCAATAAAATAGGGTTTACCCCTATAAACATGTTTGTAATGGAAACTTGGGTTAATCCCAATGTATTTATTATTATAAAAATGTGGTTTTTTACTCTGATAAAATATTTCCTAACTATGATCCTGATAAAATTTCCGCTGCCAAATTAATGATAAACACCAATACCACCATCTCTGAGTAGGCCGCGGCCACCCGCCTCCCAGGGCAGGGGTCGGGGGTTGCGACAGAACGTGGTATCAGAGCTACAGCCACTGATTTCAGCCACAGAAGTGTTCTGCTGACACCAAAATTTTATCCTTTATGTTAGCAGCTGCAAATAGAGAAATGAACGCCCAGACCCAGGATATAATCAATAGGCGATTGGCCAATTTCCACATACTAGCTACTACTGCCGCAGACCCAAAATTAGAACAAATCATTGCACCCCAGCCACTACCACTGTTTCCTACTCAACCCATGGAAATAGAACCTAACTAGATCCCCGTACCTGCCTTCGACCCAAACGAAATCCCTAGAGTCCCAGCACCCCATCCCCCAGATTATGACCCATGGAATGACGACCATAGGGATTACCGAGAACTCTACCCACTGGAGGTACCTATACAAAACCCAGTAGCACCATTCCCAAACCTTGACCCTCAAGATCCATATTGGGATAACGACCAGTATATTCAGGAAATCTTAGAGAACCCATACCCATACGAAGAACCGATGCCCCAGTACCCAGTACCCAGACCCGATACCAGCACCAACACCACCCATGAGTACCTAAAATGTGCAGAAACTCCGTACCTTTGGTGAGGAGTTATTAGATGAAAGTGAAAGAATCAGGAAAATAGGGGAGAGGCTCGTTTGGAAGTACGACGAGCGTAACATGCAATATTGGATGAACCCCCATGTAACACCTGTGTCATTTCAACCATCAAACAAATGCCAAACCAATGAAATATTGTATTTCATACTTTGGACTTGTATAAATATGTGTATCTTTTGCACATATCAACTCTTGTTCGATTTCAAACTCTAAATCGCTTTCTGGAAGGTTATACGCGCACTAATGCGTAAATATAACCAGTTTAATGCAACAAACACTCCGGAATAGTGAAATAGGTTTAACATACCTTAAATAACCTTTACATAACTTAGATATAAGTTTTGGAAGGTTTGATGTGGGGAAATCAAAGTTATATCGCTTACAGGGACTAAAGTTGACAGACTGCGAAAGTATGCCAATTTGAACTGTAACAGACATTCCGGAACATGACCATAAGTTAAACATACCATAAATATCCTTTACATAGCTTAGAAATAGGCTTTGAGGGGTTCGGTGTGCTAAAATAAACTTTTGGGTCATTCAGGGACTAAAAGTGTCAAAAAGTGCACAAGTTTGCATTTTCGCGCATAACTTACGTTCTAAATACATCCGGACATCCAAAAATTTATGTAAGCACTAAAACATTTTATTTTAGTGTTCGGCATAAGAAAAATCCATGCGTCGCGTCATTTGGATCAGTTTTGCACTTTCGGGACCAGATTCGATGTATTAGCCGTTGTTTAATTCACAACCACACATTCTAACAATGCTTAGTCAGCGGATAAGGATGGAATTTAGGCACCATGACCTTGCAACACATGTATGGATGGAATTTAAACACCTAAACACCATGACTTTGCAACACATGTATGGATGGAATTTAAACACCTAAACACCATAACTTTGCAACACATGTACGGATGGGATTAAGGCACGTTTTCCATGAAACGATCTTAACGGTTCGGGTATTCCTATAAATACCCATCCACCCCCATTGCTAAAATCACTAGAACTTTGATTTGAGAAACTCTAAGTTGAAACTATTGTTTCATACCTGAGATTTTTGAATCGAGGTTAGCATTCGGGGACCCTTCGTAAGTATTCTTTCGTTCTTTTCCTTATTTTATTGCTTTTCGAGTCAGAAAGTCAAACTTTGTTTGACTTTCAGCGTTGACCAGTAATGGTCAATGCGAAGTTCGTTTGAACTTCGCAACGTGAGTGTAATCACGTTGGTCATAGTCCTTTGGGACTATGCCCACTGATTACCACGTTGTCTAGGGTCGTAGGGTAGGCGATCTAATAAATCGCCTATACCTTCGAACCCGACCCAGTTTGGTCGATCATTAGGATCCGACCAAATACGTTAGGTGACCATAGTAGGTAGGGAATAACCTTCCGAGGTTATACCCTATGGTCACATCGTTTGAGTAGTTGTATGATAGGTAGTTTATATGCCTTAGGTAAATTACCAGAATACCCTTTTCATGTATAATTGGTAATTAAGCATATGTAACCTAAACCTTTGTCACATAACTTATTATGTAACATGTTTAGGCATATAACACTTGTCATAGGGCTAGTTAGGCGGTCCGAACGCGTTTCACGCGAACGACGCGTTAAAGTAGCATAAGCTACCTAAACGGGTCGTAATGGGTCATAAACAATTATGTTAGGTTTCAATTAGTATGTAGGCTTTGTTGAACCATATTACACGAGTCTCCATACTCGTTTGGTTTACAAACCCTCATGCTACCCAATCTTCCGATCTAGGTCCGGTTAATTAACATAGTTACCTATATTAGGTGCCGTTTGATATCCGCGATCTCTAGCATTGTTTAGTTGTTACTCAAGGACTACTGAGCAATCTCAGGTGAGTACATAGACCCCTCTTTTACTGTTTTCCAAACTGTTTTGGGGTGGAACACATGTGCCTACTTGTTACTTTCATGCTTTCCTGTTTTAACATCATATACTGCTATGTTCGTTAGTACATTATAGTACATGTTTTCATTACATATTATGCTAGGTGTGCCCAATTGTGTGCATTACTTAGTACATCGTTTTACATGACATCTTGACATAGACGTTTGACATGGATATTTGACATAGACATTTGACATGAATATTGGACATAGACATTTTGATATGATTTACATCTTGACATGAACACTTTGACATCTTACCCAATACATTTGACAATTTATTTAAACATAGACTTCTTACATTGGTTGGTTTGGTTTGATTAAGTGATTAAGTAACGATGCGTGTGTAATATGATACAAGCATGGTGGATACGCCGCTGGTACTTCCTATATATAAGTGTTTGTATGGTATTACATATCATAGCGTTATTTGAATCATTTCAGATTGAGACATAGAACATTTTATACAAATAACATACTTTTCACAAGACATTGATTTATAAACATCTTATCTTATGCAAACATATTTTTACTTGGTTATTCATTTAACCTTACATTTATTTATACTTATCATCTGATCTTATCGATTTTCAAATGATTTACAAAGCAAAGCAAATAACAAGGTTCATGACTAAACATTTTCTCAAACATAAGTCATGAAACCTATTTTCACAAAACCTATGTATCTCACATGCATTTTTATGCTGACGTACCTATTTTCACATGTGTTTTTCAGGAACTGTTGCATAAGATGATCAAGATACACATAGGCAGACTTGGGCTTTAGTGACAATAAAAGATGCAAGACTAGTTAATTATGTTGTATTTCTTTGTTTATTAAGACATTGTAACACTTTTAATTAATAAAACGAAACTTCAATTGCCATGGATTTGAAACATTAATTCTGTTACAACACTCCCCGATGTTTTCGCCACGTTTTGTATGTTCTACGTGGTCGGGGTGTGACAGCCCACTAGTAGTAGTAGTAATAATAATAATAATAATAATAATATCGATATAAATATATATGCGATTAATTTGAAAAAGAATAAAAAAATAGATAATCCACTACCTACTGATGCATAGTTAGTATTGTATTTTTCAATTCCAGTTACAGCTTGTATTATATAAGTATATGAAATAGAGTAAATGTCGCAATGCACGATGATTTTGATCAACCTGTTTATGTTTGTGTGACTGTTCGCATTAAATATTGGCTTGTGATATTAATACGTGGCAAATGTTTATAATCTAGATGGACAACAAAGTCAATCAAAAAACCCGAATAACGATAATAACGGGAACCAATTAGAAAACAGTGCCATCCAACACATAGTGGCACAAGGGATTATAGACGCTAGGCCATATATTATCTAAACATCTAAGGAAGCAGAAAATAATAAAAGTAATAATGGAAGTAAACGACCACCTAGTGAACCCAGTCATAGCGTAAACAATGGGCCATTACTTCAATTGCCTATTCCAAAAAGAAGAAGAACCATGTCTTATGGT
This sequence comes from Helianthus tuberosus, assembly GCA_030545235.1. Classification (NCBI taxonomy): domain Eukaryota; kingdom Viridiplantae; phylum Streptophyta; class Magnoliopsida; order Asterales; family Asteraceae; genus Helianthus; species Helianthus tuberosus. Next base: position 109,391,823 of record CM060355.1, read on the forward strand.
TGTTCTTACAAAAAATTCTGGTCTTGTAAACCAATAGAATTCTCTGGCAATGAAGGAGCCATTGCAGCTTTACTCTAGATAGAGAAGACTGAAGCAGTCTTAAAAATAAGCAAGTGCGCAGAAGAAGATAAAATCATGTTTGCTTCCAATCTATTTAAGAATGCAGCTTTAGAATGGTGGAACACTATTCTCCAGTCAAGGGGAAGTGACAGAGTCTAGAATATGAAATGGACTGAGTTTAAGAACATGGTTGAAAGAAAATTATGTCCTTCCAATGAAAAAGAACAGATAGCTAATAAGTTCTTAAACCATAGAATGACTGGAGTATAGTACAAGGGTTACACTACCGTATTCTTTGAATATGCTAGAATAGTGCCAACCCTAGCTTCACCAGAACCAGTATTAATCTCCCGTTACATCTGGGGATTAATCAGTGAAATTAGACACGTAGTCAATGCAGCTAAACCATAAACCATAGAAGAAGCTGTAGAACTAGCTAATACCTTGACTGATGAACTGGTACGTACACAAAAAGAAAACCAAAGGAAGAACCTAGCTCAAAGGCTTACCCAACAATTTCGCTACGGTAATTCCAACCGTGGGAAAAATATAGGTTCTACCTCTACACCTTATTGTAAGGCCTACAAGAGAAAGCATTCAGGAAGATGTTCTACCTACTGCAATTTCTGCAAGATACCAGGACACAAGGAAGAAGACTATAAGAAGAAACCCAGTAATGGAGTATGCTTCAACTGTGGAGAAAAGGGTCATATCAAGTCGAACTGTCCGAAACTAGCTCTAGCTATGAATAACAAGACTACTAAAAATGCTAGAGCATTTGTTTTGACTGCAGAAGAAGCAAAGATGATTCCGGACGTGATTGCCGATAAGCTTTTAGTTAATGATTTCTTTGCTAAAATATTATTTGACTCTGGTGCGAACCAAAGTTTTATTAATACTCCATTTTGCAAACTTCTCAATCAACCATTAACTAAACTCCAACAAGAATGCCTAGTAGAAACGGCAAATGGAGAATCCATTAAGATCACTGAAATATTGCAATGAGCAAGAATAGAAATTTTAAACCATAATTTTATTGCAAACCTTTACCCAATGAATCTGGCAGGATTTGATATTGTATTAGGAATAGATTGGTTAATAGCCAACAAAGCCAGTATTCTATGTGATCAAACGTCAATACAAGTAAATTCACCAAAGGGTGAAAATATCACAATTAAAGGAGATAAGCCAACTTGATCCACGAAATTCATCTCTATGATGAAAACAGCAAGTTATGCAAGGAAAGGATCCTTAGTATATATAATTTCCATAATCATTAATGCTAAAGGAAAAGAATTGAAAGATATTCCCGTAGTATCTCAATTCTCAGATGTTTTCCCAGAAGAGCTACCGGGACTACCGCCGGACAGGGAAGTCGAATTCAGAATTCACCTATTACCAGGAACAACACCGATTGCCAAGGCACCCTACCGTTTGGCACCAGCAGAGATGCATGAACTGAAGAAACAGTTAGATGAACTTTTGGAAAAAGGATTCATACAACCTAGTTCATCGCCATGGGGAGCACCAATCTTGTTTGTCAAGAAGAAGGACGGGTCAATGCGTATGTGCATTGATTACCGAGAATTGAACAAGGTCACGATTAAGAATCGGTACCCATTACCGAGAATCGATGATCTGTTTGATCAATTGCAATGAGCTTGATTATTTTCCAAGATCGACTTACGCTCAGGATATCATCAATTGAAAGTACAGGAAGATGACATTCCTAAAACCACTTTTAGAACAAGGTATGGCCATTATGAATTTACAGTCATGCCATTTGGTCTCACCAATGCCCCAACCGCATTTATGGACATGATGAACAGAATATGTAAGCCATATCTGGATAAATTCATAATTGTCTTTATAGATGATATTCTTATTTACTCTAAAAGTAAAGAGGAACATGCAGCGCATCTGCATGCACTCCTTACATTATTGAGAAAAGAAAAAGCTTTATGCTAAATTCTTGAAGTGTGAATTTTGGTTAGAAGAAGTGCAATTTCTTGGACATCTAGTCAATCATGAAGGAATTCATGTAGATCCCACAAAGATCGAGGCAATTACTAAATGAGAAGTCCCTGAATCACCAACGGAGATTAGAAGTTTTCTAGGACTGGCTGGTTATTATAGACAGTTTATTCCTGATTTTTCTAGAATAGCCATTCCCTTTACAAAATTGACCTGTAAATCTGTTAAGTTTGAATGGGGACCAAAATAGGAAGAAGCCTTTAGAATTCTTAAGCAAAGATTAACCAAAGCACCCATACTAGCGTTACAAGAAGGAACTGCAGACTTCGTAGTCTATTGTGATGCTTCCAAATTAGGTTATGGATGTGTGTTGATGCAACGACAAATGGTTATAGCTTATTCCTCTAGACAACTTAAGAATCATGAAGAGAATTATACAACCCATGATCTAGAGTTAGGAGCCATAATTTTTGCCCTTTAAATTTGGAGACATTATCTTTACGGTAGTAAGTTTACCATTTTCACCGATCATAAGAGTTTAAGATATGTTTTTGGGCAACAAGAGTTAAATATGAGACAGAGACGCTGGATGGAAATTCTTAGTGATTATGATTGTAATATCCAGTATCATGCAGGAAAGGCTAATGTAGTAGCCGATGCTTTAAGTCGAAAGTATCATGAAAAACCCAGAAAAGTACGTTCTCTTAAATTAAATTTCTAGATAGATTTAAATGAACAAATTAGAGCTGTAAAAGAATCAGTAATCAAGGATGATACTGAAAAATTGAAAGGGATGAATAAGGAATTAGAACAAGGAACAAATGGAATTTGGAGATTCCATAAGAAAAGAATTTGGATACCCAAACGAGGAAACCTACGCCACCGAATTTTAGAAGAAGCCCATAAGTCTAAGTATACGATACATCCTGGAAGTGATAAGATGTATCAAGACTTAAGAAAGAATTTTCGGTGGATAGGAATGAAAAGGGATGTAGCAGTGTATGTTTCCAAGTGTATAATTTGTTCGCAAGTTAAAGCTGAACATCAGAAACCCTCAGGTTTATTGCAGCAATTGGAAATGCCAATATGGAAATGGGAATTGATAACAATGGACGTTATTACCAAATTACCCAAGACACAAAAAGGTAATGATACAATCTGGGTGATTGTAGATAGATTGACCCAGTCGGCTCATTTCTTACCGATGAAGGAAACTTTCAGTATGGAACAACTAGCCAAGTTGTATGTAAATGAAATAGTTTCATTACATGGAATTCCTTTTATCTATTGTTTCTGATAGAGATAGTCGTTTTACTTCTCATTTTTTGACTAGTTTCCAAAAATCAATGGGAACCAAGTTAAATCTAAGTACAACTTATCATCCTCAAACGGATGGACAAAGCGAAAGTACAATTCAGACAATGGAAGATATGCTTAGAGCTTGTGTAATTGATTTCGGAGGAAATTGGGACGATCATCTACCATTGATAGAATTTTCCTATAATAACAGCTATCATACCAGTATCAATGTTACACCATTTGAAGCACTTTATGGACGAAAGTGCCGAACTCCAGTCTGTTGGGCAGAAATTGGAGAAAAGCAACTATCTGGACCAGAGATAGTACAAGAAACAACAGACAAGATTATTCAAGTCAAGGAAAGACTAAAAGCAGCACGTGATCGACAAAAGAGTTATGCTGAAAACAGGCGAAAACCATTGGAATTTCAAGTAGGAGATAAGGTATTATTAAAAGTTTCGCCGTGGAAAGGAATAGCCAGATTCATAAAAAGGGGAAAGCTAAGCCTCAGGTATGTTGGACCTTTTGAGATTATTAGACGAATAGGACCAGTAGCTTACCAGCTACAACTACCAGAGGAAATGGCAGGAATACATGATGTATTTCATATATGTAATCTCAAAAAGTGCCTAGCCGATGAATCATTAATGGTACCTCTTAAGGACATAGAGGTGAATAAAAAGCTTAAGTTTGTAGAAAGACCTCTACAAATTGAAGACAGAAAGATCAAGAATCTCAAACACAAGAGACTAGTTCTAGTCAAAGTAAAATGGGATTTCAAGAGAGGACCAGAATACACTTGGGAGCTCGAATCAGAGATGCAGAGGAAATATCCACACCTGTTCCAGTAGACCTCAAGGACGAGTTCTAAAACAAGGTGGGGAGGATATAACAACCCTCCTAAAATAATTATGACACCCCAATACGCCCTAAAATACACCCCGTATACGAAAAGTGGGCCCTAAATACTTTATTTTAATAAAAATAAAATAAAAACAATATTTTAAGTCTGTCGCGAGGCGCGACAGACTACACTTACTCCGTCACGGGGCGCGATAGTCTGGACACCAGGCCGCACCCCATGCTGCCACGTGTCCCCACACGTATCGAAGCTAACCTGTGACGGGCCAAGGCTAGGGCTTACCCGAACTAGCTCCCGGGGCACGACGGACCCTTGTGTCTCTTTCACGGGCCGCGAGAGACCGTCGATCAGGCACTAAAAATAAATGGGATCGGCTTTAGTCCCAAATCTTTCAAAACTTTCTCAATCTCTCTCAAATCTGAATAGCAAATATAATTTCCGGGTATGATACCCCCTAATTAGCGAAGCTCTGCCTCGTTGTAAGTATTATAACCTCTGGTTACGTATTAGATACGCTGCCCGATTGATCTAGTGCTCTGTAACGCATGTCGAGGCTCTGCCTGACTTAGTCGTTGGAGTTCTGTCTCGGGGAGGGTATAACTAATGTAAATTTGGGTTATTATACTAACGCGTGTGCATTATTTATTTAACTAGATTATAACCAGGAAATCACAGGGACAAACCTAAAATAGCAATGTGAGTGATTCCTCTTTTCACAAATTGTTTTTAAAAAACCTCAATTGTTTTAAATTATATTTAACAGTGAGTGAGTATTTGTATTCTACAATTATCGTCGGTATGTTGGGGTTTTGTATACAAAATTTGTTACTACACTGTGAGTAGTAACATTACCACCAGTCAGGATTAACAGTACCGTGGGTGGTAATTAAAGTAGAAATATAAACAAATGTAATTGTGAGATCGCCCTCAATGCTGTATAATGATAAAACCTGTTTTGATTAAATTGGGATTCACTCACCAGTATTTCTTGCTGATAAAATGTTTTTAAACGCATTTACGTAACAAAATGTGAAAGCCAAATAGAAGCCAGCTGGACAACACTCAAGGCTTGGAAAAGTAGCTATAAAAGTTACCTAAATAAAGAAGTTGTTTTATTTCAATAAAATAGGGTTTATCCCTATAAACATGTTTGTAATGGAAACTTTGGTTTATCCCAATGTATTTATTATTATAAAAATGTGGTGTTTTACTCTGATAAAATATTTCCTAACTACGGTCCTGATGAAATTTCCACTGCCAAATTAATGATAAACACCGATACCACCATCTTTGAGTAGGCCGCAGTCGCCCGCCTCCCGGGCCAGGGGTCGGGGGTTGCGACACCGTTGCTCTGTTACCCACGTGATGTCCAGTCCATTAGATTTATATCACTTGGTATCTCTTTGCTTTTTTAGCATTAGACCTATCAACACATCACAGTGGATCCTAGCCTTTTCAGCTTCGAAACCTTACATGTATTAATCAAATTCTTTAGCACGAAAATTTATTTCACTTCCCAGCAACTATTTCTCCCCTTCAAACAATGCGTATATACATATGTGTTTTTTTTTTCTTTTCTCCCTCTCAAACAATGCATATGTACATATATGTCCCTCTCCCCCTAAATTTGTGCATCACACTTTATGCGCAAATTTACTTATTTATTTAAATTAGTATAGAAACCCCAATTTTTTTTGTCGCTCAGTCGGTGAAAACGCATCATTTTCAAAAGATCCACAAGCACATTGAGTCTCGAGATGCTGACAGGTTTTATAAAAAGATCCGTTGAATTAGCATCAGTGTGGATCTGTTTAATTTTAAACATTCCTCTGTCATAGCAATCTTGAATAAAGTGCACATTGATATCAATGTGCTTGGTTTTAGAGTGAAAGACAGGGTTTTTGATAATCTGGATAACGACATCATTATCAAAATAAATAGTAGAGTTTAGATAAGTCAAACCGTAATCCTTGAGCTGGTGTTGTATCCAAAGAAACTGAGAGCAACAGGCAGCAAATACTTCAATGCACTTTGCTTCCGCTGCAAAGGTGAGCTGTTGCTTCTTGCACTGCCAAGAGACGAGTCTGTCCCCCAAGAATTGGCATCTAGCCAATGTAAACTTCATATCCCTGTCAATCCCTCCAACAATAATTGATAGACGATACACATGATGCCTAGCCAACTTGCTATCAAGTAGGGGCCGTTCCGCAATGGGAAGTTGATGTGTGTAAAATGTAACATATAAATTACATCAAATGAGGCATAAAACTAACCCTTTTTAGTACTAATGTTGGAAAAAGTGTGCTTTTCAGGACCAATTGAGCTTAAATGAACAGAAGGAACAAATATGTAGCAAAATCTAACATAAATACAAAGAAAAGGAATAAACGTGGCATGCCCAACCCCTCGACAGCATCTTCCCAAGCAAAAACAAGAGATCAGAAGGCTAACCACTGCCCCGTGCCCAGCGGACACGGGGGTGTGGCCAGATGTCTGCAGAAAAGACAAAGCTATAGAAGCTTCTATTCCCAGCACAAGGGCATGCCCAACTCAACACGGGTCGTGGTCAACGCTAAGATTCGCAAAATCTTACAAATCTTGATAGTATAGATACGCTTCTGCACACGGGTCCGTGCCCAGCAAACACGAGGGCGTGTGGAGCCTAATACAGACACGGGGCCGTGTCCGGGCTTCTGTACAGGCTATAAATAGGGGTGCTAGGTTCACTTCAAAGGCATCCCTTGGCAAACCACCTCTATCCCACTTCACCACCACTCCACCACCACTACAACACCCACATCCACCACCATCAGGATCCAAGATTAATAGTAGGAGTTCTTGATAATCAAAGGTCATGTTTGCCTAAGTCTCTGATATCACTTGGTGAAGACAAGTATTTAATGAAATACTTTTGATTTTTAATCTTTTCGCACTTTTTATTTCATTTTGTATTAATGACTTTAATAACTAGTTTCTTATGTTGAAGGTGAAACTTCCTTATCATTTGTCCGTGGTGTCTTGGCGTTATTTTACTGTCTATATAAAATAAAATATTTTCACCATTCATATCTCTACGGTCTATATAGAGATATGTTGGCTACCTGGTCGGGGGTTAAGGGAATGGTTTGGTAAGGTTGTTGCCTTGTTCAATGTATAGATCCTGCAAGGGCCTGGGTCAAGCTTACTAGGACCTCCTTCAATACACACTGGTATTGTATGGCGGGGGTGCGAATGGCTTGATCCCCTCATATGTAAACTACTATTAATACATTAACCCGGCTACTTGGAATTGTATCCCTGCAGACTCAAACCACTTAGCCAAGGGTAACGTCACCTTCAAAAGAGGGGCCTACCACATTACGCATTAGTAACTTAATTAATTATCTTTCTGTAGGATCGTTGTTTGACCCGATTGAGTCGATCAGAAGAGCTTTATGTCCAGTTCAAAGGCGGAATCAGAGAACTAGACGCGAAAGCATCTTGATACTATAATATCTGTCAATAATATTGCTTTTAACAATGATTACAACCTTGACAGAGTTCGGCAGCACTTCGTTACAATTTCTGGATCCGTGCCAAATGAACAAACATGTGCACTATTTATAGGGTGGAGGTTTAACTTATATGGACATGTCCATATAAGCGAAACCTGTTGCTTATGGTTTCGCTTTTATGGTCAGAGTCCATATAAGCGGAACCTCTTGCATAACCACTAAATTTCGACTCTAGAACCTCGTGCACTGGTTATCCTAACCTGTCCTATTACTTTACATGATACAAGACGAAGTCAATAGACGTAATGCACTAACAGACTCCCCCTCGAATATTGACGAAGTCTTCAGTGACTAATCTTCAATATGACACATCTTCAGTCTTGATCATTCTGTCTTTTCTTTCAAGTTGTAACATTGTAAGCTTCCGTGCTTTGGGATCGACACCTAGCTTTCCATCTACAAGCTCCTCTTTGCTTCAAGCTTGTCTTCAGACTCCCCCTTAAACTCTGCTCTCGGGATCGTAGTCTGGACTATCTGCAATCACTCAAACATTCATAAATACAATGTTTTCATATTATCAATAAATCTTCTCTAATCCACTCCCCCTATCAACAAACTTTACAGATTTAGCAGCATTAAAGAATCCAACTCCCTCACAGTTAATCATCCAAGTTCAAGTTAATGACCTTGGAGATATCACAAACTGTTTTTGAAATTTCTGATTTTAATTCAAGTTTCAAATTAATGAACTTGTTTTATTTTCAGAAACACAATCAGCTTACTTAGATTTTGAAACTCAGCATCTCAGATATCGATTGTCGAAAATAAAGCAGAAATCAAAATCTTTTTGAATTTTCTGAAAATATAAAGCAGTAAAGAAATATGTACAAACATATTTACAGACAATATTTTTGTTTGAGTATGCGTCAGAGGATCATATCAGTTTTTAACAAATCACAAGTACCGTTGAGCTTAGTTACACATTAAGAATTAAACAATTCACTTAGATTGTCGATATACTGATCCACTTAAATTTTCACACAAATTTCAATTGATTCAAGATATGAATTTGGTATTTTAGGAACTTAAACTCATTCATGTGTACCACCTCTTGAATATACTCCCGTATCCAGATCCCAATATTCAGTCTTACAGGTGAGTATACCTAGATAATATCTGTAAGGGGAATAAATTATAGTACGAAACCGTGAGAGCTCAGGTCAGAACTTCCGTTCAGCAGAGAGATGACGGCTCGACTTTTGGTGTGTCCCCTTTAGAGGATCTTTTGTATTACAACAGCAATGACTCTCAATTTTATTGTTTCATCAATTTGCTGAGGACGGCGCTATGTTTCAAGCAATGCGGAAAGTATTCTCCAGGGACTAGGCCATTGCTTCCGCAAAATCAGAAGTCCCGAGATAATACCCCAGATATCACTAAGCATAAAGACCTAGTATCTCAGAAAGAGGGACCTTTCAAACGAGATTTCAGGGGTTACCTATATATCCAAGTAGTGTTCCCCACGAAATAAGCAAGTTTGAATTTAGGTTTATATCCCGAAAAAGTTTACTAAATGTATAAAAATCTACCGGCATATCATCAGTGAGACTGTTTAACACTATTTAAACATTACAATTCTTTAGCATACTGTAACTGTCTACTGATGTACTATCATTTCCTCTTTTTACACAAAAACTCAATTTTTGAATTTTATCATGTTTTTGACTTTTTCAAATTTTCAAATGTTTTTGGATTTTCTAACAATAATACTCCCCCTAAAATGCAAAATCATTTAAAGAAAATTTGACAACCAATACTGATAGCTTTGTCTCGCCATCCATTTTCTGCTTAAAGTGCACTGATTTGCAGAAAAATAATGTACCCCCATGATTTGCAACACATTGATTGTGACACCCCAGGAAAAATCTGGAAAACAACGCAACTTAACTAGCTTCCTCAGTAACCACGCGCTAAATTCCGGGACGAAATTCTCTTAACAGGGGGAGAATGTGACAACCCTCAAAATCCCATGTATTCCGTACAGTTTATTAATAATAATCAATGTGCTTGACGACTGTGTGGAATTACTTAACTGCTTTCTGATATCGGTGCTATGCTTACACGTATTTGTTAATATACTAATAGTGTACAGAAAGGTCACTAAATAGTCCGTTATATTTTCCTAAGTGTTAGAAAGTAAAAACGTTGCAAAAATATATAAATAGGACGCCTTACGAATTAATTTAGCACTTTAACGGATTAATATCGAACCGAACAACCGGACTCTACCCGGAACATAAAAATATTGTCTATGACATTGTTTTCTTTTTCTGAGCCAGTTAGGGTCCCCGAATACCCTAACACCCGTTATATTTTACTACACACATAATACACTTATTTACTTCCTAACTAAACTAAATTATCACACTAACTATTTAGTAAAAACCAAACTATATTGTACCCCCCTTGTCCGATTGGTTTCACCATGTGGTGACCACAATTGTCCTTGATTGATTTTTATAATCTCACTTGTTTAAAATCTAGTAGACATATGACCTAGTGGGTAATTGTATTGAATGGGTTATATATTTAGCCAAGAGCTCATTATCTCATTCAAAAGCACTTAACAAAAAAAAATCATTCTCTTTCTCCTCTTGCTTGGTCACGGCCGAGAGCCACAACACACATCCACCCACTTGCAAAAATTCAATCTTTCATTCTACATACATACAAGAGTGTAGGAGCTCGTACGAGGAGCCTCGGTGCTTACGGAATCTCAAGGACCTCACTACGACGCTTTTAACCACCCATTTTCCGTCTAGTTTCTTCCCTAGCCTTGAGCTAGTAGTAAGTGACTCTAAACCTCTTCTTGATCTTGTCTAGAGTGGTTAATAAGAGTTTCGTCGGTTAAAAATTATGAACATATAAGATCAAAGTCTAAAAGTTTACTAAAGTGATGAACAAGGTGGTTAATGGATGAATATGTATGTAAATCATGTAGATCTTGTGTGATTATGATGATTGGGTGATTATCTGATGCTTTACTGAATGATATTAGTATATGATGTTGTTGTGGTCACTAAACTTGTTAAAGGAATCGATCGAACACGATTTAGAAGGTTAAACACAAAAGAATCAGAATCTGTCTAACTTTTACAGCCCACTTCTGTTGGCTGTAAACAGGTCTTAACCTCAACGAAAAATTGATATTTTGAATCTAAAATATGTTATTATGAAATACGGTTCTAATGGCACCGGAATCGTAATTTTTGGACTCCGTTTACTATTTTTAAAGTGTTAATTTGTAACAGCCACTTAAGCTGAATTTTGACAGCAATAAATGGGTGTCGTATTTTTAGTCATAACCTGAGTTTTGTGATGAATCGAACCATGAAATTTGTACAGTAAATGACAACCGATGTATTTGTAATTACCCCACTGGAATTTCGTAAATCGGACACTCGATGAATTTTTAATAAATTGTTTCGTGGACTGTGGTCAGAAATACATAAATCTGAGTTCGGTCCCGAATATGAATTTTTTATAAAATGTGGGTAATGAACCGGACCCCGATATTTTTACACAATAAAATATGGAATGTTTATGACATTCTATAAAAAAATTTGGGAATTTTTGGAATAATCTAACTATTTTATTTAAATGTCCGAAAACAGCCGGTTTTGAGTATTAATGCTGAATTGACATAAGTTGTGACTTGCGTGTCTAAATGTCGAGTATGCTATCTGTGAATGATTTGACATGTTATATAGGTTATGTGCATTATCGTATGTTTGATTTTGAGTGGGGAATGGACGGGAAACTTAGATGGGCATAAACCGTTACAGTGATGCATGTTGTGTGATAGATACGTGTAGGAACTTTGTGTTCTATTTGAAAGCCACTAAATGACTAACTGGTAAATCATTCTAGGACGTGATTGACCGACCTCGACTGTTAGCTATATTGAGAATCTAACCGAGCAAACCGAGGTGAGTTCACACACTTTCTAAGGCATGGGATTCCCGGTGGTTTGGGAATGGGTTAAAGAATTAAAACTAAATCTACATATCCTCCTTGGGTAGGATATGTACGGCCATCCTCCATAGAGCGGATGCCATTATTAATCCTACGAATTCTCCTGGTGCAGAATACGTACGTTCGTCCTCCTGGTGCAGGACAACAACCTTAAAACTAGCTAGACAAAACTCTATCATGAAGTCCCTCAATTTATATCGACTTAATCGCCGAGGCCAATGGCGAGCGGGTCATTAGTTAATAGGGCTATTAGGTTTAACAAACCTCACACCGTGCCAGTCGGACGGGCGTGTACTAATGGACTATGGCAGATTGTCAGTGATGATAGACACTGATATAGGGCACAACTTATTTGCGTAGCAGTCGATATCATTCCGTCTAGTAGTTCAAACGGGGAAAACCCCCACTGATCATGGTTATGGATTGGGTAAAGAAAAAGGATATGGATAAACATACTTTCAACTACGGGGTAACCCCCACGGCAAATAAGCCAACGAAAGTCAAACCACGTTTTTCGGAAACAACTTAAAACTAAACAACCAAACGTGAACTCACTCAACTTTGTTGTTGACTCGTTGTTACATGCCTTACAGGTCGCTAAATGCTTGGAGCTTGCACTTGAAGGAGTCGTTGTGGTGTACGGACTGTTATGTTCCGTGCTTAATGTTTAAATCCTTATGAACTTACTAAACTAGCGTTTTGAAACTTTAACTTATGAACTATGGACTTATGCTTTTGAACTCACGTTTATGCTTCCGCTGTTTAAACCAAACAAGGTTAACTAGCTTTGGTCACCAATCGTATTATGTTTGGTTTTATTTACTTAATTGTGTTGTTCAACATGATTGGTGGCTCGATCCTGGTCATGTCACGCCTCCAAGCGGCGATACTCCGCATGGTGGATTTTGGGGGTGTGACAGATTGGTATCAGAGCCATTGGTTATAGTGAACTTGGTTTTAAAAAGGGAAAAGTTTTTTTGATAAAACCAGACTATAACCGGTACAGTACTCAATGATCCACAACGACGCTTCGCTCCACGTGCAAGACTCAACACACTAGGTGGTATGATTTAAGTTTAGATTTCTTACTTGCTAGATTACTTTTGTCCGGTATGGTGTTTATGGTGGTTTTATTTAGGGTAGTAGCATGTTGTCTATTAGCCCTACTGCAATCTTTATGATATGCAATTGTTTACTTGAAATTTGACAAGTGGTGGTCAAATTCTTTTTTAATTTCTCGTCGTCCCTCTACGAAAACTGTTTATGCATTCTATCTATTTACACGCTCAACTCGACATGACGTCACCATCTGACCCTCCGTACATTCGGCTTGTACGTCAACATTCACGAAGACCCAACCTGGCTCAAACGAACTTGGGTTTTGGAGAACTATACCCACGCATCCCCGTTGACGGACCTCATCATCTCCACTGGTCGTCGTTACCAGAAACGAAGCAGCCACAGTTACGCGTGTTCATCGCTTTGCAACTCGCAACTCTACCAACCAAACTCTAATTTGGACAAGTAATATACTTCCGTGAATCGTGATGCAACGAACTTCCCTTTTTGTGTCATGCCACCACACCCCACTACTAGAATTGCTTCTAAGAGACATATTACTTGGTTGAATTCTTCTGTTATTGGTGGACCCCTGTTTTCGCTCGATTCTTCGCATGAACCTCATTAACTCCCTGTTTCTTCGATTGGCAACTGATTTAACGAAATGCCAACAACCACACCACTATTTCCACCGATCACAAGATTACCCCCATCACCTTATTGGGTGGTTACTGCTTCTTCTACTTGATTTACTCCTTCAAAAACCCAACCTAGCGAATGGATACCCTTACTGATAGGATAGTCATCAGGACGCTCAAGGACGGAAATATGGAATCACTCAACCTACAGGCGAGCACGATAATCTATACGCTTACCTGACCCGCCTCACACTACAAGAAATCGTACTATTCCATGATAGTCTTCTTAAATACGCGGAATCCTTATACTAGCTTTTGTACCAACACATGATTATTGGTTTATGTTATGTCTAATTTCTACCATTTGCTTAGACCAAACCGTCATTCTCTTACCACAGTGACATTTCGTTCTCGCTCCACCATGCAAAGACACTGAAAAGAACACCCTCTAGCATAGAGAGTTTGGAAGGCTCGACTCTCGATCCTCGGTGATCACTCCTTGAAATCTTCAGAGTGATGCAAAGAACGATCCCAACGTTGTGATGGGTAAGTTTCTTCTGGACGACTTCTTTGTTACTATTTTGTTTGACTCTGGCGCTGATACTAGTTATGTATCCTTAAAAGTTAGTCAAATGCTTAAGCGTACTCCAACACCCTTGAACACCAAACACACGGTAGAACTAGCTAATGGTAAAAGTCTTGAAGCCACACACATAGTTAAAGATTGTAACCTCGTCTTAGCTGGTCAGACCTTCTCTATCGATCTTATTCCTATCACACTGGGTAGTTTCGACGTCGTTATTGGGATGGATTGGCTATCTCATCATCAAGCGGAGATTGTTTGCAAGGAGAAAATCATCCGCATTCCTCGTTCTAGTGAAGAACCTCTCATGATTCATGGAGACAAGAGTGGTGCTGTCGAAGGCATCATCTCTTTCCTTAAGGCCCAGAAGTGTTTACAAAAGGGCCACACTGCCATTTTAGCACTCGTTACTGACACATCAACGGAAGAGAAGAGAATTAAAGACATCCCTATTGTGCGCAATTTTCCTGATGTATTTCCTGAGGAATTGCCTGGTCTTACGCCTCACCGCCAAGTTGAATTTCGAATCGAGCTAGCTCCTGGAGCAGCACCAGTGGCTCGAGCACCATATCGTCTAGCTCCATCAGAACTTGAAGAACTGTCCACACAACTACAAGAACTCTTGGAAAAGGGTTTTATACGTCCTAGCTCTTCGCCCTGGGGAGCTCCAGTCTTGTTCGTAAAGAAGAAAGATGGTATTTTCAGAATGTGTATTGACTATCGCGAGCTTAACAAGGTGACTGTGAAGAATCGTTATCCTCTTCCACGTATTGACGACTTATTCGACCAGCTGCAAGGGTCGAGCTATTACTCTAAGATTGATTTGAGATCGGGATACCATCAGCTGAGAGTCCGAGATGAGGACGTCTCCAAAACAGCATTCAGAACTCGTTACGGCCATTACGAGTTTCTGGTTATGCCATTCGGGCTGACGAATGCACCCGCGGTCTTCATGGATCTCATGAACCGAGTGTGCAAGCCTTACCTGGATAAGTTCGTTATTGTGTTCATCGACGATATCCTGATCTATTCCAAGAGTCAGGAGGAACACGAGCAGCATCTACAACTTATGCTGGAACTTCTTTGAAAAGAGCAGTTGTATGCCAAGTTTTTGAAATGTGACTTCTGGCTCCGCGAAGTCCACTTTCTAGGCCATGTGGTAAACAAGGATGGAATTCATGTGGATCCATCTAAGGTTGAATCGATCAAGAACTGGCCTGCACCCCGCACACCAACAGAAATCCGCCAATTCTTGGGTTTGGCAGGATATTATAGGAGGTTTATCAAGGATTTCTCCAAGATTGCGCAACCTCTCACTTCACTGACTCAGAAGGGTGTCATCTATCGTTGGGGTGATGCACAGGAGTCCGCATTTCAACACCTAAAGGATAGACTTTGTAGCGCGCCTATCCTCTCATTGCCTGAGGGCACAGACGATTTTGTGGTTTACTGCGATGCTTCCATCCAAGGACTTGGTTGCGTGTTGATGCAACACAAGGTCATTGCCTACGCATCGCGCCAACTTAAAATTCACGAAAGAAATTACACTACTCACGATCTGGAGCTGGGAGCAGCTGTTTTCGCGCTTAAGATATGGAGACATTACCTGTACGGTACTAAGTGCACCATTTACACCGATCACAGGAGTCTCGAGCATATCTTCAAGCAAAAGGAGTTAAACATGCGACAACGCAGATGGGTCGAACTCTTGAATGATTACGAATGCGCTATCAAGTATCATCCGGGCAAAGCCAATGTTGTGGCTGACGCCCTCAGTCGAAAGGATACTATACCTAGGCGTGTACGTGCTCTACAGCTTACCATCCAATCTAACCTTCCCTCTCAGATTCGTGAGGCTCAGGTCGAAGCATTGAAGGTAGAAAACATCAGGACTGAATCCCTACGAGGATCGAGGCAGCGGCTAGAACAAAAGGAAGACGGCGCTTACTATGTAAACGGACGCATCTGGGTTCCATTTTATGGAAACTTACGCGAGCTTGTGATGGACAAAGCGCACAAGTCTCGTTATTTGGTACATCCTGGTTCGGATAAAATGTACCACGACCTCAAGACTACGTATTGGTGGCCTGGCATGAAAGCCCACGTAGCAACCTACGTCAGCAAGTGCTTGACTTGTGCGAGAGTCAAGTCTGAATATCAGAAACCATCAGGCCTACTTCAACAACCGGAGATCCCGAAATGGAATTGGGAGCAAATTTCCATGGATTTCGTTACTGGTCTGCCCAGATCTCAACGCGGAAACGATACCATTTGGGTGATCGTAGATCGACTAACCAAGTCTGCACATTTTCTGGCTACCAAAGAAACGGACAAGTTCTCTACTCTTGCAGACATTTACCTAAAGGAAGTGGTATCAAGGCACGGAGTGCCAATCTCTATTATATCTGATCGTGACGCACATTTTACTTCAAAACTGTGGCAAGCAATGCACAAGTCCTTTGGCTCACGTTTAGATATGAGCACCGCTTATCACCCGCAGACGGATGGGCAATCTGAACGCACCATCCAAACCCTTGAAGACATGCTTAGGGCATGTGTAATCGATTTTGGTAATGACTGGGAGAAGCACCTCCCGCTAGTGGAGTTCTCATATAACAACAGCTACCACACCAGCATCCAAGCCGCTCCGTTTGAGGCATTGTACGGACGCAAATGCCGATCACCTCTCTGTTGGGCAGAAGTTGGTGACAGCCAAATCACTGGCCCAGAACATGTGGTAGATACCACCGAGAAAATTGCTCAGATACGACAGCGAATGGCGGCAGCTCGTGACCGTCAGAAAAGCTATGCTGATAAGGGAAGAAAACCACTCGAACTCCAGGTTGGGGATCGAGTGCTACTCAAAGTCTCACCTTGGAAAGGTGTAGTCCGCTTTAGCAAACGAGGCAAACTCAATCCGCGTTATGTCGGACCATTCAAAGTCATTGAGAAAATTGGCAAAGTCGCCTACAGGTTGAATCTACCTGAAGAACTCAGCGGAGTTCACAATGTTTTCCATGCGTCGAATCTGAAAAAGTGCCTGTCAGATGAGACCCTCATAGTTCCCCTCAAAGAACTCACAATCGACGACCAGATGCGATTTGTCGAGGAACCTGTAGAGATTACTGATCGAGATGTTAAGATCCTCAAGCATACCAGGATACCTCTGGTCCGAGTTCGTTGGAATGCTCGTCGTGGCCCAGAGTATACCTGGGAACGCGAAGACCAAATGAAACTCAAGTATCCCCAGCTGTTTAAGAAAAACGCAACCACTACTGAGGCTGAAGCTACTGCAGAATTTCGAGACGAAATTCCAAATCAACGGGGGGAAGATGTGACACCCCAGGAAAAATCTGGAAAACAACGCAACTTAACTAGCTTCCTCAGTAACCACGCGCTAAATTCCGGGACGAAATTCTCTTAACAGGGGGAGAATGTGACAACCCTCAAAATCCCATGTATTCCGTACAGTTTATTAATAATAATCAATGTGCTTGACGACTGTGTGGAATTACTTAACTGCTTTCTGATATCGGTGCTATGCTTACACGTATTTGTTAATATACTAATAGTGTACAGAAAGGTCACTAAATAGTCCGTTATATTTTCCTAAGTGTTAGAAAGTAAAAACGTTGCAAAAATATATAAATAGGACGCCTTACGAATTAATTTAGCACTTTAACGGATTAATATCGAACCGAACAACCGGACTCTACCCGGAACATAAAAATATTGTCTATGACATTGTTTTCTTTTTCTGAGCCAGTTAGGGTCCCCGAATACCCTAACACCCGTTATATTTTACTACACACATAATACACTTATTTACTTCCTAACTAAACTAAATTATCACACTAACTATTTAGTAAAAACCAAACTATATTGTACCCCCCTTGTCCGATTGGTTTCACCATGTGGTGACCACAATTGTCCTTGATTGATTTTTATAATCTCACTTGTTTAAAATCTAGTAGACATATGACCTAGTGGGTAATTGTATTGAATGGGTTATATATTTAGCCAAGAGCTCATTATCTCATTCAAAAGCACTTAACAAAAAAAAATCATTCTCTTTCTCCTCTTGCTTGGTCACGGCCGAGAGCCACAACACACATCCACCCACTTGCAAAAATTCAATCTTTCATTCTACATACATACAAGAGTGTAGGAGCTCGTACGAGGAGCCTCGGTGCTTACGGAATCTCAAGGACCTCACTACGACGCTTTTAACCACCCATTTTCCGTCTAGTTTCTTCCCTAGCCTTGAGCTAGTAGTAAGTGACTCTAAACCTCTTCTTGATCTTGTCTAGAGTGGTTAATAAGAGTTTCGTCGGTTAAAAATTATGAACATATAAGATCAAAGTCTAAAAGTTTACTAAAGTGATGAACAAGGTGGTTAATGGATGAATATGTATGTAAATCATGTAGATCTTGTGTGATTATGATGATTGGGTGATTATCTGATGCTTTACTGAATGATATTAGTATATGATGTTGTTGTGGTCACTAAACTTGTTAAAGGAATCGATCGAACACGATTTAGAAGGTTAAACACAAAAGAATCAGAATCTGTCTAACTTTTACAGCCCACTTCTGTTGGCTGTAAACAGGTCTTAACCTCAACGAAAAATTGATATTTTGAATCTAAAATATGTTATTATGAAATACGGTTCTAATGGCACCGGAATCGTAATTTTTGGACTCCGTTTACTATTTTTAAAGTGTTAATTTGTAACAGCCACTTAAGCTGAATTTTGACAGCAATAAATGGGTGTCGTATTTTTAGTCATAACCTGAGTTTTGTGATGAATCGAACCATGAAATTTGTACAGTAAATGACAACCGATGTATTTGTAATTACCCCACTGGAATTTCGTAAATCGGACACTCGATGAATTTTTAATAAATTGTTTCGTGGACTGTGGTCAGAAATACATAAATCTGAGTTCGGTCCCGAATATGAATTTTTTATAAAATGTGGGTAATGAACCGGACCCCGATATTTTTACACAATAAAATATGGAATGTTTATGACATTCTATAAAAAAATTTGGGAATTTTTGGAATAATCTAACTATTTTATTTAAATGTCCGAAAACAGCCGGTTTTGAGTATTAATGCTGAATTGACATAAGTTGTGACTTGCGTGTCTAAATGTCGAGTATGCTATCTGTGAATGATTTGACATGTTATATAGGTTATGTGCATTATCGTATGTTTGATTTTGAGTGGGGAATGGACGGGAAACTTAGATGGGCATAAACCGTTACAGTGATGCATGTTGTGTGATAGATACGTGTAGGAACTTTGTGTTCTATTTGAAAGCCACTAAATGACTAACTGGTAAATCATTCTAGGACGTGATTGACCGACCTCGACTGTTAGCTATATTGAGAATCTAACCGAGCAAACCGAGGTGAGTTCACACACTTTCTAAGGCATGGGATTCCCGGTGGTTTGGGAATGGGTTAAAGAATTAAAACTAAATCTACATATCCTCATTGGGTAGGATATGTACGGCCATCCTCCATAGAGCGGATGCCATTATTAATCCTACGAATTCTCCTGGTGCAGAATACGTACGTTCGTCCTCCTGGTGCAGGACAACAACCTTAAAACTAGCTAGACAAAACTCTATCATGAAGTCCCTCAATTTATATCGACTTAATCGCCGAGGCCAATGGCGAGCGGGTCATTAGTTAATAGCGCTATTAGGTTTAACAAACCTCACACCGTGCCAGTCGGACGGGCGTGTACTAATGGACTATGGCAGATTGTCAGTGATGATAGACACTGATATAGGGCACAACTTATTTGCGTAGCAGTCGATATCATTCCGTCTAGTAGTTCAAACGGGGAAAACCCCCACTGATCATGGTTATGGATTGGGTAAAGAAAAAGGATATGGATAAACATACTTTCAACTACGGGGTAACCCCCACGGCAAATAAGCCAACGAAAGTCAAACCACGTTTTTCGGAAACAACTTAAAACTAAACAACCAAACGTGAACTCACTCAACTTTGTTGTTGACTCGTTGTTACATGCCTTACAGGTCGCTAAATGCTTGGAGCTTGCACTTGAAGGAGTCGTTGTGGTGTACGGACTGTTATGTTCCGTGCTTAATGTTTAAATCCTTATGAACTTACTAAACTAGCGTTTTGAAACTTTAACTTATGAACTATGGACTTATGCTTTTGAACTCACGTTTATGCTTCCGCTGTTTAAACCAAACAAGGTTAACTAGCTTTGGTCACCAATCGTATTATGTTTGGTTTTATTTACTTAATTGTGTTGTTCAACATGATTGGTGGCTCGATCCTGGTCATGTCACGCCTCCAAGCGGTGATACTCCGCATGGTGGATTTTGGGGGTGTGACAGATTGGTATCAGAGCCATTGGTTATAGTGAACTTGGTTTTAAAAAGGGAAAAGTTTTTTTGATAAAACCAGACTATAACCGGTACAGTACTCAATGATCCACAACGACGCTTCACTCCACGTGCAAGACTCAACACACTAGGTGGTATGATTTAAGTTTAGATTTCTTACTTGCTAGATTACTTTTGTCCGGTATGGTGTTTATGGTGGTTTTATTTAGGGTAGTAGCATGTTGTCTATTAGCCCTACTGCAATCTTTATGATATGCAATTGTTTACTTGAAATTTGACAAGTGGTGGTCAAATTCTTTTTTAATTTCTCGTCGTCCCTCTACGAAAACTGTTTATGCATTCTATCTATTTACACGCTCAACTCGACATGACGTCACCATCTGACCCTCCGTACATTCGGCTTGTACGTCAACATTCACGAAGACCCAACCTGGCTCAAACGAACTTGGGTTTTGGAGAACTATACCCACGCATCCCCGTTGACGGACCTCATCATCTCCACTGGTCGTCGTTACCAGAAACGAAGCAGCCACAGTTACGCGTGTTCATCGCTTTGCAACTCGCAACTCTACCAACCAAACTCTAATTTGGACAAGTAATATACTTCCGTGAATCGTGATGCAACGAACTTCCCTTTTTGTGTCATGCCACCACACCCCACTACTAGAATTGCTTCTAAGAGACATATTACTTGGTTGAATTCTTCTGTTATTGGTGGACCCCTGTTTTCGCTCGATTCTTCGCATGAACCTCATTAACTCCCTGTTTCTTCGATTGGCAACTGATTTAACGAAATGCCAACAACCACACCACTATTTCCACCGATCACAAGATTACCCCCATCACCTTATTGGGTGGTTACTGCTTCTTCTACTTGATTTACTCCTTCAAAAACCCAACCTAGCGAATGGATACCCTTACTGATAGGATAGTCATCAGGACGCTCAAGGACGGAAATATGGAATCACTCAACCTACAGGCGAGCACGATAATCTATACGCTTACCTGACCCGCCTCACACTACAAGAAATCGTACTATTCCATGATAGTCTTCTTAAATACGCGGAATCCTTATACTAGCTTTTGTACCAACACATGATTATTGGTTTATGTTATGTCTAATTTCTACCATTTGCTTAGACCAAACCGTCATTCTCTTACCATAGTGACATTTCGTTCTCGCTCCACCATGCAAAGACACTGAAAAGAACACCCTCTAGCATAGAGAGTTTGGAAGGCTCGACTCTCGATCCTCGGTGATCACTCCTTGAAATCTTCAGAGTGATGCAAAGAACGATCCCAACGTTGTGATGGGTAAGTTTCTTCTGGACGACTTCTTTGTTACTATTTTGTTTGACTCTGGCGCTGATACTAGTTATGTATCCTTAAAAGTTAGTCAAATGCTTAAGCGTACTCCAACACCCTTGAACACCAAACACACGGTAGAACTAGCTAATGGTAAAAGTCTTGAAGCCACACACATAGTTAAAGATTGTAACCTCGTCTTAGCTGGTCAGACCTTCTCTATCGATCTTATTCCTATCACACTGGGTAGTTTCGACGTCGTTATTGGGATGGATTGGCTATCTCATCATCAAGCGGAGATTGTTTGCAAGGAGAAAATCATCCGCATTCCTCGTTCTAGTGAAGAACCTCTCATGATTCATGGAGACAAGAGTGGTGCTGTCGAAGGCATCATCTCTTTCCTTAAGGCCCAGAAGTGTTTACAAAAGGGCCACACTGCCATTTTAGCACTCGTTGCTGACACATCAACGGAAGAGAAGAGAATTAAAGACATCCCTATTGTGTGCAATTTTCCTGATGTATTTCCTGAGGAATTGCCTGGTCTTACGCCTCACCGCCAAGTTGAATTTCGAATCGAGCTAGCTCCTGGAGCAGCACCAGTGGCTCGAGCACCATATCGTCTAGCTCCATCAGAACTTGAAGAACTGTCCACACAACTACAAGAACTCTTGGAAAAGGGTTTTATACGTCCTAGCTCTTCGCCCTGGGGAGCTCCAGTCTTGTTCGTAAAGAAGAAAGATGGTATTTTCAGAATGTGTATTGACTATCGCGAGCTTAACAAGGTGACTGTGAAGAATCGTTATCCTCTTCCACGTATTGACGACTTATTCGACCAGCTGCAAGGGTCGAGCTATTACTCTAAGATTGATTTGAGATCGGGATACCATCAGCTGAGAGTCCGAGATGAGGACGTCTCCAAAACAGCATTCAGAACTCGTTACAGCCATTACGAGTTTCTGGTTATGCCATTCGGGCTGACGAATGCACCCGCGGTCTTCATGGATCTCATGAACCGAGTGTGCAAGCCTTACCTGGATAAGTTCGTTATTGTGTTCATCGACGATATCCTGATCTATTCCAAGAGTCAGGAGGAACACGAGCAGCATCTACAACTTATGCTGGAACTTCTTTGAAAAGAGCAGTTGTATGCCAAGTTTTTGAAATGTGACTTCTGGCTCCGCGAAGTCCACTTTCTAGGCCATGTGGTAAACAAGGATGGAATTCATGTGGATCCATCTAAGGTTGAATCGATCAAGAACTGGCCTGCACCCCGCACACCAACAGAAATCCGCCAATTCTTGGGTTTGGCAGGATATTATAGGAGGTTTATCAAGGATTTCTCCAAGATTGCGCAACCTCTCACTTCACTGACTCAGAAGGGTGTCATCTATCGTTGGGGTGATGCACAGGAGTCCGCATTTCAACACCTAAAGGATAGACTTTGTAGCGCGCCTATCCTCTCATTGCCTGAGGGCACAGACGATTTTGTGGTTTACTGCGATGCTTCCATCCAAGGACTTGGTTGCGTGTTGATGCAACACAAGGTCATTGCCTACGCATCGCGCCAACTTAAAATTCACGAAAGAAATTACACTACTCACGATCTGGAGCTGGGAGCAGTTGTTTTCGCGCTTAAGATATGGAGACATTACCTGTACGGTACTAAGTGCACCATTTACACCGATCACAGGAGTCTCGAGCATATCTTCAATCTGGTGAAAGTAATCATGTTTGTTCAGCCGTGAGGGTTTCGGCATATTCAATCAACACATATTTTTGTATTTTTGAATATTTGACAAAAATTAAAAACAAACATATTTTTGGTTTTTCAAAATTTTCAATTTTTAGGATTTTTGAAAATATTGTTTATTTATGTACAGAATGAAAATAAACTTCCTGCTTCAACCAACACAGGATCCAGCAGCAGCCTCCTCCTCTTGTTGTGCCAGGCTGCTCCAAGTTCCAATTTTACAATCTTCAGAATTTTTGAGCACCTGCACATTCAACTAACTGAATTACTTGAACAATTTAGCCCTGGTCTGTTGAACCTTAGGCATTTCAACACAATAATTTTCATTCAATGCTGGAAATTCTTTGTCATTTTTTCACAAAAACTTTCTCAATTTTAACTTCAACTTTCTCATCTTTTACCAATTCAACATGTTTCTTAACACTCCATGTTTGACCTTTTGGTGTTCCTCGTTTGTAAAAATGTGAAACTTTTTGAACATTTTGATTTTGAACAACAACTCTTGGTTTCCAAAACTCTTGAGGTTTTGTCATATCAACTGTTGTTTTCCAACTCCGTGTTGTTCTGAATCTGGGTGTGTGAGAATTCCAGGTCTGTCTAGAATCAAACCTATATGGGTTTGACTTCCAAGTTAGGTTCGAAACAAACTTGTTTGTGTTGTACCTCCAAGTTTGTTTTGAATCAAATCTGGTTGACCTTTGTCTCACATTCTCAGATTTTTGTTTCTCAGCATCAATCTTCTTTTTGTCAACATCCACATATTTTAGATTTGGACACTTGCGTGCAAGATGTCCTTTTTGATCACATTTGAAACATGTTCTCATGGATACATCTTTGACCTGTGGTTGTTGCTTTTTCTTTTTAGCAAAGAACTCATCATTAGACTGTCTCATTTTAAGTTCTTTTTCTTCTGCTAAACTGTTTCCCTGAACAAAACTCATTTTAGCTTGAAAATTCGGCGTCTCATTTTTGTTCTGATGTTGTTTCTTCTTATAACCCAACCCAGCCTTCATGTTCTTCTTTTTGAAACCAGGTTTGTTATACGAACCTCTATGACTCTTACCAACAAACTTTGAAATCTCAGACTTCTCAATCTCAATCATTTTGAAAACTTTGTCAACCTTTTCTGAAATCACATTCTTAATCGGGAATACAACATCTAAGAATAATTTGTCTGATCCAATCATGGTATAAACCAATCCCTTTGAATCATCATTCAAATTTTTCTCGGATTTTGTGTTTTTCAGATATCCATCATGAAGATTTCCTTCATCTTCATCATGTGATTCAGATTTACCTGTATCAACTGACTCTTCTTTCAACACACTTTCAACGACTTTACCTACCACATCTGAATCATGAGAATCATCAGATTTGGAATAGGTTATGTCAATGTTGTCTGGCAATTGGTCTACCATGTTGAAAGCTTTTTCGACCTTTTCCTCATCATAAAATACAAATTTTCCCGGTGGTGGAACTTGATGAAACTCTGAGCCAATGCCTTTCTTGTTCTGCTCAGACTCACCATCACCCGGTTTTATATTGAAAATTCGTTCAAGCACATATGACGACACGTGGTAACTCTTTAACTTGTTGTTATCCTGTTCTAAATCAGCAATCTGTCGCTTCAACTTAGCAACATCCTCAATATAGGAATTAACAACATCTTGTTTTATAGCATACATTCGTTTAAGTTCTTTGGTTGTTTCAGAAAGATAATTCATTCTTGATTGAGCATATTTAATTTCGTCTTTTACTTTATCAAATGACTCTTTTGTAATGTGATATGATAATTTCATTGAGTCATATTCCTTTTTCATTTCTTGACAAGCAATTTCTTTTTGTTCACATTCATTTGTTATTTTCAAAACATTTTCTCTCAAAACTTCATTTTCTTTCTCTAATTTGTTACATTTTTCTGAAAGTTTTTCATCATTTTCTTTAAAAACCTTTTCTTTTTCTAACAACTCTTTGCATTTTTCTTTGAAAATGTTTTCTATTTTTGTGAATTCAATCTCTTGTTCTGAATTGCTCATCTTTTTCAATACAAGCTCTGCACGGTTCCATGCATTTCTTGCACTGATTAATCAGTTTCAAGTTTTCAGAATCAGAATTTACCTTAGTGATTGGCACTTCCGTGTTTTCAGCAACTTTTGTCTGCTCAGCAACATTCTGTTTTTCTTCAACACCGACTTCATCACCAACATTATCAGCTTCCTCATTCTCATTCTTTTCCTCTTTTTCTTCTTTCTTCACCTCTTCTTCAATCTGCTGTTCTTCAGTAACAGCTTTCTCAACCTCTTCATTCACAACAACTTCTTCACTTTTGATTTCCTTCACAGCTTCAACTTCAACAGTTTCTGCTTTAACCTCTTCAGCAGCTTTCTTCAGATTGTTCACCATTTCTTCAACATTCTTTTTCATTCTCTCCCCATCCCTTTTTCTCAGACACGATAACATAGCATAACTGATCTCCTTTTCAAATCTCTTAGCGTATGTGTCATCTTTCAATACATTTCTATAGTATTCAGCTCTCAACGGGACTTTGAGAAGAACATCATCGAAGATTATGTCTTTCTTGGGAACAACCGGTTCTCCTTCTTTGTTATAATAGCATTCTCTCTTTTTATCCCATCTTTTGTTACTGACAGCCATCTCATACTCCTCCTGCATGTCATCCATTCTGTTGTAGACCACGTTTCTTTCTCTGTAAGTCTTCTCACTCAAGATCTCTTCTCGAGTTTTCTCTTTGATCTCAACTTTTTCTTCACGGATTTCAGCAGTGTCTTTGTCTTTGTTTTCATCTTGAATCTCAGCAACAAAAGCAAACTTTCTTTCTTCTGTCATAGCTCTCCCATGAGCTGTTTTTCGAACATTCTCTAAACGATCTTCTTCTGGACAAACTGTGCTCCAGTCAAATCCTTCATCGGGATAGATTACTGCATATGCTCTTGACTTTTCTTTTGGTTTATCTTCAATCAACTTTGGCTCTTCTCTGCTTCGATGGTAGATCGCCTTTCGATAATAGTCATCGTTGAAAGGACGTTCATTTCCTTCAGCACCTTCAGAGTTTCTGTATTCTCTTTTTAAATGACCCTTTTGCCTACATCTAAAGCAGGTCACTTTAGATTTGTCGAATCCAAGCTTTGTTGATGCACCTCCAAGAGATTGTTTCCCAGTAATTTCCATATACCTTTGAGCTCTTCTGATGCAACTTGCTAAGCACCAACGGATGTCAATGAGCTCCATCTCTTCCGGATCAATCAGGTCGTAAAGTTTTGGATGTCCGGATGTATTCAGAACGTAAGTTATGCGCGAAAATGCAAACTTATGCACTTTTTGACGCTTTTAGTCCCTGAATGACCAAAAAGTTTATTTTAGCACACCGAACCTCTCAAAGCCCATTTCTAAGCTATGTAAAGGATATTTAAGGTGTGTTTAACTTATGGTCATGTTCTGGAATATTCGTTACAGTTCAAATTGGCATACTTTCGCAGTTTGTCAATTTTAGTCCCTGTAAGCGAATTAACTTGATTTTGACATACCAAAGCCTTCAAAACTTATTTCTAAGTTATATAAAGGCTATTTAAGGTATGTGAAGCATAGATTGATGTTCTGGAGTATTTGTCGTGTTAAACTGACTATGTTTACGCACCAGTTTGCGTATAACTCTCAAGAAAGCGATATAGAGTTTGAAATTGAATAAAAGTCAAATCATGAAAAACATCAAAACATAACAAACAAACATTGGGATCAAATAACTTTATTTCATTGATAACTGAATTGTTTACAATGATTACAAGCACAGATGTCACAGTCTCCCCTACTTGTGGAAATTTCGTCCCGAAATTTGTTTAGAGGAAACTCGTGAGAAAAGATGTGGATACTTCGCCCTCATTTGATCTTCGCGTTCCCAAGTAAACTCAGGTCCACGTTTAGATTCCCAGCGAACTTTAACCAAAGGAATGCGCTTGCGTTTAAGCCATTTGACTATTCGGTCCATGATTTCCACAGGTTTCTCAACAAAATGTAGTGTTTTATCAACACGAATCTCGTCAAGTGGTATGTGGAGGTTCTCATCAGCTAAACACTTCTTGAGATTGGACACGTGGAAGGTTGGATGAACGTTTCCAAGTTCAAGAGGTAACTCAAGTCTGTAGGCTACCTTACTGATTCTTTCGACGATCTTGAATGGTCCAACATATCTAGGTGCAAGTTTTCCTTTCTTTCCAAATCTGATCACACCTTTCCAAGGTGAGACCTTAAGTAATACACGCTCACCGATTTGAAATTCTAAGGGCTTGCGTCGTTGGTCCGCGTAACTCTTTTGACGGCTTCGAGCTGCCTGTAGTTTATCATGAACTTTCTTAACCTTATCAGTTGTCTCTAGAATGAGGTTAGGTCCAGTAAGTTGAGCCTCACCGATCTCATTCCAGCAGACTGGTGAACGACATTTTCGACCATAGAGAGCCTCGAAAGGAGCCATGTTGATGCTGGAGTGATAACTGTTGTTGTAGGAGAATTCAATCAATGGAAGCTGTGAATCCCAACAACGACCAAAATCGATCACACAAGCACTAAGCATATCCTCCAAAGTCTGGATTGTTCTTTCAGATTGACCATCAGGTTGCGGATGATAAGCAGTGCTCAGGTTAAGTTGGGTCCCCATAGCAGATTAAATGGTTCTCCAAAAACGAGAAGAGAAACGAGCATCTCTATCAGAAATAATGTTCAAAGGAACACCATGTCGAGTTACAATTTCATCCACATAGATTTTAGCCAGTTTTTCAGCAGAAATATCCTCACGGATTGGCAAGAAATGTGCTGACTTAGTAAGACGATCAACAACTACCCAGATGGCATCATGACCTTTCTTAGTGCGCGGAAGTTTAGTAATGAGATCCATAGCGATGTTTTCCCATTTCCAAACTGGGATCTCTGGTTGCTCCAAAAGACCAGAAGGATGTTGGTGTTCAGCCTTTACCTTAAGACAAGTAAGGCATTTTGAAACGTACAAGGCAATATCCTTCTTCATACCAGGCCACCAATACTGAGTACGAAGATCCTTATACATTTTGTCTGAGCCAGGATGGACAGAATAACGAGACTTATGAGATTCATCCATAAGTAAAGTGTGGAGATCATCTAGGCTTGGGACCCACAAACGGTCCATGAAATAATATGATCCATCGTCCTTCAGTTCAAGATCAGGTTTAATATGATAGGGTAACTCCTTACCCATTAAATCTTGTGAAACATAAGCATGTTGTGCCTCAAAAATGCGGTCTTGAATATCATATCGAGCTTGAATATCAAATTGAACACGAACACAATGAAGCTTGACATGTTCCTTACGACTCAACGCGTCAGCCACGACATTCGCTTTACCAGGGTGGTAGCGAATTTCGCAATCATAGTCGTTCAGGAGTTCAACCCAACGTCTTTGACTCATGTTGAGTTCTTTCTGATTGAAGATATGCTGAAGACTTTTATGGTTAGTGAAAACCACACATTTTGTGCCATACAAATAGTGTCTCCAGATCTTTAGACCGAACACAACTGCACCCAACTCAAGATCATGAGTGGTGTAGTTTTTCTCATGCACCTTCAACTACCTCGATGCATATGCTATGACTTTGTTCCTTTGCATCAGAACACAGCCAAGTCCCAAATTGGATGCATCGCAGTACACGACAAAATCATCATTGCCTTCGGGCAAAGATAGGATAGGTGCATCGCAAAGCTTCTGTTTCAAGGTCTGAAATGCTTCTTCTTGTTTAGAATCCCATTCAAAGGGCTTATTCTTCTGAGTTAGAGCAGTTAGGGGAACTGCAATCTTTGAGAAGTTTTCGATGAAGCGGCGGTAATAACCCGCGAGACCAAGAAAAGAACGAACTTCGGTAGGAGTAGTAGGTGTATCCCAATCCTTAATCGCACTGATCTTGGAGGGATCTACATGGATACCTTGTTCGTTGATGATATGTCCCAAAAATTGAACTTCTTTAAGCCAAAATTCACACTTGGAGAATTTGGTGAAAAGTTTCTCTTTCTTTAGGAGTTCCAGAGTAAGACGAAGATGTTGCGCATGATCAGCTTGCGTCTTAGAGTATATTAAAATGTCATCAATAAAAACGATGATAAACTTGTCCAGATAAGGCTTGCAAACCCTATTCATCAAGTCCATAAAAACAGCAGGAGCATTAGTTCAACCGAATGGCATAACTGTGAACTCATAATGCCCATAACGAGTGCGGAACGCTGTCTTGGGAATATCTTCTTCATGCACGCGAAGTTGATGATACCTAGAACGTAGATCGATCTTTGAAAAGTAAGAAGCGCCCTGTAACTGATCAAAGAGATCATCAATGCGAGGTAGGGGATATCGATTCTTGATGGTAAGCTTGTTAAGCTCACGGTAATCGATGCACATTCTGAAAGATCCATCTTTCTTCTTGACAAAAAGAACGGGAGCACCCCAAGGTGAAAAGCTAGGACGGATAAAACCCTTATCTGAAAGCTCTTGAAGCTGTTTAGCAACTCCTGCATCTTAGACGGTGCAAGACGATAAGGAGATCTGGCAATGGGATTTGCACCAGGTACAAGATCAATACGGAACTCAACTTGGCGCGATGGGGGTAATCCAGGTAACTCCTCAGGAAATAGCTCCAGATAATCCCGAACAACAGGAATATCTTAAATAGATTTACCTTTGCCTTTATCTGCTACAACATGTGCCAAGAAGGCCACATAGTTCTTTCGCAGATACTTCCGAGCTTGAAAACAAGACATAAGCTTGAGGATACTAGCAGGCTTCTCACCACGAACCTGTAGGATCTCACCAGACGAAAGTGGAACACGAACAATCTTCTCATAACAAACTACCTCTGCGCGATGCTTGGCTAACCAATCCATACCCACTATAATGTCGAAGCTTCCCAGTTGCATTGGCGTGAGGTCGATAGGAAAAAGATGGTTGTTAAGGTTCAATTGGCAATTGTGAAGAACAGAATCAAGAACAACGGGTTCACCACTGGCAACTTCTACTGTCAAAGGCTTACCTAGTTTCGTTCTAGACACGCGAAGCAACGGTTCGAAAGATAAAGACACAAAACTCTTATCGGCCCCTAAATCAAAAAGAATTGATGCAGGTTGGTTATTAACAGAGAACGTACCGTTCACCACTTCATTGTCTGATTGCGCTTCTTGTGCATTCATGTTAAAAACTCGACCTCGAGCTGGAGCCTGATTCGGATTCGCATTAACCAGCCTTGGACACTGGTTTCGATAATGGGTCAGGTCTCCGCAATTATAGCACGAGCCAGGAGGATAGTGAGGTCGTGCAGCTTGCTGTTGAACAGGTTGTTGAGCTACCTGTTGAGCTGGATTTCGAGCGACCTGAGCAGAACGACAAACTTATGCAAGGTGTCCAGACTTCCCACAGTTGGTACAGAAACGGCACGGAAGTTGCTGTTGATGGTGACTATTGCACCTATTGCACAAAGGTGCATTCCCTTCATACCGCTTCTTTACTGGAGGCTGCGCTGGCTGATTTGGTGCAGCTTGTGCAGTATCTGCGAAATTTTGGGAAGCCTTACGCTTCCTAGAACCCTTCAAGGAACCAGAATCCTTACCCTTCTTGTTTTTACCTTTCTTGCTCTCACTCTGATCAGACGCCTGCTTCTTGCCCTTGTCACCATTTCTATGCAGCTTACCCCTTCGAAGCTGTGACTCGGTCAATGTCGCAGATAGCTCGATTGCCTGACGGACTGTGGTAGGGTTACTACCAGTAACGGTATCTTGAATGGAGTCAGGTAGGCCATCGATATACCTCTCGATAGCCTTCTCTAGTGGGGTAACCATTGTTGGGCATAACAAACTCAGCTCCTCATACCTATCAGTATACGCCCGGTGCTCGCCACTATCCTGTTTCAGATCATCAAATTCCCTTTCTAAGGCTCGCAGCTCATGACGAGGACAAAACTCCATCATCATAAGAGTCCTAAGTTCAGCCCATGTTTGTGCTAAAGCAACCTCAGCACCACGGTCTCTCATAACCCCGTTCCACCATGTAAGCGCCCTCTTCTGAAATACGCTCGAAGCAAACTCGACCTTGCGATTGTCAGGACACTGTACATGACAGAAAGTATTCTCAATGTTCTTGAACCATTGAAGAAGCCCAGTTGCTCTCTCAGTACCACTAAACTTGAGTGGTTTAGCCGAGTTAAAACTCTTGAAATTGTATGGAGCATTATTGTTGTTGTTGGCTTGGTTCCATTGAGCAATAAGATTTGGGAACGCAGCAGCCATTTGCTGTGCGATGATTTCTGCCAGTTCGGCATTTGGTAGTGGATTTTCGTGTCGAGTAGGCATTCTAAAAGAGGAAACATGAAAGGAAAGAGTGAGATGATTAGATGAAAAGAACGAGATGAGACAAAATCAACAAAGGCAAAGATGGTGGTCATTTGTCCGTATCACAAAGCAAACAAACGACACACAGTGACTAATCAAAGTAAATGGGTCAAAAATAATGTTTTGCGAAGAGATGCTCGCCTATAAGTGAACACTCACCCCAAGAGTTCCCAGGTAAGAATGACTGGTCCGATTATGTGGATTTGTACGAACACTCTAGCCTTAGACAGAAAACTCAGGGTACAGGCATTCATTCTTCCTGTTTGCACGTGTTCACATTATTTAGAACCCAAAACTTTGACGAGATTTTGAAAACTTGGAAGGCATAAGGCCAAAAATCAAACTGGAAGGGTTCAAAACCTTACAACAAATCATTTAAAAACAAATGATAAATTTTCAAAATCATTTTGAAAAATCAAAAAGTTCAAAACCATATAATAAATCATTTAAAAACAGATGTTTGATTTTCAAAAATCGTTTCGGAAAATTGGGTTCTTGTTTTGGTGATCACCTAAGGATAGGTGAAGTGCATGTTTTAAAATCTAATCACAAGAAAACTTGTGTTGGGGTCCTAGAAAGGTTATAGTCTAGGTCAAAGCATTACTAATAACCTAATTCCCTATAACCATTGGCTCTGATACCAACTCTTCTGTCACACCCCGACCACGTAAAACATCAAATCATGGCGGAAACGTCGGGGAGTGTTGTAACAAAATTATTGTTCCACAACCGTGGTAATAAAAATTTATTTTATTCATCAACCAAAGAGTGGAAAACATTGTTTCAAAACAAGAACCAAAGAGTACACAACATAATTAAACTAAGTCTATCTTTATTTTAAGTCTCTAAGGCATAGGTCCGCCCTAGTGTCACGATCATCATCCTAAGCAACAGCTCCTGAAAACACATGTGAAAATAGGTACGTCAGCATAAAAATGCATGTGAGACACATAGGTTTGATGAAAATAGGATTCATGACTTAAGTTTAAGAAAAAGTTGTTTAACAAAAGTCAGTCATGAATCTTGTTAATTATTTTGTTTTATAATTCTTTTTTAAAAAATGATAAAGTAGATGATATGTAAAGGAATAATGTGAGGTTAAATGAATAACCAAGTGAAATGAGTTTTGTATAAAATAATGTCACACCCTGTCTTTTGCGGAAGCGTATGATGTGTGACTAGCTTGTTATCATTGCATTCAATCGTAATAAACAACTACATGATCAAAACGATGTTCATCCATTCATGAAAATTTGAGTATTACCAACACTTGTTATTTAAGTTTTCAAAACACGACCTTTGACAAGGTTACAATTCAAGAAAGTGGATGACATCTAAACTGGTAGTCTACTTCTAGTTACGACACTTGCGCCCAAGATCCATCCTGTCACCTGAAATACATGTAATTTTGGAAAACATCAACATAAAGTTGAGCGAGTTCATGTGTTTTTGTATTTCACGTTTTTATACTTTGTATGAAAACATAGTATGTGTCATATATAATTCAAGTCTTTCTTGAGTACCCCACGTACTCAAGTATAATTCCCGTTTTCTTGAGTACCCCACGTACTCAAGTATCATTCAAGTTTTCTTGTGTACCCCACGTTTTAAATGATTGTTTATACAAGGACATTAAGGCACGTGAGGACATAGGGAGCTTTAGTATATTCTCCTTCAAGGCATGTGAGGACATAGGGAGCATTAGTATTTTCTCCTTTAAGGCATGTGAGGACATAGGAAGCATTAGTATATTCTTCCTCTAACTATGTCGATTTCCCTCGACTGTGTCGATTAACCTCGACTGTGTCAATTTCCCTTGACTGTGTCGATTACCCTCGACTGTGTCGATTAACCTCGACTGCGTCGATTTCCCTCGACTGGGACACCGAAGCACTCAAGAGGTCACATAAGGACCATGAGTGGGGCTCGGCCGTACCCGTTAGATCTAACCCTCGTCCCTAATTAAGTATTAATGGCATCTCAATATCTAGTTTAAGCTCACATGATCTAGTATTTTCTAGGCTTTTCTTAAAGCTCATCATATTGCACTCACCACGAGTGCTTCTCGTATTCTCAAATCATATTGCACTCGGTTCTCGTTCTCACCAAGAGTGCTTCTTGTATTTTTACCCTTTGTAAAAATTATAATATTTGTAACATGTATTTCACCCCCGAGAGTTATAAAAACTGAAAACAGTTAAAGAAAAGGGGGAGTATGAACTCACAACTTTGCGTTCCTGTGCGTCGTAAACTTCACCGGATTTGCTTAATTAACGTCGTAACCTATACGTGTTTTCTTAACGTTAGTCACTAGACTTGCGTCGCACAAGTACAGTCACTATCTCTTGTGTTAAAAATATTTTATATTTTTAACTAAGTATCTTACTATATATTATTTTCTCAAAAATTAATATAAGTATCTCGTGTTTTGCACTTTGCACCCGAATTATGTATCTTGTATTCTGTATGTGTATTTTTATGTTTATACTCCTCATGAGTATTTAGTGTATTTTTAAGTCTTAATACACTAGCACGTATAACACATACTATATACACTTAGCACAAAAGTTGGTGATAAAATAATATATATTTTTCTCTCAAAAATATACATACTTATATCCATTTTTATTCTTGAAGAAATCCTCATTTCTTATCACTAAAAATTAGGGAAACCTTGGTAATACTTTAAATACATTTTTAGGGAATAAGTTTCCCA
Organism: Helianthus tuberosus; assembly: GCA_030545235.1. Classification (NCBI taxonomy): domain Eukaryota; kingdom Viridiplantae; phylum Streptophyta; class Magnoliopsida; order Asterales; family Asteraceae; genus Helianthus; species Helianthus tuberosus. Next base: position 109,426,398 of record CM060355.1, read on the forward strand.
AAAACTTATATTTTTCTAAGTGTCAAAATTTATAAAAATTTTGACAGAGTTTCCCCTAAAAATGGAGGTTTCCCATGTTTTCAAAACATGTGTTTATTTTCTTTTAAATCGTCAACAATCATCAACAACAATTATCAACAATAATCATCAACAACAATCACTAATTTCTCCATTTCATGAACTTAAATATTTACAAAAATGTGTAGTAATTTACTAGCACATTTAGTAAGCCTTGTTATCTTTAAAAATAAGTTTAATTTCTTAAAAACTTTATTTTTAAAGAATATGAAGTTTCACAACTTCTAGTCGGTTTTTACGAAAATTATTTCTTTGTTAAAACTTTTGTTACACAAGTGTTTACACACTTGTTTATTTACTAAAAATATATTTAGTTCATGTAAGATTCGGGTTTTAAACAAGACTAATATTTTTGCTTGGTTCTTTCGAAAAACCACTTGTAGATCTTTAGATCTACATGTTTAGAGTCTTATTTTACAAGAAAAATTACTTTTACTCAAGTTCATGTTTAGTGTGTAGTAGAGTTTCATCATTTAACCCTTTTCATTCTTAACATATTCTGTCATGTTTCATGAACATGACTAATCCGGGTTAGATGATGATCCGAGCTACCACAACATAGATCGGCACTAAATAATCACCACAAAACAAGTCTTACAAGTTTTACACAACTATACTTCTTTTATCCAACAAGTTCATCATTTTTATAAGACTTTAAACTATGTTCTTTAGTGTTCTTAATTTTTTAACCATTAAACCACCTATTAACCATCATAAACAAGAACAAGATGATGATTAGAAGCACTTACTACTAGCACAAGGCTAGGGAAGTTTCAAAGTGTAAAAGTGGTGGATAAAAGCAAATGGTGAAGGTCCTTCAAGTTCCGTTGCTTGCAACCTTCCTAATTAAGCTCGAGACACCTTAGAATCACCATAGATTGCTTGGAAAGGAGTTGAAAAGTGAAGGGTGAAAGAGGGGTGTTTGGGCCGTAGCCATGGAGGGAGGAAGGGAGAGAAGAGTGTTGTGATGAAATGGTGGTATTTATAGACCTTCCATATAGCATATTCCTAGCATATTCCTAGCATATTCCTGGCATATTCCTGGTATATTCCTGGTATATTCCTGGCATATTCCTGGTATATTCCTGGCATATTCATGGCATATTCCTGGTATATTCCTGGTATATTCCTGGCATATTCCTGGGTTTGCTGCGTTGTCTGCGTCTTGCAGTGTAAGCATTGTGTCGCGTAGGAACACACGGTACGCGCTTAAACTTGAAACTAACGTTTTTAAGCGTTTTAATTTATTTTTCAACACGAACTTGATTAAAATAAAATTTTAATCATAACAGAATATTTTTGGGATTAAATATTATCCGGGCGGCCGCCAACGTTCGTTTCGCAGTTTTGTCGTAATTAGTTCTGCACTTAAAGTGTGTTTCAGGTGCCTTTTAGTGCGTGCTTTAGCTTTCGCAACGACCAAAAATTAAACCCTTACATGTACTCTTGGGTTTTAATGTACTTTTGTCGTCGGACCTACACCTAGGCCTCAATTCTAATGTCTGACTGCTTTCTGCAGTTATGTTGACACGATGTGTCTTACCGGTGAGTTTACTAATATTTTTGACGCAACGCTGTCATAACGAAATTCTTGTAGCATATATCATGCATGAATTCACTTGTATGGAATTCAGAAATTTATTTGTCTGGTAAACCAGATCATGCACAGTCATTTAAGCACAAATTACTGTTCATCTAGTGTACAGAATGTACGGAAAGGTGACGGTTGTCACAGTCTCCCCCCGTTAAAAGAATTTCGTCCCGAAATTCAAGCGATGCCATCGGTCGCAGGGGAGTTGTGAAACCAATATGGTCACTTAGATTCATGATTTGTCTTCATGTTCCCATGAAATCTCTGGGTCATGTCATGAATTCTATCATACTCAAGTAAGTCGATCATGACTTTTCTGTATCTTGTGGACTCTTGGTCCATAACCTCAACAGGTTTCTATAGTCTCACAGACTCTTGGTCCAAAACCTCAACAGGTTTCTATAGTAATACGGACTCTTGGTCCAAAACCTCAACAGGTTTCTATAGTAATACGGACTCTTGGTCCAAAACCTCAACAGGTTTCTATAGTAATACGGACTCTTGGTCCAAAACCTCAACATGTTTCTATAGTATCACGGACTCTTGGTCCAAAACCTTAACAGGTTTCTATAGTATCACGGACTCTTGGTCCAAAACCTTAACAGGTTTCTATAGTATCAAGGACTCTTGGTCCAAAACCTTAACAGGTTTCTATAGTTTCACGGACTCTTGGTCCAAAACCTCAACAGGTTTCTATAGTAATTCTTGTCGTTTGTCATTGACGTGAATCTTATTTGTGGGAACAACGACTGTTCCTTAAGTCAGACTCCTCTAACGATTTGACACATGAATGTGTCGTGATCACTACTGATCTTTTTCTAGGAGTTTCATCTTGTGAACAATGGTTCTGATCCCTACACCGGGGATTCAACCTTTTCGTTTTTCAACTCACACTACGCCTTCTCTAGGCGAGGCTCTCATTTAAGTCATAATTCTTGTCTCATATTCTTACGATTTCTGCCGCTCATCGGCGTAATCTTTCTGTATTCTACGGGCTGTCCTGATATGATTACATATCTGAAGGATCTGGCCTCTAGTTTTCATGGGCCATCTCGGGCCAGTTGGTTGTTTATTTCTCGTCTCCGTTCAACATGAAGGGAATTTACTCATTATGTTCCGTCTAAAGCTTTACACGAAGCGGTTTAGACGACGGTGTGATAGATACCGTTGTAGGAAAACTCCACTAAGGGCAAGTGAGTGTTCCGACTTTTCATCAAAGTTTATCACACAAGAACATATTGTGTTCATACAGTCTGCCTTGTTCAGCAGCTCAGCTCATATTCGAGTTCTTACGATCATCGGTGTGTTGCAACCCTTGTGATCAATAAAGATCGTGCAACGTTTTCTTTCAGGTAATGACGTCCAGTTGCGGCGCGCAATCACTGTATCTATCTCAAGATCTCTTCTCATGATTCCTTAATCAATGTGTCCGTGTGCAATGTCGTGGTCTCGTTGCATCGACGTACAATCGAGACTTGTCAAGAGACGTCACATAATTGCAACTCTAGCTCCTTAGCTCTTGGTTGCAGGGTTGGCGTTAATTTCGTTCTTTATCCATCATGTATCTTAAAGTTCTAACTTCGCGAATTCGAAGTCCGCTTTTCGTTATCATAGCGCATATTGTTCTTTCTCTAAGAGTTACAAGGTAAATTGCAGCTATTGCTCACGACCTTCCTTGGTCGTTGGCCATATGAGAATGTAGTCAATAAGTATATGGCTTATCTAGGTATGGCTTACACGTTCGATTCATGAGGTCCATGAATATTGTCGATGCATGTGTTAAGCCTAATGGTACGACAAGGAACTCGTAATGCTCGAAGCGAGTTCTGAGTGTCGTTTTTAGGGATATTTCCTTCTGGTATACACAGTTGAGGACATCCTGTCCACAAATTGGTCCTTGAGTGGCAACTAGGATCTTACGATTTGCTCATTTGTGTCATCAGTCCTTGGCAAAGGATTCTGATTCTCACTTTTCTGAAGTTCAAGTAAAGTGGAGACTACCAACTTTCTCCTTGTCTCCTTAACTAAGGATGTCATGTCTTTAATTTCCCTCTGTCTAGCAGCTCTGGCAGTTACCTCGAAGGCTCATGCTTCGCAGACGAAGCTAGTCGGTAAGGCGTCATTCAGCACTGGTACCACTCCTGGTACGAGGGCCAACCCAAGCTCCTCTTGGCGCTGTAAAGGTATTCCTGGCAAGTCTTCAGAAAAGGCTACTGGGACTTCTTCCGTCACGGGGATGTTCTCAGGCTCTGCAGTCTACTCGGAGGCGTTTCTATGACAATTGAGGGATGTCGTAGATCTGCCGCCTTGTGGGGTCTAGCATCCTTGCACCTATTGCAGGAAAGTTTGGGTTTCATCATTCGCAAGAGGGATGCGACTGATTTTCTCATATCAAACGACTTCAGCTCTATACTTGGATTTTTGGTCCATGCTGATTATCATATTATGACTTCGCGAGTCAATAGTAACAGAAGGTTCCGGCCTTCTGAGTCCCTAAATACAATCCTTAACTGCTTCGACTGTTTAAACTAGCCTCCTATATGCCCATTTCTAAAGAATACGGGACGTCTATCTTACTTGAGACTAGGCCAAGCAGTTTCTTAAGTTCTAAGCATGCAAGGTTGAAGTTGATGCCAGTATTAAAAATAGATGCATAAGGGTGGTTAATAGGGAACGTACCCGTAACCGCATCTGGATCCTGGCGTGGTTCACGAGTTTCGATCGTGAAAACCCTTCTTTCCTTGTTTCTTCTTTGGGCAATCTTTCCTAAAGTGCCCTGCCTCACCACATTTGTAGCAACCTGGTATTCTCTTATTTCTTCCATCTGGGTCCTTCGCCCAACAGGCAACCTTGCTGTGCCCTTCTTTTCCACACTTTCCGCACTTAGGTCTCGGACATCGACCTTCATGGTGGAAATTGCATTCTCCGCACTTCGGTTTAGTCCCCGAGTATATTCTACCACCGGCCTTATTAGTGGCTCCATCAGTTTTCCTGTCACGTGGCGGATTCACTTTCTTTCTTTTGTTTGCTTTAGAGCTTCCATAGCTGACTAGTGTGCCCACCTTTAGGTTCGAAGGCTTCCTTTTCTTATTGCCTGATAACTCCACATAAGTCTCTTTCTTGTTATCCTCAGGTTCCGAAAATTTTCCAGCACGTAGAGCTTCTTCGGTAAGAGTGACACTCATATCGATAGCCTCTGTAATGGTTGAGGGCTTTGAGGTAGTAACCATGCTCCTGATCTGAGGTGCAAGTCCCCAAATGAATCGTTCAACCCTTTTGAATTCCAGTTTGACTAAGTAGGGGACGACCCTAGACAAGTCATGAAATCGTTGGACGTATCCAGGAATCTTCGGTCCATCCATTTTCAAGTTCCAGAACTCCACCTCAATCTTCTGGATTTCAGCCCTAGAACAGTATTTCTTTTCCATCATTTCCTTGAGCTCGTCCCAGCTTAGTACATAAGCAGCATCCGCACCAAGGGTTTGAACCTGAAGGTTCCACCAGGAGAGTGCGCCATCTACGAATAACCCTGAGATATAAGTAACACTTTGTCGGGGCGAACAGTTACTCATTCTTAGAATGGAGTCAGTCTTTTCTGCCCAACGAACAAATGCAACGGCACCTCCTGTGCCATCAAAATTCAATGGCTTGCAGTCCAGGAATTGTTTATAGGTGCAGCCAGTTGGAGGGTTATTTTCAGTAGTGCCATCGCTGTGCTTAGAGCGGAGGGCTTCATGTCGCGCAATTGCCTGCGAGATGCGTTCTTGCAGCTCGGCTTCTGTCCTTGGCAACGTACTGGTGTTTGTGTCTCGCCTGGGCGGCATTCTCTTCTGCCAAAATGGTATGAAGTAGGTTAGACAACATTCCAATTGTCAATGAGATACATAGCACCATAAGCCATTATGTGATCACCCAATTTCACATGTATATAACATCAATGTATAAGCGAGGAAACAGCTATTGAGCCTTCACATAGGCTTGCCAACTTGGCTTATCGTTTGAAATGAACTCGAGGCTACAACGCCTTGGTCATTCAAGTTTTAGTTATTTCCTGCTACATGGTTTTCTTAGGTCTTTAGCTTTACTGGTGCGTATATTTCCCCTTTGGTGGGGTTGTTTGTGTAGAGGTGATAGGGAGTGTATCGTCACTGATTCTTCCTGAATGTCATTCCACCTCTCTTGCTTAAACATCGTCTTCACAAACGTCTCGTATGCAGGTAGAAGTGTCAGTCACGAAGTAGGCTAAGACAGGCTTCCTACTTTCTAACGTGCTAAAGCACTGATCTATGTGTTGTTCTACCAGATGAAGGTGTGAACACCTATAGATAAATTTTGTGTGGTGATCATTAGCTTGACCCGCCGAGTCCATCAGGATTCCCATGCACTACAAGTCGTTATTACGTGGGCCCCCGTAATAATAAATTGTCTTGCACGGTCACCCCAACTTTCCCTCGTCCAAGCAGGTGATCAATCAAAGAGGGGACACTACTGTCCTTATACCTCTGTTATGGAAAGGACCATTGCAGTGGTCCACGCGCTAACACTCGTTATCGTTACGCGCGTATAGGCACGTTGATTAGATGGAATAGGAATAGAGAGAATTCCTAGTAGTTGGAGGGGCACCTTCGAGATGAATACTTCATCTTCCTTTTCTGGTCAAGTGCGTCGTCAATCTTGCTTCTCATAAGCCGCAGGGATCTCGTCCCGTTGATCAAGAATTTGTTCAAGGTTGCCGCCTCTGCCTCGTCATCATCGCCGTAGTCTGGCATCTTCACGTTCGAGAGGGAAGAGCAGCCATTTTCTATTGAAGTAAGCTCAGCATCTTGTTTGGTAATCACTCCAAGCCATGAGCTTTGCAAAGGACGCGAGGTCGGCAGCTTTATCGTGCAAGTCACGTACAGTAATAGGAGTCGGAGTCGAAAGTATATTATTCACGTCAATAATCATTCCGTACACTTATCTGTATATATGTATATCAATAATATATATGCTACTTAGCATAATCAAGCAATTTAATGCATTATATTACGTATAACTCTCGTTTATGGGGGTCATTTTGTTTTTGGCAAGTCTAACTCTTGTAGACTATGCTTTGATTGGCACCTTATTTTAAAGGTATTCCTCACTAATGTCCTTGCCTTGTCACTTTTTGAAAAGTGTTTGACTTGTGGATCTTGGCGCTTTCGTGAATGCAATGAAAATCTTTTTGTAAAATGTTTTCATGAGAGAACTCTAGTGATTGTAGTCTAGACTCGAGAAAGAATCCTAGTTCACTACAATCGAAGCTCTGATACCAGACTGTCACACCATGTCTTTTGCGGAAGCGTATGATGTGTGACTAGCTTGTTATCATTGCATTCAATCGTAATAAACAACTACATGATCAAAACGATGTTCATCCATTCATGAAAATTTGAGTATTACAAACACTTGTTATTTAAGTTTTCAAAACACGACCTTTGACAAGGTTACAATTCAACAAAGTGGATGACATCTAAACTGGTAGTCTACTTCTAGTTACGACACTTGCGCCCAAGATCCATCCTGTCACCTGAAATACATGTAATTTTGGAAAACATCAACATAAAGTTGAGCGAGTTCATGCGTTTTTGTATTTCACGTTTTTATACTTTGTATGAAAACATAGTATGTGTCATGTATAATTCAAGTCTTTCTTGAGTACCCCACGTACTCAAGTATAATTCCCGTTTTCTTAAGTACCCCACGTACTCAAGTATCATTCAAGTTTTCTTGTGTACCCCACGTTTTAAATGATTGTTTATACAAGGACATTAAGGCACGTGAGGACATAGGGAGCTTTAGTATATTCTCCTTCAAGGCATGTGAGGACATAGGGAGCATTAGTATTTTCTCCTTTAAGGCATGTGAGGACATAGGAAGCATTAGTATATTCTTCCTCTAACTATGTCGATTTCCCTCGACTGTGTTGATTAACCTCGACTGTGTCAATTTCCCTTGACTGTGTCGATTACCCTCGACTGTGTCGATTAACCTCGACTGCGTCGATTTCCCTCGACTGGGACACCGAAGCACTCAAGAGGTCACATAAGAGGTATTCTGGTGTGCTTGAGGACCTTAACGTCCCGGTCCGTGATTTCAACTGGTTCCTTGACGAATCGCAACTGATCGTCGATAGTGAGCTCCTTCAGAGGAACTATGAGGGTCTCATCTGACAGACACTTCTTCAGATTCGACACTTGAAAAACGTTGTGAACTCCACTGAGTTCTGTTGGCAGGTTTAGTTTGTAGGCCACTTTGCCTATCTTCTCTATGATTTCGAATGGTCCGACGTAACACGGATTAAGTTTGCCCCTTTTTTCAAAGCGAACCACACCCTTCCATGGTGAAACTTTGAGTAGCACTCAATCCCCAACTTGAAACTCGAGTGGTTTCCTGCGCTTGTCTGCGTAGGCCTTCTGACGGTCGCGAGCTGCCGCCATGCGTTGTCGTATCTGAGCAATCCTTTCTGTAGTATCAACTACGAATTCTGGACCCGTGATCTGACTGTCCCCCACCTATGCCCAACAAAGAGGTGATCGGCATTTACGCCCGTAAAATGCCTCAAATGGAGCGGCTTGCATGTTGGTGTGGTAACTGTTGTTATAAGAAAACTCCACTAACGGAAGATGTTTTTCCCAGCCGTTGCCAAAATCAATCACACATGCCCTAAGCATGTCTTCAAGGGTTTGGATGGTGCGTTCAGACTGCCCATCCGTTTGCGGGTGATAAGATGTGCTCATGTCTAATCGAGAGCCAAAGGATTTGTGCATTGCTTGCCACAGTTCTGAAGTAAAACGTGCATCACGATCAGAGATGATAGAAGTTGGCACCCCGTGCCTCGAGACAACTTCCTTAAGGTAAACATATGCTAAGGTGGAGAATTTATCTGTTTCCTTGATAGCCAAGAAGTGTACAGACTTTGTGAGTCGATCCACGATCACCCAAATGGTATCATTTCCACGTTGAGACCTAGGCATGCCAGTAACGAAATCCATGGAAATTTGCTCCCATTTCCATTGTGGTATCTCTGGTTGTTGGAGTAGGCCCGATGGTTTCTGATATTCTGTCTTGACTCTCGCACAAGTCAAACACTTGCTAACATAAGTTGCTATGTGATCTTTCATGCTAGGCCACCAGTACGTAGATCTGAGATCGTGGTACATCTTATCCGAACCAGGATATACTGAGTAGCGAGACTTATGTGCTTCATCCATTACGAGTTCTCGCAAATTGCCAAAGAGTGGGACCCAAATGCGTCCTGTTACGTAGTAGGCGCCGTCTTCCTTTTGTTCTAACCGCTTCCTTGAGCCGCGTAGGGCTTCAGCCCTGACGTTATCTGGTTTCAATGCTTCTACCTGAGCATCTCGTATCTGGGAAGGAAGACTAGATTGGATGGTGAGTTGTAATGCTCGCACACGCTTAGGTGTAGTATCCTTTCGACTGAGGGCGTCGGCCACCACATTGGCTTTGCCCGGATGGTACTTGATGGCACATTCGTAATCATTCAATAGCTCGACCCATCGACGTTGTCGCATGTTCAACTCCTTCTGTTTGAAGATATGCTCGAGACTCCTGTGATCGGTGTAGATGGTGCATTTGGTACCGTACAGGTAATGTCTCCATATCTTGAGTGCGAAAACAACAGCTCCCAGCTCCAAATCATGTGTGGTGTAATTCCTTTCGTGAATCTTAAGTTGGCGCGAGGCGTAAGCAATGACCTTATCCCGTTGCATCAATACACAACCCAGACCCTGAATTGATGCGTCACAATAAACCACAAAATCGTTTGTGCCTTCAGGTAATGAGAGAATAGGTGCGCTACAAAGTCTATTCTTCAGATGTTGGAATGCTGATTCTTGAGCATCACCCCAACGATAGGTGACACCCTTTTGAGTTAGTAGTGTAAGCGGCTGTGCAATTCTTGAGAAGTCTTTGATGAACCTTCTGTAATAGCCCGCCAAACCCAAGAATTGGCGGATTTCTGTTGGTGTACGCGGTGCAGGCCAGTTCTTAATCGATTCTACCTTGGATGGATCAACATGAATCCCATCCTTGTTTACCACGTGGCCTAGGAAATGGACTTCTCGAAGCCAGAAGTCACATTTTGAGAACTTTGCATAGAGTTGCTCTGTACGTAGAAGTTCCAAGATAAGTCGCAAATGCTGCTCGTGTTCCTCCTGACTCTTGGAGTAGATCAAAATGTCGTCGATGAATACAATCACGAACTTATCCAAGTAAGGCTTGCACACTCTGTTCATAAGATCCATGAAAACTGCATGTGCGTTTGTTAACCTGAATGGCATAACCAGAAACTCGTAGTGGCCGTAGCGAGTTCTGAATGCTGTTTTGGAGACGTCCTCGTCCCGGACTCTCAGTTGATGGTAGCCTGATCTCATATCAATCTTCGAATAGAAGCTCGACCCATGCAACTGGTCGAATAAGTCATCAATGCGTGGAAGAGGATAGCGGTTCTTCACGGTCACTTTGTTTAATTCACGGTAATCTATGCACATGCGGAAGGTACCGTCTTTCTTCTTCACAAATAATACTGGAGCTCCCCAGGGCGAAGAGCTAGGACGAATGAAACCCTTTTCCAAGAGTTCTTGCAATTGCTTAGACAGTTCTTCCAGTTCGGTTGGAGCTAAGCGATAAGGTGCTCGAGCTATGGGCGCTGCTCCAGGAGCTAGCTCGATTTGAAATTCGACATGGAGATGATGCGGTTGTCACACCCCGACCACGTATAACATACAAAACGTGGCGGAAAACGTCGGGGAGTGTTGTAACAGAGTTAATTGTTTCATAACCATGGCATACAAAGTTGTATTTTATTTATCAACATAAGAGTTACATTGTTTTAAACAGGAATCAAAGAGTTTATAACATAATTAAACTAAGTCTATCTTCATTTTAAGTCTTTAAGGCACAGGTCCGCCCTAGTGTCACGATCATCGTCCTACGCAAAAGCTCCTGAAAACACATGTGAAAATAGGTACGTCAGCATAAAAATGCCTGTGAGATACATAGGATTTGTGAAAAGAGGATTCATGACTTATAAGTTTAGAAAAAGTTGTTTAACAAAAGTCAGTCATGAACCTTGTAAATTGTTTTGTTTTGTAAACCATTCAAAAAGCGATGATATGTATAAATAAGAGAATAATGTAAGGTTAAATGAATAACCAAGTAAAATGAGTTTGTATAAGATAAGTTGTTTTGTAAATCAATGTCTTGTGAAAATAAGTTGTTTATGTAAAACGTAATATGTCAAATATTGAAATGATTTAAGTAACGCTACGACATGTAATGTCATATAAACACTTATATATAGGAAGTACCAGCGGCGTATCCACCATGCTTGTATCATATTACACACGCCTCGTTACTCAAATCACTTACTCAAACCAATCACCAATGTAAATTGTTTGTGTATAAATGAATTGTCATGTGTTAATGTGTAAACCATATCGAAATGTCTATGTTCAATGTAAACCACTAAATGTGTATATCAATGTCAAAATGTTTATGTTTAATGTAGATCATGTAATGTGTACCCAAGAATATCATGTATGGTAAGTGAAATCTATCAACTAAACCATATGTAAAATGCACAAAAACAAGGTATTGAAGTAAAACATGGTTTAAATCAAAGTTATGTTTTGTGGAACAAATGCATGCTATACTGATACAAACATTTATGCGGTATTGTGAAAATGCATACATCCAAGCCTTGAGACTGTGGTGATAAACCCTTAAACAAATTAAAGGTTTATCTAAGTTATGTGTATCGAATTCGGTCATTCCTTTCATCCAAACCTACCCAGGATGTCCGGAACGGGAGTTGTCAATTCCTATGGTACCACTACCTACTAACGAACGGCGTAGCTAATGTTAATGAATGTATTGTTCCATTTTAAACCACCCTAATGTCATACCAAATTGTAAACATGTGATGAAAACAACTGTACTAAGTATGCACACAATGGGCATACTTAGCATGAAATGTAATGTGAAACAATGTACTAAGTATGCACACAATGGACATACATAGCATGAAATGTAATGTAAAACAATGTACTAAGTATGCACACAATGGACATACTTAGCATGAAATGTAATGTAAAACAATGTACTAAGTATGCACACAATGAACATACATAGCATGAACACAATGAAATCATGTACTATAAATGTACTAATGAACATAGCAAGTATATGATGTGAAAGCAGGAAAGCACGAAAGTAACAAGTAGGCACATGTGTTTCACCCCAAAACAGTTTGTAAAACAGTAAAAGAGGGGTCTATGTACTCACTTGATATTGCTCAGAAGTCCTAAGATAACCACCAAGCAATGCTAGAGATCACGGAATCAAACGGCATGAATGGTCCCCGAATGCTAATCTTGATTCAAGTAGCTCGGGTATGAAACAAAGGTTTCAACTTAGAGCTTCTCAAATCAGATTCTAGTGGGTTTTGAAGTTGGGGGATGTGGGTATTTATAGGATTTCCCAAACCGTTAGGATCGTTTCTTGGAAATCGTGATCGAATCTAGTCCGTACACTTGTTGGAATGTTGTGGTGACTAAAAATGGCCCCTCATGAACTGAAAGGGCAAGTGTGGGTGTGTGGTTGGGAGTTTAACAGCTGTAATCTGCTGATTAATTGATCTTATCTGATATGGGAGCCTGACGCGGGCCGTGTAAGGTGACACACTAATCTTACGCGGGCCGCCTGGCCTGACTGGTCAGAAACCAACTTTCATAAATGACAGTTTTGGTCCCTGTTACGTATTTAAGCCATTTCTGACACGTTTAAGGCCCATTAAGCCAACGTTAAGGCCCTAAAATGATGCCTAAACATTGTGGACATGAAACATGCTCAAAAATATGTCGGATGTTGGTTCGTTTGGTCGTACGAACGCGATGTTCGCTTAATTACGACGGAATGCGCATAAGCGCGAAAAACGATCCAAATTGCGTGACGAATGGATTTTTCTCAAGCCAAACACTAAAATAAAATATTTTAGTGCTTACATAAATTTTTGGATGTCCGGATGTATTCAGAACGTAAGTTATGCGCGAAAGTGCAAAGTTGTGCACTTTTTGATGCTTTTAGTCCCTGAAAGACCCAAAAGTTTATTTTAGCACACCGAACCCTTCAAAGCCTATTTCTAAGCTATGTAAAGGATACTTATGGTATGTTTAACTTATGGTCATGTTCCAGAATGTTCGTTACAGTTCAAATTGGCATACTTTCGCAGTTTGTCAAGTTTAGTCCCTGTAAGCGAATTAACTTGTTTTTGACATACCAAAGCCTTCAAAACTTATTTCTAAGTTTTGTAAAGGTTATTTAAGGTATGTTAAGTATATGTTGATGTTCCGGGGTATTTTTCGCATTAAACTGATTACGTTTACGCACCAGTTTGCGTATAACTCTCCAGAAAGCGATATAGAGTTTGGAATTGAATAAAAGTCAAATCATGAAAAATGTAAAACACAACCAAACAAACATTGGGATCAAATAACATTGTTTTATTGATAACTGAACTGTTCATAATGATTACAAGCACAGATGTTACAGTCTCCCCTACTTGTGGAAATTTCGTCCCGAAATTTATTTAGAGGAAACTCGTGGGAAAAGATGCGGATATTTCGCCTTCATTTGATCTTCGCGTTCCCAAGTAAACTTGGGTCCACGTTTAGGTTCCCAGCGAACTTTGACCAAAGGAATGCGCTTGCGTTTAAGCCACTTGACTTCACGTTCCATGATTTCCACTGGCTTCTCAACAAATTTCAGTGTTTTGTCAACACGAATTTCGTCAAGCTGTATGTGGAGGTTCTCATCAGCTAAACACCTCTTGAGATTGGACACGTGAAAGGTTGGATGAACATTTCCAAGTTCAGGAGGTAACTCAAGTCTGTAGGCTACCTTACCGATTATTTCGACGATCTTGAATGGTCCAACGTATCTAGGTGCAAGTTTTCCTTTCTTTCCAAATCTGATCACACCTTTCCAAGGTGAGACCTTAAGTAATACTCGATCATCGACTTGAAATTCCAAGGGCTTGCGTTTTGGGTCCGCGTAACTCTTTTGACGGCTTCTTGCTGTCTGAAGGTTATCACGAACTTTCTTAATCTTGTCAGTTGTCTCTAAAATGAGGGCAGGTCCAGTAAGTTGAGCCTCGCCGATCTCATTCCAACAGACTGGTGAACGACATTTTTGACCATAGAGAGCCTCGAAAGGAGCCATTTTGATGCTGGTGTGATAACTGTTATTGTAGGAGAATTCAATCAACGGAAGATGTGAATCCCAACTACCACCAAAATCGATCACACAAGCTCTAAGCATATCCTCCAGAGTCTGGATTGTTCTCTCAGATTGACCATCCGTTTGCGGATGATAAGCTGTGCTCAGATTAAGTTGGGTCCCCATAGCAGATTGCATAGTTCTCCAAAAATGAGAAGTGAAACGAGCATCTCTGTCAGAAATGATGTTCAAAGGAACACCATGTCGAGCTACAATTTCATCCACATAGATTTTTGCAAGTCTGTCAGCAGGAAAATCCTCACGGATTGGCAAGAAATGCGCTGACTTAGTAAGACGATCAACAACTACCCAGATGGCATCATGACCTTTCTTTGTGCGCAGAAGTTTAGTAATGAGATCCATAGTAATGTTTTCCCATTTCCAAACTGGTATCTCTGGTTGCACCAATAAACCAGAAGGACGCTGATGTTCAGCCTTAACCTTAAGATAAGTAAGGCATTTTGATACATATAAGGCAATGTCTTTCTTCATACCAGGCCACCAATATTGAATACGAAGATCCTTATACATTTTATCTGATCTAGGATGAACAGAATAACGAGACTTATGGGCTTCATCCATAAGCAAGGTGCGAAAGTTATCTTGGCTTGGGACCCACAAACGGTTCATGAAGTAATACGATTCATTGTCCTTCAGTTCCAAATCAGGTGTTATGTGATAGGGAAATTCCTTATCCATCAAACCTTGTGAAACACAAGATTGTTGAGCCTGAGAAATGCGGGCTTGGATATCGGATCGAGCTTGAATAACCGATTGAACATGAACACAATGAAGCTTAGTACGTTCCTTACGACTCAATGCATCGGCTACGACATTCGCCTTACCAGGATGGTAGCGAATTTCGCAGTCATAGTCGTTTAGAAGCTCGACCCAACGTCGTTGCCTCATGTTGAGTTCTTTCTGATTGAAGATATGCTGAAGGCTTTTGTGGTCCGTGAAAACCACACATTTTGTACTGTACAAATAGTGTCTCCAGATCTTAAGTGCGAAGACAACTGCACCCAACTCAAGATCATGAGTGGTGTAGTTTTTCTCATGTATATTCAACTGCCTCGATGCGTATGCTATGACTTTGTTTCTTTGCATCAGGACACAGCCAAGACCCAATTTAGATGCATCGCAATAAACGACGAAATCATCATTGCCCTCAGGCAAAGTCAGAACAGGCGCGTCGCAAAGCTTCTGCTTTAAGTTTTGAAAAGCTTCCTCTTGTTTGAATCCCCAATCAAAGGGCTTGTTCTTCTGAGTTAGAGCAGTTAGAGGAACTGCAATCTTTGAGAAGTTCTCAATGAAGCGGCGGTAATAACCCGCCAGACCAAGAAAAGAACGAACTTCAGTAGGTAGTAGGTGTATCCCAATCCTTAATCGCACTAATCTTGGAGGGATCTACATGGATACCTTGTTCGTTGATGATATGCCCCAAAAATTGAACTTTTTTAAGCCAAAATTCGCACTTGGAGAATTTGGCGAAAAGTTGCTCTTTCTTTAGGAGCTCCAAAGTAAGACGAAGATGTTGCTCGTGATCAGCTCGCGTCTTAGAATAAATCAAGATGTCGTCAATAAAAACAATGGCGAACTGATCCAAATAAGGTTTGCAGACCATATTCATTAAGTCCATGAAAACAGCAGGAGCAGTAGTCAAACCGAATGGCATGACTGTGAATTCATAATGCCCATAACGAGTATGGAACGCTGTCTTGGGAATATCTTATTCATGCACCCGAAGTTGATGATACCCAGAACGTAGATCAATCTTCGAAAAATAAGAAGTGCCCTGTAACTGATCAAAGAGATCGTCTATGCGTGGTAGGGGATATCGATTTTTGATGGTAAGCTTGTTAAGCTCATGATAATCGATACACATCCTAAAGGATCCATCCTTCTTCTTGACAAAAAGAACGGGAGCACCCCAGGGTGAAAAGCTAGGACGTATAAAACCTTTGTCAGAGAGCTCCTGAAGCTGCTTAGACAACTCTTGCATCTCAGATGGTGCAAGACGATATGGAGCTCTGGCAATGGGATTTGCACCAGGTACGAGATCAATGCGGAACTCGAATTGGCATGCTGGGGGTAGACCAGGTAACTCTTCAGGGAAAACTTCAGAATAATCCCGAACGACAGGGATATCTGAAATAGACTTACCCTTGCCTTTATCTGCTGTAACATGTGCTAAGAAAGCCACATAGTTCTTCCGCAGATATTTCCGAGCTTTAAAACAAGACATGAGCTTGAGACCACCAGACGGTTTCTCACCTTGAACCTGTAGGATCTCGCCTGTCGAAAGCGGCACACGAACGATCTTCTCGAAACAAACTACTTATGCGTGATGCTAGGATAACCAGTCCATACCCACAATGATGTCGAAGCTTCCAAGTTACATAGGCGTGAGGTTGATAGGAAAAAGAAGGTCGTTAAGGTTCAACTGGAAGTTGCGTAGAACAGAATCAAGAACAATGGGTTCACCACTAGCAACTTCTACTGTCAAGGGTTTTCCTAGTTTCGTTCTAGACACGCGAAGCATTGGCTCAAAAGACAATGACACAAAACTCTTATCGGCACCCGAATCAAAAAGAACAGATGCAAGCTGATTATTAATAAAGAACGTACCGTTCACCACTTCATTGTCTGCTTGTGCCTCTTGTACATTCATATTGAAGACTCGCCCTCGAGCCTGAGCCTGATTCTGATTCGCATTCACCAATCTTGGGCACTGGTTACGGTAGTGGGTCAGATCCCCACAGTTATAACAAGCACCTGGTGGGTAGTGTAGTCATGCAGCTTGACCCTGTTGCTGAGCAGGAGGCTGAGCAACTTGTTGAGCCGAGTTCTGGACTGCCTGATTCTGAGCAAACCGATAAACATTGGCAAGATGACCCGACTTCCCACAGTTATTACAGAAGCGGCACTGATGTTGCGGCTGATGGTGACTGTTGCATCTATTGCACAAAGGTGCATTCCCTGAATAGGGCTTCTTCGCTGGAGGCTGTGCAGGTTGGTTGGGAGCTGCCTGGTTAGCTTGGGCAGTGACATCATAGTTTTGGGAAGCCTTATGCTTTCTTGCCCTTTTTGATGAACCAGAATCCTTTCCATTCTTGTTTTGACCTTTCTTGCTATCTTCCTTGTCAGACGACTGTTTCTTGCCCTTGTCACCCTTCCTGTGTAACTTATTCTTCCGAATCTGCGACTCGGTCAATGTCGCTGCTAACTCGATAGCCTGACGGAGTGTGGCAGGGTTACTACCAGTAATGATGTCTTGCACTGAGTCAGGTAGGCCGTCGATGTACCTTTCGATAGCCTTATCGAGTGGAGTAACCATTGTTAGGCAAAGCAGACTCAACTCCTCAAATCTATCGGTATATGCCCTGTGCTCGCCACTGTCTTGTTTCAAGTCATCGAACTCTCTCTCCAAAGCTCGCTGTTCATGACGAGGACAGAACTCCCTCATCATAAGGGCCCTAAGTTCGGCCCAAGTTTGTGCTAGAGCAACTTCTACACCACGGTCTCTCATAACCCCGTTCCACCATATGAGAGCCCTCTTCTGAAACACACTCGAAGAAAACTCGACCTTGCGATTGTCAGGACACTGCACGTGGCGAAAAGTATTCTCAATGCTCTCGAACCATTGAAGAAGCCCAGTCGCTCCTTCAGAACCACTAAACTTGAGTGGTTTAGCCGAGTTAAAATCCTTGTATTTGCATGGAGTATTGTTGTTGTTGTTGGCTTGGTTCCATTGAGCAAAGAGGATTGGGAATTAAGCAGCCATCTGCTGCGCAATGATTTCTGCCAGTTCGGCAGTCGCTATCTGGTTTTCGCGTCGAGGAGGCATTCTAAAAGAGGAAAACATGAAAGGAAACGAGTGAGATGATTGGATGAAAAGAATGAGATGAAACAAAAATTGACAACAGCAAGGATGGTGGTCATTTGTTCGCATCACAAAGCAAACAAGCGACACACAGTGACTAATCAAAGTAAATGGGTCAAAATAATGTATCGCGAAGACATGCTCGCCTATAAGTGAACACTCACCCCAAGAGTTCCCAGGTAAGAGTGACTGGTCCAATTATGAGGATTTGTACGAACACTCTAGCCTTAGACAGAAAACCCAGGGTACAGGCATTCACCCTTCCAGTTTGCACGTGTTCACATTATTTAAAACCCAAAACCTTGACGAGATTTTGAAAACTCAAAGGGGTTCAAAACCATATAACAGTGGGTTCAAAACCTTACAATAGAGGGTTCAAAACCTAGTAATAAATCATTCAAAAACATAATATTGTTTTTCAAAAATCGTTTCGGAAAAATTTGGTTTTTGTTTTGATAATCACCTAAGGATAGGTGATGTGAATGTTTTAAGATCTAAACACAAGATATCTTGTGTTAGGGTCCTAGAAAGGTTATAGTCTAGGTCAAAGAATTACTAATAACCTAATTCCCTATAACCATTGGCTCTGATACCAACTCTTCTGTCACACCCTGACCGCGTATAACATACAAAACGTGGCGGAAAACGTCGGGGAGTGTTGTAACAGAATTAATTGTTTCATAACCATGGCATACAAAGTTGTATTTTATTTATCAACATAAGAGTTACATTGTTTTAAACAGGAATCAAAGAGTTTATAACATAATTAAACTAAATCTATCTTCATTTTAACTCTCTAAGGCACAGGTCCGCCCTAGTGTCACGATCATCGTCCTACGCAAAAGCTCCTGAAAACACATGTGAAAATAGGTACGTCAGCATAAAAATGCCTGTGAGATACTTAGTATTTGTGAAAAGAGGATTCATGACTTATAAGTTTAGAAAAAGTTGTTTAACAAAAGTCAGTCATGAACCTTGTAAATTGTTTTGTTTTGTAAATCATTCAAAAAGCGATGATATGTATAAATAAGAGAATAATGTAAGGTTAAATGAATAACCAAGTAAAATGAGTTTGTATAAGATAAGTTGTTTTGTAAATCAATGTCTTGTGAAAATAAGTTGTTTATGTAAAACGTAATATGTCAAATATTGAAATGATTTAAGTAACGCTACGACATGTAATTTCATATAAACACTTATATATAGGAAGTACCAGCGGCGTATCCACCATGCTTGTATCATATTACACACGCCTCGTTACTCAAATCACTTACTCAAACCAATCACCAATGTAAATTGTTTGTGTATAAATGAATTGTCATGTGTTAATGTGTAAACCATATCGAAATGTCTATGTTCAATGTAAACCACTAAATGTGTATATCAATGTCAAAATGTTTATGTTTAATGTAGATCATGTAATGTGTACCCAAGAATATCATGTATGGTAAGTGAAATCTATCAACTAAACCATATGTAAAATGCACAAAAACAAGGTATTGAAGTAAAACATGGTTTAAATCAAAGTTATGTTTTGTGGAACAAATGCATGCTATACTGATACAAACATTTATGCGGTATTGTGAAAATGCATACATCCAAGCCTTAAGACTGTGGTGATAAACCCTTAAACAAATTAAAGGTTTATCTAAGTTATGTGTATCGAATTCGGTCATTCCTTTCATCCAAACCTACCCAGGATGTCCGGAACGGGAGTTGTCAATTCCTATGGTACCACTACCTACTAACGAACGGCGTAGCTAATGTTAATGAATGTATTGTTCCATTTTAAACAACCCAAATGTCATACCAAAATGTAAACATGTGATGAAAACAACTGTACTAAGTATGCACACAATGGGCATACTTAGCATGAAATGTAATGTGAAACAATGTACTAAGTATGCACACAATGGACATACATAGCATGAAATGTAATGTAAAACAACGTACTAAGTATGTACACAATGGACATACATAGCATGAAATGTAATGTAAAACAATGTACTAAGTATGCACACAATGAACATACATAGCATGAACACAATGAAATCATGTACTATAAATGTACTAATGAACATAGCAAGTATATGATGTGAAAGCAGGAAAGCACGAAAGTAACAAGTAGGCACATGTGTTTCACCCCAAAACAGTTTGGAAAACAGTAAAAGTGGGGTCTATGTACTCACTTGAGATTGCTCAGAAGTCCTAAGATAACCACCAAGCAATGCTAGAGATCACGGAATCAAACGGCACGAAGGGTCCCCGAATGCTAATCTTGATTCAAGTAGCTCAGGTATGAAACAAAGGTTTCAACTTAGAGCTTCTCAAATCAGATTCTAGTGGGTTTTGAAGTTGGGGGATGTGGGTATTTATAGGATTTCCCAAACCGTTAGGATCGTTTCTTGGAAATCGTGATCGAATCTAGTCCGTACACTTGTTGGAATGTTGTGGTGACTAAAAATGGCCCCTCATGAACTGAAAGGGCAAGTGTGGGTGTGTGGTTGGGAGTTTAACAGTTGTAATATGCTGATTAATTGATCTTATCTGATCTAGGAGCCTGACGCGGGCCGTGTAAGGTGACACACTAATTGTACGCGGGCCGCCTGGCCTGACTGGTCAGAAACCAACTTTCATAAATGATAGTTTTGGTCCCTGTTACGTATTTAAGCCATTTCCGACACGTTTAAGGCCCGTTAAGCCAACGTTAAGGCCCTAAAATGATGCCTAAACATTGTGGACATGAAACATGCTCAAAAATATGTCGGATGTTGGTTCGTTTGGTCGTACGAACGCGATGTTCGCTTAATTACGACGGAATGCGCATAAGCGCGAAAAACGATCCAAATTACGTAACGAATGGATTTTTCTCAAGCCAAACACTAAAATAAAATATTTTAGTGCTTACATAAATTTTTGGATGTCCGGATGTATTCAGAACGTAAGTTATGCGCGAAAGTGAAAACTTGTGCACTTTTTGATGCTTTTAGTCCCTGAAAGACCCAAAAGTTTATTTTAGCACACCGAACCCTTCAAAGCCTATTTCTAAGCTATGTAAAGGATATTTATGGTATGTTTAACTTATGGTCATATTCCGGAATGTTCGTTACAGTTCAAATTGGCATACTTTCGCAGTTTGTCAAGTTTAGTCCTTCTAAGCGAATTAACTTGTTTTTGACATACCAAAGCCTTCAAAACTTATTTCTAAGTTTTGTAAAGGTTATTTAAGGTATGTTAAGTATATGTTGATGTTCCGGGGTATTTGCCGCATTAAACTGATTATGTTTACGCACCAGTTTGCGTATAACTCTCCAGAAACCGATATAGAGTTTGGAATTGAATAAAAGTCAAATCATGAAAAATGTAAAACACAACCAAACAAACATTGGGATCAAATAACATTGTTTTATTGATAACTGAACTGTTCATAATGATTACAAGCACAGATGTTACAGCGGCAGACCAGGTAATTCCTCGGGAAACACTTGAGGAAAGTCACGTACAACTGGAATATCCTCTATCTTCTTCTCTTTCATTGGTGCGTCAGTAACGAGTGCTAAAATAGCAGGGTGGCCTAATCACAAACACTTCTGGGCCTTAAGAAAGGAGATGATGCCCACAACAGCACCACTCTTGTCGCCTTGGATCACGAGAGATTCTTTACCAGAACGGGGAATACGAACAATCTTCACTTTGCAAAGGATCTCTGCTTGCTGTTGGGATAACCAATCCATTCCAATGACGATGTCGAAACTACCCAAAACTATAGGAATGAGATCGATAGAGAAAGTCTGACCAGCTAAGACGAGATTACAACACTTAACTATGTGTGTGGCTTCTAGGCTTTTACCGTTTGCTAACTCTACGACGTGTTTTGTGTTTAAGGGAGTTGGTGTGCGTTTAAGCATTTGACTAACTTTTAGAGACACATAACTGGTATCGGCACCTGAATCAAATAAAACAGTAACATAAAAGTCGTCGAGAAAGAACTTACTCATCACCACGTTAGGATCATTCCTTGCATCACCATGACCCAGCACGAACACTCGTCCCCTGGCGCCGTTGTCGTCGTTGTTTCCCCCATTGTTGTTCCCATTGCCCTGATTATTGTTGTTGTTGTTCTTATTTTGGTTTAACTGGGGGTAGTTCCTCTTGAAGTGGCCTTCAGCACCACACTGAAAGCATCCCCGGTTGCCTCGTTGTTGCTGCTGCTGGTTCTGTGGAGCAGGTGGTGGTTGTTGATGGTTCCGATTCACAGGTCGTGAGCTCCTACAATCCTTAGCTTCATGATCCACTTTGAGACACCTGCCCTTCGGGAGGTTTCCTCGATATCCACCCTATTGCATTGACCATTGTGGTGTCTATTGCATTGGTTGCACTTCGGGAGGTTTCCTCGATATCCACCCTGCCCTTGACTACCAGAAGATTGCTGACCAAGACTCTGGTAGTCATCGATCTTTCGCTGCTATGCCTGGGACTGAACTGTAGTTGAACCCTTGCTGAAGGCTCCATCCCATTTTTGCTTGTTGTCACTGGGAGTAGCAGAAGTAGTAGTAGCAGTAGCACCTATACGCTTAGGCAGCCTGTTCTGTTCCACTGCCTGGTCTGTGAGTCGATGAGCAAGACGAGTAACATCCTGGATAGTAGCAAGGTTAGCAGCAGTTACATGGCTTTGAATCTCTGGTACTAAGCCTTTGAGGTACAGCTCGATACGCTTAATAGGAGGATCCACCATAGTTGGGCATAACACTGCCAGTTCGTTGGATCTCTTCGTATACGCCTCTATTTCTGACCCCGTCATTTTCAGGTTAAAGAACTCCACTTCCAACTTGTGGATATCATCACAATTACAGTATTCCCGCTTGATCAGTTCCTTGAAATCGTTCCATGGGGTGGCATTAGCAGCTGCCAGTCCTAACATTTGCACTTGCGCGTTCCACCATGTCAACGCAGCACCTTCGAGAGTACCAGTAGCATACTTCACCCTACGAGCCTCAGGGCATTCACACATTTCGAAGACCGACTCGAGCTTCTCGAACCAGTGGAGGAGTCCAACGGCCCCTTCAGTGCCACTGAAAGTACTAGGACGACAGTCCACAAAAGTCTTGAATGTGCATACAGGTGGCTGAGTGTGTTGACCTCCTGCCTGGTCAGCTGCGAGTGCTGCAGTAACTTGTTCAGTGATTAAAGCCGCCAACTGGGCTTGAGTTAGGTTAACGCGTCCACTCATGATCTTCATATCAAAGGAAAACATGAGTGAGAGAGGTTCGCGAAAGTGCGATGACAGAAGAGAGTAAGCACACATGTGTTTTCAAACAATAGTTGTTACGTTCATCTAAGCATACCATAATCAAGGTTCTATGTAACTAGCAAGTAGGCAATATAACATAAACCATATCACCTATAGTGTTGAGCCTTGCACGTGGAGTGAAGCGTCATTGTGGATCGTTGAGCACTATACAGGTTATAGTCTGGTTTTAACAAAAAACTTTTCCCTTATTAAAACCAAGTTCACTATAACTAATGACTCTGATACCAATCTGTCACACCCCCAAAATCCACACACGGAATATCACCACCGCTTGGAGGCGTGACTGACCAGGATCAAGCCACCAATCATATTGAACAAGCATGTAAGTAACATATAAAATCCAACACAATACAATTGGTGTCTAAACAAAACGTAGTTTAAGTTGTAAGCGGAAGCATAATGTTTAAAACCAAGTCATAAGTTTAAACATTTCAAATGTTTAACATGGCACACAGCTGTCCATGTCCCACAACGACTCCTCCCACTCCAATGCAAGCTCCATAGATACCTAACGACCTGCAAG
Source organism: Helianthus tuberosus (assembly GCA_030545235.1). Classification (NCBI taxonomy): domain Eukaryota; kingdom Viridiplantae; phylum Streptophyta; class Magnoliopsida; order Asterales; family Asteraceae; genus Helianthus; species Helianthus tuberosus. The sequence continues at coordinate 109,450,105 of CM060355.1, forward strand.
GCATGTAACAACGAGTCAACAACAAAATTGAGCGAGTTCACAGTTGGTTGTTTAGTTATAGTGTTTGTAAATCATATATTTATTTCGTAAACCATGTACAGTATTAATCTGTATCGCGGTTCCCCGAACATGTTTGCGATGATTAGTGGGGGCTTCCCATGTGTATCGTATTAATCTGTATCGCGGTTCCCCGAACATGTTTGCGATGAATAGTGGGGGCTTCCCATGTTGTATGTTACTAGACTAGTCGTGTATGTACGTGCCCTTCTTGATCCAAGGACCGTAGCGAGTATGAGTATACGTAGGTTTTACGTACGTGCCCTTTAATCCTAGGACAGTAGTAAGTATGAGTGTACGTAGGTTTTACGTACGTGCCCTTCCCAACCCGAGGACAGTGAAAAGTAGTTTAATAGTAATGATAGTATGAGTAGTTATTCAATCCCATTCCCAACCCACCGGGAATCCCATGCCTTAGGAGTGTGAACTCACCTTGGTTTGCTCGGTTAGACTTAGTTAATCGTATTATCGTTGGACACCCCCAACCCTAATATGGTTCCAATGATAATCAGTTTCGTTGCATAGAATTCACTTATTCATCATATATGTACCACATGTGATAGGCAAGTATAGCACACATTTATCATACAAGTTATAACGAGCATTCGGGTTATATGTATTCTCACAATACAAATCCATATATCATCATGCATGTAACAATAATAAATCACAACACTTAATAATCACTTTGGTTACCAAAATCTTGTATCGAACCCACATAAGACCCGACATGACTCGGCGACCCATGTTTATTTCCACATAAAAATCCAGCCAAAACATTTAACCCGTAAACTATATATATATTTTCATCTAATAATTTTTAGTACCCCAGTTAACATGTATCGGCCCAATTAATTATGTGACATGCCAATATTGATAGTGTAATAAAACACAGTTAGTTTATTTCTTTGAACATCAACAGTGTATGCCCTCGGAGTCCAGCCCACCCCCATGTGCGACTGACCCATTAATGCCCAATTGAAATTATCTCTTATCACCGGCCCAAGCAGTTTACATAAAATTTGATCCAGCTTTGCAGCTGTCCAAGTTTATTCATATAATTACTACAAGATCCATTCTCAATGAACATGTATTCCAAAAGTTCATAGAACCACATCAAACAAATTCACTTATGCAGACATATATATCTACTAAAGAATCATGCACAACTAAATATTAGTGGCCGACAATATTAGTATAAACACACATGGCCTCTCTCCTGATGTCATGAAATAACTTGATAAAAAAAACATTAATTAAATACAATCTGCCAAACATAGCCAACAATTATATTCACCGAATTCTTCTATTGGACCAAATACAAAACTCACATGGCATGGATCAGACAACATGATTTAAATCACATGCAAATCCTTGAGTTCTTATTTACATATCTTCACTACTAAATTTTAATTGGACCAACAATTGTGAGTAGTGGGCTGACAACCTAATCATTATGTTTTCTTGTGATACACAAATATGATATTAACACATAACACATAATTTAATGCGACTAGCATACTCAACATGAATAATAACATCACTAACCGATAGATATGATCACATAAACAGAATTATCACGTAGGAATCGACATAAAAGTGATTTCACTAACCGAATGACTTCAACTTAAAGGAGAAAGCCTCGAAAAGGGGGGAGGGGTACGTCCACTGTCGTCGAACAATCAAGAAGGAGGGAGCAATGCCTTAGGGTTTTGTTTTCAGTTATACGCTAAGCAAGGATCTAATTACGTATAATAAATAGTGAACGTATAGGGCGGTCACAATAGGCTAGGCCGAAGAGGGCTTAAGCCTATATACTTGGGCTGACAATATGCGGGCTTCACTAGTTTTGGGCGGTCCAGGCATCTATTCGACATAAATATAGATATAGGCCCACTAAATTCCCGTCTAGGTTCCGCTAAGCCCATGCATGATTCACTTAGATTTATCTACGCGTTTAGAGATATAAGCGGCCCGAAACATAAGTGTAAGCTAATAAACAAAACTATTTCATGTTACGCCTAAGTTTAACAGAATTGTAACGGCACAAATTAACGTTACTGACCTCGAAAGCTCGGGTTGTCACATATAGTCTACGTGAGATAGACTTGCCATAGACAACCCCCCCCCCCCCCCCCGAAAGGACAAACGAGAGTTATATGTGACATGATGCAACTATTTGCATGTTTATACTAAGTAACATATTTATTTATTAATATATATGTGTATAAGTGTACGGAATAATTATAGACGTGAATAAGATACCTTTGACTCTGAATCCTATTAAAGTTCATGACTCGCACGATGAGACTATCGACCTCGCATTTATGGTGAAGCTCACGGCTGGAGCGATTACCAAACGAGATCCTGAGCCGGTTCTGTAGAAGATGGCTGCTCTTCCCTCTCGATTGTGAAGGTGCCTAACTACGGTAGTGACGGTGAGGCGAAGGCGGCAACCTTGGAAAACACCCTTATCAGCAGGATGAGGTCCCTGTGGATTTTGTGAAACGAGATTGAAGACGCTCTTCTCCAGACTAGGAAGATGAGGTACTCATCTTGAAAGTGCCCCTCCAACTACTAGGAATTCTCCTTATTCCTATTACGTTTAATCATCGTGCCTATTCGCGCGTATCGATAACGGATGTTAGCGCATGGACCACCGCAATGGTCCTTTCTATGTCAGAGGTATAAGGACAGTAGTGTCCCCTCTTTGGTGGATCATCTGCTTTGAACGAGGGAAAGTTGGGGTGACCGTGCAAGACAATTTATTATTACGGGGGCCCACGTAATAACGACTTGTAGTGCATGGAAATCCTGGTGGACTCTATGGATCAAGCTAATGATCACCACCTATCCAAAAATAATCTCTAGGTGTTCACACCTTCATCTGGTAGAACAATACCTAGACAGTTGCCTTAGCACTCTACAAAGTAGGAAACTTGTCTTTACCTACTTCGTGTCTAACACTTCTACTCGTACGAGTTGGTTGGGAACCGATATCTAAGCAAGTGAAGATGGCTAACACACGGGAAAGACTCAGTGACGTTACACTCTTTATCACCCCTATATGTATGACCCCCATCTCATGAGAAGTATACCCGTCTTTATGAAGCTAAAGACAAGTCTTCGAACCTAAAGATAGGCACCCAAGCCAGTTATGAAAGCTCTAAAGCAAACAAAAGAAGGGAAGTGGACCCGTCTCGTGGCATGCAAGCTTATGGAGCCACTAATAAGGCCGGTGGTAAGGTTTACTTGGGGACTAAGCCGAGATCCAAGGAATGCAATCTTCACCACGAAGGTCGATGTTTGAGGCCTAATTGTGGTAGGTGTGGAAAAGAAGGGCACAGCAAAGATGTTTGTTAGGCGAAGTATCCCAAACAAGGAGGGAATGATGACGGCAACCAAGACGGAAGAGATAATGGTAAAGTTCCAAGTTGCTACAAATGTGGTGAAGTAGGGCACTTTAGGAAAGATTGCCCTAGGAAGAACCAAGCGAGGAAGGGTCTTCACGATTGGAGCTCGTGAAGCATGCCAGAATCCAGATGCGATTATGGGTACGTTCCCTATTAACCAACTCTATGCATCTATTTTTTATTAATATTGGCACCGACTTTAACCTTGTATGCTTAGAACTTAAGAAACTACTTGGCCTAGTTTCAAGTAGAATAGACGCCTCGTATTCCTTAGAATTGACATATAGAAGGTTAGTTAAAGTGAATAAGATGATTAAAGATTGTCTTTCAGAACTTATAAGGCAGAAACATTCTATTACCGTTGACTTGGGAAGTCATGATAATGTAGTCAGCTTAGATTGGATATCCAAGTATAGAGCTGAAGATGTTCGTCATAAGGAAAGTCATTTGCATCCCTCTTGCGAATGATGAGACACTTATAGTACACAAACTTCTTGCAATAGATGCGAGGGCACTAGGCCCCATAAGGCGGTGGATTTGCGACATCTCACATTGGTCGTAGAGACACAGAAGCGCCCCCAAATAGGCTGCATAGCCTTCCTTGATCATGTTGCCAATAAAGAGACCAAGAAGCCAAAGCCAGAATACATCCCCGTTGTGAAGGAAATTCTAGAAGCCTTTCCCGAAGACTAGCCTGGGTTACCTCCACAGCTACAAGAGGAGTTTAGGATGAACCTAGTGCCAGGAGCGGCACCAATGCCGGATGACGCCTTACCGACTAGCTTTGTCCGAGATACAGGAGCCTCCGATGCAACTGCAGGATCTGCTAGGCAGAGGAAATCTACCAGGCCGAGCCTCTCATCGTGGGGAGCCCCTGGTGTTATTCGTTAGGAAGTAGGACGACAGTTTTTACACGCGTACACAGCCTAATCTGAGAGGAACTCAGAAGAACTAATGTAGAAAAAGTATTACGCATAGGTTACAGGGAGATAGACAACTAACCCTGAAGAATCGGTACCCCTTACCGAGAATCGATGACTTGTCGACCAACTGCAAGGTCCTAGCTACTATTCCAAGGTAGACTTAAGGACAGGGTATCACTAGTTAATGGCGTGAGAAGAAAGTTGGCAGTTTCCGTTTTGCATCAACTTTAGAGAATTAGATATCAAGGACCGGTATCCTTTGCCAAGGATTGATGACTTGTTCAACCAATTACAAGGTTCCAGATACTACTCAAAGATCTACTTGAGGTCAGGATGTCCTCAACTGCAAATACAAGAAGGAAGTATCCCTAAAACGACCTTTAGGACTCGCTTTGAGCATTACGAGTTCCTTGTCGTACCATTTGGCTTAACACATGCACCGGCAGTATTCATGGACCTCATGATTCGGGTGTGTAAGCTGTACCTGGATAAGATCATGATTATATTTATTAACTACATTCTTATATGCTCAAAGACCAAGGAAGGTCATGAGCAACATCTGCAATTTATCTTGTGGCTCTTGGAGAAGGAACAGTTGGGTGATAAGATGACGAAGTGCGAACCTGGGATTCGCGAGGCAAGATTCTTAGGTCACGTGGTGGATAAGAATGAGATTCATGTCGACCCTGCAATCAAGAACTAAGGAGTCCCAAGGACACAACTAAGAAATTTTGGGGATTATAGGCTGTATCAGACGACCCTTAGAAAACCTTTCAAGGACTGCTCAACCGCTAACCACCCTAACCTAGTCGATACCTATCTTGTCTTCACCTGACAGTACCAACAAAATTGCGGTTCTTGTGACGCTTCTCGACAAGGTCTCGATTGCGCGTTGGTGCAACGATACCAAGTCATCGCATACGCGTCACGTTGATTAAAGGATCATAAGAAGAAACCTTGAACTAGGTGTGGTGAATTGCGCATTGAAGTTTTGGCGTCATTACCTGTATAGGTAAACGCTGCACGATCTTTACTGATTACAAGGGTTTACAGCACACCGTTAATCTGAAGGACTTAAACATGAGATAACTAGATGGAATGAGCTACTGAACGATTACGACTGAGAGAATAGGCATCCCCCGGACAAGGCAAGCGTTGTAGCAGACGCCTTGAGCCACAAGGAACGCCCAAAGCCTTTAGGGGTGCGAGCTTTAGAGATGATCATACAGACAAATCTCGTCACTTGGATTCGTGAAGCTGAGCAAGAGGTGCTCAAACCAGGGAACCTCCAAGCTGAAGTATTACATGAATGGAAGTGCAATTATTGCCTAAGGAAGACAGAACCTTGTACTTCATGGAACGACTTTGGGTACCGTTTCGCGACAATTTTTGTACGATAGTTTTGGGACAAGGCTCATAGGTCAAGGTACTCGATCCGTCCTGGATCCGACAAGATGTGCCAAGACTGAAGGATTAGTATGGATGGCCCAAGGTAGGAGCTGATATAGCTACATATGTGGGTAACTGTCTTACTTGTGTCGAAGTTAAGACAGAATACCAGAAACCATCAGGGCTGCTACAACAGCCCGAGATTCCCATGTGGAAGTGGGAACAAACCTTAATGGATTTCATTACAAGCTACCAAGAACCCAAAAAGGTCACGATATGATTTGGGTGATTACTGACCGACACACCAAGACTGCACAATTCCTACCAAACAGTGAGGAAGACAGCGCAAGGGAAATTAGCAGAGTTTTAGCCTAGAAGGGTTATCGCACGTCATGGAGTGCCTGATTCTATCTTGACCGACAACGATGGTCGTTTTGTGCCAAGGATATGGCAGACGCTTCAAAAGGCGTTTAGGTCACAATTGGACCTTAGTACTACATTTCACCCTCAGACGGACGGCCATAGTGAGGAAGACAGCGCAAGGGAAATTAGCAGAGTTTTAGCCTAGAAGGGTTGTCGCACGTCATGGAGTGCCTGATTCTATCTTGACCGACAACGATGGTCGTTTTGTGCCAAGGATATGGCAGACGCTTCAAAAGGCGTTTACGTCACAATTAGACCTTAGTACTACATTTCACCCTTAGACGGACGGCCACAGCAAACGAACGATACAGACTTTGGTAGACCTGTTATGTGCTTATGTGATAAAATTTGATGAAAATATGGATTACTCACTTGCCCTTAGTGGAGTCTTCCTACAATAATATTTATCACACCGCCTTTAGGCCGCCTCGTGTGAAGCTTTATATGAACGTAAGTATCGGTCCCCTTTGTGTTAGGCGGACACCAGGGATAAACGATTTACTGGCCCGAGATGGTTCAGGAAACCACAGACAAGATCGATCGGATACGCGATCGTATCAAGTCAAGCATGTGGTATATAGAGAATCTACGCCGGCAAGTGGTGGAAACCGTTGGAATTTGAGTTTGGAGAGATGATATTATTGAAAGTCTCGCCTTGGGAAGGCGTGGTATGATTTGGAAAGCGTGGGAGGTTGGACCCATGGTATATTAGACCTTTCGAGATTATGGAAAGGATCGGGACCATTGCTCACAACCTGAAACTTCAAGAAGAACTTACCAGTGATCATGACATGTTTCACGTGTCTAGTCTTTAAGGGAGCCTAACTGAAGAAACAGTCATTATTCCCACAAACAGGATTCACGTCAATGACAAACTCCAATTTATTAAAGGACCTGTTAAGGTTGCAGACCGGAAGTCCACAAAACACGGAGAAGTCGTAATTGATTTGTTAGAGTTCGTTGGAATTTATATCATGGCCCAGAGTTTACTTGGGAACATGAAGACCAAATTAAGCCTAAGTGACCACATTTGATTCACAACTCCCATGCGACCGATGGCATAGTTTGAATTTCGGGACTAAATTCTTTTAACGGGGGGAGAATGTGATAACTGGCACTTTTCCATGCATTCCGTACAATAATTAAACAACAATTTGTGCTTTAATAACTGTGCATGATCTAGTTTACAAGACGAATGAATTTCTGATGTCTGTTATATACATACAATGGCATTTCATGTTGCAAGACTTTTATCATTACTACATGCAACACAATATAGTTCAGAGCAGAATTAGCACAGTTATCAGACAAACTAGAAGTACTGACGGGAGTTCAGTACTTAGAAAGACATGATGTTAAGACACAAAATAAGGCCCAGGACCAAGTGTTACACTAGTATAGTGTGTAGGAAAGTAGGGATTTCAAAATTTTCTTCCTAATGATGACATAGGTACCGGAAAGTGCCAGATACAAACTAAAACTGTAAAATTCTGCAGAAAATAAACAAATTCAGCAAAAATTCAGCTTTTAACATCTAAATATAATGCAAAATTATGACATAATGTTCCAGAATACTTTCCTAAGTGTCGGGAATCAAAACTGTCATAAAACATAACATAAAGCACACTAAACTGCGCAATTTAGCGCTTTAACGAACAGTAATGAAACGAACAACCGGACACTACCCGAAATATTAAATTCTTACTAGAAGCATTGTTTTAGTGTTACAAAGCTAGTTATGGTCACCGAACATCATAACACATCCTATAAACATATAACACATATAACCCCAACTAGTATACTTGAAATCTAACTATAACACTTAACTTACCATTAAATGTTACACTTTACCCCTCCCCTTTGATTTCCGGTTAGGGGACATGGGTCCCAAAAGTGATTTTATTTCATTATTTTTTATCTTTTGTTGGAGTATATTCCAACATAATATGCCATATGCTACCTTAAATGTTGGAAAGTTATTCATAAGAACCATAAGACTTACTTCACAAAAACAACATCATCTTCCTCCTCCTTCCTTTGGTTTCGGCTCACCCACACCACACTACAATCTCTATTTTCGAATTCCAAACAACCATTCCAAGGCCACTCCAAGGTGTATGGAGATCATCTAAGAAGGCTTGAAGTGTAGGAACTTGAAGGACCACCTTGTGGAGTCTTTAACCACTCATTTTCTTCCATAATCATCACCTCCATTCTTGTGCCACTTCCCTAGCCATTAGAGCTAGTAGTAAGCTTCTTGATCTTGTTTTTACTTCTCATCATAATGGATAAAGTGTTATTTTTTTTTATAAATCAATTTTCATTAAAATGCCAAAGTAACAAATTACAAACAAGTGTTATGTAAGTGGTTAAACTCATAAATCACAAAGAAATAAGAAGATGATCATTAACATAAAGCTAAATAACATGAAATCTAAGATGATTAAGTGTATGTATGAAACTTGTTTGTGGATTTCTTGTGTTTATGACGTTGAACATCATAATAACCTTGCTAGATGATGATTAAACACATGATCTAGCAAGTATAAGGATGGATCTTGAAGAAATCATAATGATCATCATTTATGTTTCACATGAACTTGAAAATAAAAATGTTTTAGAGTATGATGATGGTTGATATATGTTGAATGTCTTGTAAATAGATAATTACAAAAGTAATTTTCTCAAGAAACCAAGTTTATTTACAAGATTTACAAGGTCATGGTTTTTAAGTAAACTAATCATATTTTTAGTGTTAAATCAAGACTAGAAACATGTTTGTAACAAGAAAAATACAAAAGAATTATTTTTGGAAAAATCATCTTACAAGTTGTAAATGACTAAATCTTTCAAGAATGTGATTTACAAACAAATAACCACACTTTAAAGGGTAACTAAGCTTACTAAATACACTAGTAAGTTACTACAAATTTTTACAAAGTTTCAAGTTCATGTCATAGTGCAAATCTCATTTTTTTTTGGCACATGGTAAGTCTTGAATGATTTGTTAATGATTGACGATAATTTATAAAAGAAAATGATATGCTTTGAAAGCATGAAAACCTCCATTTTTAAGGGGAAACTATGCCAAATATTTTCTAGAAATTAAACACTAAGGAAAATATTTTTAAACAAATGTTTATAAATATATTTTAAACATGATTTTTCATATAAAGTTTGCCATAATTTTTGTTACAAAAATTACAAAATATTGGAGGTTGTTTTTGGAAATAAAAGTGACTAAATATGTATTTAGGAAGATATATATATATATTTAGATGTCATCATGAGTGTGATTACTTGTATATTATGTGTATTAGTTATATTATTTTAGGACTTGAAATAATATAACTCACCAAAATACCAAAAAATACAATACCAAATATTACCAAAAATTCCAAGAAATAAATATACAAATTATACCCAAGATATTGGAGAAACCGAACAAGGAATATAACTTACAATAAATATTCCGGAATTAGATTCGTAAGTATATTTTGGTAAACGGTATTTTGGAAACCAAGAAAACAAAAATATGATTTTCATAAGTATTATAAAATAAATCATATTTTTGACAAAAAGAAAATATATTACTTTTGTGTAAAGAAAAATATATATGTTTTATTGAAATTATTAGAAGATACATTATTTTTGGGAGAAAATATATATATTTCCTTAAATAAACTTTGGACATATTATTTTTGGGTGAAAAATAGATTTATATATATATTTTCTAAGTTAGACTAGAAAATATATTATTTTGAGACTTATATGAAAAGTATAAATATTTTTGCCAAGGAAAATTATAAATAATTTTTCTATGTAATATTTCTTAAAATATATATTTTGGGAATATATATTGATATATTCTATTAGAAATATTATTCCGCAAAAGTTAATACACAAATTAAGTATGAGATACTTAATAAACACAATAAAAATACGTATTCTCGTACGTATAATTACTCGTACGTATAATTACACACCGGAATACGCCATTGATACTTGGCAAAAATATAGAAGGATAAGAATAAGAATACAAATACACCCATCCTTGGGGAGTTATACAAGTACAAATACGTAAACTTGACAAGTTAAAATGTATTATTTTAACTAATATTCCAAAATTCATAAATATAGTTTAGAGTAAACTGTCATTTTGGTCCCTATGGTTTGGGCACTTTTGCCATTTTAGTCCAAATCTCAAACTTATTACATATGGGTCCCTGTGGTTTGCATTTTGTTGCCATTTTAGTCCAAAACTTAAAATCTCTGAATTTTGACTGTTTTAATGACCCTTTTTTGTCCTTATCTGAAGGGGTAGTTTGGGCATTTAATTTTCATTAATGTAATTCAATTATTAAAAAACCACATAATATAAAAACCCCTTAGATTACCAGACAATTACTTCATCATCTTCAACCTTCCTATCGAAACCCTAACCAGATATCAAACCCAAAAAAAAACCCTAACCCACAGGAGATCGAAGAACGGGCACTTGTGGAGCCTCAACGTCACTGAGAACCTCATGGACAACACAAAACCCAGGTCGTCGTTTTCACCGGTGCAACAAACCATCAAGCTGTGGATTCGTTGCTTGGGCTGAGCCACCAAAGATTGAGAATGCGGCTGTGATGATTCCTGCATTGTTGGACACCATCAAGCGGCATGAAGAGAATGCAAGACAGATGTTTGCTCGGAACATGAAGCTTGAAGAAGAAGCTAAAAATTGGCACAGGAGAAGAAGATGCTTAAAGTTATCTTAGGTTTCAGTTTTTTGTTGTTCATGTTTTACTATGTTAAGTCCGGTTAGGGTTTGACTTGTGTTTGGATTTTGTAAGTTTGGTCTATACTATCGACCTGCTAATATGGTTGGGGCTTTTTGTATGGATTTTGTAATGGAAAGTTTGGGGCTTTTTGTAATGAATCATCTAATGTGTTGTGCATCTAATCTATTATGTCAATGTGTCGAAATGTGCATCTAATTTGTTGTGCATCTAATGTCTTATGACAATGTGCCGAAATGTGCCGACATGTGCATCTAATGTCTTATGACACTATGTGCAGTTTACCAAATGTGCAGTTTACCAAATGTGCAGTTTTCCAAATGTGCAGCCAATTTGCACCAAATGTGCAGCCAATCTGCACTAAATGTGCAGCCAATCTGCACCAAATGTGCATTGCAGCATTTAACCTAAGAAATGTGCACCCAAATACCAAATATGCATCATTTAACATACCAAAATAGATCTGCAAAGTGCAGTCTTTAACATTACATAAACAGTTTCATGATCTAACATACCAAACATACATAAACAGTTTCATGAACATAATGTACCAAAACATAAGTTCCAAACAACCATTAACACTAATAGTTAAGCAGTTTGACATGATCTAATGTACCAAAACAGTTTGTTGCAAATTGTAAACATCACAGTTTGAAACAAAATGCAAAAATGTCAACTGTAGTCAACTGTAGTCCATCTAAGCCTGTGGCCCCCCTAACCTTGTGCCCCTTCCTGACCTTGTGCCCCTTGCTGTGCTTGTGCCCCTTTCCTTCTACAAGTTCTTTTGTTATGCCCCACACCCTTGCAGATTTTACATGTCACTGAGCCTCCCTTCCTTGGCAACTTACTAGTTGCAGGGATGATGTTGCTGACATTGACCATAGATTCTGCAACTTTAGCCTTTTTTTTTCCTTTGAAACTGCAACTTTAGCCTCTGCAATCTCCTGTGCAAACTTCTTTCATTTCTTTTTTGGTCTCCCAATTTGGACATGATACTTTGGAGGGATCAAAGTGGTTGGGCATGCAGATTTAGGCCACAAATCACTACCATTAACTGGTTCTACATTATGCTTGTAAACCTCAACCCAAGACTCAACCCAATACACTGGATGTACCCATTTTTTAGGAACTCCATCACCTTTACTATGCAATCCCATGTTCCAGATACATGCCACTGCATGTCTACATGGGATGCCTGTTAGATCCCATCTCCTACAAGAGTATGTTCTTTCATCTAATACCACAACTCTCTGGTCTTGGTGGTCATTGAAGTGTGTGCTAACCTGAAACTTTATTCCTCCACTCCAGATTACAGTGTATTCTGCAGCCTTAGTCTTTGCGGTTTGAAGCACAGCAGTAGCAGCTGGTGTTAATGGGCCTTTGCACATGCCAATCTTGTTATTCACCACAACAATCTTCTTCATAAGGTACTCTCTGATATACTCAAGGCAGGTTATTATAGGCTTGTCCCTACCTTGAATCAATTGCCTATTGAATACCTCACAGATGTTATTCAGCAAAATATCACACCTAGCCTTGCCTGGAATATGTTCAATTCAATTAATTAACATGATCAAAACAAGTCATCTGAAAACAATTTAAGTGGTAAATTACATACCTGTGAAGTAGGCTCTGACCTAATGTTTGCTTGGAATTTCTTTTAGCCAATCATGTAGTCCTTTGTCCTTATCAATAACTGCCTTCATAGCCTTTTCAAACTCAGGCACAGTTCCACAACAGGTTTTTGTATTCATCACCACCCCATTTTGATTTCATATTTTCATGTATATGTCTCAGGCAATATCTGTGCTCTGAGCTTGGATACACTTTCAGTATAGCAGGTATCAATCCCTAGCATCATAGTTACAAAAAGGGTTAACGTTGTAATAAGAAAATGCAAAAATAACAATTAAATCATTGAACAATAGTTACCTTTTGCCTGTCAGTTTTGAAGGTGAAATTATTGTTAGGTTCCAGTTCAAGATCATCACCTAAACACTGAAGAAATCATGTCCAGCTTGCAGTTGTTTCAGCCTCCACCACTGTATAGGCAACAGGATAAATCCCATTGTTGCCATCCACTCCTACTGCTGTGAGAATCTGGCCAGGGAATGGCCCTTACAAAAAACATCCATCAAGCCCCAGTATAGGTCTCCCTATCAATTTAAATCCAGCCTTTAATGCACCTAAGCAAACATATATCCTCCTAAATTGCCTTGTTGGATGCTAGGATTGCCACAAGGTTCAACATCTATCTTAACTGTGCTTCTAGGATTAGATCTGAGAAGCTCCTCACAATAATTCCTAAGATTTTCATACTGAGCCCTATAGTGACCCTGCACTTTTTCTGTTGCCTTCATCTTAGCCCTAAAAACTTGGTGCAAAGTCACTTCAACTTGATATTTCCTTTGAAGATCTTCCTGTAGAGCTTTAAGTGGTATCCCAGGATTGTTTTTCACAGTGTGTTGAATTTTTTTGGATAACCAGGCAACTGTGCACAGTCTAACATCTCTGGTGTTCAGACATACATGTTCTTTGTATAGGGTTTTAACAACCCAAGAGCCCGCCTTTTTAACTTTAGAAACATAAAGCATCCAAGGGCAAGTTGTGACAACCCTCACTAAACCAGGTATCCGTACGACTTAATTAATAATTAATTACTGCTTAATTATTGTGCTTGTTTGAAATTACTGATGAACTGCTATTTGATTCCTGATACATGCATATACCTGCATCATACTTTACTTACCGTCACTACATTATTTACATGCTAAACCTTAGTGACAAACATGATGCACCAAAAGCACAGTAGCACAATGAACGGATAACCTATTGAACATGCTGATAAAGCCAGCATCAGGCAGACACTGCCTCTAAGGCCTGTATGAGCCAGAAATATTTTACTACACTAGTGGTGAGTGTAGGGATACAAGGGTTGTAGAACTGCGTCTCTAGGAATAAGTTACAATGACTGGATGTGCCTAAAACGTGCTTTAAGCACAAAGACTCAGCACTTTAATAAACAATTCAGCATTTGGCTAACTAATAAAGTGCCAAAACATGAGAAAAATATTACTAGACACTTTCCAAAGTGTCAGGAATAAGTTGTGTCACTAAAAATAATAATAACGACACTTTAACGCTTTGTTAAGCACTTTAACGGATCTCTATCCAACCGAACAACCGGACTATACCCGGAACATGAAAATATTGTTAATAACATTACTTATCTTTTTCTGAGCCAGTTAGGGTCCCTGAATACCCCAACACCCACTGTAAAGCACAACACACTAGTAACCGGGTTAATCACTTAACTAACTAGATTAACCTAACTACATACTTAGTGTTTGGTTGAGTTTGAACTAGGAACCCCCCCCCCCCCCCTTAACCAACCGTCCCCAAGAGGGGGGACATACTTTGTCCTCCAAATTATTATTTTAATCTTCATGTTTAGTGTCTAGAGAGCATGAAATCCGTTGGGTAATACACTTATGGAATGACTATAAGATCAAGGATTAGCCTAACATATCATTCACCACTTAACACCCCAAAACAACTCCCTCTCTCTCTCTCTAGAAAGCTCACGACCGAACACCCTCTTGCACCCATCAATTTTTCGAGCTTTGATCTTCACATTCCAAGTTCATACAAGCGTTAAGGATCACGTATAAGGAGGCTTGGTGCATTCGGAAGGCGAAGGACCTCACCCTATTGTTTTTATCCACCCATTTTGCGCTTAGATTCTTCCCTAGCCTCGAGCTAGTAGTAAGTTGCTATAATCACCCTCTCGAACTATTTTGAAGTGGTTAATAAGATTTGTAACGGTTAAAACTCGTAATCTTGCAAGATGACACACAAAAATTTACTAAAAATGCTTGTAATGATGGTTAAAGGCTCATATGTTGTGTAAATCTTGTAGTAATTGATTTGTGTGATTATTTGGACCCGATCTATGTTGTGGTAGCTCGGATCGTCATTTAACCCGGATTAGTCATGACCTTGGATCATGACATAAGGTTGTTTTGGAAGTAACAAGGGTTAAAGGATGAAACTCTACCACACGCGAATCATGAACCTGGGAAAAAGCGATTTTGCTTGTGAAAAAGTGTTTAAAACTAGTAGATCTACGTATCTACAAGCGGTATTCTCAAAGAACCAAGTATCAAAGAAATCATGTTTTCTAAAGACGGATCTTACACTAACACGAATGATTTTTAGAACACACAAGTGTGTAAACACTTGTGTAGCACACACTTTCGACAAAATAACTATTTTTGAAAATGTTAACAAGAAGTTGTAAAGATAGAATTTCGTTAAAAACGAGACTTTTACGAAACCGGATGGATTTATATAAAGATACACTAAAAGTAAGGAGCTTTACTACATATTTTTGGGAAAACTACAAGTTCATGTAATTCTTGCGAATTACATGTTTATTAACTAGTTTGATGCGTTGAATATTGCTTTGGTTAAACAAGAAAAATGGTTGATTTGATCATAAAAGAAAATGATACGCTTGAAAGCGTGGCCACCTCCAGTTACAGAGGAAACTCTGGCGAAATTTTTCTAAAACCTAACACTTAGAATTATTTTCACTATAAGTGTTAGAAATACTTTTCGACTTGTTTTCAAATTATAGATTTCACCACGACTTTATTTACAAAACATCGGAGGTGGGATTTCACAAAATAAAACTTGGTAAATATATATTTAGTATATATTTTTCATAAAGTCACTTGATATGTGTTTATGATTATTTTGTGAAAATACTAGTATTATTTTTAGGGTAAAAATAATACTATCGAATGGTGACGAATCCAAAATAATACGAACGCCTTCGTGATAAATATATAAGTTACACCGGTAATTATTATTACCACTCGATCATTAAAACGTAACTTACGCATTTTTAAGAAAATATGACTTAACGCGTATTTTTGTCAAGGTATTATTTTGGGAAAATTTATGTAATAGAAAATATAATATTTTTGAGAAGAATATTTATATTTTGGAGTTAGAAATAAAATATATTTTAAGTGAGACATAATAATATATTTCGAAATTATACGAACGCACATGTATTAAATCCCTCATCCTTGGGAAGGAAAATGATTACCAAGTATTTACTAAATGTAAACACGAAATAGTTGTCTAACTATTTCCCAAAAACTTAAACCATAAAGCTAAGGCACGGCCGTCCGTCTAATAGAATTAGTACGTGTAGGTCGTCACACAGCTGCTTGATCAGGAGACATACTTGGTAGAGACGCACCACTGTGAGTTCATGTCCCCCTTTTCTCTTAATTGTTTTCAGTTTTCTAAACTACGGGGGTGAAATACATGTTACTATGATTACAAGTACTTTATACATGGTATGGTTAGCGTAAGGAGGGTTACTACTTAGATCATGTGAGTGGGTAGGCGGGAACTGGAGGCCATTAATCCTCATTATAGGACCGAGGGACGTAAGCGGTAGATCTATCTGGGTGTAGCGAGCCCAACTCCAGGTCCAACAATGCGGACCTCGGGGTGACTTTGTACCCAATGCAAAATCTGCTAGGTTTGAGTCTTCCTACTTGCACTTCACACGTATCAATGGCCTTGCAAACCATTGGTGATCTCTTTTTCCTTATTTGCTACATACCAGGATTTTTATTCTTACAAAGGTTTATTTACTCACTTACACATGAACTCGTTCAACATTATTGTTGATTTTTCAACTTACGTGTATTTCAGGGAATTAAAGGATCTGGCGCGGTATGACACGTTTTCCCGCTGCACTAGTTACGAGGTCGTCCGGGTTTAGGGAATGTGACTCTTTCCTGGACAAGTCACAGTCCTTAAACTATGCTTATGTTATATTGTGTTTGTTGAACAATGTTTATGTCGTAGGATGTGTTTCCGTTAAGACAATGTTATTGTATTTGGTTTTTAAAACTTAATCGAATGGATGATCTTGCATGGTTTTATTTCATATAGCTTTGTTATGGTTAAGCTATGGTATTAAGAAGTCACACCAAATTAACCACGCTTCCGCAAAGCCAGGGTGTGACAGCTTGGTATCAGAGCTCTGATCATAGCGAACTAGGATTCTTTCTCGAGTCTAGACTATGATCACTAGGGCTCTCACGAAAACATTTTTTACACTGCATACCACTTAAGTCCAGATCCAAAACGTTTTTACAAACAAATGTTGAGCACATTTTATTTATTAGTTATAGGCTCAATCTGGGAGGCTGAGGCTCGGTCTGGGAGGCCGAGGCTCGGTCTGGGAGGCCGAGGAAGTTGTCTAGTGGGACTAGGGAATCAGTCTGGGAGGCTGGGAGAGTTGTCTAGTGGGACTAGGGAGTCAGTCTGGGAGGCTGGGAGAGTTGTCTAGTGGGACTAGGGAGTCAGTCTGGGAGGCTGGGAGAATTGGCTAGTGGGACTAGGAAGAGCAGTCTGAGAGGCTGGGAGAATTGGCTAGTGGGACTAGGAAGAGCAGTCTGAGAGGCTGGGAGAATTGGCTAGTGGGACTAGGGAGTCAGTCTGGGAGGCTGGGAGAGTTGTCTAGTGTGACTAGGGAGTCAGTATGGGAGGCTGGGAGAATTGGCTAGTGGGACTAGGAAGAGCAGTCTGAGAGGCTGGGAGAATTGGCTAGTGGGACTAGGAAGAGCAGTCTGAGAGGCTGGGAGAATTGGCTAGTGGGACTAGGAAGATCAGTCTGGGAGGCTGGGAGGCTAGTGGGACTAGGAGAATTATTTGATTGCTTACTTGGTGACTAATGTGCTTATATGTTTATATGATTATATGATTGATTGTTATACGTATGTGTGTTTGTGTTACAAACGTCATGCCTTCATCATGTACTAGAAAGATGGACACTACGAATCCCATGGCCATAGTATCAGACGACATAGTTTCATCAGAGCACGAGGTGTACATTTCCGATACTACCGGCACCGACGATGACGAATTTTAGCCCTTTGCGCTGCCTGATGTCGTAGCAGAGACTGCTGATGGCCATCTTGTTAGGAATTTTCCACTCGCGGTGGTCCCTGCTCATGTGCCCCTTGCTGCTTATCCCGTTGTTGAGATGCCCCCCGACGTTGTCTCTGACGACGATAACGATCTATTAGAGGAGGACCCATTTGAGGGCGAGGCCCTATTGCTGCTGGTGATAGCCTACCGCTTACTGAAGCTCCTACAAGAAGAGGCTCATGCCCACTCACCTGTCCCAGACTCATTTAAGTCTGTGACGTCCGCATCTTTGCATACACCGGGAGTGTAGCACCACTCACACGACGCCGACCCTGATATGGCATCATCAGTTGCACCAGTTCTCGCACACAGCATTGAGTTTGATCGCGATATTGAGGACGATTCTGTTTTTCCACCTGGTTTTGATCCAGACCATGACATTGAGTTCATACACTTAGACCGGCCCTTGGAGGATTCTGTAGTCCCTGTCGACCCTATGTTTGTTGACCCAGCTGATTTTGAGATGGAGTTTGATGATCCAGAGCCGGTTGTGGCCCCTGAGCCAGGCGTTGCTCCTGACCCCGCATTGGAGCATGACCCTGTTCATGCTGATGTACCTGCTGTTGCTCTTTGATTGATCATCTGCTTAGACGAGAGAAAATTGGGGTAACTGTGCAAGACAATTTATTATTACGGGGGCCCACGTAATAACGCCTTGTAGTGCACAGAAATCCTGGTGGACTCTATAGGTCAAGCTAATGAAAACCAATGTAGCAGGAAATAACTAAAACACGAATGACCAAGGCGATGAGTTCATTCTATTACAAGCAATAAGCCAATTTGGCAAGCCTATGTGAAGGCTCAGAAATTTATTTCCCCACTCATACCATGAGTATATTTACGTGTAAAATTGGGTGATTACATGATGGCTTATGGTGCTGTGTATCTCATAGACGATTGAAATGTTGTCTAGCCTGCTTCATACCACTTCGACAGAAGGGAATGCCACCCAGATGTGGCACAGACACCAGTACGTTGCCAAGGACAGAAGCCAAGTTGCAAGAACGCATCTCACAGGCAATTGCACGACATGAAGCCCTCCGCTCTAAGCACAACAATGGCACTACTGGAAATAACCCTCCAACTGGTTGCACCTATACGCAGTTCCTGAACTGCAAGCCTTTGAACTTTGACGAAACAGGAGGCACCGTGGCATTTGTTCGTTGGTCCGAAAAGACTGACTCCATTCTAAGAATGAGTAACTGTTCGCCCCAACAGAGTGTTACCTATATCTCAGGGTTATTTCTGGATGGCACACTCTCATGGTGGGACCTTCAGGTTCAGACCCTTGGTACAGATGCTGCTTATACACTGAGCTGGGACGAGCTCAAAGAAATGATGGAGAAGAAATACTGTTCTAGGGCCGGAATCCAGAAGCTTGAGGTGGAGTTCTGGAATTTGAAAATGGACGAACCAAAGATTCCGGAATACGTCCAGCTATCGCACGACTTGTCTAGGGTCGTCCCCTACTTAGTCAAACCGGAGTTCAAAAGGATTGAACGATTCATTTGGGGACTTGCACCCCAGATCAGGGGCATGGTTACTACCTCGAAGCCCTCAACCATTGCAGAGGCTATCGATATGGATGCCACCAAGACGCGAGACGCGCATGCCTGCCAACGAGGCAGAACTTCAAGGAATCATCGCTGCTGCCATCGCGCAATACGCCGCCTCGCAAGGAGGACCCAGCGGAAGCAGCTCAAACAACAATGGTAACAACAATCCACCTCATGGGTGCACCTACAAGCAGTTTCTAGGCTGCAAGCCTGTCAAATTTGATGGCACCGGAGGTGCTGTCGCTTTTATTCGTTGGGCTGAGAAGACTGAATCTGTTCTCCGCATGAGCAAATGTGCACCAAACCAGCAAGTCACCTACATTTCTGGGCTATTTTTGGATGGAGCCCTATCTTGGTGGAATTTGCAAGTGCAGACACTTGGTGAAGCTGCTGCCTACGCACTAACCTGGACCGAACTGAAGGAACTTATGCGCAAAAAGTACTGCTCTCGCGCGGAAATCCAAAGATTGGAACCTGAGTTCTGGCATTTGAAAATGGAAGGTCCAAAGATCGCAGAATACGTTCAGAGGTTCCATGACTTATCGCATGTGGTACCCTACATGGTCACTCCGGAGTTCTAGTGGATTGAACGTTTCATTTGGGGATTAGCTCCTCAAATCATAAGCATAGTGACCTCATCCAAGCCTGCGACAATTACTGAGGCAATCGATTTGAGCGTGGCTCTCACTGAGGAGGCTATCCGCCTGAACAAGTTCGATGAGATCGAGCCTAAGAAGAAAGAGACTCACGTCGAGTCATCCGGAGGTAACAAACGAAAGTTCTCAAACTTCAAACAAGGCACTAGTGGGGTTGTTAAGAAAGGAGAGCCAAGCGCGCCAGCTCAGGTTACAGCTGGTAGTGGAAAGAAAGGAAAAGGATATATGGGCACCCAGCCCAAGTGTAATACCTGCCAACGCCACCATTCTGGCCATTGTAGTATGAAGATATGCGAAGCATGTGGGAAGTCGGGCCACTTGAAGGACACTTGTTGGGCCACTGCTGGCCAGGGAGGCCAGGGAGGATCCGGAAACAGAAATAACAACCGGGGTGGGAATGGAAATCGCCCACAAGGAAACAATGGAGGTAATGGGAATCGAGGCAACAATGCTAATCAAGCGGGCGCCGTGAATCATAACCAAAGGAACAACCAAGCTGGAAATGGAGGTGGAAACGGGCAAAGACTTGGATGCTTTAACTGTGGTGATATCGGGCACTTTAAGAGGAACTGCCCAGAGTTAAACCAAGCCCGTGGAAGAGTGTTCCATATCGAAGCGAGGGAAGCGCGCCAGGATCCCAATATTGTCACTGGTACGTTCCCTGTAAACCAACGCTATGCATCCGTTTTATTTGATACTGGTGCCGACTATAGCTTCGTATCGTTAGAATTTAAGAATATGCTTGGTTTAACCGCTAGTAAATTAGATATTCCGTACTCAATCGAATTGGCTAATGGGAAGTTAGTAGAAGCCAATGAAGTTGTCAGAGGCTGTGTGATCGAATTGGGAGAGCGTGAGTTTGCTCTGGATCTACTACCAGTCCAGTTGGGAAGCTTCGACGTGGTGGTAGGAATGGATTGGTTATCAGGCAACAAGGCTGAAATTGTTTGTCACGAAAAGGTCGTTCGTATCCCGACCGAAGATGGTGAAACAATTGTGGTACATGGTGAGAAGCGTGATACGCCGTTAAGAATTATCAGCTGCCTGAAAGCGCGAAAGTGTTTGCAGAAGGGATGTGTTGCCTTCCTGGCACACATTGTGGATAAGAAGGCTGCTGAGCCAAGAATAGAAGACATCCCTGTCGTGAGGGAATATCCAGAAGTCTTCCCAGAGGACTTACCTGGACTGCCACCTCAGAGACAAGTAGAGTTCCGCATTGACTTAGTTCCAGGCGCCGCGCCTGTGGCTAAGGCACCTTATAGACTTGCTCCGTCTGAGATACAAGAACTGTCGACACAACTTCAAGAGTTGTTAGACAAGGGATTTATCCGACCAAGCTTCTCGCCTTGGGGAGCTCCAGTCCTATTTGTCAAGAAGAAGGATGGTAGTTTTCGTATGTGTATTGACTACCGGGAGTTGAACAAGCTGACGATCAAGAATAGATACCCTCTGCCAAGGATTGATGATCTGTTTGGTCAACTGCAAGGCTCAAGCTTTTATTCAAAGATCGATCTTCGATCTGCATACCATCAGTTAAGGATACAAGAGGAGAGTATCCCAAAGACAGCCTTCAGAACTCGTTATGGGCACTACGAGTTCCTTGTTATGCCGTTTGGTTTGACAAACGCACCTGCAGTCTTTATGGACTTGATGAATAGAGTTTGCAAGCCGTACTTGGACAAGTTCGTGATTGTGTTTATCGACGACATCTTGATTTATTCAAGAACAAAGGCTGAGCACGAACAACATTTAAGAGCTATTTTGGAGTTGCTGAAGAAGGAACAGTTGTATGCCAAGTTCTCTAAGTGCGAGTTTTGGCTACGTGAAGTACAATTTCTTGGACACGTGGTGAACGGAGATGGAATCCATGTTGATCCCACAAAGATCGAAGCGATCAAGAGTTGGGAAACGCCAAAGACGCCAACCGAAATTCGACAATTCTTAGGTTTGGCTGGTTACTACCGAAGATTCATTGAGAATTTTTCAAAAATCGCTCAACCGTTGACGCTCCTCACGCAGAAAGATAAGAAGTTTGATTGGGGAATCAAACAGGAAGAAGCGTTCCAGATATTGAAGGATAAGCTCTGCAATGCGCCAATCTTAGCACTACCAGAAGGTACAGATGATTTCGTGGTGTATTGTGACGCCTCACGTCAAGGATTGGGTTGTGTGTTGATGCAATGCCAAAAGGTTATTGCTTACGCATCGCGTCAATTGAAAGTACATGAAAAGAACTATACCACACTTGATTTGGAACTTGGCGCAGTGGTTTTTGCATTAAAGATCTGGAGACACTACCTTTATGGTACGAAATGTACAATCTTCACAGATCACAAGAGCCTACAACACATATTCAATCAGAAGGAGCTGAATATGAGGCAGAGACGATGGGTTGAGTTGTTGAATGATTACGACTGCGAGATAAAGTACCACCCAGGGAAGGCGAATGTGGTCGCCGATGCCCTAAGTCGAAAGGAGAGGATCAAACCCATAAGGGTTAGGGCTTTAGAAATGAGTATCCAAACCGATCTTTCCTTGCGCATTCGTGCCGCGCAGAAAGAAGCTCTCAAGGAAGGAAACCTTGAAGAAGAATATCTCCGTGGGATGGAGAAGCTACTGGTACCAAACGAGGAAGGAACGTTATGTTTTGAGAAAAGGATTTGGGTTCCTTTGTTTGGAGGTTTAAGGAAGGGTATTTTCGATGAAGCTCACAAGTCGCGGTACTCTATCCACCCTGGAGCGGATAAGATGTACCAGGATCTCAAAGATTATTATTGGTGGCCTAGGATGAAAGGCGATGTTGCTGTTTATGTGAGCAAATGTTTAACATGCGCTAAGGTTAAAGCCGAATATCAGAAGCCTTCAGGACTTCTGCAACAACCCGAGATTCCCAAGTGGAAATGGGAACAAATCTCAATGGATTTTATTACAAAGTTGCCAAGAACGCCAAGAGGTCATGACACTATCTGGGTGATAGTTGACCGCCTAACAAAGTCCGCACACTTTCTGCCAATCAAAGAGAAGGATAACACTAGCAAATTGGCTGAAATTTACATGAGAGAAATCGTCGCACGTCATGGAGTGCCTCTCTCGATCATCTCTGATAGAGACGGAAGGTTTGTGTCAAGGATATGGCAATCCTTCCAAGAAGCTTTTGGCTCACAATTAAATCTGAGCACTGCGTTTCATCCGCAAACTGACGGTCAAAGTGAGCGAACGATTCAGACGTTAGAAGATATGCTGAGAGCATGTGTAATGGATTTGGGCGGTAGCTGGGACAAGCATTTGCCTTTGGTCAAATTTTCATACAACAACAGCTACCACACCAGTATTGGAGTCGCGCCATTCGAAGCTCTTTACGGACGCAAGTGCCGATCACCCCTATGTTGGGCTGACGCAGGTGATAGGCAGCTTGCTGGTCCCGAAATCGTCCAAGAGACGACAGACAAGATTGTGCAGATTCGAAAACGCATCGAAGCAGCTCGCCACAGACAGAAAGCCTATGCAGATCCAAACTGGAAACACTTGGAATTCCAAGTTGGAGAAATGGTTTTATTGAAAGTTTCACCCTGGAAGGGTGTGGCACGCTTCGGAAAGCGTGGAAAGTTAAATCCGCGCTACATTGGTCCTTTCAGAATTTTGGAAAGAATAGGACTAGTAGCATACAAGCTGGACTTGCCTGCCGAACTCCATTCAGTTCACGATACATTTCATGTATCCAACCTGAAGAAAAGTCCAACTCAAGATACCATTGCCATTCCCATCGACGAGATTCATGTTGATGACACGCTCCATTTCGTTGAAGAACCGGTCGAGGTTACGGATTGGAAAGTAAACAAGACCCGCCGGAGCAGTGTCAAGCTCGTCAAAGTTCGTTGGAATGCCAGACATGGTCCTGAATACACCTGGGAGCGTGAGGACCGGATGAAAGAGAAATACCCCCACCTATTTCCTAAGAACCCTGCATCTACAAGCAAGCGGAACTTAAAATTTCGGGACGAAATTTTTCTAACGGGGGGAGAATGTGACAACCCTCACTAAACCAGGTATCCGTACGACTTAATTAATAATTAATTACTGCTTAATTACTGTGCTTGTTTGAAATTACTGATGAACTCCTATTTGATTTCTGATACATGCATATACCTGCATCATACTTTACTTACCGTCACTACATTATTTACATGCTAAACCTTAGTGACAAACATGATGCACCAAAAGCACAGTAGCACAATGAACGGATAACCTATTGAACATGCTGATAAAGCCAGCATCAGGCAGACACTGCCTCTAAGGCCTGTATGAGCCAGAAATATTTTACTACACTAGTGGTGAGTGTAGGGATACAAGGGTTGTAGAACTGCGTCTCTAGGAATAAGTTACAATGACTGGATGTGCCTAAAACGTGCTTTAAGCACAAAGACTCAGCACTTTAAAAAACAATTCAGCATTTGGCTAACTAATAAAGTGCCAAAACATGAGAAAAATATTACTAGACACTTTCCAAAGTGTCAGGAATAAGTTGTGTCACTAAAAATAATAATAACGACACTTTAAAGCTTTGTTAAGCACTTTAACGGATCTCTATCCAACCGGACTATACCCGGAACATGAAAATATTGTTAATAACATTACTTATCTTTTTCTGAGCCAGTTAGGGTCCCTGAATACCCTAACACCCACTGTAAAGCACAACACACTAGTAACCGGGTTAATCACTTAACTAACTAGATTAACCTAACTACATACTTAGTGTTTGGTTGAGTTTGAACTAGGAAACCCCCCACCCCCCCCCCCCTTAACCAACCGTCCCCAAGAGGGGGGACATACTTTGTCCTCCAAATTATTATTTTAATCTTCATGTTTAGTATCTAGAGAGCATGAAATCCGTTGGGTAATACACTTATGGAATGACTATAAGATCAAGGATTAGCCTAACATATCATTCACCACTTAACACCCCAAAACAACTCCCTCTCTCTCTCTAGAAAGCTCACGGCCGAACACCCTCTTGCACCCATCAATTTTTCGAGCTTTGATCTTCACATTCCAAGTTCATACAAGCGTTAAGGATCACGTATAAGGAGGCTTGGTGCATTCGGAAGGCGAAGGACCTCACCCTATTGCTTTTATCCACCCATTTTGCGCTTAGATTCTTCCCTAGCCTCGAGCTAGTAGTAAGTTGCTATAATCACCCTCTCGAACTATTTTGAAGTGGTTAATAAGATTTGTAACGGTTAAAACTCGTAATCTTGCAAGATGACACACAAAAGTTTACTAAAAATGCTTGTAATGATGGTTAAAGGCTCATATGTTGTGTAAATCTTGTAGTAATTGATTTGTGTGATTATTTGGACCCGATCTATGTTGTGGTAGCTCGGATCGTCATTTAACCCAAATTGGTCATGACCTTGGATCATGACATAAGGTTGTTTTGGAAGTAACAAGGGTTAAAGGATGAAACTCTACCACACGCGAATCATGAACCTGGGAAAAAGCGATTTCGCTTGTGAAATAGTGTTTAAAACTAGTAGATCTACGTATCTACAAGCGGTATTCTCAAAGAACCAAGTATCAAAGAAATCATGTTTTCTAAAGACGGATCTTACACTAACACGAATGATTTTTAGAACACACAAGTGTGTAAACACTTGTGTAGCACACACTTTCGACAAAATAACTATTTTTTAAAATGTTAACAAGAAGTTGTAAAGATAGAATTTCGTTAAAAACGAGACTTTTACGAAACCAGATGGATTTATATAAAGATACACTAAAAGTAAGGAGCTTTACTACATATTTTTGGGAAAACTACAAGTTCATGTAATTCTTGCGAATTACATGTTTATTAACTAGTTTGATGCGTTGAATATTGCTTTGGTTAAATAAGAAAAATGGTTGATTTGATCATAAAAGAAAATGATACGCTTGAAAGCGTGGCCACCTCCAGTTACAGAGGAAACTCTGGCGAAATTTTTCTAAAACCTAACACTTAGAATTATTTTCACTATAAGTGTTAGAAATACTTTTCGACTTGTTTTCAAATTATAGATTTCACCACGACTTTATTTACAAAACATCGGAGGTGGGATTTAACAAAATAAAACTTGGTAAATATATATTTACTATATATTTTTCATAAAGTCACTTGATATGTGTTTATGATTATTTTGTGAAAATACTAGTATTATTTTTAGGGTAAAAATAATACTATCTAATGTTGACGAATCCAAAATAATACGAACGCCTTCGCGATAAATATATAAGTTACACCGGTAATTATTATTACCACTCGATCATTAAAACGTAACTTACGCATTTTTAAGAAAATATGACTTAACGCGTATTTTTGTCAAGGTATTATTTTGGGAAAATTTATGTAATAGAAAATATAATATTTTTGAGAAGAATATTTATATTTTGGAGTTAGAAATAAAATATATTTTAAGTGAGACTTAATAATATATTTCGAAATTATACGAACGCACATGTATTAAATCCCCCATCCTTGGGAAGGAAAATGATTACCAAGTATTTACTAAATGTAAACACGAAATAGTTGTCTAACTATTTCCCAAAAACTTAAACCATAAAGCTAAGGCACGGCCGTCCGTCTAATAGAATTAGTACGTGTAGGTCGTCACACAGCTGCTTGATCAGGAGATATACTTGGTAGAGACGCACCACTGTGAGTTCATGTCCCCCTTTTCTCTTAACTGTTTTCATTTTTCTAAACTACGGGGGTGAAATACATGTTACTATGATTACAAGTACTTTATACATGGTATGGTTAGCGTAAGGAGGGTTACTACTTACATCATGTGAGTGGGTAGGCGGGAACTGGAGGCCATTAATCCTCATTATAGGACCGAGGGACGTAAGCGGTAGATCTATATGGGTGTAGCGAGCCCAACTCCAGGTCCAACAATGCGGACCTCGGGGTGACTTTGTACCCAACGCAAAATCTGCTAGGTTTGAGTCTTCCTACTTGCACTTCACACGTATCAATTGCCTTGCAAACCATTGGTGATCTCTTTTTCCTTATTTGCTACATACCAGGATTTTATACTTACAAAGGTTTATTTACTCACTTACACATGAACTCGCTCAACATTATTGTTGATTTTTCAACTTACGTGTATTTCAGGGAATTAAAGGATCTGGCGCGGTTTGACACGTTTTCCCGCTGCACTAGTTACGAGGTCATCCGGGTTTAGGGAATGTGACTCTTTCCTGGACAAGTCACAGTCCTTAAACTATGCTTATGTTATATTGTGTTTGTTGAACAATGTTTATGTCGTAGGATGTGTTTCCGTTAAGACAATGTTATTGTATTTGGTTTTTAAAACTTAATCGAATTGATGATCTTGCATGGTTTTATTTCATATAGCTTTGTTATGGTTAAGCTATGGTATTAAGAAGTCACACCAAATTAACCACGCTTCCGCAAAGCCAGGGTGTGACACAAGTGGGTGGTGTATTCTTTTTAGGGTTAGGCCCAGGCCCATCTTCATTTGTTGTTCCCACTTGTGAGGGCCCAGTTGCATTTTGGGTATTTCCAGATTTACCCTTAAATGCTGTTGGTTGAGAGGGTCCTCTATCATTTATTTCACAACTACTCAGTTTTGGAATCCCACCCATACATATGACACGGAATCTGGTGTTGTCATTCCTTGTAATATGGAGTTGTCTCCTTGTTTCAATTGCATGATTCTTGACCAACATTTTAATACTATCCTTATCAGGAAATGACTGGCCAATATAAAAGGGACAATCACCAGATGTTTTAGACCTTCTTTTGTCTTTCCTAACACTCCTACAAGCTCTTTGAAGAGATGTGTCACCATTTGAATCAGTTAAACTTTCGAAGCCATCTAAATCAACCTGATCATCATCCTCATCTACATCAACTTGTTGTTCAAATTGTTCACTAATGTTAGCATCTACTTCAGCATCATACTCTTTCATATCAACACTATAATCTTCCACAACATTATCTTTATCAATGATGTAATCTGGATCATCATCTTCCTGATCATGACCCTCCTTATCAGTTCTATATTTCCTATTCTTAGCCTTTACACTTTTCCTATGAAATGACTTTACACGTTTGCTAGGGGTGGTATCTACACCTTCTGACTTTTCACCCTCACCTGCACTACCTTCACAGGATCCTTCATAACTACCATCAACACTCTCACTTTCACTATCTTCATCCTGCTGATCACTATCCTCACTGTCTTCATCCTGCTGATCACTATCCTCACTGTCTTCATCCTGCTGATCACTAAGGTCTACATATTCAGGTTCCTTTTGAACATCCTTTTTTGAAAACCTGCTAACATGTTGAATATACACCTCTAGCACCTTTTTTTTCAATATAACTAATCATTCTCAATACATCACTATCAGTGCCTAGAGGCCTTAAACCTAAAATTAAATCTTCCCCTGGAACCCTAAAATGGTAAACCATGACATCCCCTTCTGAATAACCAAATGCTAACAACATATCATTCATCACTATCAATGAAAACATATTAGAATTCACATTATCAACGTAGTCTACCTTACCCCCGTCGTATTCAAAATCATCCTCGTCAGTGAAATCACCACCATGGTGCACTTTCAGGGTGAATAAATTGGGATTATTTGCTGTGGAATAAGAAAAAAACTTTCAATCAGAAACAGGGGTTTTCAAATCCAGCTTATCAACTTCAAATACGTACCGTATTTTACTTCTGGATCAAAATGGACGCCTTCGTTTCGAACAGAGCAGCTAAAATGATCCCCATCGTCGTCCATCGGATTCGTCTTGGCAAGAATGCAGATCGTCGGAGATGATTTTTGGGTTTGAGAAGATGAACTGAGAATAGGGGTTGAAGATGATGATGTAATTGTCTGAGATAATAAGGGGTTTTTATATTATGTAGTTTTTTTAATAATTGAATTACGTTAATGAAAATTAAATGCCCAAACTACCCCTTCAGATAAGGACAAAAAAGGGTCATTAAAACAGTCAAAATTCAGGGATTTTAAGTTTTGGACAAAAATGGCAACAAAATGCAAACCACAGGGACCCAGATGTAATAAGTTTGAGATTTGGACTAAAATGACAAAAGTGCCCAAACCACAGGGACCAAAATGGCAGTTTACTCTATAATTTAAGTTAAAATATTTATTATTTTAACAAATAATTATATAACTTGGAATAATATTAAGGACACAAAGAAACGTAACTCAAAGACACTAATTAATACTAAGTTAAGGCACGACCCGCTCATCTAATAGATCGTAGTACGTTGTAGGTAGTCGTGCACACTAGTAACAGCTTGAGTTACGTCGGATTGAAGAACGCAAAACTATGAGTTCATGTCCCCCTTTTCTCTTAACTGTTTTCGGATTTATAACTCTCGGGGGTGGAATACATGTTGCATACGTTTAAATGGTATGAATTGGCTATGAAATGAATTATAGATCATGTGAGCATAGATTGAAATTGAAATGCCATTAACTCTTAATTATGGACTAAGGTTAGATCTAACGGGTACGGCCGAGCCCCACTCATGGTCCTTATGTGACCACTTGAGTGCTTTGGTGTCCCATTCGAGGTAATTCGACAACGGTCAAGGGTATTGATACAGTTAAGGTAAATTGACACAGTCAAGGTGAATTTGACTCAGTCGAGGGGAAATTCGACACAGTCGAGGGAAATCGACGAGGGTATACACCTACTCACATTGAGTGCTCCCTATGCCTTCACATACATTAATGTCGTTGCAAAACATTAATTTGATCTGTTCATAGATGTTTTTCATACCTATTTGCAAAGGAGTCTCTCAAATGTTTACAAGCTTATCAGTACTCATACAAAACGCATGAACTCGCTCAACTTTTGTTGATGTTTTTCAAAATTACATGTATTTCAGGTAACAAGTTGGATCTTGGGCGCGGGTGTTGTTTCTAGAAGTAAATTCCAACTTAGATGTCATCCATTTTTGTTGGTTTGTACTTAGTCAAAGGTTGTGTTGTTTGAAACTTAAATGACTGTTGTTTGTGATATTTTAAACTTAATGATTTGATGAACATCGTTTTGATCATATAGTTGTTTATTATGATTGAATGCAATGATTTTGAACAAGTCACGCATCATACGCTTCCGCAAAAGTCAGGGTGTGACATTGTCATAGACAACAAGGATGGTCATAAATGGGTTATTACGGAAATGAAATACACTAACTAGCTAACTAAAAAGAAAACATCAAATGATGTGTGGATTTGTAAGTAGGATAGTCTAATGTCACACCCTGGCTTTTGCGGAAACGTGGGTTTATTTGGTGTGACTTCTTAATACCATAGCAACAATCATAACAATGCTATATGAAAGTAAAACACATGATGTTCATCCATTCATTAAATTTAAAGACACCACAACGTCATTGTCTAAAAATGTCGACACATAAAACAAGTTACAACCAAAACAAGATTAAAGCGTTTTCACATGACACGACAAAAGACTTAAGTAATACGTGATTTAAAGACATGTAACCGTCCAGGTAAGGGTTACACCTCCTAAACCTGAATGACATCGTTATTCATTACGCAGCTTGACACAATAGCATACTTCGCCAGATCCATTAATTTCCTAAAATACATGTAGTTTGAAAAATCAACAAAAGTTGAGCGAGTTCATGTAAAAGTCAGTATGTGTAAACCTTCAAAGTTTGAATAAAAGTCTCTGGTATGTAGCAATAAGGAAAAAGAGATCACAAATGGGTTGCAAAGCCACTGGTATGTGTGAAAAGGTGCAGGAAGACTCAAACCTAGCAAATTTGTGCGTCGGGCACATAGTCACCTCTATGGGCCGCCCCGGCCTCATGGGTGTGGGCTCGCTACACCCATATAGATCTATCACTCATGTCCCTCGGTCCTAACAACGAGGATTGATGGCCTTAAGTGTTGTACCCACCCTTCACATGATCTAGTAGTAAACCCTCCTTAAGCTAACCATACCATGTATAAAATTGTCTGTAGTAATTGTAACATGTATTCCACCCCCGAAGTATAAAACTGAAAACTGTTAAGAGAAAAGGGGGACATGAACTCACCTTGATTTCGAGTAAGTCCAAATAAGTATGCTAATGTGAAAGTTCTTGGGAATAATATTCCACGTCACTCTAATTGTTTGAACATGCAATAATATGGAATATGTATCAACAATAATGTTTAATCGAATGAGCGGAAATCCTAAATCTCTAGCATTCGGTAGGGTTTTGTCTAAAAGAAATAATGTGATAATTATATAACTAATTATCAAAAATAATTAATTTAAATCAGGATAATTAAAATAACATTTTTAATTATTTAAACTTGAATATTACTGACTTAAAATAATTATTATGGCCTTAGAATCATTTTAAATAAATAAAATGAATAAAAATGATTATAATAACAACAAATAAGTTTATATAAGTTTAATTATCTAAATAATTAAACATAATAAAAATTTAGATTCTAAATTTATATAGACTCAGAATAATGCATATTTTGTCATAAAAATAATTTTGGATAAAAATTATATAGTTATATAATTTAATTATCTAAAACTAAACTATGCTTTTAAAGTGTAAATACTGTTTTAATTACGCAAATATCAAAATTATATGAAATATCAGTAGCAAAAATTATTTTTATACAGCTTACCACTCAAAATAATTATCATAAAAATTTCAGTAAATAACTCATAAAAATCGATTTATTATAAATTTTTAAAGATAAATTCTGTTTTTAATTAAATAAAATAGTTTTATAAATATTTTCACTGTTTTCGTATTTTTATAAATTGTAACAATGAGTATTAATGACATAAAAATTATTACAATTGATAAAATAATAAAAATAAATAAATTAAAATGGTTTGTAGAACCCTGGGTTCGAACCCAGGTCTGTATTGAAACAAACACACACACAACCACTGGGCTAGCCTGGTGGTTTGTGTTTAATGTATAAGCAGACTCTGTAATTAGTCATCTTCCTCATTCAGTTAGTCAAAGTCAGAGGTGCCGGTCAAACAAAAAGTCAAACATTTAATTACGGGTTAATTCCTATGTTTATGATTAAATTGGATTCAGTGGAACATTCTACAAGTAAAAAAAGACTTAATTGACAAAGTTTGGACATACCGGTATCGGCTGGAACGACGGAACGACTAAACTCCGGCGACTGAAATTCCGGTGAGACTTGCAGGTTTGAATTCCGTCGAATACGAAGTGTTTAAGTGAATACAAGGGGTGTAGGAAGTTCGTATGGAGTCTGAGGGTTTATATAATCGATCAATGACATAAAAATCAACAAAAATCGATGTATTAGATCTACTTTTGACATTTTTATTTACTTTCCGTTATGTTAAGGTCTAAAATATCGGCCGCTTACATTGAAATTGGTTTTAGTTTCGTATTTGACTTGTTGAGCCGAAAAAAAAAATTTGATTTGCATTTTGGTCAAACAATCGCGATTTGCAGATCTGTATCATAATAATTCAGCTATATTTTAATGTCTAAATATATATATTATGAACTAAAGCAATCAACAAGAATTAGTGGAATCAATCCACTTTTGCCTTTTAAAAAATTTCTTTCGGTTAACAGGAAAAAGACACTTAATTTGGTTGATTAATTTTGAAATATTTACACTTTGGCTCCTCAAGTTTCATTTTATACAAGAACAGTCCCTCAAGTTTCAGAATTTTACAAAATCAGCTCCTGAACTTTCAAAAATTATTCAAAACAGACCCTGAAGTTTCGAAAATATGCAACTGTGGTCCCTGAAGTTTCAGAAAATGTCACAAATGGTCCCTGTAATAGTCAGTTAGTTAAACTAACTGGGTTAAGTTTTAAAGAAGAATTTATTATATAAGGACTAACTCAGTTAGGGATGGCAATCGGACCCGAACCCGATGGGTAAACCCGAAACCCGAATTATTTGGGACGGGTTTGGGTCTAGTAATCGGGTTTGGGACCGAGTATGGGATTAGTTTTATTTTTTTTCGCGGGTTTGGGACGGGTTTGGGATTTGATGATATACCCGTTAACCCGACCCGATTACCCGATAAAGTATACCCGTTTACCCGACCCATTTACCCATATTCCTTCTATATTTTTTATATATAAATTACATATTCTTTTTTATAATTATGGAAAACCAAAAGTCACCCCCATTCCCAAAATCTCAATTAGGTAAATCTTTTTATTTCCTTTTACTTTTTAGTTTCCATTATGCACGCTTACTGATGTACATCGACTTTTAGAGTTCTCTTATGCACTCCTGAATAACCTTCTTCCCTTCCCTCATTCACTCCAAAGAAAGAGACGATCGGCGGACGGCGATTTATCTTCATCACTAGACTTGTAAACATGTAAGTTCTAACCCTATCTTCATCACTAGTGGTGTTGGTTGCAAGTTGAACACATGGTCACATGGAAGCTGACAATTTTACGAAAGCCATGTTCCTCCCTTTATTTAATTATGTTTTATATTATGTTTTACAAAGTGGTGTTGCTTTTGTGCTTTGAAAGTCAAACGCATACATCACTTTTGTGATGTTTTTTTACTGAATATAAGAGTGTTTGTGAAATTTGAATGCGTTATACCTCTTGACCGAATTGACCCAGCACTAGTATAAAGGGGTTTAACTGTTTAAGTGACCCAGCATAATACCACTTTTGTGATCTTTTTTTTTAATGCATTATACCAGTACCACTTTTGTGATCTTTTTTTTACTGAATATAAGAGTTTTTTACTGAATATAAGAGTTTTTTTCTCAACAGTTTTATCCCATATGGATATGGGAAGAGAAGAATTTGTGGGTTGTGATGATTCTAATACACAAACAAATGTTGATAGTAATCAACATATGGAAGAAGATCAACAAACAAAGACAAATCAATCTCAAAATCAAGATAAACAAAGTCATGAAGATGCTGAAGAACCTAGAGTAAGAAAAAGGAAGTTAACTTCAGTGGCATGGGAGCATTTTACAAAGATGATGGTAAATGGTGCGGAAAAGGCGGAGTGCAAATATTGCAACACTAGATTAGGCGCGAAGAGCTCAAATGGGACAAAACATTTACTTTCTCATATGGAGATATGTAAGAAACGAAAAAATAAAGATATACGCCAACAAGTGTTATCAGTGAATGAAAAATAGACATCAGGACATTCGGATATTTCTTGTTATAATTTTGATGGTGATAAGTCAAGAAGAGATCTCGCTGAGATGGCAATTGTGCATGGGTATCCACTTTCTATGGTTGAGCACCATGGGTTTAGAAAGTTTGTGAGGGGCCTCCAACCTTTTTTTAAGGTTCCATCTCGAAATACCCTAAAAAGTGATGTATTAAAGATTTTTGAATATGAAAAAAAGAAGACAATGAGGTATTTTTAATTTTTAATATGAAGTATTTATTATGTTACATTTCTATTAACGGTTATTTTTTTAGGATTTTGGAGAAGAATCCAAGTAGAATCGCAATTACCACGGACATGTGGACATCAAGTAATCAAAAAAAAGGTTTTATGGCGATTACCACTCATTTCATCGACGATAACTGGGAGATGCAAAGTCGAATTATGAGGTAAAATGTTTTATTTATATATACTTTGCTCTACTAATTGTCTTACTAATGTGCAAAATTCACAATAGGTTTATTTATGTTCCTTGTCCTCACACTGCTGAAGTTCTTGCTAATGTTTTGTACGAGTCTTTATGTGATTGGAACATAGATAGAAAGGTGTCAACAATAACGGTTGATAACTTCTCAACAAATGATTTGTTGATTCACCTGTTGCTAGACAAACTATCATTGAGTGATCTTATTTTGGGGGGGCGATTATTTCAGATGCGTTGTTGTGCACACATTCTAAATCTGATTGTCCAAGATGGGTTGTCAGTTATTGCCGATGGGATTGAGAGAATTAGGGACAGTGTTAGTTTTTGGACTGCGACACCAAAACGACTTGAAAAGTTTGAAGCAGCAGCTCATCATTTGGCAATTCCATCATCAAAAAAGTTATCCCTTGATTGCAAAACCCGTTGGAATTCAACATATCTGATGTTGAACGTTGCCATTATCTACAAGGATGTTTTTAAACGTCTTAAGCAACGAGATACACAGTATAATAGTTTGCCATCAGAGAAAGACTGGGAGTTGGCTTCTAATATTTGTCAAAAGTTGAAGGTATTTTATGAAGTAACTGAGTTGTTTTCTGGAACAAAATATCCCACAGCAAATATATTTTTTAAATCTGTTTATGAAATAAAATTTTCTTTGGACATATGGAGTCGAGATGATGAGAAAGTGATAAAGGATATGGCCAATAAGATGATTTTAAAGTATGATAAGTATTGGTCTGTTGTTCATGGGTTTATGGGAGTAGCGGCCATTCTAGATCCCCGTTACAAGTTGAAAATTATGAAGTATTCTTTTCCGAAATTTTATGGTTCTAAAGAAGGTGTAGAGGCTGAAGTTGAGAAGCATAAGAAATTCATTTATGAATTGTTTGAAGACTACAAAACAACAGGTTATGAGAACGTAAGGAACCATGAATCTAGTAGGCCAACTTCAAATAATGATAAGAGTCAAAGTGGATTGTTTGATGACTACTCATCATATGTCGCTGAGGAGAATACATCAGGTATGCTTTTATTAACCACATCTTGTTTCTATTTAATATAGTTGCGCTTGTTTCCATTTAATATAGTTGCACATAAAACTTATATTTGAATGTCATAGGAGGTATCTTATTAGAGCTTGACCATTATCTTGAAGAGAAAGTATGTCCACCAGACATGGATCTTGATATACTAGCTTGGTGGAAAACAAACGGTTTGAAGTACCCGATGCTCCAAAGAATAGCCCGAGATGTATTAGCAATCCCTATAACAACTGTTGCATCTGAGTCTTCCTTTAGTACAAGTGGTAGATTGGTAAGCCCTCATCGTAGTCGTCTTCATCCAAGCACATTGGAAGCGTTGATGTGTGCTCAAAGTTGGTTGTTAAATGAGATAAGAGGTAACCACATTTGCTTACTTTTAGAAAATTATTTTTATATATTAATCGTGTTTATTTTTTCATATACATAGCAACTTGTTCAAAAGAAACCGAAGCATATTGTCAAACAATTGAGCATGACTATGACGATAGTGACGAGGTAAGTATACATTTTATGTTCCAAATTTATTGTGTTTATTATGTTATTTTAGTTATGATTTATTTGATGGTGTATTCTTTTATTTGTTTAACTATAGGAAAACAATTTGAAGGAATGAGGGTGCAAAGATGACTACACGTCTACATGGTCTTCACGAATGGGCGAATGGCATACACTTTCTTTTTTGTAATCATTTGGTGCAAGTTTTTTGAAACATCAACATTGTCCTCTTGTACTAACAATCCTGAAACATCGACTTTGCACTATTTTTGTCATCTATGAATTTGAATTTTTTGTTTACATTGAGGTATTTTATTTTATATACTTTGCCATTAATTGATATATTTTCATAATGATAATGCTTTAGTAGTTACCCGACGGGTTTGGGTCGTCTATACCCAACGGGTAATTTTTTAGATTAATGGGTTTACCCGAAACCCGTGGGTTTACCCGATACCCGATGGGTATTTACCCGATAGAAACCCGACGGGTTTTGGGACGGGTTTGGGATAGGGTTATCTAATCGGGTTTGGGTTTGGGATTACCTAAACCCGTCCCAAACCCGACCCATTGCCATCCCTAAACTCAGTTAACATAATTCAGTTAAAATGAGTTTCTAAAAGTCAGTTTTAGTCCTTAGAGTTTAAGTTTGATAGAATGACCAAATAAACCTTGGACTTTTATTTCAAAACTATATATTTATTTCTTTATAAAATAAGTTTCCAAAAATTACAAAAAGAACCCAAAACTTATAGTTTGAAGTAATTGCACTTTAACCCTCGTATTTATATAGTTTCAGAAATGACAATTTAGTCCCTAAACTTTGTACTTTCAAAAATGACGGTTTTAGTCCTCGAGATTAAAAGTAATAACTTCAAGTAGGTTTCACAGAATGTCAAATAGGTCCCTCAACCTATTGTTTGTCTATGTGTGGGCATTGTCGGCGTGTTTCTGAGTTATCCGTTCACTGTGCTAATTGTGTTTTGTGCATCAAGTTTATCACTAAAGTTTGTGTGTAGTAGGTGGAGTGATAGTATGAATGTGATGCATATGTATGTATGGTGCAGAACTCATAAATTAGTTTAATTCAACAGTTATAATTCTAGCACAGTCATTAAGCACAAAATTAATATTAATTAATTTGTACGGATACCTGAAATTTTGAGGGTTGTCACATTCTCCCCCCGTTAAGAAAATTTCGTCCCGAAATTTATTCAAGAGGAAAGCCTCGGAGAAAAAGCATTTCGGCTAAAAGCTAGGTTCATAAAAGAATTTGTATAGGGAACAAGATTAATGATGGATAATGAGGGTACAAGAGTGAACGATTGATCTAACAAACGAATGCGAGTAATATGAATGATATGCGAATTTGGTATTATATGAACACGAGTATTGAGGATGTTGCTTCATCACGGATAGTCGGATGTTGTGCGCTTAGCAATGCGTTTTGTGAATTGTTGAAGTCTGTATCGGGTCTAAATGGGTCTGTAAAACACCAAATTTCTCATGGCACGTTTTACGAAAGTTTGATAACATGGTGAAAACACTTATATACAGGAAGTACCAGCGGCGTATCCACCATGTTTTGACCATGTTATGTCTGTTTCATATTTGGTGTCATGTTACGTTCTGTGTTTTATCATACTCAGTAGTACACTCTACGGTTCTCATGAGCCAATCACTATAATCCCGTGTGCACCCGTGATTATATTGATCGTCGCATGATCCGCATAGCTTGTACTAGTTGTGTATGAATTTGGGTAAGTACTTAAAGAAAAAATATAAGATGTATCAAAAATTTCGTTTAACGTGTTATTGAAAAATTTCTAAATTTGTATGGAAAAAAAATGGTGGAAACGGTCGTCCCCGGGATCGAACCCGGGTCTAGGCCACACCCTTTCGCGCGCCTAGCCAACCGAGCTAGGTGCCTAGTTTGTGAAATTTCCGTCAAAGAAAAAAAATATGAATGTGTGTGTATAAGAATAAGATAT
This sequence comes from Helianthus tuberosus, assembly GCA_030545235.1. Classification (NCBI taxonomy): domain Eukaryota; kingdom Viridiplantae; phylum Streptophyta; class Magnoliopsida; order Asterales; family Asteraceae; genus Helianthus; species Helianthus tuberosus. Next base: position 109,488,526 of record CM060355.1, read on the forward strand.
GTGAGCAAGTCCATGCTTAAGTATGTATAGGAACCACGTAAGCGAATCACTCGGATTACGCTCGCGTATGGGTACACAGGTATGAACCACAAGTATGAATGAATGTATGAGCATAAATATGATTATTCACGTATGTATGAGCATAGACATAAAACGTATGAGTAGTATGAGTATACGTATAAGCATGAAACGTATAAATATAAATACGAGCATAAGTATAAGTTTAAGTATGAGTATGTACGTAAGTATGGGTATAAACATAAAGCGCACGAGTAGTATGAGTATACGTATAAGCATGAAACGTATAAATATAAATACGAGCATAAGTATAAGTTTAAGTATAAGTATGCACGTAAGTATGGGTATAAACATAAAACGCACGAGTAGTATGAGTATAAGTATAAGCATGAAACGTATAAATATAAATACGAGCATAAGTATAAGTTTAAGTATGAGTATGCACGTAAGTATGGGTATAAACATAAAACGCACGAGTAGTATGAGTATAAGTATAAGCATAAGACGTATTCGTATAACTGTAGGTACGAAGAATAAAATTTACGTATATAGTGTACGTTGGGACATAGAGGGTTTAAGTGTATAAAAGTATTCAAAAGGTTTTGAATAGATGAGCAAGGTGTTAGTTTCTAGATTATCGTGTGGTGTTGATAGTTTTTTTTTTTTTTTGAAGGATTTATGAGCAACATTGAGTGTATAGAGATTGTTTTGCATATCACTATGTTATACTAAATTTGTAAAAAACAATTTGCTAGTCTATTATGATGTGAACAAATTATATCTGAAATAAGTCATGCAATGGATCAATTTCAAGTTCAAAATTATCAGGTAGTGGAGGTAGTGGTTCCAGTTGCATACGAGCAGCTAACAGGCTTTCTAACCATTGATTTCTTTCAGTCAGTTTTTGTACTTGCCGTAGCAAATCTTGGTTCTGATTGTTTAACCTAGCCATTTCAACTACCATTTGATCTGGGTGTAGATCCATTTGAGGCACCACACTTGGGCCTGCTATATCAGTTGGTGGTAGTTGCTCTACTTCATTCAGTAGTGCTAGGAAAGACTGTGGCAAATGTGAATCCGGTTCTAACTGTTCTTGGAGCATCATGTTCTCATAAATTTCTTGCATTGCTGGATCCTCCTTGAAAACTATGGGTGAGAGGCCTTGTGAAACGTTTGGTGTTAATGGTTGGTTAATTGGGATATGTTCGTGTACGTATGGCGGCGGTGGTAGCATATCATGACGATAAAAAGACGATCGTGGAAATTGCAACAATGCTTGTTGTAAATTTTGTGTGGATGTACTTTCTAAGATAACTGGAGCTCCCTCCGACTGTAATGGTTGAGTTGGTGTATAAATAGAAGCAGAGGTTAGTATATTGGTGCTAAAATTTACAATCCCAGGTGCCTTTGGTGGAGATAATCCTTGGATAATCTGATCACTTAGGACACCTAATGATTGTGCTATTTTGGTAACGTAAGATCCTCCCATGAGGCTTTTCAGAGGATTGGATTGGTGATAAGAAAAATACGCAGCAAGTTCATGGGCAATATTACAAGGAACTTGCTCAAAAATACTATACAAATGGAAGAGTTCGGCTATACTAACCCTTTGTTGATTATACTTACGCCCCCCGATAGTGTGGGCTAAAACACGGTGCATGTATCGATAAAGAGGGTCTGTGAGGTTCATATCATTATTGTTGCCACCCCATTCTTTTGTTGAATGGCGTCGCCAATATTCTGCCAATTCCGCGGAGTAAAAAGAGGTTAATGCCCTAGTGAAAATGGGTTGGTTAACTTCTTCATCTGTATATATACCCAGATGAACTGCAAATTCTGATAATGACATAGTATATGATTGTCCACAGAGTTGAAAATAAATTGACTTATCGGTAAGACTGTTATTGTATTTGAAATAAAAGGTGGACAAGAACTCATATACCAGTTCATCGTATGATGGTTCTAGAATGTCGAAGAAACGGCGCCAAGGTGTATTATGTGGTAGTAATCTTGCTAGTACGCCATTGGGATCAACCACTCTTATTTGATTCCAATCAATGCCGTTAATAGCAAGCACTTCAAGATTCCTGATTTTTCGATACCTCTCTTGAGTGGGTAAATCGGTAAACTGAAGGAATGGGTGAATTGCTGCTGCATTTGAAGATTCAGCATGTGCTACTAGGAAGTATGCCATTTGAATATTGGTTTAAGTGGTGTGTTTCTCCAGCGAGTGGGTGAGTGATATGGAGTTTAAGAAGGTGTTGTGGTGATGTGAGAAGGTAGAACAGTTCGGTTTTTATAGCTCATGCAAATCTCGTAAAGTCCGGAATGACTTATGATGAGCCGCAATTGTGCTATCAAAAGTCTAGGTTCACACTGATAAAAAAATGGAAACGCGTGTTCAAACCAATTACCGAGAAATCAGGAGCTGGAAAAAAAAATCGGCGCAGATGTGTTTGAAAAAGGAAATGGTTGTTGCTGTCAGGTTCTTGGCGGCAATTTTAAAAGAATTAACGAGGTTGTCGCTTAGTTGAAATTTAAAGGTTAAGTAGTTTGAATGATCAGGAGGCTTGACGGAGTGATTAATGTGCATGTTTGTGAGAGTAGTGACCTGAGTTCGATTCTGGGCGTTGCCCTTTTTTGATCCCTTTTTCCATGATACGTTTCAAAATAGTTGACTGTATTTCAGCACGTGAGCAGTATTTCTTCCTCATGAGCTCCTTCAGCTCAGCCCAGGTTAGTGCATACGCCGCCGTCTCTCCCAAAGTTTAAACTTGCAGGTTCTACCAGGATAAAGCCCCATCGAGAAAGAGTCCTGAGGCGTAAGTAACTTGGTTCTCCGGAGCACACTTGCTCATCCTTATTACCGAATCTGTCTTTTCCGTCCACCTAATGAAAGCAACAGCGCTCCCAGTGCCGTCGTAGTTTAAGGGCTTACAATCCAGGAATTGTTTGTAAGTACAGTCATTGGATGGGTTGTTGTTGTTATTTGAGTTATTCCTGCTTGTTTCGGCGCGCGATGCCTCATAATCTGCTATTGCTCTTGAAATGCGTTCCTGTAATTCTGCCTCAGTGGTAGGCAAACGTGTGTCTCGTCGTGGAGGCATATTCTAAAAGAAGATCATATTGGTGCGGTCGTCGTAAGTATAGTAAGTAAGTAATATGCTTATGTAATAATACAATAACTCATAACATCCCATGTCATAACACAAAATAAATAGTTCAACAACGCATGTAAGTCACAATCGATGTAAGCAAGTAATCATCCTAGTCTTCCCCAGACTATCCCTCCCAGTCTCTTAGACTGAACTCCCTAGTTTCTCAAACTAACTCCCTGGTCTCTTAGACCAAACCTCCAGTCTCTAAGACTAAACATCCCCAATCTCTAAGATTGAACCCCTCAGTCTCTAAGACGGAACCTCCCCGGCCTCTAAGGCTGTACTCCCTCAGTCTCTAAGACTGAAATATAAATTTTGGAAATGTGTATTTGTGCCTTTTGTTTGTAAAAATGTTTGTACCCTGGATCTGGACGTTTCGTGTATGCAATTGTAAAAATGTTTTCGTGAGAGCCCTAGTGATCATAGTCTAGACTCGAGAAAGAATCCTAGTTCGCTATGATCGAGGCTCTGATACCAAGCTGTCACACCCTGGCTTTTGCGGAAGCGTGGGTTTATTTGGTGTGACTTCTTAATACCATAGCAATAATCATAACAATGCTATATGAAAGTAAAACACATGATGTTCATCCATTCATTAAATTTAACGACACCACAACGTCATTGTCTAAAAATGTCGACACATAAAACAAGTTACAACCAAAACAAGATTAAAGCGTTTTCACATGACACGACAAAAGACTTAAGTAATACGTGATTTAAAGACATGTAACCGTCCAGGTAAGGGTTACACCTCCTAAACCTGAATGACATCGTTATTCATTACGCAGCTTAACACAATAGCATACTTCGCCAGATCCATTAATTTCCTGAAATACATGTAGTTTGAAAAATCAACAAAAGTTGAGCGAGTTCATGTAAAAGTCAGTATGTGTAAACCTTCAAAGTTTGAATAAAAGTCCCTGGTATGTAGCAATAAGGAAAAATAGATCACAAATGGGTTGCAAAGCCACTGGTATGTGTGAAAAGGTGCATGAAGACTCAAACCTAGCAAATTTGTGCGTCGGGCACATAGTCACCTCTATGGGCCGCCCCGGCCTCATGGGTGTGGGCTCGCTACACCCATATAGATCTATCACTCATGTCCCTCGGTCCTAACAACGAGGATTGATGGCCTTAAGTGTTGTACCCACCCTTCACATGATCTAGTAGTAAACCCTCCTTAAGCTAACCATACCATGTATAAAATTGTCTGTAGTAATTGTAACATGTATTCCACCCCCGAAGTATAAAACTGAAAACTGTTAAGAGAAAAGGGGGACATGAACTCACCTTGATTTCGAGTAAGTCCAAATAAGTATGCTAATGTGAAAGTTCTTGGGAATAATATTCCACGTCACTCTAATTGTTTGAACATGCAATAATATGGAATATGTATCAACAATAATGTTTAATCGAATGAGCGGAAATCCTAAATCTCTAGCATTCGGTAGGGTTTTGTCTAAAATAAATAATGTGATAATTATATAACTAATTATCAAAAATAATTAATTTAAATCAGGATAATTAAAATAACATTTTTAATTATATAAACTTGAATATTACTGACTTAAAATAATTATTATGGCCTTAGAATCATTTTAAATAAATAAAATGAATAAAAATGATTATAATAACAACAAATAAGTTTATATAAGTTTAATTATCTAAATAATTAAACATAATAAAAATTTAGATTCTAAATTTATATAGACTCAGAATAATGCATATTTTGTCATAAAAATAATTTTGGATAAAAATTATATAGTTATATAATTTAATTATCTAAAACTAAACTATGCTTTTAAAGTGTAAATACTGTTTTAATTACGCAAATATCAAAATTATATGAAATATCAGTAGCAAAAATTATTTTTATACAGTTTACCACTCAAAATAATTATCATAAAAATTTCAGTAATTAACTCATAAAAATCGATTTATTATAAATTTTTAAAGATAAATTCTGTTTTTAATTAAATAAAATAGTTTTATAAATATTTTCACTGTTTTCGTATTTTTATAAATTGTAACAATGAGTATTAATGACATAAAAATTATTACAACTGATAAAATAATAAAAATAAATAAATTAAAATGGTTTGCAGAACCCTGGGTTCGAACCCAGGTCTGTATTGAAACAAACACACACACAACCACTAGGCTAGCCTGGTGGTTTGTGTTTTATTTGAGATTAAATAATGTATAAGCAGACTCTGTAATTAGTCATCTTCCTCATTCAGTTAGTCAAAGTCAGAGGTGCCGGTCAAACAAAAAGTCAAACATTTAATTACGTGTTAATTCCTTTGTTTATGATTAAATTGGATTCAGTGGAACATTCTACAAGTAAAAAAAGACTTAATTGACAATGTTTGGACATACCGGTATCGGCTAGAACGACGGAACGACTAAACTCCGGCGACTGAAATTCCGGTGAGACTTGCAGGTTTGAATTCCGTCGAATACGAAGTGTTTAAGTGAATACAAGGGGTGTAGGAAGTTCGTATGGAGTCTGAGGGTTTATATAATCGATCAATGACATAAAAATCAACAAAAATCGATGTATTAGATCTACTTTTGACATTTTTATTTACTTTCCGTTATGTTAAGGTCTAAAATATCGGCCGCTTACATTGAAATTGGTTTTAGTTTCGTATTTGACTTGTTGAGCCGAAAAAAAAAATTGATTTGCATTTTGGTCAAACAATCGCGATTTGCAGATCTTTTTCATAATAATTCAGCTATATTTTAATGTCTAAATATATATATATATTATGAACTAAAGCAATCAACAAGAATTAGTGGAATCAATCCACTTTTGCCTTTTAAAAAATTTCTTTCGGTTAACAGGAAAAAGACATTCAATTTGGTTGATTAATTTTGAAATATTTACACTTTGGCTCCTCAAGTTTCATTTTATACAAGAACAGTCCCTCAAGTTTCAGAATTTTACAAAATCAGCTCCTGAACTTTCGAAAATTATTCAAAACAGACCCTGAAGTTTCGAAAATATGCAACTGTGGTCCCTGAAGTTTCAGAAAATGTCACAAATGGTCCCTGTAATAGTCAGTTAGTTAAACTAACTGTGTTAAGTTTTAAAGAAGAATTTATTATATAAGGACTAACTCAGTTAACATAATTCAGTTAAAATGAGTTTCTAAAAGTCAGTTTTTGTCCTTAGAGTTTAAGTTTGATAGAATGACCAAATAAACCTTGGACTTTTATTTCAAAACTATATATTTATTTCTTTATAAAATAAGTTTCCAAAAATTACAAAAAGAACCCAAAACTTATAGTTTGAAGTAATTGCACTTTAACCCTCGTATTTATATAGTTTCAGAAATGACAATTTAGTCCCTAAAGTTTGTACTTTCAAAAATGACGGTTTTAGTCCGCGAGATTAAAAGTAATAACTTCAAGTAGGTTTCACAGAATGTCAAATAGGTCCCTCAACCTATTGTTTGTCTATGTGTGGGCATTGTCGGCGTGTTTCTGAGTTATCCGTTCACTGTGCTAATTGTGTTTTGTGCATCAAGTTTATCACTAAAGTTTGTGTGTAGTAGGTGGAGTGATAGTATGAATGTGATGCATATGTATGTATGGTGCAGAACTCATAAATTAGTTTAATTCAACAGTTATAATTCTAGCACAGTCATTAAGCACAAAATTAATATTAATTAATTTGTACGGATACCTTAAATTTTGAGGGTTGTCACATCTAAGCCATCCAAATAATCACACTTTCACAAGTTCAAGACTTGTTCATCACTTGTGTGTTAAAACCCTTTTAAAACAGAAAGTTTTGAGGCTTAAAACCTCTGGATTTATATGTCACAACCTTGTTTTTAAGCACACATAGGAATGTTGGAAGAAATCACTAGTTAAAGTATGTTTATCAAAGTGTTTGTACAAAACAAAAACTTTCTTGCACTTTTAACCTTATTTGGTTGATGTTCCAGCCTTGGTTTTCCATGGAAAACCTGTGGAAAGATACCTAAGGTTGTTCCAAGTGCTAAGAAGTAAGAATGAATGAAAAAGATGAAGTATAAGTGAAGTTATGCTCACTTTTGCAACTTGTAACCAATCTGATTTGCTACTGATTTTCAGCTAATTTTTGAGTGTTTGAGAGTGAGAGTAGAGTGTTTGCAAAGTGGAAAATGTGTGGAGAAGGGTTGGGTTTCATAGGGAATGATTAGGGTTGGTGGTTGGGTCATTTAATGGAAGAAACACAAGTAAACAAGCACATTTTCGGCCAATAAACGAAGCTGATTATGTTTTCTGCAGATTAGACGTCCTCACGGGGCGCGAGCCACCCCAGACTGGTGATTTTGTTTGATTTTTAACACTTTTAACCCTTATACTTTCATATTTTAGTGTTTTAAGTTGTTTTAGGGCATTCTAAGTATAAAGGGCGATGTGTAAAGGTATATTATGAAATTTAAAGCATAAAAATAAATATAAAACAAGTATGAATGAGTATGGATGTTGAGAATAAGCATCGTATTTGCATGAATTGAGCACGAATGACAAGTAATTTTATGTTTAACACGTTTTGCATGAATTATGAATAAAGTATAACACGTATGATTATTCCAAACGTATGAACATGTATGAAGTATGTATAACACGAATTTAAAGAAATACGAATTTTATTTATGATCCAAGTCTCAGATATTACAACGATTACAACGAAAAGATGATTACAAGAATACAAGACTTCCAAAAATAGAAATACGAACAATGCTTTCTAATTATGGAAAGTATGAAGAAGCAGGGCGTTACAGCAAGCTCCAATAATGTGGGAGATGCGAAGAGAATGAAATGAGCAAGGAATGAAGTAAATGAAATGGTGGTTTATACTTGTTCTTGTGTTGTAGGATCATGAAAAGTGTTTTGAGTGTTTTGCAATGACTAATAAGATTAAAACAAGTGTAAGGATCAGGTTTCATGCTTGTAGAACATACATCTTGGCCCCCAAGTATGTAAAACCAAGGCTAAAAACCATTGCAGTTGCAGAAATAAAAATTCTGCCCAGTGACTGCTTAGGTGACACGCGGGGCTGACCTCCTTACCCTATCGTGACCCTCCTGGCTGAACCACCAGAAGTTGTTAATTTTTGGCAGTTTTGGTCCCTACACTTGTTTCGTCGCGTTTTCTCACTTCTAACATCCGTTAACCTAATTTTTAGGCTCTATAAGGATGTTAAGGCATATGTAACTTGGAATATGCCCAAAACTGTCGTGGATGTCAGTTCGTTCGGTTGTACGGTTGCGTTTTTCGCTTAATTATGACGAACGCTATAACGAACATGCAAACGACCGAAATTGCGTGAGGAATGATATTTTTGCATTCTTATCATTAAAATACAACATTTTAATGATTACAAAATTTTTTGGATGTGTGTACGTGGTCCGTATTCAAAAAATATGCGAATCGCCAGACTTTCGCAGTTTGACGCAAATAGTCCATGTGCTCGAATAAACATGTTTTTGTCATACCGAACCCCTCAATACTTATTTCTAAGTTATGTAAAGGGTATTTAGGGTATGTTTAGCTTATGTCATTGTTCTGGAGTGTGCGTCGCGTTAAATTGATTACGTTTGCGTAACAGTTTACGTATTACTTCCAGAAAAGCTTTTGAGAGTTCGAAATTGAACAAGGATTGAAAATGTGCAAATGTCATAGATAATTATGCAATCCCATAAATAACACACAAGGTTCATTAATTATGATGTTGTTCGGGATTGTATAATGATTGCTGAAGGCACAATTATCACACATTGTGTTTTTAGTTTGATACTCATTGTATTTTACGTTATGTCCATTGTGTCTTTTATCTGTTGTCATAGATTGTGTTTTTTATCTACTTTTCATTGTGTTTTTAGTTTAATACTCATTGTGTTTTACGTTATGTCCATTATGTCTTTTATCTGTTGTCATCGATTGTGTTTTTAGTCAACTTTCCATTGTGTTTTTAGTTTGATACCATTGTGTTTTATGTTGTGTCCATTGTGTAATACACAACTGGGTTTTCTCATTGTGTTTTACATTATGTACATTGTGTAATATGCAACTGAGTTTTCGAATTTTTTTATAAATATAAAAATATGGTACTTATATTAAAGATTAAAAAAACACTCGATTTTATGGTATTATTATTTTTTAAAAACAAATTACGTATAAAAAAGTTATGGACGTTTAAAAAATAGGGGGGAAATAGCATATGACTTGCATGTGCATAATCTTTTTATTCTCTTTGAAAAAATTACACTTTTCACTTGATTTTTTTTAGAAACTTGTCACTCTACTTCTTACACTTTTTATTTTTATACTTGTTTGTAGAATAAGTTAACCAATAAAAACTAATATTAAATTAAAAAAATAGTTGGTGTAACTTACAAATAAAGATGTTTGTTAAAAGTTATAAAACTAATATTTAATTAAAAAAAATAGTTGGTGATTACCACAAACGAATTTACCCCGCATTCTTTACCCGGCACATTCTTATGAATCTTATTCTACTATTTACCTATTCATCCAATGGGATTATAAGGTTACCCACCTTATTCGGACTAGGAATGACAAAGCGCTATGGGCCCATTAGCAATAAAGGGTAACCTCGTAAATTCAGTCTTGGCAGAAAACCCTAAATTCATCCCCCTTTTCCTATTATAAATATTCTCAATCACAATCAATCTATGCCAAAACAATAGATAGAGAATGATGAAAGAGAAACATGAGATCTGGAAATTTGTATCTTTTCTTTGCAAAATTGGTGTGATCATATGCTTACCTCTTTCTTCAAAAGAGACTTTTCACTCTTTTCTATCTCAATATCATATCTTCTTGATTCTTTCTACTTGTATACATACATGTAAATATGTATGTATATTTAGTTTATTGTTGGAGGGTGGTTTTGAAACTAGTACCACTTCTAATGAACTACTTTCATATTACAATTTCAACTCAAGCTTGAAAAAGGCTAGATCCAGTCCTTCAACCCCATTGGTAGGCTTTATGTTGAAAAGGAGGGATTATCATAATAATTATAAAAGGTTAGTTATTATTTTCTATAGAATCTTGGTACTCACATATATACTTCTTAAAAAACTTTAAAAGGAGGAGACTTGTGGGTATTTCAATTCAGGTTAACCACATGAAGCGGGAACACCGTCCCACCAATGTAAGGTGCTAATACCGAAAGTATCAGTACCGAAAATACCGGTATCGAAATTCATCAGATATGGGTATTGTTATCGGTATTTGAAGGTAAAGTTCGGTAAAATTATGGTACCGTATTGAAACGGTACCTAACCCAAAGTACCGGTACCAAAAACCCCAAAAGTGGGTACTGATTCGGTACCAAAAAAATAATTCGATATCGGTACCAAGTCTCATATGCTCATCCCTTCACCTATGCGGGTACCAATTTCGGGTAGAGGTTGCGGGTTATTCGCGTGATGCGGCGGGATCTCGGTTTTTCTCTCGCGATGTAGATAACTTGTGACTTTTTTTTGGGCTTAAGGGTAATGCTTTCACGGTGGATTAAGTTGTTTTAGAAGATGTTTCGGTCAAAAAGTGACAAAACACGAGAAAGCACGTCATAACAACTAAAACACATATTTATCTCATTTGCTTTTGATACTTTTGGTTTTTTTACGCCAGAGGTTGTGGATCTAGTTAGTCGAGTCCAATGAGTCATGTATAGTAATGTTATGAACACGAGATCTATGAATATAGTTTAAAAAAAATTGGTTTTATTATTCAAAAGGGGATAACATCGTAGTTTGTTGTCCGTTTACCTTCTATTTCAATGTAAAAATAAACAAATAAAAAGCAAAAAAGTAAATGCTACAAAATTGATGGGAAAAACTATGATTTCTATCTTGACCGTTTCTTTTTAATAAAATTTAATTAATTTAATATATATACACGTATATATTATTTATAGAGTTAAATGTCATTTTAGTCCATGTGGTTTGGGTCATTTTGACAGTTTAGTTCAAATGTTTTATTTTTAACCTGTGGGACCAAAAAGGTTTCACAGTTGCCATTTTAGTCCACTTGGTTAACTTTATCCATTTTTTCTGTTAATGAGAAGGCGAATTTGGTCATTTTGTATGTAATTCTGTTAACTAAAAGGGCATTTCAGCCATATAAAATGACCGAATTAGCCTTCTCGTTAACAGAAAAAATGGATGAAGTTAACCCGGTGGACTAAAATGGCAACTGTGAAACTTTTTTGGACTAACAGGTTAAAAATAAAACCTTTGGACTAAACTGGCAAAATGACCTAAACCACAGAGACTAAAATGGCATGTAACTCTTATTTATAATAGGTATATGTACACCTAAACTCAGTAAATCTCATGTGTAGAAATGTTATTTGTTGGGTTGCAGGTGAGATATAAACAAATCTGTGTAAGCCAATATTTTCCTTATCTTTGGAGATAGGGAGGTTGCTTCCAGAGAGCACTCGGCTGCAAGAACAAACAACAGACTTAAAAATGTTAGCTACAAGGTTTGAATCATGGATGAGCTCGGTACCAACCGATACCGAAAATACCCGTACCGAAAATCCATAAAAAATAGTACTGGTACCGAATATACCTGGTACGGTACGGTTTGGTACCGTTACGATACCGGTATTTGAGGGTAAAAACCAGTAAATACCGGTACCGAAAATGTATCCGGTTCGGTAAATTCGGAACCGGTACCCGGTACCATTTGCTCATCCCTAGTTTAAACCCATCACATAAAGGTTATAAGTCAGAAACCTTAACCAGTTGTAAAAACTTTTGAATTCATTACATACAAAACTGGAAAAAAAAAATGTGTGAGAGCCCATGCCAGTGTGTCACTTACTTTGTGACGTAACAATGAAAAAAATTGAAACCATAATGGATAGCCTTATAGCTAAAACTAGCTCAAAAAAGTTGATAAGTGCAAGACGTAAGAAACATGGACCGGTGTAAAACCCATTTGCGCAAGCTTGATAGTTTTGACCGAGGCCTCATTTATGTGTGCAGGTCATGGGCATGCCCAACTTCAGTTTTTCAAAGACCCTGTGCGTAGTGGGTTAAGGGGAGTGTAGCAGTACCTTGGCTCTTTCTTTGGTTATAAGTTGGTTTAAGGTTTGTTTACCCTACAACTTTACCTCACTCCACTTTAACTTTCTTTCTAAATATGACTTTCAACCTTGATATTTAATTCACTTTAACCCATTCTGAACACATATTAGCTTATTGCGAAACTCTCCATCACATACAACATAAGGGTCAGTATATATTAGAAAGTTTATTTTGGTTATGAAATCTAGGAAGTAATCTTCACTATCAATTGATTAATCAAAGGCTTGGATTAAATGAGTAAAAATGAGATATTGTATGAAATTAAATTGGGTTCCTTCAAAAAAGTTGAAGAACACGTTGATTGGGTGTTTGGATCATTGATTGATAACGAAAATCGCACTATAATGTAGTGATTATTGAGATAGAATATAAAGAAAATGTTGAAAACGGTGGGTTTTGAAGTTACAGGGAAAGAGAAGTGAAAAGATTGTATAAACTTGATTAAATTCCTCTTTATTTTTAAATTTTGGCACATGTCATGACCATATTGCTTCATATCCTTACTAGCCAAACTATACTTCCTATTTGACCATCTCCCTAGAATATAAGTCAAAAACTATTTTTTATATATTTCATATGTCGAATGATTAGTTTTTATTAATGATCTTGAAAATATATTTATATATTTCAACTAGTCGGGTCATTTGACCCGTTGGCTTATTTGTTGACAGAGTATCCTTATGTTTTCAAAACCCCACTTTCGTGTTTTTTTATAAGCATAGGGAGTGTTTCAGAAGAAAAAAAAAAGTTGTTCTTTTCACTTTTAATTTAAAGGTTTTCATCTTTTTTGCATTTTAACCTCATTATTTTTTTTTTTACTTTTACCCAAAGTTATTCAATTTTTTCAAGTTAACCCATAATACTTTTTTGTTTACAACTTTAATCCCCCATACTTTTCATATTTTTGAAATTTTTCGTTATACGTTTCGTTTTACATTTTGTGGGTGAATACGCTGCGACGTGCGTGTGGGTTCAATGTTTTTTTGTCTATTTTATTTCCATTTGACAAGCCTGTTGCAATACGTCTTTATTTCTCTGTTTGGCAACTTCGTCGCAACGAGCGAGGGTCCTAGATTTACTTAGTTATTCTTTTCTATGTTTTACGTTTGAGTCTAATTTTTTCGCATTAACACGATGACGCAACAGATGTGCATGGTTCAATAATCTTACGTATGTTTTTCGTTCGGTGTTATTGTTTCCTTTTATGTTATTTTGTTTTTGCCTGTTTTTTGTGTGTTTGTGATTGCTAGCAGTGATATATTATTGGTACTACATGACACAGTTTACGCCCCCCGCCGCAACGCGGGGGACCTTAATACTAGTTTTTTTTTTTACAATTTGTGTGGGGTTAGTTTATTTGACCAATTAAATGTATCATTATTTTTTTATAACCTCTTGTGGATCTAAAACCATCTTTGGGTTGGTTTTTGAAGCTCACGAAGATAGACGATGAACAGATAAGGATGTTGCGGATGTGATGAAGGAGCCTCCATGAGATGCTCTAAGCCTCTAATAAAAAGGTAAGTCACACATTCTATTTTTTGTTTTCTTTCTTTTTAAGTGTAAATAATGTTTATGGTTATTGGGTTGGTGTTTTAAAAATAAAAACATGTTTAATAGCTAAAGCATAGGTAATGTTAGTTTGTGTTCTTGAGTTTACTAATTGAAGGAGGTGAAAGAAAAATGATAGTAGAGTTTTTTGTAACGGAAGGAAGATGAAGTTCTTCCCAAATAACTTTCTTTCTTAATGGAATTATGGAAGACTTTCGTTTTGTTTAAAAAATTCCTTGGAATAGGAAATTTTCCATTGTACTTCATGACTGGTTGGCGCAAGCACTCCGTTCCCAAGTTTACTTGAGGAAGGAAGAGAAGATATCTAGAACACAACCACCCTTTCCTTTCCTTTCCTCTCATTTCTCTTATCTTCTCTTCTCCTCTTTCCATTTCTTTCAAATTTGAAAGGATGAAATATATCCCTAAACTCCCTCTCTTTATCTTATCTTCTTTCCAAAAAATCTCTGCCAATCAAGCTTTTCTTTCCTTTCACTTCCTTTTCTACTCTCCTTAATCTATTGTCGAGTGAATTCCTGAGAGAAAGGCAAGGGACGGGAAGTAAATAAAGTAAAGTTTTTACGTGTTCTCGAGTTGAAAGTAAGATAAAAAGGAATGGATAATTCTACGATTATAACCTTTGTTGGGTTTTATGATGGTAAACTGTAAAGCCTTTTAGTTGTCATCCTTTCCCTTCCTTCCATTTCGGAAGGAAAGTTATAACATAAGATTTTTCTTCCACTTCCATTCAAGAACACAAATATTTTTCACTTTCTTTCCACTTCCTTTCACTTCTTCCCATTAGTAAACTCGGGAACAGAGCAAAGATGTAATTGGTATCGGAAAGTATTCTTCTCAAATCCTTAATTTAATAGAGAGTTACATTCGTCATTATTGGAATTATGACTAAAATGCTCCCACAACCATCTTAACCTAAATGGTTATCAGTGGAACCATCTTCACCAAAATTACTTCAAACTCATTTGCTTCATCATAATCCCTCAAACTCAGAAATTCATCATCGCCAAAACTAGAGACCCAAAATCAACCATCACCTCAATCGAATCCCACTAATTAGAAGCCTATAAAATTGATTTTTGTCGTAACTAATTTCAAATTCAAAAGGGTAAATTACACTTTTCGTCCTTTATGTTTGTACTGAATTGCAATGGATAGCCTTTAACTTCAATAATTACAGTCACAGTCCTTTATTTGCAAAATCTGTTACACCTTAGGTCCTTTAGCACTAACCCAATTAAAATTTTCAGTTAAGTTATAACACATAAGGGTAATTTAGTCTTTTAACCAATTAAATTAAATTACCCTTAAATTAAATTAAATTAAAAATAGTTTAATAAAAAAACAATGAACTAAAATATATATAACACATCTCATATCTGAGATCTTATCTCTCTTTATCAACCCTTTCTTCCTCAATCAAACCCACCACCACCTGCCACCACACCACCACCGTTACGCGGCGGCGTCGCTGCAGACTGTTGTCGCCACCACATGATAACCGGATGCAGACTGCTGCCGCCACCACGTCGTCGCTGCAGAGAAAAAGCAGTTGATGCATAACCGGTTAGACAACGATCCGCTAGACAGAGAACAAGTTGCCGCCACCACGTCGTCGCTGCAGAGAAAAAATTTTATTTCACTCGCAAATAAGAAGATGAGGCCTTTAATAATCCGCCCCTAACCCCTCCACCGCCCCTAAACATTTTTATTCGGTCTTCAAAATCCAGTCAAATTAGCACCAAAGGTGTATCAGATATACAATTTCAAACTGGTTATCACAACAAAATTAGCACCAAAGGTGTATCAGATATACAATCCAGTCAAATCCAGCCTCAATAATCACTTCACAAACACATCCAAACAAAACCTAATCTATCATATTTCCAAAACAAAATTGATCAAATTAACCTGAGCAACAATGCCGGACATCGCCACACTGACTCAACAGCTTCTCGTCGGACATCGCCACCAGTTTTTTCCACTGTCATTGCCGGAGGTGTACCAGAGTTGTCTCCGGTGGCGCAACAGAACGACGACGTTCTGTTAGGTGAAAACGATGTCGTGTTGTTACTGTTGAGGATGTTAAAGTGGATTTGAAATCGCCGGAGGTGTACCGGAGTTAGGGATGTAGATTTGGTTAGGGAAGAAAGGGTTTAGAGAGGGAAAGATAGGGGTGTGTGCAGACGATGAAGATGAGAGTGGTGTGGCGGAGGAGGTTGGTGGTGCTTAGGGTTTCAAACGGAGGAGGTGGATTAGGGTAGCTGAGGTGGTGGTTCTGCTGGTTAGTTTAGAGAGAGAGGGGGAAAGAGAGAGAGATTTCAAAGTGAAGAACATCTTTATTTGATCTGGTGTGATGTGTGTTTTATTTATAATAATAATTGTAAATAAATTGGTAAAATGACTATATTACCCACATGTGCCTTGCACATGGCTATACTTAACTGATAAATTTAACTGTGTTAGTGCTAAAGGACCTAGTGTGTAATGAGTTTTGCAAATAAATGACTGTGACTGTAATTATTGAAGTTAAAGGCCATCCATTGCAATTCAGTACAAACATAAAGGACGAAAAGTGTAATTTTTCCAATTCAAAACATTGTTAGTACCAAATAATCAAAAGATTTTAAGAAACCCAAGACCTCCGTTGCTATAAAACAAAAATCACTGAAAATGAAAGTCACCAAAAAAACGAAAATCAAATGTAACAGTTGGCGAGAAACTAGCATTGAAGATGGGAAAATGAAACACATTAAGATGAAAAGTTACAAACTTTCAACTTTGATTCCTTTGATCATCATGATAATGATAACCCAAAGAAATAGTAATCAAGAAAATTAGAGAAACCGACGCTAGGGATGCTGACTAAAAACTAGGGTGATAACGGGTGGTGAACCACCATTGACGAAGACCTACTATGTATAAATCAAACACTAATGGAAACTAATTTCGGTCCTTGAAATATTTCAATTTATTCTTAAACGTTCTCGAACCAAACGAGTCTAAGAGTATTGATATAAAATAGATTTTATAGATAATAAGGATTAAGTGCTTATTTGTACTATGGAAGGGATACACATTCTAGGGAGATGAATGGAAAAGTATAGGGAAAAGAAGCGATGTTTGCCTACGGTGTTCATAGTCTTGAGATGATGGGGGTTATTTGGAGATACATAAATGTAGGTAGTTAAGGTTATGTATGTTGGGGGTAAAACAAGCATTGGATTGCTAGTGAGGACACAAACTTTTCCTTATGGAGGTGGGCCTTTATCAAGGATCCTCAATGAGCCCGTTTATTTATGGGGTAGTCTTGGATGAGTTATTCAAATTGATCTATGAGACAATCCCATGGTGCATGCTTTTCATCATGATATATTGTTAGTAGCGAAGACTAAAAATAAGTTGAATGAGAGGTAGAGTAGCGGTGAGCAGCTTTAGAACACAAATGTTTAAAAATAAGTCACTTTAAATTCGAGTACCTTTATTATAATTTTAATGATGCAAACGATGAAGGGATATCCAAATAAATTGAAGGTCAAGTTGTCCCGCAAACAACTAGGGGTGTTTAAAAAACTCACGGTTCGCAGCTCGCTCGAAAAAAGCTCAGCTCGAAATTGACTCGGTTGTAAGCGAGTTGGCTCTGCTCGACTCGATTTGTGAACGAGTCGAGCTCGAGCTAGGCATGGTATAGTTACAACTTGTTTGTCTTGAGTATATGTGTATACAAGTATAGTTACAACTTGTTTGTCTTGAGTATGATTTGAAGAAAATGAACCATGAGACTAGAGTAAAATTTTCAAAATAGAAGGTGACGAAGGCTTAAGCTACTGAATGATTCATTGGAGCAGACAAAAACTAACCTTCATGTACTTTATTTTTTTGTCCCCTGATAACTTGAGGATAAAAACTAAGGGAATATCTCCTCTATAAAAGAAAGCAAAAACAATGTACAAAGTGAATTACTTATTTATACTTGTATATTTAGACATTTGGCCGAGCCGAGCTAGCTCGAATGTTAATCGAGTCAAGCTCGAGCCTCAAACTTCAACTCGATTTAGAATTCGAGCTCAATCCGCGCCAACTTGAATTGCGTTCGACCCGAGCTTGTGTTGGGTCTGGGTCACACCCCCGATTTTCTGCGCGCCGGTGGGCCCAGACTCGGGGATATCAACGTGACGATTGTATACCAATTTCACAGCGCAACAGAAATAGAGAGTTAATTACAAATTCAAGTATTAAACAACTCCCAATATATATTAAAACTTTGAGTATCAATATTAAAACTTTGAGTATCAATATCTGATACAATAACCCAAAGGTGGATCGAAATCAAAATTTCAAAATGGACTTTGAGACATCATGGATCTTTTCCATTGGAGTCGCAAATTCCAAAGCTTATAGATCGAACTTATCCAGCCTATTATCTAGGTTTGTCTCCTGTAAGTCAATATTTGAAAGTACGTCAACATCTGCTAACCCACTCATTTTTAAAATATTTATTTTTCATTGGGACAAGTATCCTTGAAGTTTGTTTTACATGCTTAGGCACATTCAGGAACCAGTATGGAAACCAATGTTTGATCAATATACACACCATATTTAGTGAGTGTCAGGTGTATGCCTACACCCCGCACTTATGGTCATTACAATAAATGAATCGGGGAACCTGGATACGGTACTATCAACCCCCCAAATGCCTTATGTTAATCAACAATGCAGATTAAATCGGATTATCAACATTCTAAAAGCCTTAAGCCCATTGCAATACTCGAACCAAGGGTTCTCATACTTATATCCCAAGTTTTGAATTTTGATTAAAGAGGTTAAAAAGTATTTACATGTACTAGCGGTTGAACACAACGTATTTAGTTCGTAGTATAGCTGTACTCAAAGTTTATTGGTTTATGGTGCTATTACCGGAGGGTTCTATAGTCCAGTGTGAATGGAAATAATATCAATGAGAATCGTTTACTTACTGATCATTATAAGTCATTGTGACTTGATCGGTTAATGTGGATTTAAGTACGGTTTCACTAGATTAAGTTGTGCCCGATAGAATGTTGGTTATAACCATATACAAGTGAGGAGTCTCGTATAATATGGTTAGTTAACCTTACATTCCGATTTGAAAAGGTTTTGACCCGTTACGACTTGTTTATATGGTTTAAGCCATTTTAACGAGTTGTATGCGTAAATATGGGTTCGGATGGGAAAATGGGTTCGTTACAAGTCGATCATGTTGAAATATATTTTTTTAGGTTGTACAAACTGTTTTGATGTTAAAATATTACATCACATATGTTTAAAGATCATTCTTTGGTAATTTCATAAAGTTGAGTTTGACATTTCAAAAATCCAGGTTTGACTTGTCAATTTAACACATTTGACATGATGATCACGAGATGTAAATGTAGGGTTTTGTTCCCTGCATTATGAGGATCATTTGGGTGAATTTGATTTAAAAATGGTTAACTAAAGTGGTCAGAACGGAAAGTTAAACAGAATGGTCAAACTGTTTGAAATTCACGTCGCTTGGACGGAATTAAGCTACGAAACTAATTGTTGATAATAGAGCTTACTAAAAGGAACTCACCAATTTTAGATGGCGATTCCAGGAATCCAAAGGATGAGCTTGAAAAGCCAGAAAAAAAACTTACACAAAAGACTTTTTAAAGTAAGGTGTGTTTGTTTGAGTTTGGAATGAATATTATGAGCTCAAGGTGGCGATTTATAGTGAATGAAGGGTGCCCAAGGATTGGATAAGTGTCCAAAGAGGCTTAGGAGAGTGATTAGTGTCATCCCATGTGTCAAAACTAGAAGGAATGGTGCCAAGAACGAAGAAAGGTGGCAAAAGGAGGTGAAATGATGTTGTCCAACGGATTTTCTAATGTCTGATACCCCTCGTGGACCTCAAGGAGAATCCCAAAAGGTCCGCAAGGGTGTCTGACAAAGAATTTTTTTATTTTTGTCATTTCAGGCCCCTTAACTTCTTATTTTGCTCTTTTATCGATTCTAACCCTCCATTCTAACTGAGTTAATTATGAGGAGGGTTTCAAGACAGGTGTCACTTAGAAATTTATCGAGAATAACCAGATTATTACAATTTGGCCCGATTTGTTTACATCCTTACAAACAACCAAGTTCAAGAATTTAAGAATCGTTTGTCCGAGTGATAAACATGGATAGTGATGTAGCTCACCGCGTTCAGGCAGGTTTGGCAAGTGGAGAGCAACCACAATAACATTATGTGATAAGATGTTCCCAACAAGATTAAACAAGATTTTTATAAGGTTATACTTCAAACGATTATGTTATATGGAAGAGAAAGTTGGAGATAACATAGATAAGGAGTGTGGGCGTTCAAAGATAGTCCGAATATAAAATGAAGTTTTCGTGAGTAATTGGGGGTGCCATGTATCTCAGATAAGATAAGGAATGAGAGATTGAGATGGCTTGAGCATGTGAAGAACAGACATATAACAACTCCAGTTTGTAGAAACCTTATTGATGGGAGGAGCAAAGTCAGATCAAAACTGTCTTGAGATAAATGGATTTGCTAGAGTTACGCCTCTTCTGTAAGGACATGGACTTTGTTTATTTTTTCTTGGTCTTTAGTTTATCTTATACTTTTGTTTGTCTTAGACTTGTTTTAGTTGTTAGGACCTGAACACGAATCACACGAACACTAGAACAATCTGCAGCAAGCACACACACTCACACACTCTAAATCACAAGAACAAGAACAAGATTTATAGTGGTTCGGTCTAATCTGACCTACATCCACTCCCACAACTAGTTC
Source organism: Helianthus tuberosus (assembly GCA_030545235.1). NCBI lineage: Eukaryota > Viridiplantae > Streptophyta > Magnoliopsida > Asterales > Asteraceae > Helianthus > Helianthus tuberosus. Next base: position 109,509,198 of record CM060355.1, read on the forward strand.
TCTTCTTTATTAGGTGCTCAAAAGTTTACATACGTGAATGAGAAGTGTATATAGGCGTTACAATTAGGGTTGTTGACTTTAAACTATACTAACAGAGAATACTCCTGCTAGCTGCAGAAGGAGTATAACATAAAACACCCCTGCTAGATACAGAAGGAGTGTAACTAAGAACACCCCTGCTAGTCAAATCCTCCACAACCCAACAATCTCCCACTTGGAGGCTTTGACAACTTCAAATTGCACTCCATGCAACTTCATATTCATAAGTATCTTTGTAAACATTTCATCTTCACTAGTTGTGGGCGGCCTTCTCATCGGTTAACCTGAAGGCCCGTTGAAGCTCCCACTGAGCTTCAACTCATCAGTCACTACTCGTGACTCGTTCTTCGTCCCTATCGGCTCCCACTGACACGAACTGCCCGATCCTGGAACATCCTGAGAACAAACACTCTCCGAATAAAGCAGATAATCAACTGGAGAGACTTTGACAGCTAGAATACTGGTTCTCTTAACCCACTGTCGTCTGGTAACTCTGACTGAAGCACGACCCGTGCTCCCACTGCCACGAATGCCCCTGACTGGTTTTACTGAACATTTTTCTAGCACGTTCAACCCGAATCTGACCTGTGACTCTGGGTTTGCCATCTGCAAAGCAAACCTTCTTCTGCCCATGAGATTCTGTGAACCGGATCTTGATCTTCTTCTGAACTGGGATAACCTCTCCCTTAGGCGGTACACTGACCATGTACAATGAGCCTCTCTTCTTGCCACGTGCAACTACTAAATTTCCCTTAGTTACCTTCCACTGTCCACTACCGAACTTAACCTCGTGACCCTGATCATCCAGCTGCCCGACTGAAATAAGAATTTTCTTCAAGCCTGGAATAACTCTCACGTCTCTTAAAGTCCACGTAGATCCGACTGGAGTAATTAAGTCAATATCACCCATGCTTGTGACATCTAAGACTTCATCATTTGCAAGTCGTACCTTACCAAAATCCCCAATTTTAAGATTCCTTAATGCTTCACTGCTGTAGGTAGCGTGAAATGAAGCACTCGAATCCATAACCCAGTAATCCACACTGCTCTCCACATTACAGATCAAAACTTCATCATCTGTCATCTGAATGGTCTACTGTAGCATTAAGTTCTTTCTTGTCGTTTGGACATTGATTCCTAAAATGTCCAACCTCTTTACAGTTCCAACAGGTCACATCATTTCGAGCCCTTGACTGACTCCTCTTTCTGTTCTTACTGCCACTACTTCTGTTATTCTTCCTACCTCTGCCAACATGCATTAAATCACCCGATGATCCACCTGAATTTCTTCTTCTGACATCTTCGCCCAGAATAAGTTCCTGCATCTTCACAAACGTAAACTTGCTCGTATCTGAAGAGCTCGTAACAGCAGTTACGGTTCCGGACCAACTATCGGGTAATGAGGACAATAACAATAGAGCTTGAACCTCATCATCAAACTTGATGTTCACATACACCAAACGAGACACTATCGAGTTTAAGTTATTGATGTGCGCTGTAACTGAATCACCTTCCCTCATCCTGGTATTCACAAGCTCTCGAATAAGATAAACCTTGTTCGCTGCAGAAGGATTCTCATACATATTCGATAATGTTGCCATCATTCCTCTAGCTGAGGTCTCTTTCTGGATGTTGAATGCAACATTCTCCGATAGAGAAAGCGTTATCACTGCTCTGGCTTTCTTATCCATCCTATCCCAATCTGCTTGTGGCATTTTTTCTGGCCTTTCATCCTCGAGCACTACATCTAAGTCTTTCTGAAAAAGTAATGCTTCAATCTGCATCTTCCACCAGCCAAACTTTTTTCCGTCAAACTTTTCGATTCGCACCTTCCCGTCTTCTGCCATAATAACACAAGCAAGACTAAAACGAAAATGAAATCGAAACAAATAGAAAACCAACATTGAAACAAATAGAAACAGAAAACACCTGATTCAAGTTTCTTTGATCTTCACACAAACGGTTAAGCACTCGTATCTCAATGCTTATCTCTTTGGTCAAAGTTTAGGGGCTTCTTTGTTAATAAGGAAAACTTGATTTTCCTTAAAAGAAAGAGAAAAAAAACACGCCTGTTTCTTCTTCTTCCTACGCGACGCTGCTCCCACAAACTCCACAAAATCAAGCAACTCAAGTGCAGAATTGAAACCCTAGGTCTTCAATTTTGGAACCCTAGATGCGATATTCGGCAAGGATTGGAACCCTAGACTACGACGGCTACTGGGTTATCGGAACCCTAGTCGCAATCTGTAGAAGATGTCTTCAAAACGGAGCCCTAATCGGAGTTGGAGACGGCGGTGGCGGCTTTGCTAGCGGCGGTTGGTTCAGAAACCCTAGACGCTATGTCTGTGACTGTGACTGAAACCCGAGACCACGGCTTGTTCTTCAACAGGTAAGTGTTCTTCTTCACCTCTTACCTAGTTTGTGTGAATCGATCAAGAGCCTGAGCTCTGATACCAGTTGTTAGGACCTGAACACGAATCACACGAACACTAGAACAATCTGCAGCAAGCACACACACTCACACACACTCTAAATCACAAGAACAAGAACACAAGATTTATAGTGGTTCGGTCTAATCTGACCTACATCCACTCCTACAACTAGTTCTCTTCTTTATTAGGTGCTCAAAAGTTTACAGACATGAATGAGAAGTATATATATGGGTTACAATTAGGGTTGTTGACTTTAAACTATACTAACAGAGAATAGAATACTTCTGCTAGCTGCAGAAGGAGTATAACACAAAACACCCCTGCTAGATACAGAAGGAGTGTAACTAAGAACACCCCTGCTAGTCAAATCCTCCACAACCCAACATTAGTGTTGTGTGCATGCATACTCATCACAATATGTTACCGCTAGTTTACAACTTCCATCGTCACTACCTTTGTATGGTTGTTTGCTCTGGTTCTCTTACCTATATTTATATTATATGGATTACTAGACTCTACTCTAGAATGTAAAAAACAAAAAAAAAGTGTTTAGAGCCCATCAATTACTCAATTACTAGTGAGATTACTCTGGGTACGTTTGTTTTAGTTCTAATTTGTGCTTAATAGATGCTTGTTAACATGTTTACGTCACATGTTAGAAAAACCTCTTCATATCTAAGCATAACGGATGCTTAATAGAATGGAGTTATGTCATGGAATGAAACACATTTGTTTATTAGACGTCTACCCCATAAAGATGATTTCGTCCATATCTTGTAGGCCCGTAAAGATGAGTGCTATACTAGTATGCTTGTTTCAAGTTTACCCTTTGTAGCCCTTTCCCTAGGGGTGTAATTTCTTGGCAATTTATAAGTTCACCCCCCTTATGATCCATTCATCGCATTATCACAGCGTGTTTACAACCCGCCAATCGTTTTGACTTTCCCTTTGACCCGTTTAGAAAAATGGGTTATATTGACCGTGTTTAGGTTACATGGTTTTAAGTGTGTCCAGTTAGAGTTAGGGTTGGTGCTTTTTACACAAGTAATCTTCTCATGAAATGTCTACGAAAAAGCCGAATTGATGCAAGGCAAATGTTTGTTAGTTATATCAAGTTGTAAGGCAAGCCAAATGGCCGGGTTGACATAGATAACACCACAAACAGCCCAAGGTCCAGAAAAAAAAAACAAGAATGCTGTTAAAAGCATTTAGACCTAAAACCACACCACACCACAATACCAATAGCCGACTACATGGTGGCTTAAGCATAAACCATGTCACTAGTAATAATGCCTATAACTCCTCAAAATCAGCAATGGCTCGGTCCATTGCATACAAGATCATCTTCTTTACCTGCACCACCACCAAACAAACATTATCATGAATTCATGATTGCATGTCAGCAAGATGGGTGGGTCAAAGACTCAAAGCTACGGCTTGACCCACAAACCTTTTTTTTAAGATAATTAAGGTGTTAGTCATTATCACAAAAAAACATTACAGCAACAATCTAAATCGTTGAGTAAAATGATTTAGTATGAAATATAATCCAAACTGACTTGTTATAGGTAAATAAGTCGAAATTTCCACCTTGGATTATCATCAATAATAATTAATGTGAGGTGAATGGTATGATATTTACCTCTAGTTTGTCTTCTTTGGCTCTGTGATTAACGGGCAGCTTACGGAACTCCTCTGTGAGTCGGAGGCACTGTTGTATGTTCTCTGGAGAAACGAAATCAACTGCAACTTTGGTACATGACTGCAACAAAATAGCATATATTATAGCTTCGTGATAGGTAATACGTGCATATATGTTACAAAGGATAGGCAACGTTCCTACTTTCTTATCAAGGAACTTCTGTCAATCTTTTAAATTGTTTTTTTTATCTTTTTTTAGTGCTTGGGTCACATGATCACAAACAGATAATCCAAAATGTTGAACATTGACTCAACAAAATCACCATAATATACACCCATTGACTAAAAGTGTATGATACTTAAAATTCTTGCAAATCTGATTTTAATATGAACTTGTAATAAATTTGCTACTGTTAAATATGTTATTAAAAATTTCTTTAATTGCTAAAAAAAACTTGTGGGACATTTGAATTATTAAAAAATAAAAATATAAGCTTCTAAATTATTGTGTGCTTTACTTTTGTAATTTGTACTTCAGTTTTCAATTAAAGTGCAATTCGTGTCCCTTTTAGAGCATTCACCATCAAATCTCTTACTCCATCTCTATAATCACAACAAAAAACACTATTGTTTTCTCTCATTTTCAATTAAATAATACTTTTTTAGACTTTTATCATTACCTTTTCTTTCTCCTTCACTCACAACCACTTTCAAAAAAATATTAAAAAATTATAGAAGTGAACAATACCTCCTCCAAATTTACCAATGAACAGTAACTTTTTCTCTCTCCTCCACACATGACAATTTACAACCACTCTCAAAAACAAAGGTTGCACTCACATAAACACGGAGGATCCATTGCGAATCCTCTTAGGTTTCTAGGCGGAGTCGACGTGAGTCCAAGCAGGGAATTTTTGGACGTTTGAGTCCTTGTACTCTGAAAAACGCCAATTCTGAGTCCCGGATCCCAACTTCATTAGTTTTTGACACTAAAATGAATGTATTACCCTTATATCTAGGGGTTGAGTTATAATACAAATGATTTAAAAAATAAGAAGAGTAAGAAGCCACCACAGAGTGACAAGTGTCCAAAAAGAAATCAAGTGGGAAGAGTAATTTTGTTCAAGAGAATAAAAAGAATATGCACGTCACATGTTATTCCCCTCCCACTTTGTATACATCATTTGTTTTAAAAAAAATGTTATACCATAAAATCGAGCATTTTTTTATCTTTAATATGAGTACTCTATTGTTATAGTTTAAAAAAATCGAAAACACAGTTGCGTATTACACAAATGACATAACGTAAAATACAATGAGTTTTAAAACGAAAAACACAGTGGAAAGTAAACCAAAAACACAATCGATGACAACAGATAAAAGACACAATGAACAACAGACTAAAACACAATGATAATAGTAGATAAAAGACACAATGGACAAAGCCAAAAAACACAATAAATAACAGACTAAAACACAATGGACATCAGAACAAAAACACAATGAACAACATAATAAAACACAATGAACAACAAATTAAAGCATAATGAACAACAAAACGAAAACACAATGGACAAGATATTAAAACACAATAAGCATAACCAATAACACAATGTATAGAAACTTAAATATAACACCATCTTTATTGTGTCATAAATTGTGTTATACGTTTTGATAAAAAAAACGCAGTGGTTTGAACCTAAATTAGCATTTTGTTTTAAGTTTGGATAATAACACAATGTATAGAAGCCCTAGTAAAAACGTAATGACTAAAACCCAGTTAAAAGACATAATGATCTGAACCTTTAACACAATGCAAAGAAAACCCAGTAAAAATGCATTTTTTTTAATATTTTTTATATAGCAATATAACACTTGTTATTATGGTGATTTAAAAAAATGTCGTATGAAAAAGTTATGAACGTTTTAAATTGATGGGGGAAATTGACATGTGCCTTGCATGTGGAAAGAGAAAGTAATAAATGTAGGTTTCCCTTTATATCCTTCCATTATCTTCTTTTCTTTAAAAATAATCTCAACCCTCCAAATCTTAGATCAATGGACTAAAATTCTTCTTACCTTTCTTATTTATTTTCCCTTTGTATTTGATCCTAATCCACTAAAGAAGAACACTTGTATTTCTCAAATTGTTATAGAAAAACTAATGTTTAATCTAAGCCAGTTGATGGTACCTTAGGTAGTATGCGTTTCACAAAATGGGATGGATTTCGAATGGAATCTAAATCGCCCGATTCACTTCATTCTGGACATATGGTAATTATGTTATTCTACATTTTATGCATTCTAATTACATTGATAATTATACCAACCAAATACATTAGGGGATTTCAAAGGACTTCTAACATTCCCTCTCAAGTTGTTGCATATATGTTGATCATGCCCAGCTTGTAACAAATATGGTGATTTTCTGCTTCCGGGCAAGGCTTTGGTAAATACATCTGCCAACCGGTCTCCATTTCTGACATGGGGCACTGTGATAATTCCATTTTCAAACTTTTCCCAAGTGACGTAACAATCAACCTCTATGCGTTTGTGCCATAACCGTATACTTTGATTCTTCACTTGAACGGGATACATCACTCTCCTTTTTGCTTTTCCATGTCAAGATTCCCACCAACAAAAACACATCTAGAAGATCGCTTAATTGTAGGATCTCCATTGTATCATCGGTAAATCCTTCTACAACGTGGTGGCTATGGTTTTGGTATAGGATGCCACGCCTAGGACGCCCATCAAATATTTGAGAATGTGACAAATAACTTCTCATTGTGTTCTTGTGGATGCAAAAACGGGCTTAAACGCTTACCAGAAAAGCATTAACAGGTCGAGTAATGGTTAGATAGTTAAAATATGATTCTTCATGTGCTTTCAATTTTTCGTCCGGTATCATTGATGTATCAAAATTCTTTGCTTCAATCATCTAAGAGTAGGGATGGCAATGAGGCAGGTTTGGGACGGGTTTAGGTAATCACAACCCCAAACTTGATTAGCTAAGCTTGTCCCAAACTCGTCCCAAAACCCATTGGATTTCTATATAAGGTAATTATCCGTCAGGTATTGAGTATACCCATGGGTCTTAGGTAAACCTGTTAATTTAAAAAAATTACCCTTGGGTAATACCCGAACCAAACCCATCGTGTATCTATCAAGTAACAACTAATCAATTACATTAGCATTATTGCTATAAAAATATACCAAATAACTACAATGTATATTAATAAAATACCAAAATATAAATAAAAAATTTCTCAAATGCATAGATGACGAAAATAGTATGTGCCAATAATTGATCCATCATATTAAAAAAAGTATAAACAAGTACATTTTATGGAGTAATCGGGTATGTCATCAAATCCCAAACTTGTGAAAAAAATTAAAAACTAATCCCAAACCCGATTACCCAACCCTAATGTGTTGGGTTTCGGGTTTACTCATCGGGTTCAGGATCGATTTGCAAGACATATTTCAATGTTCCAAGTATTTCATTTTAGAACGAGTTCCAATAAAATCTTTCAATTTCTTGATATCAATTTCATCGCTTCCAACGAAACATCCCGAATATGACGAAGCAAAGAACATCGAATGATCATACAAGCTTCTTCTTCATCCGAATTGAGTCACTACCTTGGATTTTAAATGTGTGCATCAGGAGCGCAAAATGTGCCATAGAGATCAGGCGGGGCAATGCGATAGGATTCCATTATGCAAGAATGGTGTGCTTTAAATATGCACTTGCATATTGCGATCCGATGCACACATTTTCTGAGATCGACCACTATTGAGTAAAATTGTACAACGAGGTGATGAAGTTGTTAAGTACTTGTACACATAAGAGATAAAGACTTATTTCTTTGGTGGTAGTACAACTTTTTTTTTTGTATTTATTTATTTAAATCTCTAAATTTTTAGCGTTTTTAAGTTAACAAGTTAAAATATTATCTATAACTATTTTTTTTAAATAATGCCTTCGCATAAGTGATGCATGCGCATCACACATCAGCATATGGGATCAAAATGTATCAGAGCGCATCGTGCATTTTAAAACCAAGGTTACTACAATACTAATTTTCCAAACCAGGCACAAGAGGATTGCTTGAGTCCATATAAAGATTTTTCTAATTTACAAACTTTACTTGAATCCACCACGCAACAAACCACGACGATTGCTCAACGTACACCTTTTCATTTAGATTTCTATGTAGGAATTCATTTTTATATCACGTTCATAAATATACCCTAGTTATATGTAGAGAAAATGTCTCAGAATAACCCATTCTATATGCTTGTGCATAACCTCTCGTGACCAAACGAGCTCTTAACTGAGCAAGTGAGCCATCCGGATTAACCTTTACCGTGTATACCCATTTACAACCAATTGCCTTTTTGTTGGAAAACAAAAGAGTAAGGCGTCCGAGTTTCAAGTATATATATAGGCTTTCAGATTGTCGACGAATCCTGAAAAACACAAGAATCAAAGGAAGGAATAGGGCACTGTAGTTCAAGCCACGAGAAAGCTTACTAACAGATAGTAAATTAAATGGGAAATTGGATAAATTTAAAACAAGGACAAATTTTTTAAGGAGTGATGCTTGCACTACCAGAACCAAGTACTTTTGGATTAGATCAATCAACGGTGACATAAGATGATAGTGTAAGGTTATGGAAATTAGAAAGGAGTTGAGATTGTCAATCATACATAGTAGTTAGAGTCAAAGTGGGATGAGAGCGTTTTTCTGCTGAGATGGTAACATCGTTTTCAGCCAAAGCAGCAAAATGAGCAAAAGAACCTCTAGACCAACAATAACATTAAACTTTACCAGGTTCTGCTCCAATCATGCTACATGAGCATGATCACTTTTGAATGGGAGTACGATCGCCATAATTACCACGTGAACCACCTCGATGGCCGTCTCGTGACCCCCCACGATAACCTCCAATAAATCATCCTGAACTAACTAAGGCTATCGATGAATTCCATGACACAAGTAGTCAGTGAACGATGGAGTTGCTCCTCGCGATGAAAAGACTTTCAACATGTTAATTTGTGATGAGGACTTGCTTTCCTCTTTTTGGGATACAAGCAAGCCCTCTGTTTCAATCAATCAATCAATCATACCCAGTAAAATCCCACAGATAGCAAAGCTATTTGTAGGGTCTGGGGAGGGTGGGATGTAGGCACACCTTACCTCTACCCCTAGGGATAGAGAGGCTGCTTCCAGAGAGACCCTCGGCTCCAAAACACCCAGGAAAGAAATAAATAGAGCATGAGGTGTGTGTATGTGTATGAAGCTACCAATGTAGTAGTATGAGTTGCAAAATAGTGCATGGTAGAACAAAACAAATATGACACCACAAAACAGTCTATACAAATAATTACATATCTACGACCATACACTACACCTAGAAACACAACTGTACAAAACATCCTATATACATAGTTACTTATGTACGACCATACACTACACCTAAAAGCAAGCCCTCTGTTTCAGCCGGCTTTAATACAAAGTCACTAGATGTTAGCCGCCCGGAGAATGAAGATCACCCGAACTTCATTCCCCTGGCTACAACCGGCACGATGCATTTCTAGGCATCTTTCCCTGATGTTGTTAGTCGTCCGGCGAAAAGGATAGAGATATTCCAAATAATAAATTAATTCTTTTATTAACGAAATGACATAAACATCATTAGAGTTCCTAACTTGTAGAAACAACCGAGCATCATTTTTGTAGCCATTGATCTTTGGTATCATCGATAGTAGGATAAAAAGTGAGATTAGAAACCTTTCCAATACTTTGTAAATAAATAACAACAGTTTTGCTCCATTCAAAGAAGTTTGAGCCATCAAGTTTATCGTCAATGAGTCATGTTGCTATGGTAAGAACAACAATAAAGTTAGTCACAATCATCTTTGGTTTCTTTGTTAGCAATACTTGATTCACCTTTAAACTTAACCAGAAGAAAACAATAATTTGATAAACCAAAGATCGGTATTAGTATTAAATTAAAGTCACACCAGAAAACTTGATTAGATTAGAAATCTGAAATATGAAACCATAAATCTGAAGTTCAGAACTTAGATAGTATTATGAAGTTGTTTAAAGTTCATAAATCTAAAGCATGAACAGAAAACAAACTAATTAGACAAAAATCAGATTGCAAAACCAAAGTGCTCTAAACTATAAACAACTTCATAAGGGTGGTTGGGAATGGAAGATAGTTAGAAGGGAAGAACAACGATGGGTAGTTCTTGTTGTGATGGACATGGGTTAGTTAGATCTAAAGACTACAGTCGGTTCATGGACTTTGAAGGATGTCCAGGTAATTCCTAGTCTAAAGAACCAGTTGATTTTTGTTGTGCAGTTAAATGAACAGGGGCACGAGGTTAAGCTGAGGAACAGGCAGTGGAAGGTTATCAAGAGGAATCTAGTCATAGCTTGAGGAAAGAAACATGGGTAGAAGAAAAACAAAAATCAGGTCACAGAGTCTCGTGGGCAGAAGGTTTGTTTTGCAGATGATAAACATAGAGCCACAAGTAAGATTCAGGTTAATCGTGCTAGGAAACGTTCTGAATAATCAATTAGGGGTTTCTGCGACAATGGGAGCACGAGTTGTGCTTCAGTTAGAGGTACCAGATGAGATGACAGTGGGTTAAGAGGACCAATATTCAGTTGTGAAAGTCTCTCCAATTGATTATCCGCTTTATTCAGAGAGTGTTTGTTCTTAGGGTGTTCCAGGAACTGGCAGTTCGTGTCAGTGGGAGCCATTAGGGACAAAAGATGGGCCGAAGGCAGTTTTAGGCATGACTGATGTGTTGAAGCTCAGAACGGACCTTAAGGTTAACTGACGAGAAGGTCATTGCAGGCAGGATAAGATGAAGAAGACTACAAGAGGTATAAAGATCCACAACAGAAAGTAATTTCAAGATTATCAAGCCTCTAAGTGGGTGAGTATTAGATTATATGTAAAGGCTCGATTTGGGTTGGGCCCGGTTCAGTTTTAGAAGACAACTTTTGGAGCAAAGTAATTAACTTGAAAACCTGTCATGTTTCATATAATTATAGCCCATTTATTAGTTTTATTTGGGAACAAGTTTTGTAACCCTCGTCTGTGATTATAAATAGATAGCCTTGTACTTGTAATTCATCATCACGGATGGTGAGAGGCATAAAGCAATAAAAAATCCTAGTTGCAGACTATGGACGTAGGTTTCACATCAAAACCGAATCATGTAAATCCTTGTGTTCTCGTGTTTGTTTATGTTTCTGCAAATAATTATTGATTGTGTGTTGCTTCTGCATGCATATACCTATCTAAGTCTTTTGCTCATCATACCTATGCAGTTAATATCAGTGATATATCAGTTATCGGCCCCCGGTCCCCATGTAAAATATCGGTCAAAATATCAGCACTGATATTTGACTGATATATCATCGATATTTGACAGATATAACCGATAGATAAATCAATGAATTGTTAGTGTTAACTTGCTATATATATAAATTCTGCATGATATTAAAATTACTGATATCCCCTGCTATATCTCACCAAGATAACCTATATCTCAGATTGATATCGGTCCTTGGCTGATTCAGATATTTTACCGCATTAACTGCATAGCATCATACCAAACATATATAAAATTCAACCTTGCGGTACTAGTTTGACCGATATTTACCGCATTCACTGCATGGCATCATACCAAATATATAAAAATATCAACCTTGCGGTACTAGTTTCGATGAATCATAGAGTGGTTTGAGGTAGTCTTTGTGATTAGTTGTAGTTGGCTGGCAAATGAGTGTGGGTGAAGACTAAGACTAGACAATAGATTTCACGAAGTTGGTAGGTTTACTAACATATAATGGTGCACCCAAATTTTGGCATTTTTCCAAAATGCATCACCCAAGCACCATTCCGAAAGGGCAAACCCTTGAAAGAATATCCTTCATGGAAAGAATAATAGAAATCAAATGCCTAAGAGATCTACATTTTAGGGGGCATATGAAAGCTCCACAAGGATTATCCGCTGATTTGCTCTCATCGCCCACCAACCATCTCAAAAGCATATGTATCATGATGATTTTGGGTTTGAACAAGCATTAGAATAAAGAATAAACAAACATGCATCATGAGAAAGGTAGAAGCTTTAATGGCATCATGCTCAACTTCCTAATCACTAATGGCATATCGCACAGTCCAACTTATTTAAGCTACATGTTTGCACAATATTAAACAGAAATTGGGTTAACTACATGCATTTAAATAATATATTGAGATCCATCTTTTTTTTTTGAACGGCAAATTTGGATCACTGATGGACCACTGGAGTATCATCGTGCCACCAGCGGAACCACCCGATCATATCCATCTCCACTAGGCATAATGCCTATACACCAATTCAGGAGGAAACCCAATAAATATGGAAAAACCCCCTTGTGAGAATCGAACCCAAGACCTATTGGTCTCAAAGCCTTATCCCACCCCCAAGATGCCTATTTCGGATAGAAGAAAACCCATAGGAAGTCCATGCAGAAGGTAGATATAATGAACCCTCCATTTGTTTATTAAACATGATGATTCATGTTTAATGGTATAATTATCAAGAAAATTATATGATCTAAGCCTATTTTCTAACAACAAAAAACTACAAATATATTGAGACCTACGGCTGCAACATATACAGCCTAAACTAAAGAACTAACAGTAATGCGGTTAAGCTCGTCAACATTGACTAAAAATCACAAGGTGATATGAAAATTTTAAGAAAATGCAGATAGAGAATTATCAGAAAAAGCATGTGAGTTTCATGAGAGTAGCTATACACTACATTTGTGGTGTTTCAAAATTTCAGAAGGTTTTGAAAGCAGCAAAGCAAATATAACAGAGATGTGCATACCGATGGGGCTCAAACGGTTGCTTAATCGTAAATAAGAATGCTCGGGGTATATTAGGCATCAACACAACCTCGATGATTTAGCCATATCAACCGCTGCAGAGATGATTGAGCCGGGGGTCTCATTGGAAGCAGCCTCTCTATTCCTACAAGGTAGAGGTAAGGCTGTCTACATCTCACCCTCCTCAAACCCTACCTTAGCTTTGCTATTGGTGGGATATACTGAGTATGATGATGATGAACCGCTGCAGAGATGGCAATTAATTTGCCCAGCCAATCACCAGCCAGAGCACTCAGATGTCGCCATTCAAGAAGGTGACTAGGGAAGATTGATGAAAATAAAGCCAATAACTGGTCAATATGTTCAACTCCAAGAAAAAGATATGTACACTAGTCGAGACAAAGTACCAAAAAAGGACTAGTTTCTCATGTTTCCTTTTATGTATACTCATAACACCATATTTCTTGTTTCTACATGTCCAGAATTTCGTGTGGGGTCATGTAATACCAAGATTGAGCTAAATTCCTTATGCAAGAAAGCGTTCACTTTCAGCTGATTCAGCATGAACCAATGGGCAACTGATAGCACAAACTAATGTGTGTGTGTGAGAGAGAGAGAGAGATATGCAGGGTGATAGCAATTGCGACCCGGAATCGCAAGACGTCGGTCGGTACAGTCAGGTTAGATATAGTCATATGGGTCGGGTTGAACCGACGGGTCAACATTAACATAATTCAAGCGAGTCAAACCGGACTACCATTCACGTTCAAATGGGTTGATTTCATCCATGCATGTATTCCCCACGTTCACCCATGTTTTCCTATATCCTTGTTTTCCCTTTCTCAATTCTTTTTATTTATTTCTTTTCTTGTAAGTTATGTTCTGTAATAGTAGCATAGTGGTGTGTTGGTTAACTTTCTTTTCCTATATGTAAACGTATTATCTTAATGAAAGAAGTTAGTGAGTTTTAGAATGATTTTTTTTCTTGTGTTAATTATCTCATGTTCGTGGGTTAATTAATTCGTCTATGCTAGCTCAACCGTGGCGTGCTGGGTGGTGAACTTAGACACGATTCTCTAAACGTAGTGGTGTATCTGTATCTTCGGTTAGACATCACAGCCCTACCGTTTCGTTTGGTGGTGAATCTGTATCCAAACGAGCTGTAGAACTATCTTTTATTTTACCGTTTGATTTGAACCGGTGATTCGGGACAATACTCCTATCACGGGGGAGTGGGTTATAGAAAATGCAAATGAGAGTAAGAACTGTACCTTCAGATTTCTCACTTGGTGTGGACATCCAGCAGGAATAAAAACCGCCTCTCCCAGCCTTTGTTCAAACGTCCAGGGTTCTATACCTAATAGATGTACAATTATTCCATGAGTTACAATTTTATGGATATACATGACAGAAACTGAAGTGACAAATACCAACCATATTCCTCTTTTAGCCGCTTTTTATGTTCCAACGTCAAGTAAAATGTTTGGTCATGAATTGGATGATAAACCTTCAAAAAACAACTCAAGCCTCAACGCGTATGCCAAAGATAGCACAAGGAGAAGTATAGAAAACCAAAGCTAGCAAACGTAAAGTGGACATACATACCTTCTCAACAGGACAACAATATGTAAATCGAAATTCTTTTGAGTGCTTTAGTAAATATTCCTGTAACTTCGGTACATCTTCTCTTCTGAAAATATCCCAAAGAGCACTACCCGTTTCTTCAGCATCTTCTTGCGGAGCAAAATCACGCAAACTACCTGCATTTGAGTCTTCTTCCTCATTTAAAGTATGCCCATCTTTCTTTCCCCAAGATCCAACAACATATTCATAAAGTTTTCCATTTTTTTCTCTTTTATCCTGAGCTCTGTGTCTTTTCTTTAACTCCTGAATTGCCCACTTCTGATTATTACTTACTGACACCTTAGCTGTGTGTGTCAATATGTTCACCTGCACCAATGGAACACAACTCATGCATAAAATGGTGACTTGATTACTTGAATCAAGTTTTGTATTTAAATATGAAAAAGTAAATAACATATCATACAGCATCAGACATGTCACAATGCAGCATAGTAACAGAATCCCCTCTTCCAAGTTCTTCAGCCATTCCATACGCAATATACGTCTTTGGACCCAAATCAGGTTTAAGGACAGCTGGCGGTAACTTGACAGCGAGATTGAGAAACCCTGATCTTGGATCGGTATACAGTTGGAAAGGCAATGCACTGATAAACTCATCACAATGACGTGGTAGAAGATCCTCAAACTTATCAGATGGTGGCCAATCCTTCAGCTTCAGCATCTCCGGCCACGAATTCAAATACTGCCTTCCTTCTATATAACCTTTAAAAAATTTCCGAGTACTAATTTCAACCTGTAAACGCCAAAGTGGAGTTCAGAGACGGTGCAATAAAGTACAAAATAACAAACGCGTTAAAGATATTAATATCCCCAATGGCCAAATTACCAATTAAACCGCCTGAAATACAACACAACCCAAATTGACCATTCCATAACTAAATGAGGTGATATTTCCACCTCTAACTAGGGGTGTGCACGGTTCTGTTCGGTCTTTATGGTAAAATCATAACCGAAATGTTCGGTTTTCAGTTATTGTAAACCGTTTGGTTTCGGTTTTTTTCGGTTTTAGGCTTTTAGCAAAGGTTCGGTTCGGATTTTTGAACTAGATAAAAAATATAATCCTAGATTCAAGAATCTTTCTTAGATGCTTACATTTAACTTATTGTATTTAACCTTTTTAATTAATATTGTTCATAATACCTAACCTTCTAATCTATTTTTGTGTTTCTCCAAAGTTTTTACTAAGACATTTTCTTTTATAATACTTTGAAATCATTTAACTTATATGTTAAATTTTGTTATTTCTTGTAGGTAATGGATAAAATTTTCAAAGATAGATAAACATGTTAATATTTTTATTATAAATACTTAACATTCAAGAATAAAACTAATAATTCCTAAATCAATATATAACAAACATTAAAAAAATGATTTTTTAGGTTATTCGGTTCGGTTTTTTCGGTTTTCAAAAAATGTAAAACCGTAAATTCGGTTCGGAACATTTATAACTAAAGGTAACACCTCTAACCAATGCTAAACATAAACAGTCACTCTCTAAGGAACGTTTATAACTAAAAGTAACAACTGGCTGCAATAACTACAAATAAGAGAAGGCAGAATTACCTCACAACCAGCCAAGCAATCTATAGCCTTCACTTGTGACATCTTTGACCTGACATTTGGATCCACATGTTCACATAACGCACGCCACATAACTGTGGGCTCCCAGCTTAAACCAGGTGTCTGTTCTAGAACCTTCTTAACAATTAGTGGTTCACCTTTAGCCCAATGGTGTCTAAATCGAAGGAGCTCGACTTCATTAGAATTAGGGTAGTATAAGTAGTTATCATCGGAGTCTTCTCTGCTTGCTGCTTGTAGATGCGTCTTGCCAACACTTGTAAAAGAATTTGTAATAATGTTTGATTCATCAATTTTGTATTTGTTTAATATATACTCAGCTTTTGCTTCCAAACCTGGTAACCAATCCTCCTGTAAAAGACGCTTGAGCTCCAATAAACAATTACCACATCCACCCATATCCTTTGGAGCACAAAACAAACTCCCATCGTTATTAGCTACCCATTCAACAACAGAATCACAGGGCCTTTTGGGACTATTTTCATGAAAAGAATCTTGTAGAATGTCAGGGTCCCCACCATGAATATAATCAGAACCTCTATCGAAGTACCTGTAATCAACTTTTCTTTGATCACAAAGACCGTTATTCCTTAAGTCACGACAGCAACTAAGACATAGCTCGTATGAGCATTTTCCACAACTTCGATGAAGATCAATGATTGATGTTGAACAGTAGTTGCTGCTCCATGAAAACAACAGGCACACAGTTAAGGTAGTTAAAAAGAATAAACTCACTCATTATAAAAGTAATTAACAAGAAATTTACCAGTAGACACGTTCATCAGGTAGATAGCTAGTCTGACCTACTGCAATTGAAGACTCTGATACCCCTGAATACAAGAAACACATTCAATTCACTAAATTTGTTATTTTCATGAAGAAAACGAAGTTAGTAACATTTCTTTAAATGATTACCATGAACGCGTGCTTCGACCTCTATCTCCTTGTTTTGTTCATCACGAATTTGTTTTAGAAATGGCAGGGTTAAGTTGATAATATAGAGAAGATGCTGCAACTTCTCGGCATCGGTGAGATCTACGCTTGACATCTGTTGTTTAGAGAGTGTCAAAATAAGATGGTTATAACTTACAACATGTTATTGTATGACTTTATGTTTTCAGAAAGCATAACAAACCTTAAAACTTGAGTGCAAGCACAAGTTGCAGTTGCAATTTACACGGCAATAAGGGCATAAATCTGCAACTTCTTCTTCTGATAACTGAGGATACCTGTCAAGAAATATAATCCATTTATGAGCAAATCCGCATCATGTCACATACTCGCATTAAAGCCAAAAAAATGGAAACAGTAGTAGAAGTGTTACCATTGTCTGATGCACTGGATACAGTACATTTCATCACATTTGGTGCAGGGAACAACAGTCTTTCTATCATTTCTCTTACATTGATGACACTTGGGCTGCTCTTTTCCATTTTTCTGATCCTGGTAGATTATAGTAGGGAATATAAAGGAAAACCAGCAAATATAGGAGGGTAAAACCGTAATAAGAACAAGCCTATACCTTGACGTTGATAGCAGCACTTGTAGGGCCACCCGATGAAGCAGAACTACAATATTCTATGTATTTGTTTCTCGTTTTCATAACCGTATCATTTGAGCTACTGCTTTTACTCGAATAAGATTTCACCAGAGACGTTTGTTTTTTGTCTTCTATGAAGCCAGCATGCTTTTCCAGTTTACTGCCTTTCATACTTTCGTTCATCTCAACATTATTCAACTCATGTAGCTCCATCGATGTCGAAATTACACTTCCAACATCTTCATCTTCTTCATCTACATCATATTCACTAGCATATTCATTTTCTTCATCATATTCATCTATCCAATCACAATACAACATATCGTCTTTAAAAAGTTTGTTTCCATTAGAAACAGGACGACGGCTTCTTGATTTCCGTACATTACATGGGCTACTGTTAACATCAGTTTGTTTGCTCTTATTGTTGTCTTTAAGTTCCTCTTCCTCCTGATTATCTTCCAAAAGGTTGGTTGTAGCACATTGTTTTTTGTTTGACAGTTCATTCTTGTTTAAATCACCTTTGTTCTTGGAGTTTTGTTTCCCATTTGAAGCTTTGCAATCTTTAGGAGGTCTTCCTCTACGTTTTGAAGCTTTGGATCTTTTACGCAGTGGATACAGAGTGTAGTCATCATCATCTTCATCTTCCTCATTATAATCCATATCAGAGTCACTAGCATCAGTTATAACAGATTTCCCATATGAACCTTTGTTTCCATGAGCTGTTTCTGTCTTAGTTAAACCTTTTGTTTTCGGTGTTGATGTGTTCTTCCTAATTTGAACATTTGCTTTTTCATCTTCAGAATCACCAGATAAACATAATTCTTTCTGGATAGAAGATTGTTTCCTTTTCATTGGTGACCGTTGAGAAGTCACAAGGTTGTGAACCTTTCTCTCCCTTTTAATTCCAAGAACACTGCTTGAGACTTGCCTCACATTCCCTTCTTTAGTACTATAACTACCAACTTGATTTTCCTTTTCAACTAGCACATCCATCACTACTGACACAGAAAACAGAGATACATATTAAGAAAAACAGAAACAGCTTATAGCACCGGTTCATCCAATATACAGATGAAACAGATTTCAAAATTCTCCTAATTTGCAAAGTCAATCACCAAATCAAGCTGTAATTCCTTATAAGTTATAACTAAAGTTAAACTCAACAAAATTAAAGTGAAAAAATGTCATAAGTCTGCTTACAGTCAGTCTGCAACTAGCTCAATTCAGAATCTCACAAAAACATGCTGTCAGTCTTGACATTGGATCCCGAAAATTTCACCCCAAATGAACTCACCAGTCAATAAAACTAAATTATGAAGTAAATTTCAAAATCACGAACGTTCAGATCATCAACAGATCATTTTTCAATCAGAAACAACAAATCAAACACTGCAAAATCAAGCAAATAGAAATCTGCAAAGTCAACTATCAAATCAGGTTGTAGTTTCCTTTTAACTAAAGTTGAGCTCAATTCAGAATCTAACAAATACATGCTGTCAGGCTTGTCATTATATACTGAAAACCGAGGCCAAAAGGCGCGAACTCAAATCATCAACAATGAATTAAACATAAACACTACTAAATCAAGCAAATTTAAATCTGCAAAGTAACTTAGCTAGGTCACAAAAGTAAAAAAAAAAAAAAAAAACACTTTACACCTAAAACAGGACAGTTGACTCAGGTCAACTCCGCGAGTCAACAAATCAACAAGCACCGTTGCATACCAAACACACACACAAAATCTCGTAAAATATACATTCAATCATCTATACATCAACACTGATTCACCTCACACACACCTCATACATCAAATCAAGCCTAAATTCTCCAACTACATGCACATCAATCACTCGCATTCACGCATAATCGATAAACAACAACAACAACATAACAAACTTTAAACCTAATTTCAAATAAAGGAAACTGAAAGCAATAGATACGAAATTCACTCACCAGATTCATGAAATCGAGTGGAATTGAACGCAGGAGATGAGGACCAATCGATAAAGAGATGGGATTGTTGAAGGAGAATCTGGTGAATTGCGTAGGGTTAGGTTAGGGTTTTAAGTTGAGAGAGAAGGCATGTGATCGTAATAATATTTCTGTTTACGTCGACAATGCCAATCGCATGAAAAACGCGAAGGACAGTGGGTGGGCAGCAATGGAAAATATGCTGCGGCTGATGCCAGGTTGGTCTGTTGCAAAAGGCCCATTGTATTTGTCAGACCATCCACAATCGCAATAGTGATCTTTGGGTGGGATAAGAATTTACTATTACTAGAACTAGTTGATTTTCCGCCCGCGCGTTGCAGCGAGGATCTAATGTCTGTAAAACGCGTGTCGAAAATGGCAAGTAGATACCGAATATCAAAACATAAATAAAAATGACGTGGTAACGATAGTCACTTCGTCCTAAAAAAACGATTTTAAATAATCTAATATATAATAATAGGACCTACACGTCCTACATGTTGGAAATTCGGTTGTTTTCAGTTTAGTTATTACGGTGCTAACACATTAAAATATGGATGAGCTCGGTACCGTTAACGGCACCGAAAGTACCGATTCGGAAAATCATCGAAATTAGGTACCGGCACGGAAAAGGCCCGGTACGATACGGTATGGTATTTGAAGGTAAAAATCAGTAAATACAGGTATGGTGCTAGACCGGTGTCGAACCGAAAGTAACGATTCTGAAAACGGAAAAAGGTGGGTACCAAATTGATACCGAAAATGATTGGTATAGTAAATTTGGTACCGATACGATACCGGTTTGATTACAGGATTTGATATGATTTGCTCATCAATAATCTATATATCCAAGTTAATTTTGCATGCTACAATTCATTTATTATAGAAAAAGACAAAAAAGAAAACAAAATAAGTTGTGTATATAAAACCTCATTCAAACGAAATATAGTTTAATTACAGTGTGTATGAAAAGGAATCTAAACGGTGCAATTACTTGCGTTGTTACGTTTCTACAGGATTTGATGAGCTCGATACCAACCGGTACCGAAAATACTGTTACCGAAAATCTCCAAAAGTGGGTACCGGTACCGAATATACCTGGTATGGTATGGTTCAGTACCGGTCGGTACTGGTACGGTACCGGTATTTGAGGGTAAAAACCGGTGAATACTGGCAACGAACCGATACCGAAAATGTCAAAAGTCGGTACCGATTTGGTACCGAAAATATACCCAGTTTGGTAAATTTGATATTGATACCGGTACCCGATAACATTTACTCATCCCCTTATGATGTTACTATTCATTATGTTCTAAATTTAATATATATATATAGGTGGTTTGGTAAATTTGATATTGATACCGGTACCAGATAACATTTACTCATCCTCTTATAATGTTACTATTCATTATGTTCTAAATTTAATTAATAATAATAATAATAATAATATATATATATAGGTGGTTTGGTAAATTTGATACTGATACCAGTACCCGATAACATTTACTCATCCTCTTATAATCTTACTATTCATTATGTTCTAAATTTAATATATAGGTAAATTACCACCCGCCGCAATGCGGCGGAGATTATTTAGTTATATATCGTATTAGATGAAATGCAAATGTTTCTTACATGACCACGAGCCTGTGTGTAAAATATAGAAAAGAATAACTAAGTCGATTTCTGACCCGCGCGTTGCGACAGACATATCAAACGGGAAAAATAGACGCGCTGCAATGGGCCTGCCAAACGGGAAAAGTAGATGAAAAAACATTGAACCCCACACGGACATTGCGACGTGTTAACTCGGAAAATTTAGAATGAAACGTTAAACATAAAATTTACGAAAGATGAAAAGTCTAAGGGATCAAAATTGAAAGTAAAAAAGTGTTGGGGTTAAATTGTAAAAGATGAAAAACTTTGTGTTAAAAACAAAAAAGTCAAAGGGGTTAATTGCAAAAGATGGAAACTTTAAAATTAAAAGTGAAATATCAAATTAATCAAAGGGTTAAATTACTTAAGATTGAAACTTTAAACCTAATTTGCCAAATATGTAAACTTTAGAGTTAGAAATGAAAATTTCAAAATTATTTTTGAAAAACTCCCAAAACATCATGTACAACACATATATGCATAAGTAACTTGCTAATTTATAGTATTTAAATTAAATTAGGTTTTGCCGTTTTGGGTAGGGGTGTTCAAAAAACTCGTGGCTCACAGTTCGCTTGAAAAAAGCTTGAGGAAAGCTCGGCTCGAAATTGGCTCGGTTGTTAACGAGCCAGCTCGGCTCGGTTTGTAAACGAGCCGAGCTCAAGCTTGGTCTGGCTCGGCTCGTGAGCTGGCTCGATAAGGTTTACATCCTTTATTTTTTTGTCCCACATCGCTTAGAAAACCAAAACTAAGGGAGTATTTCCCCTATAAAAGAAGGTAAAGACAATGTACAAAGTGAATTAACTATTTATACTTGCATATTTAGCCATATGGTTCAATTAAATGGCAATTATGGCCCTTAGTCTATGAAGAAATTCATTTTTAAGGGCTTTTTAAGTAGTAAATTTTGCGATTTTTTTTAGATCGAGCCGAGCCGAGCTAGCTCGAATTCTAATCGAGTCAAGCTCGAGTGTCACACCCCAAAAACGTCGCAGCGGAATATAAAACGTAGTGGTGACGGAAGTTGGTGCCCATTAATATCTTGTTGACGATGCATTTAATTGTTGGACATATTAACATAATTAAAACATAAGTTTTAAACATAAAGTTTCAAAACATGACACAACCACGACATAGTTAAGTTGTCTTGATCCTCACGGATCTTATTGCATTCGTCCCAAATTGTTTTAAAAGTTTGTCTAACACATTTTCAAAACACACATGCATCAACAACCACAAGATACGCCATAATTCCCGAAGCCGAACTCAAGTACCTGAT
The DNA here is from genome assembly GCA_030545235.1 of Helianthus tuberosus. Classification (NCBI taxonomy): domain Eukaryota; kingdom Viridiplantae; phylum Streptophyta; class Magnoliopsida; order Asterales; family Asteraceae; genus Helianthus; species Helianthus tuberosus. The sequence goes on from CM060355.1 coordinate 109,531,890, forward strand.
GAACACGTTAAAATCAAGTGTCAACACAAAGGAAGGTGAGTTCACATATTCAAATTTAAATAATTTGATCCCAAGGAAAAACTTTCCAATTATGTGTTTATTATTAAAACATCCATATAATTTACGAAACTCAATTTATTTCCTTAATAAAAATCCAAGGGTCAGCCGTCGCAAGCGTTTCCCAGAAACCTTCGAACAAAGCATCTTCCCAAGTTTACATATTAAATTTATAGCATCAAATGTTCGGACTCGTAAGTTAGCTAGACATTACGAACGATATATTTACAATGAAGGGATAATCAATGCTAGACAATAAACAGAATATCAATTCGTCGTTTGACTTGACACGGAGCAACCGGTCACGACGGGGTTGTCAACCCGATAGATCTACCAACAATTCCTCGCGTGCAATACTTAAATGCTTAAACGACATCACTTGCGCATGGCCCATATCAAGACCATCTGTGATGCCTTACAATATATATATCCTACTAATATGACAAATTTAATATAATTGTTGGTGCACAAATGTCTGTTAACTTCGTCTTTATCGAGTCTTATGTCTAGATAGGATTAACTAGCACACAGCAGGATCAAATTAGGGTTTAAGTGTGATTGGGTGATTTCGCATGAAATGGCCACTGACCATTTCAAGCGAAATTAGTCTTGGTGATTTCGCTTGAAATGGCCATGCCACTTTCAAACGAAATTAAACCTTGTGATTCCGCTTGAAGTGGCCAGTGACACTTTCAAGCGAAATTAGCTCTAGTATAAATAGGTGTGTTGATAGTTCATTTGTAACTTTTCCGATTCAGAGCCGAGGTGCTGTCAGTTTGTCAAACGATCTGTAAAAGCTTTGGAATCAATAAAAGAAAGATAATTAAGAGGAATCAAGCTGTTACACGTCTATTTCTCTGATTCCGCCTTTGAAATAGATCATAAACTCTTCTGATTGACTCGTTAGGGTCACACATCGATCCAACAAGTGGTATCAGAGCTCAGGACGAAGAGTTTATACCAAGTCAGCTTGTTTTCATCACTTCTACTCCTTCTTTTCTGAATTAAACAAGATTTAACGGACAAAATGGACTGAATTTCACATATATCACGCGAAACACTGTTTTAACTAATCCTTGAAAGAATTGGACCAAAATTCGATCAAAATCTGGGTCAATTTGACAAATTGGTGGCCGACAGGATGATGTCATCCTAATTCCGCTCGAAATAGCATTTGTGATTACACACGGAATTACATATTGTGGTTAATCCCGTTTGAAAATGCTGCTGGTTTCACACGAAATAACTAATTCCGTTTGAAACTGTTGTCTGATTTCACACGAAATCAGATTCCGTTTGAAATTTCACACGGAATTAGCTATTCCGCACCAAAGTGACTTGATTCCGTTTGAATCCAATCTAATTCCGCACGAAATTAGATTCCGTTTGGTGATTTCATTTGAAAACCCTATTTCGTTTGAAAAACCCTGATTTCGTTTGAAAAGGTTATTTCGCGTGAGGGGAGTAATTTCGTGTGAAAAGCTGATTTCGCTCGAACTGATTTCGTTTGAAACTGTTGTTTTTAAAATCAAAAATTTTTCTAAGTGTTTGTTGATTGTTTCAGATACGTAAAGATGGATGAGTTCATGAATCCGTTCTGTGATGTTTTTGCTTTCACGGGAAACACCGGAGATGATACATCAAACAACACAAATGAGAATGCTTCTAATCCGAGTACGAAGAAAACTCTTTCTGATGCTTTGAGTGTGGAGAGTGCTTATGGAACGTACAACAAACCTCCCAAACTGATGGCGATTGAAGATTACAATAGATGGGTGAAAAAGTTTGAAGAATGGCTAAAAGCGTTTGCATATCCAAGTTGGAAGATGTTGAAGAATGGTTTCAGTATGGGAAGATCGGATTATGAAAATTTGACAGAAACTGAGGAGGTAGAAAGATATGTTGCTAAACAAAAGTGCATTGCATTGCTTTATCTGTCTGTGAGAGACGACATAATATCATTGATTGAGTACATAAATTCGAAAGATCTATGGGAAAAATTGAGAGTGAAATGTGTGGGTAGTGCTGAGATAGTCAAAAACAAAAAGAAATTGTTAAGAAAAGAATTTGATTTGTTTGGATGTTTAAAAAATGAATCTGTATCTAAGATGATTGAAAGATTTGGGCATTTGAAGATGGAGCTGGCACGACATGGAATCATTTATTCTCGAGAAGAATTGGTTGACAAACTGTTTGACTCGTTGCCGAATGAAAAAGATTGGCAATACTTTGCTTTGATGCTGAAGAACACAATCGAGTCGGAGAAACTGACAGTTGATCTGTTAATCGAAAGACTGGAGAGTCATGAGCTGGAGATCAAGAAATCATACAAAGTCAATCATTCCTCATATCAATAGAATGTTGAGCTGTATTACCGAGGAAGTATGATACCGAAGAATGTGTCTCCTAAGACAGCTTTTTCAGCTGAAAATTCTAACACGTCAAATCAAGAAAATTCAAGCAGTGGTTTTCATAGTGGTTCATCGTCAACTACTTCAAGTCAATTAGTTCCAAAGAATCTGTTCCAATGTAATATTGCTGTGGATTTGAAGAATGCACAAAACTTTAGTGAGGAATCCGTAAAGCATCAAATGGTGTTTTTAGCATCTGTCCTTGAATCATACGAGAGCCTTGTTGCAGGCAAGATTGGAAACACTAACCTCACCAAGGAGGATTATGATCAGATCGACCCAGAAGAGATGGAATTGATTGATATCAGGTGGTGTATGGCTAGTGCAGTTAGACGAGCTCAAAGGTTCATGGAGATTACGGGCAGATATTCAATTGGAGGACCGTCCACAAAACTTGGTTTTGATAAATCAAAGCTCACATGCTTCAGATGTAAACAAAAGGGACATTTTAAACGTGAATGTCGAAACGCACCTGCTGATGATACTGCAAATCCATTCAGAGAGGATTACTACAAATGAGCAATCTATCATCAGAACAAATCTGAACCTCCCAGAATGAAACAGCTTGAAGATAACCCCAAAGAAAAATCAAGAGCTCTTGCTGTTATTCATGACGATGAGGGATACGATTGGAGTGATGTGCTACCGGAAGAGGATGCAGTGGGCTATGCGTTTGTAACAAAAGTTGTTCCTTTCAGAGATAGCAGAAACGAAGAAGAGAAATACATCAACAGAAAGATGAAAGCCCAAGACAGAAAGATTAAAATCGGTTATATATACAAAGAAGCAAAACAGGCGAAAAGATGGGATGCTGATAGAGAATGTTACCTAGATCCCAAGGGTAACATAGCTGTTGATCCAAAAACCATTGATGTTGAAACTCTCACCAAACAAATTGCTGACGAAGAAGAAGCCAGACAGAGAGAGTGGTGGGGAGGAGGAGAAGCTGAAGAAAAAGCTAAAGAAAAAGAAAAGGAGAAAGAGCAGTAGTCAAAGAAAATTGATGACGGGATTATTGACACGTCACAAGAGTTTACTGCTGAAAATTTGAAGAAGATGGCTGACAAAGTGTTTGCTGCGAAAGAACTAGAGGTAGTTTCTGGTTCTGCCACTGAGTCTAAAAACAAGGTCAGTCAGAATGATACAATCAATGAGACAGGTAAGTCAGGTCGTTGATACTCGTACATGCTTTAAGTGCAACAAAGTTGGACACATTGCACGAAAGTGCACCAACGTAAAGCCTAAGTCTGAAGTTGCTGAGAGTCAGAAAAAGAAAGTTGAGGTAAAGGGTAAAGCACCAATGGTTGTTGAGAAGAAAGTTTTGAAAACTAATAAGTTTTACAAACGGGTTGCTTCGCCTCAACAAGCATGGAAACCAAAATCAGTTGAAAAGAATTCAAGTTTCACAAAACCAAAGGTTTCTAAAAAGGAAAAACAATCGTCTTCTACCACTACGGTAAAGATGAATGTTCCTGTGGATTACTATGAGAAACTTGAACCACAAGAGGCTACTACTTCTGAGAAGAAGTATGTACCAAAGAAAGATCAATCATCTGGTCAACTTCCGAAAAATGATTTCTTTTTATATAAAGAGGTTGAGATTGGATCTAAGGAGAGCTTAAAGATGAATGACAAGAATTTTCCGCCACTTTACGCTGCTAAAACTCACATCAATGTCAAGTTACCTGAGTCAAAAGAGGCTTGGGTGGCTTCAAAATCTCACTAAGTGATTGTGAAATGTGCAGGAGCTTCCAAGATCCGTTTCACGTTGGATTATGGATAGTGGAGCTTCTCGGCACATGACAGGGAAGAAGACCCTATTGTACGATGTTCGAGGGTTTAATGGAGGTTATGTAGGTTTTGCAGGGAATCAAGGTGGTCGAATAGTTGGTGAAGGAACTTTATCGAATGGTATCGTCACGTTTGAAAGAGTAAACTACATCGCCGAGCTTGAAAACAATCTTCTGAGCATCTCTCAGATTTGTGATCGTATGTATACAACGCACTTTACAGACAAAGAATGTTTGATCTTGAAACCAGGATTTGTTGTTCTCGAAGAGTGGGTTATCATGAGAGCACCCAAAGTGAATGATCTGTACGTGTTGGACATGAGTGTAGCAACTACTACCACGGGTCAGGCTCACTGTTTTATGTCAAGAGCAACGGAAAAAGAGTCACAGTTATGGCATCGAAAGATGGGCCATATTCATCTGAGAAAAATGAATCACCTGGTGCATAACGACTTAGTTATTGGTGTTCATGTAAAAGGTTTTCATCTTGAGGGGGAGTGCATTAGCTGTGTCAAAGGCAAGCAAAAGAAGAAAACTCACCCTGGAAAGAAAGTTAACTCAGTCTCAAGACCGTTAGAGAGACTTCATATGGATCTTTTTGGTCCAGTAAATGTCAAAAGCATAACAGGAGATCTCTACTGTCTAGTAGTAACAAACGATTACTCGAGATTTTCTTGGGTATCATTTCTGAAGACAAAAGATGAGACTTTTGAAAGTTTGATGACGTTGTTCAGGAAAATTGAAAACTTGTACCAAACTCGAATTAGAAGAATCAGGAGTGACAACGGTACTGAGTTCAAGAACAACAAGATGGAAGAGTATTGCGATGAGAGAGGTATACTGCAAGAATTTAGTGCTCCTTACACTCCGCAACAGAATGGGGTAGCTGAACGAAAGAACAGGACGCCAATTGAAATGGCCAGGACGATGCTTGCTGATTCGAAATTATCAGTAAATTTTTGGGCAGAAGCAGTGTCAGCCGCTTGCTATACACTCAACCGGGTTCTTACAGTGAAGAAATTCAACAAGACGTGTTTCGAGCTGATCAATAACCGCAAACCGAACCTGAAGTATTTAGAATCGTTTGGGTCTCTCTGTACAGTTCTAGAACCTTTTGGAAAGTTTGGTGCAAAGAGCATTGAAGGAATTTTTGTGGGTTACTCAACTCCATTAAAACGAGTCTTTGTTCCAAGCTTGAAGCGGATCATCGAAGCACACAATGTTGAATGTCAAGGTTACACAATGCCACCGCAGAACCCAGGCGACTCATGGCGCTTTAACTACGATATTCTGTGGGATTCGTTTGACATGGAAGAAGAAGAACCAGAGTTCTTTGATGAGTTGGATATTTTAAGAGAATATGAGTCATCAAGAGAAAGATTTCCAGCGGAGTATACTAGAAGTCGACGACAAACTTCAATTGATGATGAAGCCGGTCCAAGTAATGCTGGAGAACATGATGATGTTCAACAATCTTCAGAACAAGAACAAGCTCCTGAAAATCAGATGGCAGTCAATGATAATCAAGAATCTGATAATAGACCAATATTTGATCGTGGAGATTCAGATTCTGAGGGGGAGCAGATCCAGATTTCAAGTCAAACAATTCCAGTCAGTGAACAAGGTGCAAATCAGAATGTTACAAATTTGGAAGGCGAGGTAGATGTTCCAGGCGAGGTGATGCCAAGAACTCTTTCGTACCATCCAGAAGAATTGATTATTGGAGAATTATAATCAGGCGTTCGCACTAGACGACAAATTGACCAAGGCCTTACTTGTTTTTACTCTACAGTTGCTCCTTTACAAACTGAGTTTTCACTTAGTTGTTTTATTTCGCAGATCGAACCGCGAACATACAAAGAGGCGCTAACTGAAGATTCTTGGGTCAATGCTATGCAAGAAGAGTTGAGTCAGTTTGAGAAGTTAGGAGTGTGGAAATTGGTAGACTTGCCTGATGGTCACAGGAAGATAAACACCAAGTGGGTGTTCAAGTGTAAGAGAGACGATCGAGGGGTTATTATTCGTAACAAAGCTCAACTCGTAGTCCAGGGTTTCAATCAGCAGGAGGGTATAGATTTTACTGAAGTGTATGCTCCGGTTGCTAGACTTGAAGCGATTAGAATCTTCCTAGCATTTGCATCTTGGAAAAATTTTAAGGTTTATCAGCTAGATGTTAAATCGGCTTTTCTCTATGGGAAGGTAAAAGAGGAGGTATATGTCGGACAGCCACCGAGCTTCACTAATCCAATCCACAAAGATAAAGTTTATTTGCTGGATAAAGCGCTGTATGGTTTACACCAGGCCCCGAGAGCCTGGTACGAGACATTGTCTCAACACCTACTAGCCAACAGCTTTATTCGTGGAAAAGTGGATGCCACTCTCTTCACCAAAGAAGTCGACGGACATCTTCTGATAGTTCAAATATACGTGGACGACATCATATTTGGGTCAACAAATGAAAATCTGTGCAAAGATTTCGAAAGAGTTATAAAGCAAAAATTTGAAATGTCATCAATGGGTGAGATGAAATTCTTCTTAGGACTTCAGGTTGATCAACTGCCTCAGGGAATTTTCATACATCAGACGAAGTATGTTCATGATATCTTGGAGAAATTTGGGATGTCAGGTTCTACTCCAGCTTCCACCCCGTTAGCGACGAACCATGGGATAAATCCTGATCTCACCGGAGAGAAGGTAGATGAAACGTTATATCGTTCCATGATCGGATCGCTGATGTATTTGACAGCTTCTAGACCCGATATTATGTATCCAACCTGCCTCGCAGCAAGATTTCAATCTAACCCGAGAGCTTCGCATATGGTGATTGTGAAAAGGATATTACGCTACCTAAAAGGAACTCCATCACTGGGGTTGTGGTATCCAAGAGAAGGCGATTTCACGCTCGAAGGGTATTCTGATTCTGATTTCGGATGCTGCAAACTTAACGCTAAATCAACAACAGCGGGATGCCAGTTTTTCGGACTACGATTGGTTACCTGGCAATGCAAGAAGCAGACCTCTGTAGCTTTGTCCACATGTGAAGCTGAATATGTATCTGCTAGCAATTGTTGCTCTCAGATCTTGTGGATCCAGCAACAGATGCGCGACTACGGTTTGCAATTTCTTAACACCCCTATCTTTGTTGATAATGAGGCAACGATTAACATCACTAAAAATCTTGTTCATCACGCTAAAACGAAACACATTGAAATTCGTCATCACTTCATCCGAGACTGTTTCGAGAAGAAGTTGATACGAATTGAGAAAATCCACACTGACGAACAAAAAGCTGATTTACATACCAAAGCATTTGATAAAACTCGTTTTTAATATTTGCTAAAATTGAACGGCATGAAGCTTTTATCGGTGTCGGAGGAGATTCTTGGCGTAGATGAAGGTACCACCGTAGATGATGTTGAGAAGCAATCTGCAATGGTTTGTCGATTTTTTTACTTGTTTTGGTATTTAGGGGGAGTATAGGGTAATATTTTCGGAAAATACAAAAAACAGTAAAAAAATTCAAAAATACAAAAACAATAGAAAACCAGAAAAGAGCTTGTGTAAAAAGGGAAAAGGATAATACATTGGCTTGACAGTTACAGTATGCTAAAGATATGTAAAGTTTAAAAGTCTTAAACAGTCTCGCTGATGATATGCCGATAGGTTTTTACACATTTAGTAGGTTTGTTCGGGATATAAACCTAAATCTTTACTTGCTTATTTCGTGGGGAACACTACTTAGATATATAGGTAACCCCTGAAATCTTGTTTGAAAGATCCCTTTTTCTAAGATACTAGGTCTTTATACTCAGTGATATCTAGGGTATTATCCCGGGACTTCTGATTTTGCGGAAGCAATGGCCTAGTCCCCGTATAATACTTTACGCTTGCTTGAAATATAGCATCTCCCTCAGCATAAAAAATGATGAAACATTGAAAAATGCTAATCCTGTGCTGTTGAAGAAAAGATCCTCTAAAGGGGACACACCTAAAGTCGAAGCCGTCATCTCTTTGCTGAACGGAAGTTCTGACCTGAGCTCTCACGGACCTCGCATTTTAACCCCTTACAGATATCATCTGTGGTATACTCACCTGTAAGACTGAATATTGGGATTTGGATACGGGAGTATATTCAAGAGGTGGGACACATGAATAAGTTTAAGTCCTTAATTCACCTAATTCGTATCCTGGACAGATTGAAAATTGTGTGAGAATTTAAGTGGATCAGTATATCGACAATCTAAGCTAATTGTTTAATTCTGAGTATGAAATCTAAGCTTAACGGTACTTGTGATTTGTCAAATAGCTGATATGATTCCCTAACACGCTCACCAAAAATATGTTTGTAAATAGTTTACTGTTACTGCATTTTATTTTCTGTTTTAGCATTCTAGTTTAGAAACTTTATCCAAAATCCAAAAAGATTTTACATTTCTGTCTTATTTTCCAACAAACCAAAGTGGAAAGTTGATATTCAGATTCGAAGTTCGAAGCAGATGCAGGAAGTTTCTGAGCTGGAAGATGAGTTGAGAGCTTAACATTTTAAACCTGTAAAATTGTAAAGTCAAAACAAGTTCGTTAATTTGAAACTTGTAAATTTCAGAAAATTGGTTGAACTAAAGATTGAAGATTTAATGCTAAATACTTCGTCAACATCCAAGGGGGAGTCTGTTGGTGCACAAATGTCTGTTAACTTCGTCTTTATCGAGTCTTATGTCTAGATAGGATTAACTAGCACACAGCAGGATCAAATTAGGGTTTAAGTGTGATTGGGTGATTTAGCATGAAATGGCCACTGACCATTTCAAGCGAAATTAGTCTTGGTGATTTCGCTTGAAATGGCCATGCCATTTTCAAACGAAATTAAACCTTGTGATTCCGCTTGAAGTGGCCAGTGACACTTTCAAGCGAAATTAGCTCTAGTATAAATAGGTGTGTTGATAGTTCATTTGTAACTTTTCCGATTCAGAGCCGAGGTGCTGCCAGTTTGTCAAACGATTTGTAAAAGCTTTGGAATCAATAAAAGAAAGATAATTAAGAGGAATCAAGCTGTTACACGTCTATTTCTCTGATTCCACCTTTGAAATAGATCATAAACTCTTCTGATTGACTCGTTAGGGTCACACATCGATCCAACAATAATCCATTGTACGAATTTACTGAAATCCCTGAGACCAAGTAAATCCGTCCCAACAACACGGTCGTTTTCTCTGAAACACCGTACAAATCCCCGTTTCTCCCCGAAACATATATTCAACAAAACTGTTTCATCCCGAAGCTTATATTTACCAAAACCGTTTCATCCCGAAACATATATTTTCACCAAAACCGTTTCTCCCCGAAACATATATATTTAACAAATCCATATATTTTCAATGAAAATATATAATTTATATCAAAATGGTATGTTTTATTCCAAAAACATTATTAAACCTTTTTTAGTCGTGTTCTTCCCCCAAAACGTATACAAAACAGTAAAAAGAGGGGGTTTAGTGACACTCACCTTTGGGTGCGTATTTTTAAAAAGCGCAATCCCACAGATTGATTTCTACACGTCCTATTATGCGTAGGAACGATTTTATCAATCAATATATCACAAAATTCCTAAGTTTCTCCGTTTCTTATAATTTTCACATAACTTTGAGATTTTCTCAAAAAGTTATCGTTTTAGATTATGTTGGCACGTTAGTATATATATATATATATGGGTAAAGTGTAAAATACAAATGCGCTTATCGTACGATACGTACACGATCATCCCAGCCGTTCGATGGTGCGGATCTGGTGCGAATTCAATACATATCGCATGTGAAAAAATGGTTAGCATGGGGTAGTGTGAAAAATGGCATGGGGTGTGTAGATGGACAAAATCGCATGTGGAAGATTGAATATCGCATGTGAAAAAATGGCAGCATGGGGTAATGTGAAAAATGGCATGGGGTGTGTAGAATCGCATGTGGAAGATTGAATATCGCATGTGAAAAAATGGCTAGCATGGGGTAATGTGAAAAATGGCATGGGGTGTGTAGAATCGCATGTGGAAGATTGAATATCGCATGTGAAAAAATGGTTAGCATGGGGTAATGTGAAAAATGGCATGGGGTGAGTAGATGGAGAAAATCGCATGTGGAAGATTGAATTCGCACAGTTCGTACAGTTCGCATACAGGTATGAAATCGCATGGGAGATGAAGATCTGACGGCTGGGGTTATCGCGTACGTAATGTACGATACGCCCTATTGTACGTTAACCGGCCTCTCTCTCTCTCTATATATATATATATATTTAAGATTTTGTGACTTGAATGATTTTATTGGTGACCATTATCATGTAAATCTGTTAACACACCCGTTTATACGTAGTATATCTACGATTTGCGCGTCGTAATATATATACATAAACGTAAACATTATAACACGCGAAATCTCGTTAACTTATTTATTTTGTCATTTTTAAGGCATGCATACATAAAATAACTCATATGTATCAATTTTCATGCTCGACAAATAAGTTACACATTTAACGCGATTTTACCAATTCTACCGCTTAAAACGCACAAGTGTACATGCATAGTCTAAATTTCCCACTATCATGTTAACACTTAACATATTATCATATTCACATGATTAAATCACATAACACATTTTAACACATAAGGTTCACCAAAAAATAACCCATACTAGTGCTCATTGTAAAACGCGTATTTTAGTGATTCGGTAACGTTTTCGGGCGTCGGAAGTCACGTATGACCAACCAAACACCAAGTAAACTTAAAATTAGTTGAAATACTTATTTTTAAACTAAAAATATCAGTTTACTTACTGATCTAAATCAGTTTCATAAAAATCGTTCGAAAAGCCGATTTTTGACCGTTGTACTGCATAGTTTTGCGTTAAACGTTACTATAACCAACACAACTCGGAATGACTTGATATTTTAACACAATACATGTTATTTACTGATTAAAATGATGATTATAATCAGATTAGTGCAGTTTTTGTGTAAGTCACATAAATCATGTGATTTCACATATTTAACAACTTATAAAGCACCAAGTACAACATGCAAGACTAGTAAACCTTATGATAAAGTTTTACATCATTTAACACTTCAAAATAATCATATTTTAGTGTTTATAATCTGATCAAAAATTATTTTTATCAAATCATGTTTAAAATCATCTTTTCATGATTACATATCATTATGCATGTTCATGTATGTGCATCTGATGCACTCATACAACATCATCATCATTATACATGTTTTAAATACTTCCAAGAACACATTAACTCCATGTTCTTACAAAACACAACATATATCATCCATAATCATCCAATCATTCATACATAAATGCAAGTATTCTTACATTTATGAATATGTGACAAACATTTACATGCATGCATACACATATACATACATATACACGACACACACACATATACTTCCAAAAGTTCACTTTTTTATCAAGTCACTTTCAAATCATGAAACCCTTTTAGAAGATTCTTTATGACAACTTTTGATTCTTGCATGCAATCTAACATTCAAGTATCATGTTATTCAAGAACCATTCAATCAAAAATCAAAACACAATCACATACACACACACATATACTCACGGGCATACATACATATTCATCCATTCTTGTTTCCTTTAAAAACCCATTTGTTTTAGTTTTAAGTTTTGTGAAATATCTTAAGAATCAAGAGAAACCTTCCATGACCATCAACATCACTATGAACCAAGAAAAAATTTAGAGAATGATTTTTATACCTTCAAGGTTCTTAGTGGGTTTTTGACAAAAATGATGATATGGACCTTGTTCTAGCTTGAATCTTCTTGAAAAACACCTTTAAACCTTCAAATGGACTTGAAACTTCCTTAAAATGGATTTGAATCCTCAAAACAAAGTTGGAAAATGAAAATGGATGTTGTAGAGGGGTGTTTCGGCCGAGATTAAGAGAGAGAGAGAGTGAATGTTTGAGTTTTGAAATGTTATCTTGGATATGGTGAGATATTGGAAAGGTTTGGAAGGTTTAATCATCATGCACATTCTCTAATGCCTACACTTGGAAGAGAGAGGGGAGAGAGGGAACCTCCTAGCCGCCACCTATCCCCATCATGCATATCTCTCATATTTTAATATATACATACATATATGTATATAAATTAGAGTATAAACTGATATTTTACTGGATACCGGGTATTTTATCTTGCGTTTTAATCCTGTTTTAGGGTGTTTTAAATTATTTTTATTATTCTATAAAAACAATCACACTAAATTATTACTGAAATAATTACCAGTTGTCTTGACTGGCTGCGTTGATAGTATTTTGTCAAATACGCGCAGTATCACGCGGTACACGCTCAAACTCGAAAAATAGAGTTTATTAGCGTTTTAATTTATTTTTCCTTACGGACATGATTAAAATTACTATTCTAATCATAACAGACTATTTTTAGGATTTTAACACTGATCGGGTGGTCACCGACGTTCGTTTTGCATTTTATTCGTTACGCGATAAGCGTTTATTTTATCGTTGCCAACATAATTTTTATCAATGTTTGGATTCACCAACACATTAAATATCACATATAAATACCAAAATCAGTCAAATACATCCTTTTTATTTATTCATGACACTTGTTACATTTGTACGGTACGGCCTGAAAAGCCGGGTGTCACATCGAGCCTCAAATCTCAGCTCGATTTGAAATTCGAGCTCGAGCTGGGTCTAGCTCGGCTTGACTCGGCTCGTTTACAACCCTAGTTTTGGGTTGGATTTTCATAGGGAAGTTTTTCTCATATTTATTGGGTTTTCTCCTGAATTTGTGTATAAGCATTATGCCTAGTAGAGATGGATGTGATCGGGTGATTCCGCTAGTGGCACAATAATCCGCCAGTGATCCAAATTTGACATTAAAAAATGGAAGATCTTTTTTTCTTTTAAATGTATTACTTATTACATATTTAATCAATCTTTGAAATCAATTACATATTTTCCTTTCTTAAATCATATATATTATAGATTTATCTATTTCACCAAAGCTTCTCTAATTGACTTAAACAAAAATGCGATTAATATTATAAGTAATACATAATTAAGATCCATTTCACAAAACCTTAACTTTCCGGTTGATACACCCCAAGTTGGAAAGACCAAGTCGGAAAAAGAACATCGCGACGACGGTGGTGGTTAGTTTCAGGTGGGCGGTGGTTGGTGGTCGAAAATGGCGGTGTTGGTGTGTACAAAAAACAACGACTATTTGACGAACAAGATTCAAGCACAAAACAACCGAGTGTTACAAAATAGTCGGACATGAATCTCTACAAAATATTTTAGTTTCAAGGCTTGAAAAGTACGAATTGGGTACTGATTTGTGTCGTGTCAAACTAGAATTCAAGTTTTTTTGTTGTTGTTGACGTTGTTGATTATGATTGTGCTAGATTTTTTAATAATTGTTGAATTGAAAATGGTTATTTGGAGATAAAAAAAGATAGCAATGTGAGATAATGATGAAAAATAAATGAATTTAAATCAAATTTATTGAGGTTTGACATATGACATACAACATGTTTAATTACATTGGTTTTTTTTTTTTGGAAGGTGACTTTCTATGTACTGGACCTATTGGTCACCGGGTTCATGTCGAAGACATTCCCCCGTCAGCCCCGCACTCTCGGACGCGATGTTCGATCGGGCCCCGGCCGCCGCGCAAGCTGACTTCCGCCCGAAAACCATACTGCCCCCACACGAGAGACTCGCTGGGGTAACAGCTGGGTAAAACCGGGTTGCCCTCAAGACCGCACCATGCCTCGGTAGGATACGATCCATCATTGGGACGCCCCCCCCCCTAAGACCACAGTGGGAGTCGAACCGGTGACCTCCCAAAGGAGGAGCCGGCCAACATAACCCAAGTGGGGATACCACTGGGCCACGGGGAAATGAACGCTTTCTCAATAAGCCAATTTAAACATATCATTTTCCTAATAACAAGGAGATTCACTCACCAACCTTTGTTGACCCAGAAACTATTTTTACACATGATATGTGACAATCCGAGATTTCAAGGTCTATCTTTTACACATCAGTGACTGCACAACCTTGTTTCATAATTTGATTTATCTTTATGATTAGTGGTTATGTGTAAGGACTGTTTGTTATGTGTAGTGTTAATATAGTTTAGTGAGAGTTTAACAAAATGTTTTGATGTCACAACCCATTAATGGCGAAACATGGGTTTCGGCCCAACCCTTCCCGACGAAAGGTGAGTTTCGTCGCCACATGACGAGTTTCGTCAGTAAGGGGCTTTCGGCCCAAAACTGTTACGCCGGCCCAACTGATTTAATATATATACTCCCCTGAATCGTTTAGCAAACCCTAGAACACTTTCTTGCCTCCCTCATGTGCGACGACAACTGTAGAACTTGGAACTTTTCCTATCAAACAATTTAATCAATTCAGAACCTCAGTTAGTATCTAGTTCTGATGCGTGGATTTATGTTGTGATATACGTGGGATTTTGTATGTATGATTTTGTATGTATAATGTTTCATTGTCCACTAACCGTATCATGTAGTTAGAGTTGTACAAATGCATGATAGTATTGTGATTCGCTGACTCCGTGTAAGTAGTCGATGATGTTTTAAGGATTGACAAAACTGTTATGTGTAGAATGAATATGGATGTTTGGGATCAATGATGGGTTGGTATAATTTGAACTGTTTATGCCTTCGTTGTATGTTACTGATAGTAAGCAATTAAATGATTGATCGATGATTATGTTGGAATCGTTGTGGATGATTAGAGATCTAGAAGTTGTGAAACTGTAACTGTGTAGATCTGTAACTGTTCCATCGCCTGATGAGGGGCGACGAAACATGATGTGTTTCGTCACAACATATATCGACGAAACGTATAAAGTTTCGCCACCCACTACATCGACGAAACATTTGATGTTTCGTCAGGAGTTTCGCCGCCCAGAATGTGGTTCACAACAGATTGTAGTTTAGAACACGTGTGATAATAAACAAGTATATGTTGATTGTTATTATGACTGAGGAAAACATTATTTGCAATAGCTTACCTAACTGTTGATTACCATTGTGAAACGTACATGTGAAACTGTGGATTTGAATGAGTTATGTAACTGCTATGCGTTATCCGGGAATCACTGCTTGAAAATGTACACTATGACTGTTATTTATACGTGAACTTTGAGAATGTGAAACTGATTACGCATACATGAATATCGTAGGCTTTGACTGATTTGTGTGTGTGCGAGTAACTAATCATACCGAGCAAATCAAGGTGAGTTCACTACTCTTGAGCATGCGTCCCGGTGGTTGGGACAGTCAGTGGGTATCCCGGGGAGGGATAAGTCCTTTGGGTAAAACTAGGATGTTGGATAATATTCTCACTCTATCACTCTTAAGTCCCATCTTTTTGTTACCGGAGAGGTAGCGGGGTATTAGTTGGTAGCGCTACTTAGGTTTGGCACCCTCACCCCGTACCGGTGAGGACGGGTGTGAACTAATGACCCAGTCATGCCCAGTGCTTTGATAGGAGCACTGGGGAACGGGCAAAACATACATCAGGAGCCGTCTTGTTTAGTATCGAGATATTATCAACATTACTTTCGGATTTGTTAACAAACTGGATTAAACACTTGGTAATTAATGTTTTCGTAAAACTGTGAACTCGCCAGCGTTGTCTGACACACTTGTTGCATGCTCGCAGGTCGTTAGGTACTTTGGATGGGAACTTGCTATCTGGATGGCTGGAGTAGTCATGGTCATGTCGCTGAGGATTACTTGAATATTATTGATATACGTTAAATTATACATGTTTTTATACCCCAAAACACTTCCGTTTTAAGCGTTTTTGACCAAAAACACAACGTTTAGGTGCCAAATCCGGTACTTTTATATTTTCAGGTCTTAAACAGAGCATAAAGGAAAAATCTGTTAAAAACGGACAAAATCTGATGCATTTCTGATGGAAATGGCAAAAATCTGATGAACTGCCAGGTGTGGCACGACCGTGCCACCGGCGGCACTACCGTGCCGTTGCTCTGATCTCGGAAGCACTGCTAGTGCGACTAGGAGTGCCGACTGTTTCTCGGGCCACACTACCATGCCACCCGAGGCATGACCGTGCCATTTCAAAATCAAGCCTTCTGACCAACATTTCTGATGAACGGCACTACCGTGCCACCAGCGACACTACCGTACCGATCTGCTGACCCAAGCAACTTGTCCACTTGTCCACTTGGCTGACTCGGGATCGCTGAAACTGACGTCACCCGACAAGCACCTGCCGCACGACCGTGCCGATCAGAATTTCTTCTATAAATAGCAGCATTCGCTACTGGTTCAAGTGTTGGGGTTTTCTCCATGTTTCTGGGCGATTTCTGGGTTCCGAAGCAGTCCTAATCAGACTACTTTGAAGCTTAAAGACCGAATGGAAGCATAACCGGTCCAACCCATCAATTCCTTGCTTGTTTATGGTTCGATTCCTTGTTCTTGAACATGTATTCTAATCATTTTGCAAGTTATGAGCTGACGTTAGTTTGTGTTTTATGTAGTTTATGTAATAATAGTTATAAACTTGTTTCTTGAATGAACTTTATGTTGTAATCTTGTTTATATGGAACTTTAGTACTTTTTCATGTTTAAATCTTCATGATTATATGATGAACGTTTCATTGATGTTGAGTTCCTTATTATGTTTGATTGTCTTGGATAATGAATCTGTGGTTAGTGGGATGGTAACTATTTCTTGATTAATCACTTGTTTGTAAACTTGTTTACACCATGAGACTCGAGAGGGGTATTGGTTTTATCTAAGATATATCTTATTTTGATTAGGAATACTTTCTTGCACGTAAGGGTTCTAACGAATTATATGGTGTTGATTACATGTTCTTGTATACGGTTTATGATCCTTGTTTAGTAGTTTTGGTCTGAAATTGCTGACATGGTAGATTTGTATTCAAGACTTGTAAAGGTGAAATATGTCATTATATGATCTACTTAAATGCTTATCCTCGTGGCTATATTGTGACCATCGGTATTGCTTTCTTTGATAAGTGAGGTTAGAAAACTCCTAGCGGATGACTAATCTATCTTTAAAGGTTTACATGAATGAATATCAATAGCTCGCTAAAGAATGATTTTAGGTGGTCAACGTGTGTTTATCGCGTTAACTTTCCGAAGAAGCATCATGTTAGAAAACTCCTAGCGGATGACTAACTGTCTCGAAATTGGAAAATTGATTAAGTTCTTTTGTGACATATGTGATATAGATAACATGTTTAGGTTGTTTTTGAAACAAGATATTAGTATACTTTTATTTTATTAGTAATTTAGATAACTTAGTTAAACAACCATTCACTTATCCTTTTATCTGGTAAAATACTGACAAAGATTTAGTACATTATAACGCCCGTGTTCCATGGATCGATATTTGGCTCTTACCAATACTTTGCTACATATATGACGGGATACACTTGTCCTTTGTTGTGTGTGTTTTAATGTTAAGGTATAAACCATTTTTATAAATATAAAACGCTCTTCGCTGGGCGCGTGAAGACACTGTAAATAAATGTATATAACCGCCCACGTCAAGTTTTTGGCGCCGTTGCCGGGGACTACGGCAAAATTAATGGAACAATCCGAATCATTATTTTATCAGTGTATAAACTGTCAATAACTGTTAATACTTGTAAATTTCTATATTTATTTATTTTCTTATTTGCTAACTTTTCTTTTTCTGTTACTAACTAGTGAATACCTAGCCTGGTACGCCCACTAGGACTCACTACTAACATGTTAATATTTAATCTTTTGACTGACCTTTCTTTTCTGTATTACTAACCAACTAACCGTCGGACTCAACTAGCCAACTAACATCACTAACTTATTTACTAACTTTTTACTAACTCTTTAACTAACATTTATTTCCGTCTATTTATTTAATTCAGTTAATGTGTTCGGGATCGAACCATTTTTTTCCTTTATTATTTCAATTCGGTAATTTCATTTCTGTACTTCGTTTATTTATTTATTTCAGTTCAGTATTCCTAATTCAGTATTTTATTTATTTACGTTCAGTTATTCATTTATTTATTTATTTATTTCTGTCCGTTTATTTAACTGTTTAGGCATTTAATTATTGTACTCATTTGTTTATTTAATCTCATTTGTTTATTTAATTACCCCATAAAAATAAAATATACCTTTCTGATAAAATCATCAGATTTTCTGATGAATTCCAATGAATTCAGCAGATTTTCTGATGGATTCTGATAAACCCATTAGATGTTCTAAAAACAACAGTTTACAATTCTGATGAATTTACCAGATTTTCTGGTAATTCTGATGGATTTATCAGAAATTCTGATGGAATGAAAGATTTCATCAGATTTTATCAGATATATCAGATTTTCTGATATATATAAAAAAAACAGCTTTCGGATGTAAATAAGTTAATAGTCTAGTAAATATTTAATTAGATTTGTTTCGTTACTCATATGTTTGTATATTCTGTATTATCATTATTATTACTTATTTCTTATATTATTATTATGTTCTTTTTTCTGTATAATACCTTCCTTTTCACGTGCAGGGTAATGTCCACGCCCCCTGCACCCGCTAACGCTGAGCTAGCCAACGAACCAGAAAATAACTTAAGAAGAAGTAGGTGGCTTCGTGAAAGATCACTTGTTGTTGCACAAAGGATTGCGACCGCAATCGACGAACCAGTGATACTTTCTGACAGCGAGAGTTCAGAGGACGACACAAGAAGCATTATGGCAGAAGACGACCAGCCTCTGAATGAGACCGGCCGTCCAGGAGGAGAGGGCTTGCTACCGAGCATCGCCCGGCCTACAATAGCAGCACCGAGTTTTGAAATTAAATCTAGTATTATTAACAAGTTACAAAATTCTGTGCAGTTTGATGGGAAGGATCACGAAGATCTAGGTCGGCACATCGCTTCATTTCTCGAGGTGTGCTCGGCTTTCAAAATTCAAGACGTTTCTGAAGACACAATTTGTTTGCGGCTCTTTCCATTCTCTTTGCGAGACAAAGCCCGATCTTGGCTTTTGTCACTTCCAGCAGGGTCCATCACGACTTGGAACGAGATGGCCGATCTTTTATGCAAAAATATTTCCCGCCGGAAAAGACAGATAAGCTCAAAAATCATATTATGACATTCAAACAGGATGAAGGTGAATCTCTACGCGCAGCTTGGGAGAGGTTCAAAGATCTTCTGATCGATGTTCCGCATCATGGGTTATCCAAAAGACAACTTGTGTTGAACTTCTACCAAGGACTTAACTACGACTCGCAAGAACGTTTAGATGTTTATGCAGGAGGCGATCTTGGAACAAAAACACCCAACGAAACCTATGCAATCATAGAAAAAGCTACCTTGAAGTCAAGTTCGCGTCACGATGGAGTACGAAGTAAAGCTTTATCTATTCCTGGTGTTCATCAAGTGGATACATATACGGCTCTTGCAGCACAGATTGGAGCTTTGGCAGCAAGATTTGATCAAACTCAGAACGTTTCAAAATTACAATCATCATGTGAACTGTGTGGAGTGTCACACGAGCCAGGTACATGTGAGCAGGGTGTTATGTTTACAGGCCACGAAGAGGTGGACTATTTGGGCAATCAAATTAGGCCCCAGAATAACCCCTATAGCAACACGTACAATCCAGGTTGGAGGAATCACCCAAACTTCGGGTGGAAAGCCAATTCCAATAACCAAAACCCACTCGGATATGCTCAACGCGCTCCCGCACCACAACAGTCTCAGGGGCAATCCTTTCAGCCCCATGGACAATCTTTTCAGCCATCGGGGCAAACCTTTCAACCGCGTTATAATAATTTAGGTTCAGGAAGCACTTCCCAGCCACAAACCTCTCAAACCAACTCAAAACTAGAAGAGATGATGGCACAGCTGTTAAACAACTCCAACAATGCCAATCAAATTTCTAAAAAGCGATACCAGCAGCATGAGGAGCGTTTCATGGCACAAGAAGGGGAAATGCGAAGCCAGAAGGCTTCAATTCAAACTATTGAGAATCAAGTCGGCCAATTGGCCAAGATGTTGTCTGAAAGACCACAAGGTAGTCTTCCAGGTAACACAGAACCAAACCCGAGAGGGCACGTTAATGCAGTAATGACGAGGAGTGGTAAAACCATGGGACCTGACAAATCGGGCTCACCACCGATCACTGAGACAGTCCAAACTGACGCTTCAAACGAGGTGTATGCTAGGCGAGTCCCAGCAAGTACAGCACAGTTTCAGGAGCCAGTTAAAGATTTCATTCCTCCAGTTCCATATCCGAGCAGACTGAAGAAACAAAAGAACGATGAACAACATGGTAAGTTTTTAGAAATGTTTAAACAATTACACATAAACATACCATTTGTTGAGGCGTTGGCTCAAATGCCTAAATACACAAGGTTCTTAAAAGACATCCTCACAAACAAGCAGAAGCTCGAAAGCTTGTCTTGTGTGTTGATGAATGAAAACTGTTCAGCCCTTCTCCAAAACCGTCTACTTGAAAAGATGGGAGATCCGGGCAGTTTTACTCTTCCCTGTCTCATTGGCAGCATGTCTGTCAGTCACGCATTAGCCGATTTAGGAGCTAGCATAAACCTTATTCCATATAAGGTCTTTGCTAAATTAGATCTGGGTGAACCTTCACCCACTAGAATGAGCATTCGACTTGCAGATCGTTCGATCAAGTATCCGCGTGGATTCGTTGAAAACATGCTTGTTAAAATCGATAAATTTGTTTTTCCTGTGGATTTTGTTATTCTCGACATGGACGAAGACTCAAAAGTGCCATTAATACCTGGATGCCCATTCCTCAATACCGCGAGGACGATCGTTGATGTGGCAGCTGGCCAAATCACGCTCCGAGTAAATGACGAGCACGTGACTTTTGATATTAAAAGATCAATGCAGCATCCGCAAAGTCACAATGACATGCTTTACTATGTCGACATTATCGATACTTGTGTAAGCTCTCATTTCAAAGGCACGATAGAAGAAATTGATATGGACACACTTCTTTTGTGTGATAACCAAGACGACATTTCACAAGAGCAGCCAGTCCGCCAAATCGATGATGATGGTTCTCAAGGTCCAGATCAATTTGTGGAGATTGACCGTGAAGTTGAAGAAAAGTCAAAACCTTCAGTAGAAGATCCACCATCGTTGGAGTTAAAATAACTCCCACTGCATCTCGAGTATGCATTTCTAGACGAGGAGTGTCACTTACCAGTCATCATTTCAGCATCTTTAACAAAAGAAGAAAAGAAACAGCTTCTCGAAGTTCTAACGCTCCACAAGAAAGCTATGGCGTGGAAGATTATGGATATCAAAGGCATTAATCCTTATTTTTGTACTCATAAGATTCTAATGGAAGACAATTACAAGCCTAGTGCACAGCATCAAAGGCGTCTGAATCCAAATATGAAGGACGTGGTGAAGAAAGAAGTTATTAAATTATTAGATGCAGGGCTGATTTATCCTATATCTGATTCTGTTTGGGTAAGTCCAGTGCAAGTAGTACCCAAGAAAGGTGGTATTACTGTAGTTCCAAACGATAGGAATGAACTTATTCCTACTCGTACCGTCACTAGATGGTGAGTTTGCATCGATTACCGCAAACTCAACGATGCCACCCGTAAGGACCACTTCCCGCTTCCATTCATCGACCAGATGTTGGAACGTCTGTTGGGGAAGTCATTTTTCTGTTTTCTGGATGGGTTCTCTGGGTACTTTCAAATTCCTATCGCTCCTGAGGACCAGGAAAAGACTACTTTCACATGTCCTTTCGGCACATTCGCCTACCGGCGTATGCCTTTTGGGCTGTGTAATGCACCAGCCACATTTCAGCGTTGCATGGTAGCTATTTTCCATGACATGATTGAAGACTCCATGGAAGTATTCATGGATGATTTTTCTGTATTCGGGAGTTCTTTCGACCAGTGTCTTGGAAATCTGAAAAGAATGTTAGTAAGATGTGAGGAAACTAATCTTGTGCTTAACTGGGAGAAATGCCACTTCATGGTGAAAGAAGGGGTAGTTCTTGGACACAAAATCTCTGAAGCCGGGTTGGAAGTCGATCCAGCAAAAGTGGATATCATTTCTAAACTTCCTCCCCCAACCTCGGTCAGAGCGATTAGAAGTTTCCTGGGTCATGCAGGGTTCTATAGGCGATTCATAAAAGACTTTTCAAAAATCGCAAGACCTATGACCCGTTTGTTAGAAAAAGATGCTCCATTTGTGTTTTCAGAAGAATGCATGAAAGCTTTCAAGCAGCTTAAACAAAGGCTTATCGAAGCCCCTATTTTAGTTGCACCAGATTGGGCATTGCCATTTGAGATAATGTGTGACGCCAGTAATTATGCAATAGGAGCAGTCTTAGGACAACGAAGGGAGAAGCATTTTCATCCTATTTACTATGCCAGCAAGACTCTACACGATGCTTAAGAGAATTATACGACTACAGAGAAAGAGCTTTTGGCAGTAGTATATGCTTTCGACAAATTCAGGTCATACCTTGTGTTGTCCAAAACAATTGTGTATACGGATCATGCAGCAATAAAATACCTTTTTAGCAAACAGGACGCAAAACCGCGTCTTATCAGATGGATCTTGTTACTGCAAGAATTTGACATAGAAATCCAAGACAAAAAGGGAGCTTTAAATGTTGCAGCCGACCATCTCTCGAGACTTGAGCATGGAAGTTCTAAAAATTCAGTGGAGGAACCAATAAACGACAATTTCCCCCACGAATTTCTTCTAAGTATCGAGATGAATGACGAGTCACCTTGGTTCGCCGACTTTGCAAACTACCTCGCATGTGGAATCCTTATCAAAGGGTTGTCATATCAGCAAAAGAGGAAGTTCTTTACAGATTTGAAATATTACATTTGGGACGAACCATACTTGTTTAGAATCGGAGTCGATCAGGTGATCCGAAGATGTGTATTTGGAGAAGAGGCAGCTAGCATTCTGCGCCACTGTCACGAAGGGCCAACCGGAGGTCATCATGGAGCAAACTACACTGCAAAGAAAGTGTTAGACTCTGGGTTTTACTGGCCCACAATCTTTCGTGATGCGCATGAATGGGTTAGGGCGTGTGATGCTTGCCAGAGGGCAACAAATATCTCCACACGTAATGAAATGCCTCAGCATCCAATGCAAGTTTGTGAAGTCTTTGATATATGGGGTATCGACTTCATGGGACCATTTCCAGCCTCACGAGGTAACAAATACATCCTAGTTGCTGTAGACTATGTCTCAAAATGGGCCGAAGCTTAAGCTTTGCCCACAAACGATGCTAGGGTAGTTGTGAGGTTCTTAAAAAGTTTATTTGCCCGATTTGGTGCTCCAAAAGCACTAATCAGTGACCGTGGAACGCATTTTTGTAATGAGCAGTTAGAACGAGCCTTGTCCCGTTATGGTGTTCATCATAGATTGGCTACGCCATATCATCCTCAAACGAGCAGGCAAGTAGAGGTTACAAATCGGGGTTTAAAAAGAATCCTTGAGCGGTCCATTAATAACAACCGCAAGGATTGGTCAGATAAGTTAGATGACGCTCTGTGGGCTTTTAGAACAGCATTTAAAACACCTATCGGGACCACACCCTTTAGGTTGGTTTATGGAAAAGCTTGTCATCTACCTGTCGAGCTAGAACATAGGGCATTCTGGGCCTTGAAGATGGCGAATATGGATTTAAAAAGCGGAGGTGAAGCCCGTTTTCTGCAAATTCACGAGCTCGAGGAGCTAAGAAATCATGTCTATGAAAGTTCTAGCAGGTACAAAGAACGAGTCAAGAGGTTTCATGACAAAAGAATAAGAGAACATAAAGATTTCCGCGTTGGAGATCTTGTTCTATTGTACTCCTCACGACTGCGTTTATTCCCCGGGAAGTTAAGATCTCGATGGACGGGTCCTTATACGATCAAAGAAGTATTTCCATACGGAGCCGTAACCATCGAGAATTTAAGCGGGGAAACATTCAAAGTCAACGGTCATAGACTCAAAAGTTACATCAACAGACCGGTTGACCCGGTGGAGGAAATTCTCAGACTCCACGTCCCACGCACTTAAAACAAGTGTGGGGAGAATGAGTCTAGCTATCGACTCGCTGACAAATTTAGCAAGCGTGTTTTCACACCCTAAAGGAAATTTTGTACATATTAATTTTGAAAGTTATTTCTTAGTTCGTTATTTTTTTTGGTTTTAAAAATAGGTACATACAAGCATGATACATAATTTTTGGAAATTTGAAGCTAATTTATTGTTATAATATATGAAATAGTGCAAAAATGGAAATTTTTGGTGAAAAGTCGGAGTTAAAAGCTTACTGTGAAAAGTTGCACAAAAAGGCCCAGGTGTTGCACGGTCATGCCAAATCGGCACGGTAGTGCAACCCTTAGTCAAAACTGACCAGAAGCTCGTACACAGAGCAGTTATCGGATCGCACTACCGTGCGACAGTTGCACTACCATGTTACCCGATAACACAGGGCGAACCAGGACAGCGATCCGGAATGGCACGACCATGCCAAATTCGCACGACTATGCGCCTCGAAAACCGACCAGTAAAAACTAGGGTATTTAAGCGATTCTGCAGTAAAAACATAACACTTTTACGAAACCCTAGTCGCCACATGGGAGTTCCAGGTCGCCTACACCCACAAATCACCTAATTTTTGCCTAGATTTCGCTTCAATCATCTTCCAAGGTATGTTTCCTACTTGTTTTGTAGATTAAACTTAGTTTCTCATATAGATCTGATGCTTGAACCAAGAAATCTTGGGGGTTTCTTCATAAATATCAAATAACCCCTAGTTCTTGGGTGATTAGTGTTAAATCTGTGACAACCCTCACCAAACCAGGTATCCGTATGAATTAATTAATATTTAATTAATGCTTAATTACTGTGCTTGCTTACAACTGTGGTTAAACTGCTTCTTGATTTCTGATACATACATACTCATGCATCACATTTTATACTGTCACTCTATTATTTACACACAAACATCAGTGACAACTTTGATGCACAAAAGCACAGTGAGCACACTATACGGATAACCTAGTAAACATGCTGACATTGCCAGCACTAGACAGATATTGTCTCTGAGGCCAGAATGAGCCGGGAATAGATTACTACACTAGTAGGGAGTGTAGGGAGGTGAGGATTATAGAACTGCGTCACTAGGTGATAGTTATAGTGACCGGATGTGCCTAAAACATGCTCTAACTATAAAAATTCTGCACTTTCTACAAAAATTCAGCATTTAACTTAACTAGTAAAGTGCAAAAACATGGGAAAGTAATATTAGACACTTTCCAAAGTGTCAGGAATTTATTGTGTCACTAAAAATAATATTAAAGACACTTTAAATGCTTATTTAGCACTTTAACGGGTTAATATCCAACCGAACAACCGGACTTTACCCGGAACATAAAAATATTGTCAATGACATTGTCTACACTTTTCTGAGCTAGTTAGGGTCCCCGAATACCCAAACACCCTTTATGTTACACTACACACTAATAACCTACTTAAACCCCTAACTAAACTTAACTAAGATCTAACTATCCATTTGAAATCCAACCATAACCCCCCCTAGTCCGATCGGTTATGGAGTGGGGACACTCCCCACATTTGTTGATTATTTTATTGAGCATTGTCTAGTATCTTGAAGGCATATTACATGAAGGATAATAAGGGAGTTAGTTTTTAAGTAAACTCCAAGGGTAAGAACTTTCATTTTTCTAATCACCCAACAACAAACCTTCTCTCTTCCTCCTTCCTTTGAGTTCGGCCGAACACCATCACCACTACACACCCACCATCAAATTTTGATCTTGCAGTTTCACATACATACAAGTGTGCTAGAGTTCATACAAGGAGGCTCGGTGCTTTCGGAATCACAAGGACCTCTCTACATCGCTTTTATCCACCTAGTTTTCGCTTTGATTCTTCCCTAGCCTTGAGCTAGTTGTAAGTGCTTCTAAACATCTTCTTGTTCATGTTTAAGGTGGTTAATAAGAGATTTAACGGTTAAAACTCAAGAACACTAAAGATCTAAACATAAAGACTTGAAAGTGTGATGAACTAGTTGGTTAAAGTGAAACAAATGGTGTAAAACTTGTGAATCTTGTTTAGTTATGGTTATTTTATGTTGTTGGTTGCTAGAAGTGGAACGGATCGTCATCTAACCACACTAGATCATGTTCATGGAACATGAACTAGCAATATGTTAAGTGTAAAAATTACAAGATGATGAACCTTTCCATACATAGACATGAACTTGTGTAAAAGTGATTTTTCTTGTAAAATAAGGTTTTAAACTAGTTGATCTAAAGATCTACAAGTGGTTTTTCGGAAGAACCAAGTAAAATATACAAGTCTTGTTTAAAAGCCGGATCTTTCATAAACTAAAGGTATTTTAGTGACTAAACAAGTGTGTAAACACTTGTGTAACAAGAAGGTTTAACAAAGAAACATTTTCGTAATTTTTGACTAGATGTTGTAAAATTACACATTCTTTAAAAATAAAGTTTGCAAGGAACTAATTTTATTTTTAAAGATGACGAGATCCACTAAAAATGTTAAAAGGTTGCTACATATTTTTACACAATTTACAAGTTCATGAGTTTGCGATTTATAATTATCTTTGACAAGTTTGATATTGGAATATTGTATATTGATGACTGATAAGTGGTTGATTGAATTTTTAAAAGAAAATGATACGCTAGTAAGCGTGGCCACCTCCAGTTACAGAGGAAACTCTGGCGAAATTTTTCCAGAAATATAACACTTGGAAATATTTTTGTGACAAGTGTTTATAAATATATTTTTAACTTGTTTTTCCAAATAAACTTCGCCAAGATTTTTATTACAAAATAACCAAGAGTCGGAGGTGGATTTTTGTAAATAAAACTTGATAAATATATATTGAGAATATGTATTTCATAATAAAACGCTTGTGTGCTTACGTGATTATTTTGTGAACTAGAGATATACTATTTTTAGGGTAAAAATAGTATTACTTGGGAATATCATGAAAATACGACTCCAAAATTATACCAACGCCCTCACGAATAAATGTTTAAGTTACACCGGTACTGTTATTACCACACGAACTTTAAAATGTAACTTATGTATTTTCGGAAAATACTCTTAAATGTGTATTTCGATAAAGTGTTATTTTGGAAATTGTATGAAGTAAAATATAATGTTTTTGGGAAAAATATATATATTTTGGAGACAGAATATTTTAGACAAGTGAGACTTAAAAATATATTTTTGGAATTATAAAACGCACATGTATAAATACCCGCATCCTTGGGAAGGAAATACGCATATACAATACTTGAGAAGTATAACTCTAAAATAGTTGCCTAACTATTATTCCCGAACCAAATACAATTATTATAACTTGGAATAATACCAGAATCGTAACTCAAAATCATACATACTAAGACAAGGCACTACCCGTTCGTCTAATAGACATTAGACCATTGTAGGTAGTCGTGTTTGCCGCGAAGATTTGGGTTACGAGTACGGAGATGCAATACTGTGAGTTCATGCCCCCCCCCCCCTTTTCTCTTAACTGTTTTCAGTTTTTATACTTCGGGGGTGAAATACATGTTACTATGATTACGAATACTTTTTACATGGTATGGTTAGCGTAAGGAGGGTTACTACTTAGATCATGTGAGTGGGTAGGCGGGAACTGAAGGCCATTAATCCTCATTGTAGGACCGAGGTCTTTAGCGGTAGATCTATCTGGGTGTAGCGAGCCCAGCCCCAGGCCCAACAGTACGGACCTCGGGGTGACTTGGTACCTGACGCAAAAATCTGCTAGGTTTGAGTCTTCCTACAGCACTTCACACATATCATTGGCTTTGCAACCCAATGGTGATCTCTTTTTCCTTAATTGCTACAAACCAGGGATTTTCATACATACAGACATTTTTACAAAGGTTTATACCTACTCACTTACACATGAACTCGCTCAACTTTATGTTGACTTTTCAAACTACATGTATTTCAGGAAACTAACGGATTTGGCATGGTATGCACGTATTTTCAAGCTGCGTTTGAATAAAGAAGTCATCCAGGGTTTAGAAGGTGTAACCTCTTCCTGGACGGGTTAC
Organism: Helianthus tuberosus; assembly: GCA_030545235.1. Lineage (NCBI taxonomy): Eukaryota > Viridiplantae > Streptophyta > Magnoliopsida > Asterales > Asteraceae > Helianthus > Helianthus tuberosus. The sequence continues at coordinate 109,560,360 of CM060355.1, forward strand.
ATATCCCTAAACCTAGTATTGTTTAAAGTCTTTTGCTAAGTCTTTATGAACTCAATTAAATCAAGTTAAGGTTTGTAACTTATTTTGTGATTGTTGAAAATGGGATATTTCTAAACTTTATTAATGAATGAATATCTCATGTTTTTATCATATAGCATTGTTATGATTGTTGCTATGGTATTAAGAAGTCACACCAAATAAACCCACGCTTCCGCAAAGCCAGGGTGTGACAGCTTGGTATCAGAGCCTCGATCATAGTGAACTAGGATTCTTTCTCGAGTCTAGACTATGATCATCAGGGCTCTCACGAAAACGTTTTCAAACATTTTTACATTGCATACACTATACGTCCAGATCCAGGAAACAAACCTTTTTACAAACAAAAGGCACAAATACACATTTCCAAATTTAAATTTATAGCTCAGTCGGGGAGACTGAGGGAGTCCAGTCGGGGAGACTGGGGAAAAATTAGGTCGGGGAGACCAGGAAAAATTAGGTCGGGGAGACCAGGAGAAAAATTAGGTCGGGGAGACCAGGAAAAATTAGGTCGGGGAGACCAGGAATTAGGTCAGGGAGACCAGGAGATTTTAGTCTGAGAGACTGAGAATTCAATCTGAGAGATTGGGAGATTTTAGTCTGAGAGACTAAGAAGTTCAGTCTGAGAGGCTGAGAGGATAGTCTGGGGAAGACTAGGATGATTACATGAGTACATTGTTACTGCTTAATTGATGATTACTGATATACGTGCACACGTGGTGAATATTTGCATACACTAATTGTTAATAACTACTATGGGTATACATGCTATGACTATTATGTACTGGCACACATGTCACTCTATTTAGAATGCGAGTTATCAGACACTGATAACCCTACGGCCACCGCCACGGATAAGGAGACTGCATCTGCGCCAGAGATATTTACGGCAGACACTGAGAGTGATCCTGATATGCCGACCAAGGACGAGGACGACTTCCAACAGTCCGCGCTACCAGATTCTGGTAATACTTTACCCTTGCTGATGGCTTCTCTGACAGGAATCCTTCTGTCACTCTTGTTTCGATCCATGACCACTTCATCACTGGTCATCCCGATGGTGAGCACACTATGGATCCGATCCTAGACAATGCGCCTCTTGTGGACATCCTTCCGAAGGATGGTTACTCGACGAACAATTGATAACGATATTGACGTGATATTGATGGTCCTTCCGATAACGCCCATGATGATGGAAAGTTAGATGAGAACCTTATTACTAATTGCACATTTTGAGATCCCTGTTAGTAAGCTACCCTGTGATACTAGTGTACACTCAATTTCAGACTCCTTTGAGTTTGTGACGTTTTACAGCCTTACAGATGGCCGGATTACATCTTTCTACTACCGGCACGGACGACAGCGCCGTTATGACTGCTGCACTAACACCTGCTCGAGGCACCACACCGTTACACGACCCAGGGCCTGCTCCTGAGCTAGCTTCTGCACCTTCTGGGTCAGCTTGATGTCGCACTTGCGGAACATGCACCTTTACTTGATCACGACCCTGTTTCTTTTGGTTTACCAGTCATTGCACCCCCTATACCTGACCCAGTACCTACACATGACGATCTCCTTATTGGTTGAGACGTTTGTTTTTGCACCCGCGACCGATGATGTTGCTCCTTTCCCTATGAAGACCGACGTCCATTGCGCCAACGAGCCTGTCGCTTCCCTTCAAAACATACCCGCACCCCAGGAAGGTACTCCAGGTCAGCACCCGCGTGACGATTCCTTTTGACACCACAACATTTTCTACGACCTCACAGGCCGCACCGTCTGATGCATTCATCTCTACATCACTGGACAAACCGTTTCGATGGTTCCTATAATGCACTACACTAAATTTTAGACCCTTACCATCCCACGTTTTATGGAGGCCACACACGGGATGAGTACACCTATCACACCAGCCGCAGTTTGGGGATATAAGTCGCAGAATGTTGGGACTTGAGCTGACGCCACAATTGGCAACTTCAAATGCAAAGCATTACATAACCGAAAAACATGAGTTTAGTGTCTACATCACAAGACAGCATATTGTCTGAAAGGTTTATGTAAAACACCACACCCTCCACCCTGTCTATCACCAGCATGCTTTGATCCGCCACATACATCAAGGTTCCTTTTGCGCTCTCGACCGTTGATATTACACCGTTCCCAGGATTCTGATACTTATTTCTTTACTATCGGGCGGCAGATTAGTTAACTACTTCGATATATATATATACAAGCTCGAGGAGGAGTTTACGCATGCTAGCGGTCACTTTTCTTTCCTCCTCCACCTCAGTCACCAGTATAGTTGGTTTCTGGATTATGCGGATTGCATTACACTTGGGTAAAGACACTAATGATAAGCCGGGATTGCGAAGACATTTGAGGACCACTTCTGATTACGAAATTTTGATGCACTAATATACTTATTGGCCAAGGGTAGGGTGACCCTGTGTCCCTTTCGATGTGAGACATTTTGTTAGACACAGTAATTGTGGCCGAAGGATAATGAAAGCCCAATCATCTTTAAACATGCGACAACACTTTGTGGCCAATAACCAATGAAAGCTCAGTCGCTAGGTCTTCGCTAAGCACGTCATTGATCTATGTGTGTGTGCTATAATTATAATACTACGTGCTTACTTGCTATGCTCTCATTAAACATAATTACGGAATTCCTTGGTCATACTATGATTATACTATTATTTGATTGGGTGGTATGGTAACCTGTTATGTGTATGTACTTATGACCACTAAACAACCAAATGCACGCACAAAGCAAATTAGACCTGACTTAACCGACCTTCTTCTAGGAAGATGTCGACTCAAGGGAACACCGATATCAACAACCCTCTACCGACAACAGAGGCAGAAATGCAAGAGCGCCTCTTATAGGCCATCGCACAGTACGAGGCCCGTCGCTCTGATTGCAGCAGAGGTACCTCGGGAAATAACCCCCCCAACGGCTGCACCTACAAGCAGTTCTTGGACCACAAACCTCGAGAGTTCGACGGCACTGGGGGTGCCTTAGCCTTCGTGCGCTGGGTTGAAAAGACAGATTCTGTTTTACGATTGAGCAAATGTGACCCCGAACATCAAGTCAAGTATATAACTGGACTATTGGTGGATGAGGCTCTGTCATGGTGGAACCATCAAGTTCGGACAATGGGCGAAACCGCTGTGTATGCTATGACGTGGGACAAACTGAAAGATCTGATGCGTAAGAGATATTGCTCGAGGACAGAAGTCCAGAAGTTGGAAACAGAACTGTGGAACTTGAAAATGGAAGGACCAAAGATAGCTGAGTATGTGCAGAGATTTAACGAATTATCATAAGTTGCTTTACTCCTGGGAGGACCAGAGTTTAAGAGAATTGAACAGTTCATAAGGGGATTGGCACCCCAAATTCCAAGCCTGGTAACAACATCTAAACCCTCAACTGTCACCGAGGCTATCAACATGGCACTCACGGAAGAAGCAGTTAGACGAGGAGAATTTTCCACTGCGAAGGAGAAAAAGGAGACTGCTATAGAGGCATCTGGGGATAACAAGAGAAAGCTCGCAAATTCCAAGATGGTTACTCTGGGGAGTAGCAAGAAAAAGGCCAAAAAGGGAAAAGACTACATGGGTATCCTACCTAAGTGCGACAATTATTTACGTTATCATGTCGGGCGATGTAGATATGGAAAATGTGCTAACTGTGGAAAGAGGGGGCATCCTAAAGAAACTTGTTAGCAAGATACTGAACGTGGTAATGGGGGCCAAGACGGTAGTAAGAATCAAGAAGGGGACAACGACAATGACAATTGTCGAGGGAGAATGAGTGATAAATAGAAACGTGCTCAAGGTTGTTTTAACTGTGGAAGCAAAAAGCATTTCAGAAAATATTGCCCTAAAAACAATCAGGCACAAGGATGAAAGCTCCCCACCGGAGCTAGGGAGACACGCCAGGGATTCAAGCATGGATATCGGTACGTCCCGAATTACTCAATGTTATGCATCTGTATTGCCAAATACTGTTGCAAATTTTACGATTCGCACCTCTAGAGTTTGAGAGTATAATTGTTTTAAGTATCAAGTAAGTAGATATTCCAGTATCCATTAGAACTAGCTTAGGGGAAGCTAGTGGAAGCCAACGCAATAACTGGAGGCGACCAAATAAAAACCAGAGAGTGTAAGTTACGCTAGATCCACTGCCAGTTGAGTTGGGGAAGCTTCGACGAAGAAATTGGGATGGATTAGTTGCCAAGCGATTGAGCAAAGATTGATATCCGCACCTCGATGATGAATGAAGGAACGATCGTGGCTCTCGAAGCAGGATACGCCACCACAGAACACGAATTGCTTAAGGCACAAAGGATGTTGCGTAAAGAATGTGTTGTTTTCTTGGCTCATGTCGGGGACAAGGGATCCGAAGAACTAAAACTCGAAGATACCCCCGTGATCAGAGATTATCCTGAAGTCTTCCTCGAAGACTTGCCGGAATCACCTCCTCAACGATTAGTCGAGTCTCGCATCGATTTAATCCCAGGCACCACGCCTGTAGCCGATGCATCGTAGCGACTTACACTTCCGGAGATGCAATGATTGACAGTGCAGCCTCAGTGGTTGATAAAGAAGGAAGATAACAGACCAAAACTTTTGTTTTGGATAACCTCAGTTCTGCTCGCCAAAAGAAAGGACGAATGACTTTCAAATGACCGGGAGTCGGACGAGCTAGCCAACCAGAGTCGGTGGCACTTGTTGAGGAATTAACGAACCTCTTACATAACTGACTGTAAGGACCCAAACTACTATTACACGACTGGTCGACGATCGAGTGTCGTTAGCAGTGAATTCGAGAAGAAAGTATACCGGGAAAATGGTGGGACAATGACTTGTTCTTAGATGAACACCAAAATAGTGCTTCCTACACAATGCACAAACCAGATCTACTCGGGACACGAAATCTGGAGGATTTAGAAAACATATATTTAGGACCTCTGGGAACCCAGGTCCAAACTCGTAAGAGTTTTTATTTAGGAACCATATCTGTCAACTCAATCAACCATCATTAACCTGGCGCATATGCCAGTTCCGTTGACCAAACAGAGAGTACTTGGATTTCTTTTACTTCTGGCGAGTAGATGTTTGCATCTCTACTCCCCTTAATGGTAGTTGCATCACAATAATTTTCTCGTTGAGAGCGAACACACATTTGCTTCGATATCTGGTCATTTCTTCACTTTAGCAGATACTCGTTGTTCCTTTCTTGGAAACTTACCTGACATACATGCATCATTTGCTACGCATGTGATTTCGTTTTGAACAAACACTTCATTGGAATTTACATACTATTTTGCTAAACCTAATTACTGATTCCTGATTCGAGTAACCTACATTATTGTTATTGTTGGCTCTTTTGTTACCAAGCCAACACACTTTCTTGAAACCACTTTCTTTCAAATTACATTCATGGTTTATTTTGCTACCATGCCGAGAATTCCTTGTTGATACATACATTGTCGGGTTACGTTGAAACCAAGTTCAATTGCTTGAACTTATCCAGTTCACAGGTTTAACTTGAAACGCTATATGATGTATTGGGAGCATCATATTCAACTATTTTTGCAGAGATTCTTTCATTTCGAGTCGTAGTAGATTTGGTTGGTCTACGACTCCACTAAAACGTTTAAATTGTTTCGATACCTTGCGGTGATATTTTCACAAAATTGAAGCTTGCGCTAATTTGGTTACTCACTTCGTACACGGATTCAATTTCCCAGTTAGTTGTTAACATTCCATTTTGGATCTTCACAATCAAAGCGGTCTCAACACAATTGTGTGTTAAGGCAATGGTACATATATTCATTTCATAAGCACAATGTACCTCCTAACGATTCTTTCGTTGTCAATCAAATGCCTTGCGATACTTATTACTTTTCATCTTCGATTGGAAACAGTGGTCCTTTGATGTTCCGTATTAATTGGGAACTCTATAACATGGTATAAATCAAATCTTCAGATTGTCTCAGTACACTTTCATTTGATTTCAAACGCAGTGAACTTGTTCAGTCACCACTATTATTGGATAATGCCATTACGACACCTTGTGGTGTCATCATAAACTTGTAGCTTGTGCTAATCATGGTTAACCGTTTCACACGAGACCACACATACTTTTGTTTGATTTATCATTTAAACATTTCGGATGCAACTATGAATCAAGACATGATACACCAGATTCGCTTGTATTCCATTCGGTGTATCTTCACCATTCAAAAATGTCAACACACTAAACCTTACCAGACATTTATTCAGGAGTTGACAGATCATTTAACTTTTAAGTTGAGTTGTTGCTTTCGAGTTCATATAGCGGGTGCTTTGGTTTATGAAAACTCGTTTGCATATTGCAACCGATCGTTTAAAAATCTTATTAGTCAAAACTCCACTTTTGTGGAACCCCTGCTAGCTGGATTACACTAGACTATACGTCAAATGCGTCTTGTACCTTTGACATCCAATGCTAAAAGCACACACCTTTCAACCCTAGGATTCGGGTTGTTATATATTCTTGGACTCACCTAATGTGAGTAATGTTTGTTTCGATTTGATGATTATCTACTTCGATATTATTCATATACATACGTGTGTGACTTAACCATAAGGAGTAAGATAGTACAAATTTCGAGGACGAAATTTCTTCAACGGGGGGAGAATGTGACAACCCTCACCAAACCAGGTATCCGTACGAATTAATTAATATTTAATTAATGCTTAATTACTGTGCTTGCTTACAACTGTGGTTAAACTGCTTCTTGATTTCTGATACATACATACTCATGCATCACATTTTATACTGTCACTCTATTATTTACACACAAACATCAGTGACAACTTTGATGCACAAAAGCACAGTGAGCACACTATACGGATAACCTAGTAAACATGCTGACATTGCCAGCACTAGACAGATATTGTCTCTGAGGCCAGAATGAGCCGGGAATAGATTACTACACTAGTAGGGAGTGTAGGGAGGTGAGGATTATAGAACTGCGTCACTAGGTGATAGTTATAGTGACCGGATGTGCCTAAAACATGCTCTAACTATAAAAATTCTGCACTTTCTACAAAAATTCAGCATTTAACTTAACTAGTAAAGTGCAAAAACATGGGAAAGTAATATTAGACACTTTCCAAAGTGTCAGGAATTTATTGTGTCACTAAAAATAATATTAAAGACACTTTAAATGCTTATTTAGCACTTTAACGGGTTAATATCCAACCGAACAACCGGACTTTACCCGGAACATAAAAATATTGTCAATGACATTGTCTACACTTTTCTGAGCTAGTTAGGGTCCCCGAATACCCTAACACCCTTTATGTTTGTAACACCTCGAAAATTCACGTCCTATAATGTGTTGACACGTGTCATAGGTTTGAACGTGTGAAAGAATGTTATAAAAGGATTAAAGTTGACAAACATTGAAAGTATGTGAATATACGGGTTCTAAATGTCAACAGTGAATAAATATATTTTACAATAACCCAACATGATGCTCATACCTTCAAACGAATAAATCATGGATCATACGAAACTAAATATGAAAGAAAGTGAGAGATTACAAACTACTGGGGTTAAATGTGTCAACATGTTTAAGTTATACCTCTGAGTGACCTTTTAGCAAACCCGAAGCTTTGTACGGTTAATTACACTCACTAGAATACATGATAGAAATTTCATAAAGTTTCGTTAACGTATGAGAAAGTTATGATCAAATTCGTATACGAGGGGTTAAAAGCGTCTACGATGAAGTTTATGACTTTTCGGGTGACAATAAAGTTAACCGAGGACTTAACAAAGTGGGTATATGTCTTGAAGCCCTTATAAGTCAAATTGGAGGGTTCAAAATGCAAGAAATAATGTCGAAACAATGTTATAAAGGACCGAGGACCAAAACCAAAGAAATCAAAAGATTGGATTTGATCAGAAGGGGCATCGCGTCACGCGAGGCACCCTAGGGGGGGCTACGCGTGGAACGAGGGGCCCTCTAATCCGCAAACTTTGGGCTGATGTTGCAAGGTGTCTGCTATGAGCATTATAACCGACTTATAACCGATTTTCCTCATCTTGGACGACCCCTAAACAACCCCTAGGCCCTTAGGGACATCTGGGAATGATCCATGGCCATTGCTAGGCTTGTGTGTCAATGATCCATGAGATTTTGAACACTATATAAAGGCCTCATGTTGCAACCATTGATCACACCTCACTTCTGCATTTCTGGAGCTTCCTGGAGCTTAAGAGCAGACCCTAAGCCTTCCTAATCGTGCATAGGACTTCAGTAAGTATGCTTAACCTTTATTAGTTGAGTTTTTACTTAGTTTTAGCTTAAAAGTCAAACCGTCGTAATTAACGGTTGACTTAACGATTAATCATTGATGGTCCAGTGATTAGTCGAATTGAAAGTAGTTATGAGTTGGTAATTATGTGGGCAATAAACCCTTAAAAGGGCACCCTCTGATTCCCACTCTAACTAGGGGGCTGTTTGGTAGCCTCTTAATGACCATTCAGATGCTACCTCTTAATGGTTTAAAACCTCTGAATGAATAAGAGGTAACATCAAGTCTGAATGGTTAAGAGGTAACCTCTGAATGGTAAATCATCACATGTCACATTCTTCTACCTTCTCATTGGTAAAATTCTTAATGGTTCCATTAAGAGGTAGCCTCTTAATGACCATTCAGAGGTTACCAAACAGCCCCTAGGTCAAATGTCGGGTCAAACTTGTTATTAAAAAGTCAACAGAATGCTTAATTTCCAATTTATGCATAATTAGCAATGTAGAACCCATACAACCTGTTTGATCATTAATATAACTTGGTAATTAATGTAAGAACATGTCTAAACATGTTCAACCCGACAATTTTCAGTAGAGACCCGGTTCGGAACCGAAAGTCGCATAATTTGACTTTTGCTTTGACTTTCGCCTTTGGGGGGTTAATGACCATGTCCCGGATATCCTTGGCATCATTTTACGAAATGGCCACGACCTAAGCACGGGGTGTAGGCGTACACCCGTCAGTGCATAAATAAATAATGTGGTGTGTCTATTGATCTTTAACCCGGCACGATCCGGGCTACTAAACGCATAAGGAACATGTAATCCTTTTACAAGTTTATATATTTAAATAATTATCCCAAGTTATAAAATGTTTGTGCCACGTGCATCCAAATCAATTTTTAATCATTTTTAAAATGAGTCGGTTAATTGTATTTACCAGTGTAAACTGACGTATTTTCCCAAAAAGATTAAATGCAGGTACTACTCGTAATAGGCTGGATTTCTCCTTAGCATCAATAAAGAGTCTCGCAAGCTTAAGATGCCTAACGTCTGTTGAACTACAGTTCCTATTTATTTTTGATCCTTCTGTGGATTCTTTCAACTGTTTGTGATACACGATATTACAATTATATTCAGTTGAATGATATCTTTCAATTGCTTCTGCTGTGCATTTAAATATTGTGTTGTTTGACTATTATGTTGCCAACCACGTCACGATACTCCCCACCGGGCCCACCGGTAATACGTGGAAAGTCGGGGTGTGACAATGTTACACTACACACTAATAACCTACTTAAACCCCTAACTAAACTTAACTAAGATCTAACTATCCATTTGAAATCCAACCATAACCCCCCCTAGTCCGATCGGTTATGGAGTGGGGACACTCCCCACATTTGTTGATTATTTTATTGAGCATTGTCTAGTATCTTGAAGGCATATTACATGAAGGATAATAAGGGAGTTAGTTTATAAGTAAACTCCAAGGGTAAGAACTTTCATTTTTCTAATCACCCAACAACAAACCTTCTCTCTTCCTCCTTCCTTTGAGTTCGGCCGAACACCATCACCACTACACACCCACCATCAAATTTTGATCTTGCAGTTTCACATACATACAAGTGTGCTAGAGTTCATACAAGGAGGCTTGGTGCTTTCGAAATCACAAGGACCTCTCTACATCGCTTTTATCCACCTAGTTTTCGCTTTGATTCTTCCCTAGCCTTGAGCTAGTTGTAAGTGCTTCTAAACATCTTCTTATTCATGTTTAAGGTGGTTAATAAGAGATTTAACGGTTAAAACTCAAGAACACTAAAGATCTAAACATAAAGACTTGAAAGTGTGATGAACTAGTTGGTTAAAGAGAAACAAATGGTGTAAAACTTGTGAATCTTGTTTAGTTATGGTTATTTTATGTTGTTGGTTGCTAGAAGTGGAACGGATCGTCATCTAACCACGCTAGATCATGTTCATGGAACATGAACTAGCAATATGTTAAGTGTAAAAATTACAAGATGATGAACCTTTCCATACATAGACATGAACTTGTGTAAAAGTGATTTTTCTTGTAAAATAAGGTTTTAAACTAGTTGATCTAAAGATCTACAAGTGGTTTTTCGGAAGAACCAAGTAAAATATACAAGTCTTGTTTAAAAGCCGGATCTTTCATAAACTAAAGGTATTTTAGTGACTAAACAAGTGTGTAAACACTTGTGTAACAAGAAGGTTTAACAAAGAAACATTTTCGTAATTTTTGACTAGAAGTTGTAAAATTACACATTCTTTAAAAATAAAGTTTCCAAGGAACTAATTTTATTTTTAAAGATGACGAGATCCACTAAAAATGTTAAAAGGTTGCTACATATTTTTACACAACTTACAAGTTCATGAGTTTGCGATTTATAATTATCTTTGACAAGTTTGATATTGGAATATTGTATGTTGATGACTGATAAGTGGTTGATTGAATTTTTAAAAGAAAATGATACGCTAGTAAGCGTGGCCACCTCCAGTTACAGAGGAAACTCTGGCGAAATTTTTCCAGAAATATAACACTTGGAAATATTTTTGTGACAAGTGTTTATAAATATATTTTTAACTTGTTTTTCCAAATAAACTTCGCCAAGATTTTTATTACAAAATAACCAAGAGTCGGAGGTGGATTTTCGTAAATAAAACTTGATAAATATATATTGCGAATATATATTTCATAATAAAACGCTTGTGTGCTTACGTGATTATTTTGTGAACTAGAGATATACTATTTTTAGGGTAAAAATAATATTACTTGGGAATATCATGAAAATACGACTCCAAAATTATACCAACGCCCTCACGAATAAATGTTTAAGTTACACCGGTACTGTTATTACCACACGAACTTTAAAATGTAACTTATGTATTTTCGGAAAATACTCTTAAATGTGTATTTCGATAAAGTGTTATTTTGGAAATTGTATGAAGTAAAATATAATGTTTTTGGGAAAAATATATATATTTTGGAGACAGAATATTTTAGACAAGTGATTTAAAATATATTTTTCAAGTGAGACTTAAAAATATATTTTTCGGAATTATAACGTATACGTATATTTGGTAAAATATTGTTTTGGGAGACGGTAGAAATAAAAATATGTTATTTTTGGGAAAAATACATATATTTTGGAAATAAGTTATTTTGGACAAAAAGGTTAAGTATATTTGCTAAGTGGGACTTAAAAATATATTTTTGGAATTATAAAACGCACATGTATAAATACCCCCATCCTTGGGAAGGAAATACGCATATACAATACTTGAGAAGTATAACTCTAAAATAGTTGCCTAACTATTATTCCCGAACCAAATACAATTATTATAACTTGGAATAATACCAGAATCGTAACTCAAAATCACACATACTAAGACAAGGCACTACCCGTTCGTCTAATAGACATTAGACCATTGTAGGTAGTCGTGTTTGCCGCGAAGATTTGGGTTACGAGTACGGAGACGCAATACTGTGAGTTCATGTCCCCCCTTTTCTCTTAACTGTTTTCAGTTTTTATACTTCGGGGGTGAAATATATGTTACTATGATTACGAATACTTTTTACATGGTATGGTTAGCGTAAGGAGGGTTACTACTTAGATCATATGAGTGGGTAGGCGGGAACTGGAGGCCATTAATCCTCATTGTAGGACCGAGGGTCTTTAGCGGTAGATCTATCTGGGTGTAGCGAGCCCAGCCCCAGGCCCAACAGTACGGACCTCGGGGTGACTTGGTACCCGACGCTAAAATCTGCTAGGTTTGAGTCTTCCTACAGCACTTCACACATATCATTGGCTTTGCAACCCAATGGTGATCTCTTTTTCCTTAATTGCTACATACCAGGGATTTTCATACATACAGACATTTTTACAAAGGTTTATACCTACTCACTTACACATGAACTCGCTCAACTTTATGTTGACTTTTCAAACTACATGTATTTCAGGAAACTAACGGATTTGGCACGGTATGCACGTATTTTCAAGCTGCGTTTGAATAAAGAAGTCATCCAGGGTTTAGAAGGTGTAACCTCTTCCTGGATGGGTTACATATCCCTAAACCTAGTATTGTTTAAAGTCTTTTGCTAAGTCTTTATGAACTCAATTAAATCAAGTTAAGGTTTGTAACTTATTTTGTGATTGTTGAAAATGGGATTTTTCTAAACTTTATTAATGAATGAATATCTCATGTTTTTATCATATAGCATTGTTATGATTGTTGCTATGGTATTAAGAAGTCACACCAAATAAACCCACGCTTCTGCAAAGCCAGGGTGTGACAAAATCGGTAGTTCTAGTACTTGATTCATAGTTTATTCATTGATTACAAGTCAAATCTTGAAAGATAGAAGTTAAAATCATTGAATTAACCCATTTTCTAATGAGATATAAAGTCGCACGGTCACGTCGATTAAATGGCATGACAGTGCCAGTTAAAAATCAAGTTCAGGTCACTGATTTAAAGTTGCGACGCCGAGTCGCACGACAGTGCCTATTTGGCACGGTGGTGCGACACGAGTACCCGGAAACAACCTGTTTACCGATCACAGAATGGCACGGCAGTGCCACCAGTGGCACGACCGTGCCACTGCTGAAATAGAAACAGAAGCTCGTAAACAGCCTGTTCCGAAGCCGGCGACGAAATTTTTATATTCTGCCCTTATTTTGTTGTATTCCTGTGTGCAGATGAATCACAGATTCCTCCAGTTCAGCGAGAACAAACCGAAAGAACAACCCTATATTGCAAGATTAGAAGCTTTATGGAATAGATGGGGATAAATTGGCGAACCGAGAAGGATTAACTGGGAGACCATAACAACCCTAAACCAAGAACAAAGGCTATCCAACATGATGTCGCATCCGATGTCAAGGTTGTTCAACATTGCACGACCCGTTTATCTTGAACTAACATTGGAATTCTTTGCTTCATACACTTATGAAAAACCAAGAAGCGAGAATCCAAACTTTAAAAACAGAGAAACAATACAGTTCAGGTTGGGGAAAAAATGGCATAAGTGGACAGTTGCTAGACTTGGAAGAAGATTGGGCATATACTCATCTGAAGACATAAATTCAAAACTCTTCACCAATATCTACAAGTTTGATAGTGATCAGCAACGAGCCAACTTCTGGGAACAAGTGGCGATCGGACCACCTTATGAAGCTAGAAAAGCTAAAGCTTCACGACTACGAGACCCGCTTCTGAGGGTCATTCATCAGGTCATGAGTCACACCATCTGTGGGCGCATGGACAGTGCAGGGAACTGTCCCACTCCAGATCTTCTTTTCATATATTCCTTAGTGACTGGAGTGCATGTAAACCTCGCAGCTAGAATGGCTGAATTCTTTGTAAACAGCGCGGGGAGAACTACAAGTAGTGAAATCCATGGTGGGGAATATGTGACTCAGTTAGCATATAATTTAGGTATTATGACAGATGAAGTAGTCAACGGTCTCACGATGGTTCACGCAGGAGGAGATGTGGATATGAGGTCTTTGAGAGCGATGGGTCTGGTAGTAGATACAGATAATGGCCCGAGACTGAGGGGTCTAAATGGGGAAATATGGGATCCACTACCACTACCACCACAGAATGAAGACGTCAACATGGAAGAGATCGAGCCACCACCACATGATCAGCCACAACATGAGGAGGACGAGCACCAGCATTAGTATAAGCACCAACAAAACTGGCCTCCAGGTATACATTCCTACCCTGAGTTATACCAACAGTTCCAGCATATGCAGGTTACTCAAGACAATATAAGAACCGACCAGTTAGCTATGCGGACATCTCAACAGACCATGTGGGAGGAAATTTATGCAGGATTTTCCTACATCTTGGAAGGGCTACAAGATGTATATCTAGGCCATTTCGGCAACCCTCCACAGTTTCCATTCGGAGACACAGGTACCTATGGGGCGGGTTCATCTGGAACACGTCACCATGATGGTGATGATGATGAGGAGTAGGAGGAGGTAGGGCAGAACAATTCAGAAACTAATGTTTTATGTTATTTCTATTCAGTACTTTGTTTAGGATTTTTAAACTTTCTGTCTGTTTTTAATGTTTTAAGTAGTATGTTTACTTTATTTGAATAACGGATTTGGTTGAATTATCTAACATTTTGATCAATGGTAATGTTGGCTATTTTAGCGAGTGACATAATTGGCAGATTTATAAAGAAATGCACACAGAGTTGAGACGACTTCAAATCAAAGTCTACTCAAACAAGTCAACTCCAACTCTAAGGGAGTATATCTTTCCCTTTTCACATTATTAGTTTAGCTCTTCATAATCGCTTAACTAATATGTATTTCACATTGGGGACAATGTGAAGTTCAAGTGTGGGGAGGGGTTTAAAAAGGTTTTAAACTTTGTTTGTCCTTAATTGTTCTCATTTCTGTATATATTTTCGAAAAATATAACAAAAATGGTCAATTTGTGTCCTTTAGAAAGCATCAAATTTGATAAAAATTGACAAGCCAAATTCATGTTTGAAAAAGATAACTAAAGAGCGTGATAAAACAAAATGAAAGACTTGCATGTTTTTCTTTATATTAATACCCATTCCTTCCGTTTGCGTGAGCATATTTTTGAGCCTTTAAAAAGCTTTCTTATCAAATGCTTCTTTGTTTTTTGCGGAAAAATGAGTGAGCCGGATGTTTTATGTAATTTAGAACTTGTCATTTGTATACTTTTCAAAACCATGAATATGTGAAATTACATAGAAATGATAGAGGCAATTAGGATAACCCCTTTGTCAGCCTTTTTCTTTGTTTATATCCCGCACCCAACATTATCCATTAGTTCTCCATGTTGAGCCTATTTTTCGTATTTTTCTTAAACTTCACCCAAATTTAAAGCCCTACTTACCTAAGAATATAACCTTTTCTCATTCACCCTTATTCTTGTAAAAAAAAAAAAATTTTGCCATAAGCTTTCCAGTTTGACATAAGTTACACTTTAGTACATATTGAAAAAAAAAACCGTTTGTCAAAACTCTCTAAAGGAATTAAGGAAGACTATCAAGGAAGAAAAATAGAGAGTTGATGTATAAATAGAATAAACTCTGAAGACCTACACAATAGTATAGCAACGTGTTCAGAATTGTAGAAAATAAAGTACCAAGTTTTTGGCCAAGTTTTAACCTTTCTTGCTACTTTCAAATATCCATTCCATACCCTTAACCATAGCCTAAAGTTACTACCCATCAAAGACCTCTTGATTTATGCTTTTCACATATTAATTGGTGGAGGCATGATTCATTGACTAGGCATCAAGTGTTTTGCATACACATTATATGTATGATTCTGAAATTTAACCGAGTGTGTGTGAACATTGTGAGAAATATAAGGATTTGCATGCTAAGTCATTCGAAAGTTGAATTATTGCTTTATAAATTATCCTTTCGAACATCTAAACAAAGCTTGTTTGTTTTAAATCTTTGATGATGACTTTTTGAAAACCAATTTGACCACCAAACAAATTAGAAAACTTTGTAAATATTCAGATTTGATTCCGTATTCTATGTTAAGTTTGCTTGAGGACAAGCAAAGTTCAAGTGTGGGGATGTTTGATATACGTTAAATTATACATGTTTTTATACCCCAAAACACTTCCGTTTTAAGCGTTTTTGACCAAAAACACAACGTTTAGGTGCCAAATCCGGTACTTTTATATTTTCAGGTCTTAAACAGAGCATAAAGGAAAAATCTGATAAAAACGGACAAAATCTGATGCATTTCTGATGGAAATGGAAAAAATCTGATGAACTGCCAGGTGTGGCACGACCGTGCCACCGGCGGCACTACCGTGTCGTTGCTCCAATCTCGGAAGCACTGCCAGTGCGACTAGGAGTGCCGACTGTTTCTCGGGCCGCACTACCGTGCCACCCGAGGCATGACCGTGCCATTTCCAAATCAAGCCTTCTGACCAACATTTCTGATGAACGGCACTACCGTGCCACCAGCGGCACTACCGTGCCGATCTGCTGACCCAAGCAACTTGTCCACTTGGCTGACTCGGGATCGCTGAAACTGACGTCACCCGACAAGCACCTGCTGCACGATCGTGCCAAATCCGCACGACCGTGCCGATCAGAATTTCTTCTATAAATAGCAGCATTCGCTACTGGTTCAAGTGTTGGGTTTTTCTCCATGTTTCTGGGCAATTTCTGGGTTCCGAAGCAGTCCTGATCAGACCACTTTGAAGCTTAAAGACCGAATGGAAGCATAACCGGTCCAACCCGTCAATTCCTTGCTTGTTTATGGTTCGATTCCTTGTTCTTGAACATGTATTCTGATCATTTTGCAAGTTATGAGCTGATGTTAGTTTATGTTTTATGTAGTTTATGTAATAATAGTTATAAACTTGTTTCTTGAATGAACTTTATGTTGTAATCTTGTTTATATGGAACTTTAGTACTTTTTCATGTTTAAATCTTCATGATTGTATGATGAACGTTTCATTGATGTTGAGTTCCTTATTATGTTTAATTGTCTTGGATAATGAATCTGTGGTTAGTGGGATGGTAACTATTTCTTGATTAATCACTTGTTTGTAAACTTGTTTACACCATGAGACTCGAGAGGGGTATTGGTTTTATCTAAGATATATCTTATTTTGATTAGGAATACTTTCTTGCACGTAAGGGTTCTAACGAATTATATGGTGTTGATTACATGTTCTTGTATACGGTTTATGATCCTTGTTTAGTAGTTTTGGTCTGAAATTGCTGACATGGTAGATTTGTATTCAAGACTTGTAAAGGTGAAATATGTCGTTATATGATCTATTTAAATGCTTATCCTCGTGGCTATATTGTGACCATCGGTATTGCTTTCTTTGATAAGTGAGGTTAGAAAACTCCTAGCGGATGACTAATCTATCTTTAAAGGTTTACATGAATGAATATCAATAGCTCACTAAAGAATGATTTTAGGTGGTTAACGTGTGTTTATCGCGTTAACTTTCCGAAGAAGCATCATGTTAGAAAACTCCTAGCGAATGACTAACTGCCTCGAAATTGGAAAATTGATTAAGTGCTTTTGTGACATATGTGATATAGATAACATGTTTAGGTTGTTTATGAAACAAGATATTAGTATACTTTTATTTTATTAGTAATTTAGATAACTTAGTTAAACAACCATTCACTTATCCTTTTATCTGGTAAAATACTGACAAAGATTCAGTACATTATAACGCCCGTGTTCCATGGATCGATATTTGGCTCTTACCAATACTTTGCTACATATATGACGGGATACACTTGTCATTTGTTGTGTGCGTTTTAATGTTAAGGTATAAACCATTTTTATAAATATAAAACGCACTTCGCTGGGCGCGTGAAGATACTGTAAATAAATGTATATAACCGCCCACGTCAATTATTTAAACATTATTACATTTGGTTTTTGGGAATACATTAAACAATGTTTGTCTTTTGCTTCCGCTGAATCTGATAACTCTTGTTAGACAATTATGATTGCTTAATTTAATAAATATAAACTTGGTGATGTTTTATTATTGGTTCAATGTGATTGGTGGCTTGGATCCTGGTATGTCACGTGCCCCACGGTGTTTCCGCATGTGGTAATTTGGGGGTGTGACAGTTTGGTATCAGAGCCACTGGTTATAGTGAACTAGGTTTTAAAAACATTTTTATAAAACCAGACTATAACCGAACAGCTCGAAAATCGACCATGACACTCAGCTCCAGATTGCAAGGTTCGTCTCTCGTTTACTTATTGCATAGTATATCTAGTATATACTTATGTACAATGTTGCATGTGATTGCACACACTTAGCATTTCAGACTGAATACATGTGTATTTACCTGAGTTATGTGACTGATAGAGTCCCAGTGCAATATCCTGTTAGCTTTCGTGGTTTACGTTGTGGTGTTTTGTTTTCTTGCGAGAACTTGAGGAACCTTTTAGCATGAGTTGGGAGGAGCTGAGATAAACATGCAAATCTCATTATTAATGTGGGTGCACACATAATAATAATGTGGGGTGCATGCGAGTCCCAGTAAGATCTAACGAGTATGAAAGGGGTTCCACTTTGTTGTCTGGTGTACTTTGTGATCTGTAGAAGTTGTTATGAGTTTAACTCTTACTTTATCTCGACTCTTGACCCATCCCTTCTCTTATATAGAATCATGAGCGGACGAGGTCACGGACGTGGTCACATTGCGATGACCCAGGCTGAGCTGACAAACCTAATTAACACACGTGTTGTGACACCTGTGCCTCTGCGACCATCAAACAAATACCAAACCAATGAAATATTGTATTTCATACTTGGGATTTGTATAAATATGTGTATCTATTGCACATATCAATTCTTGTTCGATTTCAAGCTTTAAATCGCTTTCTGGAAGGTTATACGCGCACTGATGCGTAAATATAACCAGTTTAATGCAACGAACACTCCAGAATAGTGAAATAGGCTTAACATACCTTAAATAACCTTTACATAACTTAGAAATAAGTTTTGGAGGGTTTGGTGTGGCGAAATCAAGTTTATTCGCTTACAGAGACTAATTTCGACAAACTGCGAAAGTATGCCGATTTGTACTGTAACGAACATTCCGGAATATGACCATAAGTTAAACATACCCTAAATATCCTTTACATAGCATAGAAATAGGCTTTGAGGAGTTCGGTGTGCTAAAATAAACTTTTTGGTCATTCAGGGACTAAAAGCGTCAAAAAGTGCATATGTTTGCATTTTCGCGCATATCTTACGTTCTGAATACATCCGGACATCCAAAAATTTATGTAATCATTAAAATATTTTATTTTAGTGATTGGCATGATAAAATTCCATTCGTCGCGTAATTTGGATCGTTTTTCGCATTCGTTCGTGTTTCGTCGTAATTAACCGAACAACGCAACCGTACGACCAAACGAACCGACATCCGAGATACTTTTGAGAATGTTTCATTTTCCCTATACTTTAACTTCATTTTAGAGCCTTGAAATGGGATTGACGGGGCTTAAACGTGTCAAAAATGCATCAAAAACCATTGTTTTGCGCATTCAGGGACCAAAATTGACAATCTGCCAAAGTTATCTTAGGAAGGGACCAAAATAAATCTAAATTCCAGCTTGTTCCAGCTGTTCCCCTCATTTTTACATGGTTTTAATGAAACTAGGGGCTCCCATGGTTTCACAAAACCATGGGCACATGTGTACGGATGAGATCGGAGCTCGTTTTACGATGAACGATCTTAACGGTTGTGCAAAAACTATAAATACCCCATCCATCTCATTGTTGCAACTCACATTTGATCTGATATTTCTCTAAGTTGAGGTGCTTTCACTTCATACCTGAGAATAATCGGGTCAAACTTCCGTTCTTGAACCTTTTGTAAGTCCTCTTTCGTTCTTTTTCGCGTGAAAGTCAAACTGTGTTGACTTTCTGCTTTGACCAGTTTATGGTCAACATGAAGTTCTTTTAAACTTCATAAAGTGAGCGTAATCACGATGGTTTTAGTCTCTTGTGACTATACCTACTGATTACCACGTTATCTAGGCATAGTGGCGAGACGTAGTTTCGGCCAAAATGCGTATTCTTGCGTATTTTGTAACCAAACTACTTTTAGGTATCAAAACCATTTGTTTTGATACCAAACCTGTTTTCAAACCTCGTTAAGCATGTTTTAACATGTTTAGCTCGTCACTTTAGGTTTAGTGCTTATCTAGGGTCATAAGGTAAGCGGTCTAAACAACCGCTTATACTTTCGAACCCGACCCGTTTGGTCGATCTTTAGGATCCGACCAAACACATTAGGTGACCATAGTTGCATAGGGAATAACCTTCCAAGGTTATACCTTATGGTCACGTCGTTTAAGTAGTTGTATGATAGGTAGTTTATATGCCTTAGGTAAATGACCAAAATGCCCTTTTTACGCCAAAATTCATTTTAAGCATATGTAACATAATTTTTGATATCTAAACTGATTTGGCAACAATATTAGACATGTTAAGGCATATTTTACTTATCATAGGACTAGTTAGGCGGTCCGAACGCGTTTTACGCGAACGACGCGTTAAAGTGGCGTAAGCTACCTTAACGAGTCGTAATGGATCGTAAGCACTTAGGTTAGGTTTCGTTTTAGAATGTAGGCTTTGTTAAACCATATTACATGAGTCCCTACACTCATTTGGTTTACGAAACCTCATTTTATCCGATCCTCCGATTTAGGTCCGTTTATTTACATAGTTACCTATATTAGGTGCCGTTTGATTTCGTGATCCCTCTAGCTTTGCTTGGTTGTTATTCAAGACTTCTAAGCATCCTCAAGTGAGTACATAGACCCCTATTTTACTGTTTTCCAAACATTTTGGGGTGAAACACATGTGCCTACTTGTTATTTTCATGCTTTCCATGTTTTCATATCATATACTTGCTATGTTCATTAGTACACTATTAGTACATGATTTCATTATGTCTTGCTATGTATGTTCACTTAACACGCTAGCACAATTGTTTTACGTTTTGAACCATTTGAAATCATTGGTTGTATGTGAACCATTTGTAACCATTTGATGTATGTGAACCATTTGAATTCGTTGGATTTATGTGAACCGTTTGTAACCATTTGATTTATGTGAACCATTTGTAACTGTTTGAGCCATTGGGTTAGGGAAGTGATTAGGTAACGGGGCGGGTGTAATGTGTTAAAAGCATGGTGGATACGCCGCTGGTACTTCCTATATATAAGTGCTTTTAACACATTATACATCGTTGCGTTATCTAGATCACTTGGGTAAACGATTTCGAAACAATGTCACACAATGATGTTTTCTGAATAATATAAACCATACAAGTTTTATTAACGAGTTTTTATGAGATATTTTACAATTTGATTTAATAAAACAAATGTTTTAGAGTTAAGAATCATGGCTACGAGATTTTGCAAATTATAACCAACTTGATTTGAGTTGGTTAATTATGTCGCAATATTATACTTTTCAAAACAAGGTTTTTAAATAAGTATTGCAACATGTAAAACGAGCCATGAAACTGACACTCATATAAAACCTATGTACTCGCCGGCATTTTTATGCTGACGTATTTTCACATGTGTTTCAGGTACCATAGTCGATGATGTTTGATGATGATATCTGTGTTCGCTCACATAGGAATGGACGAGGCCTTAGTGACTTAATAACAATGAAAGTCTATTTGTTCATGTTTTGTTTCTAATTCCAATGTAATGTAATACATTTAAATTCAATAAAACGAAATTGTTTAAATCCATGGTTGTGAAACAATGATTCTCTTACAACACTCCCTGACGTTTCCACCACGTTTTGTTGTTTTACGTGGTCGGGGTGTGACAGAAAAGTTGGTATCAGAGTCAATGGTTATAGGGAATTAGGTTATTAGTAATGCTTTGACATAGACTATAACCTTCCTAGGTCCCTAACGCGAGTTTACTTGCGCTTAGTCATAACACAATACCGTTGCCTATCTTTAGGCAGCAACCACAATAAGAACATAAAATTTGAATCTGCTTTGAAAACTAATCATCTGTTCCAGGATGATTTATTATAAGGTTTCGAACCTTCAAAGTTTTCAAATTCTTGTCAAAGTTTTGGGCTACATAATGTGAACACGTGCAAACTGGAAGGGTGGGTGCCTGTACCCTGAGCTTTCTGTCTAAGGCTAGAGTGTTCGTACAAATCCGCAATATCGGACCAGTCACTCTTACCTGGGAACTCTTGGGGTGAGTGTCCACTTATAGGCGAGCATGTCTTCACGATACATTATGAGGACCTATTTGCTTTGATTCAGCCTTTGTGTGTCGTTTGTTTGCTTCGTGGTTCAAACAAATGACCATCACCCATGATTTTGGTCGGTAATTGTAACATCCTATTCTTACCCAATGCCATTTCATTTGTTTTCTCTCTTGTTTCCCCTTTTTAGAATGCCTCCACGACGCGAAAATCAGGTACCTATTGAAGAACTGGCAACTGTTATTACGCAGCAAATGACTGCTGCAATCCCGAACATCGTTGCCCAATGTAACCAAGCTCTCAACAACAATAATGCCCCCTGCAACTTCAAGACGTTCAACTCAGCTAAGCCATCAAAGTTTTCTGGGTCTCAAGGAGCGACTGCACTTCTGCAATGGTTCGAGAGTCTAGAGAGAACCTTCAGGCATGTTCAATGCCCAAATGAGCGAAAGGTAGAATTCGCATCTAGTGTCTTTGAGAAACGAGCTTTGACATGGTGGAATGGTGTGATGAGAGATAGGGGTGCCGATGTGGCACTGGCTCAAACGTGGGAAGAGCTTCGAGCTCTGATGATGAAGGAATTATGTCCATGTCACGAGATCAGGGCCTTGGAAAGGGAATTCGATGATCTTAAGCAAGATAGCGGTGAGCATCGAGCCTACACGGATCGTTATGAGGAGTTAAGTCTGTTATGCCCGAATATGGTTACGCCTTTGGATAAGGCAATCGAAAAGTACATTGATGGCCTCCCTGACCCAGTACAAGACATTGTGACTGGTAGTAACCCCACTACGGTTAGGCAGGCCATTGAGCTATCTGCTACCTTGACTGAATCTCAAATCAGGAAAGGTAAACTTTTCCGAAAAGGTGATAAGAAACCAATCGAGGAATCGAAACCCAAAGATGAACAGACTGGATCCTCCAAGAAGTCAAAGATGCGAAAAGCTTCCCAGAACTTCGCCGTGGTTACTCACAATGATCAAGCTGCCCCCAACCAACCAGCTCAACCCCCTGCTAGGAAGCCATACAACGGAACTGCACCCTTGTGCAACCAATATAACCTTCATCATCATGCTAGTGTGAAGTGCCGCAAATGCCAAATTTGTGGACTTATAGGTCACACAGCAAGAGTTTGCCAAGCTGAAGTTGCACCAAATCAAGCTGACAACAATCCTGCTCAAGCTCGTTTTCCACCAGGTTCTTGCTACAACTGTGGCGAGCATTTCCGAAGAAATTGCCCAAAGCTTGCTAATGCAAATCCGGCACAGGGATGAGCATCTGACCGACTAGAAGACAACACCGTTTAGAAATAATCACGTCTTATGTATTATTTTCTTTTGTTGTCAAGGTCCATGAAACAGTTGTTATCGTTGTTTATAAATAAATCTTTTATTTACATTGCAATATATTTATGTGGTTGCATGTATAAACAACAAATCTCCTACAATACCGACAATCAGGGAATCGTATTCCTTGAAGAACAGACTAACCCCAAAATTCTTCCATTTTATGATCTCTTGCGTTTTCCACAAAAATCCTAAGTACCCGTTTCTTCCAAAGAAACGAAGTACAAGGCGCAAGTTACAACTCTTGACAAATACCCAAAGTACCACTATAAATCCTTAATAGGGTACCTAAGGGTATTTCCGTAAATCCTAAAATTTTTGTGTACCTTAATTCGAATATTACATTTCTTTGAAAACAAAATCGAATTTTCGGAAGATCATCCTATCTTCATAGATAGATTCTTGAAAATGATTAAAGTGCCAAATGAAATCCACGGATTGGATTCCTGGTGTGCTTTAAATATCCGTGTCCAAAGATAACAAACTAAAGGTCAAATTAAACAAATATGTGATTATGTGCTTATGTGTTCCCTTTTATGTTTTTGTGTGATCCAAGATTTTGTTATCCAAATCCTCGTAGAATCATCCATATCTTCGTAGAAGGGATTCATAGTAGGATATCCAAAGGTACTACCTTAAATCCTTAATGGGCTTCTACGTAATAGTAAAGCCCCTTGGATTATAATGTACTATTCCATAATTAGACCCCTTGAGTGGTCTAGTTAAACAGATTGATCCAAAAATCTGGTTAGGAATATCATGTGATGATATAGCTGAAAAGACTCCTTGGTGGTCTAATTAAAGAGATCATTTGTCTATCTAATTAAAAGGACCCTATGATAGTCTAGTCACACTCATCACAGGTTTGATTTTCTTCCCCTTCACATTACAAAACAAACTGTGCGGACTGTGCAAGGAATTATGTAATTATGGATGCATACATAATTATGGAATTCAGTGCACAGAAACCACAGCAAGTTTTGTCATGTGTCTAGAGTTGTCTCCGTTCATTTCCGTTTCTGAAGAATACCCATTGAGGAAAATGACTCATTCCGTTCATTTTAGTTTCTGAAGAATATCCATCGAGGGAAATGAATATTCTTGATTTTTCCTTCATTTCCGTTTTTGAAGAATACCCATTGAGGAAAATGACTCATTCCGTTCATTTTCGTTTCTGAAGAATATCCATCGAGGGAAATGAATATTCTTGATTTTTCATTCATTTCCGTTTCTGAAGAATACCCATTGAGGAAAATGACTCATTCCGTTCATTTTCGTTTCTGAAGAATATCCATTGAGGGAAATGAATATTCTTGATTTTTCCTTCATTTCCGTTTCTGAAGAATATCCATCGAGGGAAATGAATATTCTTGATTATTCGTTCATTTCTGTTATTGAAGAATACCCATTGAGGAAAATGACTCATTCCGTTCATTTTCGTTTCTGAAGAATATCCATCGAGGGAAATGAATATTCTTGATTATTCGTTCATTTTCGTTTCTGAAGAATACCCGTTGAGGAAAATAACTCATTCCGTTCATTTTCGTTTCTGAAGAATATCCATCGAGGGAAATGAATATTCTTGATTATTCGTTTCTGAAGAATACCCATTGAGGAAAATGACTCATTCCGTTCATTTTCGTTTCTGAAGAATATCCATCGAGGGAAATGAATATTCTTGATTATTCGTTCATTTTCGTTTCTGAAGAATACCCATTGAGGAAAATGACTCATTCCATTCATTTTCGTTTCTGAAGAATATCCATCGAGGGAAATGAATATCCTTGATTTTTCCTTCATTTTCATTTTTAAAGATTGTCCGTTAAGAGAAATGACAGGATTATGCCTTGCATAATCTTTGATGGGTTATTCTACGCAAATAGATAAACACCCTAGATTCCATGCAAGGCAATTATTTAACACAGCGTCACAGACAGGCTCCTACGAATAAATTTCGGGACAAAATTTCCTACAGTAGGGGAGAGTGTGACACCTGTGCCTCTGCGACCATCAAACAAATACCAAACCAATGAAATATTGTATTTCATACTTAGGATTTGTTTAAATATGTGTATCTTTTGCACATATCAATTCTTGTTCGATTTCAAGCTTTAAATCGCTTTCTGGAAGGTTATACGCACACTAATGCGTAAATATAACCAGTTTAATGTAACGAACACTCCGGAATAGTGAAATAGGCTTAACATACCTTAAATAACCTTTACATAACTTAGAAATAAGTTTTGGAGGGTTTGGTGTGGCGAAATCAAGTTTATTCGCTTACAGAGACTAATTTCGACAAACTGCGAAAGTATGCCGATTTGTACTGTAACGAACATTACGGAACATGACCATAAGTTAAACATACCCTAAATATCCTTTACATAGCTTAGAAATAGGATTTGAGGGGTTCGGTGTGCTAAATTAAACTTTTTGGTCATTCAGGGACTAAAAGCGTAAAAAAGTGCATAAGTTTGCATTTTCGCGCATATCTTACGTTCTGAATACATCCGGACATCCAAAACTTTATGTAATCATTAAAATATTTTATTTTAGTGATTGGCATGATAAAATTCCATTCGTCGCGTAATTTGGATCGTTTTTCGCATTCGTTCGTGTTTCGTCATAATTAACCGAACAACGCAACCGTACGACCAAACGAACCGACATCCGAGATATTTTTGAGTATTTTTCATGTTACCTATACTTTAACTTCATTTTAGAGCCTTGAAATGGGATTAACGGGGCTTAAACGTGTCAAAAATGCATCAAAAACCATTGTTTTGCACATTCAGGGACCAAAATTGACAATCTGCCAAAGTTATCTTAGGAAGGGACAAAAATGAAAAATCTAAATTCCAGCTTGTTCCAGCTGTTCCCCTCATTTTCACATGGTTTTAATGAAACTAGGGGCTCCCATGGTTTCACAAAACCATGGACACATGTGTACGGATGAGATCGAAACTCGTTTTACGATGAACGATCTTAACGGTTGTGCAAAAACTAT
Organism: Helianthus tuberosus; assembly: GCA_030545235.1. Taxonomy (NCBI): domain Eukaryota; kingdom Viridiplantae; phylum Streptophyta; class Magnoliopsida; order Asterales; family Asteraceae; genus Helianthus; species Helianthus tuberosus. The sequence continues at coordinate 109,586,855 of CM060355.1, forward strand.
AAATACCCCATCCATCTCATTGTTGCAACTCACATTTGATCTGATATTTCTCTAAGTTGAGGTGCTTTCACTTCATACCTGAGAATAATCGGGTCGAACTTCCGTTCTTGGACCTTTTGTAAGTCCTCTTTCGTTCTTTTTCGCGTGAAAGTCAAACTGTGTTTGACTTTCTGCTTTGACCAGTTTATGGTCAACATGAAGTTCGTTTGAACTTCATAAAGTGAGCGTAATCACGATGGTTTTAGTCTCTTGTGACTATACCTACTGATTACCACGTTATCTAGGCATAGTGGCGAGTCGTAGTTTCGGCCAAAATGCGTATTCTTGCGTATTTTGTAACCAAACTACTTTTAGGTATCAAAACCATTTGTTTTGATACCAAACCTGTTTTCAAACCTCGTTAATCATGTTTTAACATGTTTAGCTCGTCACTTTAGGTTTAGTGCTTATGTAGGGTCGTAAGGTAAGCGGTCTAAACAACCGCTTATACTTTCGAACCCGACCCGTTTGGTCGATCTTTAGGATCCGACCAAACACATTAGGTGACCATAGTTGCATAGGGAATAACCTTCCGAGGTTATACCTTATGGTCACGTCGTTTAAGTAGTTGTATGATAGGTAGTTTATATGCCTTAGGTAAATGACCAAAATGCCCTTTTTACGCCAAAATTCATTTTAAGCATATGTAACATAATTTTTGATATCTAAACTGATTTGGCAACAATATTAGACATGTTAAGGCATATTTTACTTATCATAGGACTAGTTAGGCGGTCCGAACGCGTTTTACGTGAACGACGCGTTAAAATGGCGTAAGCTACCTTAACAAGTTGTAATGGGTCGTAAGCACTTAGGTTAGGTTTCGTTTTAGAATGTAGGCTTTGTTAAACCATATTACATGAGTCCTTACACTCATTTGGTTCACGAAACCTCATTTTATCCGATCCTCCGATTTAGGTCCGTTTATTTACATAGTTACCTATAT